>CATOUR010000009.1:0-1306790 GCA_951848785.1 Callosobruchus maculatus | reverse complement strand
ATCCTTTCACAAAAAGCTATATGGCTAGTTTGAACTTTCAAGTGGATTTATGTAGTAATTTATGTTATCTTTTTAAATGATTGTTCAGGTTTGTCGTGTTCCTGCTGCTTTTAATGTGTACATTACAAAGTTTGCACTGCGAAATATTATATTCTATCTTTTCAAAAAATACTTCCACACACTTGAATTTCTGGTTTTTCTACCAGACATTTTGAACTAAATATTCGTTAAATTTTATTCGCATTTCCCAAACGGAAAGGTTAGGCACAGAATGACAATTGACAAATAACCACAAACAAGCTCGGAGTTGACAGTTCCGGCGAACAGCTCCATTCGAACTGCTCGGGCAGCTCGGGCTCTCGGACTATTTCTATTGCACTGAACTGACCGTTCTGACTGGTTTTTTTGCTTTTCAGATTTTTTACATGCACTAGTTTTCTCGGAACAGTCGGAATTGGTTTTTCGGAACAGCTGTCTGCCCAGAGCAGAACTGTTCGGAACACCTCCTCTAAAATGCCTGTTCCGTAACAACTACTATTTACTAGTATTTACCTCCAGTTTTTTAGTAAACGGTCAAATTTCAAGATTACAAAATATTCAGCTGACAGTCTGTCATTTCAGACTTGTTACTATTAATGGTCAGACAAATTACGGAATCTTGTATGAAACATGTCCCAAGCTTTATGAGATGACAATTGACAGTTTGACATAGTTGTCAAGATCCGATGACCGATCCGATTTTGGTAATAAATAAATCGATTCGTCGCGAATCGAGGTCGTGAGGATCGATTCAAATAATCGATTTTTCGCCGGTAAAATAATCGATCTCACCAGAATCGATTCTGAATCGAACATCCCTAGAAATCATGCGGTGTTTTGTTTTTGCTGGCGAATTGATTCAAAACTTTATATTGTAATCTTTTAGCTAAAGTGTTTGTGTTTTTAATAAATTAGTGATGGCAGGCGTATTATTCGAAGATATATTCAATGTGAAAGACATCGATCCCGAGGGCAAAAAATTCGACCGTGGTGAGTGTTTCTCTTCTATGTTTTTCAATGTAGAAAAATGTGTGCTTTGAGGTTAAGTTGCATGTATTCAGCCGGGTATTTGATTTCTTCGGTTTTATCAACCTCGAATATGCTGAATATTGTAATATAACACCTTGATAATAACATAATTATGGCTTACTCAACGTTACGTCATATTGCATAACAGGTTGTTTAGGAGCTTAGGGGATGTCAACCCCTTGGACATAAAAAATGAAGTTTCACGTTAGTTAAGAATTTTAATGTAATTTTCTCAGTTAGAGAATGACTCACCGTTGGAAGTATTTCATACAATTAATATATACAACTTTACCTATAGAAAGTTATGAAAATAAAAATTCGTAAAAACCCTTCATACAGGGTGTCCCACGACGATTCAGACAAGCAATTTATCAGAACTGGGCAGTAGTAGAGAGTTATAATTTTGGGGGTTTAAATTAGAGCAAATATGGTATCTTTCCTTGTCATTGTGTCACCCAATGAGGTATTTGTTTTTTATTACGTTACGTCCGACTCAACATTTTTAATATTGTATATTTGTGACATTTTATGTTCCTCTCGATAAAACAATTCGAACAAACTAGCACACTTGGGGTCTAAAGTGATTAATTCAACAGCTACAGGTACTTAAAGGATGGTACCACTACCACTGATTATAACATGTACCCCTACAGTTAAATTATTTTGGTAGTGTTTTGTAATGGTATTGGTACAGTCCTTTAAGTACCTGTAACTCTCGAATTAGTTACTGTAGACCCCAAGTGTGCTAGTTTGTTGGAATTGTTTTATCGAGAGTAACACAAAAAGTCACAAATATACAGGGTGTATCATAAAATTTTTTGAATCGGACGGCACATGACCAAAAACAAATACCTCATTGGGTGACACAATAATAAGGAAAGATACTATATTTGCTCTAATTTACACCCCCAAGGTTATAATTCGTTACTACTGCCCAGTTCCGATATATTGCTTGTCTTAATCGTCATGGGACACCCCATATATCGTTTGTAGAACTTTGTAAGGGGCATACAACCATTTTCCATGTCTACCAGCAATATTTAGTTAAATATATAAGTGAAGAATCCCTGAACACAAATTCATTAGATGCTATAGCAGATCATGTAGTGAGAAAGTTATCCAAATTCTCAGACAATCATCATAAAAAATCTAAGATTAAATCCTTATTACATAATTTACTATGAAGAGGGAATGTGATGAACATCCCAATTAAACTGATACAGCTATTTTTATCAATGTTGCACAACCTCTTGAGTAATAAAGAATAATTTTACACCTGATCGGGCTTCAAAGAGAATTTTATTCAGAAATATCCAATTAAGGCATGTAATAAGAAAAATATATTCTAAGTTCATTGATAAATATAGCCAGACATCTGTATCTGACACCTTCTGTAATTACCCCTTCTGTAACATGTTACACAACCAATCAACTGATAGAAAATCAGTTATGGAACTATGTGAGGATGCCTGGAAATGTCAGGGTGAATGTTCACTTTCTTATCTGTTTTATTTGTGGAATTTTATGCTTGAAATGCATATCTTTCAATATAAATAAATGTTCAAAGACCTCGACTAGATAAATGCCTTGGACTTTTTGAACAATTCATAGAGTTCTGAATAGTTTTAACTGGTACCCAGGATCAGTATTATCCAGTTTTGAATCAAATTACAAATATGCAATATGTATATGACCCTGTTATAATGTTTATTTTAGTTCGGATGAGAAAGTTAATTTTTTTAAAGGAACACCTTGTATATTATTAGACTCCTTGTTTTTAGTTTTAGCCTCAGGTAACAAATATCAAAAATTTCCAGATTCTCAGATTTTCATATTCACCCTAAAAATCTAAAATCTTTATCTGGACTCCTATCACGACAAAAACTCGTATCATGTATATTTTGAGGACGCTAATGACAGATTCGTTGTTTTCAGTTTTAGCCTCAGGTAACAAATATCAAAAATTTTCAGATTCTCAGATTTTCATATTCACCCTAAAAATCTAAAATCTTTATCTGGACTCCTGTCACGACAAAAACTCGTATCATGTATATTTTGGGGACGCTAATTGCAAATCCGGCCGTTGTTTTCAATTTTAGCCTCAGGTAACGAATATCAAAAATTTTCAGACTCTCAGATCTTCAACTTCACCCTAAAAATCTAAAATCTTTATCTGGACTCCTATCACGACAAAAACTCGTATCATGTATATTTTGAGGACGCTAATTACAAGTCCGGTCGTTGTTTTCAGTTTTAGCCTCAGGTAACAAATATCAAAAATTTTCAGACTCAGATCTTCAACTTCACCCTAAAAATCTAAAATCTTTATCTGGACTCCTATCACGACAAAAACTCGTATCATGTATATTTTGAGGACCCTAATTACAAATCCGGGCGTTGTTTTCAATTTTAGCCTCAGGTAACAAATATCAAAAATTTTCAGACTCTCAGATCTTCAACTTCACCCTAAAAATCTAAAATCTTTATCTGGACTCCTATCACGACAAAAACTCGTATCATGTATATTTTGAGGACGCTAATTACAAATCCGGTCGTTGTTTTCAGTTTTAGCCTCAGGTAACATCAAAAATTTGCAGTTTCTCAGATCTTCAACTCGACCCTAAAAATCTAAAATCTTTATCTGGACTCCTATCACGACAAAAACTCGTATCATGTATATTTTGAGGACGCTAATGACAGATTCGTTGTTTTCAGTTTTAGCCTCAGGTAACAAATATCAAAAATTTTCAGATTCTCAGATTTTCATATTCACCCTAAAAATCTAAAATCTTTATCTGGACTCCTGTCACGACAAAAACTCGTATCATGTATATTTTGGGGACGATAATTGCAAATCCGGCCGTTGTTTTCAATTTTAGCCTCAGGTAACGAATATCAAAAATTTTCAGACTCTCAGATCTTCAACTTCACCCTAAAAATCTAAAATCTTTATCTGGACTCCTATCACGACAAAAACTCGTATCATGTATATTTTGAGGACGCTAATTACAAGTCCGGTCGTTGTTTTCAGTTTTAGCCTCAGGTAACAACATCAAAAATTTGCAGTTTCTCAGATCTTCAACTCGACCCTAAAAATCTAAAATCTTTATCTGGACTCCTATCACGACAAAAACTCGTATCATGTATATTTCGAGGACGCTAATTACAAAACCGGGCGTTGTTTTGAATTTTAGCCCCAGGTAACAAAAATATCAAAAATTTTCAGACTCTCAGATCTTCAACTTCACCCTAAAAAACTAAAATCTTTATCTGGCTTCCTATCACGACAAAAACTCGTATCATGTATATTTTGAGGACGCTAATTGCAAATCCGGTCGTTGTTTTCAATTTTAGCCTCAGATAACGAATATCAAAAATTTTCAGTTTCTCAGATCTTCAACTCCACCCTAAAAATCTAAAATCTTTATCTGGACTCCTATCACGACAAAAACTCGTATCATGTATATTTTGAGGACGCTAATTACAAATCCGGTCGTTGTTTTCAGTTTTATCCTCTGGTAACAAACATCAAAAATTTGCAGTTTCTCAGATCTTCAACTCCACCTCAAAAATCTAAAATCTTTATCTGGACTCCTATCACGACAAAAACTCGTATCATGTACATTTGGAGGACGCTTATTACAAATCCGGTCGTTATTTTCAGTTTTAGCCTCAGGTAACAAATATCAAAAATTTCCAGATTCTCAGATTTTCATATTCACCCTAAAAATCTAAAAATTTTATCTGGACTCCTATCACGACAAAAACTCGTATCATGTATATTTTGGGGACGCTAATTACAAATCCGGGCGTTGTTTTCAATTTTAGCCTCAGGTAACAAATATCAAAAATTTTCAGACTCTCAGATCTTCAACTTCACCCTAAAAATCTAAAATCTTTATCTGGACTCCTATCACGACAAAAACTCGTATCATGTATATTTTGAGGACGCTAATTGCAAATCCGGTCGTTGTTTTCAATTTTAGCCTCAGGTAACGAATATCAAAAATTTCCAGATTCTCAGATTTTCATATTCACCCTAAAAATCTAAAATCTCTATCTGGACTCCTATCACGACAAAAACTCGTATCATGTATATGTCGAGGACGCTAATTACAAATCCGGACGTTGTTTTCAGTTTTAGCCTTAGGTAACAAATATCAAAAATTTTCAGACTCTCAGATCTTCAACTTCATCCTAAAAATCTAAAATCTTTATCTGGCTTCCTATCACGACAAAAGCTCGTATCATGTATATGTCGAGGACGCTAATTACAAATCCGGACGTTGTTTTCAGTTTTAGCCTTAGGTAACAAATATCAAAAATTTTCAGACTCTCAGATCTTCAACTCCACCTCAAAAATCTAAAATCTTTATCTGGACTCCTATCACGACCAAAATTCGTATCATGTATATTTTGAGGACGCTTATTACAAATCCGGTCGTTATTTTCAGTTTTAGCCTCAGGTCACAAATATCAAAAATTTCCAGATTCTCAGAATTTCATATTCACCCTAAAAATCTAAAATTTTTATCTGGACTCCTATCACGACAAAAACTCGTATCATGTACATTTGGAGGACGCTTATTACAAATCCGGTCGTTATTTTCAGTTTTAGCCTCAGGTAACAAATATCAAAAATTTCCAGATTCTCAGATTTTCATATTCACCCTAAAAATCTAAAAATTTTATCTGGACTCCTATCACGACAAAAACTCGTATCATGTATATTTTGGGGACGCTAATTACAAATCCGGTTGTTGTTTTCAGTTTTAGCCTCAGGTAAGAAACAAAAATTTTCAGACTCTCAGATCTTCAACTTCACCCTAAAAATCTAAAATCTTTATCTGGACTCCTATCACGACAAAAACTCGTATCATGTATATTTTGAGGACGCTAATTACAAATCCGGGCGTTGTTTTCAATTTTAGCCTCAGGTAACAAACATCAAAAATTTCCAGATTCTCAGATTTTCATATTCACCCTAAAAATCCAAAATTTTTATCTGGACTCCTGTCACGACAAAAACTCGTATCATGTATATTTTGGGGACGCTAATTACAAATCCGGGCGTTGTTTTCAATTTTAGCCTCAGGTAACAAATATCAAAAATTTCCAGATTCTCAGATTTTCATATTCACCCTAAAAATCTAAAAATTTTATCTGGACTCCTATCACGACAAAAACTCGTATCATGTATATTTTGAGGACGCTAATTACAAATCCGGGCGTTGTTTTCAATTTTAGCCTCAGGTAACAAACATCAAAAATTTCCAGATTCTCAGATTTTCATATTCACCCTAAAAATCCAAAATTTTTATCTGGACTCCTGTCACGACAAAAACTCGTATCATGTATATTTTGGGGACGCTAATTACAAATCCGGGCGTTGTTTTCAATTTTAGCCTCAGGTAACAAATATCAAAAATTTCCAGATTCTCAGATTTTCATATTCACCCTAAAAATCTAAAATCTTTATCTGGACTCCTATCACGACAAAAACTCGTATCATGTATATTTTGAGGACGCTAATTACAAATCCGGGCGTTGTTTTCAATTTTAGCCTCAGGTAACAAATATCAAAAATTTTCAGACTCTCAGATCTTCAACTTCACCCTAAAAATCTAAAATCTTTATCTGGACTCCTATCACGACAAAAACTCGTATCATGTATATTTTGAGGACGCTAATTACAAATCCGGGCGTTGTTTTCAATTTTAGCCTCAGGTAACAAATATCAAAAATTTTCAGACTCTCAGATCTTCAACTTCACCCTAAAAATCTAAAATCTTTATCTGGACTCCTATCACGACAAAAACTCGTATCATGTATATTTTGAGGACGCTAATTACAAATCCGGGCGTTGTTTTCAATTTTAGCCTCAGGTAACAAACATCAAAAATTTCCAGATTCTCAGATTTTCATATTCACCCTAAAAATCCAAAATTTTTATCTGGACTCCTGTCACGACAAAAACTCGTATCATGTATATTTTGAGGACGCTAATTACAAATCCGGGCGTTGTTTTCAATTTCAGCCTCAGGTAACAAATATCAAAAATTTCCAGATTCTCAGATTTTCATATTCACCCTAAAAATCCAAAATTTTTATCTGGACTCCTGTCACGACAAAAACTCGTATCATGTATATTTTGAGGACGCTAATTACAAATCCGGGCGTTGTTTTCAATTTTAGCCTGAGGTAACAAATATCAAAAATTTTCAGACTCTCAGATCTTCAACTTCACCCTAAAAATCTAAAATCTTTATCTGGACTCCTATCACGACAAAAACTCGTATCATGTATATTTTGAGGACGCTAATTACAAATCCGGGCGTTGTTTTCAATTTTAGCCTCAGGTAACAAACATCAAAAATTTCCAGATTCTCAGATTTTCATATTCACCCTAAAAATCCAAAATTTTTATCTGGACTCCTGTCACGACAAAAACTCGTATCATGTATATTTTGAGGACGCTAATTACAAATCCGGGCGTTGTTTTCAATTTTAGCCTCAGGTAACAAATATCAAAAATTTCCAGATTCTCAGATTTTCATATTCACCCTAAAAATCTAAAATCTTTATCTGGACTCCTATCACGACAAAAACTCGTATCATGTATATTTCGAGGACGCTAACTACAAATCCGGGCCTTGTTTTCAATTTTAGCCTCAGGTAACAAATATCAAAAATTTTCAGATTCTCAGATTTTCATATTGACCCTAAAAATCTAAAATCTTTATCTGGACTCCTATCACGACAAAAACTCGTATCATGTATATTTTGAGGACGCTAATTACAAGTCCGGTCGTTGTTTTCAGTTTTAGCCTCAGGTAACGAACATCAAAAATTTGCAGTTTCTCAAATCTTCAACTCGACCCTAAAAATCTAAAATCTTTATCTGGACTCCTATCACGACAAAAACTCGTATCATGTATATTTCGAGGACGCTAATTACAAATCCAGTCGTTGTTTTCAGTTTTAGCCTCAGGTAACGAACATCAAAAATTTGCAGTTTCTCAAATCTTCAACTCCACCCTAAAAATCTAAAATCTTTATCTGGACTCCTATCACGACAAAAACTCGTATCATGTATATTTCGAGGACGCTAATTACAAATCCGGGCGTTGTTTTGAATTTTAGCCCCAGGTAACAAAAATATCAAAAATTTTCAGACTCTCAGATCTTCAACTTCACCCTAAAAAACTAAAATCTTTATCTGGCTTCCTATCACGACAAAAACTCGTATCATGTATATTTTGAGGACGCTAATTAGAAATCGGGTCGTTGTTTTCAGTTTTAGTCTTAGGTAACAAATATCAAAAATTTTCAGATTCTCAGATTTTCATATTCACCCTAAAAATCTAAAATCTTTATCTGAACTCCTGTCACGACAAATACTCGTATCATGTATATTTTGGGGACGCTAATTGCAAATCCGGTCGTTGTTTTCAATTTTAGCCTCAGGTAACGAATATCAAAAATTTCCAGATTCTCAGATTTTCATATTCACCCTAAAAATCTAAAATCTTTATCTGGACTCCTATCACGACAAAAACTCGTTTCATGTATATTTTGAGGACGCTAATTACAAATCCGGGCGTTGTTTTCAATTTTAGCCTCAGGTAACAAATATCAAAAATTTTCAGACTCTCAGATCTTCAACTTCATCCTAAAAATCTAAAATCTTTATCTGGCTTCCTATCACGACAAAAACTTGTATCATGTATATGTCGAGGACGCTAATTACAAATCCGGACGTTGTTTTCAGTTTTAGCCTTAGGTAACAAATATCAAAAATTTTCAGATTCTCAGATTTTCATATTCACCCTAAAAATCTAAAATCTTTATCTGGACTCCTGTCACGACAAAAACTCGTATCATGTATATTTTGGGGACGCTAATTGCAAATCCGGACGTTGTTTTCAATTTTAACCTCAGATAACGAATATCAAAAATTTGCAGTTTCTCAGATCTTCAACTCCACCCTAAAAATCTAAAATCTTTATTTGGACTCCTATCACGACAAAAACTCGTATCATGTATATTTTGAGGACCCTAATTACAAATCCGGTCGTTGTTTTCAGTTTTATCCTCTGGTAACAAACATCAAAAATTTGCAGTTTCTCAGATCTTCAACTCCACCTCAAAAATCTAAAATCTTTATCTGGACTCCTATCACGACAAAAACTCGTATCATGTATATTTTGAGGACGCTTATTACAAATCCGGTCGTTATTTTCAATTTTAGCCTCAGGTAACCAATATCAAGAATTTCCAGATTCTCAGATTTTCATATTCACCCTAAAAATCTAAAATTTTTATCTGGACTCCTATCACGACAAAAACTCGTATCATGTATATTTTGGGGACGCTAATTACAAATCCGGGCGTTGTTTTCAATTTTAGCCTCAGGTAACCAATATCAAGAATTTCCAGATTCTCAGATTTTCATATTCACCCTAAAAATCTAAAATTTTTATCTGGACTCCTGTCACGACAAAAACTCGTATCATGTATATTTTGGGGACGCTAATTACAAATCCGGGCGTTGTTTTCAATTTTAGCCTCAGGTAACAAATATCAAAAATTTTCAGACTCTCAGATCTTCAACTTCACCCTAAAAATCTAAAAATTTTATCTGGACTCCTGTCACGACAAAAACTCGTATCATGTATATTTTGGGGACGCTAATTACAAATCCGGGCGTTGTTTTCAATTTTAGCCTCAGGTAACAAATATCAAAAATTTTCGGGCTCTCAGATCTTCAACATCACCCTAAAAATCTAAAATCTTTAACTTCACCCTAAAAATCTAAAATCTTTATCTGGACTCCTATCACGACAAAAACTCGTATCATGTATATTTTGAGGACGCTAATTACAAATCCGGTCGTTGTTTTCAGTTTTAGCCTCAGGTAACAAATATCAAAAATTTCCAGATTCTCAGATTTTCATATTCACCCTAAAAATCTAAAATCTTTATCTGGACTCCTGTCACGACAAAAACTCGTATCATGTATATTTTGAGGACGCTAATTACAAATCCGGTCGATGTTTTCAGTTTTAGCCCTAGGTAACAAATATCAAAAATTTTCAGATTCTCAGATTTTCATATTCACCCTAAAAATCTAAAATCTTTATCTGGACTCCTGTCACGACAAAAACTCGTATCATGTATATTTTGGGGACGCTAATTACAAATCCGGGCGTTGTTTTCAATTTTAGCCTCAGGTAACAAATATAAAAAATTTTCAGACTCTCAGATCTTCAACTTCACCCTAAAAATCAAAAATCTTTATCTGGACTCCTGCCACGACAAAAACTCGTATCATGTATATTTTGAGGACGCTAATTACAAATCCGGTCGTTGTTTTCAGTTTTAGCCTTAGGTAACAAACATCAAAAATTTGCAGTTTCTCAGATCTTCAACTCCACCCTAAAAATCTAAAATCTTTATTTGGACTCCTATCAGGACAAAAACTCGTATCATGTTTATTTTGAGGACGCTAATTACAAATCCGGTCGTTATTTTCAGTTTTACCCTCAGGTAACAAATATCAAAAATTTCCAGATTCTCAGATTTTCATATTCACCCTAAAAATCAAAATTTTTATCTGGACTCCTATCACGACAGAAACTCGTATCATGTATATTTTGAGGAGGCTAATACCAAATCCGGTCGTTATTTTCACTTTTAGCCTCAGATAACAAATATCAAAAATTTCCAGATTCTCAGATCTCCAACTTCACCCTATAAATCTAAAATCTTTATCTAGACTTCTATCACGACAAAAACTCGTATCATGTATATTTTGAGGACGCTAATTACAAATCCGGTCGTTGTTTTCAGTTTTAGCCTCAGGTACAAACATCAAAAATTTGCAGTTTCTCAGATCTTCAACTCCACCCTAAAAATCTAAAATCTTTATCTGGACTCCTATCACGACAAAAACTCGTATCCATGTATATTTTGAGGACGCTAATTGCAAATGCGGTCGTTGTTTTCAATTTTAGCCTCAGGTAACGAATATCAAAAATTTCCAGATTCTCAGATTTTCATATTCACCCTAAAAATCTAAAATCTCTATCTGGACTCCTATCACGACAAAAACTCGTATCATGTATATGTCGAGGACGCTAATTACAAATCCGGACGTTGTTTTCAGTTTTAGCCTTAGGTAACAAATATCAAAAATTTTCAGACTCTCAGATCTTCAACTTCATCCTAAAAATCTAAAATCTTTATCTGGCTTCCTATCACGACAAAAGCTCGTATCATGTATATGTCGAGGACGCTAATTACAAATCCGGACGTTGTTTTCAGTTTTAGCCTTAGGTAACAAATATCAAAAATTTTCAGACTCTCAGATCTTCAACTCCACCTCAAAAATCTAAAATCTTTATCTGGACTCCTATCACGACCAAAACTCGTATCATGTATATTTTGAGGACGCTTATTACAAATCCGGTCGTTATTTTCAGTTTTAGCCTCAGGTCACAAATATCAAAAATTTCCAGATTCTCAGAATTTCATATTCACCCTAAAAATCTAAAATTTTTATCTGGACTCCTATCACGACAAAAACTCGTATCATGTACATTTGGAGGACGCTTATTACAAAACCGGTCGTTATTTTCAGTTTTAGCCTCAGGTAACAAATATCAAAAATTTCCAGATTCTCAGATTTTCATATTCACCCTAAAAATCTAAAAATTTTATCTGGACTCCTATCACGACAAAAACTCGTATCATGTATATTTTGGGGACGCTAATTACAAATCCGGTTGTTGTTTTCAGTTTTAGCCTCAGGTAAGAAACAAAAATTTTCAGACTCTCAGATCTTCAACTTCACCCTAAAAATCTAAAATCTTTATCTGGACTCCTATCACGACAAAAACTCGTATCATGTATATTTTGAGGACGCTAATTACAAATCCGGGCGTTGTTTTCAATTTTAGCCTCAGGTAACAAACATCAAAAATTTCCAGATTCTCAGATTTTCATATTCACCCTAAAAATCCAAAATTTTTATCTGGACTCCTGTCACGACAAAAACTCGTATCATGTATATTTTGGGGACGCTAATTACAAATCCGGGCGTTGTTTTCAATTTTAGCCTCAGGTAACAAATATCAAAAATTTCCAGATTCTCAGATTTTCATATTCACCCTAAAAATCTAAAATCTTTATCTGGACTCCTATCACGACAAAAACTCGTATCATGTATATTTTGAGGACGCTAATTACAAATCCGGGCGTTGTTTTCAATTTTAGCCTGAGGTAACAAATATCAAAAATTTTCAGACTCTCAGATCTTCAACTTCACCCTAAAAATCTAAAAATTTTATCTGGACTCCTATCACGACAAAAACTCGTATCATGTATATTTTGAGGACGCTAATTACAAATCCGGGCGTTGTTTTCAATTTTAGCCTGAGGTAACAAATATCAAAAATTTTCAGACTCTCAGATCTTCAACTTCACCCTAAAAATCTAAAAATTTTATCTGGACTCCTATCACGACAAAAACTCGTATCATGTATATTTTGAGGACGCTAATTACAAATCCGGGCGTTGTTTTCAATTTTAGCCTCAGGTAACAAATATCAAAAATTTCCAGATTCTCAGATTTTCATATTCACCCTAAAAATCTAAAATCTTTATCTGGACTCCTATCACGACAAAAACTCGTATCATGTATATTTTGAGGACGCTAATTACAAATCCGGGCGTTGTTTTCAATTTTAGCCTGAGGTAACAAATATCAAAAATTTTCAGACTCTCAGATCTTCAACTTCACCCTAAAAATCTAAAATCTTTATCTGGACTCCTATCACGACAAAAACTCGTATCATGTATATTTTGAGGACGCTAATTACAAATCCGGGCGTTGTTTTCAATTTTAGCCTCAGGTAACAAACATCAAAAATTTCCAGATTCTCAGATTTTCATATTCACCCTAAAAATCCAAAATTTTTATCTGGACTCCTGTCACGACAAAAACTCGTATCATGTATATTTTGAGGACGCTAATTACAAATCCGGGCGTTGTTTTCAATTTCAGCCTCAGGTAACAAATATCAAAAATTTCCAGATTCTCAGATTTTCATATTCACCCTAAAAATCCAAAATTTTTATCTGGACTCCTGTCACGACAAAAACTCGTATCATGTATATTTTGAGGACGCTAATTACAAATCCGGGCGTTGTTTTCAATTTTAGCCTGAGGTAACAAATATCAAAAATTTTCAGACTCTCAGATCTTCAACTTCACCCTAAAAATCTAAAATCTTTATCTGGACTCCTATCACGACAAAAACTCGTATCATGTATATTTTGAGGACGCTAATTACAAATCCGGGCGTTGTTTTCAATTTTAGCCTCAGGTAACAAACATCAAAAATTTCCAGATTCTCAGATTTTCATATTCACCCTAAAAATCTAAAATCTTTATCTGGACTCCTATCACGACAAAAACTCGTATCATGTATATTTCGAGGACGCTAACTACAAATCCGGGCCTTGTTTTCAATTTTAGCCTCAGGTAACAAATATCAAAAATTTTCAGATTCTCAGATTTTCATATTGACCCTAAAAATCTAAAATCTTTATCTGGACTCCTATCACGACAAAAACTCGTATCATGTATATTTTGAGGACGCTAATTACAAGTCCGGTCGTTGTTTTCAGTTTTAGCCTCAGGTAACGAACATCAAAAATTTGCAGTTTCTCAAATCTTCAACTCGACCCTAAAAATCTAAAATCTTTATCTGGACTCCTATCGCGACAAAAACTCGTATCATGTATATTTCGAGGACGCTAATTACAAATCCGGGCGTTGTTTTGAATTTTAGCCCCAGGTAACAAAAATATCAAAAATTTTCAGACTCTCAGATCTTCAACTTCACCCTAAAAAACTAAAATCTTTATCTGGCTTCCTATCACGACAAAAACTCGTATCATGTATATTTTGAGGACGCTAATTAGAAATCGGGTCGTTGTTTTCAGTTTTAGTCTTAGGTAACAAATATCAAAAATTTTCAGATTCTCAGATTTTCATATTCACCCTAAAAATCTAAAATCTTTATCTGAACTCCTGTCACGACAAATACTCGTATCATGTATATTTTGGGGACGCTAATTGCAAATCCGGTCGTTGTTTTCAATTTTAGCCTCAGGTAACGAATATCAAAAATTTCCAGATTCTCAGATTTTCATATTCACCCTAAAAATCTAAAATCTTTATCTGGACTCCTATCACGACAAAAACTCGTTTCATGTATATTTTGAGGACGCTAATTACAAATCCGGGCGTTGTTTTCAATTTTAGCCTCAGGTAACAAATATCAAAAATTTTCAGACTCTCAGATCTTCAACTTCATCCTAAAAATCTAAAATCTTTATCTGGCTTCCTATCACGACAAAAACTCGTATCATGTATATGTCGAGGACGCTAATTACAAATCCGGACGTTGTTTTCAGTTTTAGCCTTAGGTAACAAATATCAAAAATTTTCAGATTCTCAGATTTTCATATTCACCCTAAAAATCTAAAATCTTTATCTGGACTCCTGTCACGACAAAAACTCGTATCATGTATATTTTGGGGACGCTAATTGCAAATCCGGACGTTGTTTTCAATTTTAACCTCAGATAACGAATATCAAAAATTTGCAGTTTCTCAGATCTTCAACTCCACCCTAAAAATCTAAAATCTTTATCTGGACTCCTATCACGACAAAAACTCGTATCATGTATATTTTGAGGACCCTAATTACAAATCCGGTCGTTGTTTTCAGTTTTATCCTCTGGTAACAAACATCAAAAATTTGCAGTTTCTCAGATCTTCAACTCCACCTCAAAAATCTAAAATCTTTATCTGGACTCCTATCACGACAAAAACTCGTATCATGTATATTTTGAGGACGCTTATTACAAATCCGGTCGTTATTTTCAATTTTAGCCTCAGGTAACCAATATCAAGAATTTCCAGATTCTCAGATTTTCATATTCACCCTAAAAATCTAAAATTTTTATCTGGACTCCTATCACGACAAAAACTCGTATCATGTATATTTTGGGGACGCTAATTACAAATCCGGGCGTTGTTTTCAATTTTAGCCTCAGGTAACCAATATCAAGAATTTCCAGATTCTCAGATTTTCATATTCACCCTAAAAATCTAAAATTTTTATCTGGACTCCTGTCACGACAAAAACTCGTATCGTGTATATTTTGGGGACGCTAATTACAAATCCGGGCGTTGTTTTCAATTTTAGCCTCAGGTAACAAATATCAAAAATTTTCAGACTCTCAGATCTTCAACTTCACCCTAAAAATCTAAAAATTTTATCTGGACTCCTGTCACGACAAAAACTCGTATCATGTATATTTTGGGGACGCTAATTACAAATCCGGGCGTTGTTTTCAATTTTAGCCTCAGGTAACAAATATCAAAAATTTTCGGGCTCTCAGATCTTCAACATCACCCTAAAAATCTAAAATCTTTAACTTCACCCTAAAAATCTAAAATCTTTATCTGGACTCCTATCACGACAAAAACTCGTATCATGTATATTTTGAGGACGCTAATTACAAATCCGGTCGTTGTTTTCAGTTTTAGCCTCAGGTAACAAATATCAAAAATTTCCAGATTCTCAGATTTTCATATTCACCCTAAAAATCTAAAATCTTTATCTGGACTCCTGTCACGACAAAAACTCGTATCATGTATATTTTGAGGACGCTAATTACAAATCCGGTCGATGTTTTCAGTTTTAGCCCTAGGTAACAAATATCAAAAATTTTCAGATTCTCAGATTTTCATATTCACCCTAAAAATCTAAAATCTTTATCTGGACTCCTGTCACGACAAAAACTCGTATCATGTATATTTTGGGGACGCTAATTACAAATCCGGGCGTTGTTTTCAATTTTAGCCTCAGGTAACAAATATAAAAAATTTTCAGATTCTCAGATCTCCAACTTCACCCTATAAATCTAAAATCTTTATCTAGACTTCTATCACGACAAAAACTCGTATCATGTATATTTTGAGGACGCTAATTACAAATCCGGTCGTTGTTTTCAGTTTTAGCCTCAGGTAACAAACATCAAAAATTTGCAGTTTCTCAGATCTTCAACTCCACCCTAAAAATCTAAAATCTTTATCTGGACTCCTATCACGACAAAAATTCGTATCATGTATATTTTGAGGACGCTAATTACAAATCCGGTCGTTATTTTCAGTTTTTAGCCTCAGGTAACAAATATCAAAAATTTTCAGATTCTCAGATCTCCAACTTCACCCTATAAATCTAAAATCTTTATCTAGACTTCTATCACGACAAAAACTCGTATCATGTATATTTTGAGAACGCTAATTGCAAATCCGGTCGTTGTTTTCAATTTTAGCGTCAGGTAACGAATATCAAAAATTTCCAGATTCTCAGATTTTCATATTCACCCTAAAAATCTAAAATCTTTATCTGGACTCCTATCACGACAAAAATTCGTATCATGTATATTTTGAGGACGCTAATTACAAATCCGGTCGTTATTTTCACTTTTAGCCTCAGATAACAAATATCAAAAATTTCCAGATTCTCAGATCTCCAACTTCACCCTATAAATCTAAAATCTTTATCTAGACTTCTATCACGACAAAAACTCGTATCATGTATATTTTGAGGACGCTAATTACAAATCCGGTCGTTGTTTTCAGTTTTAGCCTCAGGTAACAAACATCAAAAATTTGCAGTTTCTCAGATCTTCAACTCCACCCTAAAAATCTAAAATCTTTATCTGGACTCCTATCACGACAAAAATTCGTATCATGTATATTTTGAGGACGCTAATTACAAATCCGGTCGTTATTTTCAGTTTTTAGCCTCAGGTAACAAATATCAAAAATTTTCAGATTCTCAGATCTCCAACTTCACCCTATAAATCTAAAATCTTTATCTAGACTTCTATCACGACAAAAACTCGTATCATGTATATTTTGAGAACGCTAATTACAAATCCGGGCGTTGTTTTCAATTTTAGCCTGAGGTAACAAATATCAAAAATTTTCAGACTCTCAGATCTTCAACTTCATCCTAAAAATCTAAAATCTTTATCTGGCTTCCTATCACGACAAAAGCTCGTATCATGTATATGTCGAGGACGCTAATTACAAATCCGGACGTTGTTTTCAGTTTTAGCCTTAGGTAACAAATATCAAAAATTTTCAGACTCTCAGATCTTCAACTCCACCTCAAAAATCTAAAATCTTTATCTGGACTCCTATCACGACCAAAACTCGTATCATGTATATTTTGAGGACGCTTATTACAAATCCGGTCGTTATTTTCAGTTTTAGCCTCAGGTCACAAATATCAAAAATTTCCAGATTCTCAGAATTTCATATTCACCCTAAAAATCTAAAATTTTTATCTGGACTCCTATCACGACAAAAACTCGTATCATGTACATTTGGAGGACGCTTATTACAAATCCGGTCGTTATTTTCAGTTTTAGCCTCAGGTAACAAATATCAAAAATTTCCAGATTCTCAGATTTTCATATTCACCCTAAAAATCTAAAAATTTTATCTGGACTCCTATCACGACAAAAACTCGTATCATGTATATTTTGGGGACGCTAATTACAAATCCGGTTGTTGTTTTCAGTTTTAGCCTCAGGTAAGAAACAAAAATTTTCAGACTCTCAGATCTTCAACTTCACCCTAAAAATCTAAAATCTTTATCTGGACTCCTATCACGACAAAAACTCGTATCATGTATATTTTGAGGACGCTAATTACAAATCCGGGCGTTGTTTTCAATTTTAGCCTCAGGTAACAAACATCAAAAATTTCCAGATTCTCAGATTTTCATATTCACCCTAAAAATCCAAAATTTTTATCTGGACTCCTGTCACGACAAAAACTCGTATCATGTATATTTTGAGGACGCTAATTACAAATCCGGGCGTTGTTTTCAATTTCAGCCTCAGGTAACAAATATCAAAAATTTCCAGATTCTCAGATTTTCATATTCACCCTAAAAATCCAAAATTTTTATCTGGACTCCTGTCACGACAAAAACTCGTATCATGTATATTTTGAGGACGCTAATTACAAATCCGGGCGTTGTTTTCAATTTTAGCCTGAGGTAACAAATATCAATAATTTTCAGACTCTCAGATCTTCAACTTCACCCTAAAAATCTAAAATCTTTATCTGGACTCCTATCACGACAAAAACTCGTATCATGTATATTTTGAGGACGCTAATTACAAATCCGGGCGTTGTTTTCAATTTTAGCCTCAGGTA
Source organism: Callosobruchus maculatus (assembly GCA_951848785.1). Lineage (NCBI taxonomy): Eukaryota > Metazoa > Arthropoda > Insecta > Coleoptera > Chrysomelidae > Callosobruchus > Callosobruchus maculatus. Next base: position 1,288,403 of record CATOUR010000009.1, on the reverse strand, counting down.
ACAAACATCAAAAATTTCCAGATTCTCAGATTTTCATATTCACCCTAAAAATCCAAAATTTTTATCTGGACTCCTGTCACGACAAAAACTCGTATCATGTATATTTTGAGGACGCTAATTACAAATCCGGGCGTTGTTTTCAATTTTAGCCTCAGGTAACAAATATCAAAAATTTCCAGATTCTCAGATTTTCATATTCACCCTAAAAATCTAAAATCTTTATCTGGACTCCTATCACGACAAAAACTCGTATCATGTATATTTCGAGGACGCTAACTACAAATCCGGGCCTTGTTTTCAATTTTAGCCTCAGGTAACAAATATCAAAAATTTTCAGATTCTCAGATTTGACCCTAAAAATCTAAAATCTTTATCTGGACTCCTATCACGACAAAAACTCGTATCATGTATATTTTGGGGACGCTAATTACAAATCCGGGCGTTGTTTTCAATTTTAGCCTCAGGTAACGAACATCAAAAATTTGCAGTTTCTCAAATCTTCAACTCGACCCTAAAAATCTAAAATCTTTATCTGGACTCCTATCACGACAAAAACTCGTATCATGTATATTTCGAGGACGCTAATTACAAATCCAGTCGTTGTTTTCAGTTTTAGCCTCAGGTAACGAACATCAAAAATTTGCAGTTTCTCAAATCTTCAACTCCTAATTACAAATCCGGGCGTTGTTTTGAATTTTAGCCCCAGGTAACAAAAATATCAAAAATTTTCAGACTCTCAGATCTTCAACTTCACCCTAAAAAACTAAAATCTTTATCTGGCTTCCTATCACGACAAAAACTCGTATCATGTATATTTTGAGGACGCTAATTAGAAATCGGGTCGTTGTTTTCAGTTTTAGTCTTAGGTAACAAATATCAAAAATTTTCAGATTCTCAGATTTTCATATTCACCCTAAAAATCTAAAATCTTTATCTGAACTCCTGTCACGACAAATACTCGTATCATGTATATTTTGGGGACGCTAATTGCAAATCCGGTCGTTGTTTTCAATTTTAGCCTCAGGTAACGAATATCAAAAATTTCCAGATTCTCAGATTTTCATATTCACCCTAAAAATCTAAAATCTTTATCTGGACTCCTATCACGACAAAAACTCGTTTCATGTATATTTTGAGGACGCTAATTACAAATCCGGGCGTTGTTTTCAATTTTAGCCTCAGGTAACAAATATCAAAAATTTTCAGACTCTCAGATCTTCAACTTCATCCTAAAAATCTAAAATCTTTATCTGGCTTCCTATCACGACAAAAACTCGTATCATGTATATGTCGAGGACGCTAATTACAAATCCGGACGTTGTTTTCAGTTTTAGCCTTAGGTAACAAATATCAAAAATTTTCAGATTCTCAGATTTTCATATTCACCCTAAAAATCTAAAATCTTTATCTGGACTCCTGTCACGACAAAAACTCGTATCATGTATATTTTGGGGACGCTAATTGCAAATCCGGACGTTGTTTTCAATTTTAACCTCAGATAACGAATATCAAAAATTTGCAGTTTCTCAGATCTTCAACTCCACCCTAAAAATCTAAAATCTTTATCTGGACTCCTATCACGACAAAAACTCGTATCATGTATATTTTGAGGACCCTAATTACAAATCCGGTCGTTGTTTTCAGTTTTATCCTCTGGTAACAAACATCAAAAATTTGCAGTTTCTCAGATCTTCAACTCCACCTCAAAAATCTAAAATCTTTATCTGGACTCCTATCACGACAAAAACTCGTATCATGTATATTTTGAGGACGCTTATTGCAAATCCGGTCGTTATTTTCAATTTTAGCCTCAGGTAACCAATATCAAGAATTTCCAGATTCTCAGATTTTCATATTCACCCTAAAAATCTAAAATTTTTATCTGGACTCCTATCACGACAAAAACTCGTATCATGTATATTTTGGGGACGCTAATTACAAATCCGGGCGTTGTTTTCAATTTTAGCCTCAGGTAACCAATATCAAGAATTTCCAGATTCTCAGATTTTCATATTCACCCTAAAAATCTAAAATTTTTATCTGGACTCCTGTCACGACAAAAACTCGTATCATGTATATTTTGGGGACGCTAATTACAAATCCGGGCGTTGTTTTCAATTTTAGCCTCAGGTAACAAATATCAAAAATTTTCAGACTCTCAGATCTTCAACTTCACCCTAAAAATCTAAAAATTTTATCTGGATTCCTGTCACGACAAAAACTCGTATCATGTATATTTTGGGGACGCTAATTACAAATCCGGGCGTTGTTTTCAATTTTAGCCTCAGGTAACAAATATCAAAAATTTTCGGGCTCTCAGATCTTCAACATCACCCTAAAAATCTAAAATCTTTAACTTCACCCTAAAAATCTAAAATCTTTATCTGGACTCCTATCACGACAAAAACTCGTATCATGTATATTTTGAGGACGCTAATTACAAATCCGGTCGTTGTTTTCAGTTTTAGCCTCAGGTAACAAATATCAAAAATTTCCAGATTCTCAGATTTTCATATTCACCCTAAAAATCTAAAATCTTTATCTGGACTCCTGTCACGACAAAAACTCGTATCATGTATATTTTGAGGACGCTAATTACAAATCCGGTCGATGTTTTCAGTTTTAGCCCTAGGTAACAAATATCAAAAATTTTCAGATTCTCAGATTTTCATATTCACCCTAAAAATCTAAAATCTTTATCTGGACTCCTGTCACGACAAAAACTCGTATCATGTATATTTTGGGGACGCTAATTACAAATCCGGGCGTTGTTTTCAATTTTAGCCTCAGGTAACAAATATAAAAAATTTTCAGGCTCTCAGATCTTCAACTTCACCCTAAAAATCAAAAATCTTTATCTGGACTCCTGCCACGACAAAAACTCGTATCATGTATATTTTGAGGACGCTAATTACAAATCCGGTCGTTGTTTTCAGTTTTAGCCTTAGGTAACAAACATCAAAAATTTGCAGTTTCTCAGATCTTCAACTCCACCCTAAAAATCTAAAATCTTTATTTGGACTCCTATCAGGACAAAAACTCGTATCATGTTTATTTTGAGGACGCTAATTACAAATCCGGTCGTTATTTTCAGTTTTACCCTCAGGTAACAAATATCAAAAATTTCCAGATTCTCAGATTTTCATATTCACCCTAAAAATCTAAAATTTTTATCTGGACTCCTATCACGACAGAAACTCGTATCATGTATATTTTGAGGAGGCTAATACCAAATCCGGTCGTTATTTTCACTTTTAGCCTCAGATAACAAATATCAAAAATTTCCAGATTCTCAGATCTCCAACTTCACCCTATAAATCTAAAATCTTTATCTAGACTTCTATCACGACAAAAACTCGTATCATGTATATTTTGAGGACGCTAATTACAAATCCGGTCGTTGTTTTCAGTTTTAGCCTCAGGTAACAAACATCAAAAATTTGCAGTTTCTCAGATCTTCAACTCCACCCTAAAAATCTAAAATCTTTATCTGGACTCCTATCACGACAAAAATTCGTATCATGTATATTTTGAGGACGCTAATTACAAATCCGGTCGTTATTTTCAGTTTTTAGCCTCAGGTAACAAATATCAAAAATTTTCAGATTCTCAGATCTCCAACTTCACCCTATAAATCTAAAATCTTTATCTAGACTTCTATCACGACAAAAACTCGTATCATGTATATTTTGAGAACGCTAATTGCAAATCCGGTCGTTGTTTTCAATTTTAGCGTCAGGTAACGAATATCAAAAATTTCCAGATTCTCAGATTTTCATATTCACCCTAAAAATCTAAAATCTTTATCTGGACTCCTATCACGACAAAAATTCGTATCATGTATATTTTGAGGACGCTAATTACAAATCCGGTCGTTATTTTCACTTTTAGCCTCAGATAACAAATATCAAAAATTTCCAGATTCTTAGATCTCCAACTTCACCCTATAAATCTAAAATCTTTATCTAGACTTCTATCACGACAAAAACTCGTATCATGTATATTTTGAGGACGCTAATTACAAATCCGGTCGTTGTTTTCAGTTTTAGCCTCAGGTAACAAACATCAAAAATTTGCAGTTTCTCAGATCTTCAACTCCACCCTAAAAATCTAAAATCTTTATCTGGACTCCTATCACGACAAAAATTCGTATCATGTATATTTTGAGGACGCTAATTACAAATCCGGTCGTTATTTTCAGTTTTTAGCCTCAGGTAACAAATATCAAAAATTTTCAGATTCTCAGATCTCCAACTTCACCCTATAAATCTAAAATCTTTATCTAGACTTCTATCACGACAAAAACTCGTATCATGTATATTTTGAGAACGCTAATTGCAAATCCGGTCGTTGTTTTCAATTTTAGCCTCAGGTAACGAATATCAAAAATTTCCAGATTCTCAGATTTTCATATTCACCCTAAAAATCTAAAATCTTTATCTGGACTCCTATCACGACAAAAACTCGTATCATGTATATTTTGAGGACGCTAATTACAAATCCGGTCGTTGTTTTCAGTTTTAGCCTCAGGTAACAAACATCAAAAATTTGCAGTTTCTCAGATCTTCAACTCCACCCTAAAAATCTAAAATCTTGATCTGGACTCCTATCACGACAAAAACTCGTTTCATGTATATTTTGAGGACGCTAATTACAAATCCGGTCGTTATTTTCAGTTTTAGCCTCAGGTAACAAATATCAAAAATTTCCAGATACTCAGATTTTCATATTCACCCTAAAAATCTAAAATCTTTATCTGGACTCCTATCACGACAAAAACTCGTATCATGTATATTTTGAGGACGCTAATTACAAATCCGGTCGTTGTTTTCAGTTTTAGCCTCAGGTAACAAACATCAAAAATTTGCAGTTTCTCAGATCTTCAACTCCACCCTAAAAATCTAAAATCTTTATCTGGACTCCTATCACGACAAAAACTCGTATCATGTATATTTTGAGGGCACTTATTACAAATCCGGTCATTGTTTTCAGTTTTAGCCTCAGGTAACAAATATCAAAAATTCCCAGATTCTCAGATTTTCATATTCACCCTAAAAATCTAAAATCATTATCTGGACTCCTATCTGGACCAAAATTCGTATGTTTATTTTGAGGACCCTAATTGCAAATCTGGCTGTTGTTTTCAGTTTGAGCCTCGGGTAACAAACATCAAAAATTTTCAGGCTCTCAGATCTCAACTTCACCCTAAAAATCTAAAATCGTTATCTAGACTCCTAGCGCGACAAAAACTCGTATCATGTATATTTTGACGACGCTAATTATAAATCAGGTCGTTGTTTTCAGTTTTAGCCTCAGGTAACAAATATAAAAAATTTCCAGATTCTCAGATTTTCATATTCACCCTAAAAATCTAAAATCTATCTGGACGAAAATTAGTTTCGTTTAGTTTCGTTTAACCAACACGAATGGCTGGCATCCTTAAAATCTGTTACCTGTTCAACGGGTTCAAGCAGCGAAGCGCACCGACTCCAAGTCCAATACCTTCGTCGAGGTAGCTGAGGTAAAATATTGTGCCAGTCCGGCCCTGGGCGGCCGAGACGATTTACGTGAGATCTAGAATTCAGACGTCCAGAACCTTTCCAGAACCAACGGTAGCCGCGCTATACAGGGTGTTTCAGAACTATGGGATCAAACTTCTAGGGGTTATTCAATGCAACAGTAGACAACTTTTGAGTATAGGGACCCATGTCCGGAAAAGTGTCCCTACGGTACTACGGCCCTAAGAAGCGTTAAAATGTAGAAAGATGATGAATTGCCTAAACAGCCTCTAATGCATTCACTGTTTGCCTTTTGTACATGAAATCATCACAACAATTGTTCAAAATGTCTTCCTCCAACCTGAATACACCGATTTAAACGTCCCACACGATTTCGGCGGACTTGACTAAAAATTTGATACTCGTTTTGAATGATTTCAAATGCCGCTGTAATTCGTCCGATTAAGTCTTGCTCTGTTTCAACTGGAGTTTCGTAGACCAAAGACTTTACATATCCCCACAGGAAAAAAATCTAGCGGCGTTAAATCAGGCGATCTAGGAGGCCAAGAAACGGCTCCACTTCTAGCAATCCAACGGTGCCCAAACCGCTGAGCCAAATCCTCACGTACTGGTACAGCAAAGTGAGCCGGCGCTCCATCGTGCTGAAACCACATTTGCTGTCGAACGTTTATTGGAACATTTTCGAGAGGTTCTGGAAAAACGTTATCCAAGAAACGCCGGTAAATAGGTCCTGTTAACCGTTCCGGTAGAAGGTATGGCCGAATCAAATAATCATCAACAATGCCTGCCCATACATTGACAGACCAACGTTGCTGATATTTTCTAGGAAACATGGCATTTCTTCGTCCCAAACATGGCTATTCCTACTATTAAAAATACCGTCTCTTGTGAATGAGGCTCCATCGGTCCGTAAAAAATTTGATATCATGTACAAAAGGCAAAAAGTGGATGCATTAAAGGCTATTTAGGCAATTCATCGTCTTTCTACATTTTAACGCTTCTTAGGGCTGTAGTACCGTAGGGACACTTTTTCGAGCATGGGTCCCTATACTCAAAAGTTTTTTACTGTTGCACTGAATAACCCCTAGCAGTTTGATCCCATAGCTCTGAAACACCCTGTAGTTCTCGGCGTTCAGCAGGCATCTATATAACCAGCAGTTAGGCCGGCACAGTTACAGTTAGTGTCAATAGAGTGCAGCAGTCAGTGTTCGGTAGTATTGTAATACGCGACGTTCCAGTGGCGCGCGCGAAATAAATGAACTGTGACCTAAATTAGTGAAGTGTGGGACCAATATAAATTAGTGTAGTGACTGTAGATAAATTAGACTGTTAAGTATAAGGCTAGGCGTAGTGTACATAGTTAGTGAAAATAAATAGTTAAATCCGTACCAAGTGTTTTCTTGCCCAATCGGACTAAAGACTTGTAACAATATGAATAATAATAAAGACTGAGAAGGTAAATAGTTGAGTCTTTGGAAATTCATCTTAAAAATGAATTATGATGAAAATTTTGGTCAGAAATCTCGGGTAGGGGGACAACTATCCCCCCTTTGTATATCATGTATCTTTATTGGTTATTTTCCTCACGAAATTCAGTATACAAATTATAGAAGAGGGTATATGGCGGTACTCAACCAGGTTGCTCTCTCATACAACTCTCACGCTTCTGCTTTGGACAAAGGCGCGTTCTCGTTACTTTCTGTTGTATTATGTTCTTTCATGACAAAACTAATAAAATTTTTGGTAAAACATCTTGGGTAGGGGGACAATTAACCCCGTTTGCATACGCTTCTGCTTTGAACAAACATGCGTTTCTCGTACGAAACGCGGACAGTGTTATCAGATTTAAATTGAACAATATGCTAAACGGCTCGCTTAAATTCCGCTAAAGTCTGCTAACTTTTATTTTTTTTATGCCAAAATTCTGCTGACTTATTAAGTCAGTTATTCGTATGAATATTTTTGTATGCCTCGGAAACTTGGACTGTTAAAAAGGCAGATCGAGCTCGCATAGATGCTTTTGAAATGTGGACATGGAGGAAAATGCTGAGAATTCCTTATACCGCCCATCGAGCTAAGGTTTCCATACTGGATGAGGTCGGTAAACCAAAGAGACTATCCTTCATTATGTCGACGAGAATGCTTACATTCTTCGGACATATACACAGAAGCGATAATATGGAGAAACTTGTAGCTCAAGGCCATGCCCCGAGTGGGCGGCGCCGTGGCCGTTCCCCTACACACTGGGTGGATACGACGAAACAGTTGCTGGATTTGAGTATTAAGAGCGCCACTGAACTGACAGTAAATTACGAACGATGGCAGGCTCAGTGTTACCAGATTTAAATTGAACAATATGCTAAACGGCTCGCTTAAATTCTGCTAAAGCCATTATCTGACTTCTGCGCCGACGTTTGCGCACGACCGATCTCTCCAATTTGGAGGCGTTGTTGCCCCGTTTTTTTGTCTAATTGATATTGTTCATATATCCGATATTCGATGTATGGCGAATATCTGAAGCTTGCGCAAACCATTGGTCCTTACGTGGGTTCAAGCGGTGCCCCTAAAGTACAGGATAACTGAATATTTGTAAAAAAAATCAAGAATATTATTGTAAAATATTTATTAACAATTCACACAAAATAATAAACTACTTTTCTATGATGTCCTTATTTTTATATAAAACCGTCGAGCTTTGAGCGCCTCTTATCATACTATTTGATGGAATAGAATTTACACATCCACCCTGTTCTTTTACTGCCTGTCTCACATGTAAAATGGCAGCAATATGTTCATTTTTAAATTTGTTCCGCAGGTCAGTTTTAATATTATTCATTTGTGAAAATAGGCGCTACAAGCCGTATTTGACATATGCAGAATCATTATGGCCTTTGCAAAAACAACTAAATTCGGATACTTTTTAGTTCCATCAGCATTGTTCATTTTAGAAATGTGATCCCAAAATCTTTCTGTATCGATTGGTGAAGGATTGGAACTTCCATCCGATTTTAACAGATCGGCTACTGATTTACTCAATTTAAGCTCCCTATATTCGGAGTCAATACATTATTTTAAATCCATTTTAGACCTTCTAAAAAGTATGCCCTGATGGAGAGGGGGCGGCAGTCTGATTAAAGCAAATGAGTTGCTAAATGCAAATATTTACCGCAAGGAAATATTTCCTGTACTATAGCATCGCCGAGTTCCGGAATCTATTTATAGGCGATTCCCCTAAGTTGTACTGAAAGTTGCCAGCAGCAGCATTTCTGGCCTGACTACCCAAGTGAAATGCAGATAATTTGTTAATGTCTAATCTTGCTAATTTTCTGCGGAGATACAATACAATTCTGCTAAAATCTGCTATATTTTCAATTCTGCGAGACAATCTGCTAGACCAGTGGTTCTCAACCGCCGTTCCGCGGAACCCTAGTGTTCCGCGAATCGATCTGGTGTTCCGCGAAATATTTAAGTATTCAATATTAATTTATTAAAAAAGATTCAAAGATTCTGATAAAAAAAATATATATTTCGGGATAATTGCGCAACTTGGCAATACCGCCTATTCGTTAAGGAACTCTTTGCTTAAGACTTTCGATTATGAATTCTGTCAGTAGTCAGTCTAGTCTAGTCGAGCAAGCGCCATGCCGCCGACGATCGCTCAGTCAGCCGAACTGCCCCATAGTTGTTTGAACCTGTTATTATTTCGCGCGTACAGTTCAAGATTTAGGAGGTTCTGTTTTGTTAATCAGGTAATTTATTATTTTGTATAGTAGATGATTTCACTTGTATTTATTATTATGTATATTATTTTAGTGTTGTGGTTATATAGTATACAAACATGGATAAGTTTCTCAAACGTAAGCTTGATGTTAAAGAAGAGGAAGCAAGTACCAGTCAGAATACTATAAGTACAGAAAATATACAAGAAACGCACGAGATTCAAGCAAAACGTATCAAAAAATCGACAATATTTGGACGAATATTTAAATTTTGGCTTCACCTGGACTGGAGATACAAACTGTCAAATACCAAAATGCATCACATGTGGAGAAAAACTGGCCAATAGTGCTATGGTTCCTGCGAAGTTAAAGCGTCACTTTTCCACAAAACACGCTAATCTGGCAACGAAAAATAAGGAATACTTCAAAAGAACATTAGAAATGCAGGGTAAACAAGGAAAACGCTTTCAAACGGCAGTAACGATTTCTGATAAGGCACAAACAGCTTCCTATAAAGTAGCGGAACTAATCACGTTAAAACAAAAACCCCATACTGAAGGAGAGTCTCTTATTTTACCAGCATGTTGTGAAATAGTCAAAATTATGTTCGGACGAGAGACAGAGAAGGAGTTGTTAAAGATTCCTCTTTCAGATGATACAATAAAAAGGCGGATTATAGACATGTCAGGAGATATTGAAAAGAAAGTCACAGATAAACTATCATCAGGAAGAAATTTTGCGATACAGGTGGATGAGTCAACGGACATAGTGGTAAAGCTCATTTACTAGCATTTGTTCGTGTTATTAATGAAAATGAAATAATTAACCAGATTTTATGCTGCAGAGAACTTACCGAACGTACAACGGGGCAAGATATCTTTGACTCTATAAATTCATATATGGAAAAGTTCAAAGTGTCGTGGGAGCATTGCGTAGGAATTTGTACTGACGGAGCTCCATCAATGGTTGGGTCCATTAAAGGGTTTGCTGCGCTCATTAAAACAAGAAATCCAAATGTCGTATCCACGCATTGTTTTTTACATAGGGAGTCATTGATCGCTAAAACCTTACCACCAGATCTAAAATGTGTGTTAGAGCAAGTAGTATCTGTAGTCAATTACATTAAATCAAGACCGTTAAAGACCCGTCTCTTTAAACAACTTTGCAACTCTATGGAATCTAAGTATGAATGTTTACTATTACACACTGAAGTAAGATGGTTGTTCAGAGGTGTAAAGTGCTATGTCGGGTTTACGAACTCAAAAAAGAACTGTTAGCTTTTTTTGTAAAAAAAGGTAACGATTGTTTTGCGCAATATCTTGGAAGCAATATATGGTGTGCTAAACTCGCATATTTGACTGACATATTCAACTACTTGAACTACGTTAATACAAGCATTCAGGGAAAAAACGAAAATATTTTAACATCTACTGATAAACCGTTAGCATTCCAGAAAAAATAAATTATTGGAAAAATCGTATTACAGAAATAAATAAATTTGATATGTTTCCATTACTTCAAAATGAAGATACCAACGAAATTATTCCCATAGTAATAGAACATTTATCTTTATTACAAGAAAAAATTGCTAAATATTTTCCATCTCTGGATATAGAAAGATACGACTGGGTACCAAATCCATTTGGTGAAGCTGTTACATCTAGCAACGAATTATCTCTGCGAGAAGAAGAAGATTTTATCTCATTGTCATCTGATCGCACTTTAAGAATAAAGTTTAATGAAGGTGTTGAAAATTTTTGGATTTCTGTCCAAGACGAATATCCAGCTCTTTCCGAAAAAGCACTTAATGTTCTGTTACTTTTTTCCACTTCTTATCTATGCGAGTTTGGGTTCTCAACTTTGACCAATATAAAAACTAAAAAAAGGGAAAGATTAACTAATTTGGAGGAGAAATGAGAGTAGCATTACCTCATATCAGACCAGACATTGCGAATATCTGTAGAACTCACCAAGCTCAAATATCTCATTAACTATATTTTTAAGGTATATGGCGCGTAATGTAAAAAAGCCGTTTTTACACCAAAAAATGTATTTTTATTGTATACGTGTACTATTCTTTTGTATTTTAGTATTAAGCACTAGACTAGTAAAATTAATTATTTTATTTAAATAAATAAGTTAATACTGAACGTGGTGTTCCGCAATTTTTTTAAATTTCCATAGGTGTTGCGCGTCCACAAAAAGGTTGAGAACCACTGTGCTAGACCCTAAATTTTGGACCTAATTCTGCTAAAATCGCAGATTTCTGCTAAATCTGGTATTCATAACACTGAACGCGGAAGAAGCAGCTCTCTCGACGGCGGTACCTGCGAACGATGCCGACCTCTTCCGGTGTCTGGGCGGCGCATGCGCGACCGGCCGGCGCGGCGCGGATGACGGCCCGGAAGGGTCCGGTCCGGACCAACCGGAGCAGCGGCTCGGATCGATCCAGCTGAGGGGAACGAGGCGAGGCGAGGCGAGGCGAGGCGAGGCGCGTTGCCGCCTGCCCGCGATGCCAGCCGTCCGTCGCGCGTCGTCCCTACTCCACGACGAACGGTCAAGGTCATCGGGTCTAGGTTAGGCGCGACGCTGGCGGCGCGCATCTACCCCTCTCTTTCTCGCGCTCTCGCTCTGTTTCTGTCTTGCGCGGTCTTCGTCGGCGTTCGGGCCGAGCGGCGGTGCCGGATCTCTCGATCCAGAGGTTTTTCCGGACGCTGGGAAATTCGCCACGGATTTGTCCGACGTAAAGGGCCCCACTCACCTCGTTCTTCTCCGCGGCTTTTAACCGACGGTTAAGAATGTTAGAGGGAAGAACGTTGACTGATACGTCCACACACAACAGTTTTTTCCGCGCCAGTTTATCACGATGGACCGTACGCGTACCTGCTTGTTAGCAGTGGCAGCGGGTTTGGCAGTCGAAAAAAAATCGCGAAAAAAGAAAAACTGGAAGAAAGTGGACTGAAGAATGGCTACCTAAACGCAGTCACATACAAATTTACTGGAGGAGCTAAGATTGGCACATTTACTTGAGGATGGACGAGGATACGTATCGGAAACTTCTAAAACTAACAGGTTGTCATAATACCAGAGGTGCGGTTTGTACGTATTCTCCGATCCAGTACCTGATTTCAAAGAGTCTTTTACTTTTACTTCCCACACCGATAGGTGAGGGGAGTATTGTGATCGCGAAAATTTTCGATTTTGAGATAATATACTTTTTGGGCGTTTTATGATATGTACATAACGAAAATCCACGTCACTCATTTCCGTCGGTCTGTCTGTCTGTCGGTCTGTCTGTCTGTCGCGTTTTTCTACCCTCGTAATCTCAGTAACCGCTGCATGGATTGTGATGAAATTTGGGCAGCGGTATGCTGTGGGGTCGTAGTAGGTAGTGTTCCTATAATTTTGAAAATCGGTGCATAGGCGGCGGAGTAATTAGCAAAAAACAAAAAAAATTAAATATTGCTGAAACTTCGTTTTTAGGCGTCTTAGGGGTCCCTGATCATTTTCTACTTTTTTTGGATGGGGGTGAAATTGGGGTGGTTGGGGGGTGGGGGGTTGTAAAATTGAAAAATTTGTTGTACTCATAATAGACTACCCACTGACCTGTGAAGGACGACCTAGCGACATAAATAACTTTTTTAGGTCTATCCGAACATTGCCTTATGCCTATTACAGAAACTAAAGGTCTTAGAATTTTTTCCGATGTATACATACGAGTATTGCTTTAGATCGTTCTATATTATGTAACGACGAAACTGTTCAATTGATTTTAATGAAATTTTGACACAGTATTACTACCGTGGCGAGGATGGAAAATGCGTATGGTTTTTATAAATCGTGTCAGTGGCGGCGCAGAAACAATAAAAAAACTAAAAACATAAAAACAGCTCAAACTTCGTTTTTAAGTGTTTTAGAGGTTCCTGATCATTTACTAAGTTTTTTTGAGTGGGGGTGAAATTCGGGTGGTTGGGGGGTGGAAAAACTGAAAAGTTTGCTGACCTAGCGACATAAGACAATTTTAGGGGGAGGGGGGGGGGGCTGGCGATTATTTGGTTGCAAGGGGATCTTAGACTAAAGCTTCATGCTATGGGAAAATAATAAACTGGTATCAATGTAATGTGTGGGAAGTACTGAGTCAATCAACTTGACTTCATTTTTTTCAAATCCTTTCGGAATGCACCCCGTAGGGAATCGATTTTTTGTTTTACTGATTTTACTGTTCCATTAGCATCCACTCCTTTGTATTTCACCAGTAATGCTTCATACGCCTTGTTTTTTTTTAATCGCTCATGGTATTCCGCCGATTTAACTTTCCACACGCAAGGAAATGATCTATAAAGTTCTATAAACTCTAATAAAAAGTCTCTGTTCCACTGCCTAACACCGACATTTTTAATAGGTATATCACCAGCTGCAATCATAAACAACAACAAAAAAAGCTGAACGCCACTGCAACTGATAAATGCCCGATCAGTCACACTGTTTAGAGCACACACCTTGTTTTTACTCGAAAGATTGGCACGATAACCGACAGAAATCAAACCTCGCCTGACATTTTGGAACGACGGGCATAAACCACGCTCTTGCCCATACACCTCGTTTTACAGACATTTTTACCCTGACGTTTTTAACCGTCGGTTAAAAACGGCGGAGAAGAACGAGGTGAGTGGGGCCCTTTAGATGACAGTGACGGTTCCTGAATTTTTGAAAGGGTGACGCACAAAATTTAAATAAAAGCAGCTACACCCTGCTTGGCCAATAAAATTAAGTCGAATAAACCAGCTTTCTGGAATTAATTCCCAGCAGGCTGGGAATCATCTTAATACCTTCATTTGGTCCTGAATACGTGTAATCTCAGTTTGCACCATCGCTGGTGACGAGCTTAATTTTTGACAGCTCAAAAACTCAAATTTTTGCGCCTTTTTTTGTTTTTTGCTTGTGGCTAGAACACGGTAGATCGGATGGAACATTTCGTTCCATTCAATAATAAGGATAGCTAGATTCTGCGTCAAATGATATATAAAACATTAAATACGTACGTACTGCTGATTTTAGAAAATCCTTAATGTTAACCTCAAATAACGAATTTACAACAATGTTATTTGTTCAAATTTTAAAATTAAGATCAATTCTTCTAGTCGTTCTGGAGCCTGCCCGGACACGCTATGAAAAAGACCGTACAGATGACAACTTTATAAAAGGGTGTCTCAGTTTTTTCTGCGGACGCCTGGACCACCCCAGGCAAATAGTAACTAAGTAGAAAATGATCAGGAACCCCTAAAACGTCTAAAAACGAAGTTTGAGGAATATTTGAATCTGTTTTTTTTTATTTCCAAAATTATACCAGTTTTACCTACTACGACCCCACAGCATGTCGCTACCCAAATATCATCACAATCCATGCAGCGCTTACTGAGATTACTAGGCTAGAAAAACGCCAACAGTCAGACCAACAAAAACGATTTTCTATATGTAGATACTATAAAATGCCCAAAATATGTATTTTCTCAAAATCGAAAATATCACGCTACTCCCTCACCTATCGGTGTGGGAAGGAAAAATAGATATTTTGTGTCTTTAACACAGTACATTCAAAATATATACATGTCTTTGATAACAAACATTATTTGTAACCTACTGTCAATTTAATAGGAACGACCCATTAAGCTCATTATTATTGCAGCTGCAATCGTTTTCTTGAGTGCATAAAGAAAGACGACTTGGCTAACGCACACACATTGTCCAAGGTCAGAAACTGCGTTGCCGACAAACATTTCAGCGAAATGCATCAACGTAAACTGCGTTGTCGAGATCATGGCCACAAACAAAACACATTTCTCTAGTCATCTAGTGCATACAGAATATGTTTCTTATTCCTTATGCAGTTTTTGTTTAAGCTCCTTTCACACTGTACAACCGCCAGTCGGACATGTATTGCGATACGAGGGTGGTTTGAAAAGTGCGTGACTTTAAATGTCGCGCGTAGTAATTTTAATGGCATTTTTAGTATTGCAGCTGCAATCGCTTTCTAGAGTGCATACAGAAAGGCGACAAACATTTCCGCGAAATGCATCAACGTAAACTGCATTGTCGAGATCATGGCCACAAACAAAACACATTTCTCTAGCCATCTAGTGCATACAGAATATGTGTCTTATTCCTTATGCAGTTTTTGTTAAGCTCCTTTCACGCTGTAGGACGGTCTGATACGAGGGTGGTTTGGTAGGTCCACGCCTTTGTTTAATTATGCGTGCAGTAATTTTAATGGCGACACTGCTCCTGTTACGTTATTCAGTTTATATTGAATAACCATTGAAGCTGAAATCCGTTTGCTGATTAAGGGCTGGTTGTATAATGCAAGCTTAAGCTTCGGTTTAAGATAAGCCGCCGTTAAACCACGGAAGTTTTTTTTATAGTCAGCCTTCCGCAGTGGCTGAAGGCCTATAGCGCTGTTGAAGCGCTGCGAGATGATAAATGTCGGTGCACCTTAGATTTGGAACGCTGCAGGTTGTAGCCGTCGGGAAACAAATTCCCCGGCAGCTCATTCCTCAGCGTCGAAGTTCTCCAAAAGCAGGAATGCTGGAGGAGACTGGTGCGGGGAGTAGGGACCTCGACCTGGTAAGGATGAACTCGCAGAGCCTCTCTAGTGTTCCTGGTTTGGACGGCCTTTGGTGTTATTATCTGGAAGAGCTCACTCGTACATCTTCCGTGATAGAATATGTAAAACAGGTATCGGTCAGCCACCCTTCTTCGATGTTCCAGGCTGTGGAAGTCCTTTGTGAGATTAGGCGTATCGATTAATCTAATTTCTCTCTTCTGAATAGTGTCCAGAAGCTTGAGAGAGTGCTTCGGAGCGCATCCCCACACATGGGAGCAACACTCCAGCGATGGTCGGATCTGTGCCTTCTAGAGCAGCAGTAGTTTGACGGAAGGTGACTCGACTATTTGGTGACCCTCCATTTGCACAATTGATAAGCCAACGTGGGACTTCTTTGTAAGTGCTGTTGCCTCAGTTTTCTGTACGTTGAACTGTACTTTATTTACTAATCCCCACTCAACCTTTTTTTTGATATCTCGATCTGTGAGGCATGCTGCTGTCGCCGACGTACCGTCTCCTGGGATGATAGTGGCTTGCCTGGTTCCATGCACGATATTAATGTACTGTCATCAGCGAAGCTGTAGATTGGATTAGATGTTACTTCCAGCAGCTCATTGATCTATAGCAGAAACAGTGTAGGGAATAGGACAGATCCCTGAGGAACACCGGCGTTTATTGAAAATACGTCTGCTGAACAGCCCTCGACTACAACAAACAGAGATCGGTCGTTCAAAAAGCTATTCAGCCCCTGGCGCAGGCCAGATGGTAGTCCATAAGCGGCAAGCTTGACCAGAAGCCCTTCATGCCATACTCTGTCGAAGGCTTTCAATATGTCAAGCACAACAACACGGGATTCGCCATGGTTTTCAATGGCTCTGTTCCACAAGTGAGTGACGTAGGCGAGGAGGTCACCTGTAGATCTGTGCTTACGGAAGCCATACTGTCGATCATTTATGATGTTATTGTTGTCCAGGTATTTCAGGAGCTGTGTGTTAATGACAATCTCCATAACCTTAGACATGATGCTGAGAAGACCCACAGGTGGGATCAGCTTTTTTTGGCTTTTTTCTTAGGGATGGGTTGTACGCAGCCAATCTTCCATGAAGCGGGAAACACGCCTCTGGTTTCCCTTCAAAGCGAATAAATCTTTCACCACGGAAGTTGCAAAACGTCCGTTGTACAATGCTGGCTTAGCACCCCACTCCAAGCTTAACACGGGCTTACCGTAAACCGACGAATCATGTGCTTAACCAGAGCCTAACTGTAGTTTAAATAAAAATGATGGGGATGGGGTGGCTTAGTGGGTATTTGAGCCGAGGGCTCGTGACTGGAAGGGGTTCGATTTCCATCAGAGGTGGACTTTTGTTTCTGTTTTTTTTTTCAATCAGTAATTCATTTCCATAAAAAAAGCTCAGCGAAGAATCCCCACCTGAGCGATCACTGTTTGCTTCTAATTAACAGTGCTGTTCCTTCAGTGGCATCGGGAAACAATAACAAAGCCTACACAGACCACGAGGCTAATGACCAGAGCGGTCCATGCCGTTGATACAGAGGTACAAAAATACAAATGAAATGATGTCCAAGGAGTAACCTCAAATTAGTTGTCATTTTATTAGGTTATATTTTATATTGGAAATACCTCTGTCTAATTTAACAAAGAAAGCAAATAAAAAAAACATAGACAGAAACTGCTCTAAATTTGACACAAACTGTCACAAGTGATAAGTCAGACCAGCCAACGATAGTGAATTTTATTATCAGTCAGGTTTAACTAAACCGGCGATTGTACAACTGATGTCAACTTTAAGCTTAAGCTTAGCCAAGCTACAACCGTCCACCCCACCCACCCCAACCACCTCAATTTCACCCCCACCCAAAAAAAGTAGAAAATTATCAGGAACCCCTAAAACGTCTAAAACGAATTTTGAGCTGTTTCTGTATTTTTAGTTTTTTTGTTATTGCTGCGCCGCCACTGACACGATTTCTAAAACCAATACGTGTTTTCCATCCTCGCCACGGTAATAATATTCAGTCAAAATTTCGTTAAAATCAATTCAATACACGTTACACAATACAGAACGATCTAAAGCAATATTCGTATTTAAACATCAGTTAATTCCCTTGGTTTCTGTAATAGGCAAGGCAATGTTCGGATCTTCTTCTTTTTCTTCCTTCTTTAGTTTAGGCGAATCGCCTTGTTTCTGGATATCTGCGACCTAATGGAGAGACTTGTCGCGTGTAATTCTAACTAGCCTTCTTTCGTCCATTCTACTTATGTGCTCGTTCCATTCCTTTTTTCTACCTTGTAACCATTCATTGATGTTTTCTACCTTGCACTTTCTTCTTATATCTTCACTTTGCTCTCTATCAAAAAGCGTTTTCCCAGTCATTCTACGAAGTATTCTCATTTCGGTTGTCTCTAATTCCGGCTTTCCATTAACGGACAAAACAAAATCAAAACACAAACTGCTGTCGAGGAACACAAAACTGCGACAGTAAGCAAACCTTTTGAGAGTGTTCGACTATATTTTGTTTTGCAGCCCAGATTTGTACCAAATGGTTTACGTAGGTATCATCATCATAGTCACAATGTCTTAACAGACATGTTGTGAACTCGTAAAATGCATTTACACATTTTACGAGCTTCTCTTGGGATATCTTTAAGACCTTTAATGCAGTAGTTACGCATTTGCTTTCTGCATCCTCATGCCGTTGACCAGATGGTATCTACTGGTTCATCCGCCTTTAGGGACAATTTCTCACCCCAAGGACAAGAAGGTGTCCTGACTCTTCTCAACTCGTCCACCCGAAGCTGTTGGTTGAGAAGAGGTTACTGCTTATACCGACAGTAGTTCGGTTCCTTTTAGTCGCCTTTTACGACACGCAGCATATACGATGGGAGATATATTCTAACCTGCCCCCACACGGTGTTACGTAGGTATAGTTTAATATTAATAATGAATTAAGGTGCCGTTTATTCAGACAGAGCACATTTTCATTACAGATAAATCCGTCACATACGCGATTTTCTGGATCAGCTGTGTCTTGTAACTGAAATTTGATTCATTCCATGAAATTTCATATTTTGGCTTCCCGAAAGGGTTTATAAATTACAGCCTTCATCCCCTCGAAACATTGCTTGATGCTTATTGAAAAGTATGGGTCCCTGACCAATTGAAGCGGACAAAAAACAAAACCGAAACTCGACAATAATTTAGTCCGCTTGATGGAAACAAAAGATTTAAGTTTGTTTCAGTTGTGTTTTTGTTTTTTAGGTTCCAGAAAACACAAATAAAACACAAACTCAACTGACTGTTTAGTGGAAAGCCGGCATAAGAGTTGTTTAGTTTTCGCTGTGTCGGTTCGAGTTTCCGCGGTGTATGTCACAGCCGGACTTATATTTCCTTGTAAATTCTTGATTTTGTTTCGATTTTTATATTTTTATTGCGCCATACTGTGTCATTTAAACATCCCACTATTCTTGTTGCCCTCGTAATTCGTTTTCTTACCTCCCCGTCAACATCACCATAACCGAAGATTTCTATACCTAGGTAGGTACTTAAATTATTTCATTTCCTTTCGCATAACTTTGCCGTCAACTTCCAGTTTGCACCTTAATGGCGTTTTTGATGTTGTCACACAAGTAATGAAGTACAAGATTATAACAAATCAAATCATTATTGGAAAAGGTAATATTTCCAGAGAGGATTATAAACTTTAAAAGCGGTTACCCCAAAAACAGAGAATGTGACAGGTACCCTTCAATTCATAAATCAAGTGTTTATGATGCAGTCGAACATAAATATGCTTCTTCAATGATTTTCTGGCAGTATGGCAACGTTGCACTTGTGATAGCTGGCGCGCGGCTAGTTACTATTGGCTACATTTAAATTTCTTCTTTTGAATTTCGAAATAGATTTATTCAGAAAGTAAATCTTGAAAAAAGTAATGGATTGCTGCAAGATATCTATTTTCATATGTTTCATGAGGCCATATCAGTGGACCTATAACTAGTGCATTTTAGATAATATGGCCTGATTGAGGTTTTTTCCCCAGATTTAGGGAAAATATGTGCGCATATGGCAACACCGCCCTCCATATAGATTTTTCGTGGTGGAATCTCCGCTGGCGTCGCGGCCATACCGCGCCCTGGTGGGGGAAATTGCGCATTCGAATTGTGTCCCCCCTTGCCCCCCGCTCCCCCCCCCCTCCCCTCCCCGCGCCCGATGGTTCGTCGGTAATTTGTCGTCATCCGACAACTCGCTATTCAGTGGCCGCAACACGCATTTCGGCACACCGAAATTTTTCTGGCTGTCGTCCGATTCGCGAATCGGTGGTGTTTTCCCGACGGCGATTTCCCTCGAGTTTCCATCCGATCCGCAGATCGCAGAGGTTTTCCGGAAAACGCAGCGAGTTTCGTCGCGCGACAAACGCCCAGCTATGATGGCAGCCGTGAACTTGGCAAGGTGAGTCGTAGTTGGCCATGGGCATGGCGATCGCGATTGTTTATACGACGACGACGTCAAAACAAATGAACTAACAAGCCGAATTTGCTATTTTGTTTCTGCAATCGGTGGATCCAAAGCACCCTATTTTCTTATCAGCAGAATTAACGGGACTGTCTTGCGAATTACGTCAGAATTGTAGCAACTAACTGTCGATTTGCTGCGACGTCAATTTTGAGTTAGAGTCTCGTGAAAGATGCTGCGCTGTCACTGTGCTGATCGATGTTTGTTAATTAATAGGACGAGCCCAGAGCGGGATGGTTTTTCCCAGAGGCTATATTATGCGTCTAACAATTTTTTTATTCTTATTTACTGAAAGAGTATTGACAAAATATGGTATAATTAGCCGCTTTTACGTTTTGCATCTATTCATAATTTATAAGTGCACATTAGGTCTCTTCGAAGTAGCTACCATCCATGTTGCGTAACTTCCGATTTCGGACGAATGACGTCAGCTCGACATTGTTTACCTGAATTTTTCTAGAACCTAATGTGCGGTTTTTGTCTACCATATGTTGCAAGTCGCCACGTTTCTCTGTCATCGAACTAGAAGAAAATGGAGGCTAGTTAATAGACTAGGTATTTCCCAGTTCGCATCTAGTTACGTATTCCCATATTCAAGTAATGAGTTTTGCATGAAGGTTATACATAAATATTCATGAAATTTTGGACCCACCAAAAAATTGACGGAATAACCTGAAACTTGAAAAGAATCCTATTTTTTTTTTGTATTTTGAACGTTTTCAATATCATATCAGTAATTTTGGATGCAACATTCTGTGTACTACTCAATTTTTTTGTAGCTCACGTCTCGATTTTATTTTTTTTCCGCAAAATGTCTGTTTGGGGACTAGACTGTTATGACGGAGATTCTTAGTAGCAAAAACTAGCATCTATTTACTTTTCGCACTCGCAGACGGTAAAAAAATTGGGTTTTGCTACTGCTGTTGATGAAGGACATAATTTTGAATCATTTGTAATACGTAAAAAATAGTTCTAACTACACGGCTTATAAGATTTGAATGCAAATTGCAACATGTCTGACTAGGTTTAAAAAAAATAGGACATTACCACAGTCAACATGACAAAGGGCAATCTATAGTTTTTTTCTATAAATACAATGGGTTTAGGGATCCACCAGACCCTTGCCATTGTACCACCCCAATATCACCTCTTCCAAAAAAAAATTTAAATAAACTTCCAAAACACCTAAATCAAAGTTTAAAAGATTTTCTATAAATGGAATTTTCCCATGCCTATTCAACTCTGCTGCCACTGATAGGATTTTCAAAAACAATAACCTTTTTCCATTTCTGTTCTTATACTCTAACAACATATCGAAATTTCGCAACGATTTATAGTAGTTTCTATTGTTACAATTACATGATATAAAAGTTAATATCTGGGGTAATATGTATCAAACAGTACCTACTACATTTTTTTCAAACCAGTGGAACTTATCCTATGAAAGCAAAAGAATGGATTTCTCTCAATCCCACCCCCCACCAAAACCCCAATTGGGGTCTCCCAGAAATAAATAAGGAAATAATGTCCTAAAACGCCCATCAGTTATGATGGCAGCCGTGAACTTGGCAAGGTGAGTCGTAGTTGGCCATGGGCATGGCAATCGTGATTGTTTATACGACGCCGACATCAAAACAAATGAACTAACAAGCCGAATTTGCTATTTTGTTTCTTCAATTGACGGATCCAAAGCACCCTATTTTCTTATCGGCAGAATTAACGGGACTGTCATGAGAATTACTTCAGAATTGTTGCAACTAACTGTCGATTTGCTGCGACGTCAATTTTGAGTTAGAGTCTCGCGAAAGATGCAAAAATTTGGGTTTTTGCTTCTGCTATTGATTGAGATAATTATTAACATACTAACTTGATCGATATGGTATTTGCAAGATTTTTGAATAATTCGTAATACGTAAAATAGTTCTAAGTACACGGTTTGTCAGATATCATTATTTGAAGGCAAATTGCAACATGTTTGACTAGGTTTAAAAAATAGGATAATACCACAGTCAAAGTGGCAAAGGGCAATATACAGTTTTTTTTATAGATACGAAGGGGTTTAGGGGTCTACCAGACCCTTGCTATTGTACCACCCCAATATCTCCTCTTCAAAAAAAAATTAAATTAACCTCCAAAACACCTAAATCGAAGTTTAAAGATTTTCTATAAATATAATTTTCGCATGCTTATTCAACTCTGCCGCCACTGATAGGATTTTCAAACCCTTTAACCCTTTTTTCGTCTCTGTTCTTATACTAACAACGTATCAAAATTTCGCAACGATTTAGTACGAGTAGTTTCTAAGTTACAATCACATGATATAAAGGTTAATATCTGAGGTAATATGTATCAAAAAGTACTACAATTTTTTTAAAAGCAGTGGAACATATTTTATGAAATCAAAAAAATGGATTTCTCTCAATACCCCCAAAACCCCAATTGGCGCCTCCCAGAAATAAATAAGGAAATAGTGTCCCAAAACGAATATCAGCTATGATGGCAGCCGTGAACTTGGCAAGGTGAGTCGTAGTTGGCCATGGGCATGGCGATCGCGATTGTTTATACGACGCCGACATCAAAACAAATGAACTAACAAGCCGAATTTGATGCTATTTTGTTTCTGCAATCGGTGGATCCAAAGCACCCTATTTTCTTATCGGTAGAAATAACGGGACTGTCATGCGAATTACGTGAGAATTGTTGCAACTAACTGTCGATTTGTTGCGACGTCAATTTTGAGTTAAAGTCTCTTGAAAGATGCTGCGCTGTCACTGTGCTGATCGATGTTTGTTAATTAATAGGACGAGCCCAGAGCGGGATGGTTTTTCCCAGAGGCTATTTTATGCGTCTAACAATTTTTTATTATTATTTATCGAAAGAGTATTGACCAAACATGGTATAATCAGTGGTTTTTACGTTTGGCATCTATTCATAATTTGTAAGTCCACATTAGCTCCATTTGAAGTAGCTACCATCCATGTTGCGCAACTTCCGATTTCGGACGAATGACGTCAGCTCGACATTGTTTACCTGAATTTTTCTAGAACCTAATGTGCGGTTTTTGTCTACCATATGTTGCAAGTCGCCACGTTTCTCTGTCATCGAACTAGAAGAAAATGGAGGCTAGTTAATAGACTAGGTATTTCACAGTTCGAATCTAGTTACGTATTCCCATATTCAAGTAATGAGTTTTGCATGAAGGTTATACATAAATATTCATGAAATTTTGGACTCGCCAAAAAATTGACGGAATAACCTGAAACTTGAAAAGAAACCTATTTTTTTGCATTTTGAACGTTTTCAATATCATATCAGTATTTTTGGATGCAACATTCTGTGTACTACTCAATTTTTTTGTAGCTCACGTCTCGATTTTATTTTTTTTTCCGCAAAAATGTCTGTTTGGGGACTAGCCTGTTATGACGGAGATTCTTAGTAGCAAAAACTAGCATCTATTTACTTTTCGCACTCGCAGACGGTAAAAAAATTGGGTTTTGCTACTGCTGTTGATGAAGGACATAATTTTGAATCATTTGTAATACGTAAAAAATAGTTCTAACTACACGGCTTGTAAGATTTGAATGCAAATTGCAACATGTCGAACTAGGTTTAAAAAAAATAGGACATTACCACAGTCAACATGACAAAGGGCAATCTACAGTTTTTTTCTATAAATACAATGGGTTTAGGGATCTACCAGACCCTTGCCATTGTACCACCCCAATATCACCTCTTCCAAAAAGAAATTTAAATAAACTTCCAAAACACCTAAATCAAAGTTTAAAAGATTTTCTATAAGTGTAATTTTCCCATGCCTATTCAACTCTGCTGCCACTGATAGGATTTTTCAAAAACAATAACCTTTTTCCATCTCTGTTCTTATACTCTAACAACATATCGAAATTTCGCAACGATTTATAGTAGTTTCTATTGTTACAATTACATGATATAAAAGTTAATATCTGGGGTAATATGTATCAAACAGTACCTACTACATTTTTTTCAAACCAGTGGAACTTATCCTATGAAAGCAAAAGAATGGATTTCTCTCAATCCCACCCCCCACCAAAACCCCAATTGGGGGTCTCCCAGAAATAAATAAGGAAATAATGTCCTAAAACGCCTATTAGCTATGATGGCAGCCGTGAACTTGGCAAGGTGAGTCGTAGTTGGCCATGGGCATGGCGATCGTGATTGTTTATACGACGCCGACATCAAAACAATTGAAGTAACAAGCCGAATTTGATGCTATTTTGTTTCTGCAATCGGTGGATCCGAAGCACCCTATTTTCTTATCGGCAGAATTAACGGGACTGTCATGCGAATTACGTCAGAATTGTTGCAACTAACTGTCGATTTGCGACGTCAATTTTGAGTTAGAGTCTCGTGAAAGATGATGCTGTGCTGTCACTGTGCTGATCGATGGTTGTTAATTAATAGGACGAGCCCAGAGCGGGATGGTTTTTCCCAGAGGCTATTTTATGCGTCTAACAATTTTTTTATTCTTATTTATTGAAGCAGTATTGACCAAACATGGTATAATCAGTGATTTTTACGTTTTGCATCTATTCATAATTTGTAAGTCCACATTAGCTCCATTTGAAGTAGCTACC
Source organism: Callosobruchus maculatus (assembly GCA_951848785.1). Taxonomy (NCBI): domain Eukaryota; kingdom Metazoa; phylum Arthropoda; class Insecta; order Coleoptera; family Chrysomelidae; genus Callosobruchus; species Callosobruchus maculatus. Next base: position 1,263,422 of record CATOUR010000009.1, on the reverse strand, counting down.
ATCCATGTTGCGTAACTTCCGATTTCGGACGGATGACGTCAGCTCGACATTGTTTACCTGAATTTTTCTAGAACCTAATGTACGGTTTTTGTCTACCATATGTTACAAGTCGCCACGTTTGTCTGTCATCGAACTAGAAGAAAATGGAGGCTAGAAGTTAATAGACTAGGTATTTCCCAGTTCGTATCTAGATACGTACATCCATATTCAAGTAATGAGTTTTGCATGAAAGTTCTACATAAATATTAATGAAATTTTGGACCTACCAAAAAATTGACGAGATAACTTGAAACTTGAAAAGAAATCATTCTTTGTATCTTTAATGTTTTATATCAGTATTATTGGATGCAAAATTCTACATAGTACTCAATTTTTTGTAGCTCACGTCGATGTTATTTTTTTTTTCGCAAGAAAGTCAGTGTCTGGGAACGAGAATGTTATGACGGAGATTCTTAGTAGCAAAAACTAGCATCTATTTACTTTTCGCACTCGCAGACGGTAAAAAAATGTGGGTTTTTGCGTCTCTTATTGTTCGACATAACTACTAGTACACTCAATTGTTCGATATTGTATTTGCAAGATTTTTGAATAATTCGTCATACGTATAAAATAGTTCTAAGTACACGGCTAGTAAGATATCATTATTTGAAGGCAAACTGCAACATGTTTGACTAGGTTTAAAAAAACAGGATATTACCACAGTCAAAATGGCAAAGGACAATATACAGTTTTTTCTATAAATACAAAGGGGTTTAGGATAGGATTTTCAAAAACTACAACCCTTTTTCGACTCAGTTCTTATACTAACAACATATCAAAATTTCGCAACGATTTAGTAGTTTCTAAGTTACAATCACATGATATAAAGGTTAACATCTGGGGTAATATGCATCAAAAAGTACTACAATTTTTTCAAAGCAGTGGAACATATTTTATGAAATCAAAAAAATGGATTTCTCTCAATATCCCCAAAACCCCAATTGGCGCCTCCCAGAAATAAATAAGGAAATAATGTCCCAAAACGAATATCAGCTTCATAGCTGCCATCATTGGCAGCCGTGAACTTGGCAAGGTGAGTCGTAGTTGGCCATGGGCATGGCGATCGCGATTGTTTATACGACGGCGACGTCAAAACAAATGAACTAACAAGCCGAATTTGCTATTTTGTTTCTTCAATTGGTGGGTCCAAGGCACCCTATTTTCTTATCGGCAGAAATAACGAGACTGTCATGCGAGTTACGTCAGAATTGTTGCAACTAATTGTCGATTTGTTGCGACGTCAATTTTGAGTTAGAGTCTCGCGAAAGATGCTGCGCTGTCACTGTGCTGATCGATGTTTGTTAATTAATAGGACGAGCCCAGAGCGGAATGTTTTTTCCCATAGGCTATTTTATGCGTCTAACAATTTTTTTATTATTATTTATCGCAAGAGTATTGACCAAACATGGTATAATCAGTGGTTTTTACGTTTTGCATCTATTCATAATTTGTAAGTCCACATTAGCTCCATTTGAAGTAGCTACCATCCATGTTGCGTAACTTCCGATTTCGGACGAATGACGTCAGCTCGACATTGTTTACCTGAATTTTTCTAGAACCTAATGTGTGGTTTTTGTCTACCATATGTTGCAAGTCGCCACGTTTCTCTGTCATCGAACTAGAAGAAAATGGAGGCTAGTTAATTGACTAGGTTTTTCCTAATACGTATCTAGTTGCACGTATTAGATTCAAGTGATGAGTTTTACATGAAGGTTCTACATAAATGTTATTGAAATTTTGGACCCACCTAAAAATTGACGGAATAACCTGAAACTTGAAAAGAAACCATTTTTTTGTATCTTGAACATTTTCAGTATTATATTAGTATTATTGGATGGAAAATTCTACATACTGCTCAATTTTTTGTAGCTCACATGGATTTTATTTATTTATTTTTTTTTTCGCAAGAAAGTCAGTGTCTGGGAACGAGAATGTTATGACAGAGATTCGTAGTAGCAAAAACTAGCATCTATTTACTTTTCGCACTCGCAGACGTTAAAAAAAATTGTGTTTTTGCTTCTGCTGTTGATCGAGATAATTACCAATATATTAAATTATTCGATATGGAACTTGCAAGATTTTTGAATAATACGTATATAATATGTAGTTCTAAGTACACTGCTTCCAAAATATCGTTATTTGAATTCAAATTGCAACATGTTTGACTAGGTTAAAAAACATGGATATTACCACAGTCAGAGTGGCAAAGTGCAATATTTAGTTTTTTCTATAAATATAAAGGGGTTAGGGGTCTGCCAGATCCTTGTCATTGTACCACCCCAATATCGCTCCTTCAAAAAAACATTTAAAATGAACTTCCAAAACACCAAAATCGAAGTTTAAAGATTTTCTATAAATGTCATTTTCCCATGCTTATTCAACTCTGCCGCCACTGATAGGATCTTCAAAAACTACAACTCTTTTTCGACTCAGATCTATTCTAACAACATATCGAAATTTCGCAACGATTTAGTAGTTTCTAAGTTACAATCACATGATATAAAGGTTAACATCTGGGGTAATATGTATCAAAAAGTACTACAATTTTTTCAAAGCAGTGGAACATATTTTATGAAATCAAAAAAATGGATTTCTCTCAATACCCTCAAAACCCCAATTGGGGTCTCCCAGAAATAAATAAGGAAATAATGTCCTAAAACGCCTATTAGCTATGATGGCAGCCGTGAACTTGGCAAGGTGAGTCGTAGTTGGCCATGGGCATGGCGATCGCGATTGTTTATACAACGGCGACATCAAAACAAATGAAGTAACAAGCCGAATTTGATGCTATTTTGTTTCTGCAATCGGTGGATCCAAAGCACCCTATTTTCTTATCGGCAGAAATAACGGGACTGTCAGGCGAATTACGTCAGAATTGTTGCAACTAACTGTCGATTTGTTGCGACGTCAATTTTGAGTTAGAGTCTCGCGAAAGATGCTGCGCTGTCACAGTGCTGATCGATGTTTGTTAATTAATAGGACGAGCCTAGAGCGGGATGGTTTTTCCCAGAGGCTATTTCATACTTCTAACAAGTTTTTTGCTATTATTTATCGAAAGAGTATTGACCAAACATGGTATAATCACTGGTTTTTACGTTTTGCATCTATTCATAATTTGTAAGTCCACATTAGCTCTATTTGAAGTAGCTACCATCCATGTTGCGTAACTTCCGATTTCGGACGAATGACGTCAGCTCGACATTGTTTACCTGAATTTTTCTAGAACCTAATGTGCGGTTTTTGTCTACCATATGTTACAAGTCGCCACGTTTGTCTGTCATAGAACTAGAGAAAATGGAGGCTAGTTGATCGACTAGGTTTTTCCTAATACGTATCTAGTTGCACGTATATATATTCAAGTGATGAGTTTTGCATGAAGGTTCTACATAAATATTACTGAATTTTTGGACATACCAAAAAATTGACGAGATAACTTGAAACTTCAAAAGGAACCAATTTTTTTTATCTTAAACGTTTTCAGTATTATATCAGTATTATTGGATGCAAAATTCTACGTACTACTCAATTTTTTGTAGCTCACGTAGATTTTTTTTTTTTTCGCAAAAACTTCAGTGTCTGGCGACTAGAATGTTATGACGGAGATTCTTAGCAAAAACTAGCATCTATTTAATTTTCGCACTCGCAGACGGTAAAAAAATTTGGGTTTTTGCTTGCTACCTATGCTACTATCACACTAAATTGATCGATATGGTATTTGCATGATTTTTGAATAATTCGTAATACGTATAAAATAGTTCTAAGTCCACGGGTTGTAAGATATTATTATTTGAATGCAAATTGCAACATGTTTGACTAGGAAAAAATAGGATATTACGACAGTCAAATGGGCAAAGGGCAATATACAGTTTTTTCTATAAATAAAAGGGGTTTAGGGGTCTACCAGACCCTTGCCATTGTACCACCTCAATATCACCTCTTCCAAAAAAAATGAAAATGAATTTCCAAAGCACCTAAATCCAAGTTTAAAAATTTTCTATAAATGTAATTTCCCCATGCTTATTCAATTACTGGTGCCACTGCACTGGTAGGATTTTCAAAAACTATAACCCTTTTTCGTCTTTGTTCTTATACTAACAACATATCAAAATTTCGCAACAATTTAGTAGCTTCTAAATTACAATTACATGATGTAAAAGTTAATATCTGAGATAATATGTATCAAACAGTACTACAATTTTTTTAAAGCAGTGGAACATATCTTATGAAAGCAAAAAAATTGATTTTTCTCAATACCACAGCTATGATGGTAGCCGTGAACTTGGCAAGGTGAGTCGTAGTTGGCCATGGGCACGGCGGTCGCGATTGTTTATACGACGGCGACACCAAAACAAATGAAGTAACAAGCCGAATTTGCTATTTTGTTTCTGCAATCGGTGGATCCAAAGCACCCTATTTTCTTATCGGCAGAAATAACGGGACTGTCATGCGAATTACGTCAGAATTGTTGCAACTAACTGTCGATTTGCGACGTCAATTTTGAGTTAGTTTCGTGAAAGATGCTGCGCTGTCACTGTGCTCATCGATGTTTGTTAATTAATAGGACGAGCCCAGAGCGGGATGGTTTTTCCCAGAGGCTATTTCATACTTCTAACAATTTTTTTATTCTTATTTACTAAAAGTATTGACGAAATATATGGTATAATTAGCGGTTTTTACGTTTTGCATCTATCCATAATTTATAAGTAGTTACCATCCATATTGCGTAACTCCTGACGTCAGTTCAACATTGTTTACCTGAATTTTTCTAGAACTTAGTGTGCGGTTTTTGTCTACCATATGTTACAAGTTGCCACGTTTGTCTGTCATAGAACTAGAGAAAATGGAGGCTAGCTGATTGACTAGGTATTTCCCAATTCGTATCTAGATACATACATATATCCATATTCAAGTGATAAGTTTTTCATGAGGGTTCTAAACATAATGCATTTTTGGACCTAGCAAAAAAAATTGATGAGGTAACTTGAAAAACCATTTTTTTAATTTTGAATGTTTTGTGTAGTATAAATATCAATATTTTTCCACAATCCTTTTATTGAATGCTCAATCCTTTTTTAGCTCACATTTTTTCGAAAAAATGTCAGTATCTAGGTACTAGATTGTTATGGGGAACTCTGTGTGGCAAAAACAGATACTAAAAAAAATTGAGTATTTGCGTCTCTTGTTGCTCGACAACTACTAACATAATAACTATGGTATTTACAACATTTTTCAATAATTCGTAGTACGTATAAATAGTTTTAAGTCAACAAGTCAACAGCTTGTAAGACATCATTACTTGAAGGCAAATTGCCACACGTTTGACTTGGTTTGAAAATACAGGATATTATCAGAGTCAAATTGGCAAAGGGTAAAATACAGTTTTTTATAGATATAAAGGGAATTAGATGTCTACCAGACTGTTGCCATTTTTCTCTCCAATTTAACCTCTTCAAAAAAAAAATTGAAACGATATATCAAAATACTCAAACTAACACGATACGAGTTTCGTCCTGATAGTAAGTCAGATAACGATTTTAGGTATTTAGGATGAATTGAAGATCTGAGGGTCTGAAAATTTTTGATCTTTACCTGAGGCTGAAACTCAAAACAACGGACGGATTTGAAATTGGCACCTTCAAACTATACACGATACGAGTTTTCATCCTGATAGTAAGTCAGATAACGATTTTAGGTATTTAGGATGAATTGAAGATCTGAGGGTCTGAAAATTTTTGATCTTCTTTATCTGAGGCTGAAATTCAAAACAACGGCCGGATTTGAAATTGGTACCTTCAAACTATATACGATACGAGTTTTCATCCTGATAGTAAGTCAGATAACGATTTTAGGTATTTAGGATGAATTGAAGATCTGAGGGTCTGAAAATTTTTGATCTTCTTTATCTGAGGCTGAAATTCAAAACAACGGCCGGATTTGAAATTGGTACCTTCAAACTATATACGATACGAGTTTTCATCCTGATAGTAAGTCAGATAACGATTTTAGATATTTAGGATCAGCTTGAAGATCTGAGGGTCTGTAAATTTTTGATCTTCTGTACGTGAGGCTGAAAGTCTAAACAACGGCCGGATTTGAAATTGGCACCCTCAAGCTATACACCATACGAGTTTTCGTCCTGATAGGAAGTCAGATAACGATTTTAGATTTTTAGGGTGAACTTGAAGATCGAGGGTACTGAAAATTTTTGATCTTTCCCTGAGGCTGAAACTCAAAACAACGACCGAATTTGAAATTGGTGCCTGCTAACTATACACCATACGAGTTTTCGTCCTGATAGGAAGCCAGATAACGATTTTAGATTTTTAGGGTAAACTTGAAGATCTGAGGGTCTGAAAATTTTTGATCTTCTTTACCTGAGGCTGAAACTCAAAACAACGGCCGGATTTTAAATTGGCACCCTCAAACTATACACGATACGAGTTTTCGTCCTGATAGTAAGTCAGATAACGATTTTAGATATTTAGGGTGAACTTGAAGATCTGAGGATCTGAAAATTTTTGATCTTCTTTACCTGAGGCTGAAACTCAAAACAACGGCCGGATTTGAAATTGGCACCCTTAAACTATACACGATACGAGTTTTCGTCCTGATAGTAAGTCAGATAACGATTTTAGATATTTAGGGTGAACCTGAAGATCCGAGGGTCTGAAAATTTTTGATCTTCTTTACATGAGGCTGAAAGTCTAAACAACGGCCGGATTTGATTTGAAATTGGCACCCTCAAACTATACACCATACGAGTTTTCGTCCTGATAGGAAGCCAGATAACGATTTTAGATTTTTAGGGTAAACTTGAAGATCTGAGGGTCTGAAAATTTTTGATCTTCTTTACCTGAGGCTGAATCTCAAAACAGCGGCCGGATTTGAAATTTGCACCCTCAAACTATACACTATACGTGTTTGCGTCCTGATAGGAAGCTACATAACGATTTTAGATATTTAGGGTGAACTTGAAGATGTGAGGGTCTGAAAATTTTTGATCTTTTTTACCTAGGACTAAAACTCAAAACAACGGCCGGGTTTGAAATTGGCACCCTCAAACTATACACGATACGAGTTTTTGACCTGATAGTATGTCAGATAACGATTTTATATATTTAGGGTGGTCTTGAAGATCTGAGGGTCTGAAAATTTTTGATCTTCTGTACCTGAGGCTGAAACTCAAAACAACGGCCGGATTTGAAATTGGCACCCTCAAACTATACACCGTATGAGTTTTCGTCTTGATAGTGAGTCAGATAACGATTTTAGATATTTAGGTTGAACTTGAAGATCTGAGGGTCTGAAAATTTTTGATCTTCTTTACATGAGGCTGAAAGTCTAAACAACGGCCGGATTTGATTTGAAATTGGCACCCTCAAACTATACACCATACGAGTTTTCGTCCTGATAGGAAGCCAGATAACGATTTTAGATTTTTAGGGTAAACTTGAAGATCTGAGGGTCTGAAAATTTTTGATCTTCTTTACCTGAGGCTGAAACTCAAAACAGCGGCCGGATTTGAAATTTGCACCCTCAAACTATACACGATACGAGTTTTTGACCTGATAGTATGTCAGATAACGATTTTATATATTTAGGGTGGTCTTGAAGATCTGAGGGTCTGAAAATTTTTGATCTTCTGTACCTGAGGCTGAAACTCAAAACAACGGCCGGATTTTAAATTGGCACCCTCAAACTATACACGATACGAGTTTTCGTCCTGATAGTAAGTCAGATAACGATTTTAGATATTTAGGGTGAACTTGAAGATCTGAGGATCTGAAAATTTTTGATCTTCTTTACCTGAGGCTGAAACTCAAAACAACGGCCGGATTTGAAATTGGCACCCTTAAACTATACACGATACGAGTTTTCGTCCTGATAGTAAGTCAGATAACGATTTTAGATATTTAGGGTGAACCTGAAGATCCGAGGGTCTGAAAATTTTTGATCTTCTTTACATGAGGCTGAAAGTCTAAACAACGGCCGGATTTGATTTGAAATTGGCACCCTCAAACTATACACCATACGAGTTTTCGTCCTGATAGGAAGCCAGATAACGATTTTAGATTTTTAGGGTCAACTTGAAGATCTGAGGGTCTGAAAATTTTTGATCTTTACCTGAGGCTGAATCTCAAAACAGCGGCCGGATTTGAAATTTGCACCCTCAAACTATACACTATACGTGTTTGCGTCCTGATAGGAAGCTACATAACGATTTTAGATATTTAGGGTGAACTTGAAGATGTGAGGGTCTGAAAATTTTTGATCTTTTTTACCTAGGACTAAAACTCAAAACAACGGCCGGGTTTGAAATTGGCACCCTCAAACTATACACGATACGAGTTTTTGACCTGATAGTATGTCAGATAACGATTTTATATATTTAGGGTGGTCTTGAAGATCTGAGGGTCTGAAAATTTTTGATCTTCTGTACCTGAGGCTGAAACTCAAAACAACGGCCGGATTTGAAATTGGCACCCTCAAACTATACACCGTATGAGTTTTCGTCTTGATAGTGAGTCAGATAACGATTTTAGATATTTAGGTTGAACTTGAAGATCTGAGGGTCTGAAAATTTTTGATCTTCTTTACATGAGGCTGAAAGTCTAAACAACGGCCGGATTTGATTTGAAATTGGCACCCTCAAACTATACACCATACGAGTTTTCGTCCTGATAGGAAGCCAGATAACGATTTTAGATTTTTAGGGTAAACTTGAAGATCTGAGGGTCTGAAAATTTTTGATCTTTTTTACCTAGGACTAAAACTCAAAACAACGGCCGGGTTTGAAATTGGCACCCTCAAACTATACACGATACGAGTTTTTGACCTGATAGTATGTCAGATAACGATTTTATATATTTAGGGTGGTCTTGAAGATCTGAGGGTCTGAAAATTTTTGATCTTCTTTACCTGAGGCTGAAACTCAAAACAGCGGCCGGATTTGAAATTGGCACCCTCAAGCTATACACCATACGAGTTTTCGTCCTGATAGGAAGCTACATAACGATTTTAGATATTTAGGGTGGACTTGAAGATGTGAGGGTCTGAAAATTTTTGATCTTTTTTACCTAGGACTAAAACTCAAAACAACGGCCGGATTTGAAATTGGCACCCTCAAGCTATACACCATACGAGTTTTCGTCCTGATAGGAAGTCAGATAACGATTTTAGATTTTTAGGGTGAACTTGAAGATCGAGGGTACTGAAAATTTTTGATCTTTCCCTGAGGCTGAAACTCAAAACAACGACCGAATTTGAAATTGGTGCCTGCTAACTATACACCATACGAGTTTTCGTCCTGATAGGAAGCCAGATAACGATTTTAGATTTTTAGGGTAAACTTGAAGATCTGAGGGTCTGAAAATTTTTGATCTTCTTTACCTGAGGCTGAAACTCAAAACAACGGCCGGATTTTAAATTGGCACCCTCAAACTATACACGATACGAGTTTTCGTCCTGATAGTAAGTCAGATAACGATTTTAGATATTTAGGGTGAACCTGAAGATCCGAGGGTCTGAAAATTTTTGATCTTCTTTACCTGAGGCTGAAACTCAAAACAACGGCCGGATTTGAAATTGGCACCCTTAAACTATACACGATACGAGTTTTCGTCCTGATAGTAAGTCAGATAACGATTTTAGATATTTAGGGTGAACCTGAAGATCCGAGGGTCTGAAAATTTTTGATCTTCTTTACATGAGGCTGAAAGTCTAAACAACGGCCGGATTTGATTTGAAATTGGCACCCTCAAACTATACACCATACGAGTTTTCGTCCTGATAGGAAGCCAGATAACGATTTTTGATTTTTAGGGTAAACTTGAAGATCTGAGGGTCTGAAAATTTTTGATCTTCTTTACCTGAGGCTGAAACTCAAAACAGCGGCCGGATTTGAAATTTGCACCCTCAAACTATACACTATACGTGTTTGCGTCCTGATAGGAAGCTACATAACGATTTTAGATATTTAGGGTGGACTTGAAGATGTGAGGGTCTGAAAATTTTTGATCTTTTTTACCTAGGACTAAAACTCAAAACAACGGCCGGATTTGAAATTGGCACCCTCAAGCTATACACCATACGAGTTTTCGTCCTGATAGGAAGTCAGATAACGATTTTAGATTTTTAGGGTGAACTTGAAGATCGAGGGTACTGAAAATTTTTGATCTTTCCCTGAGGCTGAAACTCAAAACAACGACCGAATTTGAAATTGGTGCCTGCTAACTATACACCATACGAGTTTTCGTCCTGATAGGAAGCCAGATAACGATTTTAGATTTTTAGGGTAAACTTGAAGATCTGAGGGTCTGAAAATTTTTGATCTTCTTTACCTGAGGCTGAAACTCAAAACAACGGCCGGATTTTAAATTGGCACCCTCAAACTATACACGATACGAGTTTTCGTCCTGATAGTAAGTCAGATAACGATTTTAGATATTTAGGGTGAACTTGAAGATCTGAGGATCTGAAAATTTTTGATCTTCTTTACCTGAGGCTGAAACTCAAAACAACGGCCGGATTTGAAATTGGCACCCTTAAACTATACACGATACGAGTTTTCGTCCTGATAGTAAGTCAGATAACGATTTTAGATATTTAGGGTGAACCTGAAGATCCGAGGGTTTGAAAATTTTTGATCTTCTTTACATGAGGCTGAAAGTCTAAACAACGGCCGGATTTGATTTGAAATTGGCACCCTCAAACTATACACCATACGAGTTTTCGTCCTGATAGGAAGCCAGATAACGATTTTAGATTTTTAGGGTAAACTTGAAGATCTGAGGGTCTGAAAATTTTTGATCTTCTTTACCTGAGGCTGAATCTCAAAACAGCGGCCGGATTTGAAATTTGCACCCTCAAACTATACACTATACGTGTTTGCGTCCTGATAGGAAGCTACATAACGATTTTAGATATTTAGGGTGAACTTGAAGATGTGAGGGTCTGAAAATTTTTGATCTTTTTTACCTAGGACTAAAACTCAAAACAACGGCCGGGTTTGAAATTGGCACCCTCAAACTATACACGATACGAGTTTTTGACCTGATAGTATGTCAGATAACGATTTTATATATTTAGGGTGGTCTTGAAGATCTGAGGGTCTGAAAATTTTTGATCTTCTGTACCTGAGGCTGAAACTCAAAACAACGGCCGGATTTGAAATTGGCACCCTCAAACTATACACCGTATGAGTTTTCGTCTTGATAGTGAGTCAGATAACGATTTTAGATATTTAGGGTGAACCTGAAGATCCGAGGGTCTGAAAATTTTTGATCTTCTTTACATGAGGCTGAAAGTCTAAACAACGGCCGGATTTGATTTGAAATTGGCACCCTCAAACTATACACCATACGAGTTTTCGTCCTGATAGGAAGCCAGATAACGATTTTAGATTTTTAGGGTAAACTTGAAGATCTGAGGGTCTGAAAATTTTTGATCTTCTTTACCTGAGGCTGAAACTCAAAACAGCGGCCGGATTTGAAATTTGCACCCTCAAACTATACACGATACGAGTTTTTGACCTGATAGTATGTCAGATAACGATTTTATATATTTAGGGTGGTCTTGAAGATCTGAGGGTCTGAAAATTTTTGATCTTCTGTACCTGAGGCTGAAACTCAAAACAACGGCCGGATTTGAAATTGGCACCCTCAAACTATACACCGTATGAGTTTTCGTCTTGATAGTGAGTCAGATAACGATTTTAGATATTTAGGGTGAACCTGAAGATCCGAGGGTCTGAAAATTTTTGATCTTCTTTACATGAGGCTGAAAGTCTAAACAACGGCCGGATTTGATTTGAAATTGGCACCCTCAAACTATACACCATACGAGTTTTCGTCCTGATAGGAAGCCAGATAACGATTTTAGATTTTTAGGGTAAACTTGAAGATCTGAGGGTCTGAAAATTTTTGATCTTCTTTACCTGAGGCTGAAACTCAAAACAGCGGCCGGATTTGAAATTTGCACCCTCAAACTATACACGATACGAGTTTTTGACCTGATAGTATGTCAGATAACGATTTTATATATTTAGGGTGGTCTTGAAGATCTGAGGGTCTGAAAATTTTTGATCTTCTGTACCTGAGGCTGAAACTCAAAACAACGGCCGGATTTTAAATTGGCACCCTCAAACTATACACGATACGAGTTTTCGTCCTGATAGTAAGTCAGATAACGATTTTAGATATTTAGGGTGAACTTGAAGATCTGAGGATCTGAAAATTTTTGATCTTCTTTACCTGAGGCTGAAACTCAAAACAACGGCCGGATTTGAAATTGGCACCCTTAAACTATACACGATACGAGTTTTCGTCCTGATAGTAAGTCAGATAACGATTTTAGATATTTAGGGTGAACCTGAAGATCTGAGGGTCTGAAAATTTTTGATCTTCTTTACATGAGGCTGAAAGTCTAAACAACGGCCGGATTTGATTTGAAATTGGCACCCTCAAACTATACACCATACGAGTTTTCGTCCTGATAGGAAGCCAGATAACGATTTTAGATTTTTAGGGTAAACTTGAAGATCTGAGGATCTGAAAATTTTTGATCTTCTTTACCTGAGGCTGAATCTCAAAACAGCGGCCGGATTTGAAATTTGCACCCTCAAACTATACACTATACGTGTTTGCGTCCTGATAGGAAGCTACATAACGATTTTAGATATTTAGGGTGGACTTGAAGATGTGAGGGTCTGAAAATTTTTGATCTTTTTTACCTAGGACTAAAACTCAAAACAACGGCCGGGTTTGAAATTGGCACCCTCAAACTATACACGATACGAGTTTTTGACCTGATAGTATGTCAGATAACGATTTTATATATTTAGGGTGGTCTTGAAGATCTGAGGGTCTGAAAATTTTTGATCTTCTGTACCTGAGGCTGAAACTCAAAACAACGGCCGGATTTGAAATTGGCTCCCTCAAACTATACACCGTATGAGTTTTCGTCTTGATAGTGAGTCAGATAACGATTTTAGATGTTTAGGTTGAACTTGAAGATCTGAGGGTCTGAAAATTTTTGATCTTCTTTACCTGAAGCTGAAACTCAAAACAACGTCGGGATTTGAAGTGACACCTTGAGGGAACTTTGATGGGATCTGCAGTTTCAGAGAATGGTAAAATCGGAAGAATCAAGAAAACCTGCTACTTTGTTTTTGCTAAATTTGTATGTTTTTACTATATGTTAAAAGAGGAGAACCAGAGGTTTCATTACTTAAAAATCATAAAGACTGAAAAGTCTGACGTGGATTTTATTAAGAACTACATCTATCAAAAATGGTACCCACATTGAATGTATATTCTCACAGTAGCAAATGCCTTGGTGTTCGTATACTCTATGTATGTAAAAACAGACAATGCTGAATTCTGTAACAAGCAAGCAATGAAGGTCAGGTTAAAAATAAGTATTTTTTTCCGAGCGTTATCTGTTATTGATTTTATTTATTTTGATTCGGATACGCCCACTTGTGTGTTCACTGGCTGATCTCATTTTTACACGCGCCTTAGGGGAATTGTAATAGCAGTGTTCCAGTTTTCGTGTACCACTATAATATTCTACCGAAGGTCGATTCTTGAATCCAAATTGATATCGGAAATTACGTCAAGTAGGTTTACTCTATTCTTCCAAATTTCTGAGCAGTTATGAGAGATGTTTGGCAAAAATTAACTTGAAATAAGTGTTTTTATATCTTTAGTTTTTTTAGTTACGGTAATAATACTGTGTCGAAATTTTATTAAAATCAGTTCCACAGTTTCCAAGATACACAATGCAGAACGAACTTAAAACATTTTTTTTTATATATGAGCAGACCGCGCAGGCAGAGCCTAAATACCAGAGTACCGTGGCTGCTGTGAAAGAGTTATGTTAGGGGAAGTTTGTTAACGCGAGATTTGAATGAGCCAGTACCCGCGGGCCCAATAAATACCTTAATCTCTTCTTGCAGTCTTCTCTTAATATCTTCTGGCAGTCCATTCCAAGCCCAGGACACCCTGGGAATAAATGTGGGGTTGTACCGCTCAGTTCTTGATGTATGAAGAACGACCGTCTTAGGATGAGACGCAGCGGTCGCATGGGTACATCTGATAGGAGCGGTGAGCGGCGGAACGATAGAGGATAGCTCAGAGGAGCAGATTCCGTTGACATATCGATAGAGGAGAGAGAGGTCACCAACAACACGCCGCTGAGAAAGTGGCTGGAGGTGGCGCGTTAAGGCCGGGTCGCCAATTAGTCGAATTGCCCTTCTCTGGACGGCATCTACACCTTTTCCAAATGTATTTCAGACAGTATCAATTGTATTTCAGATTAGACAATTGTATTTCAGAAATCGTCAATTGTATTTTAGATTAGTCAATTGTATTTCAGAAAACGTCAATAGTATTTCAGATTTGTCAATTGTATTTCAGAAAACGTCAATTGTATTTCAGATTAGTCAAATGTATTTCAGAAAACATCATATGAAATTCAGAAAATGTTATTTGTAAATCAGAAACTATCACTTGTATTTCAGAAAGCATAATGATTGTGTATTATCCAGAAAAATTTATTAAACAAATAATAATATCTAACATAATTATTGAAAAGTTGAGTACATACGTAGATCATACATAATTTTTAAGACCAAAAAGTATTTTGAGGTACTAACACTAACGCCCTACTTGCATATCTTGCAGTAATAAAGAAGCAGCATGAAAAATTGTTGTATGTTGTGCTGCCCTGGCACAGTCTCCTCCAACAATCGTTTCTTTTGCCGAATCTATGATTTCTTCCAGATAAAGCAGTCTTTGTTCCACAATGCCAATTCCTCTAACTTGTGGAACCCGAAGATGAGTTTTAACATATGTCTTAATTTTCGACCATATATTTTCGATGGGGTTGAGCATCGGAGAATACGGTCCCAAACGCAATAAAGTAGCTTCTGTATTATTTATGACACCTTAAAATCTTGCATGGTAAGGTGCGTTATCACATACAATCACCAAATCACCTACTTCATTTTCCATATCCTGCCGCATCATTGCAGTACATTTGTAATTAAATATTAGCAGAATCCGATGAAAAAGAGCCTCTGCGACGTTCCATTGTCACAACCCCTGCTGGAGATATTGCACCTATTAGGTGTACATTGGGACCCCTTGCAGCTGGTAAGTGTTGAACAGCTCGCACACCAACTCGGGACCGACCTCGTGTTCGACGGCAAAACAAATTGAAATTTGTTTCATCAATCCATACAATTTGTTTGCCCAGTTCAATATATCTATTTAAGGCTGTAACATACTCCGCCCGCTTTCTCTTATTTTCTTCAGAATTCATCGAAATTGGTTGTTTATGAACTTGCTTTATTGTGAATAACCTACCTTCTAAATAATTTCCAATGGTAGATGTTGATACATTTTTACGAAAATTCGGAAGAACTTTCATTTTCACTTGCTTCAGTGTTAAACTACAACCATCTTCAATCCATTCAACAATGGTATATATTTCGTTCTCAACAAGTGCTTTAGTTGTAGCGAAAAGCACCCAGTCTTCCTCTCTATTAGCACACGCTACAATTCTTTCCCTGTCTTGATTTGAATATTTCTTATATTTTTGCCGTTCTACCGTTTCTCTCTTATTCGCACCACTTCTGCACATGGGACACTTAATCTCAACCAAGTTATTTAAATATGCGATACATTTTGTATGAAATAGGTGCCTGCATGGTAATAACCTCTCTTAGCATGGACACTCCACAGATTCCACAATTATCAGATAAATTCATTATTTATTACAACAAAATCGTGACATTTGTACTGTTCAACTACTTGCGCTTGTTGATGTTGCTAGGGTAGCGTAAGAATTGTTTACTATGGTATACTGATAGAAGTTATTTTCTGAAATACAAATAATATTTTCTGAACTACATTTGACGCTTTCTGAAATACATTTTACTAATCTGAACTACATTTGACGCTTTCTGAAATACATTTTACTAATCTGAACTACATTTGACGCTTTCTGAAATACATTTTGCTAATCTGAACTACATTTGACGCTTTCTGGAATACATCTTACTAATCTGAACTACATTTAACGGCTTCTGAAATTAATCTGTTACTTTCTGAACTACAGTTTGAAAAGGTGTAGTATAGACAGGGTAGTAGGGGCAGCAGCTCCCCAGGCATGAGAGCAATACTCCAGGCAAGGTCTTATCTGGGCTTTATATAGCGTGAGGAGGTTGCATGGTGAGAAATGCTTTCTGGCTCTGAATAGGTACCCAAGCTTTTTACCAGCAGCTGGTGCAATTGACGCAACGTGTTCGTGCCAGATTAGATTTTCTATAATGTTGACTCCTAACAGCTTGAATGAGTAACTCCTTGGCAGAGCCCGGTTGTTCATTATAGAACCTGGTGTTGGCTTGGGCACTTCTTGTTTGATAGCGTACAATACTGGGTCTTGGAGGCATTAAATTTAACCAGATTCTTAAGCTCGACCAGAGAGGTCGGTCTATTACTCATGATGCCTGCATGCAGCGTACTGTCACCCGCAAAACTGTGGATTGGGTTTGTAGACTCGTATGTATGTATACATCAGAAAATTCCCTTGGTTTATGTAATAGACAAGGCAATGTTCGGATAAACCTAAAAAAAAAGTGTATTATGCCGCTAGGACTTTCTTTCACAAGTTAGTGGACGACTTATTATGAATACAACAAAATTTTCAGTTTTACAATACCCCACCCCTACCCAAAAAGAAGAAGAAAATGATCAGGAACCCCAAAAGTGCCTAAAAACGAAGTTGTTATGTTTCGGTATTTACCAACTTTTCTTAAAGAGACATTAGTTTAGTTTAATATGTTTTCCTGGAAGTATCAGCCCTACTTTATCAAGATCTGATTTTTTCTAATGGTATTGCGGTCAAAGTAGTAAATGAAACACTTTTCCTTCCCACGACGTTGCGATTTTAATAAAAATAATTTTTTAAACCATCGTCAGGTGTATTTTGCTTCAAAGTTTGTTACATATTTTTTTATGCATTATATAAAGCGAAACCGTCAGAGAACTCCGTTCTCTGAACCCTGAGGATCATTTAAGTATAGCAAACGGAAACGTCGTGGGAAGGATAAGTGTTTCATTTACTTTGACCGCAATACCATTAGAAAAAATCAGGTTTGAAATCTACGGTCACTAAAATATAAAATCATTTATCAAGATCTGAAGGCAGGTTCAATTTAAGACACCACGAGTTCAGTTTGAGCACCTGGTAGTTGCCCATTTGCAACACCTTAATTTTGATTTGCATTTATTGTTAACAAATATAAAAATTATTTATACTGCTCAAAATATTCCTCAAGGTTGAGAGATTTGTTTTGTATTATCAATTTATTTAATTTTTTTAATGGCACACATGTGCCGACCATTTTTCAAAATTTGGTTCAATATGGGCGACCTCACCCTACTCCGCCGCCCATGCATCGATTTTCAAAATTATCGGAGCATTATATCTACTACAACCTCACAGCATAAGCATATCGCTACCCAAATTTCATCACATTCCATGCGACAGACCGACAGACAGACAGACAGACAGACACAACAGACCGACGGAAATATTTAAGATAATTAAAGCTTTGTGCAAATAGACAGATATTCTATATAGTATACTACTACAAATTATTTTATCACTAACAAGCTCGTTACAAACAACCCAACTCTATTTCAAATTCGATCTTTTTTGCGATGATAATAATTTCTCCCTATTGCCGTGGGAAGGTTGTAGCCGTGCTCCCAAGAGTCGATTTGAGTGGGCTATTGCAGTACTGGCCGTGGCCATGTTTCCATGTAGTGTGCGTGTACGTGTCCCGTTTCAAGGTCGACCGCGTGCAGAGATCTAAATAAACGCACTTCTGCACCGCGACGCGGCAACGCTCATGACGCCGACGCTTCAAAGCCGCTGCCATGACGCTTCCCGTTGCTATGCGTCGAAAAGACGCTACTCGCTAGGATGCATGCTTTAGGGCCGTATTCGCCATAGTTAAATCTCTATCTGACTGTTAAACTAGCTATCAGCTTTGCTAACTATATTTTTAGTATTCACCAATTAAGGTTAACCTAACCAGCTGATAACTGCTCTGTTGATTTTAACAACCCGATTTTCGAGGGCGTGGTGCGAGTATACATGGTGTGCTCGCCGACCGTACGAAATTGCAATTGCTCTGCGCACTGCGTCAGCAACGAGATTTTTCGTGCGGGCAATTATTAGACGTCGTGATACCACGGCCCGTTTAATCGCGTTTTAAATAGAATCGCTAACGATTTTTGTTTAATTTACTTTGTATTCCTTATTTTCAGTTATAGAAGACTGAAATTTGTATACATAATGCCAAATTGTGCAGTTGTCGGTTGTAAAAACTATAGTAAGATGAAAGAGCCAAATGTTAAATTCTTAAGTTCCCGAAAAATTAAAATCTCGCAATGCAATGGAGTAATGCTTGCCGCCCAAAGGACGAAATTAATATGAAAAATGGTAATCATTTCACAAATTAGCATTAAACATTTATTAAAACTGAAATTTTTATGGTACATCCTCGGAAAATATTCACCTGCCGTATTTTCAATGAATAAATATGCAGAAGAAAGCAATGAATCGTGCCTACTTGAACCATTACAAGTGAAAAACTTAGTTTCAAGTAATTCTAACATCGAAGCTGATGACGTGTGCTTTACTCAGGAGTTTTTCAAGAACGTTCTTCTTGACGGCGATATTGTAAGGACAGAGAATGATTCAAATGATATTCATTTTTCCAACTTTACCTTTCAGAGTCCAGATTATGACCTAGATAACTTTATTTCTGAAGAACATGACCTTTTGTGTCAATTGGAAAAAAAATAAAATGCCAGACACGATTTCCAACGAGGGACTGAAATTTATTGACGGATATGTGGCCTACAGATTCAAAAACGAATATCCTAATCTAGCTTTGGGGGCGCAAACCAAATTTCATTCTTCTAATCGGGCCCCACGCTGGATTGAGTTTCTACCTAGAGTCAGTCTTGTATATCCAAGTGAGGAGATGATTAAAGTAGCCCGTTTTGGTTGAGATAGAGTTCGATAAATTCCATGGACAGTCGTGTTCTAAACAATCAAACATATTTAAAAAATTATTAGAGATAGACCCCAGTGGAAACCATCAAACAATTTCCTGACAAAATAATATTATATCTAATACGAACGAGAATATACGTCAGGCTCAGACATTTAAACAAAAGGATTAGTTTCGAAAATTGTAGGCGAAAACTTAGGGAAAAAATGACCAAATTTACCAATAAATAATACATTTTTGTAGAAAAAGTCGTTAAATTACCTACCTATTTTACACTTCTCTATAACATAATTGTCAAATAATTGGCTATTGAACTCCTTCAATCTATCACTTTGAAATTAAAATATAATCCATCGAGTGGTATTCCCGCTAGTTCGCCGACAGAAATCTCTTTGCTGACGTCACAGCGTGCCGGCGCTCGGACGGCTGCATGCGCGTGAGCACACCATGTCTATTTACACTATGTTCGAGGGCTGCTCAATACCTCCGTCAATCCACCAGTACGCAGACAGCTGTTTCACGCTTATTAGCGATCATCAGTGCGCCATAGGTCGATTGACGGAAATAGAAAGCATCAATTTTTCCATGTTTACTAAACATGAAACATGTGAGAGCAGACAGAAAGAATTCTGCCGGTGTGCCATCTAGTACCCGAAGGTAACGTCAAACCAAGGAAATCGCTGCTTAACAGCAGTAGACTTCTTGGTGGAACGCCAAGGTGCGTCCGCTTGGTCACCAGAGAGCGCGGGTTCTATACGCCGCTGCGTATGAAAGCCGATATACGAGGGCTGCTCCATACCTATGGCGCACTGATGATCGCTAATAAGCGTGAAACAGCTGTCTGCGTACTGGTGGATTGACGGAGGTATAGAGCAACCCTCGTATATCGGCTTTCATACGCAGCGGCGTATAGAACCCGCGCTCTCTGGTGGCCAAGCGGACGCACCTTGGCGTCCCACCAAGAAGTCTACTGCTGTTAAGCAGCGATTTCCTTGGTTTGTAGTTACCTTCGGGTGCTAGATGGCGCACCGGCAGAATTCTTTCAACCCGATTTTCGCCAGTTAATCAAATACAGTGACTCCTGAAACAAAATAATATCGAAATTTCTAGTCCATTTGTCACTAAAAAGATAATGTTTACATTGATCGAAAAAATGGTGTGTTTGACTGACATTCTATTTACCAGTGATTTTCTCCCACTAATCAGCTTTCGGTTTATTGAAATCCGCGTTAGTTTTCTAGCTTTCAATTATTCAATAATTAGATGCTTATATTTACCTACCAGAGAGAGTAATTGGCAGATCTTTTGCGTTATCCCTTTTTCAGGTTAATAATCAGTACGTTTCTTATACGAAGAGAATGACCAGTGACGGTGGAAATGTTCATGAGCAATATGCAATATAATTATAAAATAAAACATAAAAAAATGGAGTCAAGTTGATTGACTCAGTACTTCCCACACATAACAGTTGCAACCAAATCATCGCCCGCCTGTCGTCAAAAAACATCCAACACAAAAACTAGTAAATAGTTTCCTAAATCTCTCCGTAGGAACTAAAACGACACAATTCAGCTTTAACTGGACGAAACGAAACAATCAGGAACCCCCAAATTGCTTAAAAACGAAGTTTGAGCTATTTTTATATTTTTAGATTTTTATTATTGCTGCGCCGCCACTGACACGATTTTTGATAACCATACGCATTTTTCATCCTTGCCGCGGTAATTATAGTGTGCCTAAATTTCATTAAAATTAATTCCATAATTTCCATGTTACTAAATTCAGAACGACCTGAATCAATACCTACCCCTACCAATACCAAATCCCTTGATTACACCTAACAACCTAACACCTAACAAACGTCTATTATGCCGCTAAGTCCTTCTTTCACAGGTCAATGGACACTATTATAAATGGAATAAATTTTTGAGTTTTACAACCCCCCACCCCCTAACCACCCCAATTTCACCCCCACCCAAAAAAAAAGTAAAAAATGATCAGAAACCCCTAAAACGCCGAAAAACAAAGTTTGAGCTATTTTTACATTTTTAGTTTTTTTATTATTGCCGCGCCGCCACTGACACGATTTTTCCAAAATATGCGCGCTTTCCATCCTCGCCGTGGCAGTAATACTGTGTCAAAATTTCATTGAAATCCATTCGATAATTTTGGCGTTACGCAATAAAGAACGATCTAAAACTAAAACAACACTCGGATGTATACATCACAAATTATTCTAAGTCCCTTGGTTTCTATTATAAGCAAGGCAATGTTCGGATGGACCTAAAAAATTGTATTATGGCGCTAGGTCTTTCATTCACAGGTCATTAGAGAGCCCATTATGAATACAACAAATTTTTCAGTATTACAACCCCCCACCCCTCAACCACCCCAAATTCACCCCCACCCAAAAAAAAGTAGAAAATGATCAGGAACCTCTAAAACGCCTAAAAACGAAGTTTAACGCATATTTGAAATTTTTCGTTTTTTGCTAACTACTCCGCCGCCCATGCAGCGATTTTCAAAATTGTAGCAACATTACCTACTACGACCCTACACCATATCACCACCCAAATTTCATCAAAATCTATGTAGCGGTTACTGAGATTAGGAGGCTAGAAAAACGCCAACAGACAGACAGACCGACAGACAGACAGACCGACAGACAGACCGACAGACAGACCGACAGACAGACCGACAGACAGACCGACGGAAATGAATGACGTGGATTTTCGTGATGTAGGCATCATAAAACGCCCAAAAAGTGTATTATCTCAAAATCGAAAATTTTCGCGATCACAATACTCCCCTCACCTATCGGTGTGGGAAGTAAAACAAGCAAAAATAATTAGGTTATGTAGAATCAAGATGTGGTAGCACAAAACGCTTCATGCAGCACAGAACATAAAACTACGCAGTATTTATAATATTAGAAAAATTAAAAAAATACGACATCTCTTTGGTAAGTAACTGGGAGCTAAAAAATCACGGTTATTACAATAGTAAACTGTCAGGCAGTTAGCAAACAGACGGTTACCCGAAAAATGGTGAATACAGGCCTTTAGAGCTGAAGCGTTGTGTTAAAATAGACACACTCTTGCGTGGAAGCGTCCTAGACTGGCAACGTTGGTCTACGGACCCCGCTTCGCTCGATGTACAGTTCAAGGATAAGTCAATAACTATTAGCGCGCATAGTCTGCTTCAAGGTTACGCGTTTGCCGAAGACCAAAGAACGTATACGTCCTCGGCTAGAAGCTTTTATAAATACTGCTTTACACTACACTGTTTCTTGTTATAGTAAAGCCCAGAGATATACCATTTGTTTACAAAGTGAGGATCTCCGCAAAAAGTGCCGACAGAGAAAGGGAACGGGGTCGGACTAGGCATTCGAATTCGTTGGAGTGGGCAACAACGAAAATGTTCATTTCATCCAATAAAGTGCTCATATATCAGTTGGTTGAACAAGATGTTTGAAACTTTATTATCTGTTGATAAATATATGGTAGAGACCTTTCAATATAACCGTATAAACCATATGGTAAATTATTCCTTTCTACACTCAATTTTAACGTTCGATTCGTTGTTTTAGTTGTCCCCAAATTAATTCTATCGGACTGAAAATGCAAAAATAGGGAGGCAACCTTAAGACATCATGACCATACTTTTTAGCTATGCTTTCTATGACATATTGTTTCTCAAATTGTTCAGTGTGGAGGACCAATAATTCAGTTTTTTTGTAAGTTTCTTCAAAGTACAAATCCTGTTTTATGAGAACATCTTGTATTTCCGCCTTCGATAACGTTGAATTCGGAATTTTGTACCTTTGTCTGGAGTGATAGCTTGCGTTGTCCACTACGATGACGCTAAATAGCTTTAAATTGGAAATAAGGGTATACTCAAACCATTGCTCAAATATTCCCGAGTCCATGTTTTTGTGGTAGTCCATATTGCAGTCTTCAATTTTCTTTCCACATAATTTGAGTGCGTTTTCGACCTAGCCGTCAGATGATCCGCAGTGTAAGATAACTATACGGGATCCTTTATTTGGTGGAACGCCGTTTAGCTAACACTTCTTTGTACCGTCGGTCCATCCCTTTTTAGCGGTATCATGGGTATCATACCAGGTCTCGTCAAGATAGTACACTGACCTCCCCTCGTTCCGGTATTGCTCTATCTTATGCAAGTAATCGTGCCGCCATCCCACAATCCTTGCACTTTCCATTATAGCCATTCGTTTGTTCACAGTTCTGTACCTAAACCCAATCTTCCTAATCCATCGCTGCAATGCACTCCTTGGATACTGTTAGCCCATTCTAGCCAATTGTCTTTGAACGGATTCGATTGTGGGTAGTTCATTAATTTTGTACTTTTCGTACACAATATTCCTCAATAATTTTGTGATCGTGGGATCTAGTTCTTTTGAAACACCAGCATCAAACCTACGCTTCCTCTTTTGTGGCCCCTTTCTCAAAATTTCACATACTGTTGGATACGGAACGTGTGTTAGAATTGACGTCTTTTTGATCATACTCCCCTTATTTTCATTCTCTGGATCGTTCGTTAGTTCATTATCATTTAGTACTATTTGTTTTGCATCTGCGCTAAGATGTGATCTTTTGTGAGGTTTTAATTGGTCTACCTCCACCTCCCTCTGTTCAAATTCATTATCAGTGTCCGTACTATAGTCACTACTTTAACCACCGTAATGACAAACCGCCGACGTAGCTTCACTGCTGCAGGGTAATTCACATCGCCGTGAAATCCCATTATCTTCCCAAGGCCGGAACATACTCTAGCTGTCACACTTCCGAAAAAAACGTCCGATTCAGACAGAAAAGTGACGCACAAAATTAAAAGCAGATTGGCGTTGCTATCAATAACGGTAGCAATACTTGCCTAAACAATTTGACTAAGTCCGGTCCTCTTCATCGATCGAGTCGCTAATAATCCTGGAATGTGTCGGTCTTATCATAGTTCAGTCAAAATATACATCGTGAACGTCATCTGACAGATTTACGTTCATATACAACTTAGTGTTTCATTTTCGCCATTCTAAAAGGTTACGTTTTGTTAGAAAATTGGTTAAAAGTACATTCCATGAATTGGTTACGAGTACGAAAGTAAAATAATGGTAACCATTGAATATTATCAAAACTGTATCTATTCCAAATGATGAACTGTACTAAGAGATGGTATGCAGTTTTTATATAGCGCAAAACGTACACAAATGGTATATCTCTGGGCTCTACTATACAATTGCTTTAACAAGAATTAGAATTAAGAATAGTTTGATAGAGCATTTTACCTAGATTGCATTTGGGGCCGTTCAAGTATTACGTAAGGACTTTGATTTGCTTATTGTTGATGATATGTGGATGGGAGGGTCTAGATGGTTATTACGTCAGCAGTGGTTATTTATTTTTCACACATAATGGCAACCTACACATTATCTATGCTTGGATACGAAATTCATTTTCGGGGATTCCTACAAATATTGAATACGTTTAGGTATAAGCAGGACCTACCTATATAGCATTTGTTTACATTTCTTTGCGATATATCAAAGTGCCTTCTGGCTAAAGTTTTTTTTTATGGTCGGCCTCCCACAAAGGCTGAAACAGCCTATGGCGCTGTAGAAGCGCTGCGAGAGGATAAGTATCGGTTCACGTTAGATTTGAAACGCTGCAGGTTGTAGCCGTCGGGAAACAAATTCCCCGGCAGCTGATTCCACAGCGTCGACGTTCTCCAGAAGAAGGAATGCCGGAGGAGACTGGTCCGAGGTATGGTAAGGATGAGCTCGCAGAGCTTCTCTAATGTTCCTGGTTCGGACGGCCTGTGGTGTTATTATCTGGCTAAAGTGCAGTTCAGAAATTCAAATAAAAAATAATAATTTTTATGAGAGTTGACAGACACAAAGGCTGAAATTCTATGGGTCTACAGACGCGCTGCGATAAGTGTCTGTGTACGTTAGATTCAAAACGCTGCAGGTTATAGCCGCCGGGAAACAAATTCCCCGGGAGTTAATTCCACAGCGTCGAGGTTTTCCAAAAGAAGCAATGCTGGAGAAGACTGGTTCGGGGATTAGGGACCTTGACTTGGTAAGGATGAGCTCGTAGAGCCTCTAGTGTTCCTGGTTCGGACAGCCTTTGGTGTTATTATCTGGGAGAGCTTACTCGAACATCGCCCGTGATAGAATCTGTAAAACATAGACAGGTCAGCCACCCTTCTTCGATGTTCCAGGCTCTGGAGGTGCGCGGTTAGATGTATCGATTAGTCTAATTACTCTCTTCTGGAGACTGTTCAGAAGCTTTAAAGAGTGCTTCGGTGCGCATCCCCACACATGAGCGCAATACTCCAACGATGGTACTATACAGGGTTGCGATAAAGTATGGAACCAAGCAAATAACTTTGGAACGGAAAGAGTGATATTGCTGAAAATTTGCAGGCAAGTGTAGTGACGTCTAGTGCATCCGAAGACATTACGTTAGCTATTTATGTACTTACGGTTTAACCGGAAGTACCGTCAACTTTTTTAATTTAAATGGGACACCCTGTATATTTTTG
The DNA here is from genome assembly GCA_951848785.1 of Callosobruchus maculatus. NCBI lineage: Eukaryota > Metazoa > Arthropoda > Insecta > Coleoptera > Chrysomelidae > Callosobruchus > Callosobruchus maculatus. The sequence continues at coordinate 1,237,726 of CATOUR010000009.1, read as the reverse complement.
CAGATTTTGATTCATCTTTTTTTCCGAATACGTCCATGGTGGCTTTAGCATTAGTTTCTGTAAAAACGGGAAAGATAAAGCCTCTATCATTCAGGTGTTTAAAATGCCGGTCATTCAAAGTCGGTTTTGGCGATCGCGTGAGAACTCGCAAAGAAGTGTGTTAACTTTTAATGATTTACGTCCCGACAGGGGTCCTATAACACGTTTGACGGTGACTAAAAAAAAAATACAAAAAAATTACCTCAAATGGGAAGACCGCAGACCGCCACGGACGAATTTGTGAGACAAATTTTTTAAGAAACAAATACTAAACCCACTGTTGTGCAAAGCACGCGTTCCCCAATTAAGGCTCTAAAGTCTCAACTGGCGAAAAGTTAACTCCAGAGGAGAGATGAATGGACTAGTATATAAGATCCTTTCGACAGTTAATTGTCTAAGCGTTAGATAATAATAATTTAGAAAAGAACGTAGCGATATGGTAATTAAAAGAGCGAGAGTAGAAAGATGGGTCAAGGCACAGTAATTCCCTTACCTTGGCTTCGTAGCGTGGTCTGGCGGCGTCTAGCAGGACAATCCTGGTTGCGGTCGGAGTTGGGGGGCCCCCTGATGCACTCCGTGTGGTCTTCTATGACCCTGGACCGTTGAATCCGATCTTAGCGGCGTGGCCGTAGTAAGTTTATAGCGAGGGTTAGAGCGTTTAGCGGAGGTACTTGTTATGCGGAACGGCGACGTGCGGCGACTCGTACAACAGGTACGGTTACAGCGACTCGACTTCCATATTGCTTCCTATTTTTGACATTTATGGCTGCTTCCTTTTTAAGAAGAAAAAGGAGTGGCGTAGCATGCGGGAAAAGACAAAGGCAAAGGGAAAAAATGCCTTGACATCACGCGAATAAGGTAATAATAAATTTTATAACAAAATAAATTTAACGCTTCGACTGAAAGCAGAAATAGCAAAAAAATATATATATATATAAAAAAGGAAAACAAACGACATGGCCACAACATTTCCCGGCCTCCCGAAAACGCGTTAAAGTAGAAAAAGCGTTTTCCAAAACTTAAAGAAAAAAGAAGAAGAAGAAAAGAAATTCTTAAAATTATATGAAGATAAATTTATAAATTGCTAATTTGAGTCCAAAGGAAGTGGACACAATTTGACTAGGGGGCGCGTTAGTTCACCCGCCGTAGTTTTTACTGTTGCAACGCGCGTTGAGAGATCTGCACCGGGGTGAAGCTTAATAATGCGACCTAACCGCCACGGCAATGGCGGAGCGAGTTCGTTTTTGATGAGCACAAGCGTGCCGATTTCAGGAGGTTTAGATTTATCAACCCACTTAGCGCGTTGTTGCAATGTGTGAAGATATTCGCTTTTCCAACGTTTCCAAAAATGTTGATGCATTCTCTGTATCAAACCCCAGCGAGTCAAGCGGTTGATGGATATATCGGTGAAATCAGGAATTGGAAAACTATCGAGAGGCGCTTGCGTTAAAAAATGACCAGGAGTCAGAGCGTTCAGATCATTTGGATCAGCCGAAAGCGGCGTTAAGGGACGCGAATTTAGTACAGCTTCAACTTGCACCAACAGCGTTTGAAGCTCTTCGTAGGTTAATATTTGATCACCTACCACGCGGCGAATATGTGTTTTTGTGGATTTTATACCGGCCTCCCAAAGACCTCCGAAATGCGGAGCAGAGGCTGGATTGAAATGCCACTTGATGTGCTGTTTAGAAGATACCTCTTTGGCGTACTGTTTTAAAACTTTATAAGCGGAAGTGAAATTTGTACCCTGATCGCTATATAAGTTGTCACAACGACCTCGTCGAGACAAAAAGCGTTGAAAAGCGGCTAAAAAAGCTTCGCAAGACAAGTCGGTAACTAGTTCCAAATGCACAGCTTTAGTGGACATGCAAACGAATAAACAAAAATAAATTTTGAGAATTTTAGCGCTGCGCTGTTTATGTAACTTCATTTTCATTGGTCCACCAAAGTCGAGTCCGGTATTCAAAAATGGCTTTAGAGCGGATATGCGCGATACAGGTAAATTACCCATTGTGGGTTGGTATGGTTTTGGATGAGTACGCCAACATTGTACACAGTGAGAAATGACCGAACGAATTGCTCGTTTTGCGGATAAAATCCAAAATTTTTCAGCGAGTAAAAATTGAGTAGTTCTCAATCCAGAGTGTAAGTAGGTTTTATGATAATGGTTAATCAGCAAGTGAGTAAGGCGACTAAATTTTGGTAATAAAATTGGGTGGCGCTTATCGAAAGAAAATGAGGCATATGATAGCCGACCTCCAACGCGGAGTACACCATTATCGTCAATGAAAGCGTTCAACTTACGCAGCGGTTTAGAAAAATTATTATGCGAAAGTTCATGCGAAAAATAAGCGTTTTGTGTTAATTTAACTAGAATCATTAGTGCATCATTTAATTCGCTGCGCGAAAGAGGGCCAGAAAGCCTTTGTTCGGCGTGTTTAGCGTTATGTAAGAAGCGAAGAATATAAGCTACAATATTTTGTAAGCGCGAAAGTGAGGAAGTATTTTCCATTAAAAGCTCAATTGGTCCTTGAAGACTCTGAGCAACTAAGACAACTTTCTTTTCTTCCTGCTTGAGTTCAAAGTCAGTGGAACACAAATCATCAGTAGTATTTCCCGATGATGAATAATCCTCCAAAGACTGAAGAAAATGCGGACCAGTCAACCAACTTTTGTTTTGAACAAAAGCTTGAGGAAGCATTCCTCGAGATGCAGCGTCAGCAGGATTGAGTTCAGAGCGGACGTAGAACCAGGAAGTATCAGGTAATGTCTCTTGGACAAAGGCGACACGGTTTGCAACAAAAACTTTCCAACGATGAGGAGAACTGCCTAACCATGCGAGAACTATTTTAGAATCAGAGTAGGCGCAAGTTTTTGTGAATGTAATTTTTCCTTCAAATACTTTCAAGACAAATTTTAGTAGCTTAGTAAGCAAGACAGCGGCAGATAACTCGAGACGAGGTATCGTTAGTTTTTTCAGAGGGGCGACTTTAGTCTTAGAACACACAAAATATGTAGTAGCAGATATCGAATCTAAGACGCGGAAATAAATAACCGCCGCATATCCCTTTTCACTACTATCGCAAAATCCATGTACTTCAGCAGACAGGTTGTTGGAATCGAAAAAACGGCGCGGAATAGAAAAATTAGTGAGGTACGGTAATTCAGATTTGTATTGTTGCCAAACGCGCATTATATCAGGCGGTGGACTTTCATCCCAACCAATTTTTGCAGACCAAAGACGCTGGATGAGATATTTGACAAGGAAGCTAACGGGGGCTAAAAAGCCCAGCGGATCAAATATTTTAGCAAGCTCAGACAGCATAGTGCGTTTAGTACAAGGAACTTCGGTAGGGTGGATCGAAAACGAAAAGCTATCCTTGGAAGGATTCCACATTAGACCTAAAATTTTCAAACAATGATTTCCCTCTAAATCATTATCAAAAGGCATAGGATTAGCACATAAATGTTCAGGCGGCAAATCTGACAAGACTGACATATTGTTGCTTGAAAACTTGCGTAACTCAAAACCGCCCAATTTTAGTAAAGCTATAAGTTCATGACGTAGCTGTATAGTTTCCGGTATAGAATTAGCTCCGGCAATAATGTCGTCGACATACATACTTTCGAGCAGGGCATCTGAAGCTAAAGGGAAATTTACACCTTCGTCAGTTACTAACTGCAATATGGTTTTGATAGCCAAATAGGGCGAGGAGGAAATACCGAAAGTAACTGTTTTTAAACGAAAATCTTGAAGCGGTTCTTCGGAAGAAAATCTCCAAATAATACGTTGGAAATCTTGATATTGCGGCGAAATAAGTATTTGGCGGAACATTTGCTTTATATCACAAGTTATGACATAAACATGGCGGCGAAAATTTAGCAAAATCGATACTAAGTCTTGCTGTAACTTAGGACCAGATAATAAATGATCGTTAAGCGATAGCTGATCAGGTAGTTTAGCGGAAGCGTTGAAAACTACTCTAACGCGAGTGGTTTGACTATCTGGGCGTACTACGGCGTGATGCGGAATATAGTAAGTATTAGTTGCGGAATTGGAGTCATATGAGACGGGTTCCATATGTCCTTGGTCGAGATAATCTCGCATAAGGGTGCGATACTCGTCATAGAGTGAAGGAGATTTTTCGAGGCGTTTTTCAAGCGATGCGAAGCGTTTTATGGCCAAGTCCCGCATCCCAGGAAAGGAGGGATGAGCGTTTTCACGAAAGGGCAACGGAACTATGTAGCGACCAATTGGAGAGCGCGAATGTAGTTTTTCAAAAAGACTATTACAATAGTCATCATCCGGAGATTCTATGTGACAATGCGGTACTGACTCGATTTCCCAAAACTGCGTAATTGGCTCGAAATTAGTTTCCGAATCCAAACAGAAAAAGGCATTTGAGTAATTACCTTTGGTTTCGATTTTTCCCATTATCACATAACCAAAAACAGTGTTTATAAGGTCAGGTTGGCCTGGTGAGCCGGTGATATGTCCATCGCGGATTATTTGAGAAAACACATCACCACCCAACAAAATATCAATTTCACCAGGTACGTTGAAATGCGGATCAGCTAACTCTACGGTCGGTACAGAACTAGCAAACAGAGTTTTTTGTTCAATTTTGTGGAGCGGGAGCTTGTCACATATGCGAGGTAATACGACAGCGGATAAATTCAAAATAGGTGAATCTTGTGAGACAGGTTTAATTTTCAAATTCACTGATCCCCCATTGGCTACAGTTTCCATCGAACCCAAGCCTCTAATGTTAAGGGACTTCGCAGTTTTCGGTAACTGCAGAATATTGGAACACTTCTTAGAAATGAAAGAAGTCATACTACCACAATCTAACAAGGCGCGGACTTTACGATAAATTCCGAAATTATCCAAAACTTCCAATTGTACCGTGGAAAGAAGGACTTGCGTGTCCTTGGAACAAACTCCGGCAGCTACTAAAGAGTCACTGGTACTTGGAGCATTATTTTCCGAGGTAGCGGTAGCGGCATGGGGTGCGCCGAAAGCGGAATTTGAACGAGAAGCGTTTTGATGATTTTCAAAATGCAGCAGAGTGTGATGCCTGCGGCCACACTGTCGACAACTGATTTGTGATTTACAACGTTTGACTGAATGTACAAAACTTAAACAATTAACACAACTGTTGTTACTTTTGCAATAATTATAACGTTCCTGGGGTGTTTTGCTTTTAAATATAGCGCAATTATAGAGCGGATGCATTTCATCACAAAGTTTACATTTTTTTACATTAGGAGAGTTAGCAAACAAAGACACTCTGTTAGCGGGCCTATTGCTGTGTGAGGTAACCGTAGTTGGGCGAAAGTTAGGATTTCTTGCATAATTGATAGTATCTAAGGCGGTACAGTGTTTTTTCAAAAACAACTTTAATTGCTCATAAGTAGGAATTTCCTGCGAACTGAGAGATAATTCAAATTTAGCGACGATACTATGATCCAATCGTTTTAGGAGCATATTGACAACGATAAAGTCCCATTCTTGAACAGAAAATCCTAAGAGTTCAAGGGCAGTTAAATTTTCGGAAAAGGTATCAAGAAGTTTCCTAATAGCAAAAACATCATTTTCATGGTTCATCCTTTTGCAATTATCAATTGCGTTCCAATGAGCGAGAGCTCGCAAACGCTTGTTAGAGTAACGCTCAACGAGACTGTCATATGCAATTTGATAGTAGGAACTTGTCATAGGTACACTTTTTGCGAGAGATAAGGGCTGACCCTCAAGCGAAGTTAACAAATAATTGAACTTCTCGATAGGAGAAAGCGAAACATTATTATGAACTAGAGCGTTAAATAAATCAATATAAGTCTGAAACTTTGTAAAATCACCATCAAACGATTTCAGTTCTATTTTAGGTAGGCGAGCATTTGAATGATTTGAATAGGTAGGGGCAACATGCGAGTCATCTGATTGCGAGGAAGGATTATTGAATATCTGCGAATGCAATGCTTCGACTTCATAGTACGCGGAAAAGAAGCGGTCGCGTATACTATCTTCTACCTCAAGGTCTGACTGTTCATCCTTGGCTAAAAGAGACAAAACAATCAAATGCTGCTTATTGAATTCCTCATGAATATTTTCTATTTGAGCATATCTAGCGTTAAAAAGAAATTTTTGAGAAGGATCGGTAGAACACTTTTGAGCAATAGTGCACAAACTGCGAATATCGTTTACGCACTGCGAACGCGTAGCCTTAGCGAGTCTGAGTTTATCCATAATGCGTATGAAATAAATTAATAGCGGCGATTTACGTATAAATATAAATCCAAATTGGCGAAAACGTTGTAGAACGGTTGTAGCGAGGCAACAGTAAAAAATGCGGCAAAAAAGCGGTAAAGAACAACTAGCAAAACAAACGGAGGCGATTTCTCGGGCGATATATGGGCGATATTATAATGCGTTCGAGGTTAATTATTATTTATCGAAATGAAATAAATGAACAATCTGCCAAAAGGGCCTTACTAATCGCGGGTCGAAGGACCAGAAAATGTTGTGCAAAGCACGCGTTCCCCAATTAAGGCTCTAAAGTCTCAACTGGCGAAAAGTTAACTCCAGAGGAGAGATGAATGGACTAGTATATAAGATCCTTTCGACAGTTAATTGTCTAAGCGTTAGATAATAATAATTTAGAAAAGAACGTAGCGATATGGTAATTAAAAGAGCGAGAGTAGAAAGATGGGTCAAGGCACAGTAATTCCCTTACCTTGGCTTCGTAGCGTGGTCTGGCGGCGTCTAGCAGGACAATCCTGGTTGCGGGGCCCCCTGATGCACTCCGTGTGGTCTTCTATGACCCTGGACCGTTGAATCCGATCTTAGCGGCGTGGCCGTAGTAAGTTTATAGCGAGGGTTAGAGCGTTTAGCGGAGGTACTTGTTATGCGGAACGGCGACGTGCGGCGACTCGTACAACAGGTACGGTTACAGCGACTCGACTTCCATATTGCTTCCTATTTTTGACATTTATGGCTGCTTCCTTTTTAAGAAGAAAAAGGAGTGGCGTAGCATGCGGGAAAAGACAAAGGCAAAGGGAAAAAATGCCTTGACATCACGCGAATAAGGTAATAATAAATTTTATAACAAAATAAATTTAACGCTTCGACTGAAAGCAGAAATAGCAAAAAAATATATATATATATAAAAAAGGAAAACAAACGACATGGCCACAACACCCACTATGAACATATTCGGGAAAAAAGATGAATTAAAATCTGCAAAAATATACAGGGTGTCCCATTTAAATTAAAAATGTTGACGGTACTTCCGGTTAAACCGGAAGTACATTAACAGCTAGCATAATGTCTTCGGATGCATTAGATGTCACTACTCTTGCCTGCAAATTTTCAGCAATATCACTCTTTCCGTTCCAAAGTTATTTGCTTGATTCCATACTTTATCCCAACCCTGTATGTGCCTTGTAGAGCAGCAGTAGTTGCTCTGGTGTATACAGCTTCCTACCGCGGAACAAAACTCCAAGCTTCTGGATCTTTGGATACGCCAGAAGAAATGTTACCCTCCCTAAGCTGGTCCAACGTACTGGCCTTTGTTAAAAGGTCGGGAAGATTGGCAGGGAGGAGGAGGTTGGTGGCTGAGTGGTGATATTCGGGGATGGCAAAAAGAGTCTACACAGCTACTACTACTACTAGTGAATCTTTTTACGTAATACTTGAATGGCCCCTTTAGACAATTTATTATTTAAGAAACATGTAGTTCAGGAACAAATATCTGTATCTCTCCCAGAAATATATTCTCCAAAAGATGACTCAATATTCAATTCGAAGCAGCTACTGCTGTTACCTAAATTATTCAATATATGATAGCACGTCCCTGGCGAGTGATTCGTTGTTATTTATCGGAAACTTTTGATGTTGCCGATTACATCAGACAGGATATAATGTAATGTAATTGAATTCTCCTCCCATTCCTCGATTTGGTTATTAAAATTTTTTGTTATCGTTTCGTGTTCTAAATGATTTTTCCGTATGATTCTGTCATTAATAAAGTACTCGTAGTATGGGGACCATCTATTGGTTTTTCTTGAGTAAATTGAACAATATGAAATGAACGACTTGCCAGATCACATGAAGGATGGCACGGTGTTCATGTATGCCGACGATACTACACTACTGATGTCTGCCAACGATTTTGAAAATATTACCAACAAGGTCAATACTGTCATACTGCAATTTGCAAATTGGTGCAAAGATAACCGCTTAATAAGAAATTTAGATAAAACTACATTCATAAAATTGGCTGGGTATTCTCAAAAACAAACTGATGTTACATTAACACTCAACTATAGTGATATAACCCCATCTACTGGCACAAATTTTTTAGGTACTAAACTAGACGATCGCATTAGTTGGAAATCTCGTATTGATCATATTTGTTCTAAAGTAAATAAATCATACTTTGCTTTGAATCCTCTAAAAAGAAATCTTTCAGTCAGCGTATCAATCAACTACTATTATGCATGTGTGTATTCAATTATTTCCTATAATATTATATCCTGAGGCCAAGCAACTATGAATGGACCAGGGTACTTGTACTCCAAAAGATAATTTTACGATTGATTTTCAACATCAAATCGATGGAGTCTTGTTATAAAATATTCGTGGATAATGGCATTTTGACAGTTGCAGGCATATATTTGTACAAATTACTTATCTATGTATAATACAATTTAAACAATTTGAAAAAAAAACACTCAGATATTCACTCATATTCAACAAGATCTAGTAGCAACCTATATACAGGGTGTTTACGATGTTAGTGCATTAATTTGGAGGAACGATAGATCATGATATTTCGAACCTGAACCCCAGTACCATCTCACTAGTTAACGTGTAGTTATACAGAAAAAAATTAAAAAAGTGTGACTGCAAAATCACAATCCGACAACATTGCCCGGTATTCGCCCTAGTTTCTGTCAGGTGTTTTTGGAGACATTCACGTAAACAAATGCTATTATCACTAGACCTGTTGCCGCATATTCTGTGTTATCAGAAAATGTTGCGATTTTTTTTGAAATTTCAAGTTTGGGATATTTGTATTAAATTGGTGGTACAAGCATTACAATGATGTGTAATATTCGTATACACAAGTACCATCACGTTTTTTTTTTGGCATTCACTACTACAATCTATTACCTGATAGTTTAAAAAACATCCAATCAAATATTAAATTTAGGAAAAATTTGAGGGATTAATTTGCGGAGAAATTTAATGTAGCCTGAAGGAGAAGAGAACGACGTAAACTTTAGTGATTTTGTTATTTGCATTCGTAACGTATTATCTACTGTTGTTTGTATGTATTTTGTACTTATTTTGTTACTTACACTATGTCAATTTATTTTTGTGTCTTACATCTATTGTGTTGTTTGATGAAACTATCTGCCTTAATAGCAGCCTGTAGTGAATAAATGATTATATTCTAATCTAATATCGTAATTATCGTAATTCCATTTGGAAGCATCTTACTCCGGATTTCTCGAAAACCGCTGATTAAAAAAAGACATGTCAAAAGATTTATCAGGGAGAACAACTTTTTAACCAAAAACTACTTCACTTCACCCCTTTGTACCCTCTGGCCCCCCGTATCATCCTCTGAAAAATTTAAAATGACAAGGGGAATCGAGCAGTACTTTGTTTTAAAGGTATTTCGAAGTCCTTTATTTTGACGTTTGATTTTTTTAAAATCAGTCGCTTCGTTTTGGAGAAAATTAGAATCTTTATGTATCTTAACCTGTTCAAATAGAATACAAAAACATACGAAAATCTCACTTTTTATTGCAATAAGTCTTCAAATGTTGCCCGTTATTAGACAAACAAGGATATAGGCTATTTTTAGATTCCTGACAAGCAGTTGCAAAAACATGTTGTGGGATATCATGGCAGCTTTCGATAATACGTTGAGGAAGGTCATCCAAACTGCCCGACAGGAATTTGAAAATCGCCTATAATCATTTTTTGGCCAATAACGCAACATTTGAACAGTTATTGCAATAAAAAGTGATATTTTCGTATATTTTTCTGTTCAAGATACATAAAGATTGTAATTTTCTCGAAAACGAATCGACCGATTTAAAAAGTTGAACGTCAAAATAAAGGATTTCGTCATACCTTTGAAACAAGATATTACTCGATACCCCTTGTCATTAAAAATTTTTATGGGTACGATTTTGGGGGGCAGAGGGTACAAGGGAGTGAAGTAGGTTTTGATTAAAAAGTTTCGCCCTTGACAAAACCTCCATAATGTGAGTTAATCTGAAATCCGGTTACACTATGTATTGTATTTGTAAATGAATTCCCTTCAAAATGATGTATCGCAAGTATGGTGGTCTCATTCAAACAATTTGAAGTAGGGGTTGCTTGGGGTGAGGGGGTTGATGACAAAATAATGATGTACTCGGTTGAAGAATTTCCCTTTAAATAAAGATCGACGTGTCGTGGCAATTTTAATTGTTTTTGTCACTTTAGAGATAAGGTGGGTGATGGCAAATTTTAGCTAGGACCAGAGCTGAATCTTTACCTATGATTTAAATCTTTTTTTTGATTCAAATTTTTTTTTCGATTTAAATTGTTTGATTTAAAATCTTTTGCCAGCTTAGTGATTTATGATTTGTGACTTAAATATTTTTCGACAAAGACATTTAAAAGATTTAAAATCATTTGGTATTCAGCATACATGATTTTAAATCGTTTTTTTGATTTAAAATCATTTTCAAAAGATTTTAAATCACTTTTTGATTCAAAATCATTTGCTAATTATTTAAAATACTTTTTGATATAAATATCTGCAAATAATTTTAAATTATTTTTTGATTTAAAATCATTTGCTAATTATTTAAAATACTTTTTGACTTTAATCTCTTCACAACTTAAAATCATTTTACTGGATAGATAGTAGGCTTACTTACTTAGTACTAAGTTTGTTACTTATCTGTTATCTGTTACCGCAATGTTACCTGACATATTTTTTTACAAATGGTGTTTCTATTTATATTTTGTATTTAATTTCTTCAAAATTATTTGTAGAATAATGATTTTAAATGTTTTCAGTTTTAATTTATTCTCAACGTTGTGTAGTAGGACTAGTAGGGAATGGTGTTTGAGAAAGGATTTTTAATCATCAAAATGATTTTCAATTCAAAAACGATTTAAATCATAAAAAAATACTAACATCCCAAAAAACCATTTAAATTATAAAAAAGGATTTAAATCAAGACAAGAATGGTTAAAATCATATTATGATTTTTGATTTAAATCAATTTCTTACCTTAAAAGGATTTAAGACTTAAATACTTTTTTAAAATTATAATGATTTGTCATTTATTATTCAAGTCTTTTTGAAAAGGAGTTGTTTCAGCTCTGGCTGGGACACACTGTATATTTTCATTGGTCACAGGTAATCAAAAAGGTGGCACATTAATCTCTATAGATATTAACTGAATATTATAAAGACCACATCTTGAAATATTCGGTCGACGGTATTCGATGCGTCAGCAGACTTATTGTCAAGTTTGTAATGGAACAACACATTCTCAGATAATCTACTTCGCTTAATTATAAAGGCATTTATTTACTTAATGATATTATCTTTATGTCGCATTTTAATCAGTAAACTAAAGCCAGCAGTGAATATCATGTTTCTTGTTGTGCTATACGATCCGAGAGAATAGATAACGCCTACTAACTGCAAGTTATTGATGTATAAGGTTTTTATTTGGTGTTTGGTGATGTTAGTGTTCCCACAGAAGCTACTGAATTGGCATAATAGGGCACTTGCAGAGGTCGTGAAATCGCCTCGGGAGTATACATAGCGTAAAGAAAACCATATCAAGAAGCAGTAGGAAACAAAAAACATGATTTTACTGACGGCCAAAAAAAGATATTTGCAAAATAAAATAAGGATATATTCAAATTTTTCCACGTGACTTAAAACAAGGGCTGACGTCACAGATATCTTATCGATATCGACAATCGATACTACTACAGCGCAGGTCAGTGAGATTCAACTGCGCATTCGACTAGAGATGATCTGAATTCTTTAACAATGCGACTCAATTTATCGATACTTAAACATACTTGAAACAGGCAATTAACCCACTAGCATTTTCGTTGCAATATATTTTTATATCTGATAGGTATCACAGTTCATCCTGTTTGTGTCCGAGATTCGCAAGTAATCGAAACAATCATTTTATTTCGGCGCATCCCATTATGAGTGAATCCAAAAATAGAATCTAATTCAAGCCCATCCCTACAAAGTGAATTAATAATCTAGCCTAACTTTTATTCTTTTGACTTTTGTACTATGTGTGACTGTGTTTTGTGGTTATAATGATCAATGTCAAAATGTTAGGTTAGCACTGGCTATCGATATCGAATATCAATACTTTACATCCCATCACTATACGATATTACTGACGCCAGAGGTTGTTTGCGCGGGATTTTCCGGCATTTAAAATAATTTTTGGAATATCTCCTACAGCCGATTCCAAAAAACCAAACAAGAGATTTTTTCATGTTTACTAGGCTCTAAGGAACGCGTAAATGACATAATATTTTTTTTTGCAAGTACCCTATTATTATTGCATTTAACAATAACATAGTCCTCCTCGACTTCCAGCACAAGACGATGTTCGTTATTGAGTTTTAGGCACTTGCTGAGGTTGACATCGTCTCTAAAGTGGCCTACAAACGTTGATGCATGCTCAGATGCAGGCATCGACTTCTACTTTTCATGATGCAGATAGCAGCGTGTGTAGTACTGAATCACGTATTTGGCATCAGTTGCGGCTTGCAGCGATGCAGAGTCTGGAATCCCATTTTAGTGGGTGAGCCATGACGTCGAGTCGGTGACGCTGATGCAGGTTTCAAGTGTTTCAACCTTTATAGCATTGCGTCGATGCAAAGAAATAACTCTACCCTACCGTTGGAGGAACCAGAAGAATGGCCTTCCCCAAGGTAGCGTGCTAGCACTCATGCTTTTCAATGTTTATACCAATGACCAACCAATCGGTCCATCAACAAGAAGCTTCATATACGCCGACGACGTAGCTATCACCTGCCAGTCAAAAAACATCGCAGAGGTAGAGGAGCACATAACAGAATCCCTATCAAGATTAAATGATTATTACAGATCTAATCAGCTCCGCCCAAATCCAACGAAAACGCAGACATGCCTATCCCACCTCAATAACCGACGGGCGAGAAGGGAACTGCAAATAGAGTGGAACTCAGTCAGACTGCAACATTGCCCAAACCCAGTCTATCTAGGTGTTACATTAGACCGCTCCCTGACGTTCAGAAAACATATCGACAAAATTAAGGCCAAAGTCAACACCAGAAACGGCATTCTCCGGAAATTGACTAGTGCTCGATGGGGGGCAGACCCTAACGTCCTGCGCTCCTCGGCCCTTGCACTGTGCTACTCCGCAGCCGAGTATGCATCCCCCGTATGGGAGAGATCATCACATGCCCGAAGACTGGACCCTGTCCTGAATGACACATGTAGATTAATAACCGGATGCCTAAAACCTACTAACCTTGATCAGCTCTACATGTTAGCCGGAATAGCACCACCACAAATACGTAGGGAAACCCTAGCCATAGCCGAACGAAGCAGACAATGTGAAGACACCAGACATCCTCTGTACCAATATATACCGGCAGCGGCCAGACTGAAATCAAGGCGAGGCTTTATGCAAACCACACAGCCCCTCACAGCGTCTAAAACTGCTACCAAGGAGGCAAAATGGGAACAGCGCCTAGCAGTCAACAACATCCCAACCTGGAATACAAAAGAAAAACTTCCTGCAGGCTCAGATTTAGACTGGGGCACCTGGGAAACCCTCAACCGACTCCGGTGCCAAATGGGGAGATCCAAGGACAACCTCCTGAAATGGGGATGCGTGGAAGAGGACACGTGTGAATGTGGAGAATCCCAGACAATGGAGCACCTTCTATCGTGTCAATCTCTACAAGCCCCATGTACCATCCGAGACCTTTGGACGTGCAATGAAAATGCTGTGAAATGCGCCAGACACTGGAGTGATATATGAACATTTATAGTTATATTCACAACATATTATCATAATTTTATTTTTATCTATGGATATTTTATAATTCCTAGTTACAAGTTGTAGTTCAGACACGATTAAATAAATAAAAACCTTACCGTTTTTGTGTTGCATGAAACTGGAATTTCTCTGGACACGCACAGAGTTGTACATCATTCCAAGAGGGTCTTTAACTGCGCTGTCAGGTACATTGATGACATTCTGCGAGATTTTGTTGTTCCTTATGTTGATTTTATTGGAAATAATTTTATTCTGATGCATGATAATGCCAGACTCCACACCGCGAGAATTACTCAACAATACTTAAACGAGGTAGACATTGATATCTTGTAGTGGCCAGCGTTAAGTCCAGATGCGAATCCTATTGAATATGTCTGGGACATGAATATGTCTGGGCGAAGAATAAGAAGTCGTGTTCCTATTCTTTTAACCTTAAATGAACTCCAGCATGCTCTTTTAGAGGAATGGGACCTTATTCCTTAAGAAAACATTCTCCGTTTCATTTTAGGCATGCCAAGAAGAATGCAACGCGAAGGCAACACTCGGTATTAAAAATGCCCCTGTCCAGTTTTTGCTAGCTGTGCGTTTCATTTTTCAATAATTTAAGGTCAGTTTAGCAAACTACCAATTTATGTTTTTATTGTAGTATTGTAACAAAAGAGTTTTATTTCAAATAAATGGTTGATTAATGTTAGATATTACTTAAAAACATGTTGCTTTATTTGTATTTAAGTTACTAAAACAATAAAACATGTAGTGAGCAACTGGTCCCTGTCAAAACCGATACCAAATTCAGAAATAGCCAAAGTGATCAAGACGTCTAGTGGTGGAATTTAGAACCCAATTTTGTATGTGTGCCCGTGGTAACTAGATCCTTTTACCATGCATGTGTACCAACTCAGAATGAAATCAAAACACAGAAATGTTATGATATGGCTTTTTTTATTATTTGTTTCTTAACATTTGTTTTGTATTTATTAATCATGAGTGCTGAGTGTTTATGTTATGGTTTTATTACTTGATTCTTGTATTTATCAAATCATGAGTGCTTTGTATTTCATATACTTTACTGGTGAAGTCTTAATATTGATATGTTGAAATATACGATTCAAAAATGTCTTAATAATAGTGGTAAATTGGCTCTTGTTATTGATATTGTTTAATAAAGAAATGGTTATAAACATTCACAGTCTAAATGATAAATAATAATAATACATGTTGGGCTAGGTCTCTGTTCAACGTCAGGGAGAGAAACATGGATAGAATGTGGAAAAACGTAAAATATCAGTATATATAAATAAATAAATATAACCAAACATATAAAGGAGTAAATAAAGGGGGAAAATGGGATAGGGTATATAAAATATAAACATAGCATCGCAAGCATCGCAAGCATAGCAGCATAGCAGCATAGCAAGCATAACAAAATAGCAAGTAAAGGTTGAAATAGATACACCTAAATAAGACAGAGTTGTCTCTGTTCACCATTAGCCTGCAATACCTCAGGGGTTAATACGTAGAGTAGACGTAAATCAGAGACCCAACGCCATATTATAAAGTCGTCAAAAAGCCGAATGTTATAGTATATACATTGTAAAACAGTTTAAAAACTGTAGCCAGACCACATTAGTTAATAATACAAACTCAAAAGACAACAAACCTGCAGATATTCGTGAAAAAGACTCCAAAAACCCCTTTGTTGAAATTTTGGTCTCCAGCTTGTTACCTTTTTCAAAAACAATCCCCAGTCGTAATAATTAAACAAACTATGGCAACCATTACCACGACCCACTACTTTATTCAAGTGACAAAACCCAAAAGCCTCACAAAACAGTAGCTTTAGTCACAGAATGAACCGCAAAACTGTAGTGTAGCTTTGAGTCACAGATTGAAAATTAATACGGAACTATTTATTCTATGAAAAGTCACTCATGATCTGACAAATACAAAATATCTGAATAATATAGGCTGTAGTAATAATCAAATAAATTACTTAACTGAACTTCATCAAAAGACTACACTCATACATTTATATTATAACAAGTTTTAATCGATTTCCCTTCTATGCTTCTATCATCTGTTACTGCCGTCAATATCAAACTTTGGCAGCCTGACACCTAAAGGTGCGTTCTAACGTATGGCAGCCAGGAGCGCGTTACGGATCGCCACAAACATCACCAAACAATAAAAAACGGAATTATAAAGTGCTCCGTTTTTCGTGCCGGTGTGTGTATTTCGTATGACAATTTTTTTATTTTGACATTAAGGCGCTTTTTGTCTGTGCGAATTGCGTTCCTTTGATGAATTCAAGGGCGACTGATTTTCTACACCAGTTGTGCTGGAGGCAATTAGTGTAGATCGTCTTCTAACGATAACCGCATGTATCTTCTGATTACGATAAGAAAAAATAGACGCATTCGCTGTGTCTAGACGACTACAGCGAAACGGCCGCTTTTCAATTCATACAATCATCCCGGTTGTACGCTACTTTGGCCCGTAATTACTAATCACATCTACAGCTATTCAGCAGAAAAAAATAAAAGGGAAAGAAGGATTACGGTAATTGCACACCACTATTGGAATATCTCGCACTAATTGTCCATGAAGTTAGGCTGGGGGATGGATTATTGTTCTTTTTTCAGATTGCACGTCAGGCTGATCGCTGGTATGATCGGTGGTGTAACCACAGCATACTAAACAACCAGCAGAATATCTCTGAGGATTTCCTATATAAAAATGGTTCCTACAGAGTTTGACCTTGACGGCAATTTTGGGAGTTAGAGACTGGGGATGAATTATTGTCTTTTTACTTCCCACACCGATAGGTGAGGGGAGTATTGTGATCGCGAAAATTTTCGATTTTGAGATAATACGCTTGTTGGGCGTTTCATGATGTCTACATAACGAAAATCCACGTCACTCATTTCCGTCGGTCTGTCTGTCTGTCGGTCTGTCTGTCTGTCGGTCTGTCTGTCTGTCGGTCGGTCCGTCTGTCTGTATGTTTGCGTTTTTCTAACGTCGTAATCTCGGTAACCGCTACGTGGATCGTGATGAAATTTGGGTAGCGATATGTTGTGGGGTCGTAGTAAGTAATGTTCATATAATTTTGGAAATCGTTGTACAGGCGGCAGAGTAATTAGCAAATAACAAAAATTTTCAAATATTCCTCAGACTTCGTTTTTAGGCGATTTAGGGGTTCCTGATCATTTGCTACTTTTTTTTGGTGGGATGAATTTGGGGTGGTTGAGGGGTGGGGGGGTTGTAAAACTGAAAAATTTGTTGTATTCATAATGGGCTGTCCATTGAACTGTGAATGAAAAGCCTAGCGGCATAGTTTACTTTTACTTCCACACCGATAGGTGGGGGGAGTATTGTGATGGCGAAAATTTGCGATTTTCAGATAATACGCTTTTTGGGCGTTTTATGATGTGTACATAACGAAAATCCACGTCACTCATTTCCGTCGGTCTGTCTGTCTGTCGGTCTGTCTGTCTGTCGCGTTTTTCTACCCTCGTAATCTCAGTAACCGCTGCATGGATTGTGATGAAATTTGCGCAGCGTTATGCTGTGGGGTCGTAGTAGGTAATGTTCCTATAATTTTGAAAATCGTTATACGGGGGGCGGAGTAATTAGCAAAAAACGAAAAGTTTCAAGTATGCCTCGAACTTCGTTTTTAGGCGTTTTAGGGGTCCCCGATCATTTTCTACTTTTTTTTGGGTGGGGGTGAAATTGAGGTGGTTGGGGGGTAGGGGTTGTAAAATTCAAAAATTTGTTGCTTTCATAATAGACTCTCCACTGACCTGTGAAGGAAGACCTGGCGACATAAATAACTTTTTTAGGTCCATCCGAACATTGCCTTGCCTATTACAGAAAGTAAAGGACTTGGAATTTTTTCTGATGTAAACATACGAGAGTATTGCTTTAGATCGTTGTAACAAGGAAACTGTTGAATTGATTTTAATGAAATTTTGAAACAGCATTACTACCATGGCGAAGATGGAAAACGCGTATGGTTCTGATGAATCGTGCCATCGCGGCGCAGAGATAATAAAAAAACTAAAAATATAAATCAGCTCAAACTTCGTTTTTAAGCGTTTTAGAGGTTTCTGATCATTTTCTGCGTTTTTTTGGGTGGGGGTGAAATTAGGGTGGTTGGGGGTTGAAAAATTAAAAAATTTCTTGTACTCATAATAGGCTGTCCACTAACCTGTGAAGGAAGATCTAGCGACACAAATCACCTTTTTAGGACCATCCGAACATTGCCTAGCCTATTACGGAAACTAAGGGACTTAGAATTTTCTGTATACTAAACGAAAATTTATTGGTTTAAATCGTTTTGTAATTTGTAACGTGGACACTATTAAATTGATTCTAATGAAATTTTGACACAGTATATTGTTACCGTGGTGAGAATGGAAAACGCGTATGCTTGTTAAAAACCGTGTCAGTGGCAGCGTAGCAATAATCAAAGAATGAAAAGTATGAAAACAACTCAAATTCGGTTTTTAGATGTTTTAGGGGTTCCTGATCCTTTCCTAGCAGTTTTTTGGGTGGGGGTGAAGGTGAGGTGGTTGGAGGGTTGTAAAACTGAGAAGTTTGTAGTATCGATAATAGGCTGCCTGTTGACCTGTCAAGGAAAGACCTAGCATAAGACAATTTTAGGGGGGGGGGGTTGGCGATTATTTGGTTGCAAGGGATCTGAGACTAAAGCTTCATGCTATGGGAAAATAATAAACTGGTATCAGCGTAATGTGTGGGAAGTACTGAATCAATCAACTTGACTTCATTTTTTTATATTGTATTTAATTTTGTTTTTTTTGCCCCGTGTGGGGGCGGGTTAAAATATCTCCCATCGTATATCCTGCGTCTCGTAAAAGGCGACTAAAAGGAACCGAACTGCTGTCGGTATGAGCAGTAACCTCTTCTCAACCAACAGCTTTGGATGGACGAGTTGACCTTCTTGTCCTTGGGGTGAGAAATTGTCCCTGAAGGTGGATGAACCAGTAGATTCATCTGGTCTACGGCATGAGGATGCAGAAAGCAAATAGGAAACTATTGCATTGAAGATCTTCAAGATATCCCAAGAGAAGCTCGTAAAATGAGTACATTTTTAGAGTTCACAACATGTCTGTTAAGACATTATGACTATGATGATGAATTTTGTTTATTGCTTGGGATCGAGGCTTAGCGACGGTATTAACGCTCTTAGATTTTAGCAAAGCTTTCGACACCATAAATCATAACTTACTCATCTCAAAATGCAAATATATTGGCTTTGATGATCTCTCACTTACTTGGCTTGACTGTTACCTGAAAGGTAGGCAGCAGTACGTTTCTATCAAAAATAGTATATCATCCATCAAATCAATCTGCTCTGGTGTTCCTCAAGGTTCCGTCTTGGGGCCTCTACTATTATTAATTTATACCTTTGATTTACCTACAGTTCTAAAACATTGCAAGGTACAGTGCTTTGCCGACGACACCCAAATTTATTACAGTTTCGACCCTAAAGGACCTAATTCAGCGTCTGTGAAGATCAACAGTGATATTAAAACCATCTCAGCGTATGCGAGCAGTCATAACTTATGTTTAAATTCTGCTAAGTCGAATGCCATGTTGTTTTGTGGAAAAAAGTACAGAGATACTCTCAAATCCAAGGTTACTGTAGTTAAGGTTGATGATGATAATATCAATTTTACGCCTTGTGCGCGAAATCTTGGACTATACCTAGATGAAGATATCAGATTTCAGGAACATGTTAGCAGTTTAAGTATCGCCTACTACGCTAGAATGCGGCTTTTGTATGCTAACAAACATTTACTATCTTTTAACATGCGTAAGTCACTTTGTGAAAGTTTGATTTTTTTAAATTAATGTATACTATTATTTTATATTATCCGTGTCTTGATCAAGTATCCAGGTATAGACTTCAAAAAATACAAAACTCCTGTTGTCGGTTAGTCAATAATCTACGCAAATTTGATCACGTTACGCAGGCATTCATTAACACCAGATGGATAAAGATGGAGAATCTTTTTAAACTGCAACTGTTATCCTGCACCTCCAAAATTTTAAGAACCTCAAGCCCTAGGTACTTAAATGTCAAACTCGTCTGTCGTAAATCTGTTCATACTGTGAATGTTAGACACGTGAATTTATTAACGATGCCCCACCACACTCTAGCTTTGTTCCGAAGGAGTTTTACATATAATGCCGTAAAGACGACAAATTTTCTAGCCCCCGTACTTAAACTTTTTCTTTTGGAAAATAATTTCAAACTTTTATTGAAAAAATATTTATGATCTCCTGATTAGTTAAGTTAGATAAGTTAGTTTAAGTTTAAATTATTTAGACACGGTTAAGTAGAATGGCCTAAGGCCAGACTTCGCCGTTGTACTATAGTTTTAGATGTACAACAATTATAGAGCAATAAAGTCGTTATTATATGCCATTTTTGCTGAATAAGAAAAAAAACTCTAGGCAATATATTATGAAATCCGTCCTGCCTTTGGGTAGTTCTGTGGCGCAGATGTACAGCAGTCCTGATCTGATACTGTGCGTGTTCGCAAGTGTGTGCATTTGTGCGGTTGCGGCCAGTAACAAGTAACAAGTTCAATGTCAAGATCGTTCGGTCGAAGGCGGCCGTGAATCGCTAGCGGGGCGTTGGGGGGTTCGGAGGGGGAGGAGGGAGGGGGAACCGGCGTCTCACGCGATCATTTGCTGCTGCTGCAGCAGCGGTGCACCGGTGCACTTGAATTCTCCATCCGAATGCATGCCATGCCTTGCCGCGTTTGCTCGACCATCCTCCATCGACTTTGTTGCAGCCGGATAGAAAAGTCGGCAAATTATACACCGTATTCCAAGACCAATCCAGAAAAAATAAATCGCACATAGGTTCAGGAATGTGAAGCTAATATCAAAAATGAAGTCAAGTTGATTGACTCAGTACTTCCCACACATTACGATGATACCAGTTTATTATTTTCCCATAGCATGAAGCTATAGTCTGAAATCCCTTGCAACCATATCATCGCCCATTTGCGCGCAAAAAAACACCCAACATAAAAACTCTGGTAAATAGTTTCTTGCGTCTCCCTCCTTAGGAACTAGGACGCCACAGTTTTGATTCTGCATGCGATGCGAAATGCTCAGGAGCCTACAAACCGTCTCAAAACGAAGTATGAGCTGTTTCTATATTTCTAGAAACTGACGTGTTTACCATTCTCTCCGCGATAGTAATTCCTGTGTCGAAATTTCATTAAAATCAATTCAATCATTTTCGCTTTACGCAATATACATAGAACGAAATTAAGCGACACTTTTATATGTAAACATCACAAAATTCTAAGTCCCATGGTTTATGTAATAGACAAGCCAATGTTCAGATGAACTTAAAAAAATAATATGCCGCTAGGTATTTTTTCCATAGGTCAATGGACACACTGTAATGAATACAACGAATTTTTCAGTTTTACAACCTCGCACCCCCCAACCACCCCAAATGCACCCCTACCCAAAAAAAAGTAGAAAACGATCAGAAACCCCTAAAACGCCTAAAAACAAAGTTTGAGCTATTTTTATATTTTTGGTTTTTTTATTATTGCTGCACTGACACGATTTTTCCAAAACATACGCGTTTTCCATCCTCGCCGCGGTAGTAACAGTGTGTCAACGTTTCATTAAAATCCATTCAATCATTTTCGCGTTAAGCAATATAGAACGATCTAAAACAATACTCGTATGTATACATCACAAATTCTAAGTCCCTTGGTTTCTATTATAAGCGAGGGAATGTTTGGATGGACCTAAAAAGGTGAATTATGCCACTAGGTTTTTCATTCACAGGTCATTCGACAGCCCATTATGAATACAACAAATTTTACAGTTTACAACCCCCACCCCCCAACCACCCCAAATTCACCCCCACCCAAAAAAAAGTAGAAAATGATCAGGAACTGCTGAAACGTCTAAAAACGAAGTTTGTGGAATATCTATTTTTTTTTTGCTAATTACTGTGCCGCCAATGCACTGATTTTCAAAATTTTAGCAGCATTATCTACTAGGAACCCACAGCATATCGCTGCCCAAATTTCATCAAAGTCCATGCAGCGGTTACTGAGATTACGAGGGTAGAAAACCGCGACAGACAGACAGACAGACAGACAGACGGACGGACCGACCGACAGACCGACAGACAGACAGACAGACAGACAGACAGACAGACAGACCGACAGACAGACCGACGGAAATGAGTGACGTGGATTTTCGTTATGTAGACGTCATGAAACGCCCAAAAAGTGGATTATCTGAAAATCGAAAATTTTCGCGATCACAATACTCCCCTCACCTGTCGGTGTGGGAAGTAAAAGAATTATTCTTAACACGTTGTTGGACACAACGGCTATAGCCGTCTGCGGGGAGTGATCGTGATACGCCACGACTACTGTATCAGTCAAAAAGTTATCTGCTTGTTGCGGCAGAACGGCGACAACCGTCAAAATGTCGGTATACTTGCCTTCTTAAGCAATGTTTGTGCCATAACGTGAAGCTCTTCATTTCTGAAAGTGCCAAATTCTTAACTTCCAATGTAATCCATTGAACACGTGTATAGCTGCCATATTGCGAGTGTGTTTTTGTTTGGTTTTCATGTTTTCATATGTTTAGTAACCAGACTGCTTTGAAGAGGGGCATCAAACATAAATTTGTATCCGAATTCCGTTTTGTTCGGGGATACCTCTGTCTGCTAATAATTTTGATCTTTTGTTTTGATAGCGTCTGTATTTTGACAGATGCGTCTTTGTCTATAAATTTGATACAATAATTTCTGTTTTGTTTTAGTTTTTGTCTCGAAAATTATCCTCTTCTTCCCACAAGACGATTACGATTACACTGATCACATGCCTGGATTAACCATGGGGCTAAAGGGGCTGGAGCCCCGGGCCCCGCGGTTTATTGGGGCCCCGCTAATGCCCTACTTTTGTGAAATGTAAGAGAGCAAAAGGCCCCTTAAACCAAAAATAGCCCCGGACCCCATAAAGACTTAATCCGGCGTTGACTGATCAGACGGGCATAGCCGCGTGGTTGCCATTCTAGAACATTAAGTCAGCTGTGATATGACCCGACGGATATAGCCGTCTTTTTTATTGTCGCCAAAAACCTCAAAAATGGAAAAAAGAGTCAAAAATAAATACCCCTAAAATATTTTGATAACGCAAATCATGTTACAAACGCAGAAAAAAATGGGAATGTTTGAGGTGCCATATTACGAAGCCTCCCGGCCAGCAGAGTGTCCAACAATGTGTTAACGGTACGCGCACATAAATCGGCATCGGACGGACGATACGGATGGAACGGCCGGTACGGTACGGATTTTTCATCAGGGTTTCGCACATAGCTGATCGGAATCGTCGGAAGAATTGGAAATCAGTTGCAAAATATGCAAATGATCTGCATGCTGTGTTGCCAGGCAGATCAGATTGAAATTGGCTACTGAACCGCCTTGAATGTCGCTACGTTGTCGCCCCACAAAAATAACGTATAAATCAGCCTGTATATAACTTTATTATATGTATAATATAATATAACCTTTCATTAAAGAATAGTGGATTACCCGATACATAGTCTCGACACAGCATAGTAAACAACCAGCAGAATATCTCTGGGGATTTCCTATATAAAAATGGTTCCCACAAAATTTGACCTTGGGATGATCTGGGCAGAGATGCGAAAATAAAAATAGCGATACCGGTACCAGTTCGATATTTTTTAGCCAAGTATAGAGCTGTACACGCCAATGGAGGCGCGTTTGGTTCGTAATTCGGTTCGTAATTATTTTGGATACCGATACCGCTACAAAAGTAGCGATACCAGCTTGGAATCGCTCAAAAAGTATCTAAGACAAAAATGTTCGATATTAGCGCAGAAGTGTTGATACATTTCAAGTATCGAAGTATCGTTAGCATCCCTACAAATAATCATCCAAAAGGGGGATGCGCCTGTAATTGCCGCCAACCTGAGATATTGTGCTGATTGTTTACTATGCTGTGGTCTCGACACCAATACAAGACAGTCTGGGCAAAACCGAAAAAAAGAATAGACAAGCAGTAATCAGTGGTGAAAAAAAGATAGTAACAGAATTTTTCAAAAAGTCAACGTAATCAAAATGTCGCTATTTTCGCGACAAGTTGCTATGAATGGCAACACTGTCTGCAGGCAGTACAGAGAAACTTGGAAAATGCCGACGGTGCCTCGGCAATCGCCGATCAGCATCGCACATACGTCGGTATCGGCACGCACGGCACGCATCGGCCGGCTTTACTTCTAGTTGCTATATTTTCGCCGGATTTAAAGAATCCGATGCCTACCCTCCCGACGTATGTGCGATGGTCCATTAAATTTAATAGAAGGTAATTTTTTCCGATCCGTACCGTCCGTCCGATGCCGATTTATGTGCGCGTACCATAAATTCGCATTTGTTACAGAGAAATCAACGTTTGAAGTTTTGTTGTAAAGATGATTTTAACTTGTGCGGCCCACCCTATTTTACTTACTTTCAGGTAAAAACACTTCAGTTCTACAGGAAAAAAAAGTGGCGAAGGTCTTTTAGTACGGTTACGCTAACAGGCCTTTTTTAATGTTTTTGTTGATTGTTTACCTCAGCTGGTGACCTTCGCGATATAATTAAGGACATTTCAACTTTTTAGCTATTGAGAATAAACATATAGTTCAAAATATTATAACATAATTTTCAGGTTTTCGAAAAAATTTATTTGAAAAAATTGTTTATTTTAACGACTTTTATGCAAAGTTAAAAAGCTATCACCTTAGGACTCACCCTGTATAATCTTTTTAATGATTCAATGTGAGATGATAATTATTTAAATCAGAAACGTGTCACGTCAAGTGAGCAATTTTTAATTCCATCTTTTCCAGATTGATAACAAGTGAAACGTAAAACGTGGTTTAAAAAAGTGCTAGATGAGGGTTATCTTTGCGAATATATTTACATAGAACTCCACACTATAAATAAATAAAGCAAATCTTGATAAACGAACTTGATTATGATAAAGTACTGATTAATATACAGCTGATTTACTCTTTAAACACGACTCGCTTCTTACGTTTCACAGCATTAATTTGAGTAAACAAAGAGATTATTTCCACTAAAATAATATTACATAATTGTTTCTGAGCTGTATACTACTATATCCTGTAAGCTAGATTCGGTGTATTGAATATTTTATTTTCCACCTTTTGGCACTGTTTGAAAACCATGATAGATCCAAAGCTCTTTTTGTATAATTTTTGGACGTACCACTGTATTGTTGGATATATCGATTCGACTTGATACTACAATATGTTGTTTTAAATGGGGACATGTAAAGTCTGTGGTCTACGAAACTCCAGTAGAAACAGAGCAAGACTTAATTAGACGAATTATAGCAGCATTTGAAATAATTCAAAACGAGTATCAAATTTTTATTCAAGTCCGCCGAAATCATGTGCGACGTTTAAATCGTTGTATTCAGATTGGAGGAAGACATATTGAACAATTGTTTTGATGATATCATGTACAAAAGGCAAAAAGTGAATGCATTGAAGGCTATTTAGGCAATTCATCGTCTTTCTATATTTTAACGCTTCTTAGGGCCGTAGTACCGTACGGACACTTTTCCGGACATGGGTCCCTATACTCAAAAGTTTTCTACTGTTGCACCGAATAACCCCTAGATGTTTGATCCCATAGTTCTGAAACATCCTGTATATTCTCAATTCTCAGAAAAGTGAAATATATTCAGCAAGTTTACGTAAAGCGCTTTATTAATAAGGAAAACTGGTTATTAAAATATATATTTTTTTACAGTGAGCAGACTCCATTGCGAAAGCGAATCTTTCAAAATGGATCTGATTCTGGACATCAACTCTTGGTTGTATCCGATGGAGTTAGGTGAGTGCCTTTTAAATACTACAAGTCGTCGTTGTATATTGAGTTCTGTTTGAGTTCATCATTTTACGTCATAGTCTAATACCCGTTTCACATCACGAATTCACGAATTTATTCGTGGATTAATCCATTCAAGGTCAAAGTGATTGTGTTTGCGTCACAGAGTTAACATCTCTAGAGGGAGCCTAATTTGAATATTGGCCAACCAACATCTATAGCGCTATTGCCACTCTTCTTCGTCCGCTTAAGGACCTTCCAGTTTTTTCAAAATGTGGCAGTTTCCGCAGTTTGAACACACGTTCCTCAAAGTATTTAGCTGGGTATCTAACTATACATTAAAATATACTTGCAATGTAACTGATTTATGTGAAGATAATTTGTATTGATTTAACGAAATCTCAAAAATGGTAAATTTCATAGCGGAATGTCGCAATAACTTCTAATATGTCGTAAATCTGGCAACCTACTATCGGCGTGCCCTTAAGCTGTCATGTGGCTGTCATTGTAGTTGTGGTTATTGCGTATGTTGAGATTTTTGTTGTTTTAGTGTATATTTGAGTGATTGTGACTATTTGCGGTGTGAATTAAATTATTTATGAACAATATTGTCATAATTGCATGATGGGACGAAATAAAAAGTGCATAGTTTGCTGCAATGGCGACGAATCGGTGAACACCACTTATCATATAGTAATAGGTTATAGGGTATAGGTTTTGTTTTGGTTTTCAGTAGCTTAAAATATGGGGAAAAACTTCATGGTAATAATAAATTATCAACTGTTACAATCAAGTTATAGTAAGAGTATGGGCCGGTTTCTCAATGTCCAGTTAAAGTGTCAGATAGGTATCTGCCAGATAGCGTTGCTATCGATACAACTGTCAGATAAGATTTACGTGACTTCGTAAGTTTAGCCTTCAATTGTTTAAACAATTTATCTAACAGTTGCTGTTATCTTGCAGATAAATATTTAACTGGACATTGAGAAACCGGTCCTTAGTATAGCTAAATACTAATACAACTTATTGTATCGGTTTGTAACATCACAGTAATAATTGAATCTCTTAATGAACATCCAATTTTAATATAAAATCGCACGCCACTGGTAATGCCCTCAAGCTATCAAAATTTCCGTTACATGTTGGCTGGTCAGCGACCTGTGCATTTTGTTGTTTACATTCCCTCTAGAGATGTTAACTCTGTGGTTTGCGTCAAGTGAACAAATTTGTATTTTTTTGTGGTCTTGACAGTAAAACGCTTGATTTGATTGCGATTTTTTATTATTTCTTATTTAGAAAATGTTTAATAATATACAGAGACGGGTATCCAATTTGACGTCAAACTTGATCACAAATTAGAGCAAGTTCTAAATTGAAGAAATCCATGAAGAAGTCCATCGACTTATTTGACGTTAAATTTATGTTTTACATTTGTCAGATTTTACCACGAACTTAATCCAGGATCAAAACCATGAATTTGTTGTTTCTTCGCGAATTTATTCATGGATTAATCCATGGTCTTCTTCAAGGTCAAAGTGACTGTGTTTATATCAAGTGCACAAAACCATGGATTTTGTGACAGTATGCAGTGCTGCCAACACTGTTTCTGTCATATGGTTTGATGGTTTTCGCAAGATCTATTCAATTTGTATTTTTTTGTGGTCTTGACAGTAAAACTCTTGATTTTATTGCGAATTTTCATTTAGAAAATGTTTACTAATATACAGAGATGAGTATGTAATATGCATGCCATGCATCATATGATTTTATGGTTGACGTTACCGAATTTGACGTCAAATCTGACCACAAACTAGAGCAGGTTCTAAATGCGTGAAGAGATCCATGAAGAAATCCATGGACTTATTAGACGTAAAATTTCTGTTTTACACTTGTCAAATTTGACCACCGTGAACTGATTCCAACATTAATACAAGATTTGTTGTTGATGTAAAATGGATATAACCAAACATTATTTGGGCTTGTAAATTTTGAAGTTAGTCTGATCATTGTGTTTCATGATGGATATCAGTCTGATAAATTTGATTTCTCAGAAAATATTGCAAACTATCCAACAACATAAGGTTAGTTGAATATACAGGGTGTTCTAAAAGATGGGACTTTCCTCTTTAGAAGCAACGGTGCTTGAAACGGCAAAGCTAATGCACGGTGAACCAGCAGCAAAACAGTAAAAAAAATTCAAGCAAGTACTCACCATTTGCAGCGTGTCCACCACGATGTGGATTCAGACATCCTGTGTCTCTTGCTCTTTACACGAGCGAGACAAATCGACGTTGTGCAGGGTGAGTACGGTTAGGGAAACCATCGGCATACACTCGCAAAGCCGCAGCGGTATTTTGACCACACTCACCATACATTAAAATCATGTCCATCAGTTAATTATTGTTATAAGCGTGCGCCATTGTTGTTGTTTTTAAAGTCCGATCGTCAGATGTCGCAAGCACACAGTCAGTCTCATACACTATGCCACAGCAACGCGGCGTATGACGAACTGCCTGTTTTAGTGTTTTCTCACCGGCATCGGCACCGCTAGCGCTGCCTTGTTTGTTGTGATATTATGACATGGTGAGCCATTGCCCAGGGACGGACTTAGAATTGAGGATTTCCTTAATGGTCAGTATCTCGTTTTCTCTAAATATTTCGTTTATATGTTACTGGGAAAAAACACTCATTTTGGCGAGTATGGCGCTGTATGAAAAAATGTCCCAACTTATGAAACACCCTGTACATAGAGAACAAAAGCTTCTCTTCTAAGAAATAGTTACTCAGAACAAATGTTATGCTGTGAAACCTATCACTCATAAAATATTTATTATAGCTATTTCTAATTCGTTATACAAGCTCTGAAAGTTTAATACTGCCAGTAATGTTTACGCTCCTAACATGGCTTTGCTTTACTCATACCAGTTTTTTACACCTGTTTAACACCTAATTATGATGTATTATGCTTTTTCTGCGTGCAGGCATTTGTAATACTCGTTAATATTTATTAGAGTAATCTAATTTTCTCATAATCTGCCTTCAAAACTGTTTTATATCGCGCTGGGTAATTTGCTAGGTTAGCGCCCTGGATTTTCACCTTGACATCTGAATATTTGAAATAACATTAGAAGTCTTCACAAACGCAAAAGCATTTTATAAGCAGTGTCTGAAGATGATCTAAAATTCAGGGTGTTCTATTCAAAAATTTTCAGAACCTCAGTTCTTCAGATTCACCCTAAATGTTATAATGTGTATAATTTAAGGGTGCCAATTTCAAATCCGGCCGTTGTTTTGAGTTTCAGCCTGAGGTAAAGAAGATCCAAAATTTTCAGAACCTTGGATCTTCAAATTCACCCTAAATATCTTAAATCATGGTATGACTTCCTGTCACGACGAAAACTTGTATCGGGTATAGTTTGAGAGTGCCAATTTCAAATTCGGCCGTTGTTTTGAGTTTCAGCCCCAGGTAAAGGAGATAAACAATTTTCAGTCTCTCAAATATTCAAATACACCCTAAATATATAAAATCGTTATCTGGCTTTCTATCAAGACGAAAACTCGTATCGTGTATAGCTGGAGGGTGCCAATTTCAAATCCAGTCTTTGTTTTGAGTTTCAGCTCCAGGTAAAGAAGATCAATAGTTATCGGACCCTCAGAACTTCAAGTTTACCCTAAATATCTATAATCTTTATCTGACTTCCTATCAAGACGAAAACTCATATCGTGTATAGTTGGAGGGTTCCAATTTCAAATCCGGCCGTTGTTTTGATTTTCAGCCTCAGCTAAAGAAGATCAAAAATTTTCAGTACCCTCAGATCTTCAAGTTCACCGTAAATATCTAAAATCTTTATCTGACTTCCTACTAAGACAAAAACTCATATCGTGTATCGTTGGAGGATGCCAATTTCAAATCCGGCCGTTGTTTTGAATTTCAGCCTCAGCTAAAGAAGATCAAAAATTTTCAGTACCCTCAGATCTTCAAGTTCATCCGAAATATCTAAAATCTTTATCTGTCATCCTGCTAAGACGAAAAGTCATATCGTGTATAGTTGGAGGGTGCCAATTTCAAATCCGGCCGTTGTTTGAGTACTAACTTCAGGTAAAGAAGATCTATAATATTCAGAACCTCATATCCTCAAATTCACCCTAAATATCTTAACTCGTTAACTGCCTTTTTGTTTTCAGCCTCAGGCCAAAAATAAATCTTGTCTATCTGCTGGGATTGGACGTATGATATCTACAAGCTATCTTTGTGGTACTTCGTCATTACGTGATCTGTCTTTGACCATCTCATTCGGATAATTTATAAAAATTCCATTTGTTTCCTTTTGTTTACAAGACAATATTCAAAAATTGGCCAAAGTAGAACTTTCTCCATGATCGATGTCAAAAAATAAATACAAAAAGCCACCAGCCTGGGTACCTTTTTAGAGCCAGAAAGCACTTCTCACCATGTAACGTCCTCACGCTATATAAAGCCCAGATAAGACCTGGTCTGGAGTATTGCTCTCATGTCTGGGGAGCTGCTGCCCCTACTACCCTGTCTATACGTGATGCCGTCCAGAGAAGGGCAATTCGACTAATTGGCGACCCGGCCTTAACTCGCCACCTCCAGCCACTTTCTCACCGGCATGTTGTTGGTGACCTCTCGCTCTTCTACCGATATTCAAATGGAATCTGCTCCTCTGAGCTATCCTGGATCGTTCCGCCGCTCACCGCGCCTATCAGATGCACCCGCGCGACCGCTGCATCTCATCCCAAGGCGGTCGTTCTTCATACATCAAGAACCGAGCGGTACAACCGCACATTTATTCCCAGGGTGTCCAAGGCTTGGAATGGACTGCCAGAAGACGTATTTATTGGGCCTGCGGGTATTGGCCTATTAAAATCCCGCGTTAACAAACTTCCCCTAACATAACCCTTTCACAGCAGCCGCGGTACTCTGGTATTTAGGCTCTGTCTGCGCGGTCTGCTCAGCTATAAAAAAAAAAATAAAAAAAGCCACCATTTATGGACGCTCTCGTTCAGTTTTGTAACAACGTAACTAGCACTTACACTATCACAATATGCGCGTCAGAATCAGTCCTCGCTTCTCAATTGACACCCTATCATTTTGGCAACGTTGCAAAGACCTGTAGGGGAGGAGGGGGGAATGTTGAGGCATAGAAATGCCAGGAACAGCAGCAGAAGAGGGGTGACATCACAGCCAGTTAGGTAAATGCTGTTTCCACCACCTGTAAAGGTCATAGGTCACAGATGGCGACCGCTGGAAATGGGTCACGCAAGCAGGGACTCACGGGGAGGCGCAGCTGTATTATTTTTATCCTGCCTTCTCGTAATATAGTTGTGTTTTTTAATCAAGCATACAGCTAACACTGCCAACCTTTTTATAAGGAATAAAGTAGGTTAAGGTCTGAGAAGGAGAATCGCCATAATTGAGAAAAACAAATTAAATTGGCTAGGTCTGAAGATCCTCGCTTATTTTTTTTTATAACTGAGCAGACCGCGCAGGCAGAGCCTAAATACCAGAGTACCGCGGCTGCTGTGAAAGAGTTATGTTAGGGGAAGTTTGTTAACGCGGGATTTGAATGGGCCAATACCCGCAGGCCCAATAAATACATCTTCTGGCAGTCCATTCCAAGCCTTGAACACCCTGGGAATAAATGTACGGTTGTACCGCTCAGTTCTTGATGTATGAAGAACGACCGTCTTAGGATGAGATGCAGCAGTCGCACGGGTACATCTGATAGGAGCAGTGAGCGGCGGATAGACGATAGCTCAGAGGAGCAGATTCCGTTGGAATATCGGTAGAAAAATGAGAGGTCACCAACAACACGCCGGTGAGAAAGTGACTGAAGGCGGCGCGTTAAGGCCGGATCGCCAATTAGTCGAATTGCCCTTCTCTGCCGGCATCTAGTATAGACAGGGTAGTAGGGGCAGCAGCTCCCCAGACATGAGAGCAAAACTCCAGGCAAGGTCTTATCTGGGCTTTATATAGCGTGAGGAGGTTACGTGGTGAGAAATACTTTCTGGCTCTAAGCTTTTTACCAGCAGCTGTTGCAATTGACGCGATGTGTTCGTGCCAGATCAGATTTTCTGTAATGTTGTTTGATAGCGTACAATACTGGGTCTTGGAAGCATTAAATTTAACCATATTCTTAAGCCCCCAAGCGGTAATGGTATCGAGATCCTTTGAAAGTGAAGCTACCACTGCCAGTCTTCTGCGTTCCAGCTCGACCACAGAGATCGGTTTATTGCTCATGATGCCTGCGTGCAGCGTACTGTCATCCGCAAAACTGTGCATTGGGTTTGTAGCTTGATGTTTTTAGGAATTATAGAACATGTCTTGAAAACCAAGTATTTTAGAAACTCACTACTTGACTTTGAAGCTATTTGACATTACTTGAATGCATCATACCGCTCCATACGCCTTTTTTATGTCAACCCGCCGCAAAGGCTGAAAGCGTATGGCGCTGTAGAAGCGCTGCGAGAGGATACGTGTCGGTGCACGTTACATTTGAAAGGCTGCGGGTTGTAGCCGTCTGGAAACAAATTCCCCGGCAGTTCATTCCACAGCGTCGAAGTTCTCCAAAAGAAAAAATGCTGGAGGAGACTGGTTTGGGGAGTAGGGACCTGGACCTGGTAAGGATGAGCACGCAGTGTGTCTAGTTTGGACGGCCTTCGGTGTTATTATCTGGAAGAGCTCACTCGAATATCTTCTGTGATAGAATCTGTAAAACAGGGACAGGTCAGCCACCCTTCTTCGATGTTCCAGGCTGTGGAGGTCCTTTGTGAGGTTAGGCGCATCGATTAGTCTAATTGCTCTCTTCTGCATAGGGTCCAGAAGCTTTAGAGATTGCTTCGGAGCGCATCCCCACACATGGGAGCAATACTACAGCGATGGTCGGATCTGTGCCTTGTAGAGCAGCAGTAGTTGCTCTGATGTATACAGCTTCCTACAGCGGAACAAAACTCCAAGCTTCTGGGATGCCGTTTTAGCAATACTGACGACGTGGTCGTGCCAGGACTTGTTGTTGTTGATCCCCAAAAGCTTTACGGAAGGTGAATCGACTATTGGGTGGCCCTCCATTTCCACAGTTGGTAAGCCAACATGAGACTTCTCTTAAGTGTTGTTGCCTGTTTTCTGTACGTTGAAGTGTACTTTATTTACTAATCCTTACTCAACAATTATTGTTTTAATATCTACGTTGATCTGTGAGGCATGCTGCTGTCGCCAACGTACCGTGTCCTGGGATGATAGTAGCTTGCCTGATTCCATGCATGATATTAATGTACTGCGGTCTGCGAAGCTGTAGATTGGATTGGATGTTATTTCTAGCAGCTCGTTGCTGTACTGCAGAAACAGTGTAGAGGATAGGACAGATCCCTGAGGAACACCGGCGTTTATTGAAAATACGCCTGATGAACAGCCTTTGACTATAACAAACAGAGATCGGTCGTTCAAAAAGCTATTCAGCTACTGGCGCAGGCCAGATGGTAGTCCATAAGCAGCAAGCTTGACCAGACCTTCATGCCACACTCTGTCGAAGGCTTCCGATATGTCAAGTGCAACAACACGGGATTCGCCATGATTGTCTATTGCTCTGTTCTACAAGTGAGTGACGTAGGCAAGGAGGTCACCTGTAGACCTGTGCTTACGGAAGCCATACTGGCGATCATTTATGATGTTATTGTTGTCCAGATATTTCAGGAGTTGTTTGATTACAGTCTTCATAACCTCAGACAGTATGCTGAGGAGAGCCATAGGTCTATAGGTGGTGGGATGGTTTTTTTTGCCTTTGTTAGGGATGGGTTGTACGCAGCCAATCTTCCATGAAGCGGGAAACACGCCTCGCTGATGCGATAGTTTGGAGTGCTTACAAAGAATAAGTGCAAGCTCAGCGGTGCAGCGTTTAAGGATAATGGCTGGAATTTGATCAGGACCAGTAGGTTTCTTAGTGTTTTTTGAGGATGCTGTTTACATCTCGATGTTGAAATTTGACCTCTGCCATTCTCAAGTGCACATTCATGTCGAGTCTAAAAAGGGATAGAAAAAATAAGTAAAACAAGGAGATTTCACATGGTCTGCAGTGATTATCCAATCACGATGTTGCGCCTTTTTTAAGGTAGGGAAGAAGATCTGCTGTTGCCGGTTGCAGTTATAAGTTTTATGAACTAGATAAATAGGATATTAAGTGATATAAATTATTTGCCGTTTTTTTTGTATAGATAAAACAAAACAAGACGTAAAAGAAGGAAATAAGATAAAGTGACAATTTTTTTCTGACGCCAATGCGGGACGGCGCGGCACGTAGAAAGATCTAGCCCAGACACTGCTTGTGTGACGTCACAGCTAAAGATAGAAAAACCGTCACCGACGCGTTATTGTGACGTCACATGTCAAAATTTATATGTATGTCACTTTGGGTTATGTAACGTCAAAATGACGCGTCGGCGGTGGTGTTTCCATCACACCATAGTAAACAACCAGCACAATATCCTGAGGATTTCCTATATAAAAATGGTTCCCACAAAATTTGACCTTGGGATGATTTTACGGCTGAGAAGTTTGGGTAGAAATGCCAAAATGAAAATATCGATACTGGTAACAACTCGATATTTTTTAGCCAAATAGTCGCGTTTGGTTCGTACAGAGAATTTTGTGCAATTTCTTAAACCCACAGAGGTAACATCTATAGAGAGAGTGTAAACAACAAAATGCAGAGGTCGCTGACCAGCCAACATGTAACGGAAATTTTGAAAGCTTAAGGGCATATACCAGTAGCGTGCGGCTTTATATTAAAATTGGATGTTCATTAATAGATTCAATTATTACTGTGATGTTACAAACTGATACCAATAAGTTGTATTAGTATTTAGCTACACTTGGAGAGTTACCCTTATTATAATTTCATTGTAACAGTTGATAATTTATTATTACCATGAAGTGTTTTTCAAAACATATCTAACAGTGTTCTGAAAGGTAGCCTGTTGGAATGGCTGCATCGTATTTTTACTTCAGCAATAGAATATAATAATTGCATTAGGTAATATCCAGTTCTATAAAATTGTCATAGATAGATTTTGTGTAATAAATGTGGCATACATTTTTGCATTTCACGTCCTCAAATAGTTTAAAAAATGGAACTTGGAAAATTCATGTTGATTGACATGAATGTAATGCGTGCACAAAACATACATTAAACAACCATTATTATTACTCAAACTGGAGTGAAGTTGCTTTTGTTCCCAGTTATCCCCATATATTACGCTACTGAAAACTGAAACATAACCTATACTCACCTATGATAAGAAGTGTTCACCGATTTGTCGCTATTACAGCAAACTATGCACTTTTTATGTTGTCTCATCATGCAATTATGACAATATTGTTCATAAATAATTTAATTCACACCACAAATAGTCACAAAGTCAGTCAAATATACACTAAAATCACAAAAATCTCGACACACGCAATAACCGCAACTACAATGACAGCCACATGACAGCTTAAGGGCACGCCGATTGTAGGTTGCTAGATTTATGACATATTAGAAGTTATTGCGACATTGCGCTATGAAATTTATCATTTTTGAGATTTGATTAAATCAATACAGATTATCTTCACGTAAATCAGTTACATTGCAAGTATATTGGAATGTATAGTTAAATACCCAGTTAAATACTTTGTGTTTAAACTGCGGAAACTGCCAGATTTTGAAGAAGCTGGAAGCGGACGAAGAAGAGTGGCAATAGCGCTATAGATGTTGGCTGGCCAATATTCAAATTAGGCTCCCTCTAGAGATGTTAACTCTGGGATTAAACCCCTCAATAATTATATAATTATTTTCAATACCGATACCGCTACAAAGGTATCGGTACCAGGTGGGAAGCGCTCAAAAAGTATCTAAGATAAAAATACTCGATATTAGTGCAGAAGTACAAGTATCGAAGTATCGTTAGCATCCCTACAAAAAAATCATCAAAAAGTGGGGGCGCGCGCGTAATTGCCGCCAACCTGGGTTATTGTGCTGGTTGTTTACTATGCAGTGGTTTCCATCCTCCGCTGTGCCAGCCGTGGAGTGGGGATGAAATTGATTTATCAATTAAAAAATATATATACCTACAAAAAAGAAATATATAAAATCCGGGACATTTTCCGGGACGGTGTAAATGCGGGATGGCTCGTCTGAAAACGGGACAATTCCGCAAAATCCGGGACGAATGGTCACCTTGAAATAAGATCAATTAGTAGTTAAATTGAATAACCAATAAGGGATGCAGAAGGGCTTAAAACCAATAACTTCGACTCCTTAAACCAATGGCGCTCCCAGTGGGAAGGTTTTGCGGAACACCACTCGCGATGCGCATTTATGGGGGCAGCCTTACTTCCAGGATCAGATCTACCCCGGAAAGAGTGGGTAAAACTTAATAGAGTCCGAATAGGCCACGGCAGATGTGCCGACTCCCTTTACAAGTGGGGCTATGTGCAATCTCCCTTATGTGACTGTGGCGCGCCCCGCCAAACTATAAACCATATTACGAGCGAATGTGAACTGCGTGCGTTTCAGGGATCGCGAGAAGAGTTCTTCACAGCCACACCGTTGGCGCTGAAGTGGTTGAAAGAACTTGACATCAACCTGTAAATACCAAAGACTATGTATCTTAGTTTGTAGCTGTATATATTTTATTTTAGTATAGGTTATAATAGTTTTTCTTTTAACCTATATTTACTATTGTCATGTTTTTGAGCCATACGATAAATAAAATAAAGTTAAATTGAGTATATCATTAGAACAATTTAATTCGAGGCAGCATATAATTTTTAATTTTGGATATCAAAAATAAATTAACCGATTTCTTTTGGCTGGTCTGTTAACGATGGTCACACAGTGAAGTAGAAATTTCATTCAAATTATTCATAACAATATTTATCTTATACATTCGTAAGTGTAGGTAATATTTATGTGTGTATAATAATTACATTGTAACACTAATTCGTCCATGTACAGGCCTAGGTCCTTCTATGGATGTTAAAATATTTATTTACTCATTTTTTCAACGAATTGGTTTTTATGTACTTTGAGGGTAAATAAATATTATTATTATTATTCTGATTTGCTAAGTTCATCTCGCATGATAGCGGTAGCAACAAGTGGTGACGGGCTGTGCCAAGTCAACACTTGAACTATTGCTGGTCTCAATTTAGGAAGGATCGCACAATATTGCAGGTCTTCAGGATTACAGACTTTTGAAATATTTTGTGTAACCTTTCGTTCAGGCCTAACTGTTGTAGGTGTGGTGTAAAAGTGTTTGGTGTAAGGCCTGAGACAGACATAATGAGGGGGACAATAGTAACTTTGTTTTGCTTCCAGAGTCGTTTTATCTCTATTGCAAGGTCATTGAATTTAGATATCTTCCTAGCGTAGGCGTTTTGGATATTCGTATCGTTGGGAATAGCGATATCTATCAAATAGGTAACTTTGTCTGCCTTTGACTGGAAAACTATATCTGGTCGATTTGCCGGGATACTCTTATCTGTATGTATCTCAACGTCCCAGTACAGTTTGTATTCATTGTTTTCGAGTACTGATGTCGGTGTATAAGTGTAATATGGATCTGTGTTTTCTATTAGCTTGTTTGTTGTGGCTAGTGCTTGGTGAATGACCTTGGCTGCAGAGTTATGTCTAGCTGTGTACTCGGTTCCAGCGAGAGTTTTGCATGCGCTTGTTATGTTGTCTATTGTTTCCTTTTGTTGGTGGCACTTTCTGCAATTGTCGTCGGTAATGGATGTATCTTTAATTATGTATTTCATGTAGTTCTTTGTCGCAAAAACTTGGTCCTGGATAGCAAGCATAAAACCCTCAGTTTTTGGAAAGAGTTGGCCATCCTGCAGCCAGGTGTATGATTGTTTTTCATTAATGTGGTTAATGTGGTCTTGCGTAATACGGTCTATGCTTGCCATGGAGTGGTTTCTGCGACCAGGTGTTTATTTTTTCTTGTTGCAATTGTGTGCGATTGTGTGTGTCTGCGGCGTGATCTGGACATGATAGGTTGAGTGGTGTATAGTTTTTGTCTGCTTTTACTATTGCTCGATGTAAATTTGTTTGTTTGTTTTGGAAGAAATGTCTGATTGTCTTTATCTGTCTTGTGCGAAGCGATTGTATATCTACAATCCCTCCCTATTATTATTATTATTCTGATTTGCTAAGTTCATCTCGCATGATAGCGGTAGCAACAAGTGGTGACGGGCTGTGCCAAGTCAACACCTGAACTATTACTGGTCTGAATTTAGGAAGGATCTCACAATACTACAGGTCTTCAGGATGACAGATCTTTGGAATACTTTGTGTAACTTTTCGTCCAGGCCTAGCTGGTGCAGGTGTGGTGTGAATGTGTTAGGTGTAAGGCCTGATACCGACATAACTAGGGGGACAATAACAATTTTGTTTTGTTTCCAGAGTGGTTTTACTTCTATGGCAAGGTCTGTGTATTTAGATATCTTCCCAGCGTAGGTGGCTTGAACATTCGTATCATTAGGGATAGCAATATCGGTTAAATAGGTAACTTTGTCTGCCTTCGACTGAAAAACTATATCTGGTCTATTGGCTGGGATAGTTTTGTCTGTGTGTATTTCGACGTCCCAGTATAGTTAGTTATTATTATTATTCGAAAACACCTGTTTTTCAACGCCTGCTCCAAGTAGAAAAGTATCAGATCTTGTGATTTTCCCTCCGACTTGGCAACGGCGCGCCGGTGGTCGGTTTTCCCAGCGGTGGAAGCGTAGCGACCAGCAGCAACAGAGCAGCAGCAGATCAGCAGCATCGACGACCGAACACCACCATCTCCATGCGGCCATGGCGTGGCGATCGGGCCTATCCGCCAGCCTATCGGGGGCAGTTTCCATACGGAAAACGGACGGCGGGCGTCTCGGACGCGGGGGCGGGCGTCGTTCGGCCCCCGGGGGCCCAGGCGGCGCCCCCTCGATCGATGCAGCTGCCCGAGCGATTCCGGCGCCCCGCGAAAAGTGACACTCCCGCCCGCGCTTCGGGTCCGGTTGACCGACCGTCTCTGCATCGTGTCGGACTGCAGTGGGAAGGAGGGATGCCCCAAAGGTAAAACGAGTGGTTTTAGGACCGGTTTCTCAATGTCCAGTTAAATATTTATCTGCAAGATAACAGCAACTGTTAGATAAATTGTTTAAACAATTGAAGGCTAAACTTACGAAGTCAATCTTATCTGACAGTTGTATCCATAGCAACGCTATCTGGCAGATACCTATCTGACACTTTAACTGGACATTGAGAAACCGGCCCTTATTAAGGTACTTTTAGACGGTACATTCTCCGTTCAGTCTCAGTATCAGTCCAATTGTCAATTTAATCCGATGATTACATCGGAAAAAAGGCTTTTATCTACTCCCATTAGGTTAATCGGTCATTACCAAACTATGCTTCTGGACCGGTTATACTACCTATAAAAAAATGGAGTCAAGTTGATTGATTCAGTACTTCCCACACATAATGATGATACCATTTTATTATTTCCCATTGCACGAAGCTATAGTCTAAAATCCCCATGCAACTAAATTATCGCCCATCCAACACAAAAACCCTCATAAATAGTTTCTTGCGTCTCCCTCCTTAAGAACTAGGGCGCCACAGTTTTTTTCTGCATGCTTGAACTGGACGATCCGAAACGATCAAGAGCCTCCAACCTGTCTAAAAACGAAGTTTGAGCTGATTTTATATTTTTGGTTTTTTTTATTATTTTTGCTCCGCCACTGACACGGTTTTTCAAAAACGTTTTCCATTCTCGCAGCGGTAATAAATTCTGTGTCAAAATTTTATTAAAATCAATTCAATAATTTTCTCTTTACGCAATATACATACATAGAACGAAATAAAGCAAAACTCGTATGTACAGATCACAAAATTAGTTTCTGTAATAGGCAAGCCAATGTTCGGATGGACCTAAAAAAGTGTAATATGCCGCTAGGTAATTCTTCTACAGGTCAATGGGCAGACTATTATGAAGACAACAAATTTTTCAGTTTTACAACCTCCCACTCCCCAACCGCCCCGATTTCACCCCACCAAAAAAAAAAAAAATGAAAATGATCAGGAACCCGTAAAACGCCTAAAAACAAAAGTCTGAGCTGTTTTTATATTTTTAGTTTTTTTATTATTGCTGCGCCGCCACTGACACTATTTTTCCAAAACATACGCGTCTTCCATCCTCGCTGCGGTAGTAATACTGTGTCAAAATTTCATTAAAATCAATTCAATAATTTTCGCGTTACGCAAGATGGTTGGTTTTTATAATAAGCAAGGCAATGTTCGGATGTACGGAAAAAGTGTATTATGTCGCTATTACCCATTATGGGTACAACAAATTTTTCAGTTTTATAACCCCCCACCCTCCAACTACCCCAAATTCACCTTCACCCAAGAAAAGGTAGAAAATGATCAGAAACCCCTAAAACGCCTAAAAACAGAGTTTGAGCTGTTTTTATATTTTTAGATTCTTTTATTATTTTTATTATTTATTTATTTTATTATTTATTATTTTATTCATTTGTTTCCATCCTCGTCGCGGTATTAATACTGTGTCAAAATTTCATTGAAATCAATTGAACAACTTCCGCGTTACGCGATATCGAACAATTTAAAACAATACTCGTATGTATATACATCACAAATTCTCAAGTCCCGTGGTTTCTATAATAAGCATGCAACGTTCGGATGGACCTAAAAGAATTATGCCGATAGGTTTTTCAATCAAAGGTTAATAGACAGCCCATTATGAATAAAACAAGTTTTTCAGTTTTTCAACCCAACCCAACCCTATCGGTGTGGGAAGTAAAAGCAACCAAGATGATTATTCCAGAAGGAGGACCAATTTGACTGCAAAGGATGTTACACTAGGAAATTACAGGGAGAAATACATAACCAAAAACCGGATGAATAAAGTCGTAACATGCCGTGGATTCTGCGAGAATCAGCCAGATTTTTGTCTGAATTGTTTCAGTATCGCTCATACCAAGTAAATAAGGACATTAGTTTCATTTTACAAGTAAAATTCATTTTAAGTTCACCCTATATCCTTTGTATTGTGAGGTATGTCTTGGGTTCCTACAATAAATGCGTGTTCTTATCTCTAGTGAATGATGCCAAGCTTCATCAAGATTACTTTCAATCCAAGGTAATTTATTCTTCTTACTCTTTCCACATCTGTTGCGTTGACGTTCATTTTTACTTTCTTGTTCTAACGTTTGCTATTAACCATCGTTTTTGTTTTCTTTGTGTTGAATTCCATCCCAAACTCTTCACATGCTGTTACTACTCGGTTCCTTAGTCGTTTCATTCGCTAGCATAACGGTGACGTCAGCGTAACGCAGGTTGTTACTGCATTTATTTCTACTAAATACAAAAGCAATGATATAAAAAAACCAGGAACGTTTAGGGCACAGGTCTATTGATAAAATATGTTTGTAATGGGCTTGATTTCATCATCATAGTCACAATGTCTTAACAGACATGTTGTGAACTCGTAAAATGCATTAAGTCGGAGCTAGAGTATTGCCGACACGAATATTATCAATAGTTTTGAGAACTGTAGCTCGCCATCGTTCGCGATTTACTGTCAGTTCA
This sequence comes from Callosobruchus maculatus, assembly GCA_951848785.1. Taxonomy (NCBI): domain Eukaryota; kingdom Metazoa; phylum Arthropoda; class Insecta; order Coleoptera; family Chrysomelidae; genus Callosobruchus; species Callosobruchus maculatus. The sequence goes on along the minus strand of CATOUR010000009.1, from coordinate 1,195,984 downwards.
GTGGCGCTCTTGATACTCATATCCAGCAACTGTTTCGTCGTATCCACCCAGCGTGTAGGGGAACGGCCACGGCGCCCCAACTCGGGGCGTGACCCTGCACTACGAGTTTCTCCATATTATTGCTTCTGTGAATATGTCCAAAGAATGTAAGCATTTTCGTCGATACAATGGAAGATAGTCTCTTTGGATTACCGAGCTCATCCAGTATGGAAACATTTTAGTTCGATGGGCGGTATAAGGAACTTTCAGCATTCTCCTCCACGTCCACATTTCAAAAGCATCTATGCGAGCTCGATCTGCCTTTTTAACAGTCCAAGTTTCAGAGGCATACAAAAATATGGAGAACACAAGAGACTGAACTAGCGACATTTTGGTAGCTTTAGTGATGTTATGGTCACGCCGTATTTTAGTAAGCTTTGTCATGGCCACACGTGCCTGTTGAATGCGCCGTCGAATCTCATTTTCACAACTACCCGAATTGTCGATCAAAGAACCGAGGTACACTAAACTTTGAACTACTTCACAACAGCCTATTGACTTTATTTCTTGATGATTATCGTACTCTCTATCTACTATCATAACCTTGGTCTTGTTGTAGTTAATACCAAGACCATATGCTGCACTATGTTGTTCTAAGATGTTTGATAGAGATACTAGTTCTTCCTGAGAAGCAGCAATAAGGGTTGTATCGTCAGCAAATCTTAAGCTGACTATACGCCTACAAAGTGTGCGTAACCCTCAGAGTAACAACTGAACATAGAGTTAGTAAACAACTAATTCTAATAGGCCGACATCTTTCCTTAGGTTGTCATATTGACTGCCAGATACGGCAATCATAATTGTTTACTATCGTCTTAATTGTACAGTATTCAGAAATATTCCATTCTACGTCAAAAAAGACGGTATTTTGATGGTTCAGGACTGATTACAGCAAAATCAACAGATATGTTGACCTCTACTGCGTTACTGCATATTTCTTCATAAACTCAAATTCTGAAGGCAATGCCGCATACCCTCCACTGTCAAAGGTTTGCTTTGTATAAACAAAGACACACAAACAATAGATACACAAAGAATAATGTTTGTGTGTCTTTTATGCTTGGTCAGTAAGATCGAATTTGGTATTTGTTAGTAACTGTAGTGAAGCTTTACGGACTTGCTGTGCGATATTCGAGTGTAGTTTAACAGTTTTTCGAGATGGAACTCAAAAATTGCAGTGTTTGTAACAAGGGTTGCATTTGAAGAATTTTCAGGTTAGTTGGCGTTACACAGCATTGTTTACAATTTTAACTGTCACTGCGAGGTCACAGCTGATCAATGTTTGGTGGCTGAAGTGTCAAAGATGATGGCTTTCAGCACGCCATGTTGAAGTGGTTTCTTTACTACCTCTATGTTCAGTTGTTACTCTGAGGTGTAACCCTACGCGAAATACCCTGTAGGCAGATTGCGGTAACGATCGGATGTTAAAGATGTCGGTTAGGTCCAAAATAAATCTCCCCATCCCATTCACCCGGCATCCCATTATCGACTGGCAGCGAGGGGATTGACGTCACATCGCCATAAGCAACCAGCATCGGGTTAAGTTAATCCGGCAGTTTCGCAGCCATTCTGTTTACTTTATTGGCTAGCTAACGTTGCGTTGGCCAACAAACGGGGCTTGATCGCCAGATTGCAGATCGTTACACATACTGCAGTTTTGTTGGAGGGGATACTATGACGATTAAATAATGGCGTCAAGCAGGCTCAGTCCAAGCCATAAAAACACGTCTTTATGTATGTTTGTGTGTATGTGTGCTTGTAACCGACTCGTTTGGACTCGATTTTGACCCACTTTAAACCGACAGATTTAATCAAAATTTTGTACACTTATCAAGAACCGATGATTATACAATTATTTAAAAAAATTGACTCATCATCCAGGTCAGGATCGCCAGAATTAAATAATTTACGTGTGAAGTGTATTTGAAGATGCGATATAACGATGAAGGTACCAGTTACTAAACTGATGATCTGGCACCTCTGGAATCGTGCACTGCTGCTATTTATGTGAGACGCGGCAAAAAATTCTGTCCCTAAATGGGGGATATGGAATGCATTAGACGCTAACGTTGATGCGGAACTATTCCCCTAGTATTTAGTAACTTTGATAAGTCACACATTTATTGGACACCCTGTTTAATGCTATAGTACAGTGTGCTCGCCAACTTGGAGGTATGAAAATACAATTAAAGTTATTGAGAAAAAATGCGAAAAAAAGGGGTCAACCTTTTAATTAATGTTTTATTACATTTTCAATTTCTGTGTCACGACTCCATGGGTTCGCGCAGTTGCAACGCCATAGCTTGATTATTTATCGACCGATTCACGACTTTTTGGACTCATTTTATAGGAGAATGACTGAGCATATCAACTAAGGCAAGAAAACGATATCTGATAATTTCTAAGGCTAAAAAATTCACCAAACTGAAAAAAAAATTGTAATGCACTTGTTTTGGTTACTTGCAAATAATTTGAAAAAAAGCCGTTTAGTGCATATTTATTAAGACAGTTAAATATTTAGCAGGATGTTTCCTATCTAGCCACATGCAATTCATGTATGTAGCACTAAAATTTTCTACAGAATAGGTCTTTTTGTATTATGACTTCTGTATCACTATCACAGCGCCATGTGTTCACGCAGTTGTAACGCCATATCTTAATTATTTATCGAGCGATTCACGACTTTTTGGACTCATTCTAAAGGAGAATAACTGTGATATCAACTAAGGCAAAAAAATTATACTCATAATTCGTAAGGCCAAAAAATTCACCAAACTAAAAAAATTGTAATGCGCTTGTTTTGGTTAATTTCAAATAATTTGACAAAAAGTCTTATTAGTGCCTATTTATAAACACAGTTTAATGTTTAGCAGGTCGTTTCCTGTCTAATAACATGCAATTCGTTTATGTAGCACTAAAATCATCGACAGAATAGGCTTTTTTATTATGATTAATTTTTAAATAAACGAGAATTTGGTATGCACATTGTCTTTATTGGTCTTCGGTACAGATTATTACTTAAATGTAATTTACATGAAAAAATGTGACTATTTAGTATTTAAATTAATCAATGAAATTTTCAAAATGTCCGCCATTTTCATTTAAGCACGCTTGACTTCTGAAACTAACGCTCTGGGTTACTCGACGCTAAGCTACGCCCCAGTCTATTTTCTTTGATTTCCAAGGTGATTCCAACATATCTCATTTAAATTAGTTGCCTTTCAGTCATTTGGCTGAATACTGAATAAATAATACTTAAAATAAAAATAGTAAAATTTGTTCATGAAAGTTGCATTTCAGTAATAATTTGTACCGAAGACCAATAAAGACAATGTGCATACCAAATTCTCGTTTATTTCAAAATTAGTCATAATAAAAAAGCCTATTCCGTCAACGATTTTAGTGCTACATAAACGAATTTCATGTCGTTAGACAGAACACATCCTGCTAAATATTAAACTATCTTCATAAATAGTCACATAAGGCTTTTTTTCAAATTATTTGAAATTAGCCGATACAAGCGCATTACAATTTTTTTTTTTAGTTTGGTAAATTTTTTTGGTCTTAGAGATTATGAGATATCGTTTTTTTGCCTTAGTTGATGTACCCATTTATTCTCCTATAAAATGAGTCCAAAAAGTCGTGAATCGCTCGATGAATAATCAAGCTATGGCGTTGCAACTGCGCGAACCCATGAAGTCGTGACACAGAAATTGAAAATGTAATAAAAAATTAATTAAAAGATTGACCCCTTTTTTCGCATTTTTTCTCGATAACTTTAATTGTATTTTCGTACCTCAAAGTTTGTCGACATGATGGCGGAAGACATTGTATATTTTTGAAACATAGATTTTATTGTCCTCCACATTTTTTAATTGCATTTCTGTCTATCTCAAATAGGGAAGCAGCTATCGTCCGCTCACAGATCGTTGACACACTCTGTATGTTATGGGATCCCCGACTGATGTGTGTGAAAATTATGGAGTTATCTTCAACGTATAATTTATAGGCATTTGCTACAAAATGTTAGTGTAGCCACTATATTATTTCATTCGATTAATGTTGGGCGGTATTATTAACTTCTTCTTTTGTTGCAATAATGCGTTAGACTTTAACGTTAATATGGGCCTAATATGGTAGCATTTAGTGCAAAAAACATTCGAGTGCGCATCAGTTTTTATTCCGCGGAATCCGCACGGTCGACCGAGTACAAATAATACTTTAATTAGACCCAATCACAAGCCTTAATTGGATAAACATGGTTAAACTACAGCTCGATCTTGTTCAAACGATTCGTTTCGTGGATGCTCGTATTTTTCAAAGCGTTCGTTGTTTTATATTCGCATCACTTGCAAAATCGAATCTCATATTTCTCGCGTTGGGATCCCTGATCGTTTTTCATTGAAAATGTTAGAGTTCCCAAATTATACAAATATTATTGATGATGCTATTGATTAAAATTCACTAAGATTGTTTAGAAAAAAATGCAGAAATAGTCGGTTCCTAACACTTGACACCCAACAAACATTATGTTGGTGAAAGGTTCTTTTTAAATTTTTTACGGGTTGTTTTTTGATTATTCCTTCCTCTGATTGATTATGAAATAAAAGACAAATTCCTATGACGTTTTGTCTAGGTACCTAGACTTATCAGCAATTATATTTGTAAATCCACCCACCCAAATGCCCTTAAGTTACTTTTGGCCTAGTTTTTTCTACTTGGCAAAAGTTCGAGAAGCAGGCACGTATCCAGGATTTGGTTTTGGGGGTGTCCAGATTATGGGTGTCACTTGCTTGACCTTTCGGGGGGGGGGGGGGTCCAGATTGGAGTTGCCACCCTAAATTTGCTCTCGTCGGGGGGTGGGGGCAAAAATTTGTGGATTCCATTTTTGAGAGAGCATTATATAACGTTTCGGGGGGTCCGGACCCCCTGGACCCCCCCTAAATACGTGCCTGTCGAGAAGTCATTTCTTTACAGCGATTTCGCATAAAATATTACTGCGAGGCAGTCCATTGGTGAATAGATGCCCCGAATGTTCTAGTTAGAGATATCTTTAATTTTGACTTAAATGAAATAACTACTTTTTCATTCCATTAAATATGAAATTTCATTCTGACGATGTTAGAATGTCAGCAACAATCGCTGGTATGGTATCAAAATTTTTAATCGTTTTTTTTTTTTGTTTTGGAGAGTTGTCAAGCTCTCAAAGTAGACCTCAATAGCCAGTAGGCTGTGAAAAAAAAAACACTTCTGTCACACTCCAGCTTCTCATTGACATTAGATATCTTACTGCTGTTGTCACCGGTTAGAGATGATGTGTTGTAAGGAATTTTAATAATCTTACCTCGTAGCTCCAGTTCATTTGTATCTTTCTACTAAGTTAGTTAGTTTCTTCCATCTTTTGTTTATTTTTCATGGCCTGCTAGGTTGCTCAATTTGAAAAACACCGATTTGACTGAAAATTTGAAATAAAATGAAAACTAAAAAAGATTGATATTGGGAGTCCTACATTGTTAGGAAGGTTATCAGGTATTACATTAGATGGTATATTTATTTGAAATAATCAAGTTACATGTCATTGAAATTTCCTTAATTAATCCACTGATTTTTCCAAGTACACCGCATTCACAGCGTTCTAAGTTTTATAATCGCTGCGATATTCAATTTTTTTCTGATAACCTACTTGTACCAAAGATAGTGATTTGCGCCTAAACGGTTCGTTTAAAGTTTCATATATGATACATAAAGTTACACTAAAATTCACCAAGGAATTCAAATATGCAATAATATATAGGAGGTTCTATAAAAAAAAGTAACCACTGTAACTAACTTATGTACTAAATCATTTAATTTTGTGGTGAATTTTTTCTTGTGTAACTAGTACTAAGTATTTATTTATCTTTTACAATATTTCATAAAATCGAAGATACACTTCCACCCTATATTTTAAACAATTTTCTAACACTGAAATTCCATAGAAACTGTGCAAAAGTGGTTATGTCCAAACGGTTTTTTTTCTTAACTATACAATAATTGAAAAATTCAGTAAGTATAGTAATTTCAAAAAACTTTCGTTATTATCCAGAGATTGCAAGTACTGAGTCTAGGCACTTGGCGGCATTTCTTCTACAGATCCTCCAATAAACATTGCACGAATTATTGTAGAAGTCAGATATACAGTAGACTCCGCTTATCACGGACCCTGTTATAAGGGTCATCCGGCTATAACGGACTTATCTCGTGGTCCGTTAAAAATCCTGTGCGTGGCCTATAGAAACTCTTCTGTTATAACAGACACTCCGGGTATAACGGACTCGAAGATGATTTGTTGTGGGGTGACATCGGAAACTTCTTAAGACATAAAAATCGTTAGCAAAGTTCATCAGAATCAAAATGAACAAAACAGTGGTAGTAGAAATATTTATAATGTCGGGCTACAAGTTTATAACTTTTTAGACCGACAAAAACTAGTTGCAAAAAGGTAAACAACAATTACTGAGAATTTTATGTAGAGCTTTTAATTTAGGGCGTACATACATAGTATGAATATTTGTGACAAATTTTTGAGTTATGGTTATATATTTTTCAGAATCTATGCTTACTGCTATATCCGTTTTAAACTTTTTTACAGTTTATGTGACCATGTATTTCAGTTATTAAAAGTTTTTTTAGAAACTATTTTTTTTTTTTTGTTTACTTATATAACGGACATCGGTTAAAACAGACTCAAATAAGGTTCCCTAGAAAGTCCGCTATAAGCGGCGTCTACTGTATATGAGTTGTTTACATTTCTTTCAGGTCTCGATCAGTGTCGACACTTCTAGCAGCAGCATCTTTGCTTGGAATCACTCTGGACGATAGACTTAACTGGTCTGCCCATATCAGTACTTTAACTAAAAAGCTTTCCTCTTCAATTTTTGTTCTCCGTAGGCTAAAAAATCTTGTGCATTTAAATTCTCTTCTAACAGTCTACTTTTCATTGGTGCATTCTCATATAAGTTACGGAATTTTGCTATGGGGCGGCTCCACGTATGCTGTTCATGCTTTTCGGATTCAAAAAAAAGCCATTCGAATTATTACTGGTGCTGGATACTACGACCACTGTCAACCTTTATTTAAAAAATTCGGAGTGATGCCACTTCCAACTATGTATATATACTACCAGCTTCTTGAAATTCATAAATTGAAGGACGAGGATAAATTTGAACCGATGAACAGTAAATATAGAACTAGAAACTGTAGTCTAATAAAAACCAAGAGATTTAAGTACGCTAAATGCGAAAAAACTCATTAGATATATCATTATATAACATTTTACCTGAACATCTCAAAGGCTTGAGCAATTCTAAGTTTAAATCTTTTATAAAACGAAATTTTCGTAAATTGTGTTTCTATTCTAAGAATGAGTATGTAGATGCCGTGGCTGCCAATCTGCTACTGTAAAAAGAGGAAGATGGGTAAAAAAGAAAAAATCCATTATGATGTTATTGTGCTTTGTTGTGTAAGTGTATGTACTTGTCACTCCGCCTTTCAGCTGAGTTTTTAAATATAGATTATTTATTTATTGTTTGTATATTGTACACTTGACGTCTACAATTGTGCTCATTGTACAAAATGTAGTTAATAAAGAATTGAATTGAATTGAATATAGTGCAGTTACGTTATTATGTAGACCTGAGTAATAATAAAACCGTAATTATCTATTCAAAATATATATTCAGAAGTGGTAGGAGATCAAAATACTCGCAAATACCAATTTGCAATAGATAACATCAAAATAAATTGATCTATTTATTGTATATTAACATGTTATGCACAGACAGTATACAATTTTGACTACACTAATGACGGAGCGAGCACCCTACCCAGCGCAGCAAAAAAATGCCGAAAGGGATAACGGGCATCCGACTTGTCGGGCGTCTTGTGAAGGATTAAGGGGTCCTTTGTAGTGTCGGCACAAAAAGTGTAAACAGCTCTTATATTTCTGACCTGACGTGTACTATACCATCAAAACTTTCCTATCCGCGATCCAGCGACATCGACAGTGAAAAACACTCCGCGTAAAGTTTGTTGCGTGCGAATCGGCAACGGCGCGCCGGCGTCGTTTGGGGGCCCCCGCGAGGCTGTCCTGCAATGCGGCGTTGCCGGAGCGGCGTAACACAGCGCCAGGCGGATTCGGCGTCGTTCCAACCTTGGCATTGGCATTGGTCGCGGCATGCGGCGCGTAGCATGCGGCAGCGGCAGCGGCGACGAAGCAGCGGTGAACTACAAGTTCGCGATGCGACGCGACGCTCAGGCTGTCGCGTCGCCGCTTAACGCCCGTGCCGCTGCCTGCTGCGTTAACTGCTGTCTTCTGGATAGGGTTGCCGCAGGGACGTAGCTTGAAGCTTGGTTTAGGAGATAGAGAAGAGTTGTAGACCGGCCTGATTTTTCCACGACCTCAGTCAGCAAATTATTTTCGTTTGGCCGTTTCGTAAATTGACTAGCGCGGCATGAGGTAAGGGGAGCTGGAGGTGTCTAAAACGGGGCATACACGGTGAGACCTACCTCGCCGCTTGCGGCGAGACCTAGGTCCTAGAGACAAGTCTCATTGTTAAAGTTGCGGTCTAGCTAGTATCATGAATCATTGAGACGGTATCATTGAGACCGACTCCGGCGGTTTCATGGAACTTGCAAAGCGACAAGTCCTTAACTAGTTTCACTGTGAATGGTTGTGTAGCGCCACTGATCGTCAAAAAATAGTGATTTGGGAGAATTAAGAAACGAAGTTTAGTTATTTATTTATTATTAATCAATTCTGTTGGTACAAAATATTTAAAGATGGATGGAAACAAAGCATTTTGGGAAGAATTTATACAGATTACATATATTTTTCCTTTAAAGCTCTATAAATAGCCCAACACGTTTCAGGAATAATCTTCCCTAACAACTGAGGTGATATTGCACAAGAGAACTTCAAGTCTTTGTAATTGCGCCCAGTAGCTCAATATCGGAGTGTGGCTATCAGGCGTTCTCCAGCAGACACGGCCTCCCTCATTAGAGTATTTTGTTTTTCAATTGCAGGTCTATAATTAGATCAAGTAAACAATTAAAACTAGATTCGTCCAACCTCAGATAATTTAGGAAGTCCTCTGTCTCATTTTATTGCAGTTCGCGTATCACATTCATATATGAATGTGGCAGTGCCATGAGATACCTCAAGTGTGTGTGGAGTTGTGTGAGACCAATTTATGTGGTACGCCACCTCGCCGCATGCAGCGGGTATGTCTCCCCGTGTATGCCCCGCATGAGGAGAATAGAGCAATTCCACGACCATAACCTCAAACGTCTTGGACAGCTGATATTGGACAAACATGGCTTGTTTTCCGCCATATAAAATTGAGTACTAGATATAGTATCCAAGTATCCAGGATTTGAGCACCCATTAGACGCAAAGTCAAGTCAAGTCATTGTTGAGTGTCAGAGCGGTCCATGGGACCTTAGATCTTGTGTCATAGTTCGCCTGAATGAATAAATTGACGAAAGGGGGAGGGAGGCTTTCTGGTGACCAGAACCAGCAGTGATGCAAAGGCCTACAGGCGGGTCTTTTTGCACCTCTCCTTACTCTAATTTCCCGAGTCTAGCTATCATCACAAAGGTCAGGATTGCCTTGCGTCCTGCCCTTATGTCTTCAGGTTCAAGAAACCCTTGAACCTAGTATGGTCTGCCTGTGATACCCAAGGGCTTTACAGCAACATAGAATGTGTGCCGAGGATTCTTCCTCCTCGCCACAGCGTGCACACGTCAGGTCGATTGCCACCCCTATCACGTAAAAGTGATAGGATCATGAAGCAATCACAAGGTTGGCGAATCCCGTGTTGTTGCACTTGACATATCGAAAATCTTCGATAGAGTGTGGCATAAGGGACGTCTGGTCAAGCTTGCTGCTTTTGGACTACCAGCTGGCCTACGCCAGTGGCTGAATAGCTTTTTGAACGACCGATCTTTGTTTGTTGTAGTCGAAGGCTGTTCATCAGATCTATTTCCAATAAACGCCATTGTTCTCCAAGGATGTATTCTATCCCCTACACTATTTCTACTGTGCATCAACAAGCTGCTGGAAATAAGATCCAATCCAATCCATAGCTTCGCAGACGACAGTACATTAATATCGTGCATGGAACCATCCAAGCCACTATCATCCCAGGAGACTGTACGTCGGCGACAACAATATGCCTCATAGATCAACGTAGATATCAAAACAATTGTTGAGTGGGGATTAGTAAATAAAGTACAGTTTAACGTATAGAAAACTCTGCAACAACTCTGAAAAAGAAGTCTCACGTGGGCTTACCAACTGTGGAAATGGAGGGCCACTCAATAGTCGAGTCACCTTCCATCAAACTTTTGGGGATCAACATCAACAATAATAACATGTTCTGACACGACCACGTCGTCAGTATTGCTAAAACCGTATCCCAGAAGCTAGGAGTTTTGTTCCACTGTAGGAAGCGTATACACCAGAGCAACTACTGCTGCTCTACAAGGCACAGATCCGACCATCGAGTATTGCTCCCGTGTATGGGAATGCGCTCCGAAGCACTCTATGAAGCTTCTGAACACTATTTAGAAGAGAGCAATTAGACTAATCTATACGGCTAACCTCACAAAGACCTTTCACAGCCTGGAACATCGAAGAAGGGCGACTGACCTGCCAAAGGCCGTCCGAACGAGGAATACTATAGAGGCTATACGAGCTTATCCTTACCAGGTCGAGGTCCCTACTCCCCGAACCAGTCTCCACCAGCATTTCTTCTTTTGGAGAAGTTCGACGCTGTGGAATGAGCAGCCGGGAAATTCGTTTCCCGACGACTACAGCCTGCAGCGTTTCAAATTCAACGTGCACCGATATGTATCCTCTCGCAGCGCTTCTACCGCACCATAGGCTTTCAGCCTTTGCGAGAGATTGGCCATAAAAAAAGGTGTTTGTCTGTCTCATCTTCTTGTTCACATCCCCTATTGCTTAACCACATATTATGGTGGCAGAGCTCAACGAAAGTACCTTAACCTCGCTCTGGAAGGCCATCACCTCCACAAAATGGATTTTATAATTTAAAGTACAGCCACTACAGATAGGTTTATCGCTTAACCCCATATTCTTTAGCTTCAGTCTACCCTTACCGAGTTATAAGGGCATGGGCTCTCGTAGGGAACCCTGTGGACGTCCATGCGTCCCACCGCCGACTCCAAGGCCGCCCGCGATTCGTCTCCATTACAGTCACATGGCAACAACAACATGCCGTGTAGCTTTGGTGTAGCTGTATTGCCATATCCCCTCTGAACACCGACGTCACTTTTCCCGGAATCTCCACTCGGAAAAATCATATATAAAAAAGTTGTAGTTCTTTAAAGTTTTCCGCACTTTTATCAGTTGGTTGCTTTGGTAATGGGCTTCGAGAACTCTAGTTTCCATATCGCTGCACCTTTCATGGTTTTAAAGTTGATGTAAAGGTGCTACGTTTTTGAATATGTGAATGTGTCACCAACATCTTCACGGGGTGATTCAAGAAAATTAATGGAGCAGACTGCATAGTATACTCCATAAGTCTCCACGTAAACTTGAAGTGACCTGCAGACAAAGATGCCAGTGTAGCTTTCTACGAAATTCGTTCGGGACTAGATTAATCGTTCAATTGTCAATAGAGCGTTTTTCGATCTAACGTCTTAGTCGTCAATGATTCTCAGATAAATATAAAAGATTATAACACACAAACGATAATCAACAGAGCAACCTAACCTACCGACGAATACTGCGCACTTATGTCACTGTCAGTATATATGGCTTTTTGTGAAAAGAGAGAAGGCTGTGGGTTTGTAAAACAACGCGTTGTTGCCAGTTTTCAATATGGTCCTTTAATTTCGGAAACAGCCAAAGCAATTTTTTGACAATTTAAACTACATGTTCCAAAGAATATTTTTAAACATTATTTACTTTTGTATCTACTCTTAAGTACGTTTATTCTGATTTTTAATTATTGATAGCTTCCTAAAATGATCAAAGTTTTGAATTTTTCAGGGTAGATACATAATGTGATTGAACTTACCAAAACTAAAAAATAAAAACTAATTTCATCTACCAACAACTCTCGTGAACTAAATTCCTTGAACTAACGATGAGCTCAACTCAACATTGGAATGCCATCTGTCGGCAACAAAATAAATTTATCTGGACTACTGCCGCATTGGATGACACCTCTGACAGCCTAACTAACTAACTAGTATATCTCTTTCTATCCCCCAATGAGTTCTTTTAGGTGTACATCAAGGCTCGTTCTGCAGTGTACAAAGGGCTTGGATGAGATTTCGGCAAGACATCAATTGTCACTTATGTGGGTGCCGACTTACGCTGGAGTTCGCGGTAATGAAACCGCGGATGCGCTCGCAAGGCGACGAGCATTTCAGGCTGCGTTTCTACCAGAGATTGGCGAGGATGTGTAACGAGGAATGTGAATTTAACCAACCAATAGAATCGCGTGAATTACCTCGCCTCGCACAGCACAGCTGTGGTGGAAACGGCTTAGCGGAGCGAGGTTTTTGCACGTACAATACAAGGCATGTTGGCGAGGAGTGTGTGCTAGGAATGTGTTTCGAGCGATGTGTGCTGGAAATGTGTTGCGAGGGATGTGTGCTCGGAACATTGACTGAGGCGCCAACAACGGGCAGATGATGCACGCTGCTCGCTGGCAATCTGAAAAGAGCCCGCTATATATTCGCAACGCTCATCTGCACACCGTTTCACAGCTCCGCTACACATCCTCGCTGCGTTCGCTTTCCTAGCACATCTCTGGTGGAAACGCAGCCTTAAGCGCAAATGAGCTCGTAGGTGGTGCCGCCATTAACTATGTAACACTGTTGGAAATGTAAGCCTGTTTATCTTCCATTTTCATATAGTGACATTTTTTTTTTAATTATGTTATGATAGGACGACTTTTAGGGTTTGCCTAATTCCTTTTAAATTTTCCTAATTAGGCTTACTTTTAGTAGTAACGGAACTTGTGGTCTCTTGAAGTTTCTGCTGATCTGTTAACTTTTTTTGTGTTTCACACAAAGGCATATCTTTAAATGTTCTAAACTATTTTTCGCAAATTCCGTATTTGATTGTTCGAATAAATCTTTGCTTTTTTGTTGGATTCTAGGATTTTGAGGAAAAGTACTGAAATTTCATAATTGGAAGAATCGAGATTACCGAGATTCATCCTAGGAGTTTCGAGACCAAAAACTCTCCCAGATCCCAGGATTTCTGAAACTCGAATTGCAAACTTTATATTTGTACCCCAAAGCTGCTGTTTCTCAATAAGGGCACTTTCCCGCCTATTGGCATGCGAAATTTTTTAAGTTCAGCTGAAAAACGACCATGATAGTTGACAATCCGCCTTTTTCTCATATTTGTTAACGGGTACCTCCTTATTTTAGTAGCAACATATAGATATTGCGAAGCAGTACTTTGAAAAAGTATAGGTTCGCCATCTATCTACCAAAGCCGGTACCTAAGCGTTTAATTTGAGTATCCGAGCACTGTTTATGTGACCCGTTTAAAAGCATCAGGTATAGAAACCTGCGGGTACGACAACAAACAGACTCTTTTTTGTGGAACACTCATTTAACACTCCCGACATTCGGTTTATGCTAAAAAGCAACTTAACTCAATAAAAGAGCAATTTCATTCATTCATCCGAAACCAATCACAGACGACGTCATTTCGCTTCTATTAAAGCTCGTCAGTGTGATTTGGTCTCAGACGAATAAATGAAATTGCATGATACTTCGGAAAAGTATTGGTTCGCCATCTATCTACCAAAGCCGGTACCTGAGCGTTTAATTTGGGTATCCGAGCACTGTTTATGCGACCCGTTTAAAAGCATCAGGTACAGGAACCTGCGAATACGACAACAAACAGAGTCTTTTCTGTGGAACATTCATTTAACACTCCCGACATTCGGTTTATGCTAAAAAGCAACTTAACTCAATTAAAGAATAGCAATTTCATTCATTCTTAGATAGATAGATGCGGAACCAATACTTTTTCAACGTACTGCTTCTCAATATCTATATGTTGCTACTACTAGTACGAGTTTTGCCAGCTAGGCACTAACAGGCAATTTCATTTATTCGTCTGAGACGTAAAATCACACTGACGAGCTTTAATAAAAGCGAAACGACGTCGTCTGTGATGATTGGTTTCGGATGAATGAATGAAATTGCTACTCTTTAACTTTCTTATTTTGTTTTTTCAATATGACGAATAAAGACCTATTATTGAATAAATGGAAAAAGTATGCATATCGAGCTTTGATCGGGTAAACATGACAACGGGGGTTGCGCTCGCTCGGTGTCGGCATCGGCCTACTGCGCTGCATGCAGCGAAGAACGCGAAGATCGTCGAGAACACAATCGCGAAGGACAAACCCAACAACAACGCCGGCCGTTCGGGCCGTCAAGGCAAACCTGCTCCCTCTGCGTTTCTGTACTCGTTGCCTACAAATTAAAATGAAACGAAAACGAAATTTCAACGGTGACCGTGAATCTTCGGAACTGTGTCAGGAAGTGCACCGGTTTCTTGGCCAACTGAAAACCAGCCGATTGTTAACCGTTTTTTGAGTATTCTTCGTGTACCGGATTTCCTGCCGGAGTCATGGTAAGTCAGAATTATTTTATCTATAAATAGGCTTTACTGACATTTCAGCCACCTCTTAGCAATTTTAAATAATTATATTGATTGACAGATGTACCGAGACATAGCTTTTTTGCTAACTATATAATTAAGTATGATAACAAACTTTAACCACGAATAGTACTCCGAAAAATAGAAAGAAAATGCCATATGAACATGGGTCCGGAAATGCTTACTAAGGGAGCTACGCCCCTTTGCATGGGACGGTTTTCCCTCGATATTCTCAAAACCATTCATAACAAAATTAGGTACGATGGGTGAACTTTTGACGCTTAATCTGATTCTGAATTCAGAATATCATAATTTTAATCAGAGGTGTATCATACGGGAGGAGTTGAGGGTAAAAATAACCCCATTTTATAAACGGTAATTTTTTTGACATTTTGGTTTTAGAATATGGTATCTCAGAGATTTCTACGTAAAAATGGTCTCTTGGTACATCTTGATAGGGCAAACCGTTTTCGAGAAAAATGCATTTATTTATTTACAATAGCCTGCACCGATTCAATAATTTGCATTTTTCTCGAAAACGGTTAGCCCTATCGAGATGTATCAAGAGACCATTTTTACGTAGAAATCTCTGAAATACCATACTCTAAAATCAAAATGTCAAAAAATTACCATTTAGAAAATGGAATTATTTTTACCTTTAACTCCTCCCGTATGATACGCCTCTGATTAAAATTATGAAATTCTGAATTCAGAATCAGATTCTGCGTCAAAAGTTTACCCATCGTACCTAATTTCGTAATTTTGTTATGAATGGTTTCGAGAATATCGAGGGACAACCGTCTTCAGGGTGCCCCATGCAAAGGAGCGTAGTACTATTCGTTGTTAAAGTTTGTTAACATACTTAATTAACACCCTGCATAAAGGATCGTATTCATAGTTGCCACTTTGTTCCTTAAGGGTCTAGGGTATAGCGCGCGAACTTGAGGATCCAAGAAAATACGTTTTCCCATGTTAGCGAGAATAGTGGTCCTCTATTCCCTTTCTCCAGTATATGTTTCTAAAATAAGGTCCAAAGGTCGCCCTAAAAATGAATTTCGCATTTGGAAGCTCCTGACGTTGCCTTCAAACTTACAGTAATGATTCAAAAAGCAAATTGAAGAAGATAGCTTGCGCTATGTCACTTATTTCACCTTATTTTGGTATCGTGTTTAGTTGTTAAATTACTGACATGTGAAGAAAGTATGATTTTGCATTGAGAGATTTTTTCCACATTAAAAAACTTTTTTGAAAAAATTGCTCAGAGTTGTCATTCAATACGGTCTTAACTATCACCTTCTGAAATATTATGTATGTAGTTTGAAAGACAAGTGAGTTGTGAGTTTACTTGCGAATCCCGCAGCTCTAATATCGGCTTGTGTTTCACAGTTATTCGACAGTATCTCAAGTGAAGTAGTAAAATGTTGGGTAACTGAAACTTTTGAACTATTAAAAGCGCATATTCTGATATTTTAAAACACTAGGAACCGCGGTAAGTGTCTGCCATTGAATTTTTCAATAAAGAAAGGTACATACTTCATTATAACTCAATTAAAGAGTAGCAATTTCATTCATTCATCCGAAACCAATCACAGACGACGTCGTTTCGCTTTTATTAAAGCTCGTAGGTGTGATTTAGGTCTCAGACGAATAAATGAAATTGCCTGTAAGTGCCTAGCTGGCAAAACTCGTACTAGTAGTAGCAACATATAGATATTGGGAAGCAGTGAAAAAGTATTGGTTCGCCATCTATCTACCAAAGCCGGTACCTGAGCGTTTAATTTGAGTATCCGAGCACTGTTTATATGACCCGTTTAAAAGCATCAGGTATAGAAACCTGCGGGTACGACAACAAACAGACTCTTTTTTGTGGAATACTCATTTAACACTCCCGACATTCGGTTTATGCTAAAAAGCAACCTAACTCAATCAAAGAGTAGCAATTTCATTAATTCAGCCGAAACCAATCATAGACAAGATCGTTTCGCTTTTATTAAAGCTCGTCAGTGTGGTTTAGGTCTCATAAACCGAATTAGCACGACAGAAAGACATAACGTCTGCCAGTATGTTGGAACCCGCATAGGTGTCTGCCATTCAAAAACTACATTTATAATAATAATGCGAATAACTTCACTTTCATTTACGTAAATTTTTATAACATTTTCAACTTTCGACATTTTACAAAACGCATAAGTTACCGTAGAAAGTAATAAGTTAGACTATGAGTAAAGGATAGTTGTTGAAGATTTTTAAATAAATATTCTATCGTTATAGGACACTAGATAATTCTTTAGTTCTTTTACTAAGACGACTGAGACTCCAAACCTAGTAGAAATTGGAAACTTTGCATGGAAATCTAACAAAAGACATATATTCTAACGATTCCTTTCATTATTTGTGTAGAATGACAGTATCTCAGTAACCCTTTACGTTGAATGCTAATTCTGACCTTTTACGTTTCCAAAAAAGTATAGAACGCGAACCCTTCTAAAAACAGCCTTAGACTCAAGCCAAGAAAACTTCATGCGGTCGCGTGTTGAGACGGTCATTATTAGAACAACCAATTTTGTTATGCCCGATAAAATCTACACAAACACTGATTCATGTATTGCTCATACATATGTAAATAAACAAACAACAGCTTCCAGTCGTGTTCTCTGAATTTGTCGGCCTTTATCAAGATGTATTTGTTCTTCAACAATTGATAAGAAATGTTGATCACTGTACTGTACAGTAGGATAGACATTGTTTCTTTGAAGCCCAGGAAGGTTGGACGTGAAATTACGTAAATTTTATAATAAAAAAATGTAGTCAAGTTGATTGACTCAGTACTTCCCACACATTCCGATGACACCAGTTTTATTATTTTCCCACAGCATGAAACTATAGTCTAGATGCCCCTGCGATCAAGTCATCGCTCGCCCGACAGCAAAAATTCTACTAGGTGCTTCTTTCACAGGTCAATGGACAATATATCATGAATACAACAATTTTTTGAGTTT
The DNA here is from genome assembly GCA_951848785.1 of Callosobruchus maculatus. Classification (NCBI taxonomy): domain Eukaryota; kingdom Metazoa; phylum Arthropoda; class Insecta; order Coleoptera; family Chrysomelidae; genus Callosobruchus; species Callosobruchus maculatus. The sequence continues at coordinate 1,178,245 of CATOUR010000009.1, read as the reverse complement.
TACAAACCCCCACCCCCGAACCACCCGAATTTCACCCCCAACCAAAAAAATTTTAATGATCAGGAACCCCTAAAACGTCTAAAACGAAGTTTGAGGTGTTTTTTATGCTTTTAGTTTTTTTTTATTATTGCCGCGCCGCCACTGAAGTGATTTATAAAAACCATACGCGCTTTCGATACTCGTCGCGGTAATAAATCTGTGTCAAAATGTCATTAAAGTCAATTCAGAAGTTTCCACGTAACACAATACAAAACGATCCAAAGTAATACTCGTATGTATTTTGTATGCATCAGAAAGTTCAAGTCCCTTGGTTTCTGTAATCGGCAAGGCAATGTTCGGATGGACCTAAAAAAGTGGATTATACCGCTAGGTCTTTCTCTCTCAGGTCAGTAGACAGCCTATTATGAGGACAACAAGTTTTTCAGCTTTACAACCCCTCACTCCCCAACCACCCCAATTTCACCCCCACCCAAAAAAAAGTAGAAAATGATCAGGAACCCCTAAAACACCCAAAAACGAAGTTTGAGGCATATTTGAAATTTTTCGTTTTTTGCTAATTACTCCGCCGCCCATGCACCGATTTTCAAAATTGTAGCAACATTACCTACTACGACCCTACACCATATCACTACCGAAATTTCATCAAAATCTATGCAGCGGTTACTGAGATTAGGAGGCTAGAAAAACGCCAACAGACAGACAGACAGACCGACAGACAGACAGACAGACAGACAGACAGACAGACAGACCGACAGACAGACAGACCGACGGAAATGAGAGACGTGGATTTTCGTGATGTAGGCATCATAAAACGCCCAAAAAGTGTATTATCTCAAAATCGAAAATTTTCGCGATCACAATACTCCCCTCACCTATCGGTGTGGGAAGTAAAAATACTACGAATAACGAAGTTTAATTCGAAACAAAAATATAGCTGTAGCTTTTAGGAATATACTTACTTTCAGTGTTGAGAGCCTTTTTTTTAAGTCAAACGGTTGTTTTTCTATTGGCTGGCTGGTTTTTCTTTGCGACAGCGGACTATAATATTGTATATATTGAGAATCCCTATATCGCCAGAAAGGTAATAAAATTTTACATTTGGTTCTATAAACCAAAATAGGCAATAACATTTAAAAAAATCAAGTTATCTGCGATTGAAGTTTCCTTAATTAATCTAGTGATTTCTCCAACTACAAAAAGATTCAAGTTTAACCGTCTGACCTAAGGTGATGCGTTTCATGCTTGGTCATACCGCAAAGTCACGGCCTTCTAGGTTTTATAATTGCTGTAATGTTCAATTTTTTTCTGATACCTACTTATACCAAAAACGGTAATTTGCGCCTAAACAGTCCGTTTAAAGTTACATGTATGATACATAAAGTCACACTAGAATTCACCGGGGAATCCAAATATGCAATAATATATAGAGGGTTCCATTCAAAACAGTGTAAGCTTGATATAATCACCCTGTATAAACTTCAAAATTTAAGTGAAAATATTTTTACGTGATAGCCATCAAGGGTCGTGTAACAGATTTCTAAAATATGTTTTAGTAAGCCCACAATCTTCCGTCCACTCACTATTGGCCCACCCTGTATACCATATAAGTGCCTTAAGTGATAGTAGTGCACTCATAAGCGTCTCTGGCGCCTGTCAGTAGATTCTACGACGGGTGTCGGGTACATGTAGACCCATAACCCTACAATATTTACCGAAATTTCAATATGTACCTGAAATTTACCCATCACTTCAATGGCGCGAAGTAACAAAATAAAATATTTAATTGCCCTAGAGTTTGCTGTGTGAGTGAGAGAATACAAATACCTGGGTACCACTCTGAACGAAACTGGAGGACACTCTCGAGAAATAAGATCTAGGATAAGTCAAGCTATAGTTGCATCCACAAATATGCCGAGAGTATGCTGCTAAAGATCTGAACTCCTCTATGAGATGTAGTCGCAGACAACGAACAAAGATGGTCTGCAATGTATGACATCGAAGACGAAACTGTGGAACACGTCATATGTGAATGCCCAGAGTTATCTTCTATTAAGAAAGAAGTCTCACGATGGCTTACCAACCGTGAAAATGGAGGGTCACCCCATAGTCGAATCACCTTCCGTCAAGCTTTTGGGGATCAACATCAACAGTAACATGTCCTGGCACGACCACGTCGTCAGTATTGCTAAAACGGCATCCCAGAAGCTTGGAGTTTTGTTCCGCTGTAGGAAGTTGTATACACCAGAGCAACTGCTGCTGCTCTACAAGGCACAGATCCGACCATCGCTGGAGTATTGCTCCCATGTGTGGGGATGCGCTCCGAAACACTCTCTAAAGCTTCTGGACACTATCCAGAAAAGAGCAATTAGATTAATCGATACGCCTAAGCTCACAAAGGACCTCCACAGCCTGGAACATCGAAGGAGAGTGGCTGACCTATCCCTGTTTTACAGATTCTATCACGGAAGATGTTCGAGTGACCTCTCCTAGATAATCACACCAAAGGCCGTCCGAACCAGGAACACTAGAGAAGCTCTGCGAGCTCACCCTTACCAGGTCGAGGTGCTTACTCCTCGAAGCAGTCTCCTTCAGCATTCCTTCTTTTGGAGAACTTCGACGCTGTGGAATCAGCTGCCAGGGAATTTGTTTCCCGACGGCTACAACCTGCAGCGTTTTAAATCTAACGTGAACCTAAAATTGGCAGGATGAATGAATGAATAAGGACCAGCGGCTATCCAGCGCAGAATGTGACTGGTGCATAGGGCCCTTTTGCGCCTCTATCCGCGCTAGTTCCTAAGACCTGCCCTTTTAGCAAAGGCAAGTACATTCTTATGTCCTATCCATTTTATCTCTGTTGGTTCCAAGGTTCTTGAGCCCAGCATAGTCTGCCTGTGATAACCCAGGGTTTCACAGCGACACAAGATGTGTGCCGAGGATTCTTCCTCTTCACCACACCACGTGCACGTTGAGTCGTTGACCACCCACATCACGAACAGGTGACGCCTGAAGGTGTTGTGACCCGTTAATAGGCCTACTAGCAATCTCAAGTTACTCCTATCCAGAGATAGAGACAAAATCGTCCTATTCTCTCTGCAGGCCCTGCTAATAGTTCCCAAGCTTGACGGAGATGACCAGAGATGTTGTTCCATCTCAGAGAGTGTTGATTCTGGATCCACTCTCCAGTTGTTTTCCTAATCAAGTTTGCAGATAGTCCTAAGGCTGGTTCCGGGCCCACAAAACTATTGCCGGATCCCATCCTAGCCAGATGATCCGCCATGTCGTTACCCTTTACCCCAGCGTGCCCAGGTACCCACATCAGTGATACCTTGTGTTTAGCTGAGATGTCGTGCACTCCAGGACCAGTCCCGACGTTATTTTCCAAGCACTCAGTGCTTTGATGGCTGCCTGACTGTCAGAGCAGATAGTAATTCGCCTCCTAGACCCGTCAGTTTCCCGAATACGATTTACACAAGCTAGTATCGCATAGACCTCAGCCTGGAATACTATGGTGTGCCCCCCAAGAGGGAGTGAAAGTCTTGTATGGGGTCCGTAGACTCCCGAGCCCGAGCCCTCTCTAGCGAGTGAACCGTCTGTGTATCAGACCTGTCCTCCTCCTTCGATGAGCTGTCTTTCCCTAGACTCCCACTCTTCCCTTGACGGAAACACCACCGTAAATTTGCGATTGAAGCGATGCGTAGGAGAAACTATATCGCTAAATTGGCAGGATGGACGATTGAGGAAACAACTCCCTTAGAGGATGCACAATGGGCCAGTTCTGGTCTAAGGGCAGTGGGACTAGTTACCCTCCCCACTCTACGGATACAGAGAATCCCTTCGCTCCCCCCCTAGATCGATGACGCGATGGCGCCAACCTTCCCCGGGCAAGGGGAAAACTGGTTGGCTGTCGCCGACGTTAAGCGTAAGAGGGTAAACAACGAGGATTTTTCAAGACCGTCGCTTTGTCGTCGAAAGGAAAATTCCACATGGAGATTTCCCTGACTCCTTCCGGCATGACTAACGGGGGGGAAACGTCAAGGGCGGCAGACGGTGATTCACGCATACGATCGATACAACAACCCCCCGAAAAGGGGAGAACAGGATCACGAAACTTCCTGAATGTTGCGTAAATGTTACACGTAAGGGATCGTGATCTTTTAGTTTTTATTGTGATATAGAACGGCACGAAGGAAATATCCAATTTTGGACATCGGAGTGACTTCTGTCGTTGGTTCAACCAAAGCGTTATTAACGGAAAACTCTTCTTTGGGAGGTTGTTACGTTAAAGCAAACTTTACGGAATACATATAAGTTAGATCACTCGGCAAAAATATCAAAACGGCCTGCCCCTTGCTCCGTCTCCCCGGTACACCGGTAGCAGTGTACCGACGTCAGCCGGGAGATACGGAGCGGCGCAAAGTAGAGGTTGAACGTGTTTAACGCGAAGTCTATACAGTGTCTCAAAAATATCGGATTTTGTTATCTCGGATTTGGAAATGGATAATCTTTTTAGAAGTTTGAGAGTAATCAATTTCGCGAGAAAAGATATTACCAATCAATTTAAATTTATTAACGGATGTAGAATGACAATCAGATCCATCCTTATTTTGTGGTAAACCTTGAAATGTAAGGGATATAAATACAGGGTATCCCACGACTATTAAGACAAGAAATATGTCGGAACTGGGCAGTAGTAGAGAATTATAATTTTGGGCATGTAAATTAGTGCAGATGTTGTGTCTTTTTTTGTCATTGTACTACCCAATGAGGTATTTGTTTCTGGTCATGTGACATTCGATTCAAAATTGTTAATGGGACACCCTGTATATTTGTGCCTGTGTTCCTCCCGATAAAACAATTCCAACAAACTAGCACACTTGGGGTCTAAAGTGTTTAGTTCAAGAGCTACAGGTACTAAAAGGATTGTATCACGCTAAAAGCGTATAGTGAGACAAAACATTCATTCGGTGGTCTTACCATACCACCCAGGAACATTGTAAATTATATTTTAGAGCTCGAAAATATTTTCATTGATAACTTTAACAATTTAGTTTCTACAGTAGCAATTGGAATGACAGTGAAAAGCAAAATGTCAAAAATAATTTATTCACATCCATGTAACCCTCCATTTCCACAGTTGGTAAGCCAACGTGAGACTTCTTTGTCTGTGTTGTTGCCTGAGTTTTCTGCACGTTGAACTGTATTTGCTACTGCTGTTGCTATTTGCATTTGCTATTTTGCTATTTGTTAGATAAATCTGAATTCCTGGAAAAGGAGGTAGTATATATTGGCCATGTTGTTACCCCAGACGGTGTAAAGTCGAGTCTCGACAAAATTAAAGCGATACAGAATTTTACAATCAATTCTTTTTATGTGTGTATTAAGTCGGATATGTATATATGAGTTGTTTACATTTCTTTCGGGTTTCAATCAGTTTCGCCACTCCATAGTGTAGTTGCGTTATTATGTAGACCTCAGTAATGATAAAACCGTAATTATCTATACAAAATATATATTACAATAATTCAGAAAGTGGTAGGAGCGTCGAGCGTCTTGTCACAGTATATGAAATTATACAGTAGCGCAACTCCTTAGAAATCATGCAGACAATTTGTCTCCGAAAAACTGGCCTCTCATAACCCCACGTCGGCTCCTCAGTACGAGCCGCGAGTATTGCCGTTTACATTTTGAACATAGGGTCGGCTTAGCAATAATCGAGTGAAGAAGCGTAATTACTGCGTTGCAATAAGTTTAATGGACGCGATATGTCTCGTAAATAGAGTAAATTTTGAGAGCATGTGGTAATGTGATATTCTTCATCGAGGTTAGGCAGTTGTCTTTGGAATTCTGAATTACAATTTGTAAGTTATATCCAAGCATTCGCATTTATTGTACGTGAAAATGTTTTGTACTGATTCTTCTAATTCATCATGGATTCTTTGCATATAAATGGGGTGTAAACATTTTTTTAGAAGCAAAACAAGAAATAGTCGGTGTATGAAAGAAAATTGTTAACTCCGAGAAAACAGGTGGCTTTATTGTTTGTAAGAAAATTACAAAAATACGAGATTTATTCAACTTTATTTTATCTTATCTTACTTAAACTTAAACATTTAAATAAATATAAAAACTTTATAATACCTTATATGATTCAAATATGGGTATCTGTAACGACGTAGCGTAAAAAATAACATTATGTTTAGTTATCCCACAACCTTTAAATTTATCTTCATCAATCATCATAGAAAACCGTTTAAGGTACGAAAACGTGGTGAACAGCAAAACCAATGAAAACTTGTTAGGTGTAGATAAAAAATAATGATCAATATGTTATTACGATAAACTATACTAAACTGGTCGTTATTCATAAAAACTGTTTTTTATCTAGTTTACCAAGACTACCTTTCTTTCTGTATTCTACATATGAATAGGCGTATTGAAGAAAAGAATCCATGTTTATAGAGGAAAATAATATATATTTGAAACTAGCATGTTGATTCTTTTTATTGTGAACTTTCTATTTGAGCATCTATTAAAATGGACTTCACTTCCTGCTTAAAATTTCATAATGTTGGAATGAATAATCACATTCATTTTGTTATATGTCGTGAAATATCTTTTGAACGTTGTGGTGCTGTGAGGAAACAGTAAGAAATTATTATTCTGAATTTAGGCTCATAATTAAAGAACGACTTTCCGTAACGTTTAACTCTTCTAAAAACCGAAAAAAAAAACACACACACAGCTATCCTAATACCCGGCAGACTTTGTAAGAGACAAATGGAGCTATGCTATCACAGTTATCACACTATAATATTATTTGGTAATAATGGAGCATATTAAACATTGGAGAAATCGCATACCTGGCAGCATCTTGAGGAAGCTTAAAAAACTATAGTCACAGTTTTTGGAATTTTTAATACAGCCTACAGCGGCGCAACATTTGACTCCACGCGTCCCGATATCCATATCAACGTATCACCAAATGCCTTAATCCGGTTCTGTCAAAGACACTACCTTCACGCTCATAGACTGAACACGACTCAGGCGATCGCCGTGCTAAACATCCTGCGAACGATGCGCGGGGTGCTATGCGCGAACCATCAAAATTCTGGAGAGTCGCGCTACTGTATAATTGGATATACTGTGGTCTTGTGAAGGACTAGGGGGTCCTTTGTAGTGTCGGCACTCGATAGGAGCACTAAAAATATAAACTGCTCTTATATTTCTGACCTATACAATAATAATTTTGTTGCATTGTTATGTCCACTTTAAAATTTCATGACTTCCCTAATATGATTTGTAAAAATTGTCCTTTAGAGAATACATCTATTATTATAGTATATCTGTATAAGATTATCAGAACTGAGAATTTCTTTTTATGTGTGTATGGCTGGCTATACATACACTCAAATACCTACATTTGTTATTCAGGCATATAAATGTTTATTTACTTGGTCAGATATACTACTTCAAATAATACAAGAGTTTTGTATTGTGAAGTTATTATTATCTAGAATTAGGTCTTTCAGTCTTGCGACGGCTCAATTTTTTTTTTGGAGGTTACATAAAGCTTAATAGCATATTTTGGTAGAATGGACCTATCCAGATATGGAAATGAAAAAAAAAAATGTAACACGTAAGGTTGCTTGTTTTAACGGTATGTTTCGACTTTATTTATTTTACGCTCACTAAACGTATACCTAACATGTAACTGAAATATAAAAATCAAACACATTGACTTAAAACACTAATAAATTCTATTTTTTTTCTTTTATGAGGGGTCATATCTTCTTTCTTCAAAAACCAGCAGTAATCATCCATCATGGCTGGATCAGATCGTCCTTCATAGCGAAATTCTGACGACTGTCCGACAAAGAAGATAGGAATATTTTGTAAATCCTCCCTGAAGTCTTTCTAAAATTCACATATCACTATGCATCGGCCGATTGACCTTGAACAAGCCCAATCCTGATGATTGTGCCGAAGGCGCCTTCGTAGTCCCCTATGGAACAGCAGGTCGGCCGCGCCCTTTGGCCCTGTGCCAACGGAACGACGACGGCGATCAGCTGATCATCGAAACCGGCGTTATCGATCTTGGCGTCTTCCCCCCCTCCCTCCCCCCCTCTCCCCTCCGTCGCTCGCCGCCCGCCATTCGGGCGCGAGCGCGTCGAGCGCGCATCCGCGTTGGCCGTGACCTACCGCAACCCTGGCGGCGTTTACTCGAACACAAACTACGGACAGACGGACAGTGCTGTGCTGCTACGACGTGCTCTTTGCCTCCTCGAGCCTCGACTGTCGGTTGTTTCTGGTGGTGGCAGAAATGGCTGCGTTTGTTTTGTCGCGATCTAGATGGCCGATGTGTGGGATTGTCCGGTAGGCCATGTAAGCAATACACCTTTTTAGTGAACAAAAATATGGCTGCGATTCAATCCTTGAATCGATAGTTTCCACGCATGAGTCCCACTCCCTTACACTCGACAGCTGATAATGTTTTGTTTTGACATTTTTTTGCACCTTTCGTTTTTTATCATTGCTATTCCACCGCCACTGGATCCGTTTTGAATTTTTTTCGTACTTCATCAGAAATTTTGTTAAGATATATCCATTGTTTTTTGATACTCTATGAAAATAGCTTCAAGCGAGTTTAATCGATACTTCCTACGCATTAGTACCCCCTCCCCCCAACCCAACCCAACAACTTCAAACACATTTTGTCAATTTCAACAGCTGCAGGAAAAAACTCTGCCACCTATTCATCAGAGCCAGAAAGTGCTTTTCACCTAGCCTGCAGTATTGTTCTGACATCTAGGGAGCTGCAACACCTGGATTTACTTGATGAAGTCCCGAGAAGGGCAATTCCACTAATGGTGACTAAATCTTAACGCGCCATCTCCAGCGTCTTTCTGACCGGCAAGCGGTTGGTGACCTCTGACTTTCCTATCGGTATTCAAACGGAACCTGCTTTGCCTTCGCGGTCTGCTTAGTTATAAAAAAATTATGAAAGTAACAGCTGACGTGCTCTTTGCCTCCTCGAGCCTCGAAGAACTGCTTGCTGTCGGTTGTTTCTGGTGGTGGCAGCCATTCTGCGTTTGGTTTGTCGCCATCTAGATGGCCGATGTGTGGGATTGTCCAGTAGGCCATGTAAGCGATACACCTACCTTTTTAGTGAACAAAAATATGGCTGCGATTCAATCTTTGAATCGATAGTTTCCACGCATGAGTCCCCCTCCCTTACACTCGACAGCTGATAATGTTTTGTTTTGACATTTTTTTGCACCTTTCGTTTTTTATCATTGCTACTCCACCGCCACTGGGTCCCTTTTCAGAAATTTTATCAAGATATCCATTGTTTATTAACACTGTATCAAAATAGCTTCAAGCTAGTTTAATCGATATTTCCTACGCATTAGTACCTCTGCCCCCCCCACCCCAACAACTTCAAACACATTTTGTCAATTTCAACAGCTGCAGGAAAAAACTCTGATACCTATTCATCAGAGCCAGAAAGTGCTTTTCACCTGGCCTGGAGTATTGCTCTCACATCTAGAGAGCTACTACCCCTGGATTTACTTGATGCAGTCCAGAGAAGGGCATTTCGACTAATCGGTGACTAAACCTTAACGCGCCATCTCCAGCCTGTTTCTGACTGGCGAGCGATTGGTGACCTCTGACATTATACTGGTATTCCAACCAAAATTGCTCATCTAAGCTATAGTCTATCATTCCACCTCTCATCAACCTATTAGGTGCACCCGCGGGAGTGCTACGTGCTCTTTGCCTCCTCAAGCCTCGACCAACTACTGTCGGTTGTTTCTGGTGGTGGCAGCCATTCTGCGTTTGTTTTGTCGCCATCTAGATGGCCGATGTGTGGGATTGTCCAGTAGGCCATGTAAGCAATACACCTTTTTAATAAAAAAAAAATGGCTTGGATAGGATTGAATCGATAGTTTCCACGCATGAGTCCCCTTCCCTTACACTCGACAGCTGATAATGAAGTTTTGACATTTTTTTGCACGTTTCGTTTTTTATCATTGCTACTCCACCGCCACTGGATCTGTTTTGAAATTTGTTCGTACTTAATCAGAAATTTTGTTAAGATATATCCATTGTTTATTAATACATTATGAAAATAGCTTCAAGCGAGTTTAATCGATACTTCCTACGCATTAGTACCTCATCCCCCCCAACCCACCCCAGCAACTTCAAACAAATTTTGTCAATTTCAACAGCTGCAGGAAGAAACTCTGATACCTATTCATCAGAGCCAGAAAGTGCTTTTCACCTAGCCTGCAGTATTGCTCTGACATCTGGGGAGCTACTACCCCTGGATTTACTTGATGCAGTCCAGAGAAGGGCATTTCGACTAATCGGTGACTAAATCTTAACGCGCCACCTTCAGCCTCTTTCTGACCGGCGAGCGATTGGTGACCTCTGACACTATACTGGTATTCCAACCAAAATTGCTCATCTAAGCTATCGTCTATAATTCGACCTCTCATCAACCAATTAGGTGCACCCGCCGGAGTGCTACGTGCTTTTTGCCTCCTCGAGCCTCGACCAACTGCTTGCTATCGGTTGTTTCTGGTGGTGGCAGCAATGGCTGCGTTTGTTTTGTCGCCATCTAGATGGCCGATGTGTGGGACTGTCCAGTAGGCCATGTAAGCAATACACCTACCTTTTTAGTGAACAAAAATATGGCTGCGATTCAATCCTTGAATCGATAGTTTCCACGCATGAGTTCCCCTCCCTTACACGCGACAGCTGATAATAAAGCTTTGATATTTTTTGCACGTTTAGTTTTTTTATCATTGCTATTGCACCGCCTCTGGATCCGTTTTGAAACTTTTTCGTACTTAATCAGATATTTTATTAAGATATCCATTGTTTATTAATACTCTATGAAAATAGCTTCAAGCGAGTTTAATCGATACTTCCTACGCATTAGTAGCTCTGCCCCCCCAACCCACCCCAGCAACTTCAAATACATTTTGTCAGTTGCTACAGCTGCAGGAAAAAACTCTGATACCTATTCCTCAGAGCCAGAAAGTACTTTTCACCTAGCCTGAAGGATTGCTCTCATATCTGGGGAGTTGCTGCCTCTACTATAACGGCTATAATTGATGCAGTCCAGAGAAGGGCAATTCAACTAATCGGTGACTAAACCTTAACGCGCCGCCTCCAACATCTTACCCAACGCCGTGCGGTTGGTGACATCTCCCTTTTCTGCTCATTTCTGCTCAATTATAAAAGAATTCTAAAAGTAATAGCTGACGTGCTCTTTGCCTCTTCAACAAACCGCTGCCGATGTAAGTGAAAAGTCATAAACTTTTTATTGAAAAAAATATAGGCTTCAAGCGATTTGAATTGATATTTCCCACGCACGAGTCGAAACCTTACATTCTACGCTCAAAAAATTTCGAAAGTAACAACTGACATGCCTGAAAATGAAGTTTCGGTATTTTTTGTCTCATTTTGAGCCTCTCGAATTTGGGAAACATTGATCCTTCGCCACTGAATCGAGCCTAAGAATGTTGGCCTATTCAAGTCCAGTATCAACATAACCTTTTCATAGCAGACTGGTACTCTGGAACTTAGGCTTTGCCTTTGTGGTCTGCTCAGTTATAAAAAAAATCTGAAATTAACATTAACTGAAAATGAAGTTTTGGCTTTTTGCTTGCTTTCATTTTGCTCCTCCAATGTTCAATCACTACTACTCCACCATCACTGGATCAATTTCAAAAAAGTCTTTCCCTTCCTAATCCCTTAGCAGCCTACACTGAAAATGTTATAAGGATAGGTATTAATACAGAAAACTAATAGTAGTAGCCATGAAAGTGGGTGTAAGGCTATACCTGGACGCCATTCTTTTCCCCCCCTTGCCGTGAAATTCCTTTAAAAGGGGTGATACACGTACGAGCAAGTACGCATACTTATGGCTCGGCGACCTTTTTCGCCTGTGTGTCACCGTAAGTACGCGTACTTTAAAACCGTCGCACAAACCGCCGGCGATACAACTGGTTTGAAATCTTGCTCGTAGCTTGTCTCGGCTCGTACTGCGAGCAGCGAGCCTCCACTTTGTTTCGGCAGGCCATCGATGCGCAGCGCTTGTTGTGTTTGGCGTTTGTTAAAAGTTTTGTTTATTTAGGAAAATTATCAAAATGAGTGATTTCAGCTTCACGTGTGTCATCGCGTCGAACCGAGTAAGTTCGCGAGTTTAAAAACCGCGTAATTTAAGTTCGTACGTATGTCACCCCTTTAAGAAATTTGGTGTAGAGTGGTTTAGAACCTTTGATATTTTTTTATGGTCAGTCCCCCTCAAAGGCCGAAAATATATGGCGCTGTGGAAGCGCTGCGAGAGGATAAGAGAGAGAGAGGATAAGTGTCGGTGCTCATTAGATTTGAAACGCTGCTGTAGTCGCCGGAAAACAAATTCCCCGGCAGCTCATTCCACAGCGCCGAAGCTGTCCTGAAGAAGGAATGCTCGAGGAGACTGGTTCGGGAGTAGGGACCTCGACCTGGTAAGGATGAGCTCGGAAAGCCTCTCTAGTGTTCCTCGTTTGGACGGCCTTCGGTGTTATTATCTGAGACAGCTCACTCCAACATCTTCCGTGATAGAACCTGTAAAAGAGCGACAGATCAGCCACCCTCCTTCGATGTTCCAGGCTGTGGAGGTCCTTTGTGAGGTTAGGCGTATCGATTACTCTCTCTTCTGAATAGTGTCCAGAAGTTTTAGAGAGTGCTTCGGAGCGCATCCCCACACATGGGAGAGATACTTCAACGATATGTGCCTGGTAGAGCAGCATTAGTTGCTCTGGTGTATACAGCTTCCTACAGCGGAACAAAACCCCAAGCTTCTGGGATGCCATTTTAGCGATACTGACGACGTCGTCGTGTTAGAACATGTTATTGTTGATATTGATCCGCAAAACTTGACGGAAAGTGACTCGGCTATTGGGCGATATGCCTGAAAAAGGTGTTTCTGCATCTTTTTCATTTTATATTCTTGTGTTTAATGTTTGCTCTATCGACACTGACTCGATTTTTAAAAAAACAGTGGCGTAAATACGGGGGGATAGCGAGACATGTCACTCCCCTTTGAAGCAAAAATAAAAAATAAACTATGTATATCATATCTGATAGTATTTGCCTATAGCATCCCCCCTTCCCTTGGTAAGACATCAAAATTATCGTTGAATAGCTCCTTTGAACTAGAAATTAAAATTAGCTATATCATATCTATTTTACTATTTACCTACAGCAAGTAGTTAAAGTATTAATCTGGTTTCAACGCCTACAAAAAATTATGACGAATCAAACAAATATTTTATTTCTATATACTTAAACTGGAAATAAACATTTGCGTGGGACATACAGAGTCAATCGATTTAATTCAGTTAATTTAGTTCCATGAAAGAAGAAGAAAAACATCTCCCATACCAAAGATTACAGAATAAAATATGTAATCTTTGCCCATACACACGGTATTTATGTTGTCCAGCACTACCGACAGAGAGAGAATGGGCTATTCACATCTATTTTTAGTCGTAACTATAATTAAGTAGTTTTCCGATAATCGAATGTCCGTATGACCGCTGGAGCGATTCAAGCTGACGCGTAATACAGGGCCTCCTGTTTCTACAGCCATCTCTACCGGACTCTCATGTATTGTTAATTTATTACAATGAGATAGACCTACTAAACAAATTTCGCGCATCGGCTCTACGAGTGTTCTACTATCATTAAATTTAAGGCACTCGTACAGTATAGTTGAGACACCGGTGCTGCCATACACTCGGGGACATATAGTCCGTGATGGAGAACAAGCAAATAAGCCCGACGTAGTCCTTTTCAACTACCAACAGAACACGATGTTCATTATAGAGATGAACATCGTCTCTAAGGAGGAGGAAAAGCGGACCAAATATAACGAGCTCCTCGGACTTCGCACGCTCTGACTGGACTACACCGTGAGTCTGCTAGTAATGGTTATTGGATCCATAGATGATATAAGCCATACGCTGCTCTCGGCATTACGCAAAATGAAGGGAGTTGAAGGGGTAAATAGCCCTCATTTCTCCCAGACTCCACCACGCCTGACCGAAATCAATAAAGCTGTTTTCCAAATTCTCGTCGGTTAGGCTATTTTCAGTCACTCAAACTTCAAAGCTGAGACGCATAACTATTTGTAGGTGTTTATGATTTTACATCTTAAATTCACTCATATACTTTATGTATATACTCGTATATACAGAATGCATTCCAAAAATACATTTTAACCTAATGTGCTTTCGGTAGAGAGAGATTTTTACGTTTATTTTTCCGATTCCGTACAGATGAAAATATTAGGATTGAATGTTCTTCCCCCCTAGTCCTAGATTTCATCTGTTTATTTTGGCACTAATACACTCATTCAGTAAACGTGATCATCTGTGGCAGGCCATAGCATTGGATGCCAACAAACCTGACATTCATGTAAAATCTCCATAAAGGGGGTGACACACGTACGAACTTTAAGTACGCGATTTTTAAGTTCGCGAACTTACTCGGCTCGACGCGGTGACACACGTGAAGCTGAAATCATTCATTTTAATAATTTTCCTAAATAAACAAAACTTCTAACAAACGCCAAACACAACAAGCGTTGCGCATCGATGGCCTGGTGAAACAAAGAGCCGAGACAAGCTACGAGCAAGATTTCAAACCAGTTGGATCGCCGGCGGTTTGCGCGACGGTTTTAAAGTACGCGTACTTACGGTGACACACAGGCGAAAAAGGTCGTCGAGCCATAAGTACGCGTACTTGTATCACCCCTTTAAGAGAACTTTTGAAAGTGAATTTCTATTTCAGCAGAATTAATTAGGGTACCACCAGTAACTTAAAGTTAAATTACTACCTAGGTGGCCCTAGAATGACGATGTTGTTTTGCACTGCTGTCTAAGAAGCAGTTAGGAGAAGCTAAATCATGATCAAGATAAGCGTTAGATTTTTCTGGCTTAACAAACACTTAGCATCACTTTTGCGCGATTTTTAGTTATGTAAAATGGACCACAAAATTGAAAATAACATGCTTGGCGATGATGATGAAATTAATTTTATATATACGATGCCCTGGACAAGTGTGTTACAACAGGCACGTGTGGCCATGACAAAGCTTATTAAAATATGGCATGACCATAACATCACTAAAGCTACCAAAATGTTGCTGGTTCAGTCTCTTTTGTCTTCTTCATATTTTTGTTTGCTTCTGAAACTTGGACTGTTAAACAGGCAGATCGAGCTCGCATAGATGGTTTTGAAATGTGAACGTGGAGGAGAATGCTGAGATTTCCTTATACCGCCCATCGTACTAACGCTTCCATACTGGATGAGTTCGGTAATCCAAAGAGACTATCGTATTTAAAAAAACAGACAAATTTGCAACAATAATAGTGCGGCTCTTGTGATGTTTTTTCGACTTCGTGCAACAAGCTCTTATCGCGGATTTTTCTTGAGTCCATCTGTCAACCACAAAAATGACATTTGAAAGGCATTCTAATCTGGAACATACGACACCATTTATCACAAAACTATAATGTTTGCAATGTTGTCAAGCATTTACAATATTTAGATAAGCTTCCAGTTACGATTGCCATGGTGCATGGCCGACTCTACACTAGGCCGGAGCCTTAGATGTGGCGACGTCGCTTAGCTGTGAAATAGTGGGCCGGTTACCGTGGGCCGAACGGCGGGCATTCCGCGGAAAATTTAAATTGTTTTATAGTTTCAGAATAATTATTACATTTTATATGTATTAGAGTTCATCTCGGTTGATAAATTAAGATCAATACTTTTTGAAAAAATAAGAATGGTGAAAAATGCTAGTAGTATCAGTACAAAAATGTACATGTATTTAGATTTAGAGATTTTCCCTTCTGTTGGACATTTCTTATTTCCATTAGATTTCCTCTTTTTAGTTTTGTCAGTCTGTGTTTTGTCTTGAACTGTTTCAGTGTAATTATTAATAAAAATATTTGCTACATTAACAACAATAATTCAAGCAGAATCTCATCAGTTTGGGGTTGATTACATGAACAAATGCGTCTAAAACAAACTCATCTATATGTATATTGATGCATTCTTTTGCAATTTTCATTAAAACTGCTTTGTGCAATTGTCCAAAAACTTACTTTTATACCTATTGGCCTGAAATCAAAATTTTTACAATACCTATAAGGCTGCTATTCAGTGTTGCCAGATTTCAATGCTCCGGCCTAGTGAGTAGAGTCGGCCATGCATGGTGCAAACCATGTTCACCTCATGGTGCACATTAAGATAGGTCTTCTCATAACTTAAGTTGTGTTCCACTGGTAAAGTTCTATTGCACTGCTTGATTTTTAGTATGTTCCACTACCGGCATTCTCTGAGTGTAGTGCCCACTCAGGGCAACTTTTTCGCACGAGCCTCGGGGTCTCGTGCTGTAGTGCCAGTGCAAATATGGCGAATATGGCCTCAAAAATGTCAAATTTTATGATTACATGAATTGCTAGAAAGCGATGAAAGTAGTGATGATGAAGAAGAAATTGCAATGTTATTGAAGGAAAAGCGAAAAATACCGAAAGTTATAAAATTTGTGGAAACTGTAGTACACAAATTCAGCGATAAAGAGGTATACAGTTTTTTCTAATAAAAAAAATTTAAAACTTAATAAAATCATTTTTAGTTTAAAAGTAATTTTCGTGTGGAAAGGACTACATGCTACAAGTTAATATAAGAATTCAGGGACTCTCAATTCTTCCCCCGGAAGACCACATTTGCCATCATAATTTTCATAATCCTCAGACATTTTATACCTGTCTAACTTAAATAAACAGCTCTATTAACCTTAGAAAAAACAAAGGTCGGCTGTCATTATAAATGCACTGTTCTGCTTGGGTACGTTCCACTCAAGAATTGCACTGATCCCCACCGATATGCACTTTGTCAGAGCAGATGATAGTATTGCAGTTGTCAGGAGCGCAGTGAGTGCTGCTCAGTGGAAAACACTATAAGATGAGCCTCGTCATAATTCTGTGGCTTGGATGAACAAGGGCCTATGTGCAAATTTTCTTAAAATGGGGTTTTGGACTCAACTTAATAAATAGAATGCGCTCTTTCTGATGGAATAGGTCCTAAGTCAAAAGGCATTTTCGTTGAGGATTACATAGTATGTAAAAAGCCTAAGTATGAACACTTCAGTGTATATAAAGGCCTATGTATACCTTAGGTCTTTTTATGACGGTCTTATCTACAGTAATTAAACATTTTGCATGTCGTAAATGGACCTATCTTTTAATATAGACCCAATAAATGGGGCCTTTATGCTTTGTTTGCTTTTTGCTTCACTTTGAGGCCTAACTAAAAGTCGGCATAAATCATACAAGAAATATGAGACCTATGTTATCTTCGGCCGTTTTTAGTTTACAGATAAAAAGGTTCAAAGGGCCTAAGTGTAACATAGATATATAATTAGTTTTAAACGTAGGTCCTATCTACTACTTAGGCCCTTATTATTTTGAAAAACATGTAATACTTTAATAACAAAAAGGACAGTTAAGCACATAACATCCTAGTTTAGAAAAACTACATGATGCATACCCACTTCTACTGCCTAAAAAGAAACTTGAAGACATTAGAACCTTGTTGTGTTACATACATCCGAACAGTCAACTATTTTAAAATATCATGTCGCTAGGTTAAGAAACGTCAATAAAAAACAACTTCGAATTTTTTTCACAAATCTTCAATTTTCTCAAAACTTGTTTTATGCAGATAGGCCCTTGTTCATCCAAGCCACAGAATTTAGTTTCATATTAAGAGGGACCGGTGCAACTAGCAGTAAAACCATGGATTTGTTGTCGATGTAAACCGGCTATAATAATACGCTGCAAAGCGAAAACCATCGGCGCGAATGTCCAGGTGTCGGTCGTTGGAAGGTCACGGCCAGGACGCACCCCTTGCGAGAGCCGGGTTGGACCGGAAGGGGAAGAGAAACCGGAAGCGGGGAGCCGGTGGCACAGTCGCGGGACGCAGCACCACCGCCATGCCATCGGCGGCGACTGCATTTCCAGCTGCATTCCGACGTCGATGCCGCCACCGTCGCCGCGACGCGGCACTGTCTCGGACGCCCTTGTTCAAGGTCACCGGGATGCCAACCGCTCTGTTTCTTGCGCGTTGATACTGTTGTTAGATCGGATTGTGTTTTCAAAATTTTAAATGTATGTATGTTATAGACCGTTGATGAAAAACTGACTGTATATAAAAGGACGAGTCGATATATACTATAAGGACTGAAGATATTAGTCCCTACACAGGAAAAAATAATTACATAACTTAACGTTGGTGATTTGTAACCAACGTTAAGTTATGTAATTTCACAATCATTCTGTAAAGACATTGTACATAATCTGTAATGTATTTTTTTTACATAATGTATTCTGGGATTCTCCAACACTTGTTCTGTGTTGGAATAAGTAACAAGTTATGGAAAAACTATGAATTCTTTGTCGTTTTCCATAACATATTATGGTTGTTGTTACATAATATGCTGTGTTTCGTGCATAATTTTTATTGCTATTGTACATAGTTTATTATGGAATATATTACATAGGATGTGCCACTTATACGTATGAATACGGGTTCATATTTTGGACATTGCTGAAGGGATTTTTCAATATTTTTGTTCGAAATGTTTTTCCACAAAAAGACAGAATCTTGTTTTGCCATTTGTTTCTGT
The DNA here is from genome assembly GCA_951848785.1 of Callosobruchus maculatus. Lineage (NCBI taxonomy): Eukaryota > Metazoa > Arthropoda > Insecta > Coleoptera > Chrysomelidae > Callosobruchus > Callosobruchus maculatus. The sequence goes on along the minus strand of CATOUR010000009.1, from coordinate 1,159,494 downwards.
TAAATCTGTAAAATAAAACACACTGTAAGTGTAATGTGAATAAACATGCATGTAAAAGAAGAGCGATAATATGTAACAGAATCGCACTATTATACAACATAATTATAAAATGGGACAGATTACTTTTTGCGCTATGCTAAATAAGGATTTGGACTGTAGATATATTAGAATTCAGTCAAAACATTTCTGTAAATTCTCTAGATTTAAACGTTTACGTAGGACATTTTATCCCAACTTATCCTAACCTTAGTGCCAAACCGAGGTGATATTTTTACATCAGTAAATTATTTAAACGGCATTCTGTTACATTTCATTGCAGACAAATAAATTGTACGCCTTGCCAGTTCCTATGGACATACTGGTGGCTGTTATATTTCGTCAGTGTATGGCATTTGAACTGGCAAGTACAGCAAATAAACATGATGCTAATAAGTTTACTTTCAGAAACACAACCTTCGTCCTTCACAAAATACGTTAAATACACAATTACACTCATTAAATCACCAAAACAGGTTGCAAAATGTGGGTGGCGTCTGTTGTACGTTCTTTGCGCGAAACATGAGATTTCAGGTTATGTGTTCATAACCTATGAATAGATGGCGCACTAAACGGCGCGAAGGCGCTTCCTTAATATGTTATGTGATTTCACATAATCTATCACAGTGTTTGTGTGAATTTAATGTGAACAGTTAATAATACTTTGTAACTTTATTTTACTACATGTCTTCTAATGTAAAAATACTTGTTTACATATTAAAAGTACATGATACCTGTGATAACACAGTATTATGTAAACGCACATGATAAATAGTGTAATGTCATGAAAAACATGATATATTAGGCAAAGTTTACATAATACAGAATGTGATTTTACCCCCAATTTTTGCAGTGTATATGTAAAAAACTGTCTAGTCTATTTGACAAAGCTTTTGACAAAGCTTTTTTATTGGGTGTTATTTAGCAAACTCTTTCTATTGGGTATTGAGAGCTATGTTAGTATCATCCAATAATATTTTATCAATACTGGAAACAAACGTCAAACCTGGATGACACTTTTATCTAAAATATTTTAGAATTCATGGATCAAAATCATAGCAGAAAATCAGAACAAAGCGATTGACTTGCAAATTAATGCCAGATGTTTAATGTTTACCTTATAATTATTGTATAATTACTAATAGCAGCTAATACTATAGACAAATACATACTTTTATGAAGAAACTTCCATCTACTGGATGCATGTTTGTTATAGACCTTCTCATAGAAATATACACAGAGGATGTAAAGGCACTGTGTAAAAGGCAAAATAGCACAGAAACGCATTGTAAGGCATACATATGAATAAATATCCCCCCTCCCCTGCTAGTTCCGCCTTTTCTCTGAAAAGTATATAAAGCACCTGATTCACTTTTTGACTATGCGACAGGTTTCTGGTTTACAAAAAAAAAGGTTATACTTCTGCCAGCCCGCTAGCTTCGCTGTTAAGAGGGACAGGCAACCAGTAATGCACACTTGGGAAACAGATTGGTCAACACAACAGTTAAATCATGTGTTTAGCTCTCTGAAATGCAACAAAATGTTATTTTTACCCCTCTTTACTATCATGTAAAGGTATATTTCAGGTATTTATAATTATTATCGATAGTACATTATTGTTTCATAAAATAATGCAGTAATTTGAAATTCTTATCATCTTTATCATTTGATAGACCAACAATCCAGTGATCAAATGTACTGCTTTTGTGCATTTAGGATGAAAAATCAGAGTTGAAAAGATACTAGATGGTTCACTGTATATAAAGCATGTCATTTTTGACCTTTTTGAGGTAATCATCATCATAGTCACAATGTCTTAACAGACATGTTGTGAACTCGTAAAATGCATTAAGTCGGAGCTAGAGTATTGCCGACACGAATATTGTCAATAGTTTAGAGAACTGTAGCTCGCCATCGTTCGCAATTTACTGTCAGTTCAGTGGCGCTCCTGATACTCATATCTAGCAACTGTTTCGTCGTATCCGCCCAGCGTGTAGGGGAACGGCCACGGCGCCGCCCACTCGGGGCGTGACCCTGAACTATAAGTTTCTCCATATTATCGCTTCTGTGAATATGTCCGAAGAATGTAAGCATTCTCATCGACACAGTGGAGGATAGTCTCTTTGGATTACCGAGCTCATCCAGCATGGAAACATTAGTTCGATGGGCGGTATAAGGAATTCTCAGCATTCTCCTCCACATCCACATTTCAAAAGCATCTATGGAGCTCGATCTGCCTTTTTAACAGTCCAAGTTTCCGAGGCATACAAAAATATGGAGAACACAAGAGACTGAACCAGTGACATTTTGGTAGCATTAGTGATGTTATGGTCACGCCATATTTTAGTAAGCTTTGTCATGGCCACCCGTGCCTGTTGAATGCGCCGTCGAATCTCATTCTCACAGCTACCTGAATTGTCGATCAAAGAACCGAGGTACACAAAACTTTGAACTACCTCACACAACGGCCTCTTGACTTTATTTCTCGATGATTGTCATGCTCTCTAATCTACAATAATAACCTTGGTCTTGTTGTAGTTAATACCAAGACCATATGCTGCACTGTGTTGTTCTAAAACGTTCAATAGAGCTACTAGTCCTTCCTGTGAAGCAGCAATAAGGGTTGTATCGTCAGCAAATCTTAAGTTAGATATTTTGCTTCCGCCAATTGTTATACCGGCATTCCAGTTGTCCAATACCTGTCTCATCACAAATTCAGAGTAAATGTTAAATAACATCGGAGATAACACGCATCCCTGACGAACTCCTTTTCTGGTTGCTGTTTGACCAGACAGGTTACCATCAATTCTCACACGAGCTGAGCTAGACTCATAGAGTTGATGTACATATGAGAAATACTAAGTGGTAAGGGACTCTCATGGAGAACGGATAAAAACGGGAAAATAATGCTCTCTGGCTTTTTCAATAATCTGTCTTAAGTGTAAGATCTGTTCACGCGTATCGCGTTCGTTTACGAAACCTGCCTGAACCTGAGAAATTTGCCAGCCAAATTTTGAGGTAAACTTCAAGAGAAATCAATAGTTTTCAGAGAACTTTGACAGATGCATGTTCTTGACTGGGCTGCTCCGATTGGTCAAAGCCTTTGTTAAAATGCCTGTGTTGATAAAATCGGGCCTAAATGGCACATTTCTCGATGAGAACCTTCTAAAGTGTATACGAAGTCACTTGGAACAGCAAAAAATGTTTGGGCGGCATCTCCTTTGTGAAACGCGGCAGCACCGACACTCGGTTTATCGTCGGTGCGCGGCAGGTATACAGGGTCCCGGAGGCGTTTCACAAAGGAGAAGCCGCCCAAGCATTTTTTGTTGTTCCAAGTGACTCCGTATACACTATACCATTCAACAACCCCATTGACGACAAGAACAGATCCGATAACGATTCCGTTTTCTGCTGCAGGTGACAAGTTCCGTCTGGTGCTGGCGACGACGCTACGCGAAGACGGCTATCCGGACGCTGGGGATTGGAACCCGCAAGGGCTGGAAAACGAAGGCAGCAGGGCGGACAGCTTCGAGTACGTCATGTCCGGAAAAGTCTACCGGATCGAGGGGGACGAAGCGGCTATGGAATCCTCCAGTAGGCTGTGAGTATACACTTGTTTTGTTTCTGTTTTACCAGTTAATCAAGTCGGATTGTTCGGAAACTCCTTGCCTGTCAGTTTGGGCAGTAAAAAGCGCCGGGGGAAGAATTAAAGCCTCGTGTAACTTGCCATAGTTTTTGCAGCAAGTACTTGCTTGTTTGTCTACACTATCTTTTAATTGTTATTTAATATAGGAAATTGCTCTCGCAATTTCACATGGTCTCGATTGTTCTGATTCCGTGTACACTATAGATAAGATGTCGTCTGCAAAATATGTAGCTGCTGCGGCAGTTCTGATATATTTAGTTGAAAAAAAAGAAAACAAGAGAAATATAGTAAAAGACGGAGAAAATGTTGGGTGAGAAAGTGGATTCAGCGTAGAAATACTCTAGGGATACATGAACTTTAATGAGTCAAAGAACTCCTAAGTACTACTATATATTTCATTAGTCCCTTGTCCACTTTTCTTTTTTTGAATTTTTCTCCACTGTTGGTTAACTTGCGTTCTCAAATTATGTGGCTTCCTTTGAATTTCCGCTGTAGAAGTATTAAATAAGTCGGTCAGTTTTTGCACTGCATTTTCAATTAAAAGACTCTAGTCCATTTGAACTTCTCCATATTTGATTTACAATACTTCTTGCTGCAAGACTTTCGAAACAGCCTCGAAATGTTTATGGCAAACTAATTTCCTGAGAGTAACCGTGTACACTACAAGCTCTCAGCAAGTCGCAAGTCCTTTATGTGCAAGTAATTTTGCTACAATATTTCTCTAATGACGTCGTGCACACGCTACGCAAGTGACTTGTGAGAGCAACTCTAGCAATTTTATTTGCTAGTGGACACGTGGTTTAAGACTGGAAATTTACACAGCTGTAAATAAATTTAAATTTTCCATGGCAAAATTACACTGTCACAATCAACGTTACGTCACACCGAAAATTTTTGCAAACTGTTTTATTTGAGATTGGTGATCAGAAATCTGGTGGCAGTTTTGAGTTTCAATCTCGGTTGACGAAAGTCAAAAATTTCAGATTTTTCAGATCCTCAACTTCGTCTAAAGGATAGAAAATCTTTAATTCTCCTTCTAGTCATATGAAATCTCGTGTTTTGGATAATTTGAGGGCGATGGTTACTCATCTGATCGCAGTTTTTAGTTTCTGTCTCTGACGAAAATTAAAAATTACAAAGATCTTTCAGATCCTCAGGTTTTCCTAAAAAAATCGAAAATCTTTATTTCGCTTTCTAATAAGATGAAAACTCGTGTTTGTTGAATAATTTAAGGGTACTAATTACTAATCCGGTCGCAGTTTTGAGTTTTTGTTTCGTTTGACGAAAATCAAAAATTTCAGATCTTTGAGCTCCTCAGGTTTGTCCAAAAAAATCGAAAATCTTTATTTCGCTTTCTAAGAAGATGACACCTCGTATTTTGGATAGCTTGAGGGTGCTGATTACTAATCCGGCCGCAGTTTTGAGTCTCAGTCTGATTTGACGAAAATCAAAAATTTCAGGTCTTTCAGATCCTCGGGTTCGCCTAAAAATCGAAAATCTTTATTTCGCTTTCTAATAAGGTGAAACCTCATATTTTGGATAATTTGAGGGTGCTGATTACTAATCCGGTCGCAGTTTTGAGTGTCAGTCTCGTTTGACGAAAATAAAAAAAAATCAGATCTTTCAAATCCTCAGGTTTGCCTAAAAATCGAAAATCTTTATTTCGCTTTCTAATAAGATGAAACCTCGTATTTTGGATAACTTGAGGGTGCTGATTACTAATCCGGTCGCAGTTTTGAGTCTCAGTCCAATTTGACGAAAATCAAAAATTTCAGATCTTTCAGATCCTCAGGTTCACCTAAAAATCGAAAATCTTTATTTCGCTTTCTAATAAGATGAAACCTCGTATTTTGGATAACTTGAGGGTGCTGATTACTAATCCGGTCGCAGTTTTGAGTCTCAGTCCAATTTGACGAAAATCAAAAATTTCAGATCTTTCAGATCCTCAGGTTCGCCTAAAAATCGAAAATCTTTATTTCGCTTTCTAATAAGATGAAACCTCGTATTTTGGATAATTTGAGGGTGCTGATTACTAATCCGGTCGCAGTTTTGAGTCTCAGTCTAATTTGACGAAAATAAAAAATTTCAGATCTTTCAGATCCTCAGGTTCGCCTAAAAATCGAAAATCTTTATTTCGCTTTCTAATAAGATGAAACCTCGTATTTTTGATAATTTGAGGGTGCTGATTACTAATCCGGTCGCAGTTTTGAGTCTTAGTCTAATTTGACGAAAATAAAAAATTTCAGATCTTTCAGATCCTCAGGTTCGCCTAAAAATCGAAAATCTTTATTTCGCTTTCTAATAAGATGAAACCTCGTATTTTGGATAACTTGAGGGTGCTGATTACTAATCCGGTCGCAGTTTTGAGTCTCAGTCTAATTTGACGAAAATAAAAAATTTCAGATCTTTCAGATCCTCAGGTTCGCCTAAAAATCGAAAATCTTTATTTCGCTTTCTAATAAGATGAAACCTCGTATTTTGGACAATTTGAGGGTGCTGATTACTAATCCGGTCGCAGTTTTGAGTCTCAGTCTAATTTGACGAAAATAAAAAATTTCAGATCGTTCAGATCCTCAGGTTCGCCTAAAAATCGAAAATCTTTATTTCGCTTTCTAATAAGATGAAACCTCGTATTTTGGATAATCTGAGGGTGCTGATTACTAATCCGGTCGCAGTTTTGAGTCTTAGTCTAATTTGACGAAAATCAAAAATTTCAGATCTTTCAGATCCTCAAGTTCGCCTAAAAATCGAAAATCTTTATTTCGCTTTCTAATAAGATGAAACCTCGTATTTTGGATAATTTGAGGGTGCTGATTACTAATCCGGTCGCAGTTTTGAGTCTCAGTCTAATTTGACGAAAATAAAAAATTTCAGATCTTTCAGATCCTCAGGTTCGCCTAAAAATCGAAAATCTTTATTTCGCTTTCTAATAAGATGAAACCTCGTATTTTCGATAATTTGAGGGTGCTGATTACTAATCCGGTCGCAGTTTTGAGTCTTAGTCTAATTTGACGAAAATCAAAAATTTCAGATCTTTCAGATCCTCAGGTTCGCCTAAAAATCGAAAATCTTTATTTCGCTTTCTAATAAGATGAAACCTCGTATTTTGGATAACTTGAGGGTGCTGATTACTAATCCGGTCGCAGTTTTGAGTCTCAGTCTAATTTGACGAAAATAAAAAATTTCAGATCTTTCAGATCCTCAGGTTCGCCTAAAAATCGAAAATCTTTATTTCGCTTTCTAATAAGATGAAACCTCGTATTTTGGACAATTTGATGGTGCTGGTTAGAAATCTGGTGGCAGTTTTGAGTTTCAGTTTCGTTTGACGAAAATCGAAAACTTCGGATCATCCAGATCCTCAGGTTTGCCTAAAAAACCGAAAATCCTTATTTCGGTTTCTAATAATAATCGGGTCGCAATTTTGAAATTATTCCCAGCCTTGTTAATATTCATGGCTGCCTTGATTATATGTATTTGCAGAAAAAATTGATAGCTCACTTATATTAAACTATTAAGAACATCCTCCATATGGCCCAGACATTACCCCTTGTAACTTTGCTCTTTTCGTCAACGTACAATTTCAGCTTGAGGGACATTTTCTATAGTTTTTGTTACAATCTAATTGTAACAAAATAAAGACGACTATTATTATGATGCAGTGCTGATTGCAGCACTTGAGGAAATGTGTCTATTGGGCGTTAGAGGTGTGACTATCATCATCATAGTCACAATGTCTTAACAGTTGTGAATTCGTAAAATGCATTAAGTCAGAGCTAGAGTATTGCCGACACGAATATTATCAATAGTTTTGAGAACTGTAGCTCGCCATCGTTCGTAATTTACTGTCAGTTCAGTGGCGTTCTTGATAATCATATCTAGCAACTGTTGCGTCGTACCCACACAGCGTGTAGGGGAACGGCCACGGCGCCGCCCACTCGGGGCGTGACCCTGAACTACAAGTTTCCCCATATTATCGATTCTGTGAATATGTCCGAAGAATGTAAGCATTCTCGTCGATACAGTGGAGGATAGTCTCTTTGGATTACCGAGCTCTTACGATTCGATCGTCATCTCAAAAAGAAAACAGAGCACTGTATAATTTTACCTGACCACAGTGTAGGTATAGGTTTCCGAACAATCCTGACTTGTTAAAAAATACCTGCTATAAAAGTTATGTAATCTTATCGTTTTTTTCCTGTTATTTATACATATGCATATTATTTATTGTTCACTCATTCGTTCAGGTTTATTCAAGTCTGAACTTATAATGAGGGGCACAAAACGGGCAGTGTTATGTTGATAGATATGTATATATTTAGGATCTATTCTTTTATAATCTTAAGATTATGTTAATAGGATTCACAGATCTTATTGTGATTCAATGCAAGTCGTTTGGAGTTTCAGATTTTTGTAAAAACGCTGTTTATTGGACGTTGTATTATAGCCACTGGAATAATTCTTTACTACTATATTTTGATATTGCCATTGTGGGGGCGGGTTAGAATATCTCCCATCGTATATCCTGCGTGTCGTAAAAGGCGACTAAAAGGAACACCGAACTACTGTCGGTATAAGCAGTAACCGCTTCTCAACCAACAGCTTCGGGTGGACGAGTTGAGAAGAGTCAGGACACGTTCTTGTCCTTGGGGTGAGAAATTGCCCCTAAAGGCGAATGAACCAGTAGATACCATCTGGTCAACGGCATGAGGATGCAGAAAGCAAATGGGAAACTACTGCATTAAAGATCTTAAAGATATCCCAAGAGAAACGCGTAAAATGAGTAAATGTATTTTACGAGCTCACAACATGTCTGTTAAGACATTGTGACTATAATGATGAATTTCTGGAGTGCAACAGAGCATTCCTGAGCTAGAACTGATCTGGCTCTTGGAGTTGCCATCGCTTTTAGAGTTGCGTTGCCTAGCTGTCAGAGCCTATTATAGTAAGAAGTGCGTGCGGCACCCCTAAAAAAACTTTGATTGCTTGCCAAAAATCACTGGTTTGTGCAAATGAAACACGATCGGTGCGTGAAGAAATTTTCGACAACTTTTATTCAAAAAGTTTTTTGTACACTATGCGTCTTCTGCATAAAAGTGCAAAAACGATATATTGGGGGTGGTTTTTGGTGATTTTCGACCCCCCCCCCCCCCCCGCGCAAAGAATATACATTTGCGGCTTTAGGCATCTGTCACATCATGACAAACAAAATATATGAAATTTAACCTCTTTGCCCACAATGCGAACTTTAGATTTTACTGGACTAGCAGCGTTTGAACCAGGCAGGTCCCCGAAACGTTATACAGGGTGTTAATTAAGTATGATAACAAACTTTAACCACGAATAGTACTCCGAAAAATAGAAAGAAAATGTCATATGAACATGGTTTCGGAAATGCTTCCTAAGGGAGCTACGCTCCTTTGCATGGGGCACCCTGAAGACGGTTTTGCCTCGATATTCTCGAAACCATTCATAACAAAATTGCGAAATTAGGTACGATGGGTAAACTTTTGACGCTGAATCTGATTCTGGATTCAGAATTTCATAATTTTAATCAGAGGCGTATCATACGGGAGGAGTTAAGGGTAAAAATAACCCCATTTTCTAAATGGTAATTGTTTTGACATTTTGATTTTAGAATATGGTATTTCCGAGATTTCTACGTAAAAATAGTATCTTGGTACATCTCGATAGCGCTAACCGTTTTCCAGAAAAATGCATTTATTTATTTACAATAGCCTGCATCGATTCAATAATTTGCATTTTTCTCGAAAACGGTTAGCCCTATCGAGATGTATCAAGAAACTATTTTTACGTAGAAATCTCTAAATTACCATATTATAAAATCAAAATGTCAAAAAAATTACCATTTAGAAAATGGGGTTATTTTTACCCTATACTCCTCCCGTATGATACGCCTCTGATTAAAATTATGAAATTCTGAATCCAGAATCAGATTCAGCGTCAAAAGTTTACTCATCGTACCTAATTTCGTAACTTTGTTATGAATAGTTTCGAGAATATCGAGGGAAAACCGTCTTCGGGGTGCCCCATGCAAAGGAGCGTAGCTCCCTTAGGAAGCATTTCCGGACCCATGATCATATGACATTTTCTTTCTATTTTTCCGAGTACTATTCGTGGTTACAGTTTGTTAACATACTTAATAATTAACACACTGTATATGCCGTCTAAAAAATGGAATCCACAAATTTTTGCAACTCTCTCCCTCCCCCCCCCAAATCCTGGATACGTGCCGGGAAGCAGGCTTTAAACTACTATGTAACACTATGTTATATGATTGCGGAAATGCTGAAATCGTAGCATGGATCACCCAGAAACGCGTCCGCATTTTTTCGTTATGTTGATTCAGGTACAAACGAAATCCGTTCAAGGTCCCGCGGTGCGGATATCGGCAATCATACTCATAATTTGCGAATGTTGGTGAACAAACCAAAAACGCCTCTGGCTGACGGCACGTGGCCGACAGGTTTGACCTTGACGGGACATCGCGAAAAGCAGCTCTCGATTCGGCCGAATTTCGGACGACTGCCGAATGGAGATCGCCATCGTGACCAGCGGCGGATCAACAAGATTCTTCCACGTTTATTTGCGGCAAAAAAATGTTTATACCTCAGAGTAACAACTGAACATAGAGGTAGTAAACGACTAATTCTAATAGGCCGACATCTTTTTTTACGTTGTCATATTGACCGCCAGATACGGCAATCTTAGTTGTTTACTATAGTCTTAATTGTATAGTATTCAGAAATATTCCATTCTACGTTAAAAAAGACGGTATTTTGATAGTTCAGGAATGATTACAGCAAAATCAATAGAGAGGTTGACCTCTACTGCGTTACTGCATATTTCTTCATCATAAACGCAAATTCTGAAGTCTTACATAAATTTTGAGGAGATGGCAACGCCGACATAATTTTCGTGCGACTTATTTACGGTAGAAGCTCGACTGTCAAACGTTTGTTTTGTTTGTGCGTCTTTTATGCTTGGTCAGTAAAATCGAATTCGCTATTTGTTGGTAACTGTTGTGAAGCTTTATGGACTTGCTGTGCTATCTTCGACTGTAGTTTAACAGTTTTTCGAGATGGAACTCAAAAAGTGCAGTGTTTGTAACATGGGTTGCATTGTTTACAATTTGAACTGTCACTGCGAGGTCACAGCAGTGGGGTAATTCTATAACTCTAAGCGAAGCGATAGCGAAGCGATAGCGACATTCTTCAACGCTTTCGCTCGTTTCGGTATTCCATAAATGTCTTCGTTCCGACTCGGACATAACGAACGCAGACGAACGGTATAAGCGATAGCGAAAGATTTTGGATCTCGTTTGTCAAGCTTTGACGTTATTATTGCTGTGTGTCAAAGTGACAATTTGCTTAAGTTTATTTGTGTACTTAATTAACAAGCAATGAATCGAAGAGAAATAACTAATCCTTCGCAATGCTCGGCATTGCTGGATTTTGCAGTCTCATCCAGAGATATTTAAGCCAACTCGTGCTTGCTCGTGAGTCATCGAGCTTCATGCCGAAAGCGTAACGAAGCGTTAAACTTTAGTTATGGAATGTCGTCAAAAATCGTTTTCGTAATTGATTAGCTTCGTCTTCGCCTGCTTTCGTTACTATAGCGAAAGTTACAGAATCGATCCACAGGATCAATGTTTGGGGGCTGAAGTGTCAAAGATGATGGGTTTGAGCACGGCATGCTGCAGTGGTTTGTTTACTACCTCTATGTTCAGTTGTTACTCTGAGGTTTATACTAACCTAGGTTGACCATATACTGTGTGGTCAACGTAAATTGAACAGCCAAAAGAATGCAAAGAATGCGGTGAGAGAACTAAGGACGTTGCCATAACTCTTAATAATTTCAGCCTGTTTCCTTCTTTTATGACTTGTTTTATTTTATATATTAAGTAAAACGGCAAATAATTCATATTCACTTAATACCCCTCAATTACAATCGGCAACAGCAGATTTTATGGTCTTAGGGACGGTCAAGCATCGGGATTGGATAACCCCAGCAGACGATATTTAATGTCTCTGTCATACTTATGTGTTTTCTGTCCCTTTTTAAACTCGATATGATAATGACGTCACACAGTACTTCATGGACCAATTCCGGACGATGGGCTTACCGTGAGGGGGGGGGGCTTTGACCTCTCTGAGAGAGATAGTGATGACATCAGGGCGGCAGTGTCTTCTTTTTTCATATGTTTTGGGTGTCTATTAATTGTTTGAGTTCATTTTACTGTATATGGTGCCAACTATTTTTGATTAGGGCTCAAATTCCGGACATTTTACCGATTTTTGTGATTCCGCCCGGATACGAAATTAAGCTACAAATTTCCGGACATATCCGGGATTTTCCGGACGAATGGTCACCCTATACTAACAACCAGTAGTAGTAGCTGTGGGGCGGCCGCTCCTCGCAAGTAGGCTCCAGTAGGTCCTTTTTGCCATCCCCGTTTTTTTTTATGGTCAGCTTCCTGCAGGGGCTGAAAGTTTATGGCGCTGTAGAAACGCTGCGATAGGATATGAGCCCGTCCAGATAAGGCGATTTACGCGCGAGTGGACGCTTTATCTGGACGGGCTCTAAATGACGGTACACGTTAGATTTGAAACGCTGCAGGTTGTAACCGTCGAAAAACAAATTCCCCGGCAGCTCATTCCACAGCGCCGAAGTTCTCCAAAAGAAGGAATGTTGGAGGAGACTGGTTTGGGGAGTAGGGACCTCGACCTGGTAAGGATGAGCTCGCAGAGCCTCAAGCATCCTCCCTGATAGATTCTGTAAAACAGGACAGGTCAGCCACCCTTCTTCGATTGTGTCCAGTGTCCAGAAACTTTAAAGAGTGCTTCGGAGCGCATCCCCAAACATAGGAGCAAGACTCCAACGATGGTCGGATCTGTGCCTTGTAGAGCAGCAGTAGTTGCTCTGGTGTATACAGCTTCCTACAGCGGAACAGAACTCCAAGCTTCTGGGATGCCGTTTTAGCAATACCGACGACGTGATCGTGCCAGGACATGTTATTGTTGATGTTGATCCCCAAAAGCTTGACGGAAGGTGTCTCAACTGTAGGATTTCCACAGTTGGTAAGCCAACGTGATACCTCTTTGTCAGTATTGTTGTTTCTGTACGTTAAACTGTACTTTATTCACTAATCCCCACTAGACAATTGCTGTAATATCTACGTTGATCTGTGAGGCATGTTGCTGTCGCTGACGTACCGCCTCCTGGGATGACAGTACCTTGCCTGTTTTCATGTACGAAATTAATATACTAAGTAGATACTAATCTCTCTCTGCTACAGCCACAAAATGATTGCTTACAGACATGCATTTTGTTGCTCGTAGAGGTTTACCGAGAATAGGTGGTGTTGCTAAGTTGCTATACCGAAAATAGCGACTGTATCATAAAGGCATTTTTCGGTGGAAAGTTTCAAAGCGACAAGGATGTAAGTATGTACGTGCATAAAGTAAAACTTTGCCAGCTCTCCGGATATTTTTAGCTATACCTAACTGAGACCGCTTCCAATTTTCGAGGCACTGTGTCTGAGTCGCCCCGTGTGGGGCGGGTTAGAATATCTCCCATCGTATATCCTGCGTGTCGTAAAAGGCGACTAAAAGGAACCGAACTACTGTCGGTATAAGCAGTAGCCTCTTCTCAACCAACAGCTTTGGGTGGACGAGTTGAAAAGAGTCAGAACACCTTCTTGTCCTTGGCGTGAGAAATTGTCCCTAAAGCCGGATAAACCGGTAGATACATCTGGTCAACGGCATGAGGATGCAGAAAGCGAATGGGAAACTACTGCATTAAAGATCTTAAAGATGTCCCAAGAGAAACTCGTAAAATGAGTAAATAGTAGCAACATAGGAAGCAGTACTTTAAGAAACTATTGGTTCGCCATCTATCTACCAAAGGCGGTACCTGAGCGTTTAATCTGAGGAACCGAGCACTGTTTATGTGCACTGACGAGCTTTAATAAAAGCGAAACGACGTCGCCTGTGATTGGTTTCGGATGAATGAATGTATCTGCTACTCTTTAATTAAGCTAAGTTGCTTTTTAGCATAAACCGAATGTCGGGAGTGTTAAATGAGTGTTCCACAAAAAAGAGTCTGTCTGTTGTCGTATCCGCAGGTTTCTATACCTGATGCTTTGAAACGGGTCACATAAACAGTGCTCGGATACTCAAATTAAACGCTCAGGTACCGGCTTTAGTAGATAGATGGCGAACCAATACTTTCTTAAAGTACTGCTTCCCAATATCTATATGTTGCTACTACTAGTACGAGTTTTGCCAGCTAGGCATTAACAGGCAATTTCATTTATTCGTCTGAGGCCTAAATCACACTGACGTGCTTTAATAAAAGCGAAACGACGTCGTCTGTGATTGGTTTCGGATGAATGAATGAAATTGCTGCTCTTGAATTAAAATGAGTAAATGCATTTTCCGAGTTCACAAAATGTCTGTTAAGACATTGTGACTATGATAATGATGTGTGTGAAAGTACACTTCCTTGAAAACCTATCCATCTACTTTCTTGAAACTCAAGTTTCATTACGCTTCTAAGTACAAAACCTCCGATTGTAACTGGTGCTAAGAAAACACCTGTACAATATAAGGGTTAGATGATACACCCCTGTGCAGAGGATGTGAACAGGAAGATTTTTTTCTATGGCCCCCCACAAAGGATGCGCCTATGGCGCTGTAAAAGCGCTGCGAGAGGATAAATAATGCTGCACGTTAGATTTGAAACGTTGTAGGTTGTAGCCGTCGGGCAACAAATTCCCCGGCAGCTCATTCCACAGCGTCGAAGTATTTCAAAAGAAAGAATGCTGGATGGGACTGGTTCGGAAAGTAGGGACCTCGACCTGGTAAGGATGAGCTCGCAGAGCCTCTCTAGTGTTCCTGGTTTGGACGGCCTTGGTATTATTATCTGGGAGAGCTCACTGGAGGTATCTTTCGTGATAGAATCTGTAGAACAGGGACAGGTCAGCCACCCTTTTTCGATGTCACGGGCTGTGAAGATCCTTTGTAAGGTTAGGCGTATCGATTAGTCTAATTGCTCTTTTCTCGATAGTGATAGAAGCTTTAGAGGGTACTTCGGAGTGCATCCCCACACGTGGGAGCAGTACTCCAAAGATTGTCGGATCTGTGCGTTGTAGAGCAGCAGCAGTTGCTCTGGTGTATACAAAACTTCCTACAGCGCAACAAAATTCCAAGCTTCTGAAAGGCCATTTGAGATCAATTTATTTTAAAACTTCTAAGGGTCATCCTGTATACAGGGTGATTCCTATGTGTATGCTTTTTTTAACTGTGCATAGAAGTCATTACAGTAAGCCAGATACAGAATCAAAAAAAGTCAATCTGGATGTACATAGTCTGTTTATGTTTGGTTTTTTGCTTGGATTTTGTCTTATCCATTAGGCATTGCACCTGTCAGATAGTCACTTGCTGTTTATCGTTATTGATTTTAAATTGGTAAATCCTCAAAGTTGTTTTCATAATAATGTGCCACTTTTAGGATTTACCAATTCAAAATGAACAAAGATAAACAGAAAGTGTGTACTGCATTATTTGACAGGTGTAATGCCTAATCGATAAAACAAAAATGCGAGCAAAAAACTAAACATAAACAAACTAAGTTTTTCGGAAAAGTTTTTTATTTTAACGACTTGTATACACAGTTAAAAAAGTATCAAATTAGGAATCACCTTGTATGTATATATTGTTTTGATGTATTGAAGTTTTTGGCAACCGGTAGGATGGTAGATAAATTATCCAGTTATCCTGAATTATGGAAATTTGAGTTTAGTGTATAAATAAATCGTAGGTCTTTTCAAGGCAATCGTTAGTGGTTGAATAAATTGAGGTTCAAGGTGATTCGTGAAAAATTGCGGTATATATTGGACTGACGCTTAAGTATTTTAGTTGGAAAATATTTCATACATGATGCTTAAAATAGATGCCGCTAAGGGATGGACAAGGGGGAGTAATCCCCCCTCTTGGAAAATCGAAACAATCAAGATTTTGATATTCACCTTCTAATAATATAACACAAAATATGTCTTAGCTGAAGAAAACTAATGAATATTAGTTTTAAATACAGCCCAAGTTATTAGAAATAGAAGAAAAATCTGTATGCGCCAATATTTCTTTAAATACATAATGGGTTAGAGCAGGGGTTCCCAACCT
Source organism: Callosobruchus maculatus (assembly GCA_951848785.1). NCBI lineage: Eukaryota > Metazoa > Arthropoda > Insecta > Coleoptera > Chrysomelidae > Callosobruchus > Callosobruchus maculatus. Next base: position 1,143,609 of record CATOUR010000009.1, on the reverse strand, counting down.
GTGCGCCGCGGCGCCCTGGTGCGCCGTAGAAAGTAAAGAGGGGCGCCGTGAGTTGATTCTCTATAAGGTCTAAAGCACAAATATTTGTGGGTGCCTAAAAAGCAACAATACCTATTCTGACGCTCGCCACATTTGGAAACTACTGGAGAAGATTACAACGTTCAGGAAGAAACTACAAGTTTGGATAAAAAAGACGAATGAAGGCGGCGGTCAAGATTGCTTTCCACAATTGTATAAATATGCGGAATCCAATGAACTGGTTGTCTCACAAGACCTGACGGCCCTTTGCACGGAACACTTGTGGAAGCTCACTAAATGGTTTTCGAAATACTTTGCAGATGATGATGTCGAAAAATTTGCGTGGATCCAAGATCCCTTTCATACGCAAGCTCCGCCAAAATTCTCCAAATCCGATTTGGTGGAGTTTTGGCTATAGATTCAAAATGAATATCCAAACCTAACTTCAACAGCTTTACGAATTTTTATTCCGTTCGCAATGTCATATTTATGTGAAGCTGGATTTTCAGCCGTAGCTGTAATCATGAACAAATATCGCTCAAGGATCAATGAGGAGCAAGAAATGAGAGTCGCGGTCGAATTTTATATTCCCCGTTTTGAAAAACTATACAGAGATCGCCAAACTAAATCGTCACATTCATTTGACTGTCATATATTATTTTTGTTTTTCTTGAGTCTTTCTTTTTGTTTTCTGTTTCAATTCTGAATTCTTATAAATATAATAAAATCAACTTCATTTCCTATTGAGGAAGTTTTAATTTTTGTGTCTACTATTATTGTAGATACCGTTGTTTCGACAGTATCTATTTAAAATAGCTGTCTAAGGTAGGGCGCCGTGACAAAATGCCAAGCTTGAAAGTGCGTCGCAGGTTGAAAAAGATTGGGAACCCCTGGGTTAGAGCGAGGAATCAGATTGACGTGAAAAAATGATGAATGTGCGTTATCCACATCCACCATAAATGCCAAAAGGGCGACTATCGCAATTTTGCCACAGCCATGGGAAGCCGTTGGGTATTTAGTGTTAGTATGGATATTTAGTATTAGTAAAATAATAGAAAAACATAAGCGAGAAGAGAAAGAAGCCCAGTACATCGATAAATGTGGTGATTCGGTGCTGGGGCCCACCCTGTGTTTTCTGTGCTTACAAACGAGTGAACACAGCTGGTGGTATCTCAGTGCCTAGTCATCCCTGCAGCGAATAGAAGAAACAAGAAGAATAAGAAGATGTAGAAGAGGAAAAGGAAGATGCAGTCATGTGCAGAAGAGATCGTGATGAATGTCAGTGACATCACTGATGATAGTGAGGTAAGGTTAGATTATAGGAAAGGCTTTCCATTCTAGAGACCCTTATATCAAAGATAACTTACTAATCTTAATTATTCAGTGTATAAATAGATTATTAACAATGTCCTACTCGTATATCGATCGATATCGATATATTTATTTGTTGACTATACAAATAAATATTAGTTATAGTTCGCAGGTAATTACTACCTCTAAAGACAATCCAAGGCACTTTTTTGTATTCTTGTTTGGTATAACTTACTATTGTGAATTGAATCAGATTTTATTCAAGCTGTTACACTAGGGTGCATTAACTGTATGCGAAAACACCTAACAAATAACGCAAAACATGCTCGAAAACCATCTGAAGGCCCCCCGATACTCAAATAAAATCAACCAAAGAAACTACTGCTTGACGGTGACACGTTACATAAGCAGGTATCGGTGAGAAGTGAGAAATATTTGACAGGTCCACTACGTACGGCGCCGATAGGAGACCCTTTTTGTTGCAGTTTTTATCAGGTGTTGTCCTAGTTGCATTACTGTGACTTGCAACAAGTAGGTACCACTTTACATATCCTAGACCATGACATATCCGAAAACCTACCTCTTGTAAATACAAAAAACATATAACAAAACTCGAGCAGCTCATGGGTCTTTGGTATTAAGGGTCAACTCGCGAAATATCTCTCCAAGAACTCAAATCACTAGGGTGGAGAATTATCATGATAACAGTGAGGCCAACTCGCTAAGATACTAGGGGTCAACTCGCAAAATATCCACTCCTTTGTACTAGTTCAGCACGAAGGGTCAACTCGCAACGTACTTCGAGATTGTTATCTGTTTTATATCGCAGACGTTCAAGAATTGGATTATCAAACCACTAATGATATAAATGTGTGTATGAAACTTTGAAAATTGTCTAGCAAACAAGTTATCAAATAAAATAAGAAAATAAATCATTATATCAATAAATAAAGATACAATGAGTAGAATTGGGTACTCGATAAACTCACCTATACACAATCTATGCACAATTACAAAACAAATCACAACACCTCTTTACTGTACGTGATAGTGCCTTTTCGACAAGAAGGACCGTACTTTCAAGTTGTATTTAAACCCCAAACATTATATGCGATTTTGGACCTTATTTTAATCTGGCAAACATCTTGGAAATAATAAAATACGCCCAAGTTCTTGTGAAGCTCTTTCGGCTGTTGAGAAGACAATATCTCGGTCGGGTGGTGATTTATTACCAGTCTGGTTTTAGCTTTCCTTTATATACTAGCCTTTATGGCGTCACTTTTACGATGCATTTTTCACTAAACTGTAGGATAACATTATTTTTGGATATATAAAATTTTCTCACCCTGACACATATAAGTCAATTTGTTAATCCTGTGCCATTTTGATGTTTTCTGTACCATGTACCACTTTACAATCCTAAATCATGTAATATTTGAAAACTCCTTGTAAATAAAGGGAGTGTATACTGATTGTTGAATTTGTTGAACGATGGAAAGATGAACATATTAAAAGCCATTTAGATTATGTAGTATGTGTCTGTACAAATATTTCAGGGGGTGATTTCCTGGATGATTTTGAGTAAAAAACTTATATGAACGTATGTCCTAAACGTCATAACTCTCGAGCTACAGCTTGAAGGAAATGATGGTAAGGCCGACCATCTAAACGCCCTGGTAAGAAAAAAGGTCCTCCTATAAGATTATCAACAATAATACCGACCCAAACATTAACAGAAAATTGGTACTGCTAGTTTGTTTCTGTGTACATGGACACAATATACTAAATTTCATAAAGAAAACTAAAGCCTTAGGTAGGCACCAAAGTTATTACAAAAAAAAGTTTGTTTTTTTTTATTAGAACTTTGTAGCATGAAAGTTATAACGTTTAGGACATACGTTCATATTAAGTTTCTTACTCAAAATCATCCAGGAGAAAACCCCTGAAATATTTGTACATCAATAGGAAACACTCTGTATAAATTATTAATCTCCTAATGAAAACTAAATATCTGCCCGTCGCCCATGTTTCTCAAAAAAAACGCCGATTGTCGGTTAGTTTTTAAGGTGATTCAATTCACAATAGTTACTAGTTATACCATATTTACCCGAAGTACTTTGATAGACAGTTATTAATGCTGTGCTAGTTCTAGCCCTGCTTATGTGCATTTTTTCGATGCCCGAATCATTATCATTGCCTGAAAAACACGGTAACATTTTTTCTCGGCGTCCTTCTAAAACGCATGCGAAACACCGCACCCGAATATAGAATTTACGAAGTAAAATGGCATAATGTACGTCCTGGAATACTGCAACAGTGGCGGTTTCTGCGTCCAAAAATAGCATGCAGCTAAAAACACGTCACGTGCCGCCATCTATCGACCGATCGTCGCGTTGCGTTCTATTTACAACTCGCTTGGAGCAGATTGCGATATCCCAGAGAGAGAGAGAGAGAGAAACAGAGCGGGAGAGAGAGAGAGGTACATTTCCTCGTCCTGCTTGCCAATCCAATATCTTACGTAACCCCATGGATGAAATTAAATTTGTGCCTTAATTTGAACAGTCTGCGATATCATCGCCCTAGCTAGTATTGGTTTAATTATCGATGGCTGCCCTAATCTGGTGGAGTTTGACGTAGTGCTGTTGGTATTTCGCTTTTGGTTTTGGACGCTGCACGCTACTGGGTTTGTTGATTTGATTTGCTTTGATTCCAGCTTGCTGTGACACATAGTTTGTCTTTGCCTTTTACCCCTGTATCTAACCTCTAAAATAGTGTTGAAGCCCTTCCTCTACTAGGTAGTTATTAACCTTAACTTCTAAAGCAAATCAAAAAGTGGAGTCAAGTTGATTGACTCAGTACAATACCCACACATTACGGTGATATAATTTTGTATTTTTTGTTTTTTTTATTAAAGCTGCGCCGCCACTGACACAACTTCTAAAAACCATACGCATTTTCCATCCTTTCCACGTCACGGTAGTAATACTTTGTCAGAATTTCATTAAAATTATAGTGTTATGCCGCTAGGTTTTCTTTGCACAGCTCAATGGGACAATGGACAGCTTATTATGAATAAAATACATTTTTCAGTTTTACAGCCCCCTATCCTTTAATCGCCCCCAAAAAAAAGTAGAAAACGATCAAGAACCCCCGAGGTGCCTAAAAACTAAGTTTGAGGAATATTTGAATCATTTTACTTTTTTTGCTTATTACTTCGCCGCCCATACACCGATTTTCAAAATTATAGCAGAATTACCTCTCTGGCGCACGTATTCACTGGCAGCAATATTTTGATCTTTGAAATTCGACAACCGGAATTCCAGACTGATTTTTTGCAGACAACCCTATATCGACGTGTTTGCAATAAAATTGTCTTTATTTTGATATAAGTTTCATGCATTAACCATACCGGTGCAAATTACTATACTTGATTTACCTGTTTATACCCGCCTACCCTATAGTTGGGACGGGAAAAACGTTGCCAACCTAACGTTTGCATATTCTATGGGCTTCATACTTTCGATTGGTATGTGATTTGTCTATTAACCAAACCAAAATTAATTTTCCAATACTTAATTAATCATATCCTGGACTGAAATTTTTCAGCCAACCCACTCGCGATATGTTTTTTAACATATTAAATTTAATATAAAATGCTTTTCATCCATTAACCAGTTCGGTGAAGGTCGCTCTATATTCGGATCTTCTACTAATACAGGGGTTACTGAGATTACGAGGCTAGAAAAACGCCAACACACAGACAGACCAATGGAAATGAGTGACGTAGATTTCCATTATGTAAATATCACATAAAGCTAAAAAGCATATTATCTCAAATTCCAAAATTTTCGCGGTAACAATACTTCCCTCACATATTGGTGTGGGAAGTAAAAATTGTACCAAGTAGTTTTTGACGCATTTACGAGATATATCAAAAAATATTAACAATTTGCAAAGATTTTGTCGGTCCCAAGACAATAAATAAATATCATAAGATGAATCTGATAAACAAAAAGCATTCAATAAAATCTCAAAACACTTTTTGATTACGCCTAAAAGAATTGTGAACACAAAATTGCATACAAATGAAGTTTGCTACCACCACCTACCTCTCAAATATATTCCCTCCCTCTAAATTTCCCCACCTATATTTTCACTATATTTTTGAAAATTCATCAGTAATATCAAAACGATTGAACACTCTTTTTGTATTTCTCCGCCACCAGATTTATTCAATTTTTTAAATTTGGTGAAAGTACATGTGAAATTTGGTGAAGGTACATGTGAACTTTCGCCAATTTTCGAAATATGAACCCTTAGCATTGGTCACTGGCACTGTCCTTTTTTCTGAACTAACAATTTACCTGTAAGTGAAAATACAGTGATTGAACAATACTACTACCAAACGTCAGAGAGTTAACTAATCATCATCTTAAATGAAAATATTTATAGCATCAGAACTACTTTGAAAAGGTTATTTTTAAAACGCGTGGATTTTCAAGAAGTGACAGCTTTCATGTTCGTCAGTCAGCTGTTGTTGCATCATAGGATGGTGATTGATAATGATATACATGTGTCTCCGCTTTGAAAATATACTGGGTGATACAGCTATACAAATGCACACTTGATTTTGCAGGTTGTATGGAAGGGCAACCTAGTTGAATACCGCCCCCCTCTTCCAAAATTTGTACGTTTAATTTTGTGATGAAAAGAAAAAATAAAGACACATAATAAGTTTGATGAAATTTCAGACCAAAAAATAACGATTTTTAGTGTGATAATGCAAACGTTTTCGATTTCGAGATCATAGATTTTTTGGGTGTTTTATGGACAAACTCAGTTACGAAAGTCCATTTCATTTAATTTCGTTGGCCTTTCTGTCTGACGGTCTGTCCCCACTTTTCTACTCATGAAATCTTACCCAATAGTTGAGTCACCTTCTGTCAAGCTTCTGGGGACCAACATCAACAAAAACATGTGCCGGCACGACCACGTTGTCAGTATTGGTAAAACCGCATCCCAGAAGCTTGGAGTCTTGTTCCGCTGTAGGAAGCTGTATACACCAGAGCAACTACTGCTGCTCTACAAGGCACAGATCCGACCATCTTTGGAGTATTGCCCCCATACATATGTGGGAATGGGCTCCGAAGCACTCTCTAAAGCTTCTGGACTCTATCTAGAAGAGAGCATTTAGACTAATCGATACGCCTAATCTCACAAAGAACCTCCACAGCATGGAACATCGGAGAAGGGTGGATGACCTGTTCCTGTTTATAGATTCTGTCTCGGAAGATGTTCGAGATAATAACACCGAAGACCATCTGAACGAGGAATACTAGAGAGGCTCTGCGAGCTCATTCTTACCAGGTGGAGGTCCCTACTCCCCGAACCAGTCTCTTCGAACATTCTTTCTTTTGGACGCTGTGGAATGAGCTGCTGGGGAATTTGTATACCGATGGTTACAACCTGCAGCGTTTCAAATATAACGTGCACAAACACTTATCCTTTCGCAGCGCTTCTACGGCGCCCTAGGCTTCCAGCCTTTGCGGGAGGTTTTCCATAAAAAAGTGATGCCCCAATTGGAGTAAATGTTGTAGGAGGTATTTTTTTCCAGGAGCCGTCCGACCTTGCTGTCCCCGTCAATACTTAAGCCTTAAGGCCTATTGTATTATTGCTCCTCTCTTTTACAGTATCCACTCCAGCAATCTGGATCCCTGCATAAGTTTATGCAGTTTACCTACTGGTCCTGGTGCTGAGCCGTACTCCATTGGTTCTAGCTTGGTCTTCCCAAACAGCTGTTGTCTCTTGTGATCTAGCGCTTCGCACTCACAGAGTACATGTAGGGCTGACTCAGTTCCTCTTCCACACAATCTGCAGTTGAGGTCTCCATTGTAGAGTCCCATTTTATTCAGGTGTTCCTTCAGGCCACAATGTCCTGGGAGGAGACCCGTCGTTATTCGGAGCTGATTTCTACTCAAGAAGAGCAGTGTTTCAGCTATTTTCTTGCATGGAGATTTAATGAATGTTTTTCCATGAACACATCCTGGCAACAAGTTCCACTGCTCCTTGTGCTGATGTTTCATCTATTCTCCCACCTGGTGTCTGATTGTGCTTTTAGGCACCCCAGGGCGGGTTCTGCTCCAATGTATAGGGCAGACGAGCCTAGTCTTGCTAGCTCGCCCGCCCTTTCATTGCCTCTTATACCTGGGTGTCCAGGCACCCACTCCAAAGTTACTTTGTTGTGTTCTGCCAGTCTTCCCAATTCTTGTAAGCATTCCCAGACTAGAGCAGACGTAACTTTGGGCGCTTCTAGTGCCCTAAGTGTAGCCTGACTGTCTGTAAGTATTGCGATCCTCTTGTTCCTGTAGGATCGCTCATTATTGATCCTTGCACATTGGAGGATGGCGTACACCTCTGACTGAAATACCGAGGCGTATTTTCCTAGCGGAATGCTCTGTCTGGTTCCTCTTCCAAAGATTCCCGCTCCTGTGCCTTGCTCGGTCTTTGATCCATCTGTGTACCAGACTATTTCCCGGTGCAGGTTGTTTACTTCACAGAGTTCTCGATCTCTTATTATAGTTTCGAATTTCTTGGTGAAGATGTATTTCGGAGTTATGTGGTCCTTTCTAGCATCCATTATGGTGTTCCTCACATATTCTGTGATTTGGTTGTGTCCAAGATCCTTGTAAATTCCTCTTGGTAGGGTTTGTAGTCTGGAGTAGCCCATTCTCGCCTCGCCCATGGTAGGGGGTACTGGAAGGTAATTCCAAGGACGCATTTCTGACCAATTTCCCTACTAATCGAATCCGGAAGATCTTCCCCTATCAGAAGCTTTGTCCTAAAACATCGAGAAATAAGTCACTGTTTGGTGATCTAATCGTGCTCTCGTCAATTTGTCAAACCAACACCAGACCGCGTGAGTCAGAGCCTAGATACCAGAGTACCGCGGCTGCTGTGTTAGGGGGATTTGAATGGGCCAACAGCCTCAGGCCCAATAAATACATCTTATGGCAGTCCATTCCAAGCCTTGGACACCTTGGGAATAAATGTGTGGTTGTACCGCTCGGTTCTTGATGTATGAAGAACGACCGCCTTAGACGAATAACATTTCACTACTAAAAACTTATTAAAAATATTTATTCAATAATAAAATCAATAAATTTTTAACTCTTTTAAATTAGGATGAGATGCAACGGACGCGCAGGTGCATCTGATAGGAGCGATGAGCGGCGGAACGATAGAAGATGATAATAATGTTTATTTGGCAAAGACATAAGAAGTTACAGAAATCGTCTACAGAAGCAGAAAAATATACATCTTTGCTGCTAATAAACAGGGAAAATCCACAGAGTGAAAAACACTGTACGTGGTTATATGAATGTATAAATAAATAAAAAAAAATAAGGCATAGAATAGATACGCTTATGCAGTATGGGTACTGCAAAAAATCAGTATTAAAATAAAATATATATGAGAACCGCTACAAGATCCCCTCCAAGTTACTTGAATACTCTAACACTAATCTATACAAATAAGTTTCAGATACACTCATCCATTCAGTACAACACAAAAAAAAAAGAAAGTTTTAAAATACACCCAATGGAAAAAGCTATATCATTTATCACTCTACAATTTGGAATAATCTGTTGTAGTCAAAATTCATCACATATTTTTTTAACCGATTTTTGAAAAATAAAAATGAACTTCTTTGACTTGACCTATGGATCTGCACATAAAACTGGTAATGTAGTTACTTTGAGAATTTCTAGTGGTTCAAATATGTAAGGAGCAGCAGAGCAGAGCGTCCTACCTTGGACACCCTGGGATTAAATCTGCGTGTTGTACTGCTCGGTTCTTGATGTATGAAGAACCACCGCCTTAGGATGAGATGCCGCGGTCGCGCGGGTGCATCTGATAGGAGCAGTGAACGGCGGAACGATAGAGGATAGCTCAGAGGAGTAGATTCCGTTGGAATATCGATAGAGGAGTGATAGGTCACCAACAACACGCCGGTGAGAAAGTGGCTGGAGGTGGCGCGTTAAGGCCGGATCGCCAATTAGTCGAATTGCCCTTCTCTGAACGGCATCTAGTATAGACAGGGCAGTAGGGGCACCAGCTCCCTAGACATGAGAGCAATACTCCAGGCCAGGTCTTATCTGGGCTTTATATAGCCTGAGGAGGCTACATACTCTCACTTTCTGGCTCTAAATAGGTACCCAAGCTTTTTACCAGTAGCTGTTGCAATTGACGCAACGTGTTCGTGCCAGATCAGATTTTCTGCAATGTTGACTCCTAACAGCTTGAATGAGTGACTCCTTGGCAGAGCCCGGTTGTTCATTAGAACCTGGTGTTGGCTTGGGCACTTCATGTTTGATAACGTACAGAACTGGGTTTTTACCATATCCTTTAGGCTCCAAGCAGTAATGGTATCGAGATCCTTTGAAAGCGAAACTGCCACTGCCAGTCTCCTGCGTTCCAGCTCGACCACAGAGATAGGTCTATTGCTCATGATGCCTGCATGCAACGTACTACTGTCATCTGCAAAACTGTGGTTTGGATTCCCCTATCAAAAGCTTTGCGCTAAAGCATCAAGAAATAAGTCACTGTTTGATGATCAAATTGCGTTCTCGTCAGTGTTCGTCAAACCAACAACCAACCACCCCCCCCCCCCCTCTAATGAAATTGGGAGAGTTCACCCTTGACCTGAAGCACAGCATAGTAAAAAACCAGCATAATATCTCTTAGGATTTCCTATATAAAAATGGTTCGCACAAAATTTGGCCTTGGGAGAGTTTATTAATGATTTTACGGCTGTGAAGTTTGGGTAGAGATGAGAAAATGAAGATATCGATACCCGTACCAACTCGATATTTTTTAGCCTCATAGGCGCGTTTGGTTCGTATAGAGAATTTTGTGCAATTGATTACAACCCTCAAATTTTATATAGCGATACACCTACAAAAGTATCGATACCGGCCTGGAATTGCTCAAAAAGTATCTAAGATAAAAATAGTCGATATTTGTGCAGAAGTACAAGTATCGAAGTACCGTTACCATCCCTACAAATAATCATCCAAAAGTGGGGATGCGCGTGTAATTTCTTCCAACTTGAGTTATTGTGCTGGTTGTTTACTATGTTGTGCCTGAAGTTTGACAAGGTATGACCGGGTTAGCGTCCTACCTTGGACACCCTGGGAATAAATCTGCATGTTGTACCGCTCGGTTCTTGATGTATGAAGAACGACCGCTTTAGGATGAAATGCCGCGGTCGCGCGGTGCATCTGATAGGAGCGGTGAGCGGCGGAACGATAGAGGATAGCTCAGAGGAGCAGATTCCTGATGAAATTGGGAGAGTTCGCCCTTGACCTGACGTATGACAAGTTATGACCGTGTTCGTCCTTCCCCGGAGCGTCCTACCTAACAACAACGCCGACCCGGTCGGGATCCAAATATTCCCAGATTAAATTTAAACGGGCATGCGATTTATAGCGACCGTTTTTATGCTGGTGTGCGGGTGAGATAGTAGTGAGATGCACTACTCGTGTTGCACACGTGTTGCAGCGGTTTGGCATTCTTTTCGGCCAGAACACACCTGCTTTTTTTTGCACTTAAAAAAGGCCACACTATTGGTGACAAAAATACGACATAGTATGTCTGTTGGACGTCTTCATGTCACTCATTTTCGTCGGTCTGTTTGTGTTTCGATCTATCAGTCTGTCGCCATATTTCTGGCGCGTAATTTCAATAACCGTTGTTTTAGGTATATACGATGAAGGAACTTTTTTGCATCCGTCAGTATAAAAATTTCAGCTGATTTGAGATGTGATGATTGGTATTTTTCAAATCGTTGGTTTCAATGTCTTTGAATATGTACCAGTTAAATTAGAACTTTTACTTGGTAATCAATCCTCTAACCTGTAACTTTGGAACTGCGAAGTTGGTTTTGATTAAATGTTGACGCCATGTTACCACAGTAGGTAGCCAGTAATTTCATCCCACCAAAAAAAGGTAGAAAATGGTCAGGAACCCCTAAAACGCCTAAAAACGAAGTTTTCGCTGTTTTTGTATTTTTGGTTTTTTTATTATTGCTGGGCTATCACTGATGCGATTTCTAAAATCCATACGCGTTTTCCATCCTGGCCAAGATGATAATAATGTGTCAGAATTTCATTAAAATCGGTCAATAGGTTCCGCGTTACACAACGCAGAACGATCTAAATGCAATGCTCATAATGGGTTTCTGTAATATGCAAGACAATGTTCAGATGGACCTAAAACAGTGTATTATGCCGCTAGGCCTTCCACAGGTCAATGGACAGCCTATTATGAATACAACAAAATTTTCTGTTGTCAACCTCCCACCCTCCACACACCTCAGTTTCACCCCCACCTAAAAGAAACAGAAAATGATCATCTACTCTCTAGCACTACAAACCCAATCCATAGTTTTGCGGATGACAGTATGCTGCATGCAGGCATCATGAGCAATAGACCGATCTCTGTGGTCGAGCTGGAACGCAGAAGACTGGCAGTGGCAGCTTCACTTCCAAAGGATCTCGATACCATTACCGCTTGGGGGCTTAAGAATATGGTTAAATTTAATGCCTCCAAGACCCAGTATTGTACGCTATCAAACAGCAGTGCCCAAACCAACACCAGGTTTTAATGAACAACCGGGCCCTCCCAAGGAGTCACTCCTTCAAACTGTTAGGAGTCAACATTACGGAAAATCTGATCTAGCACGAACACGTCGCGTCAATAGCAACAGCTGCTGGTAAAAAGCTTGGTTACCTATTTAGAGCCAGAAAGTATTTCTCACCATGTAACCTCCTCACGCTATATAAAGCCCAGATAAGACCTTGCCTGGAGTATTGCTCTCATGCCGATCCGGCCTTAACGCGCCACCTTCAGTCACTTTCTCACCGGCGTGCTGTTGGTGACCTCTCACTCTTCTACCGATATTCCAACGGAATCTGCTCCTCTGAGCTATCCTCTATCGTTCCGCCGCTCACTGCTCCTATCAGATGTACCCGTGCGACCGCTGCATCTCATCCTAAGACGGTCGTTCTTCATACATCAAGAACTGAGCGGTACAACCGCACATTTATTCCCAGGGTGTCCAAGGCTTGGAATGGACTGCCAGAAGATGTATTTATTGGGCCTGCTGGTATTGGCCCATTCAAATCTCGCGTTAATAAACTTCCCCTAACATAACCCTTTCACAGCAGCCGCGGTACTCTGGTATTTAGGCTCTGCCTGCGCGGTCTACTCAGTTATATAAAAAAAAGAAAGATCAGGAGAATATTTGATTTGTTTTTTGCTTTTTACTTTGATGCCCTTGTACCGATTTTGTAAATCATAGCACCGTTACCTACTAAGACCCCACAGCATGTCGCTGTCCAAATTTCATCACAATCCATGCAGCGGTTACTGAGATTATCAGACTAGCAACACGACAACAGACAGACTAACCGATGGACAGACAAACCGATGGGCAGACAGACCGACCGACAGACCACTAGATCGCAATATTACCCCCCATCTATCGCTGTGGGAAGTAGAGTCATCACATTATGTTTCTCTTTGTTACTTCTGCGTTAACAGCATTACCCACTATGACCCCATAGAATATCGCACCCCAAATTCCAGCGTGATCTGAGACTATGCGGTGACGACGAACCGATGAAATCAAAAATTTTCACGATCACTAACGGTGTAAGAAGTAACTAGAGTTCTTCACTGCTGTTCGAGGCGATCTGTAGAAAGAGCAGCTGGTTGGTCGTTCGCCCTTTGCGGTTGGGAATCCGAGGCTTCCGCGCATGGTCGGCTCAGGAAGCCTTCCCGACAGAGCCAAATTGGCAGGCGGAGCCGCATTTCGCAGCGGCGAAGGCTGCACGCGCGCGATTTTCGTTTATTTTGGGGCGCAGCCGCCCAGGATTTAGTCGGGACGATGCTCAGCTGTTCCTTCATAGCCGCACTAGATCCACGGTGGGCCGGTGTCGTTCATGTGCAATCGCGACGTGCTGTGTACCTGACGTTATTGTACGGATATCAGTGTGTTTATCCTTCGATCAGATTGAAAAGTGACTATCGGTATACTAACTGACAAAAAAAGGTAAACGTTCGTACATGTTTATCCGATTTTAAGAAATTTTGATAGGCGCGTTTAGTGCTTCTTAGCATTGGTTCAGTATTCGATTCTTCTGCGAGTTCTTATGGTGTCATCAGCCGCATTGATTTACACAAAATCTCAGCTCACTTGAACCTCACTCAGTTCAATGTTCTTTTTATCCACTCAATTCAAATGATGTTAACAAAAACTGTCAATTTTAGGTTATGAACTGATATTTACTGATTTAACAATCTCACTTTAGCATGGAAGATCTCACTTAACTTGCAAAACGAATGCGCCTGTTGATACACCAAAACTCAGTACTGATATGAATGAATGAATAAGGACCAGAGGCTATCCAGCACGGAATGTGGCTGGTGCATAGGCCACACGATGGGCCCTTTTGCACCTCTATCCGCGCTAGTTCCTAAGACCTGCCCTTTTGGCAAAAGCAAGTACATTCTTAGGTCCTATCCGTTTTATCTCTATTGGTTCCAAGGTTCTTTTAGCCCAGCATAGTCTGCCGGTGATAACCCAGAGTTTCACAGCGACACAAGATGTGTGCCGAGGATTCTTCCTCTTCACCACACCACGTGCACGTTGGGTCGTTGACCACCATCATCACGAACAAGTGACGCCTGAAGGTGTTGTGACCCGTTAATAGGCCTACTAGCAATCTCAAGTTACTCCTATCCAGAGAGAGACAAAATCGTCCTATTCTCTCTGCAGGCCCTGCTAATAACTCCCGAGCCTGGCGGAGATGACCAGAGATGTTGTTCCATCTCAGAGAGTGTTGATTCTGGATCCACTCTCCAGTTGTTTTCCTAATCAAGTTTGCAGATAGTCCTAAGGCTGGTTCCGGGCCCACAAAACTGTTGCCGGATCCCATCCTAGCCAGATGATCCGCCATTTCGTTACCCTTTACCCCAGCGTGCCCAGGTACCCACATCAGTACTGATAACAAAGTCGATATTTTCTGAGCCTTTTGTACATCGTTCCAAGAATACCTCAGGACTGAGGGTTAAGCCATCCCAACCTGGTGAAAAGGTGGTGATACAGCTCAACGAGCTTTCCCGTAACGTGGCCATGGAAGACCAGAGTTCCCCCAGAATGAATTCTCGCATTGATAATACAGTATATGCTCAACAGTCTCATCTTCCTGTTAACATCCCCTTCCTTAACTGACACTGTCCAGTAACAGCACCAGTCGCAATGTGGGGGTGTTGCCTGGACTTTGGAGCATCTCATTACACACTTTCAGGGATCAACATCAACCTGGCACGACCACGTCGTCAGTATCGCTAAAACGGCATCCCAGAAGCTTGGAGTTTTGTTCCGCTGTAGGAAGCTGCATACACCAGAGCAACTACTGCTGCTCTACAAGGCACAGATCCGACCATCGCTCGTTGGAGTATTCCTCCCATGTGTGGGGATGCGCTCCGAAGCACTCTCTAAAGCTTCTGATGGACACTATCCAGAAGAGAGCAATTTGACTAATCGATACTCCTAACCTTACAAAATGACCTCCACAGCCTGAATTATCGAGGAAGGGTGACTGACCTGTCCCTGTTTTACAGATTCTTTCAGGGAAGATGTTCGAATGAGCTCCCCCAGATAATAACACAAAAGTCTCCTCCAGAATTTCTTCTTTTGCACAGACACTAATCCTCTCGCAGCGCTTTTACAGCGCCATAGGCTTAACAGTACCATAGCATCATGTTAAATGTCATTAATATGTTTGTGGACGGTGCTGCAAACTCGATGTTGAATTGGAGACAGATCAAGTGATTTTGGGGGCCAAGGCAGAGGGTTGTTGTATCACTAAACTGAAAAACACTGCAAATTCTACGCTGTCTAGGCATTTGAAGAAATGTGTGGCAAGCTATATTCTCTCAATAACAAAACCTGAAATCTTAATAATTGATTATTGTTTATTATTCTTGAAATCGGATTAACATATGAGCATATACTTTTTTTGTCAGTTAGTGTTTCTATTTTATTTATGTTCGATCAATTTTTTGATTGAGTGCGAAGCTTTTGCAGTTCCGAACAGCCAAGAAAGCATCCATTTGATTGTCTTATTTGTAACTAAAGTGCTTGAGTTATGGGGAAGCAGTGGTATGATGGTTTTCTTATGCCTGATATAAAGTCTTATAGTCGATTTTCCATGGTCAGTTGTTACACCATTCTCTTTGTCGTATGAAAACTTTGTGTCGTTTGTTTTTTCTGTGCGATTCTTCACATTCCTTGTCTATCAGGAAGTTACAAATAGTAACATAAGCTGCTTATTTTTCCTCATCAATGGTTTTGTATGGATTGTCTGTCACTACTTACATCTCTGTGCCTTCGTTTCTTAGTCAAAAAAAAATGTAGCAGCTACATTTTATCCTGTTGGTTTTATACTCTTCTCTGTTCATGTCTTGATGAAGACCTCACATTATTTTGTACATGTTTCAGCAGTCAACAACCTGTTAAAAATAACCTATCTCTTATCTTATACCACATCTCCGTTATATGCCTAAATACTCGCTGATCTACAACCTAAGGCATATAGGATTGACATAATAACTTTCTTTTAGTCTTTTAGTTACCTTCAACTCCAGTTCTACCCATATTCTGCACCCAGTGTTCTTCTCCATGGAGAACAGTTCATGTTTCAAGCTGTATGTACCATGTCATTTATTCACAAAGTGACCTTCCCTTGGCAGTTTACAAGTATAACATTTCCTTCACAAAGTTGTTCTAAACCAAAATGACCTCGATGGGAGGAATAGTAGAGCTTTAGAAGTGCAATTGTAAAAAACATTTGGACGCGACTCTCCAAATCTTCAGAAGTGCAGAGGTAAAAAAATTGAGCTTTTCCTGAGGACCTTTAGAATAGTATCTTCTGAGAAACGTTGTATCCCTAGCTACATCCGAGTACATTTTATAATTAGGGAATTCTCCTGGTTACTTTATTTCTGTCCTATAGAAGCAAAGCCCACAACCGATGTTGAAGACTCTTTATATCTCTTATCTTATACCACATCTGCGTCATATGCCTCAATACTCGTTGATCTACAACCTTAAGGTTGACATAATAACAGTCTTTTAGTTACCTTCGACTCCAGTGCTACCCATTTTCTGCACTCAATGTTCTTCTCGATGGAGGACAGTTCTTGTTCCAAGCTGTATGTACTTCCATGTCATTTATTCACAAAGTGACCTTCTTGGCAGTTTACAAGTATAACATTTCCTTCACAAAGTTGTTCTAAACCAAAATGACCTCGATGGGAGGAATAGTAGAGCTTTAGAAGCGCAATTGTAAAAAACATTTGGACGCGACTCTACAAATCTTCAGAAGTGCAGAGGTAAAAATATTGAGCTGTTCCTGATGACCTTCAGAATAGTATCTTCTGAAAAACTTTGCATCCCTAACTACATCCGAGTACATTTTATAATTAGGGTATACTCCTGGTTACTTTATTTTTGTCCTCTAGAAGCAAAGCCCACAACCGATGTTGAAGATGCTTTCTAAATATTCCGTACTTACAATTTGTCGAAAATGGTGGTGTGGTTTGCCTTTTTTTTCTTTCCTGACTGTGCATTTAGGGATCCTAACGGTACCAGGCAAGTGTTTGAGATAAATAACCCATATTTTTACAAGGTCATTTACCTTTCTATTACGCCTCTTCTGATTTTGAAATGAAAAACAAAATATCTCAGAATCACTACTTTGTGGGTATGATGACGTAGACGTCCAGTCTTGAAATACATCATATTGCTTTTTTCAGACATTTGGATGCTGAGCTATTAGGCTACTTGCCTATGTTTTTGCAGCTCGTTCACCACCATGTTGAAGTCTTCTAGTAAATATCATGAAACTCCAATGTCTCCTCAGAAAACTGATGTCTTACTCATGGCATATTTCAAACTCATCACCAGTCTCTGATAAGTTTCAGGTAGCCTATCTGTCAAATATATGGCATTATGTGACAGATAGGTCAGAGACCGGTGAAACCCGCCCTTAGAGATAGCCAAATTATATAATGACGACTAAAAATGTCATTAAAGGTGAAGATTAGTTCTAACTGGTGACTATTATGTTAAAAAAATACCGTGTAACAATTAATAACCTCAAAAGTAGCTTAAACGTTCAGATTTCGGGTATTCAATCTTATATGTATTGTCGAATCTTGACCTGATGGTGGGTCTATGCGCAAAAGTACTTTGGGGGGTAACCTTCATGTGTCCAGAAAAAAAATATGAGGACTTGATTAATGTTTTCGACATACTGGTAGCCTTTAGAAAACAATTTGACACTTCCATGGGTCATTTAGCTAATTGCTAGAGAGTTGTTACGTTTTTATTGGAGCGCGATCAATGCGTCGTTCTGGGGAACCAAAATAGATGCGAGGATGAAATTTTGTTTGTGTTGACCCATTTGACATACCAGTTACATTATATTTAACTGCTACTGCGATTCGAATAGAGCAACGTATTGTACAGAGTGTCTCAAAACACTTTTGTATCATACTTGTTGAAGTAACAAAAAATATTGGTTTCTCACCAATTCATCTAAATTTGGATTTTCAACAATTTCTAAAAGATGGGAGTCAAGTTGATTGACTCAGTACTTCCCACAAATAATGATTTCATTTTATTGTTTTCCCATTACATGAAGCTATAGTCTGAAATCGCCTTACAACCAAATCATCGCCCACCCTCCCGCAAAAAAACGTACAACACAAAACTTTCGTAAATAGTTTCTTGCGTCTCCCTCCTTAGAAACTAGGACGCCACAGTTTTCATTCTGCATGCTTCAACTGAACAATGCAAAACGATCAGGAGCCTCTAAACCGTCTAAAAGCGAAGTATGAGCTGTTTTCATATTTTTAGTTTTTTTATTATTGTTGCGCCACCACTGACACGATTTTTCAGACACTGGCGCGTTTTCCACTCTCGCCGCGATAGTCAATTCTTTGTCGAAATTTCATTAAAATCAGTTTAATAATTTTTGCTTTACGCAATATACATAGAACGAAATTAAGCAATACCCGTATATGTATACATCACAAAACTGTAAGTCCCTTGGTTCCTGTAATAGGCAAGGAAATGTTCGGATGGGCCTAAAAAAGTGTATTATGCAGCTAGGTTTTTCATTCACAGGTCAATGGACAGCTCATTATAAATACCACACATTTTGCAGTTTTCCAACCCCCCACCCCCAACTACCCCAAATTCACCCCTACCCAAAAAAAAGTAGAAAATGATCAGGAACCCCTAAAACGCCTAAAAACAAAGTTGAGGCGTTTTTATTTTTTTTTATTTTTTATTATAGCTGCGCCGCCACTGACACGATTTTTCCAAAACATACGCGTTTTCCATCCTCGCCGCGGTAGTAATACTGTGACAAAGTTTCATTAAAATCCATTCCATAGATCTAAAGCAATATTCCTATGTATTTATCAGAAAATTCTAAGTCCCTTGGTTTCTGGAATAGGCAATGCAATGTTCGGATGGGCCTAAAAATGGTATTATGCCGCTAGGTCTTTCTTTTACAGGTCAATGGATTCCTATTATGAGTAAACAGATTTTTGAGATTTACAACCCCCCACCCCCCAACCACCCCAATTTCACCTCTACCCAAAAAAAAGTCGAAAATGATCAGGAACCTCTAAAACACCTAAAAACGAAGTTTGAGGAATTTTGTTTTTTGCTAATTACTCCGCCGCCCCTGCACCGATTTTCAAAATTATAAGAACATTACCTACTATGACCCCACAACATATCGCTGCCCAAATTTCATCACAATCCATGCAGCGGTTACTGAGATTACGAGGCTAGAAAAACGCGCACAGACCGACGGAAATGAGTGACATTGATTTTCGTTATGTAGACATCATAAAACACCCAAAAAGCGTGTTATCTCAAAATCGAAAATTTTCGCGATCACAATACTCGCCTCACCTATCGGTGTTTCTTATTATTGTGTCACCCAATAAGGTTTTTGTTTTTAGTCACGTGACGTCCGTTTCAAAATGTTTAATGGAACACCCTGTATATGTGTGACTTTTTGTGTTTCTCCCGATAAAACAATTCCAACAAACTAGCAATCTTGGGGTCTAAAGTGATTAATTCAAGAGCTACAGGTACTTAAAGGACTGTACCACTACCATTATGAAACACTACCAAAATAATTGAACTATAGGTGTATATTTTATAATAGATAGTAGTGGTATGATACCATCATTTAAGTACCTGTAGCTCTTGATTTAATCACTTTAGACCCCAAGTATGCTAGTTTGTTGGAATTGTTTTATCGGGAGGAACACAAATAGTCACAAATATACAGGGTGTCTCATTAAAAATTTTGAATCGAACGCCACGTGACCAAAAACAAATACCTTATTGGGCGACAGAATAATAGTGATATAGGCATATAGGCATGGGATTCCTACAAATATGACACCAGTGGCAGGTAACGCTTTGGGGGAATCAAAATTTCTGGTCCAGGTCAAATGGAGAATTTTGGCAATTGAAATACTGCCCGCGTACCTATGCTATGGTGTGAGTAACAAAATAAATTTGAAAACTTAAATATCTGAACCTAACAAAAATAGATATATGTGCACACCTTAATATTGTGTAATATTCAGTACAGTCAACATATAAATGTTTTAATTGCATTTAAATGCACACTAATGTCACCGACGACACCTGTGGAGGTCATAAAACGATCACACATCAATAGTTTTATGCGATCGTAACGTTCGCATCGTTGCAGTTGGCACACCTGTGGTCAGCTGATATTTATGATCGCTAGTAGTCGGCCAAAAGTCGCAATCTCTGCCTACCTAGCTAGTTGTTTCATAATAAGATCTCGTGTAAATATAGCCGCGTCAAATATGACACCTCCGCTATGCGTTGTGCTCGCTAAGGTCACCAGCTTGAAGGTAGTTTAAATATTGTTTATAGCTGGCGGCTGTCTACCTCAGTGGCGGATGGATAATTTGAAAAAGGGGGCAAGTTAGGCCAAGGTTTATTAAAAAATGTTTCCTGGAAAAAATAAACTAGATTGAAGCTTGTGAAAAATTTCAATATCTATAATTATAAACCGAGAAGCCAAAAAAAAAAATGAAGTCAAGTTGATTGACTCAGTACTTCCCACACATTACGCTAATACCAGTTTATTATTTTCCCATAGCATGAAGCTTTAGTCTAAGATCCCTTGCAACCAAATAATTGCCAACCCCCCCCCCCCCTAAAATTGTCTTATGCCGCTAGGTCTTTCCTTCACAGGTCAATGGACAGCCTATTATCGATACTACAAACTTCTCAGTTTTACAACCCTCACCCAAAAAACTGGTAAGAAATGATCAGGAACCCCTAAAACATCTAAAAACCGAATTTGACTTGCTTTCATACTTGTCGCGTTCTTTGATTATTGCTACGCTGCCACTGACAAGATTTTTAACAAACATACGCGTTTTCGATTCTCACCACGGTAACAATATACTGTGTCAAAATTTCATTAGAATCAATTTAATAGTGTCCACGTTACAAAATACAAAACGATTTAGACCAATAAATTCTCGTATAGTATACAGTCTCTTAGTTTCTGTAATAGGCTAGGCAATGTTTGGATGCACCTAAAAAGATGATTTGTGTCGCTAGATCTTCCTTCACAGGTTAGTGGACAGCCTATTATGAGTACAAGAGTTTTTTTAATTTTCCAACCCCCAATCACCCCAATTTCACCCCCACCCAAAAAAAATGCAGAAAATGATCAGGAGCCTCTAAAACGCTTAAAAACGAAGTTTGAGCTGTTTTTATATTTTTAGTTTTTTTATTATTTCTGCGCCGCCACTGGCACGATTTATCAAAACCATACGCGTTTTCCATCTTCGCCATGGTAGTAATGCCGTTTCAAAATTTCATTAAAATCAATTCAACAGTTTCCTCGTTACAACGATCTGACGCAATACTCTCGTATGTTTACATCAAAAAAAATTCAAGTCCTTTGCTTTCTGTAATAGGCAAAGGCAATGTTCGGATGGACCTAAAAAAGTTATTTATGTCGCCAGGTCTTCCTTCACAGGTCAGTGGACAGTCTATTATGAAAGCAACAAATTTTTCAATTTTACAACCCGCCACCCCCCCAACCACCCCAATTTCACCCCCACCCAAAAAAAAGTAGAAGATCATCAGGGACACCTAAAACGCCTAAAAACGAAGTTTCAGCAATATTTAATTTTTTTTGTTTTTTGCTAATTACTCCTCCGCCCATACACCGATTTTGAAAATTATAGGAACATTACCTACTACGAACCCACAGCATATCGCTGCCCAAATTTCATCACAATCCATTCAGCGGTTACTGAGATTACGAGGGTAGAAAAACGCGACAGACAGACAGACAGACCGACAGACAGACAGACAGACAGACCGACAGACAGACCGACGGAAATGAGTGACGTGGATTTTCGTTATGTAGACATCATAAAACGCCCAATTATTATTATCTCAAAATCGAAAATTTTCGCGGTCACAATACTCCACTCACCTGTGTGGGAAGTACAATGAGTTCAAATAATTCTGGGCAAAAATATGGACAAATATCTTTAAACGAAAAGCATTTTTTCACCAAACTTAAAAATACATGCAGACATGTGCACTGACTTTCAATTTAATCTTCTCTCCATCTTTGGAGAATATTTATTATAGTAGTATTCACACTGCGAAAGGCGATTCATTGTTATCTATGTGAAGAAGGAATTACAGCCATGAAAAACAGGCAATTAAAAATATTAACAATCACCATTTTTACAAAGAAGGGTGACATCAGTGCTACTTTAAGAGTCTTCTACATTACGTCCCCATTATGGTAGATTTTTAATTAAATATATATTGCACAATCCAAATGGGGACGGCAGTTTCAGAAATATATTATTATTAATTAAAATACAATTAAAAAAATCTTAAAATAAACCACTGCGCCAAAAGTGCATACATAAAAATAAATTCTTGGACAAATAATATACACTTTTTTTAAAATATACTATATTGTCCTATAAGTGCAAAGCTGTAATAATCTTGAACCGGGAATGTGATATTTTTGATCATATAGGGTTAATATTTTAAATTCAAAAGTCTTGAAGGTAAGAATACCGAAATCTTAAATCAAGCATATATAATAATCTTGAAAATAAAGTATATATTACGTATAATAATACTATATATTGACTGAAGCATTTCATAATCCTTGCGCAAACAGCTCAAGATTCTTCTTCTTCTTCTTAGAGCAAGCGTCAAAGGACATGTGTATAAGCATTAGATAATTTTACTTTACATATAGTAATTTTCCAAATTTATGTTGAAAGATGCCGATTACCACAGAATATAAAATATATGTACCTGTACTTTTGAACTGGAAGAATATGTTACTCTCACTGGTCCGCCATTGTTTATATTCCATTCACAACTACTTACATAAATATATGGCATATGACATATAATATTTGGTACTTACATACAAAATACTCCATAATTTTCAAGCTGTTTGTGTTCTGGATTCAAGTAATAAGAGCTCAGTAGGAAACTTTATTAAAATATCCAAAAGTATTGAAATTTTTGTTTTGAAAAATATTATATTCTTGGCCAGAGCATACTTCTTTACAGTGAGCAGTGAAAAACATATTTTTCTTGGTTCAAATTAACCATAATTCTCACATCAAGTAATTTTTTTTAGAGCAAGAACAGATGTTCTCGTTGCAAGCATATTTTTACAAGATTGTCAGAATGTTTGAGTTGATAATTTCTTTTTGTGTGTGCGTATGATTTCAAAATTATTATGAAGACCCCTATCTGTTGTGCACTTTTTTTTATATATCCCTCTATTGAAACTATGTCAAAGTACAGAATTAACTTTTGTGTTAAAGTCTAAACAGCTCTAAAATCTTTTGCGTTATTTTTTATAATCACAATATAAAGATTAATGCATTTTCTATGACATTATCATCGTACGATTTATTGTTGAGATTTTATCGTTTATTTAACATGACACGGCTGTATGCAATGTTGTTTTCCGTAAACAAAGGATTTAGTTTCAGGAAATTAACTAGTGCATGTTGCTATGTTATGCTGTTTGTGCTTAATACCGGATAGATTGTCAGCTGTTTCAAATCATATTCTCGGAAATCCTATAACCACTAACATCTGTTACAATTGTGGTGTGTATGTTGTCGCTAATGTATGTAAATTAGTTAGTAGTCTAGAAAAAATGTAAACAGTTTTTCTCTTTTGCTAATCACCCATCACGGATAATTTTTTTACATTTTTATTACGTTCCATTCTTGACAGACATAATTTTGAATGTTATCAGTGCACGAAGTTTTACGTATTTTTCTTTTTTATTAATTCCATCAATAACTAGTTATAGGCTCTTTCCAATAAGCCTGAATACCGTATCGTCACGGACATGCGCAGAACGTGAAATGCGTTCCAACACGTTTTGTGATCGTTCATGAAACGGTCCATAAAGCGTTCCAACAGATTTCGTTACCGTTCATGGGACGATTTCTGTACGGTCAAATCGGTACTTGGTCCAGAGTAAGGACTGTGAGGACTGACGTGCGCAGTAGAAAGTAAATCGCCCGCTTGGCGCACAATTTCATTTTGTCATTTCTATGCGCCTTCTGTTTTCTTGCTTCCTTGAGTCTTGAGTGTTGAGATTGAGTGTGATGTGATTTTGCTACTTTTGTTTTTGCTGTTGCTTGTTGTTTGGCTTGCTCGTTTGTTGGCCGAAACTTCACCAAAGCCAAAAATGGAAATGGAATCAAACAATACTGTTATACATGGTATGCTATGATAAATTCTGTCATTTTTATGGAAAACATAACCCAGGTGCTTTTTTTTATACAGCTACAGGAATACCTGGTTGTGAATGACAACCATTATTCATGGCTAAAATTACCCAAATAATCATCATTTTTCGGTTGTGGTTGATAGACTAACACCAAGTCATCCTCAGAAAACTCAGACCTCGATCAATTTTAATAAAGCTCTTGGCGTCTTGGCTTTTGACGGTGGCTTTTGAAATGAAATCGAGGTTAGTTTTTTTTATTGCTGTCAGAACTGACACGAGTCCACTGAAATCAGAGAAAGAACCGTTCCAACAGATTGTTCTGTTTGTTCGATCACGAAACCATCCAAAACGAACGCATGCGCACCACAAACGATCCGAACAGTTTCGTGACGATTCTGTGGACGGTACAAAATATGCTGTTGGAAAGAACCTTATTTGTCACTCTTATTTTTGTGACCTTTGGAAGTTTATAGTCTTTGTTTATACAGGATGTCCTACGACGATTAAGACAAGGAATATATCGGAACCGGGCTGTAGTAGCGAATTATAATTTTGGGGGTGTAAATTAGAGCAAATATAGTATATTTTTTAATTATTGTGTTACCCAATGAGGTATTTGTTTTCGGCAACGTGACGTCCGATTCAAAATTTTTAATGGGGCACCCTGTATATTTGTGATTTTTTGCGTTCCTCCTGATAAAGCAATTCCAACAAACTAGCACACTTGGGTTCTAAAGTGATTAGTTCAAAAGCTATAGGTACTTAAAGGACTACACCACTACCATTATGAAACACTCAGGGTACATATTATACTCCATGGTGGTGGTACCATCCTTTAAGTACCTGTGACTCTTGAATTAATCACTTTAGACCCCAAGTGTGCTGTTGGAATTGTTTTGTCGGGAGGAACACAAAAAGTCACAAATATACAGCGTGTCCCATTAAAAATTTTGAATCGGACGTCACGTGATCAAAAACAAATGCCTCATTGGGTGAGACAGTAATAAGAAAAGATACTATATTTGCTCTAATTTAAACCCCAAAATTTATAGTTCTCTACTGCTGCCCAGTTCCGATATATTGCTTGTCTTAATCGTCGTGGGACACCCTGTATTTACTGTACCCGTAGAAGGGATACTTTTACTTAATCGTGCTTGGTGCAAGTGCATGACACGTATTGATCCAGCTTTTTTTTTGTTTTTATCTAACCATGTAGAGTGCTGACTAGATAAGGGAAGGAAAATTAATTTTTGGTCACAGTAAAAGAAAAGAAAATCGATAAACTAGAGAGCCAAAGATGTGATCATAAATTTTGTGTATTATTTTTTTAATAATTCAGAAACAAAAATTGATTTTCCTCTACTGTTTATGCGGAAATCATCAAAGCCTCGAGAGCCTCTTTTTTGTTTTGTTTTACAGTTTTAGCATTATTTTAAATAAATTAAAATTATAATAACCATTTCATAAATGAAATATTGGTTAGCAAAATACAGTAAATTAGTTTTCCTGTATTCATTTGGTGCTTATCTGGTGTTCTATAAGGATGGATCATTTGAGGTTTTTCTTATTTTTTAAGGCCAATCTCAAAAAATCAATTCTTGGTGTTTGTGCTAAGTTTACAACATTATCTCAAAATCGATTTTGTTTTAAGCTGGTCGAAAAATCTGAACACCCCAAAATCGCCAATAAAAAATATTTATTGAAAAGGTTAAAAATATTTAAAAGCACCAAACTTCATATTACGAATATTGCTTCTTGTTGATTGAGGTACAGAATCAGTCCCAGATTTACTAACTTTTCAAGAAGTTGAGTCTCTTATGGTTTCCAAGATTCCGTATAAAGCTCTTGATTTTTAATAATCTGCTTATTTAACTCCGGGCTTCAGGAACAGTTATGCAGTGTTGCCAGATTACGCATGTTTTTTCAGTACAATGAGCTTCAGAACCCACTAAACGGCCTTGGTTTGCAACTCGACATGACATAAAAAACAAAATATCGATTCAAGTTCCATTTGGGGCTCAAAAATGTCATTTCAAAATTCGTGAAATGACCACAAATATAAGCCAGAAGTGTCTATTTCACGTACCTCGTTTTTTTGACAAAATGTGTGTTAATTGAAAAATTAAAACTTTGAGGACTATTTCAACATAAGCATCATCTTGAAAGATGAATGTTTAATGTTGCACAAATTGAGCCATTTAATTTGCCTCAATTGGGTAGATTTGACTTTTTAATGTCAATAACATAGCACTTAATTTTTTACTAGTACAATTACTACTCAGTTTCTTCACCTTTGGTCGTTGATTTCACAACATTATATTATATTATTAATCATGGGCTGAAACTTATTTACTTATTTAAATTTAACGATTTTATTACGTTATAATTTAGAAAAATTACGGTTTTACCCATCTTAAAACTTTTTCCAAAAGGATTGTCTTGCCAGAAACTTTCGAGAAATAACATGGCCATAAAAAAATTGTGTTACGGTTCTGTTCTCTAAAACTTGAAACTCTTATTCAACTAATCCTCACGTTTTTCAACTTTGCTTTTTATAGAATTATCCATGGCCGACTCTACACTAGGCCGGAGCCTTAGAAGTGGCAACGTGGCTTAGTTGTCAAATAGTGTTCCGGTTACCGGAAATTCTTTTATAGTTTCAGAATAATAATTATTACATTTTATATGTATCAAGAGCTCATCTCGGTTGATAAATTAAGAAGAATACTTTTTAGAACTACTACTACTAATACCACTTACATCTGATGTCTGGTTCATCGTAGTCAAACACTACAAAATAAAAATAAACGCAACCTGTTTCCTGTTGCCACTTCCACTTCCACTTAAATGAACACTCAATTTACTTTGTAAATTTTCACTTGAGCTAGAAAAATTCACTATTAGGTCACTTTGAAGTCATTCTTGCTGGTCTTGATTCTCCTTCACTATCAAATCCTTTCATAGGTGTGCCCAGATGTGTTCTATTAGAACTGTATTTTTCTGTGATATTTCGGATGTCCAGAAAACATTGTTGGTACCACATTGTGCTTTAAAATAGGTCTTATCCTTGGAAATGTTTGTAAATTATTGTCTTTATTCTTATAAATATAACCAGCCCTTATGAGGAATACCTTTCACCCACTTCTGTTTATGTCCTTTATTGGAAGCACAATTGCTAGTGCAACCTGGTACTACACACTTTGCAGGCATCTTTTTATCTTTATAGTTTCGTTTGTGCAGGTAAATAATTAGAAACACATTAAAAAATCGCCTTCCTACCTTATTTTTCACTCTGGAAGGTTATGTTTGGTATGTCCTTTATTAGAAGCACAATTGTTAGTGCAACCTGGTACTACACCATTGGCAGGCATCTTTTTATCTTTATAGTTTCGTTTGTGCATGTAAATAACTAGAAACACATTAAAAATCACCTTCCAACCTTCTTTTTCACTCTGGAAGGTTATGTTTGGTATGTCCTTTATTGGAAGCACAATTGCTAGTGCAACCTGGTACTACACACTTTGCAGGCATCTTTTTATCTTTATAGTTTCGTTTGTGCAGGTAAATAATTAGAAAGACATTAAAAATCACCTTCCAATCTTATTTTCTACTCTGGAAGAATTACACTAATGACAAAAGCTCGGCCGACTATTCAGTGTTGCCATATTTCAATACTCCGGCCTAGTGAGTAGAGTCGGCCATGAATTATTCAAATTCAAATTCAAATTATCTAATCTAAATGCACGAAATAAGCAATTTTTGCGCTTTTCCTATAATCTGGCAACACTGTGCGGATGGTATGTACGCTTGACGTGTGGTGTCGGTTGGTTCTAGGTGTTCTGGGCATGTGGGGCAACGACTGGGCTCGCTCCGTCTCTGCGTCCTCTCTGTCTCTCTGGTCTGTTCGGCCGCCCCACGGACGTCGTGCCAGAGGGGCGTTTACACAGAACCGTACCCAGTGTGAAGTCTGTAAATGCACTATCTGGTACGACAGTCAGTCGGGCCGCAAGCTACTCGCACAACACCTCCTCTCACCCGCCTCGATACGCCGCCACTGCTGCTCTCTCTCTCTATTAGCGGCGCCCCAAAATTAACGCCTAGAGTTTGAACATCTTAAGAAATATTTGGCCGGAACTAAAAAATTGTTCAATACTGGGTAAAACCTACGTCTGTTTTGACACGAAACTTCGTGTTGCAGGCCTCATTCGTTTTACATAAAATCCCACTCACTTAACTTCACTCAATTCAATAGGTGTTTTTTTTATCCACTCAATTCAAATGACGCTAACGAAAACGTCGAAAAATGTTAATTTTAGAGTGTAACCTGATCATCTGTACTATAGTGATGTAACGAATGTATGCGAATGCGAATATCTGTTACCAACATTCACGAATATGAATATTCAGTTTTATATTAATTTATTAAATAAAAGATTTAATTTTATTTTTGTATGCTTAAAGTCTTATGTAAAATAATTATAAGAAGATTATTTATTATAACATTAAAACTTCAGTAAAAATTCAGAGAACTATTTTTGTTGCATTTAGTATATATTTTTGTTTGTTAAATTTTTATAAAAATTTAATTGTTAAGCTTCACTGCCTAAAGGTAAATGAATGGATTTTGTTTTATTAACCAACTATTACATTAAAAATATGTATTCGCAAAATATTCGGAGTAATTTCGCGAATGTGAATATCCAAAAATATGCGAATATTCGCTGATGATGTTTGTAAGTAGTACTTTTCAAAAAATGTTAATATATCGGAAACTAAGCACGACAGAAATAGACTAGTAATTTTCAAATCTGAAAAGTTGCAATCGTCAAAATCTTTTTTCAAATGGGATGGTTTTCAAGAAATTTACGATTTTACAATCATTCCGTAATGGCGCGTAAGAATTGGAAAAATCGTAGGTGGCGTGGCTGATCCGTGGCTCACAGACGAAACAATGGCTAACTCAAACAAAATAATTTATCTCAGATTTCTTAAAGCCTCGTGTCCACTTGCAAGTAACTTGTGATAGTTTTTGCAACAAGTACTTGCTTGTTTGTCTACACCTCAGAGTAACAACTGAACATAGAGGTAGTAAACAAACCACTTCAGCATGACGTGCTCAAAGCCATCATCTTTTGACTCTTCAGCCTCCAAACATTGCCAGTTAACCTGAAAATTCTTCCAATGTAACCCATGTTACAAACACTGCTCTGCACTGTCCCATCTCGAAAAATTCTTAAACTACACTCAAATATAGCACAGTAAGTCCATAAAGCTTCAATACGGTTACCAACAAATAGCGAATTCGATTTTACTGCTACTACAAGCATAAAAGACGCACAAATAAAACAAACGTTTGACAGTCGGGGTTTACCGTAAACAAATCGCAGGAAAATTATATAGGCGTTGCCAGCTCCTCAAAATTTATGTAAGACAGAATTTGCGTTTATGATGAAGAAATATGCAGTAACGCAGTAGAGGTAAACATATCTATTGATTTTGCTGTAATCATTCCTGAACCATCAAAATACCGTCTTTTTTAACGTAGAATGGAATATTTCTGGATACTATACAATTAAGACGATAGTAAACAATTATGATTGCCGTATCTGGTGGTCAATATGACAACGTAAGAAAAGTTGTTGGCCTATTAGAATTAGTTGTTTAGTACCTCTATGTTCAGTTGTTACTCTGAGGTCTACACTATCTTTTAATTGTTCGCAAATTTAATTTAGGAAATTGCTTTCGCAATTTCACTTGGGCTTGATTGTTTTGATTCCGTGTAGACTATAGATAAGATGTCGTATGCAAAATCTGTAGCTGCTGCGGCAGTTGTGATATATTTAATTAAAAAAAAAGGAAAAGAGAAATATAGTAAAAGGCGGAGAAAATGTTGGGTGAGAAAGTGGATTCAGCGTAGAACTACTCTAGGGATACATGAACTTTAATGACTCAAAGAACTCCCAAGTACTCTTATTATATTCCATTAATCCCTTGTCCACTTTTCTTTTTTTGAATTTTTCTCCACTCTTGGTTAACTTGATTTCTCAAATTATGTATCTTCCGTTGAATTTCCGCTGTAGAAGTATTCAATAAGTCGGCCAATTTTTGTAATACATTCTGCTATTCGATTCTGTCCTTAAATTCTGTAGTATGTACATTCCATAATTCGGGATATAATTCAAAATTTTCAATTAAAAGGCTCGTGTCTTCTCTCGTCCAGTTGAACTTTTCCATATTTGATTTACAATACTCCCTTGCTGCAAGATTTTCGAAACAGTCTCGAAATGTTTGTGGCAAACCAATTTCCTGCGAGTTACATTACAAGCTCTTAGCAAGTCGCAAGTTCTTTATGTGCAAGTAATTTTGCTGCAATATTTCTCTAATGACGTCGTACACACGCTATGCAAGTGACTTGTGAGAGTAACTCTAGCAATTTCATTTACTAGTGGACACGAGGCTTAAGACATAGTGCGTGCGGTTTCAAGTGGAAATTACGTTCATTTTGGGGCGCCCTATATGAGTAGATCGATGTTTAGGTGGTGATAGATGTTCTATATTTTTATAATACGAGAGGCGTTAGAACGCACGACTTCAGCAAGAAACAAGTTGATATTTTATATTATTGACTTTTAACGTATCCAAAAAAATATGTTACTTTGTGGAAATCAATAACTATTTCAGAAAAAGATAACGCATAAGGTAGAAACCTATGATACTTTCTGTTTTAGCCAAAAATTATGACAAAGTGACCTACGACATCTGTACAAAGGCTTACTACAGCGATCACTTTTGTTTTCATAAATATTGCGATAAAACTTAAAATTGTTCACTTGTCTGACACCTGAAAAACAAGAGAACTGGTTTTCAATTTTATGATTGCTGTCAGAAGCTTATCTAAGCTAGGATATGAATGTATTGTCCATGGTAGGTTTCTAAACTGATATGTACTTCTGCAGGTGCATGTTTGCATCATCTGCAGAAATTCATGTTCATAGTGGACATTTGGCGAGAAATATAACTATATTATTATTGATTTCACCAACAATTTATTGATTCGACAGCAGTTTCTCTTTTGTTTCTTGATAATGTCTGATAACGTTCGTCCTCTAACGCCTGAATGCATGATTGTTGTTAGTTAATTTTTGTGTTTAAGGTTTATTTTATTATAATTTTGTAAAAAGGCGATCACGCCACAAGTATTGTTTATTTTTTATGTATCATTTTCTTTAGCAGTTTACAACATAATATTCAAGGCTCAGCACACAACAATGACTAAGTTATCAAACAGAGAACTTCCAAAATGAGATAAATAAAAATTCTTCACTTTAATCGTTTTTCATTCATGAAATTTGTCACAATATTTTATTGAGAATTTCAAAAATTAAATGGTAGCTATTCTTTAAGTGTGTGTTTTTATGGAATAGTGGCATATAGAGGGATCATTGCTATCTTCTACAGGGTGTCCCACGACGATTAAGACAAGCAATATATCGGAACTGGGCGGTAGTAGCGAATTATAATTTTGGGTGTTTAAATTAGAGCAAATATAGTATCTTTTCTTGTCATTGTGGTATTTGTTTTTGATCACGTTACGTCCGATTCAAAAATTTTAATGGGACACCCTGTATATTTGTGATTTTTTGTGTTCCTTCCGATATAACAATTCCAACAGACTAGCACACTTGGGGTCTAAAGTGATAAATTCAAGAGATACTTAAAGGATGTTATCACTATCATTGATTATAACATGTGCCGCTTCAGTTAAATTACTTTGGTAGGTTTAATAATGGTAGTGGTACAGTCCTTTAAGTACCCGTAGCTCTTAAATTAATCACTTTGGACCCTAAATGTGCTTGTTGGAATTGTTTTATCGGGAGGAACACAAAAAGTCACAAATATACAGGGTGTCCCATTAAAATTTTTGAATCGGACGTCACGTGACCAAAAATAAATACCTCGTTGGGTGACGCGATAATAAGAAAAGATACTATATTTGCTCTAAATTAAACTCCCAAAATTATAATTCGCTACTACCGCCCAGTTCCGATATATTGCTTGTCTTAATCGTCGTGGGACACCCTGTATTACAGTTATTCTTAATTTTGCATCTTGATAGTGAAATGGATGTGCATATGCTTTAATGGATATTGCATTGTATCAAAGTTTACAGAACAATTTTGTAAGGCAGTAGTTCTAACCTCAAATAGACAATAAGAAGTATAAAAAGTGATAGCTTCAACTTAAATTAAAACACAAGTTGTACATTATTCCGTAAACTTTGATGTCACTAATAGTTCTAAGGTGCTTACGTGCTTTATTTTATGGCAGTCAACAAAACAACAAAATGCAAATATCTTATTTAAAACTTTCTGATTGAATTGTATGTTGCTATTTGTAGAATTTATTGTTTTTCGTTTTTAATGTCTACTACTTCCAAGTTGGTAATTGTGTTTAAATTTGGTAACATTTTTAGTGACTCTTCTTGTTAAAGGAGTTTCTGGATACAGTTGGCAGTTGATTTTAAATATACAGGGTGTTAATTAAGTATGTTAACAAACTTTAACCACGAATAGTACTCCGAAAAATAGAAACAAAGTGTCATATGAACATGGGTCCGGAAATGCTTCCTAATAAGGGAGCTACGCTTCTTTGCATGGGGCACCCTGAAGACGATTTTCCCTCGAAATTCTCGAAACCGTTCATAACAAAATTACGAAATTAGGTACAATGGGTAAAATTTTGACGCTGAATCTAATTCGGAATTCAGAATTTCATAATTTTAATCAGAGGCATATCATACGGGAGGACTTAAGGGTAAAAATAAACCCATTTTCTAAATGATAATTTTTTTGACATTTTGATTTTAGAATATGGTATTTCAGAGATTTCTACGTAAAAATGGTTTCTTGGTACATCTCGATAGGGCTAACCGTTTTCGAAAAAAATGCATTTATTTATTTACAATAGCCTGCATCGATTCAATAATTTGCATTTTTCTCGAAAACGGTTAGCCCTATCGAGATGTACCAAGTGACCATTTTTACGTAGAAATCTCTGAAATACCATATTCTAAAATCAAAATGTCAAAAAAAATCACCATTTAGAAAATGGGGTTATTTTTACCCTTAACTCCTCCCGTATGATACGCCTCTGATTAAAATTATGAAATTCTGAATTCAGAATCAGATTCAGCGTCAATAGTTTACCCATCGTACCTAATTTCGTAATTTTGTTATGAATGGTTTCGAGAATATCGAGGGAAAACCGTCTTCAGGGTGCCCCATGCAAAGTAGCGTAGCTCCCTTAGGAAGCATTTCCGGATCCATGTTCATATGACATTTTCTTTCTATTTTTCGGAGTACTATTCGTGATTAAAGTTTGTTAACATACTTAATTAACACCATGTATATTTAAAAAACCCGATGATTATTTTTTAGTTTCAGATACGCTCTATAATAACTTGAGCGGAAACTAAACAACAACTGCTCTGTTATACCCTAATAGATTAATATTGTATATGTTACGGTCAAAGATGATATTTCGGTCTTTAATGATATTGGCCGGTCATTGTCGTGAATGTCCTATTACAGCGGGACGTCCTGATAATGACCGGCCAATAGCGTGAATATCCATGTAAACTGGGCACTGTTGATAAACTGGGAATGGATTTACGTATTTACGACTTTGCCCGGGCAATCTCGTTAATGTCCGCTCAAGAGTGGGCTGTCAAGGTTTGAATAAAATATAGGCTATGTTATTCTCATTTTGCCATTTTTGTGTCTGTTTGTGTAAGTAGAGTGTGAGCTTAACAGCTTTACGCATACAGTAGGTGATAAATTTGAGTGCAATGCGTGAAAAATTCATTGAAAAGCTGAACTTGCTTATTAAATCAAAGCGAAATGATAATAAGGCGTTTTTGAGTGGAAGTGAACACGAACAGCAAATTAGCAAACTAAAAGGCGCGAAAGAAGTGCTTTGTACCGAGAAGTCTAAGAAAACAACGAAACATTACAGAATAATACGCTGCTCTAATCTGTAATATCAACTTTGCCCATGCATTGATGGTCCATATCGTGAATGGCCGGACAAAGATGCAAAAACTAAAATACTTTCAACCTTGTCCACGACAGACGGGCATTCTCGTTATAGCCTGGGCAATAGCGATATTGGCCTGCATATTTGGCTTCTAACGTTAATGCCCGGCCAATGTCATCAATGCCCAATTTACAACAGTGGCCGTAACATATATAAAGCAGTGTGATCGATGTTTCGTGAATGGCATGCTTTTGCTGTAATCTGGATATATGCAATTTATAGAACAAAGCCTTCCGAATTGTATGAAACCGTTGTCATTATACTGTTATCGACTATATTTGGAGATATCAGTCATTATTTGCACTGGACATTGTACCTGTATTTATAAGCTATTTTAGATAACTTTGTACCATGTACGTAACATTAGCATTGTAATTGTAATTGAAACCTGATGGTGTTTGTTGTAGCAGGAAGTAGCTAAGTAATAATAATCATAATAAGATCCATCCGTAACCGAGGACAATTAAAGAAGCAAAACTCTCGCTGGAACCGAGTACACGGCTAGACATAACTCCGAAGCCAAAGTCATACACCAAGCACTAGTCACAACAAAGAAACACAGATCCATATTATAATTACACACCGACATCAGTACTTGAAGACAATCAATAAAAACTTTGAAATACATACAGACAAAACTATCCCGTCCAGTAGACCAGATATAATTTTTCAGTCAAAGGCATACAAAGTTACCTATTTATTAGATAATTGCTATTCCCAACGATATGAATATTCAAAACACCTACACTGGGAAGATATCTAAATATGCAGACCTTGCCGTAACTCTTTAATTTTCATAGAAATAAAACCACTCTGGAAACAACACAAAATTGTTATTGTCCCCCTTATTATGGGGCCTTACACCAAACACATTTGGGTCATTCTCACCAAATTCAGAATACTGTGGTAAGCGAATTATACATTTTTTTTCTGTGTTATACTTTTTGGTCAGCTAATTTGACTTTATATAATCAATAGAATTTTAACAGTCGCTGATCTCCAAAATAATTTTTTCAGAAAATACTGACATTTTTTTTAAAAAAAACTTCACAGTTTATAGATTCTGTCTATATTTGAACTTTTTTTCGTTTTGTTTATCATTCCTGCATCAATCTGTGACTTGCCCATCTCGTATCTGGATATAATAATTTTTTTTTAACGGAGGGGAGAGTTTACTCCCTTTATTGTTTTTTTTTCAATATAAAGTAACTTTTAGCTATGTCGGAAAAATTCAGAAGTCTAAAAACTTCAAGAATCACTTTCAATAATGCTTAGCTTTTATTTTTTTTTGTATATGTTACGCTCAATACCCGAATTCGGGCAATGCCCGAAAAAAATACGCAGCACTAGTTTTGAGCAAGGAATATTTCCCAAAACCGAAATATGAATTTTATACGGCTATTGAGCATTACCAAATAGGCAGAACTAGTTTTGCGCAACTTGAAATGCACAGGACTTGTTCTGTATATTTTCTGAATGACCAGCACAAATTCTGCTTCTTCCATTTAATCAGCGCTAGCGAAGGACTCAAATAAATATAAAGTTGGAGAAGTTAAATAAATTTTAATGAATACCAACAAATAATAAATCGCCAACTGAGGCTAGTTTAAATTTTTTATTTGATTGTGTGAGCATCAAATTGGCTTGTGCTTCCAAGCCTCTTTTTGCGTTTGCACGATTCGTACTCATATTGCAGGAACGTTGGCAAAGAAACCTAACCTAACCTAATCGATAGGTTTTTGCTGGTTTGCATCCGAAGACATTATGTTAGCTATTAATGTACTTCCGGTTTAACCGGAAGTACCGTCAACTTTTTTAATTTAAATGGGACACCCTGTATATTTTTGCAGATTTTAATTTATCTTTTTTTCCGAATACGTCCATAGTGGGTTTAGTATTTGTTTCTTAAAAAAATTGTCTCACAAATTCGTTCGTGGCGGTCTGCGGTCTTCCCGTTTGAAGTAATTTTTTTTTGTATTTTTATTTTAGTCACCGTCAAACGTGTTATAGGACCCCTGTCGGGACGTAAATCATTAAATGTTGACACACTTCTTTGTGAGTTCTCACGCGATCGCCAAAACCGACTTTGAATGACCGGCATTTTAAACACCTGCAATGATAAAGAAGCTTTATCTTTCCCGTTTTTACAGAAACTAATGCTAAACCCATTATGGACGTATTCGGAAAAACAGATGAATTAAAATCTGCAAAAATACACAGGGTGTCCCATTTAAATTAAAAAAGTTGACGGTACTTCCGGTTAAACCGGAAGTACAAATAGCTAACATAATGTCTTCGGATGCACTAGACGTCACTATACTTGCCTGCAAATTTTCAGCAATATCACTCTTTCCGTTCCAAAGTTATTTGCTTGGTTCCGTACTTTATCCCAACCCTGTATAAAGACTACCTACTTTTTCGTTTTTGATGAGAATGGCCAATTTCAACCAAACCTTCAGCAGTTAGGCCTGGACGTGAACGAAAGGTACACAAAAGATTCCAAAAGACCTGTAATATTGTACGATCCTTCCTAAATTCAGATCAATAATAGTTCAGGTGTTGACTTGGCACTGCCCGTCAACACTTGCTGCTAGGTTGCTACTGCAATCATGCGAGAAAAAAATTGAAAATGATGATGATAATAATAGTAATAATAATTTACCTTCCTGTATGAAGGAATATTGAATATCTATGTATGCATCATTATATTATCCAGCCTGACTGATGTCTTATTAATGACAATGTTTGTAGCATATAATTTCCAACTGTGTACTTTTTATACATCGTAATGCTCTGGAATTAAAATATTGTTATCTGCAACGTGTTTTTATTTATGTTACAAAGTATGTTCTCTGTCGACAGCGATAAAAACCATTAGTTATATTTGCATTTTTAAGATTCTGGTCGTACCGTTTATGTATGCGAGACTCGTGTCTACTGTCTGATATTTCTGCGGACAACAAACGCCTACGATTGGCTGCACAGTCATTTTTTTACGTCGCTATTGGTTCATCCTAGTTCACCGAGTCACCTTGAACTTCACTGTGTTGTCTAGGAGCCTCTGGGTCTGTAGCAGGATTCTTGCATACGAGGGTATTTCGATTAATGCCAGAGCGTCACTTCAAGAAAGTCGTGATAGAAGGCAGAGCTGTCACAAGTACTAGTAAATAGTATTTCAAATACCAATTACCAGAGTCGCATGCGTCAAAGTACAAATACCAAGTAATTTTATTTTTGAAAGTACTTCAAGTATCAAATACTTTAATTTGGTACTTGATTTTTCAAATAAAGTAATTCAAATACGATACTAATATTTCAAGTACTTAAAAAAGTAATTCAAATACCATACTAATACTTGAATTACTTGATATAGTATTTCAAATACGGCGATGGATATTTCAAGTATTTCATAATTATTGTTGAGTAATAAAAAGTACCTTATGAATGAAAAAACAGTATACATTTCAATAAAAATAGAAACTGATTTTTGTTTGAATGACACTACAAAGACATGCAACGGAATCCAAATGTCAATCCGAATGTGTGAAAAAATATATAGGGTGTCATTGAAAATTCAGAGCCTAACCTCACTTCCGGCTAAACCAAAATAAGCATACATTTGTTTTCTCATGGCTATTGTGCATCTCCGTTAGCTAACCATATAATTCTCCAAAATTTCAAACCTCCATCTAGGATTGTAAAAGAAGGGAGCTCTGTATAACGATTCCATTGCCACCCGGTATATGAATTTTTTCATAAAGAGATGCTTGAGAAAAATTACCTTTTTACATCTGCAATTCGTAACCACCACGACAAAGTACAGTTTTGAAGATTGTTATTATAATGGCAGTAAATTCACAGCTCACATTCACAGATTATTTTAACCTCAATCAACATCAACAACGCATTTTGTTGAACGCAACAAGACGAACTGATATTTTGTGATTGTGTCGATTGTGATGAGACTGTCCTGTAGAGTCAGAGTGTCGCGTAGACTATCCTATGTGTACGACAGAGACAGAGCGCAAGGCGACACGATGCGTAATGTTGATTTGTCCATACTTGTCTAGACTTGAGCATTTAATGCTTGAAATGTGTATTTCAAGTATTTTTATATTTTCATCGAGCTATACTAATATGTATTTCTTACTCACTTTAGTATTTCGAGTATAAATGTATAAATTTGAATTATATTTTTTGTGTGGAAGTACCAAATACAAATACTTCTTATAGCATTTGGGAAATAAAATTAATTTGAAATACAGTACTTCAAATACCAGAAAGTAATTGAAATAAATTTTTCAAGTACTTTACTTCTTTAGTATTTCAAATAAAAATGCCAGGTATTTGAAATATATTTTTTGTGCTACAAGTACCAAATATAAATACTTCTTAGAGAGTATTTAGGGAATCAAGTACAAATATCACAAAAAAAATGTATTTGAAGTACAGTACTTCAAATACCAGAAAGTAATTGAAATACATTTTTCAAGTACTTTACTTGAAGTAATG
This sequence comes from Callosobruchus maculatus, assembly GCA_951848785.1. Taxonomy (NCBI): domain Eukaryota; kingdom Metazoa; phylum Arthropoda; class Insecta; order Coleoptera; family Chrysomelidae; genus Callosobruchus; species Callosobruchus maculatus. The sequence goes on along the minus strand of CATOUR010000009.1, from coordinate 1,104,715 downwards.
ACAGCTCTGATAGGTATGCTCGTATACTGCATGCTTCTATGAGAGTTACTTTTTTAGCAATAATAAGTATCATTAAATGATGTAAGTACAGATGATAATAAATAAAAAATTAAAGAAACCATGAATTGCACAAATGAATGGGTGCTTCGTCTTTCAATACATTTTGTTCTCTAATTTAATGAGAACAACATACCTTTGCTTCTACGATTTCCTGGGAGTTTTTGACTGAATTTATCGCCTTATGTGAAAGTTTACAATGAATTCAGCGTATGACAAAAAGAGGCAGGCATAGTAGATTCTGGTAGGAAGATTCAAAGAAATTGACAACAGATAGAGAAACAGTTGTAACAAAATTAAATTAAAGAAGTGTTTACCGAAAAGAGCAAAAACAAATCTCGTCAATCTGGGGCTGAACATACTCTAAAGCGGCCCACAGACGTTCCGGAAATCCTCAGAGGAAAAACTGCACAGTCCTGGCCTCAAGGATCATCGGAGCATATGTGGAGGTTCGCCAGACTGTACAGGCCGCCGGATGTGGAATTGAAAAACCATTCGATCGCCTGCGCAGGCCGTCTTTTGATGCCATGCTTGCTAGAACTGCACTGAACTGAAAGGTTTCCTGAGCGTCTGTGAAGGAGGGTGTATTCAGGCCAAAGTGCAAGGGCCTTCAGGCCAGGACTGTGCAGTTTTTCCTCTGACGTGGGTAAAGTGTTGTATTCTTAGGAGCCATTTCCTCGATCATCTTTAATGCCGAACACTTTTAAAACATTCCATTTGTTTATTTCTCTTTACAAGACAACATCCAAAAATTGGATAGATTTGTACTTTCTCCAAGATCACTAAAACTACGGTAAGCTAAATACAAAAATGCATCATGTGGACGCTCTCTATTTTTGCAACGTTTTCATTCAGTTTTGAGACTGCGTAGACAAAACGTTGTAGAAAACATAGCGTCTAGACCAGCGTTAACATCAATAATTTACTAAAATAAATGCTGTTCTCTGAATTGTGTTTTTATTTACTTCCTCTGAAGATAAATCGCACAATATTTGTCAGTTCTTTCTGCTAGCTATACATTTATTCCGAAATTTCTGGACCTGATCGTGCTCCTCAGAACATTGAAGACATAAATAGTTTTAGAAAAAAAATCTTAAGAGAATGATTGAGTGAATGAAAAAGGGAGAGAAGCTTTTTGCTGACAAGAGTCACTAGTGCAAGCGGATCTTTCTGCACCTCTCCCGTACTCTTGTTCCCAAGTCCAGGCCTCATAGCACATGTGAGGATGGCCTTGGGTGCAGCCATGGCCGACTCTACACTAGGCCGGAGCCTTAGATGTGGCAACGTGGCTTAGCTGTCAAATAGTGGGCCTATAGTTTCAGAATAATAATTATTACATTTTATATGTATCAAGAGTTCATCTCGGTTGATGAATTAAGAAAAATACTTTTTAGAACTACTACTACTAATACCACTTACATCTGATGTCTGGTTCATCGTAGTCAAACACTACAAAATAAAAATAAACGCAACCTGTTTCCTGCTGCCACTTCCACTTAAATGAACACTCAATTTACTTTGTAAATTTTCACTTGAGCTAGAAAAATTCACTAGTGGTCACTTTGAAGCCATTCTTGCTGATCTTGATTCCCCTTCACTATCAAATCTTTTCGTAGGTATGCCCAGATGCATGCCCAGATGAGTTCTATTAACTGCCTTTTTTGTGATATTTGGGAGGTCCAGAAAACATTGTAGGTACCACATTATGCTTTAAAATAGGTCTTATCCTTTGAAATGTTTGTAAATTATTGTCTTTATTCTTATAAATATAACCAGCCCTTACGAGGAATACCGTTCACCCACTTCTGTTTATGTCCTTTATTGGAAGCACAATTGCTAGTGCAACCTGGTACTACACACTTTGCAGGCATGTTTTATCTGTATAGTGTCGTTTGTGCAGGTAAATAATTAGAAACACATTAAAAATCAGTTTCCAATCTTCTTTTTCACTCTGGAAGGTTATGTTTGGTATGTCCTTTATTGCACAATTGCTAGTGCAACCTGGTACAACCTAGTGCAACCTGGTACTACACACTTTGCAGGCATCTTTTTATCTTTATAGTTTCATTTGTGCAGGTAAATAATTAAAAACATATTAAAAATCACCTTCCAGTCTTCTTTTTTGCTCTGGAAGATTACACTAATGACTTAACAACAAATAAAAGCTCGGCCCCCGATTCAGTGTTGCCATATTTCAATGCTCCGGCCTAGTGAGTAGAGTCGGCCATGGTGCAGCCCATCTTATTTACTCAGGATCAAGAAGCCTTGAACCTAGTATAGTCTATCTATGATACCCATGGGCTTCACAGCGACATAGAATCTGTCCCGAGGATTCCTCCTCCTCCACACATCGAGTCGCTTCTCACCCCCATCACACACAAGTGACGTCTGAAGCTGTTATGGCCAGATAGCAAACCAACAAAAAACCTTAGCCTCTGTCCAGTGAGAGACAGAATAGTCCCACGTTGGCCAGAGGTCCTAAAATAAGTTCTGTCGCTTGACGGAGATCTCCAGAGATTCCTAGCCATCTCAAAAGATGTTGATTTTGCAATCACACCTGTTTTCCTTCTAATGCTGCTAGCCCTAAAGCTGGCTCAGGACCCAGGATATTATTTTTCGATCCTCGCCTTGCGAGCGCGTCCACCCACATAAGTGATACCTCATGTCTTGCCGAAATGACATCAAATACCTTTCCACATAAGTACAAACAGATACATTTTTCGAATTTAAAAATTACTATTGATAATCAAAACATTGAAATCGTTACTTTCGTAAAGTACTTAGGTATACAACTTGATAACTTCTTATTATTTGATAAACATTTTGATTATGTACACAAGAAAATCTCTAAAAAGTTATTCTTTTTCACAAAAATTTCTAATTTTCTGTCTACCGAGATGAGGTTAAAAGTATATCAGTCCATTATACAACCCCACTTTGACTATTGTTCTTCTGTACTATACCTTTTTAACTCAAATCAGCTGTCACAGTTACAAAAGATGCAAAATCGTGGGATGAGAATTATCTTAAGGACGAATCGATATACACCTATTCAATTGATGCTGTCAACCCTTAATTGGTTATCTGTATCACAAAGACTATGTTATCTTACCATGGTATTTGTTTTTAAAATAGTGTCAGGTATGGCACCAACGTATTTGCAATGCTTCAGGTATAATAGTGATATACATGCACATCAGACTAGAAAACAAACTATTTATATTTTTAAAACTAACAAGAAAAGTAGCATGAATTCTTTATTTTTTAAAGGATTCAATGATTACAATAATCTTCCAATTACAATAAAACAAAGTTCGTTGCCTAGAATATTTAAACAACAATTATTAAAGTACATAAGAGCCATCTGATAATCTTTAGACTCACAGTTAACTTCTCTCTATTATTGAGGTTTCTAATATTGGCATTGTATATTGGCGTAGTATATATAGTATCAGCATTAATTTAGTTATTTTTTAGTGTTAATTTTTTTATTTTGGAATAACCAATTTGTATTTTTTTAGGTATCACTACTTTATTTTGTATTAGGGTAATCCTATTTTGAAATAAAGCTTAGAGGTAGTAAGCAAACCACTTCAGCATGACGTGCTCAAAGCCATCATCTTTGACACTTCAGCCTCCAAACATTGATCAGCTGTGACCTCGCAGTGACAGTTCAAATTGTAAACAATGTGTAACGCCAACTAACCTGAAAATTCCTCCAATGCAACCTATGTTACAAACACTGCACTTTTTGAGTTTCATCTCGAAAAACTGTTAAACTACACTCGAATATAGCACAGCAAGTCCGTAAAGCTTCACTACAGTTACCAACAAAAATGGCGAATTCAATTTTACCGACCAAGCATAAAAGACGCACAAACAAAACAAACGTTTGACAGTCGAACTTCTACCGTAAATAAGTCGCATGAAAATTATATCGGCGATGCCAGCTCCTCAAAATTTATGTAAGACTTCAGAATTTGCGTTTATGATGAAGAAATATGCAGTAACGCAGTAGAGGTCAACATATCTATAGATTTTGCTGTAATCATTCCTGAACCATCAAAATACCGTCTTTTTTAACGCAGAATGGAATATTTCTGAATACTATACAATTAAGACGATAGTAAACAATTATGATTGACGTATCCGGTGGTCAATATGACAACGTAAGAAAAGATGTCGGCCTATTAGAATTAGTTGTTTACTACCTCTATGTTCAGTTGTTACTCTGAGATGTAAAACTACAAGCACTCAGTGCTTTCAATGCGGCTTGACTGTCATAGCAAAGTATAGTAATCCGTCTGCTAGGCTCCTGAATTTTGTGGATATCGTAGTGTTTCCTCCAAGAGAGAGGAAGAGTTTTGTTTTTGCCCTTCATCGCCATAAAACAAAACCCCCAAATGTAGGCACTGAAAAGGAGATATCATTGAATTCATGCAAAGCAAAAACATGAAAATTCTCCAGAAGACCACAAAGAAAACATTATTAGAACTGATTAAAGAGCAGATGCTATCTTGACACACTTATGGAACAACATGGTCGTGTATTAGTGTGTCTTTTTTTCCACTGTTTTTTTTAACCCAATCGAGATGGTTTGGGATACACGCAGTGACTGAAATTGCCGCTACAGACCTATGGCGTTGAAAAAAATTAATTCAAAAAGAAAATGAAACACTGTGCTCACCTCCCATTGATCATATTATCATTTCGTTACATAGTAACTTTACTTCTGAGAGCGATGATGATATATGAAATAAAATGGAAGTCTTCACATTTTCCTTGGTAAGAAAGTACTATACCTAAACGAATGTCTAATATTTTAACACATTACGAAGAAATCTTGTAACTTGAAAAAACTAGACTGACACGCTTGCATCTTGTTAGCTACAACGGACTATTCTGATAATCTTTTTTGAAAATATTCATAATTATTGCATAATATATTATTGTTATCATTATGGGATTAAGCATGGCCGTCTCTACTCACTAGGCCGGAGCATTGAAATATGGCAACACTGTTCGCGGGCCGAGCTTTTATTTGTTGTTGTCATTAGTGTATTCTTTCAGAGCAAAAAATATGGTTGGAAGGTGATTGTTAATGTGTTTCTAATTATTTACCTGCACAAACGAAACTATAAAGACAACAAGATGCCTGCAAAGCGTGTAGTACCAGGTTGCAGCCCAGAAGAGGACTACCAAACCATGGCCCAACATAACCTTATTCCAGATTAAAAAGAACGTTGCAAGGCGATTTGTAATGGGTTTCTACTTATTTACCTGCACAAACGAAACTATAAAGATAAAAAGATGCCTGCGAAGCGTGTAGTACCAGGTTGCAGCCCAGTAGAGGCATGGGTAGAGGACTACCAAACCATGGCCCAACATAACCTTATTCCAGATTAAAAAGGTGATTTTTAATGGGTTTCTACTTATTGACCTGCACAAATGAAACTATAAAGATAAAAAGATGCCTGCAAAGTGTGTAGTACTAGGTTGCACTAGCAATTGTGCGTCCAATAAGGGACATAAACAGAAGTGGGTGAAAGGTATTCCTCGGAAGGAATGGTTATATTTATAAGGATAAAGACAATAATTTACAAACATTTCAAAGGATAAGACCTATTTTAAAGCACAATGTGGTACCTATAATGTTTTATGGACCTCCCAAATATCACAGAAAAATACAGTTGATAGAACTCATCTGGGCATGGCCTGGGGCATACCTACGAAAGGATTTGATAGTGAAAGGGAAATCAAGACCAGCAAGAATGGCTTCACAGTGACCTAATAGTGAATTTTTCTAGCTGAAGTGATAATTTACAAAGTAAATTGAGTGTTCATTTAAGTGGAAGTGGAAGTGGCAGAGGAAACAGGTTGCGTTTATTTTTATTTTGTAGTGTCTGACTGTGATGAAACAGACATCAGATGTAAGTGGTATTAGTAGTAGTAGTAGTTCTAAAAAGTACTTTTCTTAATTTATTAACCGAGATGAACTCTAATACATATAAAATGTAATAATTATTCTGAAACTATAGGGCCACTATTTGACAGCTAAGCCACGTTGCCACATCTAAGGCTCCGGCCTAGTGTAGAGTCGGCCATGGATTAAGTAAAGGCTGCGCACCGCCTATGTATCCGTCGCGTTTCACTAAGGAGATGACGCCCAAGCGTTTTTTTTTTGCTGTTCCAAGCGACTTCGGATACACTATACCTTTAACTCTATCTTTATCCCTTCCGAGCTTGCAATACTTCGGGGGAGCACCGAGTCTAGCTACTTGATTTTTTTTATGGATCTAAATTATTGAAGTGCACAGTCCGGCTTAGTACCGCGAAATAAGCTCCCAAACAAAAAGTAGTCGCGAGACCATAGTTTGGCGATGGCACGCTTGGCAGCATCCTTGAAAAAAATACCCAAGGAAGTGCCAATTTTCATTTTGGGCCATCGGCCAAGGTTGTTTCTCGATGACAAACACTATTTGTTAAAACATAGAAGCAACACGTAATAACGACCCTAAATAACGATGCTTTTTATTGGTGTAGCCGCCAAATAGCTCGTGGTGTGATTCAGTATCAAACGAATCACTTTCAGGTTGACATATATACCCAGAGTTTTTGGTTGAATGGCGCTCTCCTTCGTTCATGATATGAATTATATTTATGTATCCTTTATGAGCTTAATTTAGTGCTACACTTAAGTGGTTTCATAAGTCTTGCAAAAACATAATTATTTCCTAAAAGTTTTTTAAAACAGGCAGAGAACCACACAGTAATGCATGCATTCAAACCATGTCTTTTTCTTCAGGTCATTTTTGAAGGTGTTGGGAACTTTTTATCGCTCTGGCATAATTTCAAAAACATGATAAGATTCATTGTCTTGTTTCTTATATCTTACTGAAAATTGTGAGTTTCAATATGTTACAACACGTCACGTTTAAGCCGATTTATATTACGAAACTAGTTTCTCAAAACTAATGTGATGACATTAGTTTCACCGCAGTTTCACTCTTAGTTTTACATCCATTCCCAGGGTATCCAAGGCTTGGAATGAGCTGTCAGGCTTGGAATGGGCTGCCAGCGGATGTATTTATTAGGCCTGCGGGTATTGGCCCATTCAAATCCCGCGTTAACAAACTTCCTCTAACATAACCCTTTCACAGCAGCGGTACTCTGGTATTTAGGCTCTGGCTACGCGGTCTGCTCAGTTATAAGAAAAAAATGAAGTCAAGTTGATTGACTCAGTACTTCCCACACATTACGCTGATACCATTTATTATTTGCCCATAGCATGAGGCTTTAGTCTAAGATCCCTTGCAACCAAATAATTGCCACCCCCCCCCCTAAAATTGTCTTATGCCGCTAGGTCTTTCCTTCACAGGTCTATGGACAGCCTATTATCGATACTACAAACTTCTCAGTTTTACAACCCCCACCCCCGCCCCCCCCCCGAACCACCTCACTTTCACCCCCACCCAAAAAACTGGTAAGAAATGATCAGGAACCCCTAAAATATCTAAAAACCGAATTTGAGTTGCTTTCATACTTGTCGCGTTCTTTGATTATTGCTACGCTGCCACTGACAACATTTTTAACAAACATATGCGTTTTCCATTCTCACCACGGTAACCATATACTGGGTCAAAATTTCATTAGAATCAATTTAATAGTGTCCACGTTACAAAATACAAAACGATTTAGACCAATAAATTCTCGTATAGTATACAGAAAATTCTAAGTCCCTTTGTTTCTGTAATAGGCTAGGCAATGTTCGGATGCACCTAAAAAGGTGATTTGTGTCGCTAGATCTTCCTTCACAGGTTAGTGGACAGCCTATTATGAGTACAAGAATTTTTTTAATTTTTCAACCCCCAACCCTCCAACCACCCCAATTTCACCCCCACCCAAAAAAAACTCAGAAAATGATCAGGAACCTCTAAAACGCTTAAAAACGAAGTTTGAGCTGTTTTTATATTTTTAGTTTTTTTATTATTTCTGCGCCGCCACTGGCACGATTTATCAAAGACATACGCGTTTTCCATCTTCGCCATGGTAGTAATGCCGTTTCAAAATTTAATTCAAATCAATTCAACAGTTTCCTCGTTACAACGATCTGACGCAATACTCTCGTATGTTTACATCAAAAAAAAAGTCCTTTGCTTTCTGTAATAGCCAAAGGCAATGTTCGGATGCACCTAAAAAAGTTATTTATGTCGCCAGGTCTTCCTTCACAGGTCAGTGGACAGTCTATTATGAAAACAACAAATTTTTCAATTTTACAACCCCCCACCCCCAACCACCCCAATTTCACCCCCACCCAAAAAAAAGTAGAAAATGATCAGGGACCCCTAAAACGCCTAAAAACGAAGTTTCAGCAATATTTAATTTTTTTTGTTTTTTGCTAATTACTCCGCCGCCTATGCACCGATTTTCAAAATTTTAGGAACATTACCTACTACGACCCCACAGCATACCGCTGCCCAAATTTCATCATGATCCATGCAGCGATTGCTGAGATTACGAGGGTAGAAAAACGCGACAGACAGGCAGACAGACAGACCGACAGACAGACCGACAGACAGACAGACAGACAGACAGACAGACCGACGGAAATGAGTGACGTGGATTTTCGTTATGTACACATCATAAAACGCCCAAAAAGTGTATTATCTCAAAATCAAAAATTTTCGCGATCACAATACTCCCTTCACCTATCGGTGTGGGAAGTAAAAAGTAAATAGGTATTTTCATCATGCATGAATCAGTTTCACGAAATGGAATTGGTTTTGTGTGTTACTCGAATTTTGGAAATCAATAGTTCCATGGAACTAGTTTCGTAATGTAAATTCGACTTAAATGGCCCTTCAATAAAACCACGTATGATGAAAAATAAACTCTTTACTGACGTGTCACCCCTGTAACCTTAACAGATACAAAATATTTGACAGCTACGCCCAAGAAGCTGCTTGTAGTTAAGTCTATGACACGTGATTTTAGTGACGTGAAAATCTCAAAATGGGAGGGACCGGATATAGAGGAGGGCGTTAAAACGTGAAAAAAATCCTTAAATAACCTAATACAAACGCGTTTCGTTTCAGTACCCATACTAATGTTTCAAAAAATCGTCATTCGAAAGCTACGACCGGTTTGCGTGTACCAATTTTTTTTATATATCAGCGAGTTTTTTACAGCTAAACTGGCCGTTTCTCGCATCCTATTCGCCACAGCTTTTTATCTCGCCATGCATCCTCTTCCATTCCTCTGTTCTACATGGCTTCTTTAACTCATTCGTTCCAATCCTTCCTAGGCCTTCCTCTTTTCCTTCTTCTTTCAGTTGGAGTCCAACTCCATGCCTTTTGGGGCCACCTATTTGCCTGCATTCTTCGCAAATGACCGTACCATAATAGTCTTTTCTCCTCTATGTTTTCCACAATTGTCTTTTGTATGTTGGTTCGCCTTCTTATCTCATCATTTCTTACATGCTGGAGTCTTAGACACCCTACAGCTTCTACGTAACGCATCCATTTCAACAGCGAAATATCTTTCCTTATTTCTCTCTGTGATCTCCCATGTTTCAGCTCCGTATGAGGTTATACTTTTTACTATACTGTTATAAATATTTATTTTTGTGTTAGTTGTTATTTGTTTTGATCACCATATGGAATTTAGTTGGTTAATAGCTTTTTTGCCCTGTATTATTCGGTTGTCAATATCTCGTCGACTATTTGCTTCCTCAGACAGTATGGTTCCTAGATACTTATACTCTGAACAGGGATCAATGATTTTACTGTTGATATTAAGCGGCTTAGGGACACCTCCTGCGACCAATTTTTTTTAAATGCACTAAAATGCTACCGCGATTTCATTCAGTTACTTAACGATTTTTTTTTTCACTTTTTAACACCCTCCCTCTATCTCTGATCCCGTCAAGGTGCAAAGTTTCCAAACTGCCTCTATAGAACTCAAATACCAAACGTTGTCGTCCGGTTTCTTTCTCGACACTAAAATTACGCGTCATTGCTCTGAATATATATATTTTTTTTTTGCGAACTAACTTGGTGAGTCGACGATTGTAGTCTTGAAGAACGCATAATTTTTTCTTAATACCTGAGCAGACCACGAAGGCAAAGCCTGAATACCAAAGTACCACGGCTGCTATGAAAAGTTTATATTAGGGAAATTTTGTTGAGGCGAGATTTGAATAGGCCAGCACACGTAGTCTCAATAAATGCATTTCCTGATAGTCTATACCAAGCCCTAGACACTGGGAACAAAGGTTAGGTTGTACCGCACTGTTCTTGATGTATGAATGGAGGAGTCCCGCGCAGACGCATCTAACAGACTTGATGAGCGGCGAAATTATAGAATAGATCTTATTTGAATATCGGTAGAAAAGTGAAAGGTCACCAACAACACGCCTGTGAAAAAGTGGCTGGAGGTAGCGCATTAAAGCCGAGTCGCCGATTAGTGGAATTGCCCTTCTCTGGACGCCATCTAGTATAGACAGGGTAGTAGGGGCAGCAGCTCCCCAGACATGAGAGCAATACTCCAGGCCTGGCCTTATCTGGGCTTTATATAGCGTGAGGAGGTTACATGGTGAGAAGTACTTTCTGGCTCTAAATAGGTACCCAAGCTTTCTCTCAGCAGCTGTTGCAATTGACGAATCGTGTTCGTGCCAGATCATGTTTTCTGTAATGTTGGTCCCTAAAAGCTTGAAAAAGTGTATTATAAATAATATCCTTGGATAGACTTTTCGGTCGTGGTTTGTGTCAAACAATTTAAAATTAGTCACAGAGCTGTGTCCTTCTTTGATGTTTGTTTTAGTACTGTGATTGAAATGGGCAGCTAGATCTAACAACAGAGATAAGCCCGTTGTGTCAAAGAGCAAACATGTTTTTGTAATTCAAACTTCTTTTCGATAAAAACTGAGTCGTAATGGGTCAAGCATCATCAACAGCTAAATTGAAAGGTTGTCATTATTGGTATCCCATGAAGTGTTCCAATGCACTGTACGTACAAATAAGTCGAAAAAAGTCAAATTTTTGGTCGCAGTGAAAAAACCTTATTCCAATAAATCCAATCCATTCTGATTATCATTAAATATGACTCAAAGGGATTTAATACTGGTGCAATTGTGGGTTTGCTAAGGAGAAAACAATATCGTTGTAAATCAGTTCCTCACTCATAATCGTATCGGCAGCATCTGTACACCACTGTCAGTAATCCAAGGGTGTCAATGCCATAGTCACTCACGTTGGACTAGCTTGTCACATAAGGGTATGGTCACCGAACCTAGACATAACAAGAAAGGTCTTCTAAGGCCGGCCCTCAGCGCTGTCTTGAATATTCCATGAAAATGAATATTTGAGGCTGTATTGACTCAAGGTCGGTTCGCAAATTACTGAAATCGAGATGTTACATACATTCTGAACAAAATCGATTTCATCACATTAAAAAGTGAATGCAGATGAAAGCATTATAGATAGTCTGTTACTAAATTCGCTAACGTAATATAAAAGAGCCACAACTAAAGGTATTTTACCACATAAAAACAGCAGAGCATCCAGATCACGACTAGACTGAACACGCGAATTCAATACCACACTTTTGTATCTATATGTATATACACCGTGTTCAAAAAGTACCGGACCAAAGGAATAACTAGGGAGGTAGAGGAACAAGTACAAAAAGTAGTCAAGATAAAAGTCGTAGAAAATTTTCCTGGCTATCCGATGGTGACCTTTATGGTGACCTTGACCGTGACATCAAGGATCCGTCAAGGTCAAATTTTATAAATGGAATCCTTACTTCTGAGGCCAGAAATGAGAGGTACGGAAAACTTTACGACCAGATATGAGCTTGGTCATTTAAAAAATTTGACCTTCGATGATTAAGTTATGGTCAAATGTTCTTATAATTTTTGTTTTAGGCCCGGTTGTACAATGCGAGCCTAAGCTTCGGCTTAAGGTAACCCGACGTTAAACCACGTCAGTTGCAAAACGTCCGTTGTACAATGCTGGCTTAGCCCCCCACTCCAAGCTTAACTCGAGCTTACGAAAGCCGAAGCTTAACGCGAACTTAGCTGAGGCCCGCATTTGTACAACCGGCCCTTAATCATTCAAGGTCAAATTTGTCAAAAGGTCAAGCTCATATCTGAACGTAGAATTTTCCGAGCTTTTCATTTCTAGCGTCAAAAATAGGGGTTTCCATTTAATAAAATCGATTTGACCTTGATTGGCTTTGAATGTCATAGTCAAGGTCATCATAAAGATCACCACCGGATAGCCAGAGAAATTTCCTGCCACGTTTGTTTCAACTACCTTTTTATGCGACCCCTACTTCTCTAGTTATTCATTTGGTCCGGTACTTTTTGAACACAGTGTAGAAAACTTGTTAAATCAAGTTGTTAATGTTTTAACCTTGAACAGAAGCAGAATCAGCAAGAGAAATAACGGTGTACACGGTGGCAGTGTGGTTAGCTGGTTGTGATGTTTGAACCACGACCACTATCCATACTTCCTCCGTGAATATCGCTGAGGCAACATTTCAACACGACTTCCTCTGCTCTAATATAATTATTGCTCAATATTCATACTTTCTACGTCCTGTATTTTATTAACACACTGCTAGTTTGTCGCCCATAGAAGCAAGACCAATTATCACAAAGGTCAATAGAGAATATAAATGTAACAATTTAAAAATGGTTGGCTCCAAGGGAGCTTTTATGACTTGTAAATAGAGAAAACTACTTGGGTTAACAAATGTTTTTCAGATTTTGAGGAAGAGCCTGCTCCTGTTTTTTTTTTTAGATACTAGGCAGTTTTCGTTACTTACAAAGTGATGTTCCGTTTAACGCTATTTGACAACTTTGACATTTGCATTTCGTTTTACGTATATCGTAACCGCTAAATAGGTAGTTTTCGTTGTTCTTAATTAATCTTACCGCATCGGTTAATAAATACGTTGTCAGAACCGCTATTTGACAGATAAATAAATAGTTTTCGGAACAAGACACCACTGTAAGATGCCCCCTAACTTATTTTGAGCTACAACTTTGACACCGTAACGTCAAAATAGCAGAAGAGTATTGTAAAGGTTGTTGTTTGAAAGAAAATCGTAATTCAATAGTGTTCGCTGTAGGTTGCCCTAAAGTGACGGACTCTTTTTATTATTTGTAACACACTCTTTGAACTTGACGAATTTGGAAGCATTTTTGTAAAACGACGGTAATAATTGTTGCAGATCTACTCAAAAGTCAAAACCAGTGTCACTGTCAAAACCAAAACAGGTTATGGTCTAATTTTTATTCGTGCTGGGCATGTGTGTCGCTTCGTTAATCGCTATGGCTATCGTCCGTACAATACCGGCATTTAGCGGTTACGATATACGTAAAACGAAATGCAAATGTCAAAGTTGTCAAATAGCGTTAAACGGAACATCACTTTGTAAGTAACGAAAACTGCCTAATGCCTGTATTGTACGGACGACAGCCATAGCGAATAACAAAGCGACACGCATGCGCAGTACGAATAAAAATTAGACCATAACCTGTTTTGGTTTTGACAGTGACACTGGTTTTGACTTTTGAGTAGATCTGCAATAATTATTATCTGTCGTTTTACATTTACATGCTATTTTGACGTTATGGTGTCAAAGTTGTAGCTCAAAATAAGGTTAGGGGGCATTTTACAGTGGTGTCTTGCTCCGAAAACTATTTATTTATATGTCGACTGACGGAGATAGGGAGCATCAGAATAATAAGCGTGAAACAGCTGTCTGCGTACTAGTGGATTGACGGAGATATAGAGCAACCCTCGTATATCGACTCTCATATGCAGTTGGCATAGAAGTGCGCTTATCTGGTTAGGTGAAGCGAATGCGCCTTTGCGTTCCGCTAAGAAGTTTGCTGCTTTTTAGCGGTGACTTTCTTTGGTTTGCCGTTACCTCCGGGTACCAGATGGCGCACATCTTTTCTGCCGCCTACTCTCACTATTTACTATTTGTCGACGCCTTGGCATGGTATGTTTTCTATACTAGGGTACAGTTTCCTCTTACTAGAAACTCCATCAAAGAAGTAGCCTTCTGCGAGATGATTTAGCTACAAGAAGCATAGTTAGACAAGTCATCACAGGATGTTTCCCTTTGTTACTTATGTATGAACGAGTCTTTAGAACTTAAAGCCGGCGTCACATATGCGGGTATTTGCCGAATATCAATATTCGCCGCTTTTTCAACCTTGCTCGCCGAATAGCGAACACGTATCGCCCTTTAGCCGAATAGCATAATACTCGGGGTTCGTTGCTCGCCGAATGCTGCATATGTGGCGCCGACTTTATTAGCCGAATAGCGAATAATCGGGGTTCGTTGCTCGCCAAATATCGCATATGTGGCGCCGGCTTAAGAAAAATGCCACGAAATATCTAAACATAGTCCGAACATCCAATAGATTGAGTTATTATTTTTATTGTTTTTTTTTATCGTGAACTAACACGTGTTTTTCTTCTTTCACAGATCTGCGTATGTGTCTTTTGGGGGACTGCTGATGAGGCTGCAAGGGGATGCCAACAACTTGCACAGCTTTGAGGTCGACCAACACATGTATCTGCTCATGAAGAAGATTTTTATGTGAATTCTACTTTTAGGACTATTTCAGATTTTGTATTTTTTGTACAAATTAGAGAATTAAGACTCAATAAAAGTTCTTTATTTTATTGGTTTGTTTTATTGATGAAAGTTACTCATATGTCAACGTGCAACTTGCACTGGGGTTATTAAGACGATTCAGTTAATAGATAATAATATAAAGAGGCCGAATGTTTGTGAAATCCAAAAAATGTTGACCACAAATGCGCGAACAAAAAATGATAGTCATTTCACATTGTTTATATTTACGATGAACAGTTTACCACTATCAGCAATCTTTTTTTCTATGTAAACAGTATGTTTTCCATACTAGCGACATCGTTCTGTGTGAACAGTTTGTTTTTTTTTTTTCATTACAGGATGTTTCTCTTTTAGCGTTTTTGATTTACTGCTATCAGGGCGAGCATAGATCATCTGCAATCAAACTAGAGATCTGTCAAGAGTTGATAGGAGCACTTCACAAATCGAACATGATCGAACACAAAATGACTTCTTGTTTTGTGCAAGTGACGGTTGATAATGCCGCAATTTAAAATTTAAAAATTATAAAATAGTCGGTGCCTACCTTCGAATATTAAAGGTATTAAAAACCAGTTTTCCATAATATGTATATGTGCTTTTTACTTTTCCTGCGATCACCACAAAGGGGGCTATTTTCTTCGAATGATCGAATGTTTTTCACCTTTTTCTACCAACCACAAAATACTTCTCCTCGCAGAACACCAAGCCTTCAATTCTTTTTTGACATACAAGACGTCGTTCTCAAATGCTCTGCCCTGGCTTCTCGGAGCAATCAAGTTCATTCTCAGAGCGTTCCGCGAGCGAACAACAGGTAAATCGAATCTGCAAATCTGGAGCAGAGTCGTTAAACCGAACATACAATTGACATCAAATGCGTTCTGGGAGCGTCTGAGAACAGTAAATCGAAAACGCTATTCGTTACTTCTCTGAGGAAGAGTTCAGCCTACAAGAAAAATGTTATACAAAGTACAGTAATATCACTGTATTCGATAGCATCCACTTGGTAATTAACAAAAAAGTGTAAACAAAAAGCAGAAAAAGCAAAAACACTTTTATATAATTGGATGTGGCAACAGCTACTCAGTAATACATTGAATCATTATTAAAATAAAATATTCACTCTACTACAGTTATCTAAAACATATTTAACATTCTTAAGCAAACTACATATGCATAAAAATGTGAAGACTAGTCAAAAATACAGAGCATATATTACATCTACGATATTTTAAAAATGTGAGAATGTTATCTGGCTTCCTATCCTATCTGGCTTTCTATTAGGACGAAAACTCGTATCATGTATAATTTGGCGGCCCTAATTACAAATCCGGACGTTGTTTTAGGTTTGAGCCTTAGGTAACGAACATCAAAAATTTTCAGACCCTCAAATCTTCAAGTTCACCCTAAAATCTAAAATCGTTATCTGGCATCCTATTAGAACGAGAACTCGTGTCATGTATACTTTGAGTTTGCTAATTACAAATCCGGCCGTTGTTTTGACTTTCAAGTCTCAGGTATATCAGGTGTATCATGACGGCCTAATTACAAATCCGGACGTTGTTTTAGGTTTGAGCCTCGGGTAACGGAAATCAAAAATTTTAAGCCCTCAAATCTTCAAGTTCACCCTAAAATCTAAAATCGTTATCTGGCTTTGTATTAGGACGGAAACTCGTATCATGACGGCCTAATTACAAATCCGGACGTTGTTTTAGGTTTGAGCCTCGGGTAACAAAAATCAAAAATTTTCAGACCCTCAAATCTTCAAGTTCACCCTAAAATCTAAAATCGTTATCTGGCTTCCTATTAGAACGAGAACTCGTGTCATGTATACTTTGAGTTTGCTAATTACAAATCCGGCCGTTGTTTTGACTTTCAGTCTCAGGTGTATCATCACAGTCTAATTACAGATCCGGACGTTGTTTTAGGTTTGAGCCTCGGGTAACGAAAATCAAAAATTTTAAGCCCTCAAATCTTCAAGCTCACCCTAAAATCTAAGATCGTTATCTGGCTTTCTATTAGGACGGAAACTCGTGTCATGACGGCCCTAATTACAAATCCGGACGTTGTCTTAGGGGTTTGAGCCTCGGGTAACGAACATCAAAAACTTTCAGACCCTCAAATATTCAAGTTCACCCTAAAAATCTAAAATCATAATGTCCTATCAGGACGGAAATTCGTGACATGTATACCTCGAGTTTGCTTATTACAAATCAGGCCTTTATTTTGTGTTTGAGCCTTAGGTAACGAACATCAAAAGTTTTCGGGGCCTCAGATCTTCAAGTTCACCCTAAAAATCTAAAACCATTATCTGGCTTCAAGCAGGACAAAAACTCGTATTCTTTACAGTTTGAATCCGCCGCGTTTTACAACATTTTATAAAAAGCAACAATAAATAAGAATAAAATTATTGTTGAAATTCTTCAACAGATTGAAGAGTGTCGGTTTATCACAAGATTGAGTAAAACAATCAGGATTCGATTTTTGACTGACCAAATAATTATTGGTTTGAGGACCACTTGGTCCACTTGGATGCGGATATTCAATCAAACCAAGAATTTTATGGACTATTACACAATTTACAAATTATAGCTTTACATACAAGTACTTTTTTTATCACTGAGCAGACCGCGTAGGCAGAGCCTAAATACCAGATACCACGTACTTCGTATTCTTCGCAATATTCACTTTTTGTTTTATAATTGTTTTTGCATTTTGCCCCTACGTTGCTACATTGCAAAGGATCTGCAAATATGAAGACCCTTATTTTACAGAGTCAAGCATTTCTTTACCACACACATTTCACTTTCTATATTAAAAAGCTTTACCTCAAAAACTATAATAATTTGTATTATATCTTCATTTTTCAAACAATAACTGGTTCACATTGATCTACCTATCCCACTCTATTTTCTAACCTTAATGGTTGTACTGTTGCACATACATATTTATAAGCAAACTAGAAAAGCATGTAAAATACTGTAGAAGTCGTTCTGGATCGATCCAATGGGTGCTATATCTTGTTGAAGGTCTTCATGATGAAGTAGTTGGGATGCACTTCAGGATGGACATCTATGGCCAGCTCGATAAGATCATCAATCAGCTGAAAATATCGAAAATGAAACGTTACGTCGTAACGGTTTTTAATAATTAAAGTCGTACTTTAGTGCACATTGCTGTTTTTTGCTAGCAACCTTTTTTTTATGGTCAGCCTCCCGCAAAGGCTGAAAGCCTATGGCGCTGTAGAAGCGCTGCGAGGGTATAACTGAGTCGTTCAAATCCAAAAGTCTTCTTATCCAGTTTACCCAATTTTTGGTAAATGAAGAAAATCGTTTTTTGAACATACTAATTACACTATCGCTGTATATATTTTTTTCTGTATTGATAAGGTGATAGCAACAGCAACGGTGTTTTTCTTTTAAAGAAAACTGATATAAATAACAAGAATTTCAACTTTTTAATTTGGATTTGGCGAGTTTTGATGTATCAGCAATGGATAAAGCAAGTTTTGACGCAAAAAAATCGTCGCACGAAGGCATATAAAAAGAAACAAATGATTTAATCTAAACTCAAGACTTCTTTCATTCAACACAAGAAGTAAGGTTGTTTTTAAGTATCAGAAAGGAAACTATACTGTATTTACAGCCAAGCTAGACCAAATGAAAACAAGCCCGCGTGCGTGATCGGCTCGTGTCGGTGGGGTCCCTAATAGTATAGTACATTATGTGTAAATTGTGTGTTATGATCTGGCAAGTCAAAATCTCCAAGGCGAACTGGAAAGTAGATCCAAATATGCAATGTCAAGTGTTCATTGCCTAATGATCATTTCAAACTGGCAACTGGCTACTTTTGAGTTGCAATGGACTCATAGGGCAACTCTTTTAAATAGTCATATAAAATTTCATAATTGTACTAGACTATAGCCTACGCGTTCGCAGACGTTAGCGGACAGTAACCACGCGAATGTTGCATGCGACTGTTTATTTGGAGTCTGTCTTGGGATTGAATATAGTATAATTCTGGTTTTATAACATAAAAAATAAGGTTGTTCTGAAGTAACAGAAAGCAAACTAAAACCTAGGTTTTCTACTTCCATTGTGGTAAAATATGAGTCTCCATAATATTGTTAATATTATTTTCACTTTTAATAATAATACCCACTATACCAATTTTGTCCTAAACAAGATAATAAAACGTGGTATTTATGATACAGCAGCTCATTACACACTAAAACACGCAACACCGGCTACACGTCTGCCAACCATTCAAAGCACTGTGACTGGTCAGTCGGATAAGGGAACTTTTGGCGCGACATTATGAATGAATTAGGCGAGTTTTGGAGCGATTCTCAATTTTCTCCTTCACTATGCTATTGGTTAAGGCAAGTTCCGCAACGATATTTTCTACTGAAAACGTAGAGTTTATGGCAAAGGTTGCAACTGCGCGGTTAGTACAATTTTCATAAAAAGTGGATAAGACTACTTTTGAAATGGAACGACTCAAGTGTCGGTGCACGTTAGATTTAAATCGCTGCAGGTTGTAGCCGTCGGGAAACAAATTCCCCGGCAGCTGATTCCAGGGCGTCGAAGTTCTCCAAAAGAAAGAATGATGGAAGAGACTGGGTTAGGGGAGTAGGGACCTCGACCTAGTAAGGCTGAGCTCGCAGAGCCTCTCTAGTGTTCCTGGTTTCAACGGCCTTTGGTGTTATTATCTGGGAGAGCTCACTCGAACATCTTTCGTGATAGAATATGTAAAACAGGGACAGATCGGCCACCCTTCTTCGATGTTCCAAGCTATGGAGGTTCTATGCGAGGTTGGACGTATCGATTAGTCTAATGGCTCTTTTCTGGATAGTGTCCAGAAGCTTGAGAGAGTGCTTCGGGGCGCATCCCCACACATGGGAGCCAGGCACGTATCCAGGATTTGGTTTTGGGGGGGGGGGGGGGTCCAAATTATGGGTGTCACTTGGTTGACCTTTCGGGGGGGGGGGGTCCAGATTAGAGTTGCCACCTTAAATCCTTATTTTTGGGGGGGGGGAGGGGTGGTGCAAATTTGTGGATTCCATTTTTTAGACGGCAATTTATAACGTTTCGGGGGGGGGGGTCCGGACCCCCCTGACCCCCCCCCCCCTAAATACGTGCCTGATGGGAGCAATACTCCAACGATGGTCGGATCTGTGCCTTGTAGAGCAGTAGTTGCTGTGGTGTATATAGCTTCACATCGAACCAAAAAAACAAAACTCTAACCTTCTGGGATTCTGGGGTCCTTCAACGTAAAAGCCCTGAAGATGGCAATAAACACTGCCGAAAGCTTGACAGTTAACACCAGAGTCTCTTTTATACAAGGACAACAGAACAAAAATCATAACATCTAAGGGCGAAACAGGTCTCATGCCCCTAAAGGGAGGAATACGTCAAGGAGACTCACTAAGCCCATTATTATTTAACATGATAATGAACAAAATAATATTAGAAGTAAAAAAGCGAGAAGGATTTAGAATGGGACCACATAAGATCAACATAGTGTGTTACGCCGACGATGCGCTCCTAATAGCTAATACTGAAGACGATCTGCAAAGACAACTCCACACTTTCAACACCACGGCCAAAAAATACAATATGGTAATTTCAGCGGAGAAAACAAAATGCATGGTCATCAGTAGAGAACCACGTAGATGTAAACTGGAAGTGGAAGGTAAAATTATTGAACAAGTGATGACATTTAACTACTTGGGCATTGACATAACCAGTGATAGGAACTTGATTACAGAAGTTAAAAGACAGGCGACAAAAACAGGTAGAGTTAGTGGATGTTTAAGAGAAACTGTATGGAAGAACAAATATATGTCTACGGAAAGCAAGATTAAAGTATATAAAACAACGATGCGACCAATTCTAACATATGCGGCAGAAACACGAGCAGACACAAAGAGAACAAAACAAATCTATAACAGCATAGAAATGAAAACGCTAAGATCAATTTTGGGAATAACTCTCAGGGACAGACAAACAAATAAAAACATACGAGAACAGTGCAACATTAACAGCATCAATAAATGTATAAAAACGCGGAAGAAAGAATGGGACGAACATGTAAATAGAATGAGACCCAACAGATTGGCTCACATATGTAAAAATAACAAACCTTACAATCGAAGACCTCCAGGACGGCCAAAGAAAAGATGGGAAGATAATTTGATGTCAACAACAACGTCAACAACAGAGACGGAATAAGAGGCAGACAAACAGGAGAAATCCTAGTCGTGCGAAGAAGAAGAAGAAGAAGAAGAAGAAGTCTCTTTTATACAGTGACCCTATTTTTCTGACCATTCTGACCACAGTCCCAAGATCTTTTCCTCTTAACAAAAAATCAAACCTACAGCGTCCTTGTTCTTCTTGATGTTATCTTCCATCTCCTGCATGTGCTTCTCTGTGTCTCTATCGATCTGGGCGGCAATGTCTTCACGAGATCCCATATGTTTGGCCTCATACTCCTTGAACTGCCTCTCTCTTTCTGCTCTGTACTGCTCTATCTCTGCGGTTGCTTCCTCTCTGGCCTGCTTGATTCTGCGAACTTTACCTGCAAGAGATCACAATTAAAACATGATGTCAAGTAGATTCACTAAATGACTCAATGTTTCCCGCGCAATTTTAAGATGCTTGCGTAAACATGCTAAATACCTATCTCGGTTTGGCAGCAATCATACGCGCATTCCGCCATTTTGGGTGAGTACCTGTCAAAAGAGGCATATGCGTCGCTGGACACCATCATTGACGCTAGGTCGACGCTCGTATTTGCTTCATTGATGAAAAATGCATAGGCATACATTTTACACAAGTCTACTGATGATATTTTATGCCATGTTAAACTGCTTTTTAGAATGTTTTTTCAATACATCTTTTGGATAAATTTGTGCATGTACAAAAACGTACCTACTGATACTCTTCCCTATATTTTTGTGAATGAAGCTTATAATTCACAATTAAAAGAATTTCTTCATTTTTTTGTATAATATTGCTAAAAAATTAATTAATCAATTAAAATTTAAATTACTGTATCGAGTATTTTTGTCACCGATATCGAAAATAATTAATTATTGAGAAGTGTAATCAATTGCACGAAATTTTCTGTACGAAACAAATGCGCGTTTATTGGCGTGCAAATTCTGTAGGAATCATTTTTATATAGGAAATCCTCAGAGATATTCTGCTGGTTGTTTAGTATGCTGTGCTGAATACCATAAAAAGATTTTTGCGGTAACTAAGAATGAGTGAAGAGAGAAGAATTTATAGAAGCAATAAATACTTGAGTTAAAAACCATCAAATTCGGAAGTTGACAACGTTATAGTGGAGAAAAGCGCTAAAACCCTTGTTTGCATGTTTAAGCCCTAAAACCGAACATTTGGGAGCTAAAAAGAGACGGCTTACAATATTTATTTGTAATTATTTGTGAATATGTGTTTCAAACTTGCAAATGAAATCCGAACATCTACAAAAAAGGATATTTGTATATGTGCACAGCTAGAGAGACTAGTTGGTTGAGTAAAGATATCCCCTAGAAGACGACAGCTTCAATTGACGCAGTTAAGGGGCCTGGATACACACATTTATACATACGTATTTGCTATGAAAAACACGGACTCAGAATTTCTCTCATAACACACTCTATTTTCAAACTACATATATAATATTTCAGAAGGCGATAGTTAAGATCTTAATGAATGACAACTATTTTCGATTTTCTCAAAAAAGTTTTTTATTGTGCAAAAAAACTCGCAATGCAAAATTATACATTCTATAAACGCCTGTAATTTAACAACCAAACACGATATCAAAAAAGGCTAAATAGTTGCACAAGCGCAAGCTTTCTTCTTCAATTTGCTCCTTGAGTCATTACTGTAAGTTTAAATTTAACTTCAGGAATTTGGAAATGCGAAATTCATTTTTATAGTGACCTTTGGACCTTACATTTGGACCTTTTGACCTTATCTTTGGATTTTTGGACTTATCTTAGACACACATACTAGAGAAAGGGAACAGGTGGCCACGCCTCCTCGCTAACACGGGAATAAGTCTTTTCTTTGATTCCCAATTTCGCGCGCTATACCCTAGACTCTTATACCCTTTGAACGGTGTTGAATTGTAGGCCAACTAGAGCGTAGTGCTTCCTTCAGAGCAATTGTTGTAACCATGAGGCGTAGTGTGGTTGTAGTTGTAGCAGCATGGCGCGCATGTATCGCAGAAGGGCGAATGCAGCGAGCTAGAGCTTATGGAGCACGTAGAAGAACTACTGACTGGCAAGGTCGTCATCTACGACTACTGGCCCTTCGAGACAGAATGCGATCCACTTGAGCTGACACCTGATATGCAGCCACAGATTCATGCCTATTGTTATTGAAAGAATTAGGTACTCCTAACTTTTTTATTAAATGAATTCCTAAAATAACTGAAATCTTATTAGACGGCTGAAAGTAAGGAATGGATTTTTGCGTGAAATTGGATTGAGATCATATTGTCCGCATTTAGTCACTTACTGCAAATCATCGTCGCCAAGGGTTAGACTGGTGCCTGGAATACCAACAATGGCATGCTGAGTGGCATCAGACGACCTTCTCCGACGAGTCCAGGCTTTGTCTGGGGGCACATGACGGACGCCAACACGTAAGACAATGACGGGGTGAACGACGTGATCTTCAGTTTGCTGTTGAGCGCCAAGTACACCATCTATTGGGTTTGACGGTTTGGGGTGCTATTGCATTCAACAGCAAGTCACCTTTACTTGTGATTCGTGGCACAATGACTGCGTAACGCTATGTGAATGAGGTGGAATTGCCGTTCCATATGTCAGAGGCCTCGAAGAGGGTGTCTTCCAGCAAGAAGACGCCCTCACATTGCAAGGGTATCGATAAGGTTCGTGCAGGAAGCTGAGGTGAGGGTACTTCCCTGGCACCCAAGTTATCGCCAATTGAAAAAGTATGGGATTGGATGGGTCGATACATAGGCGATTTACCCAATCCTCCGACCACGCTGGACGAACTGGAACATGCTTTGAGGAC
Organism: Callosobruchus maculatus; assembly: GCA_951848785.1. Lineage (NCBI taxonomy): Eukaryota > Metazoa > Arthropoda > Insecta > Coleoptera > Chrysomelidae > Callosobruchus > Callosobruchus maculatus. Next base: position 1,080,944 of record CATOUR010000009.1, on the reverse strand, counting down.
GGCTGTATCTCTAAATTTCTGATACCTCGCCTTGTGTTACTAGGCCGCAAAGCGCGATGGATTGGAGTTTTCATCTGGGATATTAGCAAGTAAACAACTTTAAAGCCTCGTAATTTGAGGCATCTTTGCCGAATAATTTTGCGGTCAAGTGGAAACGCTTGGCCTGTATTTACGTTAGGATTCCCGAAAGCATATGTGTCGCCGGCTCCATTTAAATATAGCTGAGAAGGTATTATTTTTGGCCGAGATTTTTACAAGTACCGCCGTCATTTCAGGCTCTTGTCTATTTATATTTTCCTATTACAGATATTTTTGATCGGCGCATAAAACACAACCACATGACAAATCATTTAACATAAATAAATGATCAGTTATAAAAAATTGAAATCTTGGAAAATACAGGGTGGCCAATCGGGTGACGATAATAATTTTTTTTAGATAGCCCATACCGAGACCTATCCAAAACACCCCCATGTATATGTACCGATTATTGATAGTTTTCGAGTTATGATTTTTTTTTAAACTTTGAGATTTTCCAGTTTTTCCAAGAAATCGTCAAAAACAAAAACAAGAATGCTTTTTGGCTTATATTTTTTTCTGCAATTATACTCAGTATTAAGTCTATTTTAATATCCAATAAGGAGAACCTGTACATCCGAACAATAATTAAGTACATTTTGGGCCCAAAGTTTGAAATCTCTGTTTTTAGTCAGGAGACCAAAACCTTCAAAATAAAATTAAAAATACTTAAAAACTCTGCAACACATTGCACTTTCGAAATGATAATGAAAAAATAGCACTTATGGGGGCATTTTGCGCCGTACGTGACTGTTAAAGGTAAAAAAGTGATAATTCACGAATTTCCAAAATGATTTAAAAAACTATTATTTTACTTTATTATGACAAATTAAAGAAAAAAACTCATAACAACTAATAAACACGATAATCATTGATGTTTTAATCACTTTTAATGAAAAAATTTAATACTTGTGCTTTTTGCTGTGTACTATTGAACTTCCGCTAAATTAAGTTGTATCGAAAGTTAACAAAGAAAAGGAATAATAAAACAACAATCTGACTTTTAATTCCATGGCGGAAATACCTGGGAAGCGTTATCGTAGCATACGCCATCCCTTTTACTTCCCACACCGATAGGTGAGGGGAGGATTGTGATCGTGAAAATTTTCGATTTTGAGATAATAGGTTTTTTGGGCGCTTTATAATGCATAACGAAAATCCGCGTCACTCATTTCCGTCGTTCTGTCTGTCGATTTGCCTGTCGGTCTGTCTGTCTGTACGCGTTTTTCTAGCCTCGTAATCTCAGTAACCGCTGCATGGACTGTGATGAAATTTGGGCAGCAATATGCTGTGGGGTCTTAGTAGGTAATGCTGCTATAATTTTGGAAATCGGTACATGGGCGGCGGAGTAATTAAAACAAAAAATTCAAATATTCCTCAAACTCCGTTTTTAGGCGTTTTAGAGGTTCTTGATCATTTTCTGCGTTTTTTGGGTGGGGGTAGAATTTGGGTGTTTGCTGTAGAAAAAAATAAAAGCCAAAAAGCATTCTTGTTTTTGTTTTTGACTATTTCTTGGAAAAACTGGAAAATCTCTAAGTTTTCAAAAAAAAAATCATAACTCGAAAACTATCAATAATCGGTACACATACATGGGGGTGTTTTGGATGGGTCCCCCATGGCCACCCGACATTGAAACCAGTAAACCAATCAAAACAACTGGGCAATATCAAGAAAATGATTTCCACCTTCCCCAAATGAGCTCAAGGATACCATAATCCTTGCTTGGATCATGTCCTGAATCGCATCAGGCACGATGTCCCTAGTCCACACCACTGGCGGATCTACGGGGGCTTTGGGGCTGAAGTAACACCCCCCCCCCAAAAAAACTCTGAAAAGCTTTTGTAAGAATGTAAATTATTATATACCAATATAATTTGTTTGATGCTCGTAAAATATTATTAATTTTGATGTATTTCATTAGTAAATTAGTAAATAAAATATCCTGGAAGCTCCATAAAACAACGTTGAACTACTATTTTGGTCGCTTGATTTTATGCAACAAAAAGTTTGCCGCGTTCAAAGCCCCCTCCCCCCCCCCCCAATTTAAATTCTAGATCCGCCACTGGTCCACAAAGCGCTGTTGCGATCTTTTTCATCTCACCAGATGGACCTGGGTAGAGCCCGGTATATTTCTTGATATAATATTTATCTTATGAATAACATGACAAAGCTTACTACAATATGGCATGACCATAACATCACTAAAGCTACCAAAATGTCTCTGGTTCAGTCTCTTGTGTTCTCCATATTTTTTTATGCCTCGGAAACTTGGACTGTTAAAAAGGCAGATCGAGCTCGCATAGATGCTTTTGAGATATGGACGTGGAGGAGATTGCTGAGAGTTCCTTATACCGCCCATCGAACTAACGTTTCCATACTGGATGAGCTCGGTAATCCAAAGAGACTATCCTCCATTGTGTCGACGAGAATACTTACATTCTTCGGACATATTCACAGAAGCGATAATATTGAGAAACTTGTAGTTCAGAGTCACGCCCCGAATGGGCGGCGCCGTGGCCGTTCCCCTACACGCTGGGTGGATACGACGAAACAGTTGCTGGATATGAGTATCAAGAGCGCCACTGAACTGACAGTAAATCGCGAACGATGGCGAGCTACAATTCTCAAAAATATTTATAATATTCGTGTCGGCAATACTCTAGCTCCGACTTAATGCATTTTACGAGTTCACAACATGTCTGTTAAGACATTGTGACTATGATGATGATTGATAAAAATAGAGTGAGTGAATGCTTTTTTATTTTCAATTTTGTTATAGTTCCTCGAGTTTTTTTAAAACCATTAGTAAAATCTTTAATAACATGCAGAATGAATATTCTGACACACATTTTGATTCTAACCACGTCACAGAATTAACTATTTCAAGCACTCTTAATAATTCAGAGTTCTCGATATCTACTTTAGAAGGCATGTAATTAGTGTTGAGTCTATTAACTCATATCTTCCTGTCGTTAATAGAAAAATGACATTGTAGTGGGCAATATTGTCACACGCTTCATCAAGTAAACTGGCTGTTTGCAGTTTGTCCTGCATTGCAATCATAACTTACGCTTTTAGAATAAGCAGAGAGGTTTAGGAAGGTACTAAAATATTGAGAAAAGTTTTGTCTTGTTATTAACATTGCTCGTTTCATATAAATTACGCAAAATTAAAAAAATCATTTGATCTTAATCGAAATGGAATGTTTTATATTTTTTACTTCTCACACCGGTAGGTGAAGGGATTGCGGAAATTTTCGATTTTTAGATGATCCGCTTTTTGGGCGTTTTATGATATCTACATAACAAAAATCCACGTCACGCATTTCCGTCGGTCTGTCTGCCGGCGTTCTTCTAACCTCGTAATCTCAGTAACCGCTGCATGGATTGTGACAAAATTTGGGTACCGATATGTAGGGTAATGCTGCTATAATTTTGGAAATCGTTGCACGGGCGACGGAGTAATTAGCAAAAAAACAAAAAACTTCAAATATTCCTCAAATTTAACAATAAACTTTTTTGGTCTATCCAAACAATGCCTTGCTTATTATAAAAACCAAGGGACTTAGAATTTGTGATGTATACCTACATACGAGTATTTAAGGTCGTTCTATATTGCGTAACCCGAAAATGATTAAATTGATTTTAATGAAATTTTGACACAGTAAAATCGAGCCAGTAGCGGCGCAGCAATAATAAAAAACTGAAATATAAAAACAGCTCAAACTTTATTTTTAGGGGTTTTAGGGGTTTCCGATCATTTTCTACTTTTTTGAGTGGGGATTAAATTGGGGTGGTCGGTGGGTGGGGGGTTGTAAGACTGAAAAATTTGTTGTATTCATAATGGGCTGTCCAATGACCTATGAATCAAAGTCCTAGCAGCATGTTACACTTTTTTAGGTCCATCTGAACATTGGCTTGCCTATTACAGAAACCAAGGCCCTTGAAATTTTCTGATGTATACATACGAATATTGCTTTATTTCGTTCTATGTATGTTGCGTAAAGTGAAAATTATTGGAATGGTTTTAATGAAACTGGGAAAACATTGATCTGTGTATGAAATAAAGGCAATACAAGATTTCAAATCAAAATTATGACCACATTCATGTAGGAAAAGCTGTGGGTGCTATTTGAAAAGAAACTTGGAGGTGAGTTTAGGGGTTGAAGTACCAAAAAATATTTCAAGCATGGCATGATAGGCCATTCAATACCCTTGAAAAAACCACTTAGTTTTCTTTTCAACTGTTTTTCTTACGAAAATGTTACACCCCAAACAATTCCTTATTTCATTTACCTTATGCTTATGACTTTAAGAAAAAAATAGGTTTGTGTATAAAATCAAAGATACTACAATATTCTAAATAAAATAAGGACTTTGTGTAGGAAACCCTATTAGGTGCTATTTGAAAAACAAAGGTTGGGGATGAGTTGTAAGGGTTGAAGTACAAAAAATTGTTTGAGAGCATTCTATGATAGATGTAGTGTTTTCAAAAATTTCACTCAGTTTTTGTTTAATTTTTTTTTTGTTACGAGAATATCACATGTTAAGAAAATTCAGGGGCAACCTGTAGAATTTATATAGCGTGCAGCTCGCATTCTATAAGTTCCCCCTTACCACTTAAATCTTTTAGATATCTGTAATAAATTTTAACATGCAAACGATGAATTTGTTACCACAGACTGGGCTATTTGGTCAAGTATGAAGATTTTGCGTCTCTGAACGAAAGCACATGAGAAAGGGCTACAGCCTTGTGTCCACAGATAAAATTGCCAGGGTTACTCTCACAAGTCACTTGCGTAGCGCATGCACGACATCATTAGAGAAATATTGCAGCAAAATTACTTGCACATAATAGGACTTGCGACTTGCTGAGAGCTTGTAGTGTACACGGTTACTCTCAGGAAATTGGTTTGCCACAAAAATTTCGAGCCTGTTTCGGAAGTCTTGGGGCAAGGAATGTTGTAAATCAAATATGGAGAAGCTCAACTGGACGAGAGATGACGCGTGTATTTTAATTGAAAATTTTGAATTGTATCCTGAATTATGGAATGTACATACTACAGAATTTAAGGACAGATTCAAAACGCAGAATGCATTACAAAAATTGGCCAACTTATTTAATACTTCTACAGCGGAAATTCAAAGAAAAATATACATGAGAGAGCAAGTTAACCAAGAGTAGAGAAAAATTCAAAAAAAGAAAAGTGGGCAAGGGACTAATGAAATTTATATAGGACTACTTGGGAGTTCTTTGACTCATTAAAGTTCATGTATCCCTAGAGTAGTTCTACGCTGAATCCACTTTCTCACCCATTTTCTCCGCCTTTTACTATCTTTCTCTTGGTTTTCTTTTTTTGTTAAATATATCACAACTACCGCAGCAGCTACATATTTTGAGACATCTTATCGTGTATACGGAATCAGAACAATCAAGCCCAAGTGAAATTGCGGGATAGTGTAGACCACAGAGTTAACATCTCTAGAGGGAATGTAAACAACAAAATGCACAGGTCGCTGACCAGCCAACATGTAACGGAAATTTTGACAGCTTGAGGGCATTACCAGTGCCGTACAATTTTATATTAAAATTGGATGTTCATTAATAGATTCAATTATTACTGTGATGTTACAAACTGATACAATAAGTTGTATTAGTATTTAGCTATTACTTAGAGAGTTACTCTTATTATAACTTGATTGTAACAGTTAATAAATTATTATTACCATGAAGTGTTTCCCCATATTTTACGCTACTGAAAACCAAAACAAAACCTATACTAACCTATGATAAGGGGTGTTCACCGATTCGTCGCTATTGCAGCAAACTATGCACTTTTTATTTCGTCCCATCATGCAATTATGACAATATTGCTCATAGATAATTTAATTCACACTACAAATAGTCACAAAGTCACTCAAATATACACTAAAACAACAAAAATCTCAGCTTACGCAATAACCACAACTACAATGACAGCCACATGACAGCTTTAGGGGACGCCGATTGTAGGTTGCCAGATTTACGACATATTAGAAGTTATTGCGACATTCCGCTATGAAATTTACCATTTTTGAGATTTCGTTAAATCAATACAAATTATCTTCACGTAAATCAGTTACATTGCAAGTATATTTAACGTATAGCTAAATGCCCAGTTAAATACTTTGAGTAACATGTGTTCAAACTGCGGAAACTGTCAGATTTTGAAGAAACTGAAAGGTCCTTAAGCGGACGAAGAAGAGTGGCAATAGCGCTGTAGATGTTAGCTGGCCAATATTCAAATTATTCTCCCTCTAGAGATGTTAACTCTGTGGTGTAGACAAACAAGCAAGTACTTGCTGCAAAAACTATCGCAAGTTACTTGCAAGTAGACACGAGGCTTAAGGGTTTTCTTGATACTTTTACCTGACTTGCTCTGATCTATGAGCACCTACACATTCCACACGCCAGGAAAACTATTGCAATTTTGGCGTGAACTTGGAAATATCCCAGAAGCGATAAATTATCATCTGACATGAAAATACAACGCGTGCATAATACGATAAGCTGTACTTACGTTTTCTGGCCTCTGCCACCTTTTCGGCGGCCCTTTTTTCTGCGGCCAGCAACTGTTGGATGCCCTGCGTTTGGTGGCTGGCCATGATAAGGGACAGAAACGCACCTTTTCGAGTTTTTAATGCGACCGTTTGAGAACGAAGCACAGGAAGAACAATATTTTCAATTGCTCTAAATTGGCGCTCACGAAGTGGGACCGAGTTTTATTATTAGAGGCGCAATACCGGTTGCCTACGCGCGCTATGGCGGGAGTATATGATTTGAATTTTTTATTCATTATTAGAGTATTTATTGACTATTAATTGTACAATGTACAATAGTAAGTTAGTTACAAAAAAAAAAAACACAATAAAACAATAAAAGAAGGTTCATACATATGACCTGCATTGGATAGATAACGACAACAAAATAAAAAACAGAATAGCAGCAGTGCGTGTGTTATAACGATATTGCTTTGGAGGTATTCTTGAGTATAGAATAAAAACATTATGTTAGTAAAAAACGTTTTATAGAGATTTTGATTTTTTTATTAGATAGTTTCTTTAATGTCCCAGGTAATTTATTGCATAAATTGTAATTTAGTGAATTTATACTTGATTTTTTAAGGTTATGAAGGAGGATGGTAATCAGATCGGATCTAAGATAATGAGTGTGATTTTTGCTAGTTGAAGGCAGTTGAATTTTTTTATGATGAATTTCTATGAGAGTATAGTAAATATACAGGGTCTTCTAAAAGTTGGGACTTTCCTCTTTAGAAGCAACGGCCCTTGAAGCCGCAAAGTTAATGCACGGTGGACCAGCAGAAAAACAGTAAAAAAATTTTCAAGCAAGTACTCACTATTTGGTTGCTACAAAGTTGTAAGTGCGGTCCTGTCGCAGGCGTCTTACAGGTAAAAGTACGATTTACGATGTCTTCTTCAGTTTGGACCATACGAGGTTGTCTAGGTCTTCCAGCGTGTCCACCACGATGTGGATTCAGACTTATTCCTGTGTCTCTAGCTCTTTGCACGAGCGAGACATATCGACGAGGTGCAGGGTGAGTACGGTTAGGGAAACGATCGGCATACACTCGCGAAGCCGCAGCGGCATTTTGACCACACTCACCGTACATTAAAATCATGTCCACCAGTTCATTATTGTTATAAGCGTGCGCCATTGTTGTTGTTTTTAAAAGCCGATCGTCAATCACCCTCGAACACTATGCGACAGCAACGCGACGTATGACGCACTGCCTGTTTTCTCACAGGCACCGCTGACGCGTGACGCTGCATTGTTGTGATATGACAATATTATGGTCATCTCATTGCCCAAGGAACAGGGACGGACTTAGAATTGGGCATTTCTTTAGCGGTCAGTATCTTGTTTTCTCTAAATATTTCGTTTATATGTTACTGGTAAAAAACACTCATTTTGGCGAGTACTATCCGCTGTATGAAAAAAAGTCACAACTTATGAAACACCCTGTATAAGCAAGGTAGGGCATTATTTTGTGATCTTCAAACAGGGATACTTACAATGAGCACGATATAGTAAGCACTACATAAGATCCTAATCATCTTTTTCTGTAACCTAAAACGAAATAGCTGCGGTACTTTGACCCCATAAGGGGATCGCATATGTAATCCTAGAATGAAACAGAGCAAAATAGCAGGTTTCTAAAATATTGAAACTAACAGAAGATCGGAGCCTTCTTATCACAAATATTACACTCGATAATAATCGCCCTAAACTATCGGTGTGCTGAGCCCACGAAGGTTTGTCATCTACAGTGAATCCCAAAAGTTTAACTGAGTTGCCCTGAGCTTAATTTCGAGTTTTTCTGAATTACCAACTTCGGGTTTTGTCTTTGTTTAAAAGCAAATTATTGGCATTAAACCATTTTTCTGCTAGAATGAGCATCATTTGAACTTTGAACTAACGAATCGACCATCAAGAGTAGGGCTATGAGTTGTAAAATTATAAGCTAAGAATCGATTGCAAATTTACGGTAAAGTAACTCCAACTTTATATTTTTATTTCGACGCTGGTGGTGGTTTCGTTTCGGCAATAGCTAGATGACGTGTTTCCACTTAAATGGATATTAGGGCAAGAAGTGCCTATAGAATGGCCTGCTCAATCTCCTGAGTTGGCACTATTAGACTTTTTCCTGTAGCACCATCGAAAATCTGTTTTATTTAGTCCTCAACCTGAATGTCTGGAATACCTTCGTCAACACATCATCGAAAGCTTCCTTGATATCCCACAACAACTGTCCGTAAGGAATTTGAACATCGTCTATATTAATGTTTGGCCAATAACGGCTAACATTTTGAACACTTATGCAATAAACATTGATATTTTCGTGTGTTTTTGATTTCTATTTGACCAAATAAAGATACATAAAGATTTTTCAAACCACAGAGTTAACATCTCTAGAGGGAGCCTAATTTGTATATTGGCCAGCCAACATCTATAGCGCTATACATATTGCCACTCTTCTTCGTCCGCTTCCAGTTTCTTCAAAATCTGGCAGTTTTCGCAGTTTGAACACAAAGTATTTAAATGGGTATTTAACTATACGTTCCAATATATTTGCAATGTAACTGATTTACGTGAAGATAATTTGTATTGATTTAATGAAATCTTAAAAATGGTAAATTTCATAGCGGAATGTCGCAATAACTTCTAATATGTCATAAATCTAGCAACGTACAATCGGCGTGCCCTTAAGCTGTCATGTGGCTGTCATTGTAGTTTGGGTTATTGCGTGTGTCGAGATTTTTGTGATTTTAGTGTATATTTGACCGACTTTGTCACTAATTGTGGTGTGAATTAAATTATTTATGAACAATATTGTTATAATTGCATGATGAGACAACATAAAAAGTGCATAATTTGCTGTAATAGCGACGAATCGGTGAACACTTCTTATCATAGGTGAGTATAGGTTTTGTTTTAGCTTTGAGTAACGTGATATATGGGGATAACTGGAAACAAAAGTAACTTCACTCCAGTTTGAGGAATAATAATGGTTGTTTTGTGCATCTGTGTAGGTTTCCTTCGAATATAGTGATGAAGTTGCATGCCACTGGTAATGCCCTCAAGTTGCCAAAATTTCCGTTACATGTTGGCTGGTCGACGACCTGTGCATTTTGTTGTTTACACTCCCTCTATAGATGTTAACTCTGTGTTTCAAACTTTCTCGAGAACTAAACGACCGATTTTAAAAAATCAAACGTCAAAATAAAGGACCTCGATAACAAGATAGTTCTCGATACCCCTTTTCATTTAAACCTTTTTAAGGGAATGATGACCCTGGGGGGCAGATTGTACAAGGGGGTGAAGTAGTTTTTGGTTAAAAAGTTTCCCCCCTTGACAAATCTTTTGACATGTCTCGACGTTTTTTCTTTTAATCGCTATAGTTTCCGCTAAATCCGTAATGGCAAGTTTTCAAATGACCCTCTGTGTATATTGAACAGAATGGAAAGTATGTCTTACGTATCCTTGCTGCAGATACCTTCTCAGCGGCCGTCTTTTCTGCGGCCAGCAGTTGCTGGATGCCCTGCGTGTTGTGAGCAGCATTGACTGGGCCCCCACCGCTACTAGAGCTGTCTGTAGAGTGCTTATGGGCCTTCAGCTTGAATATTTACAAACGCCTTTCACTCAACAGGAAGTGATCCCAGATTCAAACAATCAGCCACTGGATTTCCCAATCCAAGGAAGTATACAGAGGCCTTGACACTTTCAAGTGACAGACACCAAACTGACAAGTGTGGGCTTCTCGACAGAGATCACTCATTTGCACTCATTCGTCATCTCTTGTTCCACGAGACCACGAGAGTATTTGAGATAAAAACGGGTAATAAGTGAGAATCATAAAGTTGATTTAGAGCAGAAAATGATAATTTTCCATTTGTAGTAATGTGGTAGTAATGAAGGCACTAAAGTCAAATGAACGAATGAATTATAGTCATATAAGATATACAGGGTGTTAATTAAATATGTTAACAAACTTTAACCACGAATAGTACTCCGAAAAATAGAAAGAAAATGTCATATGAACGTGGGTCCGGAAATGCTTCCTAAGGGAGCTACGCTCCTTTTCATGGGGCACCCTGAAGACGGTTTTCCCTCGATATTCTCGAAACCATTCATAACAAGATTACGAAATTAGGTACGATGAGTAAACTTTTGACGCTGAATCTGATTCTGAATTCAGAATTTCATAATTTTAATCAGAGGCGTATCATACGGGAGAAGTTAAGGGTAAAAATAACCCCATTTTCTAAATGGTAATTTTTTTGACATTTTGATTTTAGAAGATGGTATTTTAGAGATTTCTACGTAAAAATGGTCTCTTGGTACATCTCAATAGGGCTAACCGTTTTCGAGAAATGAGTATTTATTTATTTACAATAGCCTGCATCGCTTCAATAATTTGCATTTTTCTCGAAAACGGTTAGCCCTATCGATATGTACCAAGAGACCATTTTTACGTTGAAATCTCTGAAATACCAAATTCTAAAATCAAAATGTCAAAAAAATTACCATTTAGAAAATGGGGTTATTTTCCCCCTTAACTCCTCCCGTATGATGATGATGAAAATTATGAAATTGTGAATTCAGAATCAGATTCAGCGTCAAAAGTTTACCCATCGTGCCTAATTTCGTAATTTTGTCATGAATGGTTTCGAGAATATCGAGGGAAAACCGTCTTCAGGGTGCCCCATGCAAAGGAGCGTAGCTCGCTTAGGAAGCATTTCCGGACCCATGTTCATATGACATTTTCTTTACATTTTTCGGAACACTATTCGTGATTAAAGTTTGTTAACATAATTAACACCCTGTATAGCGGAAATAAACAAGAAATAGAATTTTTACGGAACTTTTTATCAGCAAAATCATAGCTAGGTATAATATCATCATATTTTATGGTGTTCATTATATCTATTCCTATATTATGTAAAGAGTAAAGAAGGGCTAAAGAATTTATTTTTTCTCGAGATAATAAAGTCAGCGCTTTTTCTGTAACTCTTTGTGTTGAAAGTTCGGATATTTTTGTTAAAAATGGAAATTTTTCTTTAAAGTTCAAGTAAGCAAAGCATTATGCTTTTTCAGTATTTCAGTCTATCAAGGATTACTAAAAAAATGTTAACACTGAAATCTCTGGAACTTCCTAAATGCCCCCAAACCAATTTATATATGGGGCCCCGCCAAGGCTAGTCTACATTCCTATATGCCTTTTCATAATCTACAGAATGAATTTCTAAATCCTGACTAGGGCTAACTATTTTGAGTTTTTAACTTTAATTTTGTAGCTAGGATAAAAAGAGGTATACCTATTTGGTAAACATTTGCAATTTGACCTAGTCTTATGGACGATTCACCCCCCCCCCCCTTATGGCACAATTGGAATGCTTCTCTTCTTTAGTTGCAAGATCTAACCTGATTTGATGGCTTTTAAAAAACAAAAAATAGTATTGCAGAAATAGATCATTTTCATATTAGGTCACAAGTGGGCGTGCCTGGTGTGCGAGCTCGTATAACCAGTGTTGCCAGATAAAGTGGAGAGAGATTCGTCCAATTCGACTCCCAAAAATCGTGTAAGGTCATTGAAATACTATAAGTTTGTACATCGCACCTGCAAAAATCGTGAGAATTTGCCCTCTATTCGTGTAATACCGGCCAAAATCGTGTAATTACACGATTAATCGCGTAATCTGGCAACACTGTACCAGCTCGTACACCAGGCAGGCACGCCCACTTGTGATGTAATATGAAAATGATCTATTTATGATAAATCAATAAAATTCTGTTTCAAAACAGTTATTATATTATATAAAAGGTTCAGTTCTTATGTACAAATATTAATGTTAATATAGAACTTTTGTCTATTTAAAATAACTGGTCAACATTTCTAATGTCAATGTTTCAGTTTGCCAACTACACCTACTTGGATCACATCTTAAGTATAATCACATGAAGATATAATACTGACAGGCTGAAGACAACACACTGAATCAGTAAAACAATCTGCTTCTTGGTGGTTTGACTGGCCCATACTTTCTTTGCATCTTCAGAATTTCTTCTTGTAGCCTTTCTTCTTCCTTTTTGATCCTATCAAGTTCATCATTGATTTCTTTCAACCTAAGGTTCTCTTGATGCTTTTTGGACAAAGTTTTTATTCTTACATCATCCTCTATTATTTTTCTACAACTTTGTTTTTTCTCCTGTTCTTCTTTAGCTAGTCTATCCATTTCTTCACTGTACTGCTGAATTTTCTTAGCCATCTCTGTTTTTTCCTGTTCGATGTGCTTTTGCCTCTCTCTGTTTCTAGCTAGTTTTTCTTCAATTTGGCATTTAACGGTTTCCATAACACTCTTGAATAAATTTGATCTTATTACTTCTTCTGTTCTCCAAACTTCATCCTGCTTCTCAAATACTGCTTTGGCTTCAGAGTCAAAAAGAAACTTTAGATGCTCTTCAGTTTTCTTCTCCAAGTCCTGATGCTTTTTAACCAGTGCAAAATATTTATCAAAACTTTCTTGGACTTCATTCTTCTTAGTTTCGCTATCTAAAATATCTTGCAATTCCAACTGCTTCAACTTGTTTATCAATAATATTTCATTAGCTAGATTTTCTTGAACTTTTTGAGCTTTCTCTTTCAACTTCATTTTATGTTGTTTGATGTTATATAAGGCACATTCTATAGTAGCTCTCCTACTTTCTTCTTTTCTATATTCTTCTTCCAAATCAGCTAGGACCAGTTTGTGTTTGCATTCCTCGTATTCCTCTTTTTTCAGCTCTTCATATGCCTGTTCTCTCTCACGCAGCTCTTTTATCTGTAGCTCCAAACATTCCTTCAAACGTTGGTTTTTTTCCTGAACATATTTTTCAAAATTCTTTTCCTCCTCCTCCTCTCTCTTTATTTTCTCCTCTCTTTCTTTTAATAGTTGTTTCAGTTCTTCCTCCTCACGTTCTTTCTGCATGCGCTTCTCAATCTGCTGGTCCAACCAACTGAGCTTCAAGTCTTTATGTCGATACTTGCTCTCGTACTGTCTGATTACAGGATTATTCTTGCGCCATTGATGATACAACTGCAGCTCTGCATCGTGTCTTTTGCGTTCTTGTTCTCGCAATTTCAACTCGCTATTCACTTCTTTCAAAACCTCTGTAGGTACGCTGTCAACTTTGCTGATCAGTGTCTGTTGTTTTGTCTTACGGATCATCAGTTCTATATCGTAGGTTTTGCGTTCTTCCTCAAACAGTTGTCTCAGCTTTTCTCGTCGCTTTTCCAGTTGTTCCTCTTTCTCTCGCTTCTTCTTGATTTCGTCCATGAGCTTGTTGTTGTCCTGGTAGTACCGTGGTGAAGTCCAACCATCAAATTTCGTGTTGGTCTTCTGCCAATGTTCGTAGTACTTGGCTGTGGTGTTCCACTGTTGGTCATGCAAGTATTCCCTCTCTCTTTTACGTACTATTTGATTTTCCATGCGCATTTTCAATTTTCCTCTGGCAGTTGGAGGTTCTCTGAACGGCTGTTGCATTTTGGCAGTTTGAGAACAACGCAAGCCTATTTGCAATACTAGGAATTGTAGATAGCATGCACTACTTGCTCACCTGAGTGTTTTCGTAAACTGTCTTTGAGAGGATAGTTTTTATTTTGCAAAAACTCTGATTCGGGTTACGTTACAAACAAAACTTTCCAAAGTTTACATTTAAAAATCGCTGTCAAAGTCATAAGTGTCAATTTTGACAAACGACGCATTAGTTGACACAGAACAGCAAAAAGCATAGGTAGAGTATGAAAGTAGATTAGCATATCCATGTAAAGATAAGCAAATATTTGTAACAGACAATATCAGGCAGGACCGTAATCAAAAAATGTTATTAGAAATTTGCACAAGCAATCGGAAATAGCTTAGAATACGAAAAAATGCACATTCTGGGGTAATCGGAAAGACAATTTCTTGTTTATTTAACAGATCTGACAATTGTCACTTTCGCTTGTGTTGTGTATATTTTTGTGTCCATGCAAGCCCCAGATTGAAAATAAATATTTATTATAACGTTTCCGTATAACATTATTATAGAATACATCGTGATTTGATCAATGTTGCGTGCTAAAATGACTGATTGTGCCTCATATTTCCTCTTCCAATTCTTGTTCTCCCTCAGCAGTCGTCGATGTAATGTTGCCCTGAAATGGAATGTTGTCGAATCGGACTTTCTTATATCGAGATTGCAGTAGATCTCTCAGTTCCATACTGTGAGTGTAGTCTCTCGTCTCGCATACTACTTTCACCTAAAAGTTAGTTCTTATTACAGTTGATGCACATTTGGATGGTCTTGCGAGACTCACTTACCTCAACACTGAATACATCGGAGGCAACCCACGCCCTCTCGTGAATGACATCTTTGATAGAAACTCCTATAGAGCCGATGAGCTTACACAGCTCTGAGATACCTCCCGGTCTGTCACTGACTGTCACTTTGCACTTCACTAGCCGACCGTCTGCGGCTAGACCTCTTTCCAAGCACCTCCCTAGAATTGTGGTGTCCATATTGCCTCCTGTTAGTAGTAGAACCACCCTGAAATGTTGAAGTACACCTAATAAATACGTTATTATTATAATTTATTATTATTATCAAACAATTACCTCTTCCCTTTGAATTCATCTAGTTGCCCAGCTAATATTGCTGCCAATCCACAGGCGCCTGCTCCTTCCACGACACATTTTTCGTTTTCTATCAACCTTAAAATTGCTACTGCTATCCATTCTTCTTTAACTGTCACCTGAAATCGGAAGCATCTTGTAGTTCGACTTCTCTTGTGAGTATGAACTAATTTAATCTGGTGGGAGCACTGTCTTAGATTTATTTTCGATAAACTGAAAAAAGCAACGATATGAAAAAACTAACAGCGTTACAGAGTTCTTAACTGATAATGAATTGTTATATTTGATTTTCAACATGCAGTGGTTAGGTAGTGTAAAACTATAATATATGAATATGTCTACAAGATAATTGCAGGAAAAGTTTTTTACTGAAATACCTCCACAAATAAATTATGTAATGTTTTCATCTAGAAACAGAAATGGGGACAGAGATACACTTCAAGAATAGTATCAGTAGTATCACGAATGATACAGGGTGTCCCAAAAAATAGTGTCAAGCGGAAGCCCAGAGATAGAGCACACCTAGAGGTATCTGAATCACCCCCATGTATGTTATGCAATTTTTTGTAGTTTCCGAGTTATGAATTTTTTTCTAAATTTCAGAGAGTTCTCTACCTTGACAACTTAAAACTGTTCCAAAACAAAAATTAAAAGACTTTTCCAAATTCTCTTTTTTGCTAATTAATCTTTAAGAGTTTACTGTTCATACTTAAAGGAATCGGCTTAGTACATCTGATGAAAGTCATGAAAATTATAGTGTAAAGTGAAAAATTCACGTTCTGTGGAATTATGACTTAGATTTTCGACTCGCAATTAAAAATCTAAAGAGGTGATTTCATGATTTCTATGCAGGTCTAAAAACTTATTCAGACTCTCAGCTATCATAATCATTAAAAAAAAGGAGTACTTAATGGGGCTACTTTGTCTCCAATCGACCTTCAACAACAAGAGGTGGAGATTTCTTGAAATTAGCGATGGGATTTTAAAAGAAACAATAACTAAGTTTAGGGCGCTAATAGCCGAATGATTGTCAGTGCCGCAATAAAATACGTTCAGTGCGACCAGAATATCGATAGATGACCATCTGTGTCACTTTGCTAAGATTTTTTGTTACATGTACGACTTCTTTTTTGTAAGTGGGAAATTGTAAAATGAAACGAAATTATCAAATTTCTTCAATAAGTTTATTAAATTTCACAAGAAATTTTTAAAATGTCTACCTTCTTGTTCGATGCATAATCTACATCTTCCGAAAAAAATTGTTTTTTAAATTAACAAAAGCTCTTCCATTGTTTTTTATTGTTTCTTCAGCCTTTGTTAATTTGTTGCGTAATTCGCTGATGTTTCGACACTCTTTAGCATAAACTAGTTTTTTGTAGTAGTTCCAACCAAAAAACTCTATCGGATTTAAGTCAGGTGACCGTGGCGGCCATATTCAGTGGGTCCACCACGACTTATCAATTTGTTGCATAGTATCTTGCAGAAAACAGCATCCTTAAATTCAGTTGTCGTGCACTCAAGGTCCATAAAGTAGTCAGACAACAGAAACAACACCAATCCAAACAAAAGCGTATCGTTTTAAAGCCGCAAAGACAGACAGGCGACTGAATAAAGACAACGAAAAAAACCTATGCAATGACACATTTTGAAAAGACATCACAAACAATATCATAGCTATTTCTAACATCGCCGCCGTTTACTGCGTTAGCGTTAGCCCTTTTAGTTGGCGCTCAGATAAGAATGCGCTCCTTGTGGTTTTTTAGCAAGAAATAGGATCTTTTTTAATAAATGTTTTTAACGTTTATTATTGTGGTACTGACAATCAATCTGCTATTAACGCGTTAAGTTATTGATGAATTAAAAAGCACATCGCTAATTTCAAGAAATCTTCGCCTCTTGTCTTTGAAGGTCAATTGGAGCGAAAGTAGCCCCATTAAGTACTCCTTTTTTTTAATGATTATGATAGCTGAGTGTCTGAAGAAGTTTTTAGACCTACCTAGAAATCATGAAATCACCTCTTTGGATTTTTAATTGCGAATCGAAGATTTAAGTCATAATTATCAGATCGTAAATTTTTCACTGTACACTAAAATTTTTATGACTTTCATCAAAGTTACGAAGCCGATTATTTTATGTGTGAACAGTAAACTCTTGGAGATTAATTACCAAAAAAGATAATTTGGAAAAGTCGTTTAATTTTTCTTTTGGAACAGTTTTAAGTTGCCGAGGTAGAGAATTCTCTAAAATTTAGAAAAAAATTCATAACCCGGAAACTGCAAAAAATTGCATAACATATATGGGGGTGATTCAGATACTTCTAGGTGTGCTCTATCTCTGGGCTTCCGCTGGACACTATTTTTTGGGACACCCTGTATAAGTAGATACTGGCAAACCATCTAGTTTTGATTTTTTCTTATGACACCCACTCTGTGAATAGCTTCTCCTAAAGGTTTCTCACCATTTTGTCTACCAAGTGCTTGGATGTTTCCCAGGCGTTGTACCCAATCATAGGTACTGCTAGACCATCAGCCAAGGTACCTTCTATGGCAGTCGATATCGGTTTCCCATTTTTTATGGCATTAGCGTAACTGGCACACCTTTCTGATTCCACACCCTAAAACATTAATAAATATCATCGAGGTAGAATCCCATGGAGGCGCGATAACGTGGCTGAAAGCAGGTGCAAGTTGGCCATATTGATTCGACACTTATGTCAAACAGCTGACGTTTCTTTGACAGTTTCGTGTTTGCTTTTTTTGAGTGTTTTTACTGAGATTTTTAGTTATTTTTAAGTGATATTCTAGTGAATTCATGAAGGAAAATGGTTTCATGTGCTTATCGTAGTTGCTCTAGCAGAGGTGGCATGGATAAGAAGAAATCGACAGGAATTACATTTCATAGGTGTATGTATGCAAAAAAATAACAATGTACAGACCGCATTTGTAATCTTTATCTCAATAAAGTGTAACGTATCGCAGCAATAATACAGTTGTATTATTCAATTGATGATGAATGTCGTCTCTACAAAGCCTGTTTTTTTCATATACTTAACTATGAATTTCGCATTAGATCGAAAAATCAACCCAATACTTCATATTTAAACCATCATTGTAATGAATTTTCAAAATTATTTACATAAGAAAATGATCCGGCTCTGGCGAGGCGTCCATATTGTTACCACACTTCGCCACGCCTCCTGCTACCGTTTTTGTTATGCGAAATTGAACCTTATAGCGTCTCCTTGGGATTCTACCTCGATGATAAATATACAGTTTAAAGTATCGGAATACTATCAATAAATAATGTTTTTTTGGAAAGAGGATTAAAGTTGTCGGAAAAGTAGAAAATAATTAATGATGATAAGAACGTTTATTTACAATACATAAAAAAATTATACGATGGGAATGTAAGTGTAAATATGTGAGATAATTTTATAATTAAAACATCTGTTTTGGTTATATAACGTAAATAAATAAACAGATAAGTCACAGAAATTCTTCTTTTATCTAGTCGATACATATAATTTTTTATACCAACGATAATCGTTATTGTCTATTGGTTGATGTTTTAGTTCATTCTTATTAGATAATAAGGAGTTTAAATTTTGAAATAACATGTTATATAATTTTGGGGTTATATATAGTAAGGAGCACATGTAGTAGTGTGCATTTTGGACACATTGGTGCCAGTTTTCTGTTTTGGTGAGAAAGGTGTCTTATGCTTATGCTGATCTTATGCAGTTGATGTTTCTTAATACAGAAGATACCGTTTTTTTGGTTTCTCTTGAAGTGCTTAATACAGGGTGTTTCATAAGTTGGGATTTTTTTTCATACAGCAGATAGTACTCGCCAAAATGAGTGCTTTTTTTCCAGTAACATATAAACGAAATATTTAGAGAAAACAAGATACTGACGATTAAAGAAATCCTCAATTCTAAGTCCGTCCCTGGGCGGTGCCGATGCCAGTGAGAAAACACTAACAGGCAGTTCGTCATACGTCGCGTTGCTGTGGCATAGTGTACGAGGGTGCTTGACTTGTTACATCTGACGATCGGATTTTAAAAACAACAATGGCGCACGCTTATAACAATAATGTACTAGTGGACATGATTTTAATGTACGGTGAGTGTGGTCAAAATACCGCTGCGGCTTCGCGAATGTATGCAGATCGTTTCCCTAACCGTACTCACCCTGCACCTCGTCGATTTGTCTCGTTCGTGCAAAGAGCTAGAGACACATGATGTCTGAATCCACATCGTGGTGGACCTAGACAACCTCGTATGGTCCAAATTGAAGAAGACATCGTAAATCGTACTTTTACTTGTAAGACGCCTGCGACAGGACCGCACTTACAACTTCGCAGCAACCAAATAGTGATTACTTGCTTGAATTTTTTCTACTGTTTTGCTGCTGGTTCACCGTGTGCATTAGCTTTGCCGTTTCAAGGGCCGTTGCTTTTAAAGAGGAAAGTCCTAACTTTTAGAACACCCTGTATTAGGTACGTTATGTTTAATAAGTAAGGTATTTATAACTGAACCTTATATGGAACTCACGATAATTTTAATACTTGGATTGAGCGTCTTGACTGCAACTGCAACTCCTGCCAATAGGCCTCCTCCGCCCGTTGGCACCACGACTGCGTCCACATCTTCGACTTGTTCCAAGATTTCCAACCCTACTGTGCCTTGTCCTGCTATTATCTGGGGATGATCGTATCTGTACAGATAAATACCCCGTTGAAAATAATCGAAATATCAGACCCTCAATCCTTGCATTACTGCTTAAAAGGTAATTAAAACTAAAGTTCACAAAAATACCAACTCCAAAACAGTTGGATGTCACGCCTTTCGTCGCGACACCTCCGTGTAATATTAACAAACTTTACGATATCTGCACCATCCCTTGTTTTCGACTTACTGCACCGATTTTAACCACGATTGCACTACAGTGCACACTGAAAACTCGAACATGGCCGACTCTACACTAGGCCGGAGCCTTAGATGTGGCAACGTGGCTTAGCTGTCAAATAGTGGCCCTATAGTTTCAGAATAATTATTACATTTTATATGTATTAGAGTTCATCTCGGTTAATAAATTAAGAAAAATACTGTTTAGAACTACTACTACTAATACCACTTACATCTGATGTCTGGTTCATCACAGTTAGACACTACAAAATAAAAATAAACGCAACCTGTTTCCTCTGCCACTTCCACTTCCACTTAAATGAACACTCAATTTACTTTGTAAATTATCACTTGAGCTAGAAAAATTCACTATTAGGTCACTGTGAAGCCATTCTTGCTGGTCTTGATTTCCCTTTCACTATCAAGTCCTTTTGTAGGTATGCCCCAGGCTATGCCCAGATGAGTTCTATTAACTGTATTTTTCTGTGATATTTGGGAGGTCCAGAAAACATTATAGGTACCACATTGTGCTTTAAAATAGGTCTTATCCTTTGAAATGTTTGTCAATTATTGTCTTTATCCTTATAAATATAACTAGCCCTTCTGAGGAATACCTTTCACCCACTTCTGTTTATGTCCCTTATCGGACGCACAATTGCTAGTGCAACCTGGTACTACACACTTTGCAGGCATCTTTTTATCTTTATAGTTTCATTTGTGCAGGTAAATAAGTAGAAACCCATTCAAAATCACCTTGCAACGTTCTTTTTAATCTGGAATAAGGTTATGTTGGGCTATGGTTTGGTAGTCCTCTACTCATGCCTCTACTGGGTTGCAACCTGGTACTACACGCTTTGCAGGCATCTTTTTATCTTTATAGTTTCGTTTGTGCAGGTAAATAAGTAGAAACCCATTAAAAATCACCTTGCAACGTTCTTTTTAATCTGGAATAAGGCGATGTTGGGCCATGGTTTGGTAGTCCTCTACTGGGCTGCAACCTGGTACTACACGCTTTGCAGGCATCTTTTTATCTTTATAGTTTCATTTGTGCAGGTAAATAAGTAGAAACCCATTCAGAATCACCTTGCAACGTTCTTTTTAATCTGGAATAAGGTGATGTTGGGCCATGGTTTGGTAGTCCTCTACTGGGCTGCAACCTGGTACTACACGCTTTGCAGGCATCTTGTTATCTTTATAGTTTCGTTTGTGCAGGTAAATAATTAGAAACAAATTAATAATCACCTTCCAACCATATTTTCTGGACCTGGAAGAATACACATGACATAACAACAAATGAAAACACGGCCTGATCTCCAACGTTGCCATATTTCAATGCTCCGGCCTAGTGAGTAGAGACGGCCATGCTCAAGTAGAACATACACCAAATTTCAGTGAAAGTAACTGTTCTGTCAGTCAACTGATGACAGTTTGATGTCATCATCCTGAGAGCTCAATTTCGTTCTTTGGTCGTTTTTGAATTTGAATAGTCCGCCTTGTTCAAATCAACGATTGAAGTTTGGTTGTAAAGATAACTGAAACGTGTTAGGCCCAGGTCGGATTACGCTAACGGGTATTTTGAATGTTTTTGTCGATTTTGTTTATAGCAAGTATCATATGATGTAGTGCTTGTACTGTACGAAGACGATAATTAATGAGGCCCACATATTAACCAATTCGCTATCTCTTTAAGGGAATTTCACTTTTTTACTATTAAGGATAAACATATAATTTTTAATCATATTATATCATAAGTCGGTGCCAGAAATCATCCCTTAAAGTTTTCGGGATTCGTCCTGGGATACGGTGTATGGTGTATATAGATCTTTTGACGTATGGAATTTACAAAACTCGTTCCTCACCCGTTGATGTATGTCCACTCGTTCTTCCTCGACAACGAAATGGCGAGTTTCTTAGCCTCCGCCATGTTCTTTCCCTCCATGATCACGTTGGCGTTGTATTCCCTGCATTTCTGCACTTTCATGATGGGTGCTATGATGGGCATGACCACCGTCACCGGGATGCCAAGGAGGAAACCGTGATAGGCGACCGCTTGTGCGTGGTTACCCAGAGAGGCCGCCACTACCCCTTTGCGCTTCTGTTCGGGGGTCAACATCACCATCGCGTATCTGGCTCCTCGCTCTTTGAAACTAGAACACATTAAAATAGGACATCGTTTTCCAGGACGAATCCCGGAAAAATAAATCTCGCCCTGACTGAGGATTGACAATGAAGGTTCGCAACAGACCTTTTGAAATTATTCACTATACATATGTAATATAAAATGAAATTAAGTTGATTGACTCAATAGGTCACTCCCTCTAAAAAAATGTGTAATACGATCGGAAACTCCGGAACTCCCAGATCGTCTAAAAACGAAGTCTGAGCTGTTTTATTATTTTTAGTTTTTTCATTATTGCTCCGCCGCCACTGACATGATTTCTAAAATCCATACGCTTTTTCCATCCTCGCCACGGTAATAATACTGTGTCAAAATTTCATTAAAATCAATTTAATAAATTCCACGAAAACAATACAGAACGGTCTAAAGCAATACTCGTATGAAGCGGCGGCGCGTCAGGGGGGCATGGGGGGCCTCGGCCCCCCCACTTTTTATGAGGAGTTAAAAAAGCAGTAGGAAATTATTTTTTTACGTGTCCATTTTTTAACTATATTATACATATTATTAAATTTTATTGTATACGTACATACCTATTTTTTATTATTACAAAGTAGATTATAACTACAAAGTTATTTTTTCGTAAAATCACAAGCATAACATAAATAAAACAAGAACTTGCTTGACGTAAAAAAAACGGACTAAAATAAAACTAATTAGACTTTTAAGGGTACCTACTGAATAATCTATGAAACATGCTTTCGAAGACAAATGTCTTTTTTATGCTTTTTTGTTACGAAAATATTACGCCTCAAACAAAAGCTCATTTTATTTATTTTAGGTTAATGACTACAAAAAAAAATTGATTTGTATATGAACCGAAGGCACTACAAAATATTAAATAAAATAATGACCTGCTCATTAATGTACGAAAAGATGTGGGGTGTTATTTGGATAAAAAGTAGGGGGTAAGTTTTAGGAGTTATAGTAAGAAAAATCTTACGAAGGCATATGGTATGGTAGGTTATTCGGTACCCTTGAAAGGCCCACTTAGTTTTCTTTTTTATCTTTTTTTCTTGAGAAAAAATTAGGCCTCAAACAAATCCTTATTTCATTTATTTTATTTATTTTATGCTTATGAATTTAAGAAAAAAATTGCGTTTATATAGAATCAACGGTACCACAAGATTTTAAATAAAATAACGATTTAATTTGTGTAGGAAAAACTATTAGGTGCTATTTGAAAAACAAAGTTGGGGGTGAGTTTTAAGGGCTCAAAAGTACAAAAAACATTGAACGATAGCCCCTGCAGAATTTTCAAGCATCCTACTCCGTTTTTGTTTAGACATTTTTTTGTTACGAAAATATCACGTTACAAGGAAATTCAAGGATACCCTTTATATTAGTTGTTTTTTGGCCCCCCCACTTTTTCGAGGCACGTGCCGCCCCTACTCGTATGTATACATCAGAAAATCAGTCCCTTGGTTTCTGTAATAATAAAGAGTGTATTATGCCGCTAGGTCCTTCTCTCATAGGTCTATGAACAGCCTCTTAGAAATACAACAAATTACTCAGTTTTATAACCCCCCAGCCAACACTCAGTGGCTCCCGGCTCCCAACCACTCAGTTTCACACCCACTCAAAGAAAAGTAGAATATAATAAAAACAAAATTTGAGGAATATATTTTATTTTTTCTATTTTTTGTTAATTACTCCGCCGCCCATCCACCAATTTCCAAAAATACAGCAGCATTACCTACAACGACCCCACAGCATATCGTTTCCCAAACTTCATCATCACAATCCATGCAGCGGTTACTAAGATTACGAGGCTAGAAAAATGACAACAGACAGACCGACGAAAATGAGTGGCGTGGATTTTTGTTATGTAGATCTCATAAAACACCCAAAAACCGTATTATCTCAAAATCGAAAACATTCGCGATCACAATAATACTCCCCTCACCTATCGGTGTGGGAAGTAAAACACATGGAACATTCTTTTAAATATTGCTATGTTGCCACTTTGGTGATTCTTACCTTCCTGTATGTTGCAGAAAATCTTTCTTTAAGTAGATATCCATACCAGTTAGACTAGATAAATGAGATCTCTGTAAGAAAATGAAGGTATCAGTGATAATTATGAAGATAAAATCAAACATAATATATTTTTTCATTGTAATAGAAATCATCAGTATGGATAAAAACAGTCTTTAGAACCTTTTGCTAATATAATCTCGTATTAACACTTACAATACAGGGTGTGTTCATCACCCCACTGCGAATTTTGTAGGCTGCTGAAGTAATCTCTTCGAAGGTGACCCTTACAGGTCGTTCTGGGTCGCAAGACGGGTCTTCAACTTTTATGTCGTCCATGTTCTTGTGGCCCTCGGGCGAAAATTGAACCACCTTTGGAAAATTTAATACTCATAAATAATGTCTGCTTGGTGTTTCGAAATTAAAACGAAATTTATGTTCGATACTTTTTTTATCCTTGTTTGAGTCCTTCAAGACCTTGAAACTAATACTACCATTCTGTGAAATAGTCAATCAATAAATGCTACTCCCGCAAAGACTAAAAGCCTATAACCCTTTAAAAGCGCTGCGAGAGGATAAGATTTAACACGCTGCAGGTTATGGCCGTCGGGAAACAAATTTCCCTGCCGCTCATTCCACAGCGTCGAAGTTCTCCAAAAGAAGGAATGCTGGAGGAGACTGGTTCGGGGAGTACGGACCTTGCCCTGGTAAGGATGAGCTCGCAGAGCCTCTGTAGTGTTCCTCATTTGGACGGCCGTTGGTGTCATTATCTGGGAGAACTCACTCGAACACCTTCCGTGATAGAATCTGTTAAACAGGGACAGGAAGGCCACCCATCTTTGATGGTCCTGGCTGTGGAGGTCCTTTGTAAGGTTAGGGGTATAGATTAGTCTAATTGCTCTCTTCTGGATAGTGTCCAGAAGCTTTAGAGAGTGCTTCGAAGCGCATCACCACACATGGGAGCAATACTCCGGTGGTCGGATCTGCGCCTTGTAGAGCAGCAGTAGTTGCTCTGGTGTATATGTTAAACCATTGATTAACACATTTATACGAAATACTTTAATCAATGGTTAAACTCAATACCCGAATTCGGGCAATGCCCGAAAAAAATGCGCAGAACTAGTCTTGAGCAAGGAATATTTCCCAAACCCGAAATATTAATTTTATACGGCTATTGAGCATTACCATTGAGCATAGGCAGAACTAGTTTTGCGCATCTTGAAATGCACAGTACTAGTTCTGTATACTTTGGCATGGTGGCATTTAGAACTGTAGAGGAGATTTTTTTTCGACACATTGTTGATACATTTTTTATTGCAGAGACATTAAGGTTAGGTTAGGTTAGGTTCATTCAATATAGTGAGGATATGATCTGTTGTCATGAGATTATGTTTTTGTGTACTTGCAGCTTCAAGTAGCCGAACTAATTCGGATTCGAATTTAGCTTGCATTTTTCTACAAGCTGAAACTAAAAACATTCAAAGCACCAACACAAACATAACCTTACTTTTTTAATATAACTGTTGCTGGCCATTCAGTACCACAGAACTAGTTCTGTGCATTTCAAGTTGCGCAAAACTAGTTCTGTGCATTTCAATATGCGCAAAACTAGTTCTGCCTATTTGGTAATGCTCAATAGCCGAATGAAATTAATATTTCGGCTTTGGGAAATATCTCTTGCTCAAAACTAGTTCCGCGTATTTTTTTCGGGCATTGTCCGAATTCGGCTATTGAGCGTAACATATACAACTTCCTACAGCGGAACAATATTCCAAGCTGCCGGGATCCCGTTTTAGCAATACTGACGACGTGGTCGTGCCAGGACATGTTCTTGTTGATGTTGATCCCCAAAAGCTTGACGAAAGGTGACTCGAATGAGTGTCCCTCCAGTTGCTAAGACAAAGTGAGACTTATTTGTCAAAAGGTGTTGTTGTTCCTTATTTCTTCTACTTCTTTTACGTGTAGTGATACTGTTAATGATTGTATTATCTTTGTTATTTTTCAACATTGTAGGTAGTTATTTCCTATTTAATTTTAATATTTTGAGTACTTTTAACATTTTTAGAACTTGTTATTGCTCTATTGCATTAGATAAGTGGACTTGACCTGTTAATAAATAAATATAATATGATCAATGTCACAAAGATTGTGTAAAAATAAATACAAAAAAGCTCCATGTGGGCGCTCTATTTTTGCACCGTTTTCTTTCAGTTTTGAAATTGCACAGTCAGAACGTTGTAGAAAACATAGCGCCTGGACCAGACTCTAAGATGTGCGCATGTATCCTGAAGTTTCATGTATGTACTTCTGCACTCTACCAAATTCCATAAACACTTGCCAGCGATTTCAACAGAATACAGGATGACGCAATGACCACCAAAATTTGCGAATCAGGAAGCAAAAAGGGAACTTACGTTTTCGGTATCTTCAGAGTCGTAATCGTCGGAGGTCTCTGGCGAACAAGTGTACTTTTCCATATTAGCTCTCCTTCGCACGGATATACTTCAGCACAACAACAAATAAATCTTGGAAAAAAATCGCTATGTGGATCACATGGGGACCGAGCTGGTCTCTGGTCCGACCTATCAACTTTTGACCTCAGATATCGCGCAAGCTGATAAGGCGCCGTTCGGTATGGATGCTCACTGATTGATGCGGATTTCATTGGTCCAGACGGTCAGCAGATTAGGACCTTTGTGCCATATTAGGCGGTTATTACACTGTACGATTTAATTGAAATATAATGAGATTGCGGTATAGGATGAACGGAAAATTGTTGAACATGTCTCAAGGAAATTTGTTAGCTACCCACATAGCACTGGATATTCTATGAATATTCTTTAAATCTCCTATATGTTCCATGAATATTCAGTAGAATCATAGAATATTCGTTATTTCTCTTGATTATTCTGGATTATTCACATAATATTCTTTATAGAATATTATTATTTTATCCACTTAGGATAATCAGTGGTTATTCGTTTAATGTCTGAATTATTCCAGAATATACCAGTAATATTTTTCATAGAATATTATTTTAATAATCTACTAAGAACAAGATGTAGCTATTTTCTGACGAACATTTAGTAATATTTGTAATAGAAATATCTGTATGTAGGCAAATATTCAATATGAGGTATTATTAATTTATATATGCACGTTTCTTAGTGAATTAAAAAACCTTCAATCGTTTTGCGTTCATCCTAAATATACCTAATAAGTATTATGTGCAATTTTCAAAAGTTTATTAGTCATTAGCCATTGCCAGCAATACAGATACGGCATCCACCGACGATAAAGTGACAGCATCTTATGCTGTATGTTGACTATGGTGTCGTCAGTTGTTGTCAATCTTGTCTGGTTGTCACTCTATTCTTCGCGTCAAGTGTTCTGTCATTCTGTGCTTCAACATGTGGATGTCGGCATTTTAGCAATTCACGAATTCACGAGTTTTATTCCTGAATACGCTGGAGTCAAATGAGTACTAAGTTTCTATGAAATTTATTCCACTGTGCGACCTTCCACGATCATGAACCTGCCGCTGAATCATTTTTTTAGGACTGAGCAAACAATAACATAGTTCTTGTTTACTCCTTCTGACCTATGCGAATTCGTTGGCTTCACTGGCCGTATATAACAAACTATCTATTTTTTAGCATGTGTAGAGGATCACATAAAGGTATGCATTGAATAATGGGACTTAAGTTAGAACGGCAACACGGCACACATACGCGTCTTCTGATTGGCTGTTCCCCTATAGTCCCGTGACGTCAAGCGACTAGAAAAATTCAATTTTCCCCTTTTTCTCGACTTTCCCGTGCCCAAAAAAATCGCGGAAAAATATGAGAAGGTTCTTATGCCATATTCTATTATATACAGCCATAAAAAAAAATTCATGATACTCGTCCATTGGCCATGTCTTAAGCAAATTCGTTCCCTAGGCTGTTATAACTTAACTATAACTATGAAATTTATTCGGGATTTTAGAAAAGTTACAAAGTATATTAATAATCTTCCAATTATTCATAAATTATTTTTACATACAGGGTGGTCCAATAAGCGCGCGGTGCTCTCTAGGAGTTAGGAACACCTTGTATACCTATGAGTTTTTAACAACAAAAATGAAAAAAAGTTCAATCTACTAATCACTCTCGTGAAAGGACGTCCTTGAATTAATGGACCATTTATTTCTAGTATGATTAGCCCTGTACTTAGGGCTTCTCGCTGATTTTCACAGAGAAGGTTTATCAATGAAACAGTAAAACAATTAAAAAAGTTCAGTTGAAAAAATGTATTTATAATAAACTTGCTATAAAATACTCTATAAATAATTAAGTACAAAAATACTGCAGATATATCATATTTGTACCAAAATACGAGGTACGTAATGTAACCTATAAAATAAAATATTTCTCTACTTATCTCTAGTTATTGAGATTCAAATTGCTGAAAAGGCGAAAAATGCCAAAAAATCAGAGCATTGTGCTAGCAGAAAGGCACTTTATTATATCGTGATAATTTCATAATCCTAATACATCAAATATATCAACCATCCAATAAGTGCCAAACTGAATATATTAAAAAAGAAACAATTCAAATCGCCAATATGAGGTAATACCCAATGACATTTTATGGAATGTGCGCCCATCTTCCAAACGGTTTTCAAAAACAAAAAAAAGGTTGATACTTTCAAATAAATTATGGACTATATTTAGATTTTTTACATACTTGTGATGCATATTTGTTATCGGAAGATTCAAGCTAGTGATCTCTTGATTCATATATAACTAAAAACGTGAGCACTTTCATACTAAAACCACAGAGGAGAGAAATACCAGAGCGCACACTTCGATGTTTTCTTTGATGTTCCGACAAATTTTCCGTTGACCTTGGGACCCTTAAATTGGATATTTTGTTGCCAAACCGACAATAATCTACGAGATGTTTCGTAAATGCGATGTTGCATTCGCCCAAGCAACTGAGTAGTATAACCTCACTTTTTCTTAGACAAAATAAAATGGCGCTGCGATGCCAACCCGCTGGTTGTCAATGTCAATATTACCCAATACAATGTTGCCACATGGCGCCCTATAATCTTAAAAAATGCGACAGACTCTTGAGTTGAAGGGGAAACCATAACAGTTTATTAATAAGTGAAATATAATTATTACAAGGAGGTCATTTCAATATATTTCCAGTGTTATGATTGGCTCGATACCAAAATACTATTTAATCTTCTCTTTATTATGTTGAAATGCACATCGACCTTTAAATTGGATATTTTGCTTTATTTCTCTCTAATCTTCGTTTTCTTGTCCGAATATCCGCTCTGGTATTTCCCTCCTCTGTTTAGAACTTTTTTAATGCAAAAAAGACAGTCAAAACTCTCACTGAAAGCCCCATGTATGATCGACCAATGGTCTAACTAAGCACTATCAATAGTGACGTGATTACAAAATATTTATTTAGCGCCCTGTTGCTCAAATTCAGAATTTAAGGACAGTGTTGCCAAAGATAATAATGGTAATAATAAATAAAAATAAAACT
Source organism: Callosobruchus maculatus (assembly GCA_951848785.1). NCBI lineage: Eukaryota > Metazoa > Arthropoda > Insecta > Coleoptera > Chrysomelidae > Callosobruchus > Callosobruchus maculatus. The sequence goes on along the minus strand of CATOUR010000009.1, from coordinate 1,051,048 downwards.
CTAGCTGCATCTTGAGACTTTTTAAAAAAATAGGTTAAAACTGTTTTGTAGTTTGTATAACAGTATAGGCCCCTATTTTTGCAAATTCGTATAAACTACATATTTATTCTTGTTTTAATATTGTCATCATCATCATAGTCACAATGTCTTAACAGACATGTTGTGAACTCTTAAAATGCATTAAGTCGAAGGTAGAGTATTTCCGACAGAAATATTATCAATTTTGAGAACTGTAGCTTGCCATCGTTCGCGATTTACTGTCAGTTCATTGGCGCCCTTGATACTCATATCCAGCAACTGTTTCGTCGTATCCACCCAGCGTGTAGGGGAACGGCCACGGCGCCGCCCACTCGGGGCATGACCCTGAACTACAAGTTTCTCCATATTATCGCTTCTGCGAATATGTCCGAAAAATATAAGCATTTTCGTCGACACAATGGAGGATAGTCTCTTTAGATTATGTTTTAATTAGTTAATCAGATAAAGATGCGTCTTTAAGAAACCTTAAAAATCAGGGTTTGACATAGGGAGCAAAGAGTAGGTGATAGGGAGCATAACATTTTTAGTAGCTATTACGCTTGCTTTGATACTTTAAAATTATTCGGAACATCAGTTTGGCAACACTGTCGAAGGACTGATTCTGAGCCTCTCAGTTGCATCACAGCATAGTAAACAATCAGCACAATATCTCAGCTTGGCGGTAATCACACGCATCCCCCCTTTTGGATGATTATTTGTAGGGATGCTAACGATACTTCGATACGTGTACTCTGCACTAATATCGAATTTTTTTATCTTAGATACTTTTTGAGCGATTCCAAGTTGGTATCGCTACTTTTGTAGCGGTATCGGCATCGAAAATTATTGAGGGGTGTAATCAATTGCACAAAATTCTCTGTATTGCCTACGTGGCTAAAAAATATCGAATTAGTACCGGTATCGATATTTTCATTTTCGCATCTCTACCCAGACTTCACACCCGTAAAATCATCGCAAGGTCAAATTCTGTGAGGACGATTTTTATACAAGGTGTTAATTAAGTATGTTAACAAACTTTAACCACGAAGAGTGCTCCGAAAAATAGAAAGAAAATGTCATATGAACATGGGTCCGGAAATGCTTCCTAAGGGAGCTACGCTCCTTTGCATGGGGCACCCTGAAGATGGTCTTCCCTCGATATTCTCGAAACCATTCATAACAAAATTACGAAATTAGGTACGATGGGTAAACTTTTGACGCTGAATCTGATTCTGAATTCAGAAATTCATAATTTTAATCAGAGGCGTATCATACGGGAGGAGTTAAGGGTAAAAATAACCCCATTTTCTAAATGGTAATTTTTTGACATTTTGATTTTAGAATATGGTATTTCAGAGATTTCTACGTAAAAATGGTCTCTTGGTACATCTCGATAGGGCTAATCGTTTTCGAGAAAAATGCATTTATTTATAATAGCCTGCATCGATTCAATAATTTGCATTTTTCTCGAAAACGGTTAGCCGTATCGAGATCTACCAAGAGACCATTTTCACGTAAAAGTCTCTGAAATACCATATTCTAAAATCAAAATGTCAAAAAAATTACCATTTAAAAAATGGGGTTATTTTTACCCTTAATTCCTTCCGTATGATACGCCTCTGATTACAATAATGAAATTCTGAATTCAGATTCAGATTCAGCGTCAAAGGTTTACCCATCGTACCTAATTTCATGATTTTGTTATGAATGGTTTCGAGAATATCAAGGGAAAACAGTCTTCAGGGTGCCCCATGCAAAGGAGCGTAGCTCCCTTAGGAAGCATTTCCGGACCCATGTTCATATTTTTCGGAGTACTATTCGTAGTTAAAGTTTGTTAACATATTTAATTAACACCCTGTATAGGAAATCCTCAGAGATATTCTGCTGGTAGTTTACTATGCTGTGGTTGCATTCTTCCACCTTCCGCCCAATCAATAATAAGCCTCTTTGGGGAAGTACCCTTTCCAGGCGAGGTTCCACACGATGCACACCCCCATAAGAACCGAATAAGCTACGATGGAACACCACCATATGACGCGCTCGGTGCGAGTGATACTGAGGTTACGCAGCACGTTGATGCCCACCAGAAGCCCCGCTAGGGCGCCTGCAAAGTGGGCCGCATAACCTATGTGTTCGTTGATGTCCAGCACGTAGCGATTGTAGATGGCGGTACCTATGTCGGAGGCGGCTACTATCAGAAACACCAGCAACTGCAGCGCTGGATAGGACATCTCTTTCCAGTTCATTATGATGGACGCGATGTGTGCTGTCACCTGGAAGAATGTACAGTCATTATGATCGGGGGCGGTCATTCGGTCAATGACCTCCCAATTATTCTATTACGAAATCAAGGTTCTATCAATTCAGCAATGAGGAAGTTTCCATTTTTTCAAATTTATTTAATCAGATAGTCCTAAAGAGTTAGAGAACAACGGCGAAAAAATTTTGTAATTATCTCCATTAATAGAAAAGTTATAGTCCTCCAAAGTTTGAATTGCCTATCCACCGCGCAAAGCCGCTGTGACGTCACACGTCACAACGTAAGCCTGTGTGTGCCCCGTCGAGGATGCTGCTCCCGCAAGCCACCGCGCCGCCGCCGGCCTCCTCGTTCATGTTGTTATTCCTTGTTTTCAGTAGGGTAGGCGACGCCGACGGTGACAAAACGATACACTGCAGTTTATTGGTACTTGTATTATTAGAATATGTCTAGCAGAAGACAACTATAACTATTGCATTGTACTCAGGTGTACTAACACCACCATAAAAACACCAAACAAATATTTCAATGGATAGCCTATTATGAATACAAAAAATTGAGTTTTATGACCCCCCACCCCCGTACTACCCTAATTTCACCCCCACCCAAAAAAGTAGAAAATGATCACGAAATTCCTAAAACGCCTAAAAACGAAGTTTGAGCTGCTTCTATATTTTTAGTTTTTCTATTATTGCTGCGCTGCCGCTGACACGATTTTCAAAAATCATAAAGATTTTCCATCCTCGCAGCGGTAGTAATACTGTGTGAACATTTAATTGAAATCAATCTAATAGCTTCCTAGTTACACCATACAGAATGATCAGAAGCAATACTCTCGCATGTATACATCGGAAAATTCTAAGTCCCTTGGTTTCCGTAATAGCCAAGGTAATGTTCGGATGCACCTAAAAAAGTGTATTATGACGCTAGGCCTTTCTTTCACAGATTAGTGGACGGCCTGTTATGAATACAATAATTTTGCAGTTTTACAACCTCCCACCCCCAACCACCCCAACATCACCTCTATACCCAAAAAAGTAGAAAATGATCAGGAACCTTTAAAAAAAGTTTGAGGAATATTTAAAATTTTTGGTTTTTTGCTAATTACTCCACCGCCCATGCACCGATTTTCAAACTTATAGGCACATTACCTACTACTACCCCCACAGCATATCGCTGCCCAAATTTCATAACAATCCATGCAGCGGTTACTAAGATTACGTGACTAGAAAAACGCGTACAGACAGACCGACAGACGGATAGACCGACGGAAATGAGAAGTGTCGATTTCCGTTATGTAGTTCATAATTATGTCGAGATCCACTTTAGGAAGATTACTAGAATCACCACGAACGTAACCTTTCTCCATGCTACAAAAATATACTGGCATCTGCCCGTTACAACAAACACTCCGCCGTTCCACTAAAGTCTAAATGTCGCACACCGTACAGCGCAGCGTATGCATAGCGGAGTCCCGGCTCCCGACTGTGGCTGCAGCGAACGATTCATGTGATGTGACGTCATACGACAATTCACCGCCGCGGTCGCTTTACGCAAATATAAAATTGAATAACTCTGCCGTTTTTTGGAATATTCAGATGATTTTTTCGACATTCTTCAAGTGAAGAAATAGACTATCACATAATAATGAATTTTCCAAATTTTATTTTTTAGGAAACTTCTCCATTTAAATTGTATTTAATCAAGGTACATTATTTTGACCGCCCCTCGTGCACGACGAATAATCATCTCATTCCCTCGTACCAACAAAGACGTTGCCGTCGCGTCGCGTCGTTAGATCCCTCGCACCACGGCACCACCGCTTTGGATCAGTTTCCCAAACAGGCCTGCAGCCATTGATTAAACGAGCCAAAGTTACGTCGAATCACTACAGATAGGGTCAGCGCCTATTGCATCAACGAAATTAGAACAGAGGTATTAAGTGTTAGCATTTCCCAACCCTTTTCAATAGAGAGAGCTAAAAGAGACGCGTCACGAGTATGACGACATCGGATACCGTCCGACATCGGGGCGTACGACTGTCGCTCTCATCCATTATTATGTTTTTTAAATGTCGGTTGTAAAAAAATGAAGGCCGTATGAATTTTAAAACCAGCGATCGACACAGACCAGAACAAGATCTTAGTGTATGTACAATTTGGCGGATTGAATTTGCGGAAGTGAAACAACAGATGGTGTCTATTGTCTTGATGTGTGTCTATTATTTTCTGAAAAGATTTGAGATATTTACAAGAAATTATAAAACGGTACCATAGATCACACGTTGTGCTTGGTAAGCTATCGTACTATGGGTACAACTGCTAGCGTATATCGAAAATCTATTCGAGATTTTAATGAAACTATGTCCCAAAAATATTTACATTTCAAATAAAACAATTGATTGCGTCAAGTCCTGCGCGCTATTTGAACTGGCGTTACGAGGGCACGACGAAATAGCCTTCTGAAAATCTCAGAATATTTCGTGGTCTGATAGACTTTGTCGCGGAATTATAATATTGTTTTATCAGTTTTCAATTATACAAATATGTAGGTGCATCTTTGGTATTCAATATTTTTTAAAAATTGATTTGACCCCCGTGCTAAGATGACCATGAGTCGCCAATGATTATGACACTACCCATTTATTGCCTTAAGCTTAATTCAGATGCACACAACATCCGACGATACGACGGTACGAAATTGTTCCTATTGCTTGAAATATTTTGAATTGACATCATTTTAAATATTTCAACCAATAGGAACAGTTTTGTACCGCCGTATCGTCGTATGTCGTATGCATCTGAATTAAGCATTTTTCAGCTTGTATGTCATAAGTCATTGTCAAATGATAGGTTTGATTTCTAATCACTAAAACAGCAATGAGTCTTCATGAAACAAAAATTCTAGATCAGGGTAATAGAAGTTGACTTTTTCTGTTTTATGTGTAGTAAGTTACTAAGTAAAACTGCAAAAAAATGCAAAATTTTTTGGGACTACTCAAAAAATTTAGACAAGGCGTTTAGCTTCTTACTTCCCACACGTTAATATTGATCAATTTGCCAATTAAGGTCACAATATGTAAATTCAAAATACTGATTGGTTATAATGTGCCATTAACTGTTTTATCATGTAATTAATGACAAAGTTATGTTTTATTTTTTTATTGTTAAGGATTCATCTCTAAGCATAGCTATACAGGGTGTTTACGATCTTAATGCCGTTATGTAAAGTACGAATATTGCACATCATTGTAATGCTTGTAGCACAAATATAATACGAAAATCCCAAATTTGAAGTTTCAAAAAAAAAATCGCAACATTTTCTAATAACACAGAATATGCGGTAACAAGGCTAGAGACAATAACATTTGTTTACATCGTGAATATCTCCAAAAACACCTGACAGAAACTAGGGCGAATACTGGGCAATGTTGTCAGATTGTGATTTTGCAGTCATACCTTTTTAATTTATTTCTGTTTAACTATGTGTTAACTAGTGAAATGGTACTGAGGTTTCAGGTTCGAAATATCATGATCTATTGTTACTCCAAATTAATGCACTAAGATTGTAAACACCCTGTATGCTAAACTATTCTACTTTACTTCTACTAAGGCAGTTTTTGTACTCTACTTCATTCAATCTTTTCATGTAACTATGATATTCAAATTCAAAGTAAATGGACTCACCAATGAATATACACCTCCACTTGCTCCAGCCAGTTTGACAGTGGGATCGATGACAGAAGTACCCAAGGATCCTGCCAGTACCCCAGCAAGATACACAATTAGCACTCGCCACCACTTGTGCACCATCTCCAAAGGTACTCCAAGCATTAGTTGTACCAGAAGGTTGATCACCAAATGAAATGGACCCACATGCACTAGCATATATGTGATGTACCTGGCAATATTAGAATTATAGATAAATGTTACAAAAAGTCAATTATGTATTCTGCTTGATGCTATAGTTTAATTTATCCATTAGTGAGAATATTGTTATAATTTGACTTGCTCCTATAAATCCAAGTTGTTTGAAAGTATTATGCACACAATTGTATTATATGGTGTGGTAGAGACAAATAAACAGACTAAATGAGTAGCTATAAATTTGGTGTTTAAATGCTGTATATACACCATGTCCCAGAACAAATCCTGAAAACTTTAAGTTATGATTTCTGGCACCAACTTATGATATAATATGACTGAATTATATGTTTATTCTTAACCCTTAATCTCGGACGCTTCGTCTATCTGACGAGGCGATACTAAAATACTGCCATAAATGGAATACCGCTTCATGCACAACGTTGTCACTTCATCTCTAAGTATGACTGGATGGCATACAGTCAACATAACAACACCGCGTTTGTTCAGAATGGCATTAGTTATCGAGAGATCGTCACTGCGAGTAGTTGATGAGACGACGCATCCAAGTTTACTCTTTTATGGCCGGTTTCTCAATGTCCAGTTAAAAGTGTCAGATAGGTAGCTGCCAGATAGCGTTTATATGGATACAACTGTCAGATAAGATTTATATGAATTCATAAGTTGAACCTTCAATTATTTAAACAATTTACCTGACAGATAACTGTTAATTTCTAGATAAATATTTAACTGGACATTGAGAAACCGGCCCTAACTCGTTTATACCATGCAGAGTCAGGGTTTTCTTATTTATCTCGCAAATCTGTATACAATGATATAGTAGCAAATAAATAGGTAAAGTCTGAAAATTAGCTTTATTAAATCAAAAAAGAATTTAACCCATTTTCACCAGAAATATGCCTACGTTTATAAACACAGTGTGTAAGCTACATGGCTAGCTTTTTAAATGCATATCTAGTTATTATTATCATTCAGCAATGCACCGATAATATTACAAATGTACTAAACCACCATTTTACAACAATATGATGCTGACAATGTGGATTGTCTCTAAGGCGACCCCTTCGCAGTATATGTGTCATTTACGGTATGTCAGAGGTTAAGGGCTAATAGCAAAAAATTTGAAATTCCCTTAAGTAGATCATGACTTGGTATTAATGTGTGAGCCACACATGTTCCAGTTATCTTTACAGCCAAACTTCAAAAGTTGATTTCTCTGTAACAAATGTGAATTTCAGAATAATTCCTTTTGATAACGACTTCACATTTTTGAACCTAAGTGCAATTTCTTTTATGGGATTTGTCCTGGGACATGGTACAGTGTATAATGTACTCTTCACTACAATGAAAAATTTATTTCATTATCAATTTTACCTCCATATTTCCCTTCTTCTGGAAGGTTCATAAATGAAAAGAGTAGCCATGGGGCCAGATGCTGTGTTGGTAGATCTGAATTCTGTAGCTTCATCGACACAGAAGAAAATGATTTCAATCAGGGAGAAAATGATCATGCCAACTGCTGGAGGCATGCAGGTATATTCTTCTTCATATATGCCATCTGTTACAGTAGTAGTAGCAGGTGGACAGCGTGGGATGATCCAGTTTATATACCTGTTGAGAATGTTTACTTAGTTTGTAGAACAATTATTGAGAATAATATCATACAAAATTTAGGATTGCACAGGATGATCCCAAGTAGTATTGGTTTTGAGATTTGACATAAATATTTTACTGGAAATCACTACTTTCATAATAAAGGAGTTCAATTCACATAGGTCAATTATTCTATGCCCTTTGTCTTAACTTAAGCCTTATTTTTTCAGCTTTCATATTTATTGTTAGTGGGAAGGTTCAATTACAAGACTGAACAATTTTATCTGAAGAGAAGAGCACTAATTCGAACAGTTGCCACTTGAAAGTTCAGTTTAAGCAGTTTTTGGTACACTCTTGTCATGGAACAAAAAACATGAATTTGTGGAACAGCGTAATTTGATTCAGTCTTAATTATGAATTGCAGTTAATTCAAAAAATCATTGTATTGGACAGATTTAGCTATAATGAAGATTTCGAACAGCAACTTACCTGTTGAGATAGTGTCCAAATATATGCTGTAAATTAGGGTTGTTGATCATATCAGAAAACTCATTATAGTCCAATTTTTTGTCCATATTCTGGTCATGACTTTCGTGAATCCTCCTAACTACCTGGGGTGGAATATCTTCCTCGTACTCCCTGCTTTCTATAAGGTCATACAGCTCTTTCACTGTAATGTAACCATCCCTGTCTTTGTCGCATTTGTTGAAAATGCTCCTCAGAAAGTCGGACTTCAATGGTATTTCTGTGTGGCCAGACATCGTACAATAGTTTAACAGTGACACATCACCACCTCAAGCTGATTCAACCGCAAATTGATTAGAAAATCCAGTGCAACGGTTTTTTTTACAAGGTGTATTTGTTTTTGTTGTTATTTGGAACAGTTTTGACAGCGTTGACAATGTTGACATGACTCTTGACAGATTATCTAGAAAACTATGTTACCGACGTACCGAATGCTTCTACACATTCCTCATAGATGACACTAACGTGCTGGTATGGCGCGCCATCTATGCCTGTATTACACAACTGTATGTTCCATTTCCCTGTATAGAAAACTGCGTTATCGACATAGAAAAAACTTAAGTATTTTTTTCAGAGATGCCACCACCACGTAAGTGTTCGCGCCATCTATGGAAGCTAACGTTAACTGCATGTAATACTTTGACAGAAAACTGCAGCGGCGATCTACCCTATGAAAAAGTTAACCTTATTTTGCATAGATGTCACCACAACAATTGTGTTAGCGCCATCTATAAGGAACACAATAAATTACTTGAATAATTTTATAGGAGACTACTATATCGGCTTACGCATGTCAAATACTTGTGTGTATTTCTTGATAGGTGTCACTAACATCATGGTGTTGCTGCCATCTGTACAAATTTTATCTAATTGTATATTTGGCCGGTAAGGTAGTACGCACTACGCAGTGGGGTGACAGCTGCCTGACAGATCAAATTTAACCTATATTTTGAATTTTCACTCTTTTTGTTTTCTTTTTGTGCAACAAATGTCCAAAACACATATGACTTTAATCATATATTTACATATTTTATAAACAAATTTGATAAGGTGCAAATTATCTTAGAATCTGTTAAAACAGCGAGCCTCTCAAAAAAGTTTTTAAGTAATTCATTCAAGTTTACGTGATGTGAAATCATCCACATATTATATTGTTCTCCTAATCTTTTGTATAAATATTATAATTCATGATCAAAGCGAAGATTATGCATTTTCTATGACGCTGGATGCTGTTTCACGTTGTTTCCAGTCTTCCTGATCACATTTCATCTCCAATTTCACAATGGACAGTATAGTAAAGTTTACTCTAAAAGGTAGGTTCATTTTTTATGAAGGATATGGTGTAGGTGTTAATGGTTCCTTATTGCAGATGGTCGGAAAAAAACACCAAATGACTTCGAAAACTTCAAAGTGCAAATTCAGAAAATTGATGGTTCAGTTGTAAAGGTGCCAAATGATCTTTCATATGTTGAAGTTACAATTCCAGAAGGAAATTATCAGCTGGTAAAGTGAGTAATCCTTTGAGATATACATATATACTACTTGCATTACTCACTGTATCATTGTGATTAATACCATAATACCTCTTATATAGAAACCAATGTTTATTACACCTCTGCACCATTATTTCATAAGCTCTTCATGTTAGAATCCTTTAAACAAAAAAAAACCTATAATAAAGTAAAATTCACCTCTAGCAGTAGACAAACCGACATTAGCATTAAATAAAGAAGTATGTTATTTACAGTTTTTTTGTTTATGGAATGTCAATTTTACCATCATTTACAAAGTAGTTATAATATGATAATGATAATAGGTATAATAGATTCATTTGGCATTTAATAATAAAGTATAGCAAGATAGGTGTTGAGTGGACAAAATATACATAGGTATATACATTTAATGATGGAGATCCATATATCAAGAATCACCAGCATTTTACTGTTACTATATTTCTTATTTTTTTAAATTCCAATATAAGAAGCATGTTTAGTTGCTACCCACATAGTTGAGAGAGAGATCTTGTGTTCCATATATCTATACCTTTTTTTTGGGTTTTGGGCTGGAATTTTATATGCTCAACAATCCCTTTTCAAAAATATATGTATGTGCTTAATATATTCTGTAAAAAAGTAATCACATTACATTTATCTTTTCAGTTTTTTAATATGTCATTTGTGCTATGTTTTTGGCTGATTTTGTCAAAAACTGTTGGCTAACTTTTAACTGGTTTTCTTATGTTACCTTTGTGCAAAGGTAATGTCAAAAATTTAAGTCTATTGGAGGTGGTATCTGAGTTATAGGGAGGCCAAGAATGGCTTACCTGATAAATTAATTCATTGTTTTGAGCCTTCAAAACTTTAGTATATTCACAAAGTATTGTGATTCCAAGAGTTTTTGAATTATTTAGTCTTCAAAATTGTGTTGAGATCCCTCCTACCTCTCTAATTTCTGTTAAATAATAAAAGTCTTAAAAAATGGTCAATATAAAGTAATTATGTGTAAATTCTGCTGCAGCTAGAAAGCAGTGCTAATTTCAGTTTGGTGTGAAAGACAAAATACACTTTTTGAAAAGTAAAGCATAAAAGGAATTCTAACTGTTATCTTACTCTTACTACCAAGTAGGCATTATGATAATAATATTTTCTGTTTGCTTGTTTGCATATAAATATCGTTTTTCACATTTTTTAAACAAATTTATAGTAGACTTAACAAAAGTGTGTTCTACAACACATTCAGGTAAAAATAACTCTTAGTATCAATGCTATTTTGCTATTTCTGTATGATTATCCTTTCATTAACAAGTTAATTTTATGGGTCAAATGATTAAATATGACAACCTTGCTAATACTGAAAAACAATAGGTAATGCATTATCTATTTATTACATTATACTAAAATTTTTAAGTTAGAATGTATTTTAACAGAACAATAATAGGATTAGTTCCTCTATATACACGCCTGTAGTATAGGCAACCATTAGTACACTTTCTTGTTTGAATATTGCAAGCAACTGCAAGAAAATGATGCTGAAGTACCAATGTTAACATGTATGTAGAGTAGTTTGGCAGAGGATCAGCTATTTAGTTAAGCTTTGTGGGCATATAGATAAGCTGATTTCTTACATACCTATTTTATCAACAAACTTTCAGAATTTACAAAAATTGACATTTTCTTTTCTGTTTTTAAATGTTTCTTAAATTAATTTTTTGGGCGTTTTTGGGTATGCAGATATCCTTTTTCAAGTGAAGTAATAATTAGTCACAAATGACCGAAATAATTATTAGTTGTGAGCTGACATTGCTATCAGATATAGGTATTTAAAAAAATTAGGGAGGTTAATTGTAAATCAATACAAAACAAACATTGTCCACATCAATGTGTTGATGACAAAAATAAGCCCATATCATTGAAGATGGTGCTCTAGATTCATTTTCAAAAAAATAAGGGTCAATGATCAATGAATCAAAAGCCACTTATTCAGTATGCATTGGCTGTTCTTGAAATCTATGTATGTGAATGTCCATTAATACCTACCCCAGATGCGACAAATTTGTTTGATTACAGTCCAACAATATCAGCCAGTTTCTGGTACCTACTTTTTGGTTTTTCGGTAATTACTCCGCCGCCAGTCCACCGATTTTCAAAAATATAGATGCATTTCCTATTAAGATACCACAGCATATTGTAGTCCAAATTTCATCAAAATCGGTGGTATGGTAATATATGTATTTAACATAATACTTTTACTCAAAAAGATTCTGCAGTGTTTTTTATGTAGCGCTAACTTCCGAACGCCCTGTATAAGAAAACCTCTTCCCAGTGTAACAAAAAAAAAAACCGTCCAACGAATCATAGAAGCCTATGGATGAATGACATGTAGCGCCATATTCACTTGTTTTTAATTTCGTTTTCGAGATTTCGAGGGCTGTTCACGATTTTCGTATAGTGCCTGGTTTTTCTCTATTTTTGTGCAGAAAACTTAACGGCAACTGACAAAATATATCGGTGAATCGTGAATTAAGTGCTTGTGATAGTTTTAAGCGTTTGGGATCTTTGGATCGGTGACTAGATTCGCTGCAAATCCTCATAAAAGTTTGGAGTGTAAGAACGTACAAGCTAAGGCTGTACCAAAGACGCCGCAACTGGTGAGTTCATGTTTCGCAACTTTTCGAAGCTTGATCGACATTTTTGACTGTTTTCCTGAATGATTTTCGTTATTAATATTATTAGGTGGTTGATCTGTAATTTTCTGATTGTATATTTAGGTTAGGGCACTGTGTGTAAATTAGCTATTTGAGATTTGAGCGATCCTTCAGGTTACAGATAGGTAGGTACCTCTTTTCTACACCAAAACTCATTTTTTGATATTATGAATTGTTTTCACTATTAACGGTACATTTCTACAAATGACAACCAATATATCGGAACTGGGCAGTAGTAGAGAATTATAATTTTGAAGGTGTAAATTAGAGCAAATGTTGTATCTTTTCCTGTCATTGTGATACCCAATGAGGTATTTGTTTCTGGTCACGTGACGTTCGATTCAAAATTGTATATTTGTAAATTTTTGTGTTCCTCCGATAAAACAACGCCAACAAACTAGCACACTTGGGGTCTAGTGATTAATTCAAGAGCTACAGGTACTTAAAGGATTGTACCACTAGGATTGATTATATGATTATAACATGTACCCCTACACTTAAATTATTTTGCTAGTGTTTCATAATGGTAGTGGTACAGTGTACAGTCCTTTAAGTACCTGTAGCTCTTGAATAAATGACTTTAAACCCCAAGTATGCTAGTTTGATGGAATTGTTTTATCGGGAGGAACACAAAAAGGCACAAATATACAGGGTGTCCCATTAATAATTTTGAATCAGACGTCACATGACCAAAAACAAATATCTCATTGGGTAAAACAATAACAAGAAAAGCTCTACTACTGCCCAGTTCCGATATATTGCTTGTCTTAATCGTCGTGGGACACCCTGTGAATGAATATGATTTTATTCATTTATAGCTAATTTTCCATTTCTGCTAGTTTTGAAGCTAGAGATGCTATTTTTCGATACATAAACTGAAATATTTTTTGTTTCTTTGAATTTTCTTCGCACATCTACCAATTTGTGATTGTATCTAGGAAACTTTTTTTTAGCCAGTTTATTACTCCAAGAAATTGGATCGAAGCTTGTACAAGAATATTTTTAGTTCAAAGTAGTCTTAAGTGCTACTTACCTAATGAAGAAGGAAGAAGGAGCACCGCTCAAAGAATCTTCCCTTAGGGGGCCTGGATACACACATTTATACATACGTATTTGCCATGTAAAACACGGACTCACAGTTTCTCGCATAACACACTCTATTTTCAAACCACTTATATAATATTTCAGAAGGCGATAGTTAAGACCTTAATGAATGACAACTATTTTCCATTTTCTCAAAAAAGTTTTTTAATGTGCAAAAAAACTCGCAATGCAAAATCATATATTCTATAAATGCCTGTAATTTAACAACCAAACATGATATCAAAAAAAAAGGCTAAATAGTTGCACAAGCGCAAGCTTTCTTCTTCAATTTGCTCTTTGAGTCATTACTATAAGTTTAAAGATAACTTCAGGAGCTTGGAAAGCGAAATTCATTTTTATAGTGACCTTTGGACCTTTTGACCTTACCTTTGGATTTGTGGACTTATCTGCCCTCATCTTAGACACACACACTGGAGAAAGGGAACAGGTGGCCACGCCTCCTCGCTAACACGAGAATACGTCTTTTCTTGGATTCTCAATTTCGCGCGCTATACCCTAGACCCTTAATTTGGCCATGGAATGCCCAGAATGGATTCTTGTACCATTGCAACTGTCCCATCTTCCTGGTCACATCCCTTGTAGTGAGACGACTATATTTTTCACAATTTGCGTGCCTTATTCACGTGTTCATTCTGTAAGAAGGTTTTCTTCAAACTAACGAAAGCAATAATTGCAGTAAACATCTGTCTTAATTCCAATTGCCTCATATCGCAATAATTCAATAATTCTTATCCAAATACGTCTATTTTTTAAAAGGTAAATTAATTTATCATCACTATCTAAGCTTGCTTGCTTTCAGTTTTATCAGTAATTATTTTACTTTATGGTTGGCACGGGCAGTACCTATTCATTAATCAGTCACTCGAAAAAAGTACATCACTAGAGTCGCGATGAAAACTGAACGTTAAAAATGTTCAAACCGTTGCTAAAGAGATCGCGTGTCGTCGTATATCAAAGGCTTGTTGATGCTATTTCCTTGGGCAGCGTGTAAGTAGACGCAATATAGATCTTTGTTTTATTCCTCACTATGTTAAAGCACTTATATTACTTGGATCTTTTTTATTATTCCTGCATTTTCCAATCGAGCTCACAAAAAATAAATCGTGATCTCGGAGTAACAACTGAACATAGAAGTAGTAAGCAACGAATTCTAATAGACCGACATCTTTTCTTACGTTGTCATATTGACCACCAGATACGGCAATCGTAATTATTTACTATCGTCTTAATTGTATAGTATCCAGAAATATTCCATTATACGTTAAAAAAGACGATATGTTGATGGTTTTAGGAATGATTACAGCAAAATCAATAGATATGTTGACCTCTACTGCGTTACTGCATATTTCTCATCATAAATCCAAATTCTGAAACCTTACATAAATTTTGAGGAGCTGGCAACGCCGATATAATTTTCATGCGACTTATTTACGGTAGAACCCCGACTGTCAAACGTTTGTTTTGTTTGTGCGTCTTTTATGTGTCAAAAGATGATGCTTTCAGCATGCCATGCTGAAGTGGTTTACTACCTCTATGTTCAGTTGTTATTCTGAGATCGTGATTAAATTATTAAAAAAAAAATGTGGACGTTGAGCGAGCTAGACCTCCTTCTAGGAACTTCCCCGACTCAAGTGGTGATTATCGTTTCTAGCATAAAACCACTTCGTCTTTTGACTGGTGGGATCAGATGTACTAATGTGTTATATGATAATTTGTTGTGCAGTCCCCACTCTCTTTAAGCCTTAAGAGTCCAATCGGATAGTAATATTATTCTCAGGTAGACATACTTAAGTTATTTACGACTGCCTAATATCAAACAATTCAGTGCACAAATGCAACAGTTATTGACAGTTGAGTATTTCAATTTATTTAATTTTTCTAGCCTCCATGTCAGAAAAAAATAACGTGATATATCGTTTTAGTCATAAAGACACATTCTCTTTCAACTGGTGCTATCAAATTTATATGTTGAATTACATTTTTTTTGTGCACCGTCAATTGTCTGATCGGCACCAAAACCTTTTCGACTCGAAAGAACCTTGATTAAATCAAGTTGGCCAAATTTGGGAGCAATCCTATGAGGCGTTTTTGAGTAATCGTTGGAGAACGATATCGCGGACGCAGACGTACAGACACACAGACGGACATCAAAAAATCAAAATTTTCCGAATTTCTTCAAACTTGATCATTATAAAAAGGTTATCATTAGAAACAAAAATCTAGTTTTTGGTCCCGCTGCGATGATAAAAAAGGGGTGGGCGTGGGGGTAACTCAAAAAACAATGTCATAACATGAAATTCTAATGCTACCACAATAAAGAGCATGTTTTCTTATATCGAAAACGCTACCGCGCATGCCGCAAAATTTTCAAAATAGCGGAATAAAAATTCATAAAAAGTAGCAAATTTTCGAAATTTAAAATGGCGGTAACTGTCGCAAAAATGGTCCAAATAATTTCAAACTTTACTGGCATACAGAGGCTTTGTTCTTTGTCTTTTGGTCCACTTTTGGTGCAAATCTATGATTTAATGGTAGGGGGTGGTTGGGGTTATTCGGAAAAATAATAATATAAGAAAGCATTTTGTTATCAAAAAATTAGTCAGGAGCTGATTGTGTACCTCCCATGTTGGTTTCGGTAAAATTTGCGAAAAGGAGCCGATTCCCGCAATTTTTTTATCACTTCCTCAATATTTTCTGGAACGAACAGCTTGGCACATTTTAAAGTAAAAAATCTATGGCTCTTACTCGTATCTAGGTGTATGAGACACAGTTCAAGGCAGTTATAGAAATTCGGTGGATTTAGCGCGATTACAAAACAATTGGCGATGGCACCTAGACCGGTTTAGAATCAAAAACTCAAAACTTTAGAAGTTACACTCTTCAAATAGTTTTAGGGGGCCAGTGAAGCACAGAGGAACAAAGAGACAATTACAGGCATTGTTTTTATTAACTGCTACTTTAATCGTGCAAATTATATCACCGTTTACTCATTCGATCACATAACTGCAGCAATTAATGGAACAAATAAATGTGAAAATCGAGTTTGTAAGAAAAAAATTACTTTCACTGGAAGTACGCCTCTGAATCAGGTATGCCCTCGATTTCGATCTACATTTCTACCGCAAGCCATCGTCGACTTGCGAGATAAATTTAACAATTCGGTGAAGGTAGTACCGCGTGCCGAAGAAAAATGAATGTATAGAACGAAACGAGGAACCGCCGTCATATGGCCGTGAATCAGTACAAGGCTATGGTCCGACGATGTTTTGACCGCTGCCTAGTTGTTACCTTTCATATACGAAATTTTCAGTTCCGGATACAATTTCCTTTTCAAATAGGTTGAGCCTTTTATGGAGCCTCTCAAGGAAAGCTCGATGGACGGACGCATTTTATATCAGAGTTACCCCGCAGCCTCATTATGTAAAAATTCAGTGGTGGCTGAGCAGATGCCGAGCAACACGATGACGTTGCATAATACGAAATTTTCATCTGACAGCAGACATTACATGATTTTCGCCCGTCGCTTGTCGTCTGCAAGATACGTGATAAGGCTGTCGGCTCGTTTGAGCAAGTAGACATATTAGGTAATCGTGTCTCACATTATCAAATGCCTTCTCATACTCTGTAAAACTGGAAAAGACATTTCTTTGCTGAGCGAGGCATTTCTGGATGGAAATAGAAAGTCCTTTATAAATCAATAGTTTCTCAAGTAACTCAACCTGTTGGCCTGTTCGCATCCCAATTTACCCTCTTCCAAAATAAAAAAAAGTGATCGGTGATCTCTAAAATGCCTATAAGGGATATTTGAGAAATTTTCATGTTTTTTATTATTTTACGGTTGCCACTAAATTGATGTTTTTATATATGTAAGTTACAATCAGCCAATTGATATGCAGCACCCAGTAAGAACAAAGTTTCTTCACGACAAACGAGTATACAGATTTAAACGAATTGCTCCTACGTTTAGGCCTAAAGTACTCTATCTGTTGGTATATCACTAGCCCTCTTCAAGCATTTTTCTCACATCACTAACGTTTTCCATCATAACTGAGATTTGTGGCCTTTCCAGTTTCTCAGCATCCTCCAGAGTGAAATTTTTCTTTTGGAATTCTCTATACAACCTGAATATCATTGTACGATGTAGACAAACGTCACCTATTGCACGACTCTCTTTTAAGTAGTGGTCTATATTTAAACTTCCCTTAACCAACTTCTCCGCAGCTACAAATAACTGATTATTGGAGCAATTGAAGAGTCCAATGCAAGAACCGGTTAAGTCCAATTTTTAACGATATTGCGCAAAAATCGATAAGTCCTGGTCCTGGACTTGTCTTGTTCTTGCACAGTATGAAACGAACCAAATCAACCAAACCTGTTTCATTTCTGGTATAATACTGAATTTGTTGCTAGTAGGCAGTCTATGTAGCAGAAGTGTAACAATATTAAGAAATAGCGTGTATATTTTTGGGACCCATACCGACACTGTTAGAATTGCCTGAAAATGCCAATTCTAACCTCAATTATCGTCCAATAACAGAATACCGCGAAATTGATTGAAAAAAATACAAAAAATCATCACATACAGTTTATTTAAGAGACTATAGCTTTTATAATATTTCATGAAACTAAAAAGATGCTTTTTCGAACCTACATTTTACGTTGCTTCTTTAATATTAAAAGATCAAAAAACTGTACAAATAAATAATAAACAGTAATTTAAAATGTGACACTAGCCAATTTTCTAATATGAACTTTGTTTAGCTGTGCTCACAGTATGCCACAGTCAAAACCTTCTCTACTCCATCAAAGTTCCTTCAGGCAGTTTTTCTTCCCTTCTAAAAAAATTTACTCTAATGAACATAACCGGTCCTTGGATTGGAATCTTCAATTATACAAGTTCCTCAAATTTTTTAGCGACAAATATCTTCTCCTTCGTATCGTTCTTTTTCCTGCGATTTTCCTTCTATTATTAGTTGAAGTAGATGATATTTCTCCCCTCTCATAACGTATCCCCGGTACTGTAGTTTTCTTCTCTTTATAGTTAGCAATACTTGTTTTTGTTTTTTCATTCTTATTAATATTGTATCGTTTGTAACTTTCTCCACCCGTGATAGTCTCAAAATTATACTAAATATGCACCTATAAAGTATAAACATGTTTCAAAACGCAGCAACATGCAGCTTGCTGCGATTGCGTCATATTGCACAACTTTCCTAGTAGGTACCATTTGTACTTCAAATTCTATTACAATATAACTTCTCCCCCTGTTGATGTGGGAAGCAAAACGATGTTGATGACTTGCGACCCTATTAGCATCAGCATTCCTCATTAACGCGCAACGATTGTATTTCGAATTCCCACCTTTCACCACGTCACTGCGCTCGCGAGTCGCAGTCTTCGCGAACAGTTGATATTAGAAACCGCGCTCAAATTATCGTTTATAACAAACGTGGTACGCGCCGTGTGGATTTTTTCCTAATTATGGGGAATTCGTTAAAAAGTTTTTTGTTGCCGGCACCAATAGTTTGACCATGTGAAAATTCGGCGAGCTTAGTTTGTGATTCAAATGATACTTCGTAAGGATATGCGCTGGGAGTACCTCTGAAAAAATGTTCCGGTTTGGAAAGTAAGTCTTACATTAATAATAATAATAGTAATATTCTAGAAATCTTAATCTATTGTCGATGCCGTCCTCACATACTACATACTCCTTTGGCATCATCAAGTGGTCGCACACTGGCATAGAAAACATTCATATGCTCATAGGAACGGAACTTAGGAAACACAGAATGTCACATCCGGGCGCGTGCAAGGAAAGATTAACCCTAGTCCTAAAACAAGAGGGCAGAGGAATGATAGACATACACACACAACAAATGAAAATATTCATTCCGTTCCTTGTAGCTTTGCGTTTTCTAGGAAATACTGAGATTATGCAGTTTAATATTGAATCAATATCCAGCAGCTTAAAACCTATGAGCACCTCGGGGTAGAGTTTGGGAAACTAGCCCCTATTTATAATACAAACCTCACCCCACAGACAGACAGTATGACCTCAAACTCATCTGTTCAATATAGATGAGTAAACCTCAAAACTTCGACATAGTATTGTGAAAAGACTATAAAATACACCCTGTGTAGTAAATAGAAATTCAATTTTTTCCACACAACGTAAAACTAGGAGCCTTTTTTATCAAAATAAAGGTTAATAATAGGACGAGTACGTCAAAAATCAGTTATCGAAAATATTAGAAACTCAAGAGGATGCATTACTGTAGACACAACAACCATATTCCACAGAATTATTCCAAAGCAAACAAACTTTAAATCGGGCAATAGTAAAAGCAGACAAAAACTATACTCCACTCGCCCTCCCTTGTCTAGGCCACGCAGCAGACGCACACAAATACAATCACAACAAGAAAAATAAACACCTGGCCATCATAGATAGATAAACTTTACATTGGTGTCAATAAATGTTCCTTTTTTATCTTTTATACGTTCACTAATTTGTTATAAACTTCCTTTAATTTGTGTATGATCGAGTAAAATTTTTATAGACAAAAATGTAAATATGTAATAATATCTTAAAGCCGACACCAATAGTTTGTGTAACTTGTGATTCAAATGACACTTCGTAAGGGTATGCGCTGGGAGTACCTCTTAAAAAAAATGTTCCTGTTTGGAAAGTAAGTCTTACATATTATATAGTCCCTTCATTCTATTAAGGAACATAGGGTCTCTACAAACTGTCGTCAGTCTGCTCTATTCTTCACAAGCGTTTCTATCTCTCTCCATGTCTTGCCCATTCTTCTTGCCTCATCTGTAACCGTTCTTCTCCAGGTCACTTTCAGTCTTCCTATGTGTATGCTTCCTTGGGGGTTCCAGGCTAACGCCGTTCTAATTACCGATTTTTCTGTTCCTCTTTGCAGACCTATCTAATTCCATTTTCTCTGCCTGGTCTCGGTTCTTAATTTCTTCAACGCTGATATTTTCTACAGTTCTTTATTCGATATTGTCCTTGGCCAAAAAATGCGTAACACATAGACATTTATTAATGAACACCTGAAGTTTTTGCTCATTGTCTTTTGTGCTTTTCCATGTTTCGCATCAATAGAATAACACTGATTTCACTTACTATTGAAAATGCGCAATTTGGTTCTGATTGAGTATTTGAAAGTAAGTTTTACATCAATAATAGTAATATTCTAGAAATCTTACAAAAATCATTAACACATTTGCGATACCGGTCCTCACATACTCCTTTGGCATCATCAAATGGTCGCGCACTGATATAGAAAACATCGATATACTCATACGGACAGAACTCACGAAGCACATAATGTTACATGCAAGAAAAGGCTTACCACAGTCAGAAAACATGCAGGCAGAGGAATTATAGGCATACAGTTACTTCACACAAGACAAATAAAGATACCCAGACATTTTTTTCAAAGCAAACAAACAAACTTATATAGGTAATAGTAAAAGCAGATAAAAACTATATTCCACTCACCCTCTCATGTCCAGACCACGCAGCAGACGCACACAATTACAACAAGAAAAGTAAACATAGATGATCTCAAAAACCATGGCAAACATGAATGAAGTTTAAATTGGTGTCAATAAATGCTTTATTCTTCTCTTTAGTACATTCACAATTTTGTTGTAAACTTCCTTTTGTTGACCGTATAAAATTTTGATAAACAATAATGTACAAATTAATAACATATTAACTATAATAATAGGACAAGTTCAACAGTAGGTATGCTTCTTTATTTGATTTTGTAAACGAATATGCAAAGTATATTAGGAGTTTTGAAATATGACGTAATAATGAAACACAGGAAGCCGCGTGTTATTGCAAGTTGAGACATGTTTATACGCGTATAGTAGCCGCCCCGTCAAGTCGATGAACTCAGTTATTTATCAGCAGTGAGAGTATGAAGTACTTGAGATTGCATTATGGTTACGAAATGAGATAAGAGCATTATAATTTCGTGCAGGTTTAAGCATAGACCAGTGCTTAGAAGCAATGACTCGTCCATAGCCCCCCCCCTCGCGACGATTTGTTGCTGATCACGTCTCCCGCAAAATTAAAAGGTAGCAACCCCAATCTACTTATCTAATCCGCAAAAATGCAAGTTACATGTTATAAGATTATATGTATATGTGTCAAATTATTCCTTAGATATCAAATTCAAAGGCAACATTGGGATAGGTCAGCACACGGTGTCACTAAAGTCGATTTTTTCAGCGTAATGTAGAGTATTTTATGAGTACAACCAATTTTTCAGTTTCACGAACCCTCCACCCACCCCCACCTCAGTTTCACCCCTACACAGAAAAAAAGTATAGAAAATGATCAGGAACATCTAAAACGCCTAAAAAGGATTATTTGAACTTTTTTGTTTTTTGCTAATTACTCCGCCGCCCCTGCACCGATTTTCCAAATTATAACATGACAATCCTTGCAGCGGTTACTGAGATTACGAGGCTAGAAGAACACCAACAGACAGACAGGCGTTATGTAGAAATCATAAAACGCCAAAAAAGCGTATTAGCTCAAAATTGAATCTTTGCCCTAGGGCTGTGGGAATGAATGAATAAGGACCAGAGGCTATCAAGCACGGAATGTGGCTGGTGCATAGGCCACACGATGGGCCCTTTTGCGTCTCTATCCGCGCTAGTTCCTAAGACCTGCCCTTTTGGCAAAGGCAAGTACATTCTTAGGTCCTATTCATTTTATCTCTATTGGTTCCAATGTTCTTGAACCCAGCATAGTCTGCCTGTGATAACCCAGGGTTTCACAGCGACACAAGATGTGCCGAGGATTCTTTCTCTTCACCACACCACGTGCACGTTGGGTCGTTGACCACCCTCATCACGAACAAGTGACGCCTGATGGTGTCGTGACCCGTTAATAGGCCTACTAGCAATCTCAAGTTACTCCTATCCAGAGAGAGACATAATCGTCCTATTCTCTCTGCAGGCCCTGCTAATAGTTCCCAAGCTTGACGGAGATGACCAGAGATGTTGTTCCATCTCAGAGACTGTTGATTCTGGATCCACTCTCCAGTTGTTTTCCTAATCAAGTTTGCAGATAGTCCTTCCTAAGGCTGGTTCCGGGCCCACAAAACTGTTGCCGGATCCCCTCCTAACCAGATGATCCGCCATTTCGTTACCCTTTACCCCAGCGTGCCCAGGTACCCACATCAGTGATACTGTGTGTTTAGCTGAGATGTCGTCAAGAGCCCTCCTGCACTCCAGGACCAGTCCTACATTATTTTCCAAGCACTCAGTACTTTGATGGCTGCCTGACTGTCAGAGCAGATAGTAATCCGCCTCCTAGACCCGTCAATTTCGCTGTGGGAAGTAAAATGAAATAATAAAGTTATATTGCAGAATTTTGTATGTGGTTTTTATTAGAGAGTCAGTGAAACACGATCCTATAGAGAGACAATCACGGGAAGTTCTAGTAATTACTCCTTGTGTTATACCCAATAATCTACTGAACTTTTCTTAATAACATCGTATAATAACATTGTTGTTCTGCAAAGCATGCTTGATTGCTTGCGAATCCACTTAGGGGAATGTCTAGTAAAGATTGAGTCGACCTTCGTTGGCTTGGTAAACACATAATAATTGGAAAAGCGCCTTAGGTCAGGGATTTCCAGATCAAATTGAACGTTTGCTAGGTTTTTTTATATAATTAATGCCAGCACCTCACTTGGCGTAACGTGTTCGTGTAGATTTGTTTGATTTGCCAAAAAACACAGAACTTATTGAAAACCATCAAAGATAGAACCAAATATGCCTAAATGAAATTGAAAGCAGAGCTGATACTTTACCGATGATTAAAATTTTTTTTTCGATTTAAATGGTTTGATTCAAAATCTTTTGCCAGCTTAGTGATTTATGATTTGTGATTTAAATATTTTTCGACAAAGAGATTTGGCAAAAAGTTTTAAAATCATTTACTATTCAGCATACTTGATTTTAAATCATTTATTGATTTAACATCATTTTTAAATGATTTTAAATCATTTTTTGATTCAAAATCATTTGCTAATTATTTAAAATACCTTTTGATTTAAATATTCTGCAAATGATTTTAAATCATTTCTTGATATAAAATCGTTTTTTGATTTAAAATCATTTGCTAATTATTTAAAATACTTTTTGATCTAAATCTCTTCACGATTTAAAATCATTTTACTGGATAGATAGTAGGTACTTACTTACTTAGTACTAAGTTTGTTAGCTATCTGTTACCTGTTACCGCAATGTTACCTGACATATTTTTTTACAACTGGTGTTACTTTTGTTTCCTATTTATATTTTGTATTTTATTTCGCCAAACTTGTTTGTAGAATAATGATTTATATGCTTTCAGTTTTAGTTTATTCTCATGTTTGTCTAGTAGGACTAGTAGTGTTTGCGAAAGGACTTTTAATAATCAAAATGACAATTCAAAAACTATTTGAATCATAAAAAATGACTTACATCCCAAAAAACGATTTTAATCATAAAAAAGGATTTAAATCAAAACGAGAATGGTTAAAATCATATTATGATCTTTTATTTAAATCAATTCCTTCCCTCAAAAGGATTTAAGATTTTTTAAAATTATAACGATTTGTGATTTATGATTTAAATCTTTTTGAAAAGGATTTGTTTCAGCTCTGATTGAAAAATTTAATTTCGCATCCACAAATGTGAAACGTTTTAAACTCTTAAAATTTGATAATTGCTAGTCTATTAATTTAACGTGCTTTTGAAACAGCATCTCTGTCTTGGTTTATTGAAATATTAACATTTTTTGCAAAGCACTAGAAACGTCAAATTTTCTAAAAATTTCTGAATAACTCCGAAAATAGGTTTCGCAGAGATAAACTATGGTTAAAAAACTGGATCTAAAAATCGATGCTGAATTCAAAAACATTAGAATATTCAGGGTATTTATTCTATTTAGAATAATGCAGTTGATGCCTACATCCGGTATTTCAGGATGTCCTCCATCTTTGAAATTATTTTCTGCAAGTAAACCATTTGCAGAGGCACGTTTTTTATTTAAAACATTTTCTTCTAAGGGTAACGCCGAGCGATCCTACAGAAACAAAAGAATCGCGATACTTACAGACAGTCAGGCTACACTTAGGGCATTAGAAGGTCCCAAAGTTATGTCTGCGCTAGTCTGGGAATGCCTACAAGAACTGGGAAGGCTGGCAGAACACAACAAGGTAACTTTGGAGTGGGTGCCAGGACACTCAGGCATAAGTGGCAATGAAAAGGCGGATGAGTTAGCACGACTAGGCTCATCTGCTCTATATATTGGAGCAGAACCCGCCCTGGAGGTGCCTAAAAGCACAACCAGACACCAGGTCGTAGAATGGATGAAACATCAGCACAAGGAGCAGTGGAACTTGTTGCCGGGATGTGTTCATGGAAAAACATTCATAAAAGTTCCATGCAAGAAAACAGCTGAAATACTGCTCTCCTTGAGTAGGAATCAGCTCCGAATAACGACGGGTCTCCTCACGGGACATTGTGGCCTAAAGGAACACCTGAATAAAATGGGACTCTACAATGGAGACCTCAACTGCAGACTATGTGGTAGAGGGACAGGTCAGCCCTACATGTGCTCTGTGACTGCGAAGCGCTAGATCACAAGAGACAACAGCTCTTTGGGAAGCCCAAGCTAGAACCAATGGAGTACAGCTCAGCACCAGGACCAGTAGGAGAACTGCATAAACTTATGCAGGAATCCAGATTGCTGGTGTGGATACTGTAAATGAGAGGAGTTATAATACAAGACTCCAGTATTGACGGGGACAGCATGTTATTCTTTATTTGGTCACAACATACATACTTCGAACATATTGTGAATATCACCCCTGGAAATCTGCTTTTGATTATGCACATATGTTTTGTATACTGTAATGATTTGTGATTAGTCAGACAATATTACATCCGCTGTAATGAGTTTCTAATTTATTTTAATTCGCAAATATATGCAACGCATATATCTACATTGCATATGTTATTATTCTGTATAAATCAGTGAAAGCTGGAATTAAAATTACATTTGCATTATTGTCTTTAATAAGCGCCTCATACATTACCAGCTTAGTGAAAACATTAAATGTGTTAATCAATGATGAAAAGTACCGGACCGCTTCATCATCATCATAGTCACAATGTCTTAACAGACATGTTGTGAACTCGTAAAATGCATTTACTCATTTTACGAGTTTCTCTTGGGATATCTTTAAGATCTTTAATGCAGTAGTTTCCCATTTGCTTTCTGCATCCTCATGCCGTTGACCAGATGGTATCTACTGGTTCATCCGCCTTTAGGGGCAATTTCTCACCCCAAGGACAAGAATAAGGTGTCCTGACTCTTCTCAACTCGTCCACCCGAAGCTGTTGGTTGAGAAGAGGTTACTGCTTATACCGACAGTAGTTCGGTGTTCCTTCTAGTCGCCTTTTACGACACGCAGGATATACGATGGGAGATATTCTAACCCGCCCCCACATGAGCACTGCAGTAAGTCAGTGAGAGCTAAAAGGCTCATACCAATGTTGTGTTACACGTCAAATTTTTGTGATTTTAAATGGAATGTCTTATTTATTCTTTATTTAGTAAGGACCCTTAATTTCAAAATTTTATTTATTACTGAGATATGGCAACACCGTAAAGTAAGGGGACCGAAACGCTTGAGTGTCTAAAAACCTGCCACAGCCAGGTCGATAAAATTCAATACCTGGAGGTTTCTGAACATGCAGAATTCAAAAATATTGACAGCAGTGTTATCCACTGTTACGTTACACGTCATAATTTTGTTATTCTAAATGGAGTACCATATGTGTGACGTGTAACGTAAAAGTCCAAATCTGACAACAACTTTAGTTAATGTAGACTCGCCAGTAACACTATGTTTTAAAACAGGGTACTTGCAGAGGTCGTGAAATCGCCTCGGAAGTATACACAGCGTAAAGAAAACCATATCAAGAAGCAGTAGGAAACAAAAAACATGATTGTACAGAAGGCCAAAAAAATATATTTGCAAAATAAAATAAGGATATATTCAAATTTTTCCACGTGACTTAAAACAAGGGCTGACGTCACAGATATCTTATCGATATCGACAATCGATACTGCTACAGGTTTGCGCATTCGACTAGAAATGATATGAATTCTTTAACAATGCGACTCAATTTATTGATACTTAAACATATTTGAAAAAGGCAATTAACCCACTAGCATTTTCGCTGCAATACATTTTTATATCTGATAGGTGTCACAGTTCATCCTGTTTGTGACCGAGATTCGCAATTAATCGAAGCCATCATTTTATTTCGGCGCATCCCATTATGAATGAATCCAAAGATAGAATCTAATGGACTAGTATCATGAATTTTATTTCTGGTTGCATATGATAGAGTACGTCATAAAAAGCATCTCATTTTTTTCTCCGATTTTTTTGGGCACAGGAAAGCCGTGAAAATGAGGAAAATATTTGAATTCTCCTAGGGCAGTGACGTCACTGCCCTATAGGCGAACAGCCAATCAAAAGACAGATATGTGTGCTGTGTTGCCGCATTCTGATGGCGCGCGGAGCTGTACGCGGGCTGGCTCATCTATCTTGTCTTCTGTTCCCGTCTCATATGTTTTGTGGTTTTAATGTCCCGTGATCCGAAATTCCAGGGCTGTTCCAAATTACGGTTCTATCACCGTCCTAGAACTGTTTTCATCATGCCCCACCCATTTTGTGATTCTAGAATCGATGATTGGTTGGTACGCTGGTGAACCAACCAATCATCGTTTTGAGAACTGTAAAATGGGCGGGGCATGATGAAAACAGTTCTAGGACGGTGATAGAACCATAATTTGGAACAGCCCTTCCGAAAGCTAAGTTAAGGTTCCCGATCCGTCAATCCTGTCAATCAATCGTCATTCGCTCATTGTCATTTCCAAATTCCATTGGTAATTTTCAACAATCTTAAAGTTATTATTATTTGTTTTCGTTTATTTGTACAGGATATCCTTTTATTCCATTTTAGTAGGTTTCAAGTTATTTTATCATAACATAACCAACAAGTATGGGTAAAGTCGATAGTGGATTCACAAACGCCGATTCAGATAACCTGCCTAAAGTTGATATGGCTATGGTGAACGACTTTTATGTGGATAATATGCAGTTCTTCAATACGAAGATGAGAAATGTGAAAGCTAAGAAGTGAGTTTCAAATTATTTATAACACTTTGGATAGCAAATAACATTTTTATGTGAAATGTAAATGTTTTGCGAGTCGGAGCTGTTCTTGGCAACAATGCACTGCTGATAATTCGCGCGGTTGGCACTGATTGGCTGAATTTGAATTCCTTTCTTTAAACTTTAGAATGGAATTACTAAAAAACAAAATGATGTAGAAAGTAACGAAATGCAGCAGAACGTTTATTTGTGTATGCACTAAGCGGCCATAATAATTAAATCATTGTTCTTAACCTCGTGATACTAGTCCATTCAAGCCCATATATACAAAATGAGTTAGTAATCTATCCTAACTTTTATTCTTTTGACTTTTTACTTTTGTGTGTGACTGTGTTTTGTGGTTATAATGATCAATGTCAAAATGTTAGGTTAGCACTGGCTATCGATATCGAATATCAATACTTTACATTCCATCACTATACGATATCACTGACGTCAGAGGTTGTTTGCGCGGCATTTTCCGGCATTTGAAATAATTTTTGGAATATCTCTCACAGCCGATTCCAAAAAACTAAACGAGTGATTTTGTAATGTTCACTAGGCTCTAAGGAACGCGTAAACGACATAATATTTTTTTCTGCAAGTACCCTATTATTAACATCTATCAGACTAAAACAAAGCAGAATCGAATTTTTCGGAGAATATGAAAAATACTACAAATACTACCCATTGGTGCTAAGCCAAAAAATAGTGCAGATGGATAGTGTAGGTGTATAGCAGCTTTGGGGTTCATTGAAATTTGCATTATTAGTCAAAAACTTATACATTTCTACATTCACTTGGGATTAATTTTGGCAATTTTAACCTTCTCATAAGCAGCACAGGATAAAAGGTCTAAAATCTTTATTCGGCTTTCTATCAATATGACGTGCTGTATCCTAGATAATTTGAGGGTGGTGATTACAAATCCGACCGATGCTTTAAGTTTCAACCTCGCAGAGCGACGATCAAAATTTTCCGACACCCGTGATTATCAGTTTCACCTCAAAAAGTCTAAAATCTTTATTCGGCTTTCTATCAATACGAAATGCTGTATCTTGGATAATTTGAGGATGCTGATTACAAATCCGACCGATTTTTTAAGTTTCAATCTCACAGAACGAAAATAAAAAATTTCCGATACCTACCCTTGATTTTCAGTTTCACTTCAAAAAGTATATCCGTATTCTGGATAATTTGAGGGTGCTGAGGACAAATCCGACCGATCTTAGCGAATTTGAATTCTGTATGTTCAGATACCTCCAAGCACGAAATTTGATTGTTCCAGCTGTGGCAGTTTTGGAGATATTTAAGCGTTCCAGTATCTTCTACTAACCTGGTATATTTAGGAAGTACCGCATTATTTGTTACATTGACACATGTTGAAGCTAGACGCTTGAGTAGGTATTTATTTTCTGTATAGTAAACAATAATGGGTGCACTGTAATATAATCTGCATAACAATATTACAATTCCAGTGGCACGTTTTATAACGTTGGATACGTGGTAATGGTCACATAGTTTATTAACATTTAATTAACTTCCTTGTCATGTCGCGCATGGTGACAAGTCGGTACTTGCCGAAAAATTATAATTATTCTATAAATAAATAATAATAAATAAAAATAAAAAACCAATAAAAACGTAAAGGATTGTTAAAATATTTATGATCTGAACCGTTCATTGAAATAAAAAAAAAATGGAGTCAAGTGGATTGACTCAGTACTTCCCACACATAACAGTTGCAACCAAATATCGCCCGCCTGTCGTCAAAAAACATCCAACACAAAAACTGGTAAATAGTTTCCTAAATCTCTCCGTTGGAACTAAAAGGGCACAATTCAGCTTCAACTGGACGAAATGAAACAATCAGGAACCCCCAAATTGCATAAAAACGAAGTTTGAGCTATTTTTATATTTTTAGTTTTTTATTATTGCTGCGCCGCCACTGACACGATTTTTGAAAACCATACGCATTTTTCATTCCTGCCGCGGAAATAATACTGTGTCTAAATTTTATTAAATTTAATTACATAATTTCCATGGTACTAAATTCAGAACGATCTAAAACAATACCTACCCCTACCAATACCAAGTCCCTTGATTTCTGTAATAGCCAAGGCAATGTTCGGATGGACCTAACAAACGTCTATTATGCCGCTAGGTCTTTCTTTCACAGGCCAATGGACACTATTATGAATGGAATACATTTTTGAGTTTTACAACCCCCCACCCCCTAACCACCGCAATTTCACCCCCACCCAAAAAAAAGTAAAAAATGATCAGGAACCCCTAAAATGCCTAAAAACGAAGTTAGAAGAATATTTGAAATTTTTCGTTTTTTGCTAATTGCTCCACCCCCCGTACAACGATTTCCAAAAGTATCGGAACATTACCTACTACGACACCACAACATATCGCTGCCCAAATTTCATCGCAATCCATGCAGCGGTTACTGAGATTACGACGTTAGAAAAACGCCAACAGACAGACCGACAGACAGACAGACCGACGGAAATGAGTGACGTGGATTTTCGTTATGTAGACATCATAAGATGCCCAAAAAGTGTATTATCTCGAAATCGAAAATTTTCGCGGTCACAATACTCCCCTCACCTATCGGTGTGGGAAGTAAAATAGGTGATTTCATCATCAGGTGACAGAGATGCCTATTTTTGCTTGTCCAATAATTGTTTGACTTTATTTTGGCGTATATTGTCCCAACTATTTTCGATTAGGTCTCAAATTCGGGACATTTTAACGATTTTTGTGATTCATCCCGGACTGTTTTTTTTTCTGTTTTACAGCTGTGCATTTATTGAATCGTCTATTTGTTTGCTTGCATTGTTTGTTTCGTTTTTATCTGTTTGTATTATTTAAATTTTTACCTTTATTTATTTTTGACTAGTCTTATATCATACATGTATGATCACAAGACATTAAATAAATACAAATATAAATACACAAAATTAAGCACAAAATTTCCGGAATTTTCCAGATGCATGGTACATTAGGTACATTTTTTTCAAAGATTTGTTATAATGTTGTTAATTTTCATATATTATGTATAATAAAACCCTACTCCCTACTTTCTCCAACCACAAGTTTATCGCCTCCCATAAATTATAGTATTGTGATGTCTAAAACGTCTTAAAACGAAATCTCATGTTTCTATTTTTTTGTATTTTTGCACCTTCAGTGGATCGATTGTTTAAATTTTTCATCCTTCGTGAAACACTAACCTACCGAAAATGTCCTGTAAAACAGGGACAGGTTAGTCACCCTCCTCCGATGTTCCAGGCTGTGGAGGTCCTTGGTTAGGCGTATCGATTAGTCTAATTACTCTGTAGACAGCAGTTGTTGCTCTGGTGATGATACAACCCTTATTGCTGCTTCTCAGGAAGAAATAGTAGCTCTATTAAACATCTGAGAACAACACAGTGCACCATATGGTCTTGGTATTAACTACAACAAGACCAAGGTTATAATTGTAGATAGAGAGCAGGGTAATAATGGAGGAATAAAGTCAGTAGGCTGTTGTGAAGTAGTTCAAAGTTTTGTGTACCTAGATTCTTTGATGGACAATTCGGGTAGCTGTGAAAATGAGATTCGACGGCGCATTCAATAGGCACGAGTGGCCACAAAGCTTACTAAAATATGGCGTGACCACAACGTCACTAAAGCTACCAAAATGTCGCTGGTTCAGTATCTTGTGTTCTCTATATTTTTGTATGCCTCGGAAACTTGGACTGTTAAAAAGGCAGATCGAGCTCGCGTAGATGCTGTTGAAATGTGGACGTGCAGGAGAATGCTGAGAGTTCCTTATACCGCCCATCGAACTAACGTTTCCATACTGGATGAGCTCGGTAATCCAGTGAGACTATCCTCCATTGTGTCGACGAGAATGCTTACATTCTTCGGACACATACACAGAAGCGACAATATGGAGAAACTTGTAGTTCAGGGTCATGCTCCGAGTGGGCGGCGCCGTGGCCGTTCCCCTACACGCTGGGTGGATACGACGAAACAGCTGCTGGATATGAGTATCAAGAGCGCCACTGAACTGACAGTAAATCGTGGCGAGCTAGAGTTCTCCAAACTATTGATAATATTCGTGTCGGCAGTACTCTAGCTCCGACTTAATGCATTTTACGAGTTCACAACATGTCTGTTAAGACATTGTGACTATGATGATGAGTTGCTCTGGTGTATTCAGCTTTTCTACAGGGGAACAAAACTCCAACTCCCGTTTTTTGATCATTACTCCGCCGTCACTGGATGGACTTTCAGAAACCTTGAAGTATTTTCTTCCTTGTGATATTACTAATCCAGTATGAAAATGTTATCAACTTGGATTTAGTATTTTTCAGGTTAAAGGCAGACGACAGACCGACAGAAGTGACTGACATGATTTTTCGAGATTTCATAACCTCTTCAGCCTATTGCTGTAGGATGTAAAATGTTCTTGTATATTGACTTTCAGTGTACAAATGCCAATAATAAATAGCTATGTACATACTCTAGTTATACAAATAAATATATTTGGTGAATTAGCTTGAACTTGAAATAAGCAATTTAACAAACTATCGGCAAATTTAGATATTGACTTATCGAAACTCGTGTGGTACCGATCAAGGTTGCACTTTCAAACAAGATTAACTACGGTATTTTTTGTATGGATATGTATATATATTTAGTCTACTGAAAAATGCTCAGAACTAATCCTTATTATGAAATACGTTCTATAAGACATAATAATTATGAATTTATCTCAGATGATTTTCTACTTTTTTTAAAGATTGAAAAACTTTATTCATTTTTTTTTTGAGGTGTTCGATTTTAGAATACCCTTATAGTTTTTCGTTAAAGTTCATTTCCCTAGTTCCAAATTTTTTTTATCACTCTGGAAAAATGTGGCTTCCCTTAAAGGTATTATGAAGTTGGGGTGCCGAATATACTATTCAAGAGATCTCAGGACCCTCCTTGAAAGTAGGTATCCACAGAAATCTTTGTCTTGCGCCTCCAAAAAGATCTTTTGAACACGTTTCTCCTACCAAAAAAACATGCCTTTATTCAAGATACATTCAAGGTATAGAGTACGAGTACGAGAGTGCTCTACAAGGCACAGATCCGACCATCGTTGGAGTATTGCCCACATGTGTAGGGATGCGCTCCGAAGCACTCTCTAAAGCGTCTACACCCTATCCAGAAGAGAGTAATTAGACTAATCGATACGCCTAACCTCACAAAGGACCTCCACATCAGCCTGGAACATCGAAGAAGAGTGGCTGACCTGTCCCTGTTTTACAGATTCTATCACGGAAGATGTTCGAGTGAGCTCTCCCAGATCATAACACCAAAAGCCGTCCGAACGAGGAACAGTAGAGAGGCTCTGCAAGCGCATCCTTACCAGGTCGAGGTCCCTACTCACCGAATTTGTTTTCCGGCGGCTACAACCTCCAGCATTTCAAATCTAACGTGCAACGATACTTATCCTCTCGCAGGGCATCGACTGCGTCAAAGGTTTTCAGCCTTTGCGGGAGACAGACCATAAAAAATGATACCGCAGAACTTTGGTATCTACCTTTAGTAACCAATCCTGGTCATTTTCATATGCTGCAGGGTAGAATTAATATCCAAACCCTGTACATAATCAGGAGAGCAACACGTTTTGGCCTCCAGCATAGACCCTCGGAGCATACACCTTTGTGGCATGTTCTATGGTTTGGTTTTGGCTCTCACTGACTCACTGAAGTCACTGAAAAGAGCTTATACAGAGCCTCTGTCTGTCTGTCTGTCCGGATACAAAAGATAGCCAAAACTACAGGTGCTAGAGAAAAACTAAATACAGATTCGGAATCAGCGTGAAAAAACTTGTCCGGTTTTGCGAGTAAGACAGAAGGAATTCTGCCGGTGCGCCATCTAGTACCCGAAGGTGACGGCAACCAAAGAGAGAAACGCTACTAGCAGCAGTAAACTCTCCTTGGTGGAACGACAAGGCTCGTTCGCTTTTTGCCACTAGAGGCGCGGATTTTGACGCAAGCAGCGTAAAGCCGATATACGAGGGTTGCTCTATACCTCCGTCAATCCACCAGTACGCAGACAGCTGTTTCACGCTTATTAGCGATCATCAGTGCGCCATAGGTCGATTGACGGAAGTAGAGAGCATCCATTTTTCCATGTTTAATAAACATGTGAAAGATGTGCGAGTGAGACAGAAGGAATTCTGCCGATGCTCTCTACTTCCGTCAATCGACCTATGACGCACTGATGATCGCTAATAAGCGTGAAACAGCTGTCTGCGTACTGGTGGATTGACGGAGGTATAGAGCAACCCTCGTATATCGGCTTTACGCTGCTTGCGTCAAAATCCGCGCCTCTAGTGGCAAAAAGCGAACGAGCCTTGTCGTTCCACCAAGGAGAGTTTACTGCTGCTAGTAGCGTTTCTCTCTTTGGTTGCCGTCACCTTCGGGTACTAGATTGCGCACCGGCAGAATTCCTTCTGTCTTACTCGCAAATCTTTCACATGTGTATTAAACATATAAAAATTGATGCTCTCTACTTCCGTCAATCGACCTATGGCGCACTGATGATCGCTAATAAGCGTGAAACAGCTGTCTGCGTACTACTTTTTGAGATTACTCTCTCCAGAGAGTCAGATTACTCTCTTCTCGAATCATGTGGAAATGTCATGCTTATTTTTTTTTCGTAATCAATGCAATAATCAACATTTCCCAATTCATCATCCATCACCTGGTATTAAAATCGCATTTAATCTTTTTTATCAGTCTGTTTTGTACCTATTCTAATCCGTTTTCCTTGTACCTGTTTTTATTGGAAAATAAACCATAATATCGCATACGCTATCTGATATGAATACAATTCATTTCATGACATACCAATTCATACATATGGATACACGTACGATATACGCAATCCTTAAAAAAGTCCCTGAACCTATTTTTGTATATATTCGTTCATTTCATCGACTAAATTACCACTTGGATTCAAATTTGTGATATACTGTTTAAAGTCGTTCTGTGTCTTTATTCAAATACAACGAGCGTTGATATTTTGAATATCCACATCTAAAGACTACTTCAGACTACAAAATTCCTTGTACAAGATTTGGTTCAATTTATGAGTCTAATTCGGCTCGTGTAAGAATTGATAGTAACCTGTCTGGTCAAACTTCAACCAGAAAAGGAGTTCCTCAGGCATGTATATTATCTCCGATGTTATTTAACATTTACTCTGAATTTGTGATGAGACAGGTATTGGGCAACTGGAATGGCGGTATAACTACGAGCGGAAGCAAAATATCCAACTTGGATTTGCTGACGATACAACCCTTATTACTGCTTCTCAGGAAGAACTAGTAGCTCTATAAATCTTAGAACAACACAGTGCAACATATGGTCTTGGTATTAACTACAACAAGACCAAGGTAATGATCGTAGATAGAGAGCACGATAATCATCGAGAAATAAAGTCAGTAGGCCGTTGTGAAGTAGTTCAAAGTTTTGTGTACCTCGGTTCTTTGATCGACAATTCGGGTAGCTGTGAAAATGAGATTCGACGGCGCATTCAACATTCACTTGTGGCCATGACAAAGCTTACTAAAATATGGCGTGACCATAACATCACTAAAGTTACCAAAATGTCGCTGGTTCAGTCTGTTGTGTTCACCATTTTTTTTGTATGCCTCGGAAACTTGGACTGTTAAAAAGGCAGATCGAGCTCGCGTAGATGCTTTTGAAATGTGGACGTGGAGAAGAATACTGAGAGACCCTTATACCTCCAATCGAACTAACGTTTCCATACTGGATGAGCTCGGTAATGCAAAGAGACGATCCATTGTGTCGACGAGAATGCTTACATTCTTCGGACATATTCACAGAAGCGATATTATGCAGAAACTTGTAGATCAGGGTCATGCCCCGAGTGGGCCGCACCGTGGCCGTTCCCCTACACGCTGGGTGGATACGACGAAACAGTTGCTGGATGTGAGTATCAAGAGCGGCACTGAACTGACAGTAAATCCCGAACGATGGCGGGCTACAGTTCTCAAAACTATTGATAATATTCGTGTCGGCAATACTGTAGCTCCGACTTTTAATGCATTTTACGAGTTCACAACATGTCTGTTAAGATATTGTGACTATGATGATGATTGTTTAATTCTGCGCATTACATTCTGTTCACATGTTATTTTTTTTATTTAGCGTATGATGGTTATCCGCGAACAATCCAAACCAAAACTTTTGGATTGAATGATTTCATCCCCCAATGCGAATGCGCTGGGCCTGTAAATACTGTAGATATAGAACATTTGAAATTACTTGATGTATGATATTAATATGTTCTTCCAAAAATTGGACGAAATCTTGCGGTAGAAATTGTATAGTCTATAGCAGTCTTTGGAGAAGTTTCAAAGAGGGTATCTTATGATGTCTACATAACGTAAATCCACGTCACTCATTTCCGTCGGTCTGTCTGTCTGTCGGTCTGTCTGTTTGTCGGTCAGTCGGTCTGTCTGTCTGTCTGTCTGTCTGTCTGTCTGTCTGTCTGTCTGTCTGTCTGTCTGTCTGTCTGTCTGTCGGTCTGTCTGTCGGTCTGTCTGTAGGTCTGTCTGGGTGGGCGATGATTTGGTTGCAAGGGGATTTCAGACTATAGCTTCATGCAATGGGAAAATAATAAAATGGGCTCATCATTATGTGTGAGAAGTACTGAGTCAATCAACTTGACTCCATTTTTTTGAACAGTTTATCTGCTAGGTATGTCATGTTACTAAGGCTCCATTTTTTCGCGATTACAATACTTCTTCTACCTATTTGCGTGTCTATAATAATAAAGTAATCTTTATTTTCCTTTGAGACAAGTTATAATTGTCAGCAAATACCTTAAACTAAAAGACAACCTAAACCTACATAAAGTACTCTTCTACTGCTTAAAAACACTTCGAGACAAGGAATTTTCTTAACAGTCTCTTAAATATCACAATACTATCACATTCTTTGATTTCAGTAGGTAGAATATTAAAAAATCTTGAACCACATAAACTAGGTAACTTATATGAGCTTTTATATTTGGCAAATGGTACCCTGAGTATTGTTCTGGTAAACTTCACTACTGCATAAAAAAATTGTCTTATTTTGGTAAACATAAACACAGAGTTCGAAGACATAACGACTGTACAAAGTTAAAATAAAAAGAAAAATCATATTGCTCAGTAGCGAAAGGAAAGCATATTCCACGTAAAATATAGGCTCGATCAACTACGACACTGTAACGCTTCGAAGAATCAAGAAAGATAGTGAAATGCTCGTAATAAATAGTAAGAGATGGTGAATTTATTGTCTTGTTATCATTTTGGAGATAACGGTTCGGGCAGGTTGAGTCTACCTGCAAACGTGAGTTTGTTTCGGTGCTTAAAGCGTCAAGTCTCGATGTGCCATGAGCGACAAAACTCCACTTTTGGATAGCGAAGATGAGGGGTAAGACTAATATGTTATTTATTTATTTATCGGATGGGATTGTACTAGTACAAAGGGAACTAGCAAAGCTTTATTTACTTTTATCAAGCTGATTTGCTTTACATTCAATATACCTCTTCGCCCTCAGAAACAAGCTGGATCAGGTGTCACTAGGGATCAAAGCATACTCTTGGTTCCAAGACAGCCGACTGTCCTCATTACTAGAAGATTGTATCCCTTTTGCTTCATTTTCACATGCGAAAACAGTTAAAAGTCACAGGGAGCGTAAGCGCTGGACTGTAGGTCCGCGAGTTTTAGTCCTATCGTGGCCAAATATTCGGTGCAGGTTTTGGCGCTGTGAGCTAGAGCACTATCGTGATGGCGTCCACAGGTTCTTGGATTCAGGATCTAATGACATTAGACAGGCATTGTTCAGTATATCACTTTGCTGTGACTGTCTTCTTTAGCTAAAATTGTTTCATTCAGATGTCCTTAAGCATACCTGTACTCCACAAAGTGTGGGATTAAGATTTTAATTTCTCCTATGATTGCTTTTTAAATACAGGGTGAGTTTTTAGTACCGGCTTGGTCGATAACTCCACTACTGTAGAAGATAGCGAAAAAAGTTGTAGATAAAAGTTGTAGCCACGGATATCCTCCTTGCTCAGAAAATATTTAGATTCATACAGGGTGATCCATAACTACGTGGTGATGCAAACATGCATATTTTAAAATGAGACACCCTATATATTATTCCATATTCAAATTCTACTAATGATTTCCGTTCGTCCGAAATAAGGTATTGTTACATTATACAGGGTATTTCAAAAGTTATGACCATTTTTATATACAAATCGCTGTCAAACAAACGTACTGTATTAACTGTATATCAAAAAATAATGAATCAAAAATTTTTTTTTACACGGAAAGATTCAAAATATCCTCTAGTTTTAAAATCGGCTATAAAAAGAGCGCGCGACGCATACTCGTATACAGGGTGATGTAGAATGCAAAATCCAGATTTTCTCTTTTTTTAAAGCCCCCAATATTTTGTTATTCCAAAGAATTGCCTTTAATATGCTCTTTCATTTTTGTATAGCACTTGTAGTGCCGATGTTCATTAGTTTTCGAGATATTTCGATTTTTCGGTAAATTTAAAATATAGCTCCTATTTTTGTACTGAAATTTATTTATTTTGATAAAGCACTACCGAATTTGTTTTTTATTTAACGAACAACTAAATTATGAGGTCCTGATAGTATTTGATGGAGTCAAAACCCTGAATCATCGAGATAATAAAGTCAAGTATGCTGAGGGAACAATTTTGCGTGATGCATAATTAACAAGCAGATCTATCAGGTAGGCTATGAAATATTAAACGACACAGTCCAAATAAAACGATGCTTCAGTCCTTCAAACGCATTAGTTTTAGAGGGCCTCCGTTCTGGATGTTGCTGTTCTTTCCATGTAAAAAAAATAATTTATGGTTCATTACTTTTACTTTTTGATATACAGTACGTTTGTTATTTGACAGCAATTTGGATATAAAAATGGTCATAACTTTTGAAATACCCTGTATAATGTTACAATACCCTATATTGGAGGAACGGAAATCATTAGTAGAATTTCAATATGGAATAATATATAGGATGTGTCATTTAAAAAAATGCATGTTTGCATCAACACGTAGTTATGGATCACCCTGTATAAATCTAAATATTTTCTGAGCAAGTAGCATATCCGTGGCTACACCTTTTATATACAACTTTTTTTGCTATCTTCTACAGTAGTGGAGTTATCGACCGAGCCGGTACTCACCCTGTATATAAAACCTTTTTGTGGAATTTGAAATTTATAGAATTCAGTAGAGCGCGATAGGTAAAGAGCAATTTTCTCACACGCCAACCTTGTTTTTGGTCTCTCCTATTACACTTTCATTCTAGGGCTTACTCTATTGTATGAAACAAAAAAAAATCTTATGCAGAACCTTTTATTACGTTTTAAACTTCCTGTGTATACAGAGTGTCCCTGATTTTCCTTGACACGTGATATTCTCTTAACAAAAAAAAAGTTCAAACGAAAACTGAGGGGAATTTTTGAGAGTAGTACAGGATCTATCATACCATACTTTTAAGACATTTTTTTGTACTTCAACCCTTAAAACTCACTCCCAACTTTTATATTTCAAATAGCATTTAATAGTTTTTCCTACACAATTTAAGTCCTTATTGTATTTAAAATCTTGTAGTATATTTGATTTTATACAAAAACGTATTTTTTTTTTTCGTAAAGTCATAAGCATAAAATGAATAAGGATTTGTTTGGAGCGTAATATATTTGCAAGAAAAACAGAAAAAGAAAACTAAGTGGGCCTTTCAAGGGTACTGAAGAACCTATTATACCATGCTTTAGAAACATTTTTTTCACTTCAACCTCTAAAACTCATCCAAATTTTCTTCCAAATATCACCCCACAGCTTTTCCTGCATTAATGAGGTCATTATTTTATTTAAGATCTTGTAGTGCCTTTGACTTCATACACAAAGCAATTTTTTTCGTAAAGTCATTAATATAAAATAAACAAAATTAGGATTTGTTTGAGGCGTCATATTTTTGTAATAAAAAATGATAAAAAGACATTGGTTTTCGAAAGCACGTATTAAAGACCATTCAGTACCTTTAAAAACCCACTTTTTGACTTTTATCCGTTTTTTTGCGTCAAGCAAATTCTTGTTTTATTTATGATATGCTTATGATTTTAAGAAAAACATAAATATGCGTATAAAATCAAAGGCAATACAAAATTTTAAATAAAATAAGTATTCCATTTGTGTAGGAAAAACTATCTGGTGCTATTTGAAAAATAAAAGTTGAGGGTGAGTTTTAAGAGTTGAAGTACAAAAAAATGTTTTAAAAGCATAGTATGATAAACCCTATAGTACTTATAAAAATTCTACTCAGTTTTTATTTGAATTTTTTTTGTTACGAGGATATCACGTGTCCAGGAAATTCAGGGACACCCTGTACAAAGTATATCAACAGAGATTAAAAAAGATTACAGATCATCGTTCCACGTTTTATCATAACCTAGTGGTTTCTAATTCATCATCGATCTTTTTTCCTGATCCGCTAATCAAACTACGTTTGTTTGTTTATTTTAGCTGTAATCAGAGATGGGATTTTATCAATCTCAAAAGTTTGACCTGACATTTTCGACTATCCAACAATAATATAGTACGTTTATCAGCATGTGCTGATTCGGTTTAATTCAACATTTATTTGTGAATCATCATGCATTTTAGAACAACATAAACGCTAAAATCGATTGTTTGGCACCCAAAACCAATAAATTGAAATATTGATACAAAAACACGGATAGATAAAATGGGCTGTGTGTAAAGCGTCCTACAGACGTTGATGCATGCTGCGATGCAGGCATCTACTTTACGTTTCATGATGTAAGTAGCAGCGTGTGTAGTACGATTGATGGCATTGATTAACGTATTAAATACGTTAATCAATGGTAGTACTGAATCACGTATTTGGCATCAGTTGCGGCTTGTAGTGATGCAGAGTTTGGAATCCCATTTTGGTGGGTGAGCCATGACGCCGAGTCGGTGACGCTGATGCAGGTTTCAAGTGTTTCAACGTGTATAGTAGAGGTGAGTCTATTCCGAACGAATCGTTCCATAGGAACGATACCGTAATAGGAATCAAAGGAATCGATTCCGAGGAATCAAAGGAATCGATTGCGATGGTTTGGAATTGGAATTGACAAATCCGTGCACGGACTCGGACTCGGACTGTCGATGTTGGTGTCGGTTAGCCGAACTTACTAGTGAATCGTGTTGTCGATTCTGTCGCGTTGTACCGGAATCATGAACGAGATGAATAAAACAATTCACAGCATTCACGCCTAACGCTGCTGTAGTTGCGGTGTGGTTATTTCTGGCAATTCCATCACTTTTTCTTTGTGAAGTGCCTTGTAAAGAAATTTTAAAAGCTTTTCTTTAACTTGCGATGTATGTATGTTTGTACGGATGGAATCTTGCTACTCAATTTTTGTCAAACACCATTAATGTTCGAAGATGTCAGTACGATAAGCTGTGTGCCGTCATTCTAAATCCAATATGGCGGACCATCCAAGATTGCGGAATAGTAAATATTAATGCATTTGTACAATATGGGTATCAAATTAAAGGGGTTGTTGAGAGTAACTCGAAAGAGAATGTGACTTCATTTTAAATCTTATATGGCCGACCATCCAAGATGGCGGAATAGCTATTTTTTTTTTTAGGCACTTCTGCAATATGGGTATGAAATGTGGGGCTTGCCGAAAATATAATTAGAAACATATTCTGAAATCACTCTTAATCCAATATGGCGGACTTCTGAAGTTTTTTATGCCTTCCTAGAATATTAGTATTAAGCGAACGATTCGCTGAGAATAAAATTGCAGGTTAATAATTGGAAAGTAAAAAAATAAATTAAAAGAAAAAGCTTTTTTAAAACAAGCTTCTATTTAAATGCCCTAAAAAGAAGAAAATTAAAATTTTTCCTTTTTTATTGAATTGCTTACTTGTAAACGTACTGGATTCGGTACAATTGTACCGAAACAGCAGCACTGACCTGTAATGGACTAATGGAGTTATCCATTCCGAAAAAGGAATCGATACTATGGACATGGAGCGAGTCCGCGGTCTAGGATTTATGGGCGCGGCATCACAGGGAATCGTGAACGAATCGAAGGAATCGATTCCGAAAAAGGTATCGATACCGTGGAATCGAATCACCAAAAGGAACGATTGAGCCCCGTTCTAGTGTATAGTATTGCGTCGATGCAAAGAAATAACTCCACCCTACTATTCTTGTGTTGCATGAAACGTGCATAAAATATCAAGTCGATTCAGGCATCGCAACAGGTTTCGATGTGAGTAGGAACTTATACAACTGATGCAAGTTTCATGAAACCTTGAATCGATTCAGGAATCGCAGCATGCATCAACGTCTGTAGGCCGCTTAAGGAAAATAATATATTGCCTTCACCAGTGTAGAACGAAACAAACATAACAAACACGTAAACTAGAGAGGAAGCGAGTCAAAACCCAGTGCAAAGTAGGATCTCGCCTCTACATAATATACTACAGAAGTACAGATGGATCATTGGATCATGATCATAGTTGTTATAAAAGAAAAGTAAAGGAATCTGCCTATATAAAGTTGAATATCTTAAAATCTCCGGTCAAATACAGAACATACTACAAAACACGATGCAGTAATGCAGCATTATGTGCAAGCATCTAAAAATAGATACCTTCTAAACGATTTCTGCAAAAGCAATTCATTGTATATTGAACGTCTATGATACGTTATCCAGAATTATCTGAGGGAATATAAATTCTATATTCGAAATACCAACGTAAGCTCAATATTATGATATATAAGCTCTCTTTTAATAGAATACAATCGTTGGTTATACAATAACGATAAAGGAATTTTCTATTGTTTCACGTGTTATGTCAGATTGAATAAGTCATAAAAAAGAAATATTTCCTCTTCAACAACAAATCATTTACGTATTCAATTAGCTAAACTATTTAAGTTTTTTTCTGATACTTGCAAATATAGGTTTGATGCAACCCTAGACCCTCTCCTGTTAATATTAGCACATGTTAATGGATAGCCTATTATGAATAGAAAAAATTTTTCAGTTATACCCCTAAAGCGCCTAAAAACGACGTTTTAGATATTTTTATATTTTTAGATTTTTGATTATTAATTATTACTGCGCCACTACTGACACAATTTCTAAAAGCCATCCGCATTGTCCATCCTCGACACGGTAATAAAACTATGTCAAAATTTTATTAAAATCGTATCAATAGTTACACGTTACACAATACAAAACGATCTAAAGCGATACTCATATGTATACATCAGAAAAGTCTTGGTTTCTATAATACGTAAGGCTATATACAGGGTGTTAATTAAGTATGTTAACAAACTTTAACCACGAATAGTACTCCGAAAAATAGAAAGAAAATGTCATATGAGCTCCTATGAGCTACGCTCCTTTGCATGGGGCACCCTGAAGACGGTTTTCCCTCGATATTCTCGAAACCATTCATAACAAATTACGAAATTAGGTACGATGGGTAAACTTTTGACGCTGAATCTGATTCTGAATTCAGAATTTCATAATTTTAATCATAGGCGTATCATACGGGAGGAGTTAAGGGTAAAAATAACCTCATTTTCTAAATGATGATTATTTGACATTTTGATTTTAGAATATGGTATTTCAGAGATTTCTACGTAAAAATGGTCTCTTGGTACATCTCGATAGGGCTAACCCTTTTCAAGAAAAATGCAAATTATTGAATCGATGCAGGTTATTGTAAATAAATAAAAGGTTCATCTATTTAGTAAGTGTGCTGTGAAAAACACGGCGCGTCCGCTTGACCTCACCAGAAGAGGACGGTTCTATATGTTGTTGCATATGAAAGCCGATATACGAGGGTTGCTCTATATCAGTCGACCTATGGCGCACTGATAATAGCTAATAAGCGTGAAACAGCCGTCTGCGTACTGGTGGATTGACGGAGATATAGAGCAACCCTCTTATATCGGCTTTCATATGCAACGGCATATAGAACCGCGCTCTTCTGGTGAGGTCAAGCGGACGCGCCGTGGCGTTCCGCCAAGGAGTCTGCTGCTGTTTAGCAGCGATTTTCTTTGGTTTACCCACAGACTACTAAAAGGTTTGCCGTTACTTTCGGGTACCAGATGGTGCACCGGCAGATCTTTTCTGTCGCCTGCCCCCGATCATAACTTTGTTTGGAACAGGTTTCAGCTACTGCACAGAACTGACTCTAACTGTAAAAAACTGTTTCTAATACAGGTTGGAACAAAGCTTATATTTGAATTCAAGGTATTATTATGTTTATTTTGTTATAAAAACGAAAACAAAAAGCTATACAGGGTGTCCAGTTAGTGGGTAATTCTTCGATATCTCGCAAAGTATACCTGACAGAAGAAAATGTCAAATACAAAAGTTATTTGGTTACTTAAGACGCATATTCTAAAAATATTTTGAAATATACAGGGTGTTGCGAGAAAGTAGGATAGTGACCAATTTTATTTTTTTATATGGAACTATAACTTTTTTTAAATTCTTTTAGTTTCAATCATCGATCTCTATTTAACCCTAAAATATTTTTGGGATAGGTTGCGACGTTGCCAAGTTATAATTTATTTTCTATTAATTTCCGGATTTGCAAGGTCGCAAATTGATATATTCCTTTAACTTTTATTAATAATATTATACAGCGAGTTACTTGAATATTA
Organism: Callosobruchus maculatus; assembly: GCA_951848785.1. Lineage (NCBI taxonomy): Eukaryota > Metazoa > Arthropoda > Insecta > Coleoptera > Chrysomelidae > Callosobruchus > Callosobruchus maculatus. The sequence goes on along the minus strand of CATOUR010000009.1, from coordinate 1,006,383 downwards.
AGTGGATATTAGTTTGGATGTTACCAGCAATTTGTATCTACAGGGTGTTTTTGGCAGAATTTTAAATTACGGCAATTTCTAGGTCATTTTACTTTGTTTTTTTAAATGTAACACCCTGTATGTTTTATTTTAAATCGAAATATCTACTAATAGCCTATCTCGTCTTGTAATATTTTTTTTCGCGTTTGCGACGTTGCCAAGTTATAAGTTATTTTTCCATATTTTTAAACAAATATCCCTGATTTTAATCTATTTTAAATAGAATCTTCTACTTATTTTTATTGCAATGAATTGCGCATGTCAAATTTAGTAAGATCTCACAATTTCAAAATTTTGTTTCTGATAATTACTGAGATACGGCAACACCGCTTTTTCAGTAAACGGTACGCTTAAATAGTTCCAAAACCGCCACAGCTGGAGAGGTGAAATTCAATACTTGGGAGTTTTTGAACATACAGAATTCAAAACCCTAACAGCAGTGTTGTCAGATTTACCACTTTTACGTTAGACTTCATAAATAGGGCATTCCATTCAAAATTATGACGTAAAAATGGTAAATCTGACAACACTGGTGTTAGCGTTTTTGAACAAACAAACAAACAAACAAAATTTTGAGATCATACTAAATTCGACATGTGCAATTCATTGCAATAAAAATAAGTAGAGGATTCTATTAAAAATACATTAAAATCGGGGATATTTGTTTAAAAATTTGGAAAAATTATTTATAACTTGGCAACGCCGCAAACGCGAAAAAAAAATTACAAGGCGAGATAGGGTATTAGTAGATATTTCGATTTAAAATAAAACAAAACAAAACAGGGTGTTACATTTAAAAAACAAAGTAAAATGACCTTGAAATTGCCGTAATTTAAAATTCTGCCAAAAACACCCTGTAGATACAAATTGCTGGCAACATTCAAAATAATATCCACTTAATATTCAAGTAACCCGCTGTATAATATTATTGAGGAAAGTTAAAGGAATATATCAATTTGGACGTATTACTTGCGACCTTGCAAATCCGGAAATTAATAGAAAATAAATTATAATTTGGCAACGTCGCACCCGATCCCAAAAATATTTTACGGTTGAATAGAGATCAATGATGGAAACTAGAACAATTTAAGGAAAAGTTATAGTTCCATATAAAAAAATCAAGTTGATCACTATTCTACTTTCCCGCAATACCCTGTATATTTTAAAATATTTTTAGAATATGCGTCTTAAGTAACCAAATATCTTTTGTATTTGACATTTTCTTCTGTCAGGTATACTTTGTGAGATATCGAAGAATTACACATTAACTGGACACCCTGTATATACCGGACTGGTGTTCCGGTCCTCAGGGCAGGTGAGGTAAGCAAGCAGTGGGACAGCTCTGATGATCAACAACAGCCTTGCTTTGACCAAGATATTCCAAAGAGCTAAACCAGTCATTGTCTCTTTCCAGAAACACCTCGGACACGTTGGGCTTCGAACCTCTGCTGAACCAGAAGTCCCATGAGAATGAAAACTCCACCACGTACTCGCCCCAATCCGGGGACTATTCCAGGACCTTGTTGGACCACGAATCGGAGGAGGGGGCGCTCAAGGTCAAGATCAACGGGATGACGTGTCAATCGTGCGTGCGGAGTATAGAGGAGAACATCGTCAAACAACCCGGCATATATAGCATCAAGGTAGGAGAGGTTCTTTTTCAACACTTTTTTTAAATCGTCTTCTTATTTGTCTGTAGCGTAGAACCCTAACAATACGTTAATCAATGGTAGAACGTAACTGAAGAGTCCAATGCAAGAACCCATTAAGTCAAATTTTGAACGATATTGCGTTGACCACCTGTTCATTTTTCGTAAAGTCATAAGCATAAATAAATAAAATAAGGATTTGTTTGAGGCGTAATATTTTCGCAAGAAAAACATAAAAAAAGAAGGCTAAGGGGGCCTTTCAATGGTACTGAATGACCTATCGTACCATGCTATGGAAATATTTTTTTACTTCAATCCCTAAAACTTAATGTTTTTCCAAATAGCACCCCAAAGCTTTTCCTACATTAACGAATTCATTATTTTATTTAATATCTTGTAGTGCCTTTGACTTAGTACAGAATTCATTTTTTTTCGTAAAGTATTAACATAAGACAAATAAAATGAGCATTTCTTTGAGGCGTAATATATTCGTAATAAAAAAGCATAAAAAAGACATTTGTTTTCGAAAGCGTGTATTATAGTTCATTCAGTACCCTTAAAAACCCAAGTAGTTTTATATATTTTTATCCGTTTTTTGCGCTAAGCAAATTCTTATTTTATTCATGTTATGCTTATGATTTTACCTAAAAAATAAGTTTGCTTATAAAAGACGTTAAATAATATAAGGACTTAATTTGTGTAGAAAAACCTATTTGGCGCTATTTGAAAAACAAAAGTTGACGGTGAGTTTTAAGGGTTGAAGTACAGAAAAATGATTTAAAAACAAGGTATGATACACCCTATAGTACTTTCAATAATTCCACTCAATTTTCGTTTTAACTTTTTTTGTTACGAGAATATCACGTGTCAAGGAAATTCAGGGACACCCTGTATAATGTCTCATACGACTTGCCTATAGGATCCCCTCCCCTCCCCAGCAGTTCATCAAAATTATTTTTAGATTCACCACAAACTTCAGATATAAGAATGTGTTACCATATGTCGCTTCAAATCACTGGTGAAAACATTTTTATAAGCCCACTTCGTGCACTTATAGACTTTGCTGCTAACCGATGCTATAAAATCAGGATGTCTTCTAAATATGTGATCGCGTAGTGCGTGTTTACGTGTAAATATTTTATTACAGTAAATACAGCTACTAACTACATTACCAGCTATCTTGGGATGATTCGTATTTAAATGTTTCCTGATATTTGTAGTACTCGTAGTTTTATAAAAGCACTTCGTACACTCGTGGACTTTGCTGCTAACAGATGCTATAAAATCAGGATGTCTTCTAACTATGTGATCATCTAGTGATTGCTTATGTGCAAATGTCGTAATACAGTAGATGCATCTCCTGGCTATACGATTATCACACTTGGGGTCTAAAGTGATTAATTCAAGAGCTACAGGTACTTAAAGGACTGTACCACTACCACTATGCAACACTGCCAAAGTAATTTAACTGTAGGTGTACATGTTATAATAATCAATGGTAGTGGTACCATCCTTTAAGTACCTGTAGCTCCTGAAATAATCACTTTAGACCCCAAGTGTGCTAGTTTGTTGGAATTGTCTTATCGGGAGGAACACAAAAAGTCACAAATATACAGGGTGTCCCATTAAACATTTTGAATCTGACATCACGTGATCAAAAACAAATACCTCATTGGATGAGACAGTAATAAGAAAAGATACTATATTTGCTCTAATTTAAACACCCAAAATTATAATTCGCTACTACTGCCTAGTTCCGATATATTGCTTGTCTTAATCGTCGTGGGACACCCTGTATATCCGTCCCATAATGGAACTGTATCTACGCACCTATATCACCAATATAATTTTGTGCGACCGATACCGATATACTAATGGCTGATATCTAGCAAAAAGGCTACTGAACCTATTAAAATCCTTTGTAGAAATTTTAGTAAGATGAGTGCATCTGAAAAGTACTGGGACATTTCGTAATCACGATAGACTATTGCAAGTACTTTACACTCTCACTGCTAAAGCCGGCGCCACATATGCGGTATTCGGCGAGCAACGAACCCCGATTATTTGCTATTCGGCTAATAAAGTCGCCGCCACATATGCGGTATTCGGCAAGCAACGAACCCCGATTATATGCTATTCGGCTGAAGGGCGATACGTGCTCGCTATTCGGCGAGCAAGGTTGAAAAAACGGCGAATATTGATATTCGGCGAATACCCGCATATGTGGCGCCGGCTTTATGAATAAGTGAGCTCATCGACTTGGCACGACGGCTACTGTTCACGTAAATAACATGTTTCAACATGTAGCGACACAGCTTCCTTCGATTCATTATTGCATCATATTGCAAAAGTTTTCCAATACAATTTGTACTATGTTTTCAGGTGAACCTCGAAGGCAAATATGGAATGGTGCAATACGACCCGAAGACCGTATCACCAGAACAGATCTGTGAGTACATCGACGACATGGGCTTCGAAGCCTCGCTGCCCATGCTGTCCAATGACAAACAGGAGGTCAACAAGTGCGTCATCGACATCAAAGGGATGACTTGCAATTCCTGTGTGCAAAGCATTGAAGGTGAGGCAGCTTTTGATCGAATATATTTTATAAAACAAAAAGGCAAAAAAAGTTCAACTCGGGCTCCTACACAGATTTTATTATGTGTATTTATTTAAATATTTTTAAAAATAAAAATAAAAACCGTCTATGAATCTTTATTTTTTGTGCAGTTAATATATCGAGATATTAATGGATAGTTTTTGACAAGTCATTAACAAAGATTTTGTATTAAAGTTGTTAATATACAATAATTCAAATAATGTAACAACGTATTACAAACAACCTGAAATATATCTTTTATGGATTTTTTTTTAATTTGTTGGTGGGGCTTGCCTACCTAAAACCAAAGTATCAGCCATTCCCGAATTTCTATTATCCTAAACGGATGTTGAAGAGAAACGATTGGAAATTACGTTTGAATCTGACCTTTTTCGAGTCATAAATAGATTACTTTCTAAACACTATTTAAAATTTATTGAGTTAGGGGTTTGAATTTGAAATCGAAAAAATAAATCGAAAAAATTATATGAACCCATATCACTAATTGCACTTATGCTTTTACTTCTCACACCGATAGGTAAGGGGAGTATTGTGATCGCAAAAATTTTCAATTATGAGATAATATACTTTTTGAGCGTTTTATGATGCCTACATAACGAAAATCGACGTCGCTCATTTCCGTCGGTCTGTCTGTCTGTCTGTCTGTCGGTCTGTCTGTCTGTTGGCGTTTTTCTAGCCTCCTAATCTCAGTAACCGCCGATTTTGATGAAATTTGGGTAGTGATATGGTGTAGGATCGTAGTAGGTAATGTTGCTACAATTTTGAAAATCGGTGCATGGGCGGCGGAGTAATTAGCAAAAAACAAAAAATTTCAAATATGCCTCAAACTTCGTTTTTAGGCGTTTTAGGGATTCCTGATCATTTTCTACTTTTTTTGGGGTGGGGGTGAGATTAGGGTGGTTGGGGGGTGGGGGGTTGTGGGTTGTACATCTAAAAAATTTGTTGTACTCATAATAGGCTGTCTACTGACCTGAGAGAGAAAAACCTAGCGGCATAATACACTTTTTTAGGTCTATCCAAACATTGCCTTGCCGATTACAGAAACCAAGGACTTGAACTTTCTGATGCATACAAAATATATACGAGTATTACTTTGGATCGTTCGTATTGTGTACGTGGAAACTTCAGAATTGACTTTATTGACATTTTGACACAGATTTATTACCGCGATGAGTATGGAAAGCGCATATGGTTTTTTCATTTCAGTGGCGGCGCGACAATAAAAAACTAAAAATATAAAAAACACCTCAAACTTCGTTTTAGACGGTATAGGGGTTCCTGATCATTTAAAAAAATTTTTTTGGTTGGGGGTGAAATTGGGGTGGTTCGGGGGTGGGGGTTTGTAAAACTCAAAAATTTGTTGTATTCATGATAGATTGTCCATTGACCTGTGAAAGAAGCACCTAGTAAAATAAAACACTTTTTTGGTGTCGGGCGAGCGATGATTTGGCAGCAGGGGCATCTAGACTATAGTTTCATGCTGTGGGAAAATAATAAAACTGGTATCATCGGAATGTGTGGGAAGTACTGAGTCAGTCAACTTGACTACACTTTTAATTAACATATTGTCCTTAAGATAAAAGAAATAATAGATTCTTGCGGAATGAATACTGTATTTCTTCTTCATAGAAAAACTCCAGAATGGAGATTTAAGTGATAAACTATCTATGAATTTTGCGTCTATCTCTCTAATTTTGAACCGTAACATTAATTGCCGATCAAATGATATAAGCACCTGCTTCTAGAAAACAAATAAAGATTGCTCATTCTCCTAGACAATCCACTAAAATTCAGAAGTTGTTGTTCATACCTCTGACTAGCGCTTTTTTATCGGTTTTACCGCAAATTTATCAAATTCTTCATCGTTTAGCGCTGTTTGTGTGAATGACCAACTCGATACATATGTTAGACGTGATATCGCCAACAAAGTGCACAGTAATAAAAGTGCAGGAGCCAAATAATTATTATTTGCGGTAAGTTCTTTCTAGTTTGTACTACGCCTTCCAAATCTCGCAGTCTGAGAGTCTTAAAATAGTGCGGTAGAGCATTTTTTCGTGCTAGTGTTGTGTCGATTCTCATCATAGATCATAGAGCCTTATTACAGATCAGATTTTGTTTCTTGCATTTATTGGATCTCTTATCTCATTAATGTCGCTCCTGTTAAGTCATCTCTGTGTTTATTTTTTTGTTAATTTTAGCTGTATTTTTCATTTTCCCTTATTTAACTATTACTACTATTGTCATTTCTTTATCTGTTCTATTTCAACATTAAACTTCCAGTTATAATGTCTATCCTATAGATTTATGGCTTGGTTATGATGCTGTCTTCTTTTTTTGTATTTATTCTGGCTGTAAGCATGCCTAATCATATAAAAAGTAAATAAACTATATGGTTATGGGTATCACAACATGAAAGCATATTTTAGAATTGTTTATACACTCAGTAAAAAAAATGTGACAGATATTTTTGGCCTAAATTCAGTGTCTAATATTATTTACATCGGTGGTATGATTATAATATTTTCAATTCGCCGATATGTAATTTCTTTGCCTTTCCAAAATGGTAGGCCAAATTCGAACTGTTTTTCTTAAATTGTGACTCCCTTATGTCTTAATCAGATAATGGTTTAAAAAGTGCTTACGCTCTGTTTGAAATGCGCCATACTTTTTGTTTTATTTCCCACACCGATAGGTGAGGGGAGTATTGTGATCGCAAAAATTTTAGATTTTGAGATAATATACTTTTTGGGCGTTTTATGATGCCTACATAACGAAAATCGACGTCACTCTTTTCCGTTGGTCTGTCTGTCTGTCTGTTGGCGTTTCTCTAGCCTCCTAATCTCAGTAACCGCTGCATAGATTTTGATGAAATTTGGATAGCGATATGGTGTAGAGTCGTAGTAGGTAGTGTTGCTACAATTTTGGAAATCGGTGCATGAGCGGCGGAGTAATTAGCAAAAAACGAAAAATTTCAAATATTCCTCAAACTTCGTTTTTAGGGGTTCCTGATCATTTTCTACTTTTTTTGGATGGGGGTGAAATTGGGGTGTGGGGGGTTGTAAAGCTGAAAAATTTGTTGCACTCATAATAGGCTGGCTACTGACTTGAGAGAGAAAGACCTAGCGGTATAATACACTTTTTTAGGTCCATCCGAACATTGCCTTGTCTATTACAGGAACCAAGGGACTTAGAGAAATTTCCGATGTATACATATGAGTATTGCTTTAGATCGTTCTGTATTTTATAATGTGGAAACTACTGAATTGATGTTAATGAAATTTCGGCACAGTATTACTACTTTGGCGAGGATGGAAAACGCGTCTGATTTTTAGAAATCGTCTCAGTGGCGGCGCAGCAATATTAAAAAAACAAAAAATATGAAAATAGCTCAAACTTCGTTTTTAGGCGTTTTAGGGGTTCCTGATCATTTTCTACTTTTTTTTTGGGGTGAGGGTGAAATTGGGACGGTTGAGGGGTGGGAGGTAAAACTGAAATTTTTTTGTATTCATAATAGTTCGGGAAAATAATATAACTGGTATCATCGGAATGTGTGGGAAGTACTAAGTCAATCAACTTGACTACATTTTTTTTAATAAGTGATTCATCTCCAAATATGTTCTTACTGTGTGCAGCACTCTAGCAGAAACCTCACGTTAATCATTCGCAAAAAATATTTGCATAAAACTTTGTTCGTTGCATTTCAGATTTCAGAACATTTAAGTCAGAAAACCCATCCAGGTGATGATTTCTCATAGTTGAACTATGAGCTGTAGCTGAGGAATTAGACTATAGCCCGTAATAACGTGAGTTACAAACTTATTTCAGGCATGATATCGACGAAGGAGGGCGTAAAATCGATAAAAGTGGATCTGAAGAAGGCTGAGGGTTATGTAGAATTTCTTCCGAATGAGGTCACTCCGGAACAGCTGGCTGAGCAGATAGAGGACATGGGATTTGAGGCGTATGTCAAATCTGTCAACGGGAAAAATATAGCCAATGGTAAGTCATAATCATGGTTGTCTTAAGGCACTTGTTAGCTGTCCTATTAGCAATAAATTGTCATTATTATGATAATATAGTTTATCTAACATCTTAAAAACTATATATCTCTGAAACGGTTAAATTTAAGTACATTATGTTGCTTGGCATTCAAATTAAAATTGAATTGTCCAATAATATTCAGTGTGTTTCGTTCAAAAAAAAAATCTATATTTTTTTACTGTTTTAGTCATTTAAGAGACTTAAAACTTTTGTTTCTACTTTTATCCTTAACTTGACGTATACTCATTCTTCTTTTTTGTCATATTCAAATCTAGATAGCCAGAGTTATCCAATAATATAGAGGGTGTTACGTTTAAGCTTTGATGCACAGCGACTTAGTGACCATAACTGAAACTTTTACTACTTAGTAGATACGTGAAAACCCGAAAACCCCTGATCAAAACTTTATTCAACACCTATCTAATATTCGACTGTTATTAATCTTTCAAAGATCTTACTATATTTAAATGATATGTCGAAATACATAAATGCCCAATATCGTTTGTCCAATTTTCAGGTTATGGAGAAAAATCGAAAGCCAAACCGAGTACTTCCAGTGCCAAAGCGGACGAAGACTTAAAATTAGAGAAATGCAACATTCACATAAAAGGGATGACATGCGGATCTTGTGTGGCTGCCATTGAAAAACACGTACAAAAACTGCCAGGTGAATTGTTATTCGTGATAACGTTAATACAATTTTTTTTATTAATTAAACTATCCATATATTGGCTCTTATAATTTTGTCTTTATTAAAAACTAAGCCGTTTGGTTAATTAAGGTGATAATTGTATCATTGCATCATCCGCAGGTAATGGCCCCAACTGAAATATATTGTAGAACAATCATAATTACCTAATGCGCCTCAAACATTTAGTGTAAACCATTTTATTATTTAATGCTACCCATTTTACTTCCCACACCGATTGGGAGTATTGTGATCGTGAAAATTTTCGATTTTGAGATAATATACTTTTTGGGCGTTTCATGACGTCTACATAACGAAAATCCACGTCACTCATTTCCGTCGGTCTGTCTGTCTGTCTGTCGGTCTGTCTGTCTGTCGGTCTGTACGCGTTTTTCTAGCCACGTAATCTCAGTAACCGCTGCATGGATTATGATGAAATTTGGGCAGCGATATACTGTGGGGTCGTAGTAGGTAATGTTCCTATAATTTTGAAAATCGGTGCATGGGTGGCGGAGTAATTAGCAAAAAACAAAAAATTTTTAAATATTCCTCAAACTTTGTTTTTAGGCGTTTTAGGGGTTCCTGATCATTTTCTACTTTTTTGGATGAGGGTGAAATTGGGGTTGTTGGGGATTGGGGGGTTGTAAAACTGAAAAATCGGTTGTATTGACAATAGGCTGTCCACTAACCTGTGAAAGAAAGACCTAGCGTCATAATACACTTTTTTATTGCTTCTGATCGTTCTGTATTGTGTTACTAGGAAACTATTGGATTGATTTCAATGAAATTTCTACACAGTATTACTACCGTGTCGAGGATGGAGAACGTTTATGATTTTTAGGATTCGTGTCAGTGGGGGCGCAGCAATATTAAAAAACTAAAAGTATAAAAACAGCTCAAACTTCGTTTTTAGGCGTTTTAGGGGTTCCTGATCATTTTCTACTTTCTTTTGGGGTGGGAGAGAAATTGGGATGATTAAGGGGTGGGGGGTTGAAAAGCTGAAAAATTTGTTGTATTCATAATAGGCTGTCCATTGACTTGTGAATGAAAAACCTAGCGGCATAATACACTTTTTTAGGTTCATCCGAACGTTGCATGCTTATTATAGAAACCAAGGGATTTAGAATTTGTGATGTATACATACGGGATCGTTCTGTATTCTGTAACGCAAAAATTATTGAATTGATTTTAATGAAACTTTGACACAGAATTTACTACCGCGGCGAGAATGAAAAACGCGTCTGTTTTTGAAAAATCGTGTCAGTGGCGGCGCAGCAATAATAAAAAAACAAAAAATAGAAAAACAGATCAAACTTCGTTTTTAGACGGTTTGGGGGCTCCTGATCATTTCGCATCGTCCAGTTGAAGCATGCAGAAAAAACTGTGGCGTTCTAGTTCCAAAGGAGGGGACGCAAGAAACTATTTACGAGAGTTTTTGCGTTGGATGTTTTTTTGCAGGCGGGTGGGCGATGATTTGGTTGCAAGAGAATTTTAGACTATAGCTTCATGCAATGGGAAAATAATAAAATGGTATCATCATTGTGTGAGAAGTACTGAGCCAATCAACTTGACTCCATTTTTGCTTCTTGTATACACTCCACAGAGTTAACATCTCTAGAGGGAGCCTAATTTGAATATTGGCCAGCCAACATCTATAGCGCTATTGCCACTCTTCTTCGTCCGCTGCCAGTTTCTTCAAAATCTGGCAGTTTCCGCAGTTTGAACACAAAGTATTTAACTGGGTATTTAACTATACATTCCAATATACTTGCAATGTAACTGATTTACGTGAAGATAATTTGTATTGATTTAATCAAATCACAAAAATGGTAAATTTCATAGCAGAATGTCGCAATAACTTCTAATATGTCATAAATCTAGCAACCTACAATCGGCGTGCCCTTAAGCTGTCATGTGGCTGTCATTGTAGTTGCGGTTATAGCGTGTGTCGAGATTTTTGTGATTTTAGTGTATATTTGACTGACTTTGTGACTATTTGTGGTGTGAATTAAATTATTTATGAACAATATTGTCATAATTGCATGATGAGACAACATAAAAAGTGCATAGTTTGCTTTAATAGCGACGAATCGGTGAACACTTCTTATCGTAGGTGAGTATAGGTTTTGTATTAGTTTTCAGTAGCGTAATATATGGGGATAAGTGGGAACAAAAGTTGCTTCACTCCAGTTTGAGGAATAATAATGGTTGTTTAATGTACCTATGTTTTGTGCACGCATTACATTCATGTCAATCAACATGAATTTTCCAAATTCCATTTTTTAAACTATTTGAGGACGTGAAATGCAAAAATGTATGCCACATTTACTTACAGAAAATCTATCTATGAGAATTTTATAGAACTGGATATTACCTAATGCAATTATTATATTTTATTGCTGAAGTAAAAATACGATGCAGCCATTCCAACAGGCTACCTTTCAGAACACTGTTAGATATGTTTTGAAAAACACTTCATGGTAATAATAAATTAATCAACTGTTACAATGCAATTATAATAGGGGTAACTCTCTATGTATAGCTAAATACTAATACAACTTGGTATCAGTTTGTAACATCACAGTAATAATTGAATCTATTAATGAACATCCAATTTTAATATAAAGTCGCACGCTACTGGTAATGCCCTCAGGCTGTCAAAATTTCCGTTACATGTTGGCTGGTCAGCGACCTGTGCATTTTGTTGTTTACACTCCCTCTATAGATGTTAACTCTGTGATAAACTCTTTAAGTGACTAATGTCAAATTTCCAGGCTGCCACAAGATCCTGGTGTCGCTGCTAGCGGCGCGCGCCGAGGTGCACTACGACCCTTCGGTAACGAACCCGGCCAACATCGCCGCCTCCGTGACGGACCTGGGCTTCCCCGCCTCCGTGTTGCAACAAGCGGGGGCGGGCGAGGCCGAGGTGGACCTGCAGATCAGAGGAATGACGTGCGCCAGTTGCGTCAACAAGATCGAGACCCACGTCGCCAAGATACCGGGCGTTAAGGACGCCAAAGTGGCCTTGACCACGCAGAGAGGTCAGTAAGCAGGAAATGTTCAATTATCCATATAGGTATCGCAAACTACAGAGAACAGGCTTGAAAGTACTGTCATTTAGGACAGTTAGGAGGTCATAGATCGCCTGTCTTACAACTGCGTAACTTTTATTTTATTTTATTTTTATTTTACGAAATTTACGGGTTACCCCATTTTTACAGTTTAAAATTACAATAATGGAACAAACACAGAATAAAATTTTTGCTATAAAACACTATTTAAAATATGCCTCTTAAAACCGGAAAGCGTGCAGTCAAAAACATCAATTTCGGACTGAAAGGAATTGACCAGTCGCAGTGCTCTGTCAAGCGGAGAATGCAAACCATAATTTGTGGAGTGAAATGGAATGACAAACATATTGTTATTGCGCAGTCGCCTAGAGGGTACATTAAAATTAATTAATGATAATAACGTATCACAATCGGTTAATCCGACCAATATTTTATAAATAAAACATCCATCAAAAACAATACGTCTATCTTCAAGAGTATTTAAATGTAGACGTTGCAATATATCAATTTTGTGATAATTAGTCATAATCTAGATTTGACTTACGTGCTGCCAACCGTAAAAATTTGTGCTGGACACGTTCCAAAGTGTCTATGTGAGACTTATAATGAGGAGACCAGACAACAGTCGCATATTCTAAATTAGGCCTTACTAACGAGCAGTATAGCATTCGAAAGGTATTTGTCGAGAAGTCCTTACTGTTTCTCCAAACAAAACCAAGCATTTGCATGCCCTTCAAGCTAATCTTACAAATATGGTCAGCAAAACTAAGGCTCTCATCAAACAGCACACCAAGATCTTTAGCAGTTGACATGTAAGTGAGGGTATCACTATTTATTGTGTATTCAGTCGAGATTCTCCGTTTAGTTCTAAAGAAGCTTATAAAAAAACATTTCTTAGTATTTAAATAAAGATGGTTACGCTGGGTCCACTGCCAGAGTGCATCAAGGTCACTCTGAAGACCTGCCAAATCATCAACATCGGTGATCGTCCTATATATCTTTAAATCATCAGCGAACATAATACCTTTAGAATATGATATAACATCTAATATATCATTTACAAACAAGATGAAAAGAATAGGGGCACAGTGAGACCCCTGAGGAACTCCAGATGCTACACCAAATTTTTCAGATACATGCCCACCAATCTTCACGGACTGAGTTCTTCCAATAAGGAAACTTTTCAACCATAAGATGAAGTCATGTGAAAAACCAAGCGCCGATAGTTTAGCTAAAAGGATGTCAAAGTTCACCCTGTCGAAAGCCTTAGAAAAGTCAGTATAGACTGCATCCACCTGCTGCCCCTTCTCTAAGGCTTCCAACAAGTCAATTTTATAAGAAACTAAGTTCTCAACAGTAGATCTACCCTTAATAAAACCGAACTGGCAGCTACTCACCAGTTCACGACAAGACCAACTGAGTTGATCGTATATCATACTGTCAAAAAGTTTAGGGATTGACGACTGGATACAAACCCCTCTGTAATTGTTGATGTCTTCATTGTCCCCTGACTTAAAAATTGGTTTAATATAACTGTGTTTCCAGAGATCAGGAAAAACGCAAGTATAAATGGACAAGTTGAATATAAGTTGTAGAGGTTTTGTCACTGTAAAAATACATTTCTTTAAAAATATCTCGGGAATGTCGTCTGGGCCAGCGCTATACTTTCCAGGTAGGTTATTAATTTTATTAAATACCTCAGCAAGTGAAAACTGGTGGAGCTGTATGTCCTTGGTCCTGTTAAAGGAGAATGTAGGTACAGGGTATGTGGAATCGTCATAAACGCTTTTGAATTTCTGCGCAAATAAATTGCTCACCGCCATTTCATCATGAGCACTAACACCATCTGTCTTACAACTGCGTAACTTTAAAAGGGGTGATACACGTACGAGCAAATACGCGTACTTATGGCCCGACGACCTTTTTCGCCTGTGTGTCACCGTAAGTACGCGTACTTTAAAACCGTCGCGCAAACCGCCTGCGAGCCAACTGGTTTGAAATCTTGCTCGTAGCTTGTCTCGGCTCGTACTGCGAGCAGCGAGCCTCCACTTTGTTTCGGCAGGCCATCGATGCGCAACGCTTGTTGTGTTTGGCGTTTGTTAAAAGCTTTGTTTATTTAGGAAAATTATCAAAATGAGTGATTTCAGCTTCACGTGTGTCACCGCGTCGAGCCGAGTAGGTTCGCGAACTTAAAAACCGCGTACTTAAAGTTCGTATGTGTGTCACCCCTTTAAGGCCCGATTGTACAATGCGAGCTTAAGCTTCGGCTTAAGGTAAGCCGACGTTAAACCGCGTCAGTTGCAAAACGTCCGTTGTACAATGCTGGCTTAGCTCCCCACTCTAAGCTTAACACGAGCTTACGTAAGCCGAAGCTTATCGCGAGCTTAGCTGAGGTTTAAACCTAACCTCATACAGGTAACATGATATGTCAAGGAGGAACCTTCAGATTGCCTGTCACTTTTATCAGGTCATATTTTTTGAAAGATTTGTGTCTAATTTAACAAAGAGAGCAAATGAAAGAACAGAGACAGAAACGGTCGTTGCCAAAATTTGACACAAACTGTCATAAGTGCCTAACCAAAAAAGGTAATTTTTCAGATGGTTATGTCAGTACGTGTTGCTTCATTGATGCCAACTGTAGTGAATTTCATTATCAACCAGGTTTAACTAAGCCGACGATTGTACAACGGGTGTCGACTTTAAGCCTGAGCTTAGCTAAGCTTAGGCTTAACAAAGCTTGTGTTAAACCCGCATTTGTACAACCGGCCCTAAATCTAACCTCATACAGGTAACATGATATGTCAAGGAGGAACCTTCAAATTGCCTGTCACTTTATCAGGTCATATTTTTTGAAAGATTTGTGTCTAATTTAACAAAGAGAGCAAATGGAAGAACAGAGACAGAAACGGTCGATGCCAAAATCTGACACAAACTGTCATAAATGCCTAACCAAAAAAGGTGATTTTTCAGATGGTTATGTCAGTACGTGTAGCTTCATTGATGCCAACTATAGTGAATTTCTTTATCAACCGGATTTAGATAAGCCGACGATTGTACAACGGGTGTCGACTTCAAGCCTGAGCTGAGCTAAGTTTAAGCTTAACAAAGCTCGTCTTAAACCCGCATTTATACAAGCAGCCTAAAAGTCACACCCCCATGTAGAGGGGGAGGCGAAACGGGAATTTTTGAAGTGACTCGAGCGTGTCAGATAATTATATAGGGTGGGCCAATAGTGAGTGGACAGAAGATTGTAGGCTACTAACACATATTTCAGAAATCTGTCACTTGATCATGGTAGTGACAGTTTGATTCATATCAAACTTACACTTTTTTGAATGGAACCCCCTATATATTATTGCATATTTGGATTCTCTGATGAATTCTAGTGTAACTTTATGTATCATGCATGGACCTTTAAACGAAACGTTTAGTCGCAAATCACCGTTTTTGGTACAAGTAGGTATCAAAAAAAAAATGAATATCGCAGCGATTATAAAACTAAGAAGGCCGTGACTTTGCGGTACGAGTAAGCATGAAATGCGTGATCTTGGGTCGGACGGCTAAATTTGAATCCTTTTTGTACTTTGAGAAATCATTAGATTAATTGAAGAAACGTCAATCACAGATAATTTGATTTTTTCAAAGAGGAATGCCTATTTTTGTTTATAGAATCAAATGTAAAGTTTGATTACCTTTTTAACGACATACGATTCTCAGTATCAATCTTTTTTAGTTTTCATTTTATTTGAAATTTTCAGGTAAATTCAGGTTCGACCCGGAACTGACGGGTCCCAGGCACATAATCGAGGCAATCAAAAGACTGGGTTTCGAAGCGGAACTGTTCATACGAGACGGTGGCGGTGCAGATTATTTGCAACAGAAAGAGGAAATAAGGAAATGGAAGAGGAGTTTCCTGTTCTCGTTAGCTTTCGGTGGTCCCTGCATGGCTGTGATGATGTATTTCATGGTCGTTATGACTACGGGACACATGTCTCACGAGGACATGTGTTGCATAGTGCCAGGTAAATCTGATTCTGTCACCGACGGCCATATATGTATACAATACAGCACCGCAAAAAAAAAAACAGTAAAACATCTTTGAAATTCGCAGAAAAATAACAAACACACCAAAATCGCATAGTACAACAAACATTTTATGAATGACGTCATAGTAAGGATGCGCATGTCTTAAAAGGCCACGTTGCCAGATTTACTTTAAATCACTAGACGTATAATCATCATATATTTTGTTCCCTGTTTGAGATGGTATGGACTATTTAACAGCTGAAAAAACGCTTTTATGAATCGATAAATAAATAAGAGCTTTTCTTAATTTATTAACGAACTAAAGGTTTTATGTTTTATGAACCGGATTGTTTCTTAAAGTTAACTCCAGAAGTCATCCTAGAAATATCTAATGATATCTAAGACAACTATGTGCCTCTTGTCTGACTCGGTGTCTGGTGGTATAACGCTGCACAGCCGGAAGCAGTGTATGGATGTTGATTCGTAAATACTAT
This sequence comes from Callosobruchus maculatus, assembly GCA_951848785.1. Classification (NCBI taxonomy): domain Eukaryota; kingdom Metazoa; phylum Arthropoda; class Insecta; order Coleoptera; family Chrysomelidae; genus Callosobruchus; species Callosobruchus maculatus. The sequence continues at coordinate 989,755 of CATOUR010000009.1, read as the reverse complement.
TGACTTATCCAGTCCACCATGGTGGTTTACTGGATAAAATAAAGATTTGATTTGACTATTCCTCGCCTGTGAACACAACCCGTATTATAATAGTGTGTTCCACTTAAAAAATTCAACTGGGATGCCACAGCTCTTTTCGACCGCCCCTGCAAAATAATTTTTTTACTAGTACTAAAAAACCTAAATGTTACCCGACAGAATGAGTCGTGAACACTGAGGTCCCACACAAAGTCAACGTGAGTGACAGATCGAAATAGGCCTTGGCATTCGTCGTATGGTATCACCTGGTACATTGACGGCTCCAAAAACTATTCATCAGGCACAGGAAGAGGCATATACGGTGGTAGACTTGGACGGAGCATAAGTATCCGCCTTGGTAAACTGGCTACCTTTTTGCAGACAGAAATAGTTTCAATTATGGATTGCGGAAAATATGCATAAAGATTACAGTAAAAAAACTATCCAAATAGTGTGGAACTGTCATAATACCCTAAATACACTGGCGAAGACCAAAAAGGTAACAGTATCTTAGGTGCCTAGTCACATTCATAGGAGAGGGCCGACAGGAGGTGTGCCAAGGAAGGTGCAGAACTCCCTCTTATCGGGCCAGCATTGCGGCATATCATGACATGATACGGACAGCTATCACCAGTTGAGTGTGAAATAAGCACCAGAAACGCGAGGACAGAGTAGTGGGGAATGTTCAGTATAAGGAGATGCTGAGGGGCCCCTTATGTTTTAACACCATAGAGTGGCAAATGCTCTCAGATTGAGCAGGAAGGAACAATGAAAGGTGGTTGGATTTATACATGGCCACTGGATGTTCGGAACACACCTGCAAAAGCTGGGGATTGAAGTGGCAGATCTATTAAGCAAGAAGTGCGGTGAAGCAGAGGAAACAGCTAAGCATGTTATCTTCATGTCCTGCCCTGAGTGAAAGCAGGAACTCCTATCTGAAAGTAGGTTAGGAGGGAAGACATGAGAGCATAGTCGCAGAGAACTTAGAATAATACTGTGTGATACCCTTGACTGGGGGTGTATAGTAGATCCCAACGATATAACATTTGTTTATCTAGTGAGAAGTTCCGCAAAAAAGGCCATACAGCATCCTTGTCGAAAAAAAACAAAATAAAAACCGAAGATAAAAATTAACATTGTTACGGTTTTTTCCATAGGTTGCGGGCCGTGCAAATATGATCCCTGTAGGCATTTTTTGAGGACCTTCTCACTTTGTAAACAAATGTTACATAGAATAAGCCTTAAGTCTGAGCGGCAACCATTAGGGTAAGTGGACCCTAATCCCCTCACTGAAAAAAATACTTAAAAATCTTTAAAACATTTGTTTCGTACCTTTTAATACTTAATACGTAATAAGCAACTGTTTTCAAACCTTTCTAAATCCCTGTATACTGCAAAGTATGTATTTGTCAAGTAATTATTAACGAAATCTTGATTTTTTTCCACCGCTGTACTGCAGGTCTGTCCCTGGAGAACTTCCTTCTGTGGACGCTGTCGACACCGGTGCTGATCTTCGGCGGTCGCCACTTCTTCGTGCAAGCGTACAAGGCGCTGATCCACCGCACCACCAACATGGACGTCCTGATCGCCATGGCCACCTCGATTTCGTACACGTACAGCGTATGCGTCGTGGCAGCTGCGATGATCTTGAAACAAAACACTTCGCCACAGACGTTCTTCGATACGCCCCCCATGCTGTTGGTGTTCATCAGTTTGGGCAGGTGGCTGGAACATATAGCCAAGGGGAAGACCTCGGAAGCCTTGAGCAGGTGAGCGCTACTTCTTTTGGTCGACAGGGCGTGTTTTGGTTTTTCATTGTACAATAGCAGCAATTGGGTACTTGCAGAAAAAAATATTATGTCGTTTACGCGTTCCTTAGAGCCTAGTAAACATGACAAAATCACTTGTTTGGTTTTTTGGAATCGGTTGTGAGAGATATTCCAAAAATTATTTCAAATGCCGGAAAATGCCGCGCAAACAACCTCTGACGTCAGTGATATCCTATAGTGATGGGATGTAAAGTATTGATATTCGATATCGATATCCAGTGCTAACCTAACATTTTGACATTGATCATTATAACCACAAAACACAGTCACACACAAAAGTACAAAAGTCAAAAGAATAAAAGTTAGGCTAGATTACTAGTTCACTTTGTAGGGATGGGCTTGAATTAGATTCTATCTTTGGATTCATTCATAATGGGATGCGCCGAAATAAAATGATGGCTGCGATTAGTTGCGAATCTCGGTCACAAACAGAATGAACTGTGATCAGATATAAAAATGTATTGCAACGAAAATGCTAGTGGGTTAATTGCCTGTTTCAAATATATTTAAGTATCAATAAATTGAGTCGCATTGTTAAAGAATTCAGATCATCTCTATTTTGCAGTTGAATCTCACTGACCTGCGCTGTAGCAGTATCGATTGTCGATATCGATAAGATACCTGTGACATCAGCCCTTGTTTTAAGTCACGTGGAAAATTTTGAATATATCCTTATTTTATATTGCAGATAGTTTTTTTTGGCCGTCAGTAAAATCATTGTTTCCTACTGCTTCTTGATATGGTTTTCTTTACGCTATGTATACTCCCGAGACGATTTCACGACCTCTGCAAGTACCCCATTGGGTGAGCGTACAAAAACAAAGGATCAGAATATTCACAGACAATCAGGACACTAGAAAACCCCCAAAGTGATGTGTGCACTAGTCTGGAAATGCCAACATGAGCTGGGTAGCCTGGCGGTACACAAAAAAATAACACTGGAATCGGCGCCAGGACAATCAGCTAGGGGTCTATTCTGTAACAGCTTGGTTAAACATAACGTACGGTTAAAATAACTAACCCACATTATAACCTTCATAGGTATTCTGTAAACAGAGATCTGGTTAAAATTATAACCGCCAGTTGTTAAAATCGGCAGTTAAAATTGAATCTATAACGGCAGGGCTTTTGGGTAGCGTTATACATCTAACCTAAAAGAAAAATTCATCGGAATGGCTACTGTACTAATTTATTTCGTGATTACAAATCAAGAAGCGGTTATTCAACGAAGGCACAGGTAAATTGGTTTGCAACTGATTGAACTATGAGGTAAATTGTTTGTTGACAGGATGCTGGTGAACCGCAACTTGAGAAATACAAGTGACGTCTTCCAGCTCCCTGAAAACACATTTTTAAAATGTTTTCATCTCAACAAAGATGCTGCACAGTTTCTAATTCAAACTTTACTTCCGCATATGCAGGAAAGTGTCCTGCAATGCCCAAGCATTTACAAGTACGCGGTGCGTTTAATTTTTTGGGACATGGTTGCTACCGACTAGATTCTGCTGCTATTTGTTTTTTTTTGTTGAGCGATCCCGCTTTTTTCCATTTTAAAATTTCAGCAAAAAACAAAAACAACCCATTTGCCTTCAATGAAATGTCAACAGTCAACTGGGATGCCTTGCTAAAACTTCCATTGTTGCCAGACATTTAGAAAACATCACTGCGAAATATGATTTCTACTATATATAAAATATTTTATACACAATAGTGAGTACACCAGCTTCATTTTTCCCACATGCATAGTTATCGTGTGAGGTCTTAGTAAAATAACACTGTTTCATCAGATTTCACACTGTCTGTGAACAGTGTGAACATGAGACATGACTACGTCGCATGCATCATGCATAGGTGGTTGCCTGTATACTATTTTTTAACGGCACCAGTTAAAACATCTCGCATAACCGCCCGGTTAAATTTTATGTTTACCGAATAGTAATGATGGTTAAATATTTAACCTGGCTGTTATAATTACCTTTTTAACGACCTTGTTTAAAATAACCAGAAATTTACAGAATAGACCCCATAGCTGGTAATGAAAATTTAGATTTATTGTCAAGTTATGTGTAAGGTGTTATTCTTTCCAATCATTTTTTCTAGGATTTCACATAGACTTGCTCTAAATTTAAAAAAGGCTTACCCAGATATTTTTATTCCTAGAAAACATAAAAACAAAATGAATCCATCCGCATTATTCTTTCGTAGTGTGGATTCCAAAAATGTTCCATATACCTAAATGTAGATGTAGAGACTGGCCGAAATAAGTCGTTTCAATGTATTACGTTATTATGTATTTTAATGAAACGATAACCAATGATTCTAGTGGTTGATTCCCATATTTTTATACATTAAATTTTTGGTCAAAATCTACTTTTTCAGATTGCTTTCTCTGAAAGCTACAGACGCTGTGATAGTAACGTTAGGCGAGAAAGGAGAGATAGTTAGCGAGGAATTAGTCAACGTAGACTTGGTGCAAAGAGGAGATATTTTAAAAGTCGTACCAGGAGCTAAGGTCCCAGTGGATGGGAAAGTATTACAGGTAATATAAATTCAAAATAATGGTTTATAAAAATTCTGAATAAAGTTACTTTGCTATTCAAATTCTAGTACCTAAAATGAGGAAAATATAACGTACTCCTATATACATGTACACAAATTTGCGTTACGTATTTTTCCGGTTCATATTAAAGAATTAAAAGGAAAACCGCGAAAAGATAGTGGAAATTGTGTCCCCATCTGAGAATTCAGTTTGCTATAGGGCTTCACTTTCTGAACAAAAGTTCTAATGGGCCCAAGGTGAATGTAATATTATAGGATTAGTATTTTAGATACACAGTGTCTAACTATGATTCTGAATATGGCATACAAAAATTCTGGAAGTCGACAATCTATCTCATGTTTGTTGGAAGGCTTTATATGTATTTTAACCTTCAATGGCCCTCCAAAAGTTACGCCAAGGTCAAGCTTCTAACTTCATAAACTCAGTCAGTCGGATTTAAAGTTCAAATGTAATAACCGCTGGTCTGTCTTTGATATGACGTCTAAGAGCTAATTCAAGGTCAAATTCTTCAGGTTTTTAATCATCATCATCATAGTCACAATGTCTTAACAGCCATGTTGTGAACTCGTAAAATGCATTAAGTCGAAGCTACTGTATTGCCGACAAGAATATTATCGATAGTTTTGAGAACTGTAGGTCGCCATCGTTCGCGATTTACTGTCAGTTCAGTGGCGCTCTTGATACTCATATCCAGCAGCTGTTTCGTCGTATCCACCCAGCGTATAGGGGAACGGCCACGGCGCCGCCCACTCGGGGCATGATCCTTAACTACAAGTTTCTCCATATTATCGCTTCTGTGAATATGTCCGAAGAATGTAAGCATTCTCGTCGACACAATGGAGGATAGTCTCTTTGGATTACCGAGCTCATCCAGTATGGAGACATTAGTTCGATGGGCGGTATAAGGTACTCTCAGCATTCTTCTCCACGTCCACATTTCAAAAGCATCTATGCGAGCTCGATCTGCCTTTTTAACAGTCCAAATTTCCGAGGCATACAACAGCATGGAGAACACAAAAGACTGAACCAGCGACATTTAGGTAGCTTTAGTAATGTTATGGTCACACCATATTTTAGTAAGCTTTGTCATGGCCACACGTGCCTGTTGAATGCGCCGTCGAATTTCATTTGCCCAGCTACCTGAATTGTCGATCAAAGAACTAAGGTACATAAATCTTTGAACTACTTCACAACAGCCTATTGACTTTATTTCTCGATGATTATCATGCTCTCTATCTACGATCGTAACCTTGGAATTGTTGTAGTTAATAGCTAGACCGTATGCTGCACTGTGTTGTCCTAAGATGTTTAACACAGCTACTAGTTATTCCTGAGAAGCAGCAATAAGGGTTGCATCGTCAGCAAATCTTAAGTTGGATATTTTGCTTCCGCCAAAAGTTATACTGCCATTCCAGTTATCCATCACAAATTCAGAGTAAATGTTTTTAATAGCTTCCTTTTAATTATGTTTGGATTTTTTAAAAATTCCGCTAATGCTGCATTACTATTATTTTGGAAGGGGGTGTATTCATTAAAATTGAAATTAACGTTTTTGTTGTGCTGTAGGGTCAGTCGATGTGCGACGAGAGTCTGATAACTGGCGAGAGCATGCCGGTGGCGAAAAAGATCGGCAGCGCGGTGATCGGGGGTTCCATCAACCAGCACGGGCTTCTAATAGTCGAAGCCACGCATACTGGTGAAGCCACGACCCTCTCGCAGATCGTGAAGCTAGTCGAAGAAGCCCAGACTTCCAAGGCGCCCATTCAACATCTGGCCGACAAGATTGCCGGCTATTTCGTACCCATCGTGGTACTGCTTTCGGTACGTATCATCTGTGAAGTACCTAAGAGCATGTATCAGTATACAGTGTGTAACAACTTAATTCAAATATTTAACATGTGTCCTAAAGAACCTTGTTTTCAAGAAACAGAGTGTCAAAGTTTGGTGAAAAAATATTTTTTTTATTAATTTCTTAAAGATCATTGAACCGATTTTTTTTGTAATTTGGCAGAGCTGTTCACTGTGTTCACTACAATAAGACGCTGGGCGGGTGTCATCAGGATACATTGCGAAAGTAGCTGTGATATTTTTTTTATATAAATGAGCAGACCGCGTAGGCAGAGCCTAAATACCAGAGTACCGCGGCTGCTGCGAAAGGGTTATGTTAGGGGAAGTTTGTTAACGCGGGATTTGATTGGGCCAATACCCGCAGGCCCAATAAATACATCTCCTGGCAGTCCATTCCAAGCCTTGGACACCCTGGGAATAAATGTGCGGTTTTACTGCTCGCTTCTTGATGTATGAAGAACGACCGTCTTAGGATGAGATGCAGCGGTCGCGCGGGTGCATCTGATAGGAGCGGTGAGCGGTGGAATCATAGAGGATAGCTCAGAGGAGCAGATTCCGTTTGAATATCGGTAGAAGAGTGAGAGGTCACCAACAACACGCCGGTGAGAAAGTGCCTGGAGGTGGCGCGTTAAGGCCGGGTCGTCAATTAGTCGAATTGTCCTTCTCTGGACGGCATCTGGTATAGACAGGTTAGTAGGGGCAGCAGCTCCCCAGTCATGAGAGCAATACTCCAGAGCAGGTCTTATCTGGACGTTATATACCGTGAGGAGGTTACATGGTGAAAAGAACTTTCTAGCTCTAAATAGGTACTCAAGCTTTTTCCCAGCAGCTGTTGCAACTGACGCAACGTGTTCTTGCCAGATCAGATTTTCTGCAATGTTGATTCCTAACAGTTTGAATGAGTGGCACCTTGGCAGAGCCCGGTTGTTCATTATAACCTGGTGTTGGCTTGGGCACCTCTTGTTAGATAGCGTGCAATACTGGGTCTTGGAAGCATTAAATTTTACCATATTCTTGAACCCCCAAGCGGTAATGGTATCGAGATCCTTTGCAAGTGAAGCTGCTACTGCCAGTCCTTTGCGTTCCAGCTCGACCACAGGGATCGGTCTATTGCTCATGCCTGCATCCAGCGTACTGTCATCCGCAAAACTGTGGATTGGGTTTGTAGTGTGAGAGTAGATCATTAATGTGAAGCAGAAACAATGTAGGAGCCAATACCGATCCCTGCGAAACCCCAGCAGCATTGATGCTATGGAAAGAAGAGGAAAAGCCGTCTACCACGACAGGGATTTTCCGACCTGAGAGGAAGTCTGCGAGCCAACCGCAAAGCTTAACTGGAAGCCCATAAGACGGAAGCTTGTTTAGGAGAGCTGCATGCCACAGTTGATCGAATGCCTTTTTTGAAATATCGAGAGCAATGACTTGAGCCTCTCCAAATGACTGGATAAGTTTGCTCCACACATGTGTGCCGTAAGCTAGGATATCTCCAGTTGATCTTTGGTGTCGGAATCCATATTGTCTGTCGTTGATTAAATGATGGAGCTCTAGGTATTTAATGAGCTCTTGATTGACGCATTTCTCCATCACTACTGATTACAGAGAGCAGAGCTATAGGTCTGTACTTGGTCGGATATATTTTGGATCCCTTTTTTGGTACCGGCTGGATGCAAGCTGTTTTCCAGTCTTTTGGGAAAATGCCGGAATCGTAAGACATCCAAAAGAGGCGGGATAAATGATAATAATCTAAGTCATTAATATAAACTAATGATAAAAAAGGACCTAACACCGAACCTTGTGTATCTTAACCTTGCTTATAGTTTGCTCCACATGCGGTGTAAGAGTAAATTTACCTAAATCTCGTCTCCTTTTAATGAAGACGTTTATTATTATTATTACATATTCACAGGTGCTGACGTTGATAATTTGGACGATAGTGGGCGTGATAAACATCAACTATCTGCCCATATCGGAGGCCGAGAAACAGGGCTTCAGCAACACCGAGGTGATCTTGCAGTTCGTGTTCCGTTGTGCTCTCAGCGTTTTGGCCATCGCCTGCCCCTGCGCTCTCGGCTTGGCCACTCCTACTGCTGTTATGGTCGGCACGGGTAAGTTAAAACATCTTTTCTGAAATCGTTCAATTTTAAAAAAATAACCAATTATTTAAACCTTGTATATACCCAGAAGTAACATTATCAAGGTAGTCTTCCAACCGATACATTTTATACTCTTTGCTCTTTCAAATCGTGTACAAGATATTGTGTAATGTATTCATTAGTTTTTATCTATGATTCAACGTCGTTTTTTAAAATTTATTTCATTTCAGGTGTTGGTGCTCTGAACGGCATTTTGATCAAAGGTGCTGAGCCTCTAGAAAACGCTCATAAAGTAAAAGCCATCATGTTCGACAAAACGGGCACCATCACGAAAGGGCTCCAAGAAGTGGCCAAAATCTGGATGCAAAGCGATAACCTCAGTCCTTCCGTAATCCTTTCTATTTTGGGGTGTGCCGAGACGAATTCGGAGCATCCCATTGCCAATGCCATCGTGAAATACGTAAAAGAAGCTTTAGGTACGTTGGCAGAATTTTAAAAAATAGATAACATTTCGACAGGTATTGTCACTAGGAAATTCTATAAAGCATCAACGGACAGTCACGAAGTTGTCAGATCGTGTATCACTTAAAGGCGGGTTCTGACTGTTCAGTTTCGCTGAATCAGTTTGACTGATTCAGTATTAATGAAAGCGACGTTTGTTCTTACTGTTCAGTCCTAATGAATCATTTTATCTGATTCATCGTTGATGAAAACGACGTTTGTTCAACATATTTCATGCCTAAATAACCCTGAAGTGTCAAAACTAGTGGCATTTATGATGACTGAAAATATTCTTGCACGTCAGTTTGTATTCATTTTTTAATACTGATTCAGCCAAAATGAATGAAAAGTAGGACTGGCTTTCACTTTGACTGCAAGTACAAACCCACTGATCAGTCTTAACGAAAAGGTGTTCTCACGTTCATTATCTGTTCAGCATCACTGAATCAGTCAAACTGATTCAGCGAAACTGAATCGTGAGAACCAGTCTTTACAGATAGAGGCATCCACCAAAGTGTAGAAAAGACAGAAAGCGGATAATTCTTCTTTACAGAATTGCAATATTAAACCTGGTTTGAGGAGCAAAATTTGAGTTCTATTTCTGCTACATACTTAAGGGGCTTCTAAACGCAATGTCTGGCTGCAATAGTGTAGCCGGCAACATTTTCGGCAATAAAGGCCAGACTCGGCAATATTTCTTGTATGGCTCGGCTATATAGCCACATATATTTTTTTTAACCCTTAGTATCTCAATAAAATGGTTTTGAAATTCAGGAATTGAAATTTAAGTGTAGCCAACAGTTGCAAAGTGCGGTTTTGATTGCGCGGCCAGTGTTGCCAAAACTATCGTGATTTCAAGAATTCTATGGTAGACAAAAGGTTAGGTGGCATCACTTTGCCTATAAGTGGTTTTCGTTGAAGCTCATTTTGTGTTAAATTCTGATGGCGTCTTTATCATTTGGTTGCGATTTTACCAAATGCATACCAATGTACCAAAATTTACAAGGTCATATGATAAATTGATAACTTAAAAAATGCTAAATATACTAACGGCCTCACTAACATATAAAAATGAGCCCTAAGCTACAATTTGATCATTCCAGCGGCACCTTAATTTCAGAAATGGGAAGTTTCAAACTAGATATTGCTACCGTGCAGAACACAGAACATACAATAGGTTAGTGCAGAACTCAGAACTATGTCAGACTGCCATTCGTCACGGTGATTAAGATTTGAGCACTTTCTAATTTACTCATTTTATTTGTAATGCGGCTGGATAAATCTGAGGAACAGGAATACAAGGAAAAGCCAAATGGATAATCGAAAACTGATAAAAATCAAAAACCATTACAGCTGACGCCAGAAAAACAAAAAAATGAGATGGGGTTCGGTTAGGCAAAAAAGGCGAACTGTTGACAATACGTTGACAGCATAGAACGAATGGTACTATCGTACATTTGTATGTAGTTGTGATGTTTTGTGGACATGACAGAACATTGCGTTTCATTTACATTGGGTGCATTCAGCAGACTCAACAGTTGCGGAGCAGGTACCAAATTTACTGCTGAACGCGTGCGCTACCTAGCAGCTACCGCTCCGGCGGTCGCTATTTCTTGTAGCGATAAAAATGTACGCTCACTTGGAGTGGAGCGGAATAAGCTACTTTTGACCGTGTGAAGTGTCGCATGTTATGACACTTGTGTTATAGGTTATGTTGTCATATTTAAAAGAAAAAGTCCACACCACTTCTTTTCTACGTCTTTTTATTTTTAATAACCTCCAATATGACCACTCATTTGACATTTCACTGACAAGTGACAGTCGACACAAACTATTTATCGTGACATCTCAGAGCACACAAATAATGCTTTTCAGCAGAACGCCAACTGTTGAGATGTAGCGGCTGCAAAAGTGCGGCTGAATGCAACCATTGTGATTTATGATGTTCATCAACTTTAGTTAACCTTAACTATGTTCCGTGCTCTAGTTTAACATTTCCATTTCAACTGGATGCTCAAAAAGTGGCAGAAATTTGTCGTAAATTCAATATTGGCATGTAATAGCAACTTTCTTATACTGTCTTTCCATTTACCGATGATGGTCTGTCATGACGAATGGATCACGAACATTTTCACGACGAAGCAAAGGGGTATAGGTTATTTTTCTTGTGAAAGCTGGTGAAAAGGACAGAGAAAATGATTTGGTGATTAGTGCTTTGTATGATCATTTATGGAAACTTTTTCCCTGCTTCCATTTAGTAGTGAGGGTAAGTCGGCATTGTGTGGCAACGTAGCACACTTCTACGTCTTCTGATTGGTTATTTTGATTTTACTCCCGTGACGTCATGCGACTAGGAAAATTTAAATATTTTCCTATTTTCTCGCTATCCCAGGTTCAAAAAAAAATCGGGGATAAAAATGACAAGATTCTCATGACATGTTCCATCAAAAACAATAATCAACAAAAATCATGATACTAGTCCATTACCCTTGAATACGTAATCTATCAGTAGGTCGTCGTTGTACGGCACCAATAAAAGTATGTTAAAAATGGTGGATCCATCTTCCCTTGAAATAAGGATTTCTGTGAATATTACTTCCCACACCAGTAGGTGTGAGGAGTATTGTGATCGCGAAAATTTTCGATTTTGAGATAATACGCTTTTTGGGCGTCTTATTATATCTACATAACGAAAATCCACGTCACTGTCTGTCGGTCTGTCTCGGTCTGTCTGTTTGTACGCGTTTTTGTAGCCTCGTAATCTCAGTAACCGCTGCATGGATTGTGATGAAATTTGGGCAGCGTTATGCCGTGGGGTCAGTAGGTAATGTTCCTATAATTTTGAAAATCGCTGCATGGACAGCGAAGTAATTGGCAAAAAAGTAATCAATTTTAAATATTTCTCAAACTTTGTTTTTAGGCTTTTTTACTTTTTTTCGGCGGGGGTGAAATTGGGGTAGTTGGGGGGTATTCATAATCGGTTATCCATTGACGTGTGAAAGCAGCGGCATAACACACTTCTTTTGGCCGGGGGGCGATGATTTGGTTGCAAGGGGATCTCAGACAATAGAAAATAATGAACTGGTACCACCGTAACGTGTGAGAAGTACTGAGTCAATCAACTTGACTCCATTTTTGATGATACTTATCCGCCCAGGTTCCGACATAACGGGCACCTCGAAGAACTTCCAGGCGGTGCCCGGGTGCGGCATGAAGTGCACCGTGGGCAACCTGTCTTCCATGATCTCCCGGGCGAAGGACAGGTCGGAGATGCGCAACTTCGAGTCCCTGGTGCAGGCGGGCAGCTCGGGCAGCTACACGGTGAGCGGTGTCCAAGTGGAGGTGACGCATTCGCAGAACATGAGGCTGGGCCAGCTGATCGGCATGAGCGCCGCCACGGCGGACGACGTCACCGGCGAGTATGACGTCATCATAGGGAACAGGGAGTGGATGCACCGGAACGGGTTCGTGGTGCTGCCCGAAGTGGACAGGAACATGGTGGCAGAGGAGGAACAGGGCAGGTCGGCGGTGCTGTGCGCTGTCAACGGTAAGCGAGTTCAATACAGTGTAGTTAGCAAGACGTCACTGTTCAAATTGAATGCCATATTTTGAAAATTTGAAATGTTTAGGCCCGATTTTATCAACATGCATATCTAACAAAGACTTTGACAAAGCTTTTCTATTGGATGCTATTTAGCAAAAGCTTTCTATTGGGTATTGAGGGATATGTTAATAAGTATCATCCAATAGTATTTTATCAATATTGGAAATAAAACGTCAAAGCTGGATGACACTTTTGTCAACAATATTTTAGAATTAATGGATCAAAACATAGCACAAAATCAGAACAAACCGATTGATTTGCAAATTAATTCCAGATTTTTAATGTTTACCTTGCAGTCAGATTGATTATAGATTGGACTGGATGCATGTTTGTTATAGACCTCCTTATAGAAATATTCACAGAGGATGTAAAGATTGTAAAGCCACCGGAGCGCAGAAACACATTGTAAGGCATGCATATGAATAAAATTATATAAAGCATCTTATTCACTTTCTGACTATACAAAAGGTTTCTAGTTTAGGAAAAATAAGGTTATACGTTATAATTTTGCCAGCTCACAAGCTTTGCTGTTAAGAGGATAGGCAACCAGTAATGCACCCTTGTTAAATAGTGTGTCTAGTTTGTAAAATGCAATAAGATGTTATTTTTACCCCTTTTTACTATAATACAAAGGTATATTGCAGGTATTTATAATTATTATCTATTGTAACTTATTGTTTTATCAAAATAACGCAGTAATTTGAATTTCTTGTCATCGTATCATTACAGTAACAGTACATTTGATCCAGTGATCCAATGTATCGATTTTGTGAAATCTGATTGGTTGAGATTAGCAATTGCTTAACTTTTTGTTATTTTTTGTAGAATAAGGTCATTCAAACAAAAACTCCTTATTTTTCTATATGCGACGTTTCGACTTATATTAAGTTATCTTCAGGCAACATAAAACCAAGTTTTCATCGTTGGTATGACAATAATCATAAGAGACTAGATAAAAAATACTGGAATAATACGACATTACCAATGGTTTTAAAATATAACGTCACAAAAACAGTTTCTAAAGCGTCAAGTGATAATTCAAAACGGTCAAGTTAATTTTCCAACTCGTCACTTGTAATTTCAAATTGTCAGGTGTAATTTATACCAGTCAGTTTGAATTTACAATTGACGAGTTGGAAAATTAACTTGACCGTTTTGAATTATCACTTGACGCTTTAGAAACTACAGCTGGAAAAGGTGTAGATTTGAAATAGTAAAATATCATGGCACACAAATGTTCACGTGTTAAACACATTCTGTTATATTCTCATAGACATTCGACGGTTATCCTTAACAATTTTTTTCACTGTATCAAAATTTTCATCTTTTGTTGAAGTGCCGGATTGTTCAGAATGGGGTTTATCATTGATATCTTCTCAGCCTTCTTGGATGAGTTTTTATCACTAAACATTCATTTTTGACTCGCTGTATTCCACTGTCAACGTTCAAGAGTTTTGGAGGACATATAGTTCCATTTTTTACACAACATTTTTTTATAGCAAAAAAACACCGAGCACACCAAACTCTTCTAAGCTTTATATGTCAAAATCAAACTACGAACTCAAGCGGATTGATATTTGCTGGTACAAATTAGAATTGAGAAATCCACATGCAGATGTAAGCATGAAAATAAAAGCAATTCAACCCCCCATACACAGAGGTCTCTATGCCAGCCCGAACGAGTGACATCTAGATCTAACGCGGTCGGAGATTAATACCGACCCATCAGATCACCTGATGTCACAGATGCGGGCCGCTGGTGGTACCAGAAGATGTCGCGGGAGATTTGTCAACTGGCGGGATAGTCTCACGATTCTAGTTGGCGCTTTCGAGGTTTAATTGACGTGGCGACCGTAGCTCAACTGGCGAGAGTACCGGAGTACCAATCTGGAGATCGTGGGTTCGAGTCCCGCCGGCCGACGACTTTGTCCGACCATTTTTGGTACGAATTTACATCCAATTGAAATTGTTACTGTATTAGAAGACGTGTGGAAGTGTGGAGGTATAATTGGCTTGTATACATATCAATAAAATATTTGCTGTGTTCCAGGAAATATCGTAGGAATGGTCAGTGTAGCCGATGCTGTGAAACCAGAGGCTCATCTGGCAGTGTACACGTTGAAAAAAATGGGTTTGGAAGTGATATTGCTGACGGGCGACAACAGGCAGACTGCTGCCAGCATAGCCAGACAGGTGGGAATCACGAAAATTTACGCAGAAGTACTTCCCTCACATAAAGTTGCGAGAGTTCAAAGGTAACTATAGTTTTCGTACATGTTTTGTTGGGATTATTCTTTGTTTTTACGCATAAATAATCCCAGAGAAGGCAAGTGCCATTCACATTATAACATTTTTACCTATTCAGTGCATTATTATTCATCACAAAATAGCCAGATTTTCTCTATTTCTATAGTTTTTGCGATGCTGCTAAACGTTTGCGATACCAAAAATTTTCTATCAAACATTTCAAATTTCAAACACCTAGAAAAAAGGGGATATTTGCATTGAAACTTTGTACACAGCTTGGCAGTACCATCTCTAGTACACATGTAACATTTTTTGTCCATTCAGACGCTATTTACCTACATGGCACCTCTAAAAAACTAGAAACGTGTAACCGCAAAGCATGGCTTTTTGTCGATTCAAAAATGATGATATCGGTTGCAAATGTGGCGAGAGAGGTGGGTTGTGTAAAAGAGATAAATTGGTTGTGTAAAGATCTAGTAGACCACAGCCCCAGTTTACGCAGTTAAGTCCCTTTGAACGGGGTCGGATTGTAGGCCAACGAGAACGTAGTGCTTCTTTCAGAGCAATTGATGTAATCATATGGGCGTAGCGTGGCTACAGTTGTGCAGCAGGGCGCGCATGGATCCGAGAAGGGCGAATGTAGCGAGCTAGAGATTCTGGAGCACGTATAGAACTACAGACCGGCCAGATCGTCATTTGCGACTACTGGGCCCTCGAGACAGAATGCGATCCACTCGAACTGTTGCTGACACTTGGTATGCAGCTATAGGGAGGCTCATTCGAATCCGCACGGTGTACCACAGATTGAATGCTAGTGCTCCCATTCCCTGAAAATCATTGTTACTAACGGTTAGATTGGTGCCAAGAACACAAACAATGATATGCTGAGTGGCATCAGACGGCCTTCTCCGACGAGTCCCGGTTTTGTCTGGCGGCACATGAACGACATGATCTTTGCTGTTGAGCGTCATGTACACCGTCCTATTGGTTTGATGGTTAACCTTTGCATTGTACTGGTGCTGTTACCGAACACTATCTCCTAAAGAAACATTTCTACAATATGAGACAGTTCAGTACCTGCTGCGCTATAGCCCAGCTGCCCTATCAAAGCGTGAATTCATTCTGGAGGAACGTTGACCTTCAATGGACAGTTAAGGCTATTTCCACTCAGCTACCAGTGGCGTGCCGAAAGGGCCCGCGGTGCGGGGGGCCCCAGGCATCCAGGGGGCACCGCTTAGACTCGACAACCTCAAGTAAAATTTTTACATAGAATACTTAATTTCATAGCAGCGGAATATGTCTATACCTCATAATTTTCCATATGAATAATCAAATTAAAGATATTTAGCCTTGTCAGTAAATTTGACAGCACGACAACATGGTCAAACATAGAATCCAGAACAACTAGAACAAATGGCAACGTTACACTGACGCGACGCGTATCTGTGCCGTTAATCGATGTTTGATCACATTGTACGTAAGGTCTATGAATTCTTATTCCTCGGGACCTCGAAAGAAAAAAATCAAAATATAAAGTTTAGGTCACACCAAATTTTTGTATCTATAAACCGTTTTGAAATATCAGTGTAGACAGTAGTTTCGTTTTCACTCAGTATATGCAGTATATTTTTTATGTAGAGGGGGGTCCCGTGAAAAAATTGCGGGGGGGGGCCCAAAGACCTTGGCACGCTACTGTCAGCTACGTCACCACCTTTCTCTCTAGAGTGGGATGGTTGGAGGCAAATCTAAGGGTACAAACATAGTAGAGCGACGAGGCTAGAGGCACAGCGACGAGGTGAGCGACGCGACTTAAATTTAACCGTGCATTGGAATTGAGTCCAAACATAGTAGAGATGTTACCACAGCGTTAAGCGACGCGACTTGCGCCGAGGTAAAATTTGGCATTAACTGTCACGTTGACAGTGTAGTTTTGACAAACAGCGGTATAGGGCACGAGTATAGATAGTCGCAACTTTTGTCTAGGTAAAATCACAAAACGTATCGCTCTACTATAGAATATGTGTTTCATTTCGTCGCTAGCCTCGCCGCTAGTCTCTAGCCTCGTAGCTCCACTATGTTTGTACCCTGAGGCATCCTTGATATCCCCTCTTTCTAATTCTTAATAATCTAGAATCGTGTATATGACCAAGCATTGTCTTTTTTCAGCCGGCGTTAAAACTAGAGAATATTTTTTACTTAGCAATGTAAAACACATAATTTTTGATCCATTACTTTTTGCTATACAGTAGCGAGTTGGATATAAAAGTGAAATACTCTGTATAATGTTACAATAGCTCATATTGCTAGAACGGTTATCATTAGCAGAATCTAAACAACCGTTCCTAAGGGCCGGTTGTACAAACACAGTTTAACTCGAGTTCAACTTTGAACCGAGTTCATTTCTAATTTGCTGTTGTACCAACAAGTTCAAGTGTTGACTTCAGTTCAACCTCGGATCACGTTGAACGGCCACCGAGGAGCGTTTAACGGCGGTTCAAGGTTTAAAATGGCGATGTTATCGACCAGCTGATCAGTTTCTAACCTGAATATCCGATGTGAGTTTGTGAGTGACATAGTCAAATGCGATATTTTCACTTGAGTTACATGATGGAGTACTTTGGCGAACCTTTGACCGAGGATGACGTTGTTAGAAAAAACGAATCGAAAAATGCCGGATGAAATTTGTACCTAATGTATCGTGAACAAATTCTCCATTAATTGTAGGCACATCAGCAATAAAAGTTTCCGCATCATCGTTGAATGTAGATGTGAATCCTGTTATTTGGGGTCCGATTATTTCTTTTATTGATATGTCCAAGTCCTGTATTTTGAAACCCAGCGAAAGCCCACCGCCGGTACTATGGATGTACTGTTTCCCATCGGCAAATTTTTGTTTTGTCCTTTTTTTTAATTTTCGTATTTGCTTTTCAGTACCTTTGCTTCGCCAAATATCTCTCCACGCAAACACAAGTTCATTCTTATATTTTTTTACCAATTCTATTAATACGGCCTCCTCCTTCGCCGTAAAATTAGTCGCCCTTTTTTTGGATTCAATTATAAAATTGCAAAATACCATCAAAATACTTCTTGACTGACAACAAAGTTTGATGAATGTCAGAATTTGACATTCATAGACGTGACATTAACATAACCTGCATAACTTTAAACATTAAAAATGAAAAGTAACTAGTTTCGCCACCAAATACCCTATATCCATTGCTACCAATCCTCTTTTGATCCAGTTCAGCTGATCCTTCCCAGAACGGAGTTTGTACAACGCGTCAACCGTTGAACCGTGTTCATCGCTGAACAAGGTCACGTGATCGGGAGTTCACTGAACATTTGTACAACCGGCCCTTAAGGGCTGAGGAAATAACCTGAGGATATTACCAAATTTCAGACTGCAATCGAAGGGCGTGAAGGTGTGCATGGTGGGTGACGGCGTGAACGACTCTCCCGCCCTGGCGCAGGCCGACGTAGGCATGGCGATCGCTTCCGGAACGGACGTCGCCGTCGAAGCGGCCCACGTGGTGCTGATGCGCAACGATCTGTTGGACGTCGTCGCCTGCCTGGAAATCAGCAGGAAGACCGTCAACCGGATCAGGCTCAACTTCTTCTTCGCCAGCGTATACAACTTGCTAGGTTCGTAAATTGCGGTTCGTTATACCATGCTGATTTTATAATAATAATAACAAGCCAAGGCACAAGTAACACAAGAGTTTAAAGACCGCCTCATTGAACTATTAAAAACAAAATTGAATTCTGAAGAATCTCACAAAAGCCATTAATACATTTGCGATACCGGTACTCACATACTCCTTTGGCATCATCAAGTGGTCACACACGGACATAGAAAAGATCCATATACTTATACGAACAGAACTTACAAAACACAGAATGTCACATCCGAACGCGTGCAAGGAGAGGCTTACCATAGACATAAAACAAGGAGGCAGAGGAATTATAGACATACAGTCACTTCGCACAACACAAATACAAACACTCACACATTTCTTCCACACCAAAGAAACTAACTTACATAAGGCAATAGTAAAAGCAGACAAAAACTATACACCACTTAACCTCTCTAGTCCAGATCACGTAGCAGACACATACAATCATATCCAATCACAACAAGAAAAAATAAACACCTGGTCGCAGAAAGCACTGCACGGCAAACATAGATACCGTGTCACCCAAGACCATATTAACAAAAAACAGTCATACACCTGGTTGCAGGATGGCCAGCTGTTCCCAGAAACGGAGGGTTTCATGCTTGCTATCCAGGACCAAGTGATTGCAACACGAAACTACAAAAAATATATAATTAAAGATCCATCCATAACAGACGATAACTGCAGAAAATGTCACCAACAAAAAGAAACTATAGATCACATAACAAGCGGGTGTAAAACTCTTGCTGGTACCGAATACACAGCCAGACATAACTCTGCGGCCAAGGTCATACACCAAGCATTAGCCAAAACAAACAAACTAATAGAAAACACAGATCCATATTACAATTACACTCCGACATCAGTACTCGAAAACGATCGGTACAAACTATACTGGGACGTTGAAATGCATACAGACAAGACTATCCCAGCCAATAGACCAGATATAGTTTTCCAGTCAAAGGCCGACAAAATTACCTATTTGATAGATATTGCCATTCCAAACGATGTGAATATCCAAAACACCTACGCTGGGAAGATATCTAAATACACGGACCTTGCCATGGAGATATAACGACTTTGGAAACAAAACAAAGTCACAATTGTCGCCCTCATTATGTCTGTATCAGGCCTTACACCAAACACATTTGCACAACACCTTCAACAGTTGGGCCTGGACGAAAAGTTACACAAAGTATTCCAAAAGTTTGTAATCTTGAAGACTTGTAATATTGTGCGATCCTTCCTAAATTCCGATCAATAATAGGCCGGGTGTTGACTTGGCACAGCCCGTCAACACTTGTTGCTACCGCAATTATGCGAGAGGAACTTAAAAAGTCAGATAATAATAATAAATCGTCTTTATTTCCTTCAATTTACGATAGGCGAAGTTTAGTTATAGCTAATCTGCCACTCACCCTAAATTAAAAACTTACATATATTTATAAAATATAGCGAAGGAGTGGTCCATAAGGAGTTTGTGCCACCTGGGACAAACCATACATCAACAATTCCACGCCACAGTACTTTTTTTATGGTCAGCCTCCCGCAAAGGCTGAAAACGCTATGGCACTGTAGAAGCGCTGCGAGAGGATAAGTGTCGGTGCACGTTACATTTGAAACGCTGTAGGTTGTAGCCGTCGGGAAACAAATTCCCCAGCAGCTCATTCCATAGCGTCTAAATTCTCCAAAAGAGGAACGCTGAAGGAGACTGGTTCGGACAGTAAGAAGCTCGACCTGGTAAGGATGAGCTCGCAGAGCCTCTCTAGTGTTTCTGGTTCGGACGGCCTTTGGTGTTATTATCTGGCAGAGGTCACTCGAGCATCTTCCGTGATAGAATCTGTAAAACAGGGACAGGTCAGCCGCCCTTCTTCGATGTTTCAGGCTGTGGAGTTCCTTCGTGAAGTTAGGCGTATCGATTAGTCTAATTGCTCTTCAGAATAGTGTCCAGAAGCTTTAGAGAGTGCTTCGGAGCGCATCCCCTACAGCAATACTGCAGCAATGGTCGGATATATATCTTGTAGAGCAATGGTCGGATATATATCTTGTAGAGCAGCAGTAGTTGCTCTAACTCTGGTGTATACAGTTTCCTACAGCGGAACAAAACTCCAACCTTCTGGGATGCCTTTTTAGCAATACTGACGACGTGGTCTTGCCAGGACATGTTATTGTTGATGTTGATCCCCAAAAGCTTGACGGAAGGTGACTCGAAGGTTGAGTGATCCTCCATTTCCACAGTTGGTAAGCCAACATGAGACTTCTTGTCAGTGTTATTGCTTGAGTTTTGTACTTTATTTACTAATTCCCACTTGGCAATTGTTTTGATATCTACGTTGATCTGTGAGGCATGTTGCTGTCGCCGACGTACCGTCTCCTGG
The DNA here is from genome assembly GCA_951848785.1 of Callosobruchus maculatus. Classification (NCBI taxonomy): domain Eukaryota; kingdom Metazoa; phylum Arthropoda; class Insecta; order Coleoptera; family Chrysomelidae; genus Callosobruchus; species Callosobruchus maculatus. The sequence goes on along the minus strand of CATOUR010000009.1, from coordinate 969,003 downwards.
GATGATAGTGGCTAGTGTCGTCCAGACATCTTAGAAATGCTTAAATCTTAATACGCCATGGCAACTCTCCTATTTTGAAGAAGATCACATTGTTATGTCTTAACATTTATATATAAAAGTTTTAACGTATGTTGCAAAAGAATTTTTTTCAAAACTCTGGAGGCAGTTTCACCGTTGGAAACAATTCAGAAATCGTTACCATGGTAGCTAGTCAACATCTAAATGTAACAATAAAACCATTTTGGTTATTATATAAGTTGTCAAAATGTCGTACAAATTAGATATTCGGAAGAATATTTACAGTTTAGTTGGACGACTTGAAAGAAAAAAGAAATAGTTCGCCTATATCAAGATCAAAATATTTCTGTTGCCACAATCTGTCGACCGATACGTGAATGCGGAGAAGGTATTCCTTGTATAAATTTATCAAAAAGTGGACGTCCAAGAGCGTTGAATGCTGCTACAGTCAAAGAATGGTCAACAGAAGTGAACATCGAGTTGGAACTTCAACACGAAAACTTGAACGCATTTTTTGATGTCAATGCTAGCACAATCTGTAGAGAAATGAAGAGAAATAGCTTAAAATTCTGAAAAAGAAGAAAATGTCCAAAGTATTCCCCTATTCCCCAAATCAGTTAGAAGGAATTCTTCAATTCAATTCTGTCGCAATTTACGTCTTACTCATTTTGCTGCAACATAAAAATTATTCTTGACGATGAAAAGTATTTCACATTTTCGAACTCAGAAATCAAAGGCAATGATGGATTTTATACAAGAGACTTTGAATCCTGTCCAGATAATGTAAAATTTGAACGAAAAGAAGAAGAAGTTTGAAAACAAAGTGTTAGTGTGGTGCGCTACATCAAACAACGGTATTGCACAGCCGTACGTTGGACGAGTTAGGACCGAAGCGGTTACCGCAGAAGTCTATACTCAGAGATGTTTGACTAAACTACTCAATTTTATTAATACCCACCATGCTAATGACAATTTAATGTTTTGGCCAGATCTGGCTTCAAGTCATTATGCTTTGCATACGAATACGGAATACTTTTTTTACCACGAAACGAAAACCCTCCCAATCTTCCTCAAGCAAGACCTATCGAAACTTTTTGGGCTCAACTGAATGCCAAAGGTTGTAACAATAGCTGGGAAGCGAAAACGAACAGCAGTTAAGAAGAAGAATAATGCTAAAGATCAGAGAAATTGATTTAGAATCTGTCCAAAACCTAATGAGGAACGTAAAGAGGAAAGCGAGCCGTGGAAGATCATGGCCCATTAGCAGTACTTTAATACCATTTTTATATTAAGAAATATTGTTATTTTTTGTAGTTCTTGTTACAGTTCAAATATATTATGGTGATATATTTTTTTAATTTTGCTTCCCATACCGATTTTGAGATAATACGTTTTTGGGCGTTTTATGATGTGTACATAACGAAAATCCACGTCACTCATTTCCGTCGGTCTGTCTGTCGGTCTGTCTGTCTGTCTGTCTGTCGCGTTTTTCTACCCTCGTAATCTCAGTAACCGCTGCATGGATTGTGATGAAATTTGGGCAGCGGTATGCCGTGGGGTCGTAGTATGTAATGTTCCTATAATTTTGAAAATCGGTGCATAGGCGGCGGAGTAATTAGCAAAAAACAAAAAAAAAATTGAATATTGCTGAAACTTCGTTTTTAGGCGTTTTAGGGGTCCCTGATCATTTTCTACTTTTTTTTGGGTGGGGGTGAAATTGGGGTGGTTGGTGGGTGGGGGGTTGTATAATTGAAAAATTTGTTGCTTTCATAGTAGACTGTCCACTGACCTGTGGAGGAAGACCTGGCGACATAAATAACTTTTTTAGGTCCATCCGAACATTGCCTTTGCCTATTACAGACAGCAAAGCACTTAGAATTTTTTTTTTGATGTAAACATACGAGAGTATTGCGTCAGATCGTTGTAACGAGGAACTTTTGAATTGATTTTAATGAAATTTTGAAACGGCATTACTACCATGGCGAAGATGGAAAACGCGTATGGTTTTGATAAATCGTGCCAGTGGCGGCGCAGAAATAATAAAAAAGCTAAAAAGATAAAAACAGCTCAAACTTCGTTTTTAAGCGTTTTAGAGGTTCCTGATCATTTTCTGCGTTTTTTTTGGGTGGGGGTGAAATTGGGGTGGTTGGGGGTTGAAAAATTAAAAAAATTCTTGTACTCATAATAGGCTGTCCACTAACCTGTGAAAGAAGGTCTAGCGACACAAATCACCTTTTTAGGTGCATCCGAACATTGCCTAGCCTATTACAGAAACTAAGGGACTTGGGGTGGTTGGGGGGGGTTGGGGGTTGAAAAATTAAAGAAATTCTTCTCTCTAACTCATAATAGGCTGTCCACTAACCTGTGAAAGAAGGTCTAGCGACACAAATCACCTTTTTAGGTGCATCCGAACATTGCCTAGCCTATTACAGAAACTAAGGGACTTAGAATTTTCTGTATACTATACGAGAATTGATTGGTCTAAATCGTTTTGTATTTTGTAACGTGGACACTATTAAATTGATTCTAATGAAATTTTGACACAGTATATTGTTACCGTGGTGAGAATGGAAAACGCGTATGTTTGTTAAAAATCTTGTCAGTGGCAGTGTAGCAATAATCAAAGAACGCGACAAGTATAAAAGCAACTCAAATTTGGTTTTTAGATGCTTTAGGGGTTCCCGATCATTTCCTACCAGTTTTTTGGGTGGGGGTGAAAGTGAGGTGGTTGGGGGAGTGGGGGTTGTAAAACTGAGAAGTTTGTAGTATCGATAATAGGCTGTCCATTGACCTGCGAAGGAAAGACCTTGCGGCATAAGATAATTTTAGGGGGGGGGGTGGCAATTATTTGGTTGCAAGGGATTTTAGACTAAAGCTTCATGCTATGGGAAAATAATAAACTGGTATCAGCGTAATGTGTGGGAAGTACTGAGTCAATCAACTTGACTTCATTTTTTTGAAAAACTTCTCAAAACTTTTTCAACGTACGTTATGCAATCAATCCGGTTATTGTACTTGTATGATTTAGATTCATAACCTAACTTTTTCCCGCCATTTTCCAGGCATCCCCCTAGCGGCGGGCGCGTTCAGCATAATCGGCTTCATGCTAGCCCCTTGGATGGCCAGCGCCGCCATGGCGTTGAGCTCCGTGTCCGTGGTGGGTTCCAGTCTGCTGCTGAAGCTGTGGCGGAAGCCGACCAAAGAGAAGCTGGAGACGGCAGAGTACCTGGCGACCAGGAACAGCGAGCAGCTGGACGCCATCTCCATACATCGGGGTCTGGACGACATCGAGGCGGAGGATCACGAAGCACCCTCCAAGCTGGCCAGGTATACGCTCCGTTTTTGTTTTCACTTTCTGACTCTAAGGGCCGGTTTCACCGGTTCCTGATATGTGTCAGATAGCCTATCTGACAGATAACGCCATATAAATTGAGGCGTTTATCGGAAAAACGTCATTAGTCCAAAACTAACATATTTGGGAAAATGAAAAAACTTCCCAGCATGCAAAGCTTTGGTTAGATTGATTTATTGCCATATCTGGTAGAAGTAAAAGTATACAGGGTGGGCCAATAGTGCGTGGGCGGAGGATTGTGGGCTTATTAAAAAATATTTCAAAAATCTGTCACTTGATCATGGTAGGGACCCTTGAGGGCTATAACGTAAAAATATTTTCACTTAAATTTTGACGTTTATACAGGGTGATTCATATCAAACCTACATTTTTTTAAATGGAACCCCCTATATATTATTGCATATTTGGATTCCGTGGTCAATTTTAGTGTGACTTTATGTATCACACATGGAACTTTAAACGAACCGTTTAGGCGCAAATCACCATTTTTGGTATAAGTAGGTATCAGAAAAAAATTGAATATCGCAACGATTATAAAACTTAGAAGGCCGTAACTTTGCGGTACAACTAAGCATGAAATGCGTCACATTAGGTCAGACGGCTTAAATTGAATTCTTTTTGTACTTGGAGAAATCAGTAGATTAATTAAGGAAACTTCAATCACAGATAACTTGATTTTTTCAAATGGCAATACCTATTTTGGTTTAAAAAATCGAAAAAATCGTCAAAATTTGAGTGAAAATATTTTTACGTCACAGCCCTCAAGGGTCCCTACCATGATCAAGTGACAGATCTTTGAAATATTTTTTATTAAGCCCACAATCCTCCGTCCACGCACTATTGGCCCACCCTGTATAGGACACATCGTCCACAAGCAGTAATTATTTTATTGTGAAACAAATATGAAAAAAACACAAAAAATACATGGACGTATGAGGTTTTTGAGAAACAAATGTTAACAAATTAATACAAACAGCATGAAAATAAAATAAATTCCGATACAAAAAACAAAGAAAGAGCGATAGCGAACAAATATACCTAATACAAAAACCGACTAACTGAAACAATCAACTCTGGCTAACCAAAAAGCCCGATATCTACCAGTCAGTCTTCGCAAATATTATCATCGTTGTCGATGACAAAGTTACCAGCAGTGTCACGTGCTGTGTTGTACTGTTTTGTTATCAAAATCATGCACACAATGCACAAGTGAGTTTTTTAGGTGAAAGAATATGGACTTATGATGTTTTTAGAAGAACAAGTCAATTTTCCTATGTAAATAGTATGGAACCTATAACATTTTTTTGAGAAATAATTACTTCTTTCCATATATACAGGGTATTTACGATCTTAATGCCATTATGTAAATTACGAATATTACACATCATTGTAATGCTTCTACCACAAATTTAATACGATTATCCCAAATTTGAAGTTTCAAAAAAATCGCAACACTTTCTGATAACACAGAATATGCGGCAACAAGTCTAGAGATAATAGCGTTTGTTTACGTGAATATCTCCAGAAACACCTGACAGAACCTAGGGCGAATACCGGGCAATGTTGTCGGATTGTGATTTTGCAGTCATACTTTTTTAGTTTTTTTCTGTTTAACGACGCGTTAACTAGTGAAATGGTAGTGGGGTTTCAGATTCGAAATATCATGATCTATCGTTCCTCCAAATTAAAGCACTAAGATCGTAAACACCCTGTATGGATGTTAGAAATGCGATGATGCCATTATCTAAATTTTGGAAAAAATTGACTTATGAGGTTTTTCCGAGAAACGCCTCAATTATATGGGGCTCTCTGGCAGATAGGCTATCTGACACTTATCAGGAACCGCTGAAACCGGCCCTTAAAGTAATAACCCCGAAGAATAGAATGTCTCATTGGTAGGGCTTGCTTTGGCTGTACTCGTAGGTAACAAAGTAATATAACGATTATGTCCCCCCCCCCCGAAAAAAAAAACTAAAGGGATCTAGATGATGCAGATACAATATTTCTTGGAACTTATGATAACAATATAAAAAAATGCAGTCATGTTGATTGACAATATGATTTGCTGACGATACAACCCTTATTGCTGCTTCACAGGAAGAACTAGTAGCTCTATTAAACATCTGAGAACAACATAGTGCAGCGTATGGTCTTGGTATTAACACAATAAGATCAAGGTTATGATCGTAGATAGAGAGCATGATAATTATCGAGAGATAAAGTCAATAGGCCGTTGTGATGTAGTTCAAAGTTTTGTGTACCTAGGTTCTTTGATCGACAATTCGGGTAGCCGTGAAAATGAGATTCCACGGCGCATTCAATGGGCACGTGTGGCCATGACAAAGCTTACTAAAGTATGGCGTGACCGTAACATCACTAAAGTTACAAAAATGCCTCTGGTTCAGCCTCTTATGTTCTCCATATTTTTGTATGCCTTGGAAACCTGGACTGTTAAAAAGGCAGATCGGGCAGATGCTTTTGAAATGTGGACGTGGAGGAGAATGCTGAGAGTTCCTTATACCGCCCATCGAACTAACGTTTCCATAGTGGATGAGCTCGGCAATCCAAAGAGACTATCCTCCATTGTGTCGACGAGAATGCTTACATTCTTCGGACATATACACAGAAGCGATAATATGTAGAAACTTGTAGTTCAAGGGTAATGCCTCGGGTGGGCGGCGCCGTGGCCGTCCCCCTACACGCTGGGTGGATACGACGAAACAGTTGCTGGATATGAGTATCAAGAGCGCCACTGAACTGACAGTAAATCGCGAACGGTGGCGAGCTACAGTTCTCAAAACTATTGATAACATTCGTGTCGGAAATACTCTAACTCCGACATTTTACGAGTTCAAAACATGTCTGTTAAGACATTGTGACTATGATGATGACTTAAAATATTGACATCACTAATACCAGTGCCTCTCCGGGAAACTAAATCTCCTCTCTTTTCCACTCCTGGGACTGGGAAGGGTCAAAGAACGATTTATCCAACCTTACCCTAGGCAAACTGTTACTGCAACCGATTATTGTTTGGAATAAAAGGTCCTTGCTTACTCCGCAAGAGGGAGATGATTCCAATAATTTGGTTCACAGAAAAATTGGAAAAATGAAGGGTACCGGCTACACTACTACACTACGGTCCCCTATACTGAGGAGTCGTACTTCAGTAAGAAAGAGAGCTGTCGTGCAAATAGCGGTGGGAGATTCACACTCACCCAACAGCCGACTAGATGTCTCTGGATGACTGAAATACATGGTTCGCAGAGAGATACGGGGGAGTAGTGGGTGTCGGCGGAGTTGACACCTTGTCGTCGGCGCTGTATATCGGCTGCATCACGGGGAACCGTGGTGTAGTTGGTACCGCGAAGGCCTAGAATGCCGGAGACGCTGGTTCGAATCCAGCCGGTACCTTTCATTTTTCTGTGAACCAAATGATTCGATTATTGTTTGATAAGCTCGAAAAAGCCAATAGTTCATTGAATTAAGAGAAGCCAGGGATATTAAAATTTCTGGTCATTAGAAAAGAAGAAAACTGTAGCAGCTTTTATTGTTACAAATATGCTAGTTTGATTCTGCCTTACATGTATTCTTTTCCTTATTAACGTGGTTGATTTTTTTCGAAAGGTTGAACAAAACTGACAGAGACAGGGGTAGAACAAATAACGAAGTCCAAATAATTAAGAAGTGCGCTGGATCATGACACAACCAAAAATTACCTATGTACATAAATTTTTTGTAAGTTGCAGTGTGAGGCTTTTTGTTTTTCACATTTTGTAATTAACCCATTTGATATAGTACTTATCAAGCATGTATTTATTTTTCATTTTTGTTTTTGTTTTCTATTATAGTGTTTTACCCAAATTTTTTGTTTATTTTTTTTATTTTACATGTTTGTGTTTGTCTCACCTTCCTTTAATTATCTACCTACCAGAAGTATTCTCTTTATGTAGATAAGAGAATATCTTATAACTGGCGCAGTAGAAGTTTGCAGCACTAGCCGTAAGGGAGTGCTTTAAACAAACAAATGAGATAGAATAGAATAGAATAGGATTTATTGTCTCATGATCATTATACAATGATATAAGACTAGTCATATAAACAAAAAATAAAAAGTGTATCGAGATAATATAGAAAAATAGACGGAATATAAATATAAACAAACAATACTTGAAACCTGGTACATATTACCATTACCGCAAGTTGAATATCTATCTATCTATCTATCTATCTACTTTATCTACTACCGTAGCAATGTATAGTAGGATTTAAATACATAATTACAAAGCATTGACAACTTAACCTCACTTCTGTCACTAATATAAATACTATAGATCGTTTGAATTAGTGCTTGACGTTTCGTAGCCTCGTTTGCAGTTACTATAGCGTCTATTTAATCATACGCATTTCCAAGATATCGGTATTGGTATCTAGAAGGCGGATGGATCGTGGGTTATGATAAATAATTCATGCTGTTTGTTTGTCAACTAACAAAAGTAGGAAAGAATTTACTTGAGTAAATTCCAACGGCCCTCTCACTGTGGAATTTCTTGCTATAAACATTTAATTTTTTTTATTATATTGACAAAAGCGGATTTTTCCCAGACAATTAATCAATATATTTAACATTTAATCTTAAAAAAAGAAAAAAAAAAGTTGTTGTCCACGGTGAGATTCGAACCCACGCCCTTTCGGACTGGTGCCTAGCGTCTTCACCGCTCGGCCACGATGCCTGTGCTTCAGAAATATCAATACACCGTACATAATACGTCGTCAGTTACCTGTCGTAATTTAATTCAATTTTTTTTAAACCTGAAGCGATATTAACAAAACCATTTTTCCCGGAGTAGTTTTTTCATGCTGATTCCGAATCTGTATTTAGTTTTCCTCTAGCACCTGTAGTTTTGGCTATCTTTTGTATATGGACCATCAGTTTTTTGTTTTATGGTCGTGAGTGAGAGCTAAAAATCATCACGAGTAGAACGGTACCCCCCCCCCCCCCGTCACGCCCTGATAGGGGAAGAGAGTACTATCCATTCCAAAAACGTTCGTCTTTTGTGCTGGACGTTGTATTACTTATTTAAGAATAGTTTGGTAATCGATTTATTACTTAATGGGAATAGATAAACTATACAGCGGCCTAACCTTGAATTTGAGGGCCAAATTTCTTAGGAAAGCAGATATGGATTGGAAGACCTTTTTTGAACTGCAGGAAAAATATGCATATAATATGGGAAAGCCACATTTTTTTGCTCTTAAAAAATTCGCACAAATATCTTCCATCCAACCTCGATTTTTCTATCGAGGGCTTCAAAAAACGAATCAAGGATCATATAATACGGCCCGATTTTATATCAACATGGGCATTTTAACAAAGACTTGGACAGAGCAGCCCTTTCAAGAACAAGCATCTGTCAAAGTACTCTGAAAATGAAGTTTACCTCAAAAAGGTCAAAAATGACATACTTTATATACAATCGACCATTTTGAACCATCTAGTATCTTTTCCAGTCTGATTTTCCTTCCCAAATGGGTAAAAAATTGCATTTTCTTGTTTAACAAAAAGTTTAGCAATTGCTAACCTCAACCAATCAGATTCCACAGAAGCGGTACATTTAATCACTGGATTGAATATAAATTACTGCATTATTTGGATAAAACCATAATTTACTATCGATAAAAACTATAAATACACGCAATATATCTTTGTATTATAGTAAAAAGTGGTAAAAATAGCATTTTGTTACATTTCAAAAGCTAACCACACGATTTAACTGTTAGCCAAGTTATTTTCCAAGTGTGCATCTGCATTACTGGTTGCCTATCCTGAACGGCAAAGCTTACCAGCTGGCCTATAACCATATAACCTTATTTAAATTTTATGTAAACAACTAAACAAGAAACCTGTCGTATAACTTGTATCCAGTGGATCTATTGTCAGTGATTTGTATGGTCAAAAGTGAATCAGGTGCTTAATATACTTTTGAGAGAAAGAGCAGGAGGGATTGTTATTTCCATGTATGCCTTACAATGTGTACGCTGCACCTTTACATCCTTTGTGAATATTTCTATAAGAAGGTCTATAACAAACATGCGTCCAGTAAATGGAAGATTCTTCATAAAAGTATGTATTTGTCTATAATCCATCTGACTGACGGAGGTGGGATTATTAATTATTAAATAAGGTAGTTGCTGTGATTGATACTACTTTTGTGATTCTGTCAAAAATTATCGCAGTTTGCAATTAGTAATTCATGAAAAAAATGGCATTAATTTGCAAATCAATCGCTTTGTTCTGATATGATTTTGATCTATGAATTTCTAAAATATTTTTGATAAAAGTGTCATCCAGCTTTGGCTTTTTTTTCAATATTGACAAAATACTATTGGATGATACTTATTAGCATAGCCCTCAAAAACCAATAGCAAGCTTTTGCTAAACAACACCCAATAGAAAAGCTTTGTCAGAGCCTTATGCATGTTGATAAAATCGGGCCTAATAATAATAATGTGGTTATGGTCACTAGATCCCTAGGCGGAATGAGGAATACACTGTTTTCTGTCTGCGCGCAATGCCGATATGCCGTCCGGCGGCGCACATCTTAGCCGTCAGAATGCAAAAGGCAGTCATCTTTGGGGTTCCTCTGTCTACTTAGGGCGCACGATTAGTGGACCCAGTGATTGTTCACCTCACGGTGTGAGGAGTAGTCAGTGGGTGACGTCTGAGCCCGGGTTACGCCTTTTTTGTTTTTTGAAATAATATTGTCTTTATTCCCACATGGTTTTATGATGTATATTTTTCAGGTTGATGGGAATGAACAGCAAAAATGCGCGACGTTTGCTGCTGAGTAATGAGGACGAGGAACCGACGATCTCGTTCAGCAAGGGTCACGAGGTTCGACAGCCCCTCATGTAACCTTCTTCCTCGTTTTTACGATACAACTGTGGTCTCTCTTTACTTATTCGAATATTGTTTTAATTTTATTTATAGCCGTTTTCGGCATACCTAGATTTTATTGTTTTCTCCTATTTTTTATTGCGAACTGTTTACATTACGAAGAGAAATATACGTATATTATTAAACTGTTTTTTTTATAACCTAGTTGTATCCAAATGACTACTACTACTACAGAGCCTATAAGAACGCCTATCTACAAATAGCAATAAAATGTCCTTCCTCTACTACAACAATCCTGAAGTCAGCTTACATACGATTGTTGAGATACACATTTTTGTATGAGAACTGCAGAAACAGCGTGAGATTTTTGTCAACGTAACTTTATCTCTAGTTTTGTAGTTTTATAGAAATTATATATTATATTAAATGAAACCAGCTCGCATAAAAGTCGCAATTACTCACCGTTTTTTTTTAAATCGTTTACAGTAATTAATATCATTGATAGTAGAGTAAAACTTCAATATCTACTAGCTCTGCTGCGATCCTGATAGCAGTTTCCCTACGGTTGATTTGAGACAGGAGCTTTTACATGTTTGTATCAGGGTCACAGAAATGGCGAGAGGTACATGTCTCCTTACTGCGATCCTGATAGCTATTTCCGTGCGGTTGATTTTAGACACTTTAATTTTTGTATCAGGGTCACAGGAATGGAGAGAGGCATTTGTCTTCTTACTGAGATCCTGAAGTGATTCCTATTCGGTTGATTTGAGACAGCTTTATATTTTTGTATCAGGATCACAGAAACGGCAAGAGGTGTTTGCCTCCTTACTGAATTCTGATAGCAATCTCCAAATGGTTGATTTGAGACAGGAGCTTTACATTTTTGTATCAGGGTCTTAGAAATGGCGAGAGGTATTTGTCTCCTTATTGCAATCCTGGAGTGATTCCCATTCGGTTGGTTTCAAACAGGAGCTTTACATTTTTGTATTGGGATCACAGAAACGGCAAGAGGTGTTTGCCTCCTTACTGCATTCTGATAGCAAAGTTGATTTGAGACAGGAGCTTTACATTTCTGTATCAGGGTCGCAGAAATGGCGAGAGGTATTTGTCTCCTTACTGCGATCTTGATAACTATTTCCATGCGGTTGATTTTAGACACTTTACAATTTTTGTATCAGGGTCGCAGAAATGGCGAGAGGTATTTGTCTCCTTACTGCAATCCTGAAGTGGTTCCCATTTGGTTGATTTGAGACAGGAGCTTTACATTTTTGTATCAGGATCACAGAAACGGCAAGAGGTGTTTGCCTCCTACTGCATTCTGGTAGCAATCTCTAACCGGTTGTTTTGAGACAGGAGCTGTACATTTTTGTATCAGGGTCACAGAAACGGTGGGAGGTATTTGTCTCCTTACTGCATTCTGATAGCAATCTCCAAACGGTTGATTTCAGACAGGAGCTTTACATTTTTGTATCAGGGTCGCAGAAACGGGCGAGAGGTATTTGTCTCCTCACTGCAATCCTGAAGTGATTTCCATCCGGTTGATATGAGACAGGAGCTGTACATTTTTGTATCAGGGTCACAGAAACGGTGGGAGGGATTTGTCTCCTTACTGCATTCTGATAGCAACCTCCAAACGGTTGATTTCAGACAGGAGCTTTACATTTTTGTATCAGGGTCGCAGAAACGGGCGAGAGGTATTTGTCTCCTCACTGCAATCCTGAAGTGATTTCCATCCGGTTGATATGAGACAGGAGCTGTACATTTTTGTATCAGGGTCACAGAAACGGTGGGAGGTATTTGTCTCCTTACTGCATTCTGATAGCAACCTCCAAACGGTTGATTTCAGACAGGAGCTTTACATTTTTGTATCAGGGTCGCAGAAACGGGCGAGAGGTATTTGTCTCCTCACTGCAATCCTGAAGTGATTTCCATCCGGTTGATATGAGACAGGAGCTGTACATTTTTGTATCAGGGTCACAGAAACGGTGGGAGGTATTTGTCTCCTTACTGCATTCTGATAGCAACCTCCAAACGGTTGATTTCAGACAGGAGCTTTACATTTTTGTATCAGGGTCGCAGAAACGGGCGAGAGGTATTTGTCTCCTCACTGCAATCCTGAAGTGATTTCCATCCGGTTGATATGAGACAGGAGCTGTACATTTTTGTATCAGGGTCACAGAAACGGTGGGAGGGATTTGTCTCCTTACTGCATTCTGATAGCAACCTCCAAACGGTTGATTTCAGACAGGAGCTTTACATTTTTGTATCAGGGTCGCAGAAACGGGCGAGAGGTATTTGTCTCCTCACTCACTTGTATCAGGATCACAGAAACGGCAAGAGGTGTTTGCCTTCTACTGCATTCTGATAGCAATCTCCAAACGGTCGGTTTCAGACAGGAGCTTTACATTTTTGTATCAGGGTCACAGAAATGGCGAGAGATATTTGTCACCTTACTGTAATCCTGATAATTCTGAAGTGATTCCCAACCGGTTGATTTGAGTCAGGTGCTTTACATTCTTGTATCAGGATCACAGAAACGGCAAGAGGTGTTTGCTTCCTTACTGCATTCTGATGACTATTTCCATGCGGTTAGTAGACACTTTAATTTTTGTATCAGGTTGCAGAAATGGCGAGAGGTATTTGTCTCCTCAATGCAATCCTGAAGTGATTTCCATCCGGTTGTTTTGAGGCAGGAGCTTTACATTTTGGTATCAGAGTCACACAAACGGTGGGAGGTATTGGTCTCCATACTGATTTTAGGTTCTATTTAATTTTTGTATCAGGGTAGCAGAAATGGCGATAGGTATTTATCTTCTTGCTGCAATCCCGAAGTGATTCCCATCTGGCTGTCTCAAATAAGACAGGAGCTTTTGTATCAGGATCACAGAAACTGCTGGAAGTTGTTTTCTCTACTACGATCCTAATAGCAATTTTTAAAACGATTTATTTGAGATAGGAGTTTCAAATTTTTAAGACAGGGCATTTTTGTATCAGGATCACAGAAACGGCGGAATGTATTTGTATCATCTACTGTGCTCTTTTAACTGTTGATTTCAGACAATATCTTCAAGTTGTATCAGGATCACATAAAACCAACAAAACGTATAATGAAATCTTTATTAAAAAACAGTTTTCAGGTAGTCTTGTCAGGTCACATCGAAAAATTACAATTACTAATCCTATCCCTAAATTTTTAACAATTAATTAGAATAGTAAATATTTAAAAATTCGATTAAACACATAAGCGTAACACAAATTAATAACCTTAATATTAAAATTCTTCAAATGAGATTTAACTTATATCACAGGTGCTGGTGTAACTTGGAATGGGCATATCTTCTCTTGTTTAATTCCTCCTAGAAAAGAATATATTTTGTTTTCGAAAAATGGGTAACAAATAGATTGCATTTTTCCTTTACGAATTACAATTAAAAAAATGTTTTAACCAAATTAAATCCAGAAAGTATTCCATAATGAACTCAAATGCCCAAAAGGATTGAGATTGAGAGACATAAAAGAATAAGTTTGGAGACCCTTACTTGAATGGTGGACATCCGTGGGGTCCCTCTGTTGCCACACCTCGTCCATTTCCTTCTTGAACTGAGGTTCGTAGAGGTCCACGTATTGACCAAGGTCGCGTTCGTCGAAGTGGAGGAAGCTCACCATCCAGCAACTCTCCTCCTCGAAGGACACTTCCGACCGAGGCAGCAGCATGCCGTCCCTGATGTAACCCCAATGGTCACTATCGTCCAGGGTTTTCTCAGATACCTGCAATCAACAATGAACTTTTTTTTATTTATAACTGAGCAGACCGCGTATGCAGAGCCTAAATACCTACAGCACCGCGGCTGCTGTGAAAGGGTTATGTTAGGGAAAGTTTGTTAACGCGAGATTTGGATGGGCCAATACCCGCAGGCCCAAAAAATACATCTCCTGATAGTCCGTTCCAAGCCTTGGACCTGGGAATAAATGTGCGGTTGTACCGCTCACTTCTTGATGTATGAAGAACTACCGCCTTAGGATGAGATGCAGCGGTCGCGCGGGTGCATCTGATAGGAGCGGTGAGCGGCGGAACGATAGAGGATCGCTCAAAGGAGCAGATTCCGTATGAATATCAGTAGAAGAGTGAGAGATCACCAACAACGCGCCGGTGAGAAAGTGGCTGGAGGTGGCGCGTTAAGGTCAGGCCGCCAATTAGTCGAACTGCCCTTTTCTGGACGGCATCTAGTATAGACAGGGTAGTAGGGGCAGCAACTCCTCAGACATGAGAGCAACACTCTAGGCCAGGTCTTATGAGGAGAAGTACTTTCTGGCTCTAAATAGGTACCCAAGCTTCTAGCAACTGTTCCAATTGACGCAACGTGTTCGTGCCAGATCAGATTTTCTGTAATGTTGACTCCTAACAGCTTGAATGAGTGACTCCTTGGCAACCAACCAATTTCAGTTCACTCAATGCAATGGTGGATTTAGAGGGGGTATGGAGGGGGGTATACGCCCCTCCCCCTAGAGCTGTACGGAACATGTTATGTTATATTTATATAAATACCAAAAGTTGAGCGGCAACACTGGTTCGCTCCCCCCCTAGACCTATAATCGAAACACGGAATTGTACAGGGTGACCTAATAAGAATGGACGCCGGCAATATCTCGGTAACCGTTAATCGTATAACTTCGAGCAAAAAATATTATTGGGTAAATCGGCTAAGACAAATCACTGGAAATTATTTTCAAATTCCGCAAGCCGTTAGGGGGCGTAACTGTTACGGTCAATCAGAAAAACGGCTTTTTCTCAAAAACATGCAAATAAAGGTGTATTATAAATTTTACCATCATGTAGACAGAACAATTCTCGATTTTTTTTTTGTTAATCGTTTTTTGCTCTATCTTGTAAGATGTAGTGGTGGGGGAATGTCATAAAGCTTTTTATTTAAATGGCCATAACTTTGGTAAAAGTCAACGGAATTGAACAAGCTACAGTATATTCAATCCCAAGACAGACTTCACATAAACAGTCGCATGCAGCATTAGCGTGGTTACTGTCCGCTGCCATCTGCGAACGTGCCTGCTATAGTCCAGTGCAATTATGGAATTTTATATTACTATTTAAAAGAGTTGTCCTATTAACCCATTGCAACTTAAAAGTAGCCAGTTGCCAGTTTCAAATGATCATTTAGGCAATGAACACTTGACATCGCATATTTGGAATTTGATTTCCAGTCAGTCTTGGGGGTTTTTACTTGCCGGATTATAACATACAACACACACACAGTGTACTGGACTACTAGGGACCCTACCGACATGAGCCGATCACGCACGCGGACTTGTTTTCATTTGGTCTAGCTTGGCTGTGAATATAGTATAGGTCTCGTTTGAAAGAGCTTTTCTTGCCTAGTAATCTGTTGTATAAAAATGGTCCAAGTTTATCTTGACTTAGTAGCTACAGGGCGGTATTTGACATAATAACAATTATTACGCATTATTACGAAAATTTTAAATGGTATGCTATATCTCTTTTAACATAGATATATAGAGCACAAAATTCCTAAAAAGTCAGCAAACGAATCAACTTCCTAGCGATTATTTCAAACCGGAGATATCAATAAAACAAGTATTCTGACAAGTGTGCTGCGAGTTTCAGAAACAATAGCCGCCCTATAAGGTTACAGCCTCCGTCTAATGGTTTTTTAATGTGTGCGTGTGAGACAGCGGCGAAATTCCCAAGTCTCTTGCTACACTTGTCAGGCTGTACATATAAATAGCAAAAGTAGGTAGAGCTTTTCTTTTGCTCTTCAGAAAATTATAGCGCGTCAGTCAATTGACTCACTGACTCAATGTAATAAACTGTCACAAACCTTATCGTTGGAACGGGGACTCTCAAGGATCTGTTCGGGAAGCGTCACCATTTTTTCCACTTGAAAAGCTTCCATGGTCATGGTATTGTTGTTTAGGGTTTCCGCCATTGCGTTGAATTCGGTTTGTTTCTTCTTCGGGGCTTGACGCTTGTTTGTCGTAGATTTTTTGACGTTCGGTTTCTGAGAACGTGGCCTTCCTCCTAAAACCGACACAGCAAACAAGATTAAGACAAGCAATATATCGGAACTGGGCAGTAGTAGGGAATTATAATTTTGGGGGTGTAGATTGGAGCAAATCTAGTATCTTTTCTTATTATTGTGTCACTCAATGAAGTATTTGTTTTTGGTCACGTGACGTCCGGGACACCCTGTATATTTGTGACTTTTTGTGTTCCTCCCTATAAAACAACTCCATTAAACTTGGGGTCTAAAGTGATTAATTCAAGAGCTACCGATACTTAAAGGATGGTACCACTACCATTGATTATAACATGTACCCCTAAAGTTAAATTACTTTGGTTGTGTTTCATAATGGTAGTGGTACTCAGCATACTTATATTATCTCGTGGCCTGTGCGTGTGCAGTTTTTTAGTTTAAGTTTATTTTTACCTCCCACACCGATAGGTGAGGGGAGTATTGTGATCGCGAAAATTTTCGCTTTTGAGATAATATACTTTTGGGCGTTTTATGATGCCTACATAACGGAAATCCACGTCACTCTTTTCCGTCGGTCTGTTTGTTGGCGTTTTTCTAGCCTCCTAATCTCAGTACTCTCCTACCCTCCGCATAGATTTTGATGAAATTTGGGTAGCGATGTGGTGTGGGGTCGTAGTAGCGGTAATGTTGCTGCAATTTTGGAAATCGGTGCATGGGCGGCGGAGTAATTATAAAAAAGCGAAAAATTTAAAATATTCCCCAAACTTCGTTTTTAGGCGTTCTAGGGGTTCCTGATCATTTTCGACTCTTTTTTGGGGGGGGGGGGTGAAATTGGGGTAGGGGGGGGGGTTGCAGAGCTGAAAAATTTGTTGTATTCATACTAGGCTGTCCTTTGACCTAAGAGAGTAAGACCTAGCGGTATAATACACTTTTTTAGGTCCATCCGAAGATTGCCCTATCTATTACAGAAACAAAGCGACTTTGAGAATTTCGGATATATACATATACGAGTTTTGCTTTAGATCGTTCTATATTTTATAATGTGGAAACTACTCAATTGATGTTAATGAAATTTCGGCACAGTATTACTACTTTGGCGAGGATGGAAAACGCGTATGATTTTTAGAAATCGTCTCAGTGATGGCGCAGCAATATTAAAAAAACTAAAAATATGAAAACAGCTCAACCCTCGTTTTTAGGCGTTTTAGGGGTTCTTGATCATTTTCTATTTTTTTTTGGGTGAGGGTGAAATTGAGGTGGTTGAAGGGTTGTAAAACTGAAATTTTTTGTATTCGTAATAGTCTGCCCATTGACCTGTGAAAGAAAGACCTAGCGGCGTAATACACTTTTTTAGGTCCATCCGAACATTGCCCTGCCCATTACAGAAATCAAGAGACTTAAGAGAATTTTCAGATGTATACAAAATACATAAATAAATACGAAACTTTTGAATTGACTTTAATGAGTCTAATGACATTTTGACACACAGATTTATTACCGTGACGATGATGGAAAACGCGTATGGTTTTTAGAAATCGTTTCAGTGGCGGCGCGGCATTAATAAAAAACTAAAAATATAAAGACACCTCACACTTACAGACGTTTTAGGGGTTCCTGATCGTTTTCAATTTTTTTGTGGGGGTGAAATTGGGGTGGGGGTTTGTAAAACTCAAAAATTTGTTGCATTCACGATAGATTTTCCATTGACCAATAGTCGGTGAGAATAACACACTTTTTTGCGGTCGGGCGAGCGATGAAATTGGTTGCAAGGGGGTCTAGACTAGCTTCATGCTATGGGAAAATAATAAATAAAATAATAAAACTGGTATCATCGGAATGTGTGGTGTGTGGGAAGTACTGAGAATGAGATGACAGTCAATCAATTTATAACTTGACTTCACTACATTTTTATATTTTATTTTGTAATAAACAACGACGTCAAACCTTCGAACATTAAATAAAATATATTCGAAGCTCAGACGTCGTTGATCCCTGATATATTTTTTAATTTTAAGGACTTTATCAAAAATCCCAAACAAATTTTTCAATCGTTTGAGTTATTTATTATTATTAATTAATTAATTTTAGAAGACAATTAACAGAGTTAGTGCCAACTGTCTTCTACAACTCTTTACTTGTGTTTGTACATTGTACAATTAAAAATTTACTCTATGCTCTACGTTTAGATTAATATAAAAAATCGCAACCCACTCAGACTGCCCCACATCCGTTCTCATTGGCAAAAACCAACGAGTGAACGATCATCGATGACGAAATGTCAAACCTGAAAAGACTCGACAATCATCTGCCTCACGCTCAAGATGCGGGACTATGTCTCCTCATCATGGTTGCGACGACTCTACGTTTGGGTAGAGAGTATGCGAAGATCTACTACAGAAATGATCCTGTGAAGTATGATCTTGTCTTTACGTTGCCGACTCAGGTATAGCGTATACATTTTATCGAGTGTATAGAGGTAGTATATAAAGTGGCGACACACAGTGAGCAGTAGATTAAAGTAGGCTATAGCAGGATAATATCAAGTGGTTTTAGAGTGGATTTCTGCTCAAGGCTCCCGAGCCTTGCCTTCCGTTGGATAGACGATCGATAGGTGGTACCAGATTTGTAAGAAAAATAAAGTGACTTAAAAAAATATGAGCATTTCTTTTTCTTTCTTTCTTTATGGTAATCAAAAATATTGATATATCGTTAGCTTTTTGTAATTCCTTGTTTTTAATATTTATTTTTTTAATTATAATTACTGGGTAGTGCAAACAATTTGGGTCTGGTGAGCTTTAAGTACGAAATAGAGTGCGGTAAGGTAAGAGGTAACGTAAGACGTAAGAAAATAAACCTGTGGAATCAGATGAGAGTGTTTATAGTCGTAACGTAAGAAGTAACGCAACACTCTCATCTGATTCCACAGGTTTATTACCTTACGTCTTACGTTACCTCTTACCTTACCGCACTCTATTTAGTCCCTTAGGTATCCACGAATTTCGGCGTATTTCTGTTTCTTTTAACGTAAACAGGACAGTCGAAATCTGCGGATGCAGCAGCTTTCACAAAAAATATTATAGTAAATAGGATCGCAAAAAAGCTAACGACACGCGGTGTTCCCAAGCGGTCACCCATCCAAGTACTAACCGCGCCCGACGCTGCTTAGCTTCGGCGATCGGACGAGAGCCGGCGTTTTCAGCGTGGTATGGCCGTTACCTGGTAAAATTGTTTACTGTGCCCGGTATTCAAGGCCTTCTGTTCATAAGACATTAAAAAACAAGCTTAATCTTATTCTATTAAGAAAATAGTAATAGTTGCAAAAAAAAGCTAACGACACGCGGTGTTCCCAAGCGGTCACCCATCCAAGTACTAACCGCGCCCGACGCTGCTTAGCTTCGGCGATCGGACGAGAGCCGGCGTTTTCAGCGTGGTATGGCCGTTACCTGGCAAAATAATTGACTGTGCTCGGTATTCAAGGCGTTCTGTTCATAAAACATTAAAAAACAAGCTTAATCTTACTCCATTAAAAAAATAGTAATAGTTGCAAAAAAAGCTAACGACACGCGGTGTTCCCAAGCGGTCACCCATCCAAGTACTAACCGCGCCCGACGCTGCTTAGCTTCGGCGATCGGACGAGAGCCGGCGTTTTCAGCGTGGTATGGCCGTTACCTGGCAAAATAATTGACTGTGCTCGGTATTCAAGGCGTTCTGTTCATAAAACATTAAAAAACAAGCTTAATCTTACTCCATTAAAAAAATAGTAATAGTTGCAAAAAAAAGCTAACGACACGCGGTGTTCCCAAGCGGTCACCCATCCAAGTACTAACCGCGCCCGACGCTGCTTAGCTTCGGCGATCGGACGAGACACAGATCACAGAAACACTTATAGATATGAAACTGATATAGTCAATTGTCAAAAACTGTTCGTATCACACCCCCTGGCGTTTGCGATTGTAACTAAAGCTTATACAGGGTGTTACCTTCAAAGGTGGCATTTATACTTGTATGAATGAATAATAATAGATGTTTACGCGGATCACGCCTCGGACTGGTTTGGGACTGATTCGAATGAAAAGCGCATCCGCATTATGATTAAGGACGTTCGTAGTATATAAATATTGCACGTAAGCTGGCTCGATTTACATCACAGAATCAGTTTACATGAATTTACACACCGCGAACGCCCGTAGTCATACTGCTCCAGCGCTTTTCAAATTTCACCCGAATCAGTTTGGCACGTGATCCGTGAAAACCTGTAATAATAATAATTAGTAATAGTGTCTTTATTCTTCCAAAAGCAACATAATAGTAAACTTTAATGATAACATAAAAAAATGAATATGCAATCAGAACAACCTCAAGGAGGAGTTCACCTTGATGGTGTTCTTCCACTCAGCCCTTGCCAATATTAATACAATGAAAAATTATAAACAATTACTTATCCTAACTTAAAAACAATGTACAACATTGTAAAATTGATCCTTGATTTACTTTTGTAACCAATTTAATATTAATTTGTTTACCAATTTGAGCAAATATAAAAAAATGCATAATGCACAAACAAAATAAACGTGAGCTGTATGTAGAAATTATTGTTTTAACGTCCTTGGTGGAAATAATCTGCAAAAGTTGATCTTTTTGAGTCTAACAGTATGTTTATGACTTTTTATTTCTATTCAATTCATAAGCCCTCATTCAATATTCCTCACGTATAAACAATATAGGTGCTATTGTACAATAAAATAAATACTATGGATCCTTCTCTCAAATTAGTGAAAAAAACCAAAAACATATAAGTATCTACTTTCTGAGACAAATTCTAGGAGATAAAAACCAAATAATTACTTGTATCCATATATTTATGTAGATTTATAATATAAATCAAAAGATATAAGTGGCCCACTATTTACTTTTAAGATTAAGTTAATGCATAATGTTGTAACAAGAAGATTTTACAAATACTAAGAAACAAATAAATTTCAAATATTTACTTTTACGCTACAAAAAAACTGTTGGGCAAAGAGTGATAATATTTTTTCAGCAACTTTGAAGCGCTCTTTATACTTGATCATGTTTTTCTGCATCTTTCCCATCTTTACGCTCCATTTTCTAATAGTTGTGTAAAACTGTTTAGCTTGTGGACTGAGTTGACTACTTCGATTGACATTAGCCAACCCCAAAACAGAATTCCGCTCAGAGACACCTGCAAAAAAATATAAACTAATTAGAAAAAGACATGGGTTGCCACCAAAAATATATATTTTTGAGGATAACAGCATTTTCCCAGTAAAAATCATTATAATTAACCTAAATATTCTGACGGATATGTTAGCACAAAAGAAATAATGTATCCATCAGTGGCAGTGGCAAGAAATTTTGCGTGGCCTCTTTTTTTTAATAATATTTTACGTATATATACCGGATGTCCCAGAATTTCCTTGACACGTGATATTTTCGTAACGAAAAACAGTTCAAGCAAGAACTAAGTGGTCCTTTTGTAGGCACTATAGGGTCTATCATACTATGCATTCAAAACATTTTTTTTGTACGTCAACCACTAAAACTCACCCCCAACTTTTTTTTTCAAATAGCACCCCATAAGTTTTCCTACACAAATGATATCCCCATTTTATTTAAAATCTTGTGGTACTTTTAATTTTATGCGAACGCTTATTTTTTCCGTAAAATCTTAAGCATGAGACAAATGAAATGATAATTTGCTTGACCCCTGATATTTTTGTAACAAAAACGGATAAAAAAGAAAATTAAGTGGGTTTTTCAAGGGTAGTGAATGACCTATCATTCCTTGCTTATAAACCATTTTTTTCTTACTTAAACCCCTGGAGTCCACCCCTAGCTTGTTCTTTCAAATTTCAATCCACAATTTTGCCTGGAAAAATAAATTCCTCACTTGAATTTAATTATCGTAGTGCCTTACTTTTTATGCCCCTATTGCAATTTATCGTTAATTTTTTTCGTTTAATCCATGAAATCGTAAGCATGAACTAATTAAAACACATGTGTGGAAAATATGTTTTTATTATCATGAATCAACTAATAAAAAAATGTGACAACAAAACTAAGTGCAAACACGTGAAAAAGTTTTATGGCTACATCGGGCCGCGCCAACCCCGTGTGCAGGGTGTGCCCCGCACACGGGCGCCAAAATTAACGATAAATTGCAGTAGGGGCATAAAAAGTGAGGCACTACGATAATTAAATTCAAGTAAAGAATTTATTTTTCCAGGCAAAATTGTGGATTGATATTTCAAAGAACAAGCTAGGGGTGGATTCCAGGGGTTTAAGTAAGAAAAAAATGATTCATAAGCAAGGAATGATAGGTCATTCACTACCCTTGAAAAACCCACTTACTTTTCTTTTTTTCCGTTTTTGTTACAAAAATATCAGGCGTCAAACAAATTATTATTTCATTTGTTTTATGCTTATGATTTTACGGAAAAAATAAGTTTGCATATAAAATTAAAGGTACCACAAGATTTTAAATTAAATGAGGATATCATTTATGTAGGAAAGCCTATGGGGTGCTATTTGGAAAAAAAAGTTGGGGGTGAGTTTTAAGGGTTGACGTACAAAAAAAATGTTTTGAATGCATGGTATGATAGACCCTACAGTACCTTCAAAAGTACCACTCAGTTCTTGCTTGAACCGTTTTTCGTTACGAAAATATCACGTGTCATGTTCTATATATTTTTATGTTTGTGACTCAAAAATGTTGTTATATAAACTGAAATGTATTGGGATACAAATAAACATTATTATTATTATTATTAATTCTGGGACAGCCGGTATATATATACAGGGTGAATCCTAAGTTGATTTTTCTTTAAACTGTGTATAGAATTCATTAAAATAAACTACGTTTTCAAATAACTTTTATCCAAAAACTGCCAAATAAGCGAGATACAGAAAAAAAGTAAGTCTAAACCCTGATCTGGACTTATGTATTAAGACGCACCTAGTCTCTATATGTTTAGTCTTTTTCTGGAATTTTTGTCTTATCGCCAGGTATTGTATCTGTCAATAATAACTAGTCACTTTCAGTTTATCGTAGTTAGTTTTAAATTGGAAAATCTTAATTTTGCGTTTATAATAATGCGTCACTTTTAGGAATTACCAATTTAAAATTAACAAATTTAAACAGAAAGTGACTATTGCACTAGCTGACAGGTGCAGTGTCTAATAGATAAGATAAAAATCCGAACAAAAAACTGAACAGATTACATTTTACTTCCCACACCGATAGGTGAGGGGAGTATTGTGATCGCGAAAATTTTCGATTTTGAGATAATACGTTTTTTGGGCGTTTTATGATGTCTACATAACGAAAATCCACGTCACTCATTTCCGTCGGTCTGTCTGTCTGTCGGTCTGTCTGTCTGTCTGTCTGTCTGTCGCTTTTTTCTAGCCTCGTAATCTCAGCAACCGCTGCATGGATTGTGATGAAATTTGGGCAGCTATATGCTGTGGGGTCGTAGTAGGTAATGTTCCTATAATTTTGAAAATCGGTGCAGGGGCGGCGGAGTAATTAGCAAAAAACAAAAAAAATTAAATATTGCTTAAACTTCGTTTTTAGGCGTTTTAGGGGTTCCTGATCATTTTTTACTTTTTTTTGGGTGGGGGTGAAATTGGGGTGGTTGGGGGTGGGGGGTTGTAAAATTGAAAAATTTGTTGCTTTCATAATAGACTGTCCACTGAACCATGAAGGAAGATCTAGCAACATAAATAACTTGTTTAAGTCTATCCGAATATTGCCTTGCCTATTACAGAAACCAAAGGACTTAGAATTTTTTCTGGTGTAAACAACTAAACATACGAGAGTATTGCTTTAGATCCTTCTATATTGTGTTACAAGGAAACTGATGAATTGATGTTAATGAAATTTTGACACAGTATTACTACCGTGGCGAGGATGGAAAACGCGTATGGCTTTTATAAATCGTGCCAGTGGCGGCGCAGAAATAATAAAAAAAGTGAAAATATAAAAACAGCTCAAACTTCGTTTTTAAGCGTTTTAGAGGTTCCTGATCATTTTCTGCGTTTTTTTTGAGTGGGGTGAAATTGGGGTGGTTAGGGGGTGGGGGGTTGAAAAACTGAAAAATTTCTTGTATTCATAATAGGCTGTCCACTAGCCTGCGAAGGAAGACCTAGCGACATAAATCAACTTTTTAGGTCCATCCCAACATTGTCTATTACGGAAGCTAAGGGACGTAGAATTTTCTGTATACATACGAGTATGTATTGCTTTAGATCATTTTGTATTTTGTAACCTGGACACTGCTAAATTGATTCTAATGAAATTTTGACACAGTATTACTGCCATGGCGAGGATGGAAAACGCGTATGGTTTTTATAAATCGTGCCAGTGACGGCGCAGAAATAATAAAAAAACTAAAAATATAAAGACAGCTCAAACTTCGTTTTTGAACTTTTTAGAGGTGCCTGATCATTTTCTGCGTTTTTTTGGATGGGGTGGTTGGGGGGGGGGGTGGAGGGTTGAGAAACTGAGAAATTTTTTGTATTCATAATAGGCGGTACACTAACCTGTGAAGGAAGACATAGCGACGTAAATCAACTCTTTAGGTCCATTCGACGACATTGCCTAGCCTATTACGGAAACTGAGGGACTTAGAATTTTCTGTATACATACGAGTATTTATTGCTTTAGATCTTTTTGCATTTTGTAATGTGGACACTATTAAATTGATTATAATTAAATTTTGACACAGTATTATTACCGTGGTGAAGATGGAAAACGCGTATGTTTGTTAAAAATCGTGTTAGTGGCAGCGTATATAGCAATAATCAAAAAACTAAAAGTATGAAAACAACTCAAACTTCATTTTAAGATGTCTTAGGCTGTCCATTGACCTCTGATGGAAAGACCTAGCGGCATAAGACAATTTTAGTGGGAGGGGGAGGCTGCCGATGATTTGGTTGCAAGGGGATCTCAGAGTAAAGCTTCATGCTATGGGAAAATAATAAACTGATATCACAGTAATGTGTGGGAAGTACTGAGTCAATCAACTTGACTCCATTTTTTTATTTTGGAGCTCGCATATTTTTCAGTTTTTCTAAATAAAATTACATGAAGAGCTAGCTTTATTCAACGACTTCAGTACGCAGTTAAGAAAAGTATCATCTGTTGTGGCCAAAATTTTGATTAGAAACACAGGTCACTACATAAAGGAAACTGCCACGCTTTCGGCAATGTTTATTGCCATCTTCGGGGCTTTAACATTGAGGTTTACTCGCTACTGTCCCACTTTTTCAATGATAGGTATGAATCATGGGGTTAATAGGTATTTTTTGTAAAGAATATTAATAACTAGGAAACAGACCTTTTAACTTAGTATCTACTTTCTTGTTGCACAAAGGCGGGCCCTTACGCCACTGGTATCCACACCATACATGCAACAATATTTACCTCTATTAAGTCTTGCAACTGTAGGTACAGTGTGTGGTGGTCGCTTGGGTGTAGCGTCTTCACTAGACATAGGCTGGAGTACAGAATTATCACCTGAAAGATAAGTAAATATAGTTAATTTTTTATGACTGTAATATACACCGTATGTCAAGACGAAAACCAAAAAAGAAATCGTACTTAGGTTTCGGAAGGTGAAGACGATATCAAAGGAATTATTCTGAAATTTGCATTTGTTACAGAGAAATCAACGTTTGAAGTTTGGTTTTAAAGATAACTGAAACGTGTCTGGCCCACCTTATCTCTTTTCCACTTTCCAGATTTTCTTATCTATTTTACAGCAAAAATCGGAGATCATTTAGAAGGATTACACTTTAATGTTCTTGTCGATTGTTCACCTCAATGATCAGATTTTTGTAGTTTTCGTACCGTACAAACAGGCACATATCCAGGATTTGGTTTGGGGGGGTGTCACTTAGTTGACCTTTCGGGGGGGGGGTCCAGATTAGAGTTGCCACCTTAAATCCTTAAATTTGCGGGGGGGGGGGAATTTGTGGATTCCATTTTTTAGGCGGCATTTTATAACGTTTCGGGGGGGGGGGGGTCCGGACCCCCTGGACCCCCCTACATACGTGCCTGCGTACAAATGTGATACGAGCAGCCACATACTAATCATTTCGCGATCTAATTAAGGGCAACTGAACTTTTTAGGTTTTAAGAATAAATATATAACTCAAACATATTAATACATAAGCCGGTGCCAGAAATCATTCTTAAAGTTTTCGGGATTCGTCCTGGGACACGGTATACAGAAAAATGTTTGCACAATGTTACAACTTGCAATTATGATGTAATTTCGCAAACAATTGATGACAGGATTTTTTAATTCTTGCCCAAACAAAAATCACAGCAAAATCTATATGTATTTCAAAATTGCTTACAAAATTTAATGTCATGTACAGCTGATTTTAACAAAACTGATACAACTCATAAAGCACTTTTCTCAGATATTAGTATTATTGTAGATTCCTAAAGCATTAATAATGATTATGATTTCATTTACATGCAAAGTTCATCATTTCCATATCTTACTCTTACTGTTAAGTTAAAAAAAAACACTTTGTCAAATATATCCGCCTGATGACTGATATACTCTGTTAATAAAAATTTAATTTTTCAAGAACTGTTATCAGTTTTTTTTTAATCAGAAGTACTTTAATGTGAGGCATCTTTGTCAGGTTGGATATAAAATACACAATTTTCACCTTACCTCTTGATGTTCCTGGTAGAACTGGAAACCCATGAGAATGACTATCTTGTAATTCTAAAAATGAAAATAAATATAACTACATATATCTATATACGTGGTATAATAAAATTATATTATGATAAGTTGTATCAAATTGGAAAGAGGATATTTAGTAGGATATCATAAAATTTTTATTACAGGCTGTAACATATAATAATTCATGGTATTGTGGGTTGCAGTTTTAGGGGTTCGTTATACAATTTGGCACTATACGGTTGAAACTTTATTTTAAATAAGCATCTGATAAAACGCGGTTTTCTGCCCTATCCACATAGGTAGGGCATTGCCTCTTAAACTACATATATGCCCCATCCTAGCTAGGGCCACTCATTTGCACGTGCTATATGCATATTATACATATATGTAGAGTAGGTCTTCAAACAGTGCAGAAAAGAACACGAAGAATAATGTGAAATTCTTAAACAAAAATTACACTTACTTGGAATCAGCAGCGATGGCACAGCATTCTACATCAGCCCTTTCCGGCTTCCAGGTAAAAAGCAATTAGGGGTAAAATGTTGGTCGCACACATAAAACCTATTATAAATTTGTTCCCTTGAGAGTTGTTCATAATTATGAGGTTTGATCCTCTCCAGCCACAAGTCAAATAATTCTTCAATTGGTTTTGGAAGCCGATCTCGTTGACCCCGGCTTTCAATACAACCCGGCACACAACACTTCTTTTCGGGCTTCAACGTTTCAAAATTTTCCATCAGGAATGATCAATATAATAGATAGGTACTACCGATATCAAGAATATAAAAATATCACCATTCATATATATACGTTGCACACTTTCAAATTCAAACGCACCGTTCAAAAATTTTTAGATCTGTCAAAGTAATGTCAAAGCCCAAGCTACAAGCTGACAGAGGCAGACTTGATTAGTAGATATAAAATACGGTGACGCGCCGCGCGCGCCGTTGGTGTTTGCGATTGGATACAGAACAATTTTTGGCGGGAACGGCAAAGTGACAAATCTAAACTTTGTTTCTGTGATCTGTGGGACGAGAGCCGGCGTTTTCAGCGTGGTATGGCCGTTACCTGACAACATTTTGTTCAGTGCCCGGTATTTCAGTGTTCGATTCATAAAACAAATAAAATATTAAAAACAAACTAAATCTTCCTCTACAAATTAAATGATATAAAAATTAAAAAAAACAATGCACGATTTTTCCAAACGGTCACCCAACGATGATTGAAAACTGAATATTGTATACACAAAAATATCGAATGTAGGCAAACCTATTAACTGCGGCTTGTATTAAGAATTGCATAAGCCTCATATTAACTTTTTGATTTACCAAAACAACATTACTTACATTTATTTAGATTTTGATACATAAATGTTAACGGTTATCTCTCGTTTTTGTATCGAATTTAAGGATGTTTTGTGGTAATCTCACAGTCTTACAGATGTGAAATGTCAATGATTCGCTCATTTAAAATTACCAAGAAAAAATGCAAAGAATGATCTCAAGAAGCTAGCTCCAATACAGGGTTGGGATAAAGTATGGAGCCAAGCAAATAACTTTGGAACGGAGAGAGTGATATTGCTGAAAATTTGCAGGCAAGTGTAGTGACGTCTAATGCATCCGAAGACGTTATGTTAGCTATTAATGTACTTCCGGTTTAACCGGAAGTACCGTCAACTTTTTTAAATTAAATGGGACACCCTGTATATTTTTGCAGATTTTAATTCATCTTTTTTCCGAATACGTCCATAGTGGGTTTAGTATTTGTTTCTTAAAAAATTTGTCTCACAAATTCGTCCGTGGCGGTCTGCGGTCTTCCCGTTTGAAGTAATTTTTTTGTATTTTCTTTTTAGTCACCGTCAAACGTGTTATAGGACCCCTGTCGGGACGTAAATGATTAAAAGTTGACACACTTCTTTGTGAGTTCTCACGCGATCGCCAAAATCGACTTTGAATGACCGGCATTTTAAACACCTGAAATGATAAAGAAGCTTTATCTTTCCCGTTTTTTACAGAAACTAATGCTAAACCCACTATGGACGTATTCGGAAAAAAAGATGAATTAAAATCTGCAAAAATATACAGGGTGTCCCATTTAAATTAAAAAAGTTGACGGTACTTCCGGTTAAACCGGAAGTACATTAATAGCTAACATAATGTCTTCGGATGCAATAGACGTCACTACACTTGCCTGCAAATTTTCAGCAATATCACTCTTTCCGTTCCAAAGTTATTTCCTTGGTTCCATACTTCATCCCAACTCTGTATAAGTTTCAATTCCCTAAAACAAAATCCACATAAATCGCTGTAGCGAAGTTCGTGCAATACATAAATATATCAAAGTCCTTTGCAATCGCAACTTTATTCTTTAAACTGAACGAAAAATATCCATATACAATTTTGAAAATAGTATCTCCATATCTTGACAACACAGTTCAATGTGTAATGTGTAGCAGTGCATTGACAGGTTTAGGAGTTCCTCAGGGATTCATTCTAGGACCAGAATTATTTATAATTTTTATGACTAGCCTTGTTACTTTGTCGTGAGTCTTTAGAGTCTCTAAATCTATATGCTGCAAAACTGGAAGGATTGAAGGCTTATCCTAAAACTGAATTGTTTTCTTTTCTTCAAATATTTACATTATGTGGTACTCCGTATGTTTTTTTTTACCAGAGCTTGATAGAGATACAATGTCCAATTATTCTGTTTAGCTAGAATATTTTTTGATGTAAGTACTTTTTAGAATATCAATGTCGCTAGAACTTACTTTTTCTGACTGGGGAAGACACTGCACAGCAAGCTGAGACGTCGTTTGATGGCGAATTACTTTCAAACTGAGTTGTCTGCACATCTCCTGATAAGTCGGCCACTAAAAAAAAATATTCATGAATCGCGAATAGGAAGTTGTTAAAATTTTTGCGATATTCTGTTCTTATTTAAGTTTTTGGTAGGTACCTAAGATTACCCAAGTAGCATTTTGTTAAAATAGTCCACCTCCCAAGAGAAATTAACCTGTATAAGTCAAATGTTAGTAACTGTATACTTAAATAATGTTCATAAACTCAGAATGTCTTGGAGCGTTCAAATCATTGACGAAAATTAGTTGAAATGTACCTAATTAGAGTTCTAATAGTCAGATGACGAAAAGGTTGAAATAATTGGTTAAGAATTACAAGAAACATACCTAATTATATTAACCAAAAAATCTTTGTCTGCGAACATCAATGCAGAGGTAATAAATTACCTAGCACTAACCTAGAATATGCCCTCAAAGTTGGAGATTTTTTTGGGCATTTTTATAGGGAAAAATTACCTTATTTATTACCTAGAAAAACTTCTTGGAAGTTAACGACATAAAAAGGTAAAAAAGAGGTTGAACTGTTCACTAAATAGCCTTCTTAAGTGCCACGAGGTTACAGGGATATTTTTAGTAGGTGTTTATCCTAATTTTAACTTTGGCACTAACTTTGAGGGCAAAAACTCTATTTCTATAGACCTATAACAACAAATGTCTTGATGGAAGTTAAAATTACTTGGAAATACTCGCTCAAAGTTGAAGTGCCCAAAATTGCCCTTCATAATTCCCCACTATACCTACTGTATCCTACACAACAGCATTGTTCCGATATTTTGCGCAGTTCAAGTTATAAAATTATTCTGAAGATGCCTAAAGCTAAAGATTTAAATCTGAAACGGCATACATCACAGTATTATAGAGTAATAAAAAATATAGGAAAAGTAGGCACTGCTGTTACGGAAAATAGTTTTAGTCCTTGTGCAAGTTATTCAACCAGCAATGAGTCATTAACCTCAAGAAATGATCCTGATCGTATTCATTCACAGAACATGACTTAGATAGGTACTGATGAAGTCTTAAGTGATTGGGTACAACTCTTGATCAACTGAGGATATTGGCTTTAAAATATGAAATAACTATAACTGCAGTTCGAGAGCTGTTAACTATTCATGGTAGAGATGAACTGCCAAAAGATGGAAGGACCTGGGACTGTTTTAAATAATTTAATTTTGTTGAATGCACGAATGAAAAATAAACAAAATGTGACGCACCCCATACCGAATTATCCAACAGGAACCTAGTTTCGCCTTAAAATAGACTTTAACCTTAAAGTAATTTTTTAGTCTAAAATAGGAAAACTTTGCCCACGAGGTTGAAAATGTACCTCTGCTTCGACATCATTATGGAAAACATGTGCTATTGGTTAAAAATGGTAGCAATAAATCCCTATAGGTCAAAATTCTAAAAGCAGACATCTTTAATTTATATTTAATCATACATAAATTCCTATTTCTTCAAATATGCTAGATCAGTCCTTCTAATAACAAACAAAACAGATGAAAAAAAATATGCTGTTCTATATAGCTAACAACCGCGCCAGAAAATACGTATATATAATTTGAGGTTATATGGGTTTCAGAATACCTCATTAAAAAATATTTACTAAATTTGTTAAAAAAGCTCATTTTTAAGGCGCCTTAATTTTGTGTAACTATTATGTCCACATTTTACGAAAAAGTTCATTCCGCATAGAATCTTTATTTTCAAGTAACCAAAGAACAAAGTTGAAAATCAATCCATTATCACCATTTAACTGTTTATGAAGACAGCACCATATCTATACAGGCAGATGGCCATATTATAATCCGTAGTTCACGTATGTTTATGAAAGAAAAGATCAGAACTATCATGTTTTCTTTGTTGTTGTTAAAAGTGTTAAATTTACGTCGGATTTAGGTTATGCTATAGGGATAATGTCGACGATTTTACTTCATTATGACCTAAATAGCTGTAGAATGTCTACATGTTATTCTCGACCTATTGGTTACAAATTCCTCTTCGACTTCATATTGACCTCTAGATTACTTTAGTTTTATTCCCCACTTAGGGAAAATGTTGAACAGTTAGAAGTAAATAATCCTTGTTGAAATTAGTCATGTAACCTGTACGGTGGTCGATGTGAGGTAATTTTAACTTAGAATGCTTGTTGGGTAACGATTTCCATTGGAACGAACGCAAGGTAACTATTATATAGATTGGGGAATTTCTTATTATTTTTAAAATCAAATAAATTATTTTTATTGAAAGTTAATTTGTGGGCATATTTTTCGTTTTCTTTTCAACAAGCCGACATGTATAATAATTTAATAAAGTATGGTTTCTGCATCCTAGTAAAATCTAACAAACCATATTTATGTGGGTTTAGATAGATACATAGATACTGACTGTTTTTCATGGATTTCTGTAAAACATTAAACCTAACATTTTTCTTGACTACGTTTCGGTTTATTTTGATCTAAACCATCCTCAGATGTCTATAAATACATAGTAAATGGTCTGTATATAATAAAAATAAGAATAAAAATACAATAAAAATCAAAACAAAAAATTAAATAAAAGAACTATAAATAATATGCGAAACTAGAAATACAACTAACTATTATACTAACAAACCTACTTACAATAATATCAGATGTCGGTTACATTTCTGTAAAATTTTTGTTTTTGTGAAGCAGCCTCTACGGGTTGAGAGAGCTGAATGACCTGCACGGCATTTTTAAGATGTTGTAAAATACACAGATGTTCTTAAGTGGTGATAAAAGATTGATGGAACATGGAACAATAGGGGTGAAAGTTTTTGTATCTATCTATGTATACATTTATAAATATGGTTTGTTAGATTTTTCTAAGATTCAGAAACCCTATTTCATAAAATTATTATACAGGGTGTAACTAAATACGTGTAAAACATTTAAGGGGGTGATTCCTCATCGAAAAAAAGATAGGATGTTTCATATAAAGAGATTTCATGGGAGCATCCCTTGTTAAGATACAGCCCCTTAAAGGGGGTACATACAATTTGTTTAACAATTTTTTTCACAAGCACTAACAAAGCTACAATATTGAAATTAACCTGACATTTTATATTAACAGAAAAACACTTAACCAGTAATTTATTTGGTTTACCCCATGGTTTGAAGGGGTGGAAAACGCAACCCCTAAAATTTATTTCCAATGCAACTTTTTGTCTCATTATTCATTATTTATAAACAAATTATTACCGATAGCCTCTTTCATTCTAAATAAAAAATGTCTCTTGGATTTTTTGACCAAAATAAACCAGTTGGCAGCAAAACATTATTTTACGAACAAGATACATATCGCATATATTCGTAAAGAAAATTTTTGCTTATACAGAGTATTTTCAGTATTGTATTTTCAACTTTGGTATGCCGTGACTTTATCGATAACCCTGTATATTATAAAATATTTTTAAAAGGTAGACCTTAGCTTTATTTACAACTTTTTTTCATAGACTCCATTTCCACGTGGTAAATTAGACATAAATTATAGATTTTATAACAGATACCTGGTTTTTAATGTGTTTTAAATGTTGTCCGTTTTGATATTAATCCCTCCAGTGTTTCCTGACAATGAATTTGTGATTCCACACAAATTTTGCTATTTACGTGAAGTCTCTCCCTTTTGACATCATTATTACGCATCAATCTCGCTAACTTTTCTCTGATGATGGAATCATCGGAAACTTTTCCGAAAGCTTGGAATAAAGTTGAAAGAGTCCACCTTTGCGTTTATTTGCCGCATTCTCAATTATTAGCCATTTCGTTACCTAACTGGTTTCTATCTCTATATATACAATTCAATATCTACTTTTTATTATTATATATGTTACACTCAATAGCCTAATTCGGGAAATGCCCGAAAAAAATACGCAGAACTAGTTTTGAGCAACTTGAAATGCACAGAACTAGTTCCGTGGTACGGAGTGACAACTAAAGTGAATATTCGTTATGCATTGTGTGTCAAAAACCAGCAAAAACCTATCGTTTAGGTTAGGTTAGATTAGGTTTCTTTGCCAACATTCCTGCAATATAAGTACGAATCGTGAAAAAGCAAAAAGAGGTTTGGAAGCACAAACCAATTTGATGCTCACACAAACAAATAAAAAATTTAAACCAGCCTCAGTTGGCGATTTATTATTTCTTGGTATTCATTAAAATATATTTAACTTCTCCAACTTTATATTTATTTGAGTCCGTCGCTGGCACTGATTGAATGGAAGAAGCAGAATTTGTGCTGGTCATTCAGAAAATATACAGAACTAGTCCTGTGCATTTCAAGTTGAGCAAAACTAGTTCTGTGCATTTCAAGATGCGCAAAACTAGTTCTGCCTATTTGGTAATGCTCAATAGCCGCATGAAAATCATATTTCGGGTTTGGGAAATATTCCTTGCTCAAAACTAGTTCTGCGTATTTTTTTCGGGCATTGCCCGAATTCGGGTATTGAGTGTAACATATACACAAAACTGTTTTATCATTTATAGACACCTGATGATAGTCTAACTATAATAAACCAAAACGTTCTGAAGATGAGTGTAGTTTAAATTATTCTCCATCCAAGGAAAAAACAGCAAAACATTTCAGCATTGAAAAGAACTCACCAACTTTTTCTGAAGAAGACCCATTGGAAAACAACGGTTCTCCCATCACTTGTCTGACATTAGTTGTCGGTCCAATATCAACGCCTTGCAAAGAAAAAGTTTGATGCACACTTTGCTTTTTCGGTTTAGTCTTAGTCTTACGGGTCCTCGGCTTAGAATTTGCCTTCTTCTGCTTAGTAGTTGAAGAATTCAACGATCTTTTTTTCTTCAGCAAAGTTTTTCCGCTATTAATTGGATCATTTTCAGTGTTCTTCTGTTTCCTTGAACGTCTCTTGTTTGACTTTTTGGCAGTATTATCTACCGACTAAAACAGCAGATCAAAACGGTTAAAACATCTATTTTTGAATAAAGAAGCCTTCTATCCTTTTTGCCATGCAAGACAAAAGGTTTTTCAGCCTGAAGACCATATACGGTAAGTAACCTGGCCACCATATTTACCTCTGAAACTGAAAAGTGCCATCATATCAGCATGCGATATAATATCACACCAATGAAACGGTGCGCTATGCTATTATATCACGCGCTGGGTGTATAAACAAATAAATGAATAAACAAGTAATAGAAAAGAACTAAATATCGCAGCGATCATAAAACTTAACTGTGACTAAGGCCAGGTTGTACAATGCGAGCTTAAGCTTCGGCTTAAGGTAAGCCGACGTTAAACCACGTCAGTTGCAAAATGTCCGTTGTACAATGCTGGCTTAACCCCCCACTCCAAGCTTAACACGAGCTTACGTAAGCCGAAGCTCAACGCGAGCTTAGCTGAGGTTTAAACCTAACCTGATACAAGTGACATGATATGTCAAGGAGGAACCTTCAAATTGCTTGTCACTTTATTAGGTCATATTTTTTGAAAGATTTGTGTCTGATTTAACAAAGAGAGCAAATGAGAGAACAGAGATAGAAACGGTCGTTGCCGAAATTTGACACAAACTGTCGTAAGTGCCTAACCAAAAAAAGGTAATTTTTCAGATGATTATGTCAGTACGTATTGCTTCATTGATGCCAACTGTAGTGAATTTCATTATCAACCAGGTTTATCTAAGCCGACGATTATACAACGGATGTCGACTTTAAGCCTGAGCTTAGCTAAGCTTAGGCTTAACAAAGCTCGTGTTAAACCCGCATTTGTACAACCGGCCCTAAGCATGAAATGCGTTAGCTTACACCCTTATGTACCGTTTGGCGATGCTGATCCTAGTTCCCTAATCGCGTTTTGCTAATCTTTGGCATCTAGCCATGCACCGTCAAGAGATTAGCTAATCCAGATTGGAGATACGGCCAGGTTGTGTTCGCAAGATTGTTTTGACAGTGACAGTGTCAAAATTGTCAAATTGCGGTGCATAGTAAACAAGTAATCTAATCCAGGTTTACGTATCTAATCGCGCAATTGACTTACGGTGCATACGGGTGTTAAAAGTTCAAATTTGAATCCTTTGGTACTTAAAAAATCGAAGAAATCTTCAATCAGAGATAATTTGAATCTTTCAAATGGGATTGCCTATTTTTTGTTTGTTTTGTTTGAGTATGGTTGTTGAAGATTTTCAAACAAATCAAACATCGAATATTCTAGTTATAATTTTCTACAAACCTCATATTGAGTAGAAGATGACGGGACAGGTTGAGAGCCAGAGTTTTTCTTGAACGATTTTTGTTTCGAAGGATTGCGTCTTCCGCTGCTTGACGATGGAGGAGAATAATCTAAGTCGGTAAATGAGCTTCCCGAAATTTCGATGGTTATCGTCTCGCCATTGTGCTCAACCAGCACCTTCCCGGTCAGTTCGGGAGAGAACTCTGAAACAGAAGAAAATCAATTTTCAACTGTTGTCTGAAATTTATAAACAAGGTAGATGTTTCAAAAGGTCTATTTCAGACTTTCATGGTATGTACAGGGTGTCCCATTTTGGGCACTTTTACGGGGTATCTCGGTTATTTTAGAAGATAGAGAGTTGCGGTTTTCGCAATAGTTTGCTACTTTTTTGTGAAACTAAAGATGCCGTCAACAAAATAATCATGGCCCTCTTGGTTTTTGAGATACAGGGTGAAATCGAAAACTATCGTTTTTGGGACCACCCTCGTATCTCGGTTGTCTTTTATATTATTGAAAAGTTTAAAAAACGATCTTATAGAATTTGCTCTGTAGAATCCAGTGGTGTGGTTTGACTTTTTCTTGCTCTAACCATTTTTGAGTTATAAAGCAAACATATATTTTTTACATCATTGTATATTATTTTTGAGGTCAATTAGAAATAATTCAAGCTTTTCGAAAATATATATTAGTATTAAGTTGTTTTAAAAATTTCGCTCAAAATTTGATTTTCTTATTTTTTACTTTATTTATAGCAGTAGGCCATGGTTAATCAACTATAAATAATAAGCATCCGAGCAGTTATGGCTTTGGATTGAGGGTTATAGAATTAAAAGTTAATAGAAAATTTTTATTTCTTTTTTATATTTTCAAAATAAAGGGTGATTCAATAAGGGTTTCCACATCAAAATGATAAAAAAAACTCGGAAGAATAGAAAAATAGACAAAAAATTTTATTTACCATTTTAGGCTAGTGTATTACAATCAGGTATGAAAGATGATATCATGCAAATGACCCCCGCGACTCAAGTGGCATGACGTAATTCGTTTATTGAAATTGCCTATCAATTTTTGACACAATTCAGGTTCTATGTCGGCTATTTCGCGTCTAATCTCCTGTTTCAGCTCTGGAATAGTGTTTGGTTTATTTTTATACACTCTGCTTTTTAGATACCCCCAAAGAAAAAAATCTAGGGGAGTAAGATCACATGATCGCGGCGGCCAATTGATATCGCCGTTACGTGAGATAATCCGACCTGGAAACTTGCCGCGCAGCAATTGCATCGTTTCTCTGGATGTGGGATGTGTAACAAGTGGCGCCATCCTGTTGGAACCAAAAATCTTCAATATTCACACCTTCCAACTGCTCCCAGAAAAAATCAGATATCATGTTTCGATAGCGAACACCATTAACCGTAACAGCGTTCCCCGATTATTTTCGTTGCAAAATGAACCCCTTGTTCTCGTATCCATTCTGCAAACACGCGGCGCTGTTGATGATCTCGAGGTTTCAACTCCTGAGTTATTTGGACTTTATATGGGTGTAGATGCAAGTCTTTTGTTAAAATTCGCTGTGTGGTTGAATACGTAAGGCCCACTTGCTGCGATCGGTGACGAATCGATGTCTTTGTATCTTCGGCTACACTTTCGCGAACAATGGCAATATTTTGATCTGACCGACCTGCACGAGAACGTTGAGGGACTTTGAGGTTAGTTACAGATCCAGTTTGCTCGAATTTTTGAACCACATTCCAAATTGTCCTCTCAGAAGGTCGATTTTGTGCGCCGAAAAATTCACGTAGAGCCCGAAATGCATTTTTTCTTGATCGACCATTTTCATAATAGGCTTGCACCATTTTTACACGTTGTTCAGTCGTATATTGCTCCATGACTAATTTTGTTGATGTTTTGAGGTTAGAAATCTTATATGACAATCAACAAATACAGTGGCGTTTCAAAAATATTTCAAATTGTAATGTGGAAACTCTTATTGAATCACCCTTTATATACAACTTGTACTCTACAAGACACATGCTACTCAAATTTGAAAAAAATTAATAAAAACACCTTTTTTTCAAATAATAATGTCTGATTAAAGTGATGATTGTGTTCTTATAATATTGAGTAGATAGTAGGCTATGACTCATCTATTAAAAACAAAAAAGAAAATATGTAAAAAATTTGCGAGACTGTTAGTTTTTATTAAATAAAACTTGTATCTCAAAAACCAAGAGGGCCATTATAATTTTGTTGACGGTATCTTTAGTTTCCCAAAAAAGTAGCACACTGTCGTGAAAACCGCAACTCTCTATCATCAAAAATAACCGAGATACCCCGTAAAAGTGCCCAAAATGGGACACTCTGTACAGTTTTTTGAGTATCACAACCTCTCTAGTGAAACGCCATTTAAATGGACGATATTCGTCGTGGATCGGACGAGGTGGAACAATCGCTTGGCCACCGCGTTCTCCAGACTTGACACTGCTTGATTTTTGCTTGTGGGGTACAATGAAACAGAAAGATTATGTCGACGCACCAAATCCACGCGAGGAGCTCATCAGCAAAATTATTCAAGTCGGAAATGAATTACGGAATGAAAAGCGATGATCAGTCGCTTTACGCAATATGTGTCAGTTCAACAGCATGTCTGCAATACCATGGATGACATTTCGAATAATGGTTGTAGGTATTATTTTTCCCAAAATAAATGTCATGACCACTAAGTATTTTGTTTTATTTCCCTCTCAACTGTCGGATTAGACAATAAAGGGTCATATTCAAACCATCATAGCTTCTAAACTACTTAGGGCGAAGATGTACAGCTATTTTTTTAGGAAACACCATGTACTATCGCTTCTATTAGTCGTAGTCGAGGATGAAACCTCGTATCCTAGATAACTAGAAAATCCCAATTACAAATTCGGCCGCTGTCTTGAGTTTCAGTCTCGTTCAACGAAAATGGAAAATCTCCGATGCCCGGATCCTGAGGTTCACCCGCAAAAAATCAAAAATCTTTTTTTGATCTTCTATGAGGATGAAACCTCGTATCCTAGGTAATTAGAGAATCCCAGTTACAAATCCGGACGCTGTTTTGAGTTTCAGTCTCGTTCAACGAAAATGGAAAGTCTCGGATGCCCGGATCCTGAGGTTCACCCGCAAAGAATCAAAAATCTTTATTTGATCTTCTATGAGGATGAATCCTAGTATCCTAGATAATTAGAGAATCCCAGTTACAAATCCGGCCGCGGTTTTGAGTTTCAGTCTCGTTCAACGAAAATGGAAAATCTCCGATGCCCGGAACCTGAGCTTCACCCGCAAAAAATCAAAAATCTTTATTTGATCTTCTATGAGGATGAAACCTCGTATCCTAGATAATTAGAGAATCCCAATTACAAATCCGGCCGCTGTTTTAAGTTTCAGTCTCGTTCAACGAAAGTGGAAAATCTCCGATGCCCTGATCCTGAGGTTCACCCGCAAAAAATCAAAAATCTTTATTTGATCTTCTATGAGGATGAAACCTCGTATCCTAGATAATTAGAGAATTCCAATTACAAATCCGGCCGCTGTTTTAAGTTTCAGTCTCGTTCAACGAAAGTGGAAAATCTCCGATGCCCGGATCCTGAGGTTCACCCGCAAAAAATCAAAAATCTTAATTTGATCTTCTATGAGGATGAAATCTCGTATCCTAGATAATTAGAGTATCCTAATCACAAATCCGGCCGCTGTTTAGAGTTTCAGTCTCGTTCAACGAAAATGGAAAATCTCCGATGCCCGGATCCTGAGGTTCACCCGCAAAAAATCAAAAATCTTTATTTGATCTTCTATGAGGATGAAACCTCGTATCCTAGATAATTAGAGTATCCTAATCACAAATCCGGCCGCTGTTTAGAGTTTCAGTCTCGTTCAACGAAAATGGAAAATCTCCGATGCCCGCATCGTGAGGTTCACCCGCAAAAAATCAAAAATCTTTATTTGATCTTCTATGAGGATGAATCCTAGTATCCTAGATAATTAGAGAATCCCAGTTACAAATCCGGCCGCGGTTTTGAGTTTCAGTCTCGTTCAACGAAAATGGAAAATCTCCGATGCCCGGAACCTGAGCTTCACCCGCAAAAAATCAAAAATCTTTATTTGATCTTCTATGAGGATGAAACCTCGTATCCTAGATAATTAGAGAATCCCAATTACAAATCCGGCCGCTGTTTTAAGTTTCAGTCTCGTTCAACGAAAGTGGAAAATCTCCGATGCCCGGATCCTGAGGTTCACCCGCAAAAAATCAAAAATCTTTTTTTGATCTTCTATGAGGATGAAACCTCGTATCCTAGGTAATTAGAGAATCCCAATTACAAATCCGGCCGCTGTTTTAAGTTTCAGTCTCGTTCAACGAAAGTGGAAAATCTCCGATGCCCTGATCCTGAGGTTCACCCGCAAAAAATCAAAAATCTTTATTTGATCTTCTATGAGGATGAAACCTCGTATCCTAGATAATTAGAGAATTCCAATTACAAATCCGGCCGCTGTTTTAAGTTTCAGTCTCGTTCAACGAAAGTGGAAAATCTCCGATGCCCGGATCCTGAGGTTCACCCGCAAAAAATCAAAAATCTTAATTTGATCTTCTATGAGGATGAAATCTCGTATCCTAGATAATTAGAGTATCCTAATCACAAATCCGGCCGCTGTTTAGAGTTTCAGTCTCGTTCAACGAAAATGGAAAATCTCCGATGCCCGGATCCTGAGGTTCACCCGCAAAAAATCAAAAATCTTTATTTGATCTTCTATGAGGATGAAACCTCGTATCCTAGATAATTAGAGTATCCTAATCACAAATCCGGCCGCTGTTTAGAGTTTCAGTCTCGTTCAACGAAAATGGAAAATCTCCGATGCCCGCATCGTGAGGTTCACCCGCAAAAAATCAAAAATCTTTATTTGATCTTCTATGAGGATGAAACTTCGTATCCTAGATATCCTAATCACAAATCCGGCCGCTGTTTAGAGTTTCAGACTCGTTCAACGAAAATGGAAAATCTCCGATGCCCGGATCCTGAGGTTCACCCGCAAAAAATCAAAAATATTTATATCTTGATGAGGTTTTCGGGAAATATGGTTCAATGTGACAAGGGAGAAGGGAGAGTAAAACACAAAAGTTTTATCTCAAATGGGTCGAAACGTTTCGACCATCTTTGTGGTCTTCTTCAGTCTGGTTTTTTCTTTAATTTCCAAAATAAACTACAAAAATCTGGTAATAGATTACAAGTTTTTATAATTTTAAAATATGTACCTACCAAAAATGCTTTGAAACCAGGTTAGGAAAAGAATTTTTGGTAGGTACATATTTTAAAATTATAAAAACTTGTAATCTATTACCAGATTTTTGTAGTTTATTTTGGAAATTAAAGAAAAAACCAGACTGAAGAAGACCACAAAGATGGTCGAAACGTTTCGACCCATTTGAGATAAAACTTTTGTGTTTTACTCTCCCTTCTCCCTTGTCACATTGAACCATATTTCCCGAAAACCTCATCAAGATATATAAGCTCGAAGGTTCAAAAACTCCTTGAAAAGGAATAAAACAAAAATATTTATTTGATCTTCTATGAGGATGAAACCTCGTATCCTAGATAATTAGAGAATCCCAATTACAAATCCGGCCGCTGTTTTAAGTTTCAGTCTCGTTCAACGAAAATGGCAAATCTCTGATGCCCGGATCCTGAGGTTCACCCGCAAAAAATCAAAAATCTTTATTTGATCTTCTATGAGGATGAAACCTCGTATACTAGATATCCTAATCACAAATCCGGCCGCTGTTTAGAGTTTCAGACTCGTTCAACGAAAATGGAAAATCTCCGATGCCCGGATCCTGAGGTTCACCCGCAAAAAATCAAAAATCTTTATTTGATCTTCTATGAGGATGAAACCTCGTATCCTAGATAATTCGAGAATCCCAATTACAAATCCGGCCGCTGTTTACAGTTTCAGTCTCGTTCAACGAAAATGGAAAATGTCCGATGCCCGGATCCTGAGGTTCACCCGCAAAAAATCAAAATCTTTATTTGATCTTCTATGAGGATGAAACCGTATCCTAGATAATTAGAGAATCCTAATTACAAATCCGGCCGCAGTTTTGAGTTTGTCTTGTTCAACAAAAAGTAAAAAATTGTAGGTTAACAGCTTAGATTTTTTTGAAAAAACTAAAATTGTAAAAAAAACCCAAAAAATTACATAATTATACATAACATCGGGCGGTCGTAAATTTACCAACCATGCGCCGAAATCACTGGAAATCAAATAATGAAAGAAAATTAACACATTGTTGGACACTGGCCGGGAGGCTTCGTAATATGGCACCTCAAAACATTTCCATTTTTTTGCGTTTGTAACATGATCTGGGCTATCAAAATATTTTAGGGTGTTCATTTTTGACTCTTTTTTCCATTTTTGAGGTTTTTGGTGACAATAAAAAAAGACGGCTATATCCGTCGTGTCATATCACAGCAGACTTTATATTGTAGAATGGCAACCACGGCTATAGCCGTCTGATCAGTGTAATCGTAAAACACTTGTGGGAAGAAAAGGACAAAATTCGAGACAAAAGCTAAAACAAAAACAACATTTTATTGTATCAAATTTATAAACAAAAACGCACCTCTCTGAATATAGACGGTATAAAAACAAAAAATCGAATTTATTAGCAAACAGAGGTATCCCCGGACAAAACAGAATTTAGGCAAACATTTATGTTTGACGTCAAAGCAGTCTGGACACAAAGCAGGTTTATTTTCACAACCCTTGCATCTATAGCTAGTTTCTTTGCATTTTCCAGACTTGAAACATTGTTTGCGTCTAAGAAAATATGATTTTATTTTATGATCCTCTGGTAGGGCCAGCTGGAAAATGTCTCACACGTGCTTCGAGTTTTGTATTGATATGAAACAATAAATTCTATATGTATAATAAATAGGTGGACGACCAATATCTGTTTAGGATGAAAATATCTGGTTAGCTGCCTTCCATTAGTACTGAAAACATGAAAATCAAACAAAAACACACTTGCAATATGGCAGCTATACACGTGGTCAATGCATCACATTGGAGGTTATGGACGGTTATAGCCGTCATGCCTTTTTACCCATGCACCTTAAAACATGAATAGTTGGGATAGCGTATAGTGGATTAGAATTTGGCAATTTCAGAAATGACGAGCTTCACGTTACGGCACTAACATTGCTTAACAAGGCAAGTATACCGACATTGTGACGGTCGTCGCCGTTCTGCCGTAACAAGAAGATAACTTTGTGACTGATATAGCCGTCGTGGCGTATCACGATCACTCCCCGCAGACGGCTATAGCCTTTGTGTCCAACAACGTGTTAAATATTTCTTCATATGACTTTTCTTATTGGAAATGTCTCCTCGTAAAGTATGTTCCGTCCAACATGGAACACCCTGTATATTGAATTCCACCAATTTTATTGAGAGATCCGAAGAAGAATATGTGACGTTTTTTTCAAATTTTCAAACAAATATTTTGTTCAACAAATAAATCTATTTCTTGCAATGGCTTGATAATAATTA
Source organism: Callosobruchus maculatus (assembly GCA_951848785.1). Taxonomy (NCBI): domain Eukaryota; kingdom Metazoa; phylum Arthropoda; class Insecta; order Coleoptera; family Chrysomelidae; genus Callosobruchus; species Callosobruchus maculatus. The sequence goes on along the minus strand of CATOUR010000009.1, from coordinate 925,361 downwards.
CATATTGTATTTCTAAAAAAAGCATCACATTTGAAGGTCTGACAGGGATCAATCGCGCGTGTTTATATTTCGGGTGATTAGCGTTATCTTATTTCAGCGTTTATTATCAATTATTTCTGAATCGTTGAAACCTAATAAAATTAAGTTGATGGACGTGTTTATATCTGTTCCTTTTCATCTCTTCGCGAAAATTCGTTGGAATCATGACGTCATTAGGTAGCGAGAAAGTATTTCTATTTCACTGTATTTCGGTGTAGAGCCCCTTTGCCAGAGCTGAAACTTTAACAATGATTTAAATACAGGGTTGGGATAAAGTATGGAACCAAGCAAATAACTTTGGAACGGAAAGAGTGATATTGCTGAAAATTTGCAGGCAAGTGTAGTGACGTCTAATGCATCCGAAGACATTATGTTAGCTATTAATGTACTTCCGGTTTAACCGGAAGTACCGTCAACTTTTTTAATTTAAATGGGACACCCTGTACATTTTTGCAGATTTTAATTCATCTTTTTTTCCCGAATACGTCCATAGTGGGTTTAGTATCTGTTTCTTAAAAAATTTGTCTCATAAATTCGTCCGTGGCGGTCTGCGGTCTTCCTGTTTGAGATCATTTTTTTTGTATTTTTTTTAGTCACCTTCAAACGTATTATAGGACCCCTGTCGGGACGTAAATCATTAAAAGTTGACACACTTCTTTGTGAGTTCTCACGCGATCGCCAAAACCGACTTTGAATGACCGGCATTTTAAACACCTGAAATGATAAAGAAGCTTTATCTTTCCCGTTTTTACAGAAACTAATGCTAAACCCACTATGGACGTATTCGAAAAAAAAAAGATGAATTAAAATGTGCAAAAATATACAGGGTGTCCCATTTAAATTAAAAAAGTTGACGGTACTTCCGGTTAAACCGGAAGTACATTAATAGCTAACATAATGTCTTCGGATGCACTAGACGTTACTACACTTGCCTGCAAATTTTCAGCAATATCACTCCTTCCGTTCCAAAGTTATTTGCTTGGTTCCATACTTTATCCCAACCCTGTATATTTTTGATTTAAATATTTTTTTTATTTAAATCGTTTGATTTAAAATGTTTTCCCAGCTTAGCGGTTTATGATTTGTGATTTAAATATTTTTCGCCAAAGTATTTGATATAAAGATTTAAAATAAGTTGCTATTCAGCATCAATGATTTTGAATCATTTTTTGACTTAAAATCATTTTCAAATGATTTTAAATCATTTTTTGATTTAAATCATTTGTTAATAATTTAAAATAACTTTTTTTATCTCTGCAAATTATTTTAAATAATTTTTTGATACAAAATCATTTGCTAATTATTTAAAATATTTTTTAATATAAATCTCTTTACGATTTAAAATCATTTTACTGGGTAGGTACTAGGTAGTAAGTACTTACTTACTTAGTACTAAATTTGTTACCTATCTAATACTGTTACTGCAATATTACCTCGCTTGTATTTTTTACAAATAGTGTTGCTTTTGTTTTTCATTTATATTTTATTTCATTTCGCCAAACTTGTTTGTATAGAGTAATGTTTTCTTTCAAGTGTTTCCAGTTTTGATTTATTCTCAAGCTTGTGTGGTAGGACTAGTGGGTAATGGTGTTTGCGAAATGATTTTTAATCATCAAAATGATTTACAATTCCAAAACGATTTAAATCATAAAAAAGTATTTAAATCAAGTCAAAAATGGTTTAAATCATAATATGATTTTTGATTTAAATTTGTTCCCACAAAAAGATTAAATATTTAAATATTTTTTCGAAATTATAATGATTTGTGATTTATGATTTAAATCTTTTTGAAAATGATTTGTTCCTGCTCAGAGTCTGCAATGTAATATTCCGATGGTATTTTACTTCGACGTTTTGAGGAACAAGAATGGCGAATTATACAACATTGTGTATTGGCTTTGTTTAGATATCATTATTAAAAATGATTGACTCGGTACTTCCCGCACATGACGATGCGATGATACATTTTTTTTTATTTTTCCGTAGTATGAAGCTATAGTCCGAGATGCTCTTGCAACCAAATCCGAACACCTAGAAAAAAAACGGATATTTGCACTGAAAATTTGTACACAGCTTGGCAGTACCGTCTCTAGCACGCTTGTAACACTGTTATGTTCATTCAGACGCCATTTACCTACCCTACACCTCTAAAAGACTTGTAAAAACAAAGCATGGCTTTTGTCGATTCAAAAACGATGATATTTGTTGCGAATGTGGCTTGAGACTAGTTGGCTGTGTGAAGATGCCCCCTAGAAGACGACAACTCCAGCTTACGCAGTTAAGCCCCTTTGAACGGGGTGGGACTGTAGGCCAACGAGAACGTGGTGCTTCTTTCAGAGCAATTGCTGTAACCATGGGGCATAGCGTGGCTACAGTTGAAGCACCATGGCGCGCATGGATCGCAGAATGGCGAATGCAGCAAGCTAGAGGTTTTGGAGCACGTAGAAGAACTACAAACCGGCAAGATCGTCATCTACGACTACTGGCGCTTCGAGACAGAATGCGATCCACTCGAGCAGTTGCTGACGCTTGGTATGCAGCTATAAAGAGGGCCATTCGAATCTGCACCGTGTACCACAGATAGAGTGAAATGGGCTTAGGATCATATCGTCCGCGTCTAGTGTTTCCACTCACTGCAACTCATCGTCGCCAACGGTTAGATTGGTGCCAAGAACACCGACAATGGCATGCTGAGAGTGGCATCAGACGGCCTTCTCCGACGAGTCCAGGTTTTGTCTGGAGGCACATGATGGACGCCAACGCGTAAGACGACGACGGGGTGAACAACGTGATCTCCAGTTTGCTGTTGAGCGCCATGTACACCGATGGTTTGGACTGCCATTGCATTGTCACCTTTACTTGTGATTCGTGGCACCATGACTGCGCAACGTTATGTGAATGCGGTGTTAGAACCAATTGCCGTTCCATATGTCCGAGGCCTCGAAGAGGGTTTCTTCCAGCAAGATAATGTACGTCCTCATATTGTAAGGGTATCGATGAGGTTCCTACAGGAAGCTGAGGTCAGGGCACTCCCCTGGCCTCCACGATCACCCGATTTATCGCTATGGGATACACAGGCGATTCACCCAATCCTCCGACCACGTTGGACGAACTGGAACATGATGCTGTGAGGGCAGCTTGGGAGGCTGTACCTCTAGAGTTGATCAACAACCAGATTACAAGCATGTCGCGTAGGCTATAGGAGTGCACTCGTCAACATGGAGGGCCCACCCATTATTGATCTGTTGTATTTCTTTTTATAAACTAATTATGAGTTCGTTTATTATAATAGTAGACCTACCGCATTTCATTAATAGCAACCCTTTTTTTGTCAGTGTTCGGATTTCACTCGCGCGTAGTATACAAATACATTTCGTATTCTGTGTATAGACCCGTGTCATCGTCTGAGCGATTGGAAAGTTCTGTGTGTGATCCACACCCGCTTACTCGCTAGCTTTTAAAATCGCCGACTAGCAGCTTATAAACTAGCCCTGTGTCATGGACGCTTAACACTGCATTTTACTTCTGACACCGATAGGTGAGGGGAGTATTGTTCGCGAAAATTTTCGATTTTGAGATAATCCACTTTTTGGGCGTTTCATGATGTCTACATAACGAAAATCCACGTCACTCATCTCCGTCGGTCTGTCTGTCTGTCTGTCGGTCTGTCTGTCTGTCTGTCTGTCGGTCTGTCGCGCTCTTCTATCCTCGTAATCTCAGTAACTGCTGCATGGATTTTGATGAAATTTGGGTAGCGATATGCTGTGGGGTTCTAGTAGGTAATGCTGCTAAAATTTTGAAAATCAGTGCATTGGCGGCGGAGTAATTAGAAAAAAACAAAAAATTATTAGATATTCCTCAAACTTCGTTTTTAGGCGTTTCAGGAGTTCCTAATAATTTTCTACTTTTACTTCCCACACCGATAGGTGAGGGGAGTATTGTGATCGCGAAAATTTTCGATTTTGAGATAATACACTTTTTGGGCGTTTTATGATGTGTACATAACGAAAATCCACGTCACTCATTTCCGTCGGTCTGTCTGTCGGTCTGTCTGTCGGTCTGTCTGTCGGTCTGTCTGTCGGTCTGTCTGTCGGTCTGTCTGTCGGTCTGTCTGTCGGTCTGTCTGTCGGTCTGTCTGTCGGTCTGTCTGTCGGTCTGTCTGTCGGTCTGTCTGTCGGTCTGTCTGTCGGTCTGTCTGTCTGTCTGTCTGTCGCGTTTTTCTACCCTCGTAATCTCAGCAACCGGTGCATGGATCGTGATGAAATTTGGGCGGCGGTATGCTGTGGGGTCGTAGTAGGTAATGTTCCTAAAATTTTGAAAATCGGTGCATAGGCGGCGGAGTAATTAGCAAAAAACAAAAAAAATTAAAAATTGCTGAAACTTCGTTTTTAGGCGTTTTAGGGGTCCCTGATCATTTTCTACTTTTTTTTGGTTGGGGGTGAAATTGGGGTGGTTGGGGGGTGGGGGGTTGTAAAATTGAAAAATGTATTGCTTTCATAATAGACTGTCCACTGACCTGTGAAGAAAGAACTGGCGACATAAATAACTTTTTTAGGTCCATCCGAACATTGCCTTGCCTGTTACAGAAAGCAAAGGACTTAGAATTTTTCTGATGTAAACATACGGGAGTATTGCTTTAGATCGTTCTATATATTGTCTAACGAGGAAACTGTTGAATGGATTTTAATGAAATTTTGACACAGTATTACTACCGTGGTGAAGATGGAAAGCGCGTATGATTTTTATAAATCGTGCCAGTGGCGGCGCAGAAATGATAAAAAAACTAAAAATATAAAAACAGCTCAAACCTCGTTTTTAAGCGTTCTAGAGGTGCCTGATCATTTTGTGCGTTTTTTTTGGGTGGGGGTGAAATTGGGGTGGTTGGGGGTTGAAAAATTAAAAAATTTCTTGTACTACTACTAATAGTCTGTCCACTAACCTGTGAAGGAAGATCTAGCGACACAAATCATCTTTTTAGGTCCACCCGAACATTGCGTAGCTTATTACGGAAACTAAGGGACTTAGAATTTTCTGTATACATACGAGAATTTATTGGTTTAAATCGTTTTGTATTTTGTAACGTCGACATTATTAAATTGATTCTAATGAAATTTTGACACAGTATATTGTTACCGTGGTGAGAATGGAAAACGCGTATGTTTGTAAAAAATCGTGTCAGTGGCAGTGTAGCAATAATCAAAGAACGAAAAGCATGAAAACAATTCAAATTCGGTTTTTAGATGTTTTAGGGGTTCCTGGTCATTTCCTACCAGTTTTTTGGGTGGGGGTGAAAGTGAGGTGGTTGGGGGATGGGGGGTTGTAAAACTGAGAAGTTTGTAGTATCGATAATAGGCTGTCCATTGACCTGTGAAGGAAAGACCTAGCGGCATAAGACAATTTGGGGGGGGGGGGGGGGTTGGGCTGGCGATTATTTGGTTACAAGGGATCTCAGACTATAGCTTCATGCTATGGGAAAATTATAAACTGGTATGAGCGTAATGTGTGGGAAGTACTGAGTCAATCAACTTGACTTCATTTTTTTAGTGGGGGTGAATTTGGGGTGGTTGGGGGTGGGGGATTGTAAAACTGAAAAAAGTTGTAGTATTCATAATGGGCCGTCCATTGACCTTTGAATGAAAAACCTAGCGGCATAATGCACTTTTTTAGGTCCTTCCGAACATTGCCTTGCTTATTACAGAAACCAAGGGACTTAGAATTTTTGATGTATATTGTTTTAGATCGTTCTATATTACTTAACGCGAAAATGATTGAATGGATTTTAATGAAATTTTGACACAGTATTACTACCGCGGCGAGGATGGAAAAATCGTGTCAGTGGCGGCGCAGCAATAATAAAAAAACCAAAAATATAAAAACAGCTCAAACTTTGTTTTTAGGCGTTTTAAGGCTTTCTGATCATTTTCTACTTTTTTTTGGGTAGGGGTGCATTAGGGGTAGTTGGGGGGTGGGGGTTTGTAAAACTGAAAAATTTGTTGTATTCATAATAGTGTGTCCATTGACCTATGGAAAAAATACCTAGCGGCATATTCTTTTTTAAGTTCATCTCAACATTGGCTTGCCTATTACAGAAACCATGCGACTTAGAATTTTGTGATGTATACATGTACGAGTGTTGCTTAATTTTGTTCTATGTATATTGCGTAAAGCGAAAATGATTGAATTAATTTTAATGAAATTTCAACACAGGAATTACTATCGCGGAGAGAATGGAAAGAACGTCAGTTTCTGGAAAATCGTGTCAGTGGCGTCGCAACAATAATCAAAAAACTAAAAATATAGAAACAGCTCATACTTCGTATGTAGACGCTACTTTTTTTGGGTAGGGGTGCATTAGGGGTAGTTCTGGGGTGGGGGTTTGTAAAACTGAAAAATTTGTTGTATTCATAATAGTGTGTCCATTGACCTATGGAAAAAATACCTAGCGGCATATTCTTTTTTAAGTTCATCTCAACATTGGCTTGCCTATTACCATTGATTAAGGTACTAAATACTTTAATCAATGCTATTACAGAAACCATGGGACTTAGAATTTTGTGATGTATACATGTACGAGTGTTGCTTAATTTTGTTCTATGTATATTGCGTAAAGCGAAAATGATTGAATTAATTTTAATGAAATTTCAACACAGGAATTACTATCGCGGAGAGAATGGAAAGAACGTCAGTTTCTGGAAAATCGTGTCAGTGGCGTCGCAACAATAATCAAAAAACTAAAAATATAGAAACAGCTCATACTTCGTATGTAGACGCTTTGGAGGCTCCTGAGCGTTTCGCATCGTCCAGTTGAAGCATGCAGAATGAAAACTGTGGCATCCTAGTTCCTAAGGAGGGAGATGCAAGAAACTATTTACCAGAGTTTTTGTGTTGGATGTTTTTTTTTGCGGGCAAATGGGCGATGATTTGGTTGCAAGGGATTTCAGACTATAGCTTCATGCTATGGGAAAATAATAAACTGGTATCATCGTAATGTGTGGGAAGTACTGAGTCAATCAACTTGACTCCATTTTTTCAGAAACCGTACCAATCTGTACGTACATACCTCTGCCATATAGTCTACTATCGCGCTCTTAATGAAAATGATAAATCAGGATCTCAGACCGCATTTCCTGCTGAAGTACTTACATAATCATCAATCGTGTTGAAAACTGGAGAAAACTGGTTCTATCAAATGTATCTGGTACCTCGTTAAAAAGTGTCCCACGTTTTAATTTGATTTGAATTACTTGCACCACTCAAAACTGGTTCAATGTGTATCTAGCTGATAATATAAGTAAAGCTTCATCCAAACTCAAATAGTTCTGCATAATTGTTGATATCGTGACATTTTACTGTTTTCGATTGGCTTCTTGAAAGTTGACGTTTTTAACTGTTTTTAGAGTTGTCAAGCTCAGGGGATGTCAACGTCTAAAATCTGCGGTATGTTGATATATTTTTGAAAATTGGTGGATTGGGAGTGGTATAATAATAATATTCAGAGTAATGACGCGTAATTTTAGTGTCGAGAAAGAAATCGGATGACGCTTGGTATTCGAGTTCTGGAGGTAGTTTGAAAACTTTTTTGTCATTGCACCATAAACCTCAAAATCAGAGGGATCGCAGATAGAGCGGCGGTGTTAAAACGTGGAAAAAAATGGAGCCAAGTTGATTAACTCAGTACTTCCCACACATAATAATGATTTCGTTTTATTGCTTTCCCATTGCATGAAGCTATAGTCTGAAATCCCCTTGCAACTAAATCACGCCCACCCTCCCGCAAAAGAACGTCCAACACAAAAACTCTCGTAAATAGTTTCTTGCGTCTCCCTTCTTAGAAAGTAGGACGCCACAGTTTTCATTCTGCATGCTTCAACTGAACGATGCAAAACGATCAGGAGCCTCTAAACTGTCTAAAAGCGAAGTGTGAGCTGTTTTTATATTCTTAGTTTTTTATTATTGCTGCACCACCACTGACACGATTTTTCCAAATATACTCGTTTTCCATCCTCGCCGCGGCAGTAATACTGTGTCAAAAGTTCGTTAAAATCAATTGAATAATTGCGTTACGCAATATAGGACGATCTAAAACAATACTCGTATGTCTGTATACATCACAAATTCGAAGTCCCTTGGTTTCTATACTGAGCAAGGCAATGTTCAAATGGACCTAAAAAAGTGTAATATGCCGCTAGGTTTTTCATTCACAGGTCAATGGACAGCCCATTATGAATACAACGAATTTTTCAGTTTTCCAACCCCCACCCCCCAACCACCCCAAATTCACCCCTACACAAAAGAAAGTAGAAAATGATCAGGAACCCCTAAAACGCCTAAAAACAAAGTTTGAGACGTTTTTATTTTTTTCTATTTTTTATTATTGCTGCGCCGCCACTGACACGATTTTTTCAGAACATACGCGTTTTCCATCCTCGCCGTGGTAATAATACTTTGACAAAGTTTCATTAAAATCCATTCCTATTACGTTACTGAATACAGAACGATCTGAAGCAATATTCCTATGTATTTATCAGAAAATTCTAAGTCCCTTGGTTTCTGGAGTAGGCAAGGCAATGTTCGGATGGGCCTAAAATAGGGTATTATGCCGCTAGGTCTTTCTTTTGCAGGTCAATGGATAGCCTATTATGAGTACAACACATTTTTGAGATTTACAACCCCCCACCCCCAACCACCCCAATTTCACCCCCACCCAAAAAAAAAGTAGAAAATGATCAGGAACCCCTAAAACACCTAAAAACGAAGTTTTAGGAATATTTAATTTTTTTTGTTTTTTGATTACTTCGCCGCCCCTGTACCGATTTTCAAAATTATAGGAACATTACCTACTACGACCCCCCAGCATATCGCTGCCCAAATTTCGTCACAATCCATGCAGCGGTTACTGAGATTACGAGGTTAGAAAAACGCGCACAGACCGACAGACAGATAGACAGACAGACAGACCGACAGACCGACAGACCGACAGACCGACAGACCGACAGACCGACAGACCGACAGACCGACAGACCGACAGACAGACAGACAGACAGACAGACAGACCGACGGAAATGAGTGACATGGATTTTCGTTATGTAGACATTATAAAACGCCCAAAAAGCGTGTTATCTCAAAATCGAAAATTTTCGCGATCACAATACTCCCCTCACCTATCGGTGTGGGAAGTAAAAATCGTTGAGTTACCGATTGAAAATGCGGTAGCATTTTAGTACACCTACTAAACTAGTGTTCCAAAAAATCCTCATCCGAAATCTACGGGCGGTTTGCGCGTACAGCTTTTTTCAAATTAATGTAAAAAAGGAATCACGATGCAACCGGTTGGAACTTAATGGAAAATTCTGTTTTCTTTAGATACTGTGATTCGTTTCTGCTGGCCAGATTATGAGAAATTTGAGCTTAAAATTCCGTTTTTCTCGTGATTTTCGTTAAAAATCGTTAAAAAATTGTTAATATTGTTCAAAACCGATGGCGTTTATACATGTTCTTGGGAGGTCCAACTATGACAATGTCATCCATTTTTATTATGTTTAACAACCCCTAAAGGGGGTGACATTATTGAACGCCTTCTGAAAGGATGCGGAAGGCGTTCCATAATGTCACCCCCTATAGACTGTCCTAATCTGAATATCAACTGAGTCGCAACAAGGTTCAAAGGTGTGGTGTCGAATACCCGATGGCAGCAAAAACGCCAAAGGTTCAATTTGGGCAACCGCACCCTATATAGTGAAACATAATATGGAAACACAAAATCGTCAATATGTCGAAACTTTCCAAAAGTCAGATAGGACGTGTCACTTTAGCATGGCAGTATTGTGCTTCATATAATAGGAAACTAATATGGAATGAAAGGTGCTTGCTTACTCCGCAAGAGGGAGATGATTCCAATCATTTGGTTCGCAGAAAAATCGGAAAAATGAAGGGTACCGGCTGGATTCGAACCAGCGTCTCCGGCATTCTAGGCCGACGCGATACCAACTACACTACGGTCCCCCGTGATGCAGCCGATATACAGCGCCGACGACATGATATCGACTCCGCCGACACCCACCACTCCCCCGTATCTCTCTGCGAACCATGTGTTTCAGTCATTCCCTTCTTAGAAAGTAGGACGCCACAGTTTTCATTCTGCATGCTTCAACTGAACGATGCAAAACGATCAGGAGCCTCTAAACTGTCTAAAAGCGAAGTGTGAGCTGTTTTTATATTCTTAGTTTTTTATTATTGCTGCACCACCACTGACACGATTTTTCCAAATATACACGTTTTCCATCCTCGCCGCGGCAGTAATACTGTGTCAAAAGTTCGTTAAAATCAATTGAATAATTGCGTTACGCAATATAGGACGATCTAAAACAATACTCGTATGTCTGTATACATCACAAATTCGAAGTCCCTTGGTTTCTATACTGAGCAAGGCAATGTTCAAATGGACCTAAAAAAGTGTAATATGCCGCTAGGTTTTTCATTCACAGGTCAATGGACAGCCCATTATGAATACAACGAATTTTTCAGTTTTCCAACCCCCACCCCCCAACCACCCCAAATTCACCCCTACACAAAAGAAAGTAGAAAATGATCAGGAACCCCTAAAACGCCTAAAAACAAAGTTTGAGACGTTTTTATTTTTTTCTATTTTTTATTATTGCTGCGCCGCCACTGACACGATTTTTTCAGAACATACGCGTTTTCCATCCTCGCCGTGGTAATAATACTTTGACAAAGTTTCATTAAAATCCATTCCTATTACGTTACTGAATACAGAACGATCTGAAGCAATATTCCTATGTATTTATCAGAAAATTCTAAGTCCCTTGGTTTCTGGAGTAGGCAAGGCAATGTTCGGATGGGCCTAAAATAGGGTATTATGCCGCTAGGTCTTTCTTTTGCAGGTCAATGGATAGCCTATTATGAGTACAACACATTTTTGAGATTTACAACCCCCCACCCCCAACCACCCCAATTTCACCCCCACCCAAAAAAAAAGTAGAAAATGATCAGGAACCCCTAAAACACCTAAAAACGAAGTTTTAGGAATATTTAATTTTTTTTGTTTTTTGATTACTTCGCCGCCCCTGTACCGATTTTCAAAATTATAGGAACATTACCTACTACGACCCCCCAGCATATCGCTGCCCAAATTTCGTCACAATCCATGCAGCGGTTACTGAGATTACGAGGTTAGAAAAACGCGCACAGACCGACAGACAGATAGACAGACAGACAGACCGACAGACCGACAGACCGACAGACCGACAGACCGACAGACCGACAGACCGACAGACCGACAGACCGACAGACCGACAGACAGACAGACAGACAGACAGACAGACCGACGGAAATGAGTGACATGGATTTTCGTTATGTAGACATTATAAAACGCCCAAAAAGCGTGTTATCTCAAAATCGAAAATTTTCGCGATCACAATACTCCCCTCACCTATCGGTGTGGGAAGTAAAAATCGTTGAGTTACCGATTGAAAATGCGGTAGCATTTTAGTACACCTACTAAACTAGTGTTCCAAAAAATCCTCATCCGAAATCTACGGGCGGTTTGCGCGTACAGCTTTTTTCAAATTAATGTAAAAAAGGAATCACGATGCAACCGGTTGGAACTTAATGGAAAATTCTGTTTTCTTTAGATACTGTGATTCGTTTCTGCTGGCCAGATTATGAGAAATTTGAGCTTAAAATTCCGTTTTTCTCGTGATTTTCGTTAAAAATCGTTAAAAAATTGTTAATATTGTTCAAAACCGATGGCGTTTATACATGTTCTTGGGAGGTCCAACTATGACAATGTCATCCATTTTTATTATGTTTAACAACCCCTAAAGGGGGTGACATTATTGAACGCCTTCTGAAAGGATGCGGAAGGCGTTCCATAATGTCACCCCCTATAGACTGTCCTAATCTGAATATCAACTGAGTCGCAACAAGGTTCAAAGGTGTGGTGTCGAATACCCGATGGCAGCAAAAACGCCAAAGGTTCAATTTGGGCAACCGCACCCTATATAGTGAAACATAATATGGAAACACAAAATCGTCAATATGTCGAAACTTTCCAAAAGTCAGATAGGACGTGTCACTTTAGCATGGCAGTATTGTGCTTCATATAATAGGAAACTAATATGGAATGAAAGGTGCTTGCTTACTCCGCAAGAGGGAGATGATTCCAATCATTTGGTTCGCAGAAAAATCGGAAAAATGAAGGGTACCGGCTGGATTCGAACCAGCGTCTCCGGCATTCTAGGCCGACGCGATACCAACTACACTACGGTCCCCCGTGATGCAGCCGATATACAGCGCCGACGACATGATATCGACTCCGCCGACACCCACCACTCCCCCGTATCTCTCTGCGAACCATGTGTTTCAGTCATTCAGAGAGATCCAGTCGGTTGTTGGGTGAGTGTGAATCTCCCGCCGCTATTTGCACGACAGCTGTCTTTCTTACTGAAGTACGACTCCTCAGTCGGCCCAGATTTCATGGAATGAAAGGTGCTTGCTTACTCCGCAAGAGGGGGATAATTCCAATCATTTGGTTCACAGAAACGATACCATGTCGTGGGCGCTGTATCGGCTGCATCACGGGGAACCGTGGCGTAGTTGGTATCGTGTCGGCCTAGAATGCCGGAGACGCTGGTACCCTTCATTTTTCCGATTTTTCTGTGAACCAAATGATAGAAGACCAGTATACAGGGTGGGCCAATAGTGCGTGATTGGAGGATTGTGGGCTTACTACAAAATATTTCAAAAATCAGTCACTTGACCATGGCAGGGACCCTTAAGGGCTATAACGTAAAAATATGTTCACTTAAATTTTGACGTTTATACAGGGTGATTCATATCAAACTTACATTTTTTTGAATGGAACTCCCTATATATTATTGCATATTTGGATTCCTTGGTCAATTCTAGTGTGACTCTATGTATCACACATGGAACTTTAAACGAACCGTTTAGGCGCAAATCACCATTTTTGGTATAAGCAGGTATCAGAAAAAAATTGAATATCGCAGCGATTATAAAACTTAGAAGGCCTTGACTTTGCGCTACGACTAAGCATGAAATGCGTCATCTTAGGTCAGACGGCTAAATTTAAACTCTTTTTGTACTTGGAGTAATCAGAGGATAAATTAAGGAAACTTCAATCACAGATAACTTGATTTTTTCAAATGGGAATGCCTATTTTGGTTTAAAGAATCAAATGTAAAATTTTATTACCTTTCTAATGATATAGCATTCTTGATATCAGTTTTTTCATTTTATTTCAAATTTTCAGTCAAATCGGTGTTTTTCAACTTTCCTGCATGCAAGCAACCTAGCAGGCCATGAAAAATAAACAAAAGCTCATTAATGTGGAAGAAAGTAACTAACTCAGTAGAAAGATGCAAGCTAACTAGAGCAACGATGCAAGATTATGAAAATTTCTTACAACATATTAGCTCTAACCAGAAACAATAGCGGTAACAAGAACGCTCATTCTTTACAGACTACTAGCTATTATCCAATTTCCAAAGTCAGTAAAAAAATATTTAATCAAAGGGAAACTACTAGTAATTATTGCTGGCAGTAGAATATCTATGTCTTCTGAATAAATTTTCACATTTAATGCTATAAAAAAGTAGCCATTTCCGTAAGTCAAAAGTAATGATACCTCTGACTGGAACCCTTCAAATTATTCAGTAGGTACTTTCTACTTATTAGCAAAATCGCAGAAAATGTAAACTCAAATTGCAGTCTGTTTGCATTGTAAAACCTAATTTAGTTTGCAGAAAACTACATGAAATAATCACAATTATAACATAGCGTAATTAAAATATTCTAGCAATTATTTTAATATGTTCAGAATGCTCTAGTTGGAGATATCTTCACTTTTGACTTAACTAAACGGAAATGACTAATTTTTTATCCCATTAAATGTGAAATTACATTCTAAACATTTTAGACTGTAAGCAAAAATCGCTGGCAGTTTTCCTTTTTTTTGTTTCAAAATTTATAATCGTTCTGGAAAGTTGTCAAGCTCTAGTAGACCTCAATAGCTGGTAGGCTGTGAAACACAAACACTTATGTCATACCCCAGCTACTCATTGACATTAGATTTCTTGCTGCTGTTGTATCCGGTTAGAGTTAATATGTTGTAAGAAATTTTCATAATCTTGCCTCGTTGCTCTAGTTAGTTTGCATCTTTCTACTAAGTTGGTTGGTTTCTTCCATATTAACGAGCTTTTGTTTATTTTTCATGGCCCGCTAGGTTGCTTGCACGCAGGAAAATTGAAAACACCGCTTTGACTGAAAATTTGAAATAAAATGAAAACTAAAAAAGATTGATATCAAGAATGCTATATCGTTAGAAAGGTAATCAAATTTTACATTTGATTCTTTAAACTAAAATAGGCATTCCCATTTGAAAAAATCAAGTTATCTGTGTTTGGAGTTTCCTTAATTAATCAACTGATTTCTCCAAGTACAAAAAGTATTAAAATTTAGCCGTCTGGCCTCAGGTTACGCATATCATGCTTAGTCGTGCCGCAAAGTCACGGCCTTCTAAGTTTTATAATCGCTGCGATATTCAATTTTTTTCTGATACCTACTTATACTAAAAATGGTGATTTGCGCCTAAACGGTTCGTTTAAGGTTCCATGTGTGATACATAAAGTCACACTAGAATTGACCGAGGAATCCAAATATGTAATAATATATAGGGGGTTCCATTCAAAAAAATGTATGTTTGATATGAATCACCCTGTATAAACGTCAAAATTTAACTGAAAATATAAATAAAATATTTTTCAGTAAGCCCACAATCCTCCGTCCACGCACTATTGGCCCCCCACCGTGTATTGTGGTTTTAAAAATAAATTCAATCGTCTGAATGACAGTAGGGAAAATCTAACAACTACAATTACGCCGGAAGATCCTTAAAGCTGCAGGGCAACGATTTATGCATTTATTTATAGGCCACCGGATGTAACGACGATCCGAAGGCCTAAGATTGAACTGAGCCCGAAGAAAGGCTTCATTAGCGTCGCCATTTTCCAAATTACCGACCGACGGGAAAATTGCTTGCTGGTGGTAAACATCAGCTTGTTGCAACTAACCACTCATTATGCCCGCATCTAAGAAAATAAGCAATTAAGATTTATTTTAAGGGCTATAACGTAAAAATATTTTCACTTAAATTTTGACGTTTATACAGGGTGATTCATATCAAACTTACATTTTTTTGAATGGAACTCCCTATATATTATTGCATATTTGGATTCCTTGGTCAATTCTAGTGTGACTCTATGTATCACACATGGAACTTTAAACGAACCGTTTAGGCGCAAATCACCATTTTTGGTATAAGCAGGTATCAGAAAAAAATTGAATATCGCAGCGATTATAAAACTTAGAAGGCCTTGACTTTGCGCTACGACTAAGCATGAAATGAAATTTAAACTCTTTTTGTACTTGGCGAAATCAGAGGATAAATTAAGGAAACTTCAATCACAGATAACTTGATTTTTTCAAATGGGAATGCCTATTTTGGTTTAAAGAATCAAATGTAAAATTTTATTACCTTTCTAATTATATAGCATTCTTGATATCAGTTTTTTTTCATTTTATTTCAAATTTTCAGTCAAATCGGTGTTTTTCAATTTTCCTGCATGCAAGCAACCTAGCAGGCCATGAAAAATAAACAAAAGCTCATTAATATGGAAGAAAGTAACTAACTCAGTAGAAAGATGCAAGCTAACTAGAGCAACGATGCAAGATTATGAAAATTTCTTACAACATATTAGCTCTAACCAGAAACAATAGCGGTAACAAGAACGCTCATTTTTCACAGCCTACTAGCTATTATCCAATTTCCAAAGTCAGTAAAAAAATATTTAATCAAAGGGAAACTACTAGTGATTATTGCTGGCAGTAGAATATCTATGTCTTTTGAATAAATTTTCACATTTGATGCTATAAAAAAGTAGCCATTTCCGTAAGTCAAAAGTAATGATACCTCTGACTGGAACCCTTCAAATTATTCAGTAGGTACTTCTACTTATTAGCAAAATCGCAGAAAATGTAAACTCAAATTGCAGTCTGTTTGCATTGTAAAACCTAATTTAGTTTGCAGAAAACTACATGAAATAATCACAATTACAACATAGCGTACTTAAAATATTCTAGCAATTATTTTAATATGTTCAGAATGCTCTAGTTGGAGATATCTTCACTTTTGACTTAACTAAACGGAAATGACTAATTTTT
Organism: Callosobruchus maculatus; assembly: GCA_951848785.1. NCBI lineage: Eukaryota > Metazoa > Arthropoda > Insecta > Coleoptera > Chrysomelidae > Callosobruchus > Callosobruchus maculatus. Next base: position 909,062 of record CATOUR010000009.1, on the reverse strand, counting down.
TTATCCCATTAAATGTGAAATTACATTCTAAACATGTTAGACTGTAAGCAAAAATCGCTGGCAGTTTTCCTTTTTTTGTTTCAAAATTTATAATCGTTCTGGAAAGTTGTCAAGCTCTAGTAGACCTCAATAGCTGGTAGGCTGTGAAACACAAACACTTCTGTCATACCCCAGCTACTCATTGACATTAGATTTCTTGCTGCTGTTGTATCCGGTTAGAGTTAATATGTTGTAAGAAATTTCCATAATCTTGCCTCGTTGCTCTAGTTAGTTTGCATCTTTCTACTAAGTTAGTTGGTTTCTTCCATATTAACGAGCTTTTGTTTATTTTTCATGGCCCGCTAGGTTGCTTGCACGCAGGAAAATTGAAAAACACCGCTTTGACTGAAAATTTGAAATAAAATGAAAGCTAAAAAAGATCGATATCAAGAATGCTATATCGTTAGAAAGGTAATCAATTTTACATTTGATTCTTTAAACTAAAATAGGCATTCCCATTTGAAAAAATCAAGTTATCTGTGTTTGGAGTTTCCTTAATTAATCAACTGATTTCTCCAAGTTCAAAAAGTATTAAAATTTAGCCGTCTGGCCTCAAGTTACGCATATCATGCTTAGTCGTGCCGCAAAGTCACGGCCTTCTAAGTTTTATAATCGCTGCGATATTCAATTTTTTTCTGATACCTACTTATACTAAAAATGGTGATTTGCGCCTAAACGGTTCGTTTAAGGTTCCATGTGTGATACATAAAGTCACACTAGAATCGACCAAGGAATCTAAATATGCAATAATATATAGGGAGTTCCATTCAAAAAAATGTATGTTTGATATGAATCACCCTGTATAAACGTCAAAATTTAAGTGAAAATATTTTTGCGTTATAGCCCTCAAGGGCCCCTGCCATGGTCAAGTGACAGATTTTTGAAATATTTTTCAGTAAGCCCACAATCCCCCGTCCACGCACTATTGGCCCACCCTGTATTGTGGTTTTAAAAATAAAATCTATCGTCTGTATGACAGTAGGGAAAATCTAACAACCACAATTACCCCGGAAGATCCTTAAAGCTGCAGGGCAACGATTTATGCATTTATTTATAGGCCACCGGACGTAACGACGATCCGAAGGCCTAAGATTGAACTGAGCCCGAAGAAAGGCTTCATTAGCGTCGCCATTTTTCAAATTACCGACCGACGGGAAAATTGCTTGCTGGTGGTAAACATCAGCTTGTTGCAACTAACCACTCATTATGCCCGCATCTAAGAAAATAAGCAATTAAGATTTATTTTAAGGGCAATAACGTAAAAATATTTTCACTTAAATTTTGACGTTTATACAGGGTGATTCATATCAAACTTACTATTTTTTGAATGGAACCCCCTATATATTATTGCATATTTGGATTCCTTGGTCAATTCTAGTGTGACTCTATGTATCACACATGGAACTTTAAACGAACCGTTTAGGCGCAAATCACCATTTTTGGTATAAGCAGGTATCAGAAAAAAATTGAATATCGCAGCGATTATAAAACTTAGAAGGCCTTGACTTTGCGCTACGACTAAGCATGAAATGAAATTTAAACTCTTTTTGTACTTGGAGAAATCAGAGGATAAATTAAGGAAACTTCAATCACAGATAACTTGATTTTTTCAAATGGGAATGCCTATTTTGGTTTAAAGAATCAAATGTAAAATTTTATTACCTTTCTAATTATATAGCATTCTTGATATCAGTTTTTTTTTCATTTTATTTCAAATTTTCAGTCAAATCGGTGTTTCTCAATTTTCCTGCATGCAAGCAACCTAGCAGGCCATGAAAAATAAACAAAAGCTCATTAATATGGACGAAAGTAACTAACTCAGTAGAAAGATGCAAGCTAACTAGAGCAACGATGCAAGACTATGAAAATTTCTTAGCTCTAACCAGAAACAATAGCGGTAACAAGAACGCTCATTTTTCACAGCCTACTAGCTATTATCCAATTTCCAAAGTCAGTAAAAAAATATTTAATCAAAGGGAAACTACTAGTGATTATTGCTGGCAGTAGAATATCTATGTCTTTTGAATAAATTTTCACATTTGATGCTATAAAAAAGTAGCCATTTCCGTAAGTCAAAAGTAATGATATCTCTGACTGGAACCCTTGAAATTATTCAGTAGGTACTTCTACTTATTAGCAAAATCGCAGAAAATGTAAACTCAAATTGCAGTCTGTTTGCATTGTAAAACCTAATTTAGTTTGCAGAAAACTACATGAAATAATCACAATTACAACATAGCGTAATTAAAATATTCTAGCAATTATTTTAATATGTTCAGAAAGCTCTAGTTGGAGATATCTTCACTTTTGACTTAACTAAACGGAAATGACTATTTTTTTTATCCCATTAAATGTGAAATTACATTCTAAACATGTTAGACTGTAAGCAAAAATCGCTGGCAGTTTTCCTTTTTTTGTTTCAAAATTTATAATCGTTCTGGAAAGTTGTCAAGCTCTAGTAGACCTCAATAGCTGGTAGGCTGTGAAACACAAACACTTCTGTCATACCCCAGCTACTCATTAACATTAGATTTCTTGCTGCTGTTGTATCCGGTTAGAGTTAATATGTTGTAAGAAATTTCCATAATCTTGCCTCGTTGCTCTAGTTAGTTTGCATCTTTCTACTAAGTTAGTTGGTTTCTTCCATATTAACGAGCTTTTGTTTATTTTTCATGGCCCGCTAGGTTGCTTGCACGCAGGAAAATTGAAAAACACCGCTTTGACTGAAAATTTGAAATAAAATGAAAGCTAAAAAAGATTGATATCAAGAATGCTATATCGTTAGAAAGGTAATCAATTTTACATTTGATTCTTTAAACTAAAATAGGCATTCCCATTTGAAAAAATCAAGTTATCTGTGTTTGGAGTTTCCTTAATTAATCAACTGATTTCTCCAAGTTCAAAAAGTATTAAAATTTAGCCGTCTGGCCTCAAATTACGCATATCATGCTTAGTCGTGCCGCAAAGTCACGGCCTTCTAAGTTTTATAATCGCTGCGATATTCAATTTTTTTCTGATACCTACTTATACTAAAAATGGTGATTTGCGCCTAAACGGTTCGTTTAAGGTTCCATGTGTGATACATAAAGTCACACTAGAATTGACCAAGGAATCCAAATATGCAATAATATATAGGGAGTTCCATTCAAAAAAATGTATGTTTGATATGAATCACCCTGTATAAACGTCAAAATTTAAGTGAAAATATTTTTGCGTTATAGCCCTCAAGGGTCCCTGCTTTGGTCAAGTGACAGATTTTTGAAATATTTTTCAGTAAGCCTACAATCCTCCGTCCACGCACTATTGGCCCACCCTGTATTGTGGTTTTAAAAATAAAATCTATCGTCTGAATGACAGTAGGGCGAATCTAACAACTACAATTACCCCGGAAGATTCTTAAAGCTGCAGGGCAACGATTTATGCATTTATTTATAGGCCACCGGATGTAATGTAATGACGATCCGAAGGCCTAAGATTGAACTGAGCCCGAAGAAAAGCTTCATTAGCGTCGCCATTTTCCAAATTACCGACCGACGGGAAAATTGCTTGCTGGTGGTAAACATCAGTTTGTTGCAACTAACCACTCATTATGCCCGCATCTAAGAAAATAAGCAATTAAGATATACACTTAACGAAGTGTAAGATGTGAAAGGGCGAACCGCCGCCCCGAAGTGGTTGTTTTGTCAAAGGGACCCAATTAGGGCGGTTCGGAAAAGGGGTAATTTCGTGTTTTTCGGGGTGTTTCACGCTTACGTCAGCGTTACACGCGCGCGTTGGAGTTTTTGGTCTTGGCGATTTATGGCTGGGCGGTCCATACACTTTTTTAATATAACTAATTGAATAATTATTGAGTTATGTAGTGATAACCAAACGAGTTTTGAACACACAACCGACAACGATTTTAGATTTTTAGGGTAAACTTGAAGATCCGAAGGTCTGAAAATTTTTGATGTTCATTATCTGAGGCTGAAGCTCAAAACAACGGCCGGATTTGTAATTAGCATCCTCAAACTATACATGACAAGAGTTTTCATCCTGATAGGAGGCCAGATAATGATTTTAGATTTTTAGGGTAAACTTGAAGATCCAAGGATCTGAAAATTTTTGATGCTCATTATCTGAGGCTGAAACTCAAAACAACGGCCGAATTTGAAATTAGCGCCCTAAAGATGTACATGACACGAGTTTTTATCCTGATAGAAGGCCAGATAATGATTTTAGGTTTTAAAGGTAAACTTGAAGATCTGACGGCCCAAAAATGTTTGATGTCCATTATCTAAGGCTGAAACTCAAAACAACGGCCGAATTTGAAATTAGCGCCCTAAAGATGTACATGACACGAGTTTTTATCCTGATAGAAGGCCACATAATGATTTTAGGTTTTAAAGGTAAACTTGAAGATCTGACGGCCCAAAAATGTTTGATGTCCATTATCTAAGGCTGAAACTCAAAACAACGGCCGGATTTGAAATAAGCGCCCTCAAAATGTACCTACATGACACGAGTTTCTATTCTGATATAAGGCCAAATAACGATTTTAGATTTTTAGGGTAAACTTGAAGATCCAAGGATCTGAAAATTTTTGATGCTCATTATCTGAGGCTGAAACTCAAAACAACGGCCGAATTTGAAATTAGCGCCCTAAAGATGTACATGACACGAGTTTTTATCCTGATAGAAGGCCAGGTAACGATTTTAGATTTTTAGGGTAAGCTTGAAGATCCAAGGATCTGAAAATTTTTGATGTTCATTATCTGAGGCTGAAACTCAAAACAACGGCCGAATTTGAAATTAGCGCCCTAAAGATGTACATGACACGAGTTTTTATCCTGATAGAAGGCCAGGTAACGATTTTAGATTTTTAGGGTAAACTTGAAGATCCAAGGATCTGAAAATTTTTGATGTTCATTATCTGAGGCTGAAGCTCAAAACAACGGCCGATTTTGAAATTAGCGCCCTAAAAATATACATGACACGAGTTTTTATCCTGATAGAAGGCCAGTTAACGATTTTAGATTTTTAGGTAAACTTGAAGATTTGTCCAAAAATTTTTGATGTTCATTATCTGAGGCTGAAATTCAAAACAACGGCCGGATTTGAAATTAGCGCCCTCAAAATGTACCTACATGACACGAGTTTCTATTCTGATATAAGGCCAAATAACGATTTTAGATTTTTAGGGTAAACTTGAAGATCCAAGGATCTGAAAATTTTTGATGTTCATTATCTGAGGGTGAGACTCAAAACAACGGCCGGGTTCGTAATTAGCATCCTCAAACTATACATGACAAGAGTTTTCATCCTGATAGGAGGCCAGATAATGATTTTAGATTTTTAGGGTAAACTTGAAGATCCAAGGATCTGAAAATTTTTGATGCTCATTATCTGAGGCTGAAACTCAAAACAACGGCCGAGTTTGAAATTAGCGCCCTAAAGATGTACATGACACGAGTTTTTATCCTGATAGAAGGCCAGATAATGATTTTAGATTTTTAGGGTAAACTTGAAGATCTGACGGTCCAAAAATGTTTGAGGTTCATTATCTGAGGCTGAAACTCAAAATAATGGCCGGATTTGAAATTAGCGCCCTCAAGATGTACATGACACGAGTTTTTGTCCTGATAGAAGGCCAATTGACGATTTTAGATTTTAGTTTTTGTCCTGATAGAAGGCCAATTGACGATTTTAGATTTTTAGGTAAATTTGAAGATTTGACGGTCCAAAAATTTTTGATGTTCATTATCTGAGGCTGAAACTCAAAACAACGGCCGGATTTGAAATTAGCGCCCTCAAAATGTACATGACACGAGTTTCTATTCTGATATAAGGCCAAATAACGATTTTAGATTTTTAGGGTAAACTTGAAAATCTGAGGGTCTGAAAATTTTTGATGTTCATTATCTGAGGCTGAAACTCAAAACAACGGCCGGATTTGAAATTAGCGCCCTCAAAATGTACATGACGCGAGTTTCTATTCTGATATATGGCCAAATAACGATTTTAGATTTTTAGGGTAAACTTGAAAATCTGAGGGTCTGAAAATTTTTGATGTTCATTATCTGAGGCTGAAACTTAAAACAACGGCCGGATTTAAAATTGGCACCCTCAAACTACACACGATACGAGTTTTCGTCCTGATAGGAAGTGAGATAACGATTTTAGATTTTTGGGGTAAACTTGAAGATCTGAGGGTTTGACAATTTTTGATGTTCATTATCTGAGGCTGAAACTCAAAACAACGGCGGGATTTGAAATTAACACCCTCAAACTACACATGATACGAGTTTTCGTCCTGATAGGAAGTTAGATAACGATTTTAGATTTTTAGAGTAAACTTGAAATCTGAAGTTCTGAAAATTTTTGATATTCATTATCTGAGGCTGAAATTCAAAACAACGGCCGGATTTGAAATTGGCACCCTCGAACTATACATGGCACGAGTTTTTATCCTGATAGAAGGCCAGAAAACAATTTTAGATTTTTAGGGTAAACTTGAAAACCTGAGGGTCTGAAAATTTTTGATGTTCATTATCTGAGGCTGAAACTCAAAACAACGGCCGGATTTGTAATTCGCGCTTTCACACTATACAGTCATAACTACTGCTGCAAGGTAAACATATTTATTTGACACTTTTTTTAATAAACGTCAAACGAAGATAAAAGATATACCACTTTTTGTTTGAGCATTTGAGGCAACGTGATATGAATTTCCTTGACACGTGATACTCTCGTAACAAAAAAAAATCAAACGAACACTGAGTACAAAAAAATGTGTTGAAAGCTGGTATGATAGACTTTATAGTACCTTCACAAATTTGACTCAGCTTTCGTTTGAACTTTTTTTTGGTACGAGAATATCACGTGGGTATATCTTTGTATACGAACAAAGTCGTTGTAATTTAGGAATATTTACGAGAAGAAAGTTATCCTCTTATCACTACACGATTATCATTGAGATCATTCTGGAAAGAGCCCGTAAATGATATGCAGCATTGAATGGATGCAAATGCGATCAATGGATCAATGACATATCGATCGAAGCCAGCAGCGTTACGTGCAGAATGTCATAAATGCTGTGGGGTGCCTACGTGACCAAAGTACCGGCCAACTCGTTGGCCCGACTTGATTCTAGGTAAAAAAATAGGCGGCGGTGTGTTCTTGAGGAGACAGGTGCCAAGCCGGACCCAGCTCAACGCCTTCTGGGAAGTGAGATACTGATGGCACAATGACCACTTCTAAGGGATAATGATGATAACAGATGAATGCATCACGTGATTATTGCTATTATCTGAAGATTTACAATCTGTAGGGTGTTACTTTCTACACCGATAGATAAGGAGAGTACTGTGATCGAGAAAATTTTCGATTTTTAGATAATACGCTTTTTGGGCGTTTTATGGTGTCTACATAACGAAAATCCACGTCACGCATTTCCGTCGGTCTGTCTGTCTGCCTGTCTGTGGGCGTTCTTCTAGCCTCGTAATCTCAGTAACCGCTGCATGGATTGTGATAAAATTTGGGTATCGGTATGATATGGGGTCCTAGTAGGCAATGCTCCTATAATTTTGAAAATCGGTGCATTGGCGGCGGAGTAATTAGCAAAAAACAAAAAAATTAAATATTCCTCACACTTTGTTTTTAGGCGTTTTAGGATCACCTGATCATTTTCTATTTTTTTTTTGAGTTGGGAGTTGTAAGGCAAAAATATTTGTTATATTCATAATAGGTTATCCATTGACCTGTGAAAGAAAGATTTAGCGGCATAATACACTTTTTTAGGTCCATCCGAACATTGCCTTGTTTACTACAGAACTTTCTTATATAGGTATACATCACATACATGCGAATATTGCTTTAGATTGTTCGTATTGAGTAACGTTGAAATTATGAAATTGATTTTAATGAAACTTTGTCACGGTATTATAATCGTGCCAAGGTTAAAAAATGCGTATGGTTTTTAGAAAGCGGCGCAGCAACAATGAAAACTAAATATATAAAGACAGCTCAAACTTCATTTCGTCGTTTTAGGGGTTCCTGATCATTTCCTGTTTTTTTTTGTGTGGGGGTCAAATTCCATTTGAAAAAAATACCTTGTTAAACGTGAAAATTGGCAGTCTATTGATTTAATGTGCTTTTGAAACAATGATTCTACTGAAACAAGAGTATGTTTCTTCCTGGTTTTAAAACCGAAAACCGAATTTTTCTGTCGTACTTTGTTTCCGAGACATTAACGTTTTTTGTAAAGTACTACAAACATCAAATTTTCAAAAGATTGCTGAATAACTTCGAAAATAGGCTTCGTAGACATAAACTATGGTTAACAAACTGGACCTAAAAATCGATGAAGAATTCGAAAACGTAATAATATACAGGGTGTTACATTTCAAATAAGGAAATTGATACCGACTTCCGGTGTATCCGGATGTCCGCCATATTTGAAATTATTTACTACAAGTAGTCCATTTGGAAAGAAACGTTTTTTATTTTTATTTATTTTAATTGTTACAGATTTGGTTAATAATTATGCGAACCAGATATAAAATATCAGAAGTAGTATGTTATAAATCCATCTTCACAATTTCTTTGAATATTATTTTAAGCACTTTATAAGATTTTCAAAAAATGATGAAGGAGCATAATTTGTGAACTTATAGAAAAAAAGCTGACTTTTTTCTCCGATCACTGCGCTATTCTCAAAAATAGATCCATGTATGCATCACATCGAACATAATGTGAAAGTCACTTCAAGGTATCAGAAGTTGCAGGTTATAAATGCACCTTCACCGTTTATTGAATTATTTTAAAGATTTTAGGAGATACTCTGGTATTTAGTTTCAGCCTACGCGGTCTGCTCAGTTATAAAAAAAATTTCTACAAAATGGTGATAATGTGTGAACCTATAGAACAAAGCTTATTTAAAACTGCGCAATAGATATGCTTACTACCTCATCACGTCGAATCTGTGAATGTCAACTCAAGATATCAAGTTATAGGTTATAAACACACCTTCACCATTTATTGAATTATTCATTATTTTTTAATATTGCATGAGATTTCAAAGAAAGACGGTGATGGGGCGTCATTTGTGAACTTATAGAAAAAAGCTGATTTATAACTGTGCTACTCAAAAATAGATGCATATTACCTCATCAAGTCGAAGTTGTGAATGTCACCTCAAGATATTGGAAGATGCAGGTTATCAATACACCTTCATCATTTATTGAATTATTTATTATTTTTAAGATTTTATGAGATTTCAAAAAATGGTGAAGGGCTTCATTTTTTCAACTTATAGAAAAAACTGATTTTTTTCTCCGATCACTACGTTATACTCAAAAATAGACCCACGTCGAGTACGTGAATGTCATCCAACGTTTCTAGGAATATCTAGCATGTCACCGACCAGTCTGCCGGTGTGAGTTCTTATAGTAACTTCCAAAATATCAGAAGTAGCATGTTGTAAATCCACCTTCACCATTTATTGAATTATTTTAATCACTTTATAAGATTTTCAAAAATGGTGAAGGGGCTTCGTTTTTTCAGCTTATAGAAAAAAGCTGATTTTTTTTCTCCGATCACTGCGCTATTCTCAAAAATAGACCCACGTATGCATCATCACGTCGAATATGTGAGGGTCACCCAACGTTTCTAGGAATATCTAGCATGTCGCCAACCAGTCTGCCGGTGTGAGTTCTTATAGTAACTTCCAAAATATCGGAAGTAGTATGTTGTAAATCCACCTTCACCATTTATTGAATTATTTTAAGCACTTTATAAGATTTTCAAAAAATGGTGAAAGGGCTTCATTTTTTCAACTTATAGAAAAAAGCTGATTTTTTTCTCCGATCACTGCGCTATACTCAAAAATAGACCCACGTATGCATCATCACGTCGAACATGTGAGGGTCACCCAACGTTTCTAGGAATATCTAGCATGTCGCCAACTAGTCTGTTGGTGTAAGTTCTCATAGTAACTTCCAAAATATCAGAAGTAGTATGTTGTAAATCCACCTTCACCATTTATTGAATTATTTTAAGCACTTTATAAGATTTTCAAAAAATGGTGAAGGTGCTTCATTTTTTCAACTTATAGAGAAAGCTGATTTTGTTCTCCGATCACTGCGTTATACTCAAAAATAGACTCACGTATGCATCATCACGTCGAATATGTGAGGGTCACCCAACGTTTCTAGGAATATCTAGCATGTCACCGACCAGTCTGCCGGTGTGAGTTCTCATAGTAACTTCCAAAATATCAGAAGTAGTATGTTGTAAATCCACCTTCACCATTTATTGAATTATTTTAAGCACTTTATAAGATTTTCAAAAAATGGTGAAGGGGCTTCATTTTTCCAACTTATAATAGAAAAAAGCTGATTTTTTTCTCCGATCACTGCGCTATACTCAAAAATAGACCCACGTATGCATCATCACGTCGACTATGTGAGGGTCACCCAACGTTTCTAGGAATATCTAGCATGTCGCCAACTAGTCTGCCGGTGTAAGTTCTCATAGTAACTTCCAAAATATCAGAAGTAGTATGTTGTAAATCCACCTTCACCATTTATTGAATTATTTTAAGCACTTTATAAGATTTTCAAAAAATGGTGAAGGGGCTTCATTTTTTCAACTTATAGAAAAAAGCTGATTTTTTTCTTCGATCACTGCGCTATGTTCAAAAATAGACCCACGTATGCATCATCACGTCGAATATGTGAGGGTCACCCAACGTTTCTAGGAATATCTAGCATGTCGCCAACTAGTCTGCCGGTGTAAGTTCTCATAGTAACTTCCAAAATATCAGAAGTAGTATGTTGTAGATCTAACTTCACCATTTATTGAATTATTTTAAGCACTTTATAAGATTTTCAAAAAATGGTGAAGGGGCTTCATTTTTTCAACCTACAGAAAAAAGCTGATTTTTTTCTCCGATCACTGCGCTATTCCCAAAAATAGACCCACGTATGCATCATCACGTCGAATATGTGAGGGTCACCCAACGTTTCTAGGAATATCTAGCATGTCACCGACCAGTCTGCCGGTGTGAGTTCTTATAGTAACTTCCAAAATATCGGAAGTAGTATGTTGTAAATCCACCTTCACCATTTATTGAATTATTTTAAGCACTTTATAAGATTTTCAAAAAATGGTGAAGGGGCTTCATTTTTCCAACTTACAAAAAAAGCTGATTTTTTCTCCGATCACTGCGCTATGCTCAAAAATAGACCCACGTATGCATCATCACGTCGAATATGTGAGGGTCACCCAACGTTTCTAGGAATATCTAGTATGTCGCCAACCAGTCTGCCATGCCGGTGCGAGTTCTCATAGTAATTTTTCTCGGAACGGTCGCTATGCCGCCAAGTTGTCTGGTGCCGAGAATCAGCGAAGGTTAATGAAAAGAAATTAATATAAATTTATGTTAGCCACTTAATGCAAGGATCGAGTTTGCGGTGCATCAATTTAGATTGGCAGCAGCTCACATCTGTGCAGCCTATGATTGCACGTGACCACATTATCTTAATGGGCTGTTGCCAAGCAAGACTCCTTTCTGGATGTGCATCTTCGGTCAGATAAACCGTTATTCCCACTATGTTATGCTGATTGAACCGGATATTCTTTTGTCTGAGTTGGAATATGCCCTCAACAAGTTAAAAACTAATGAAGCTACAGGCATTGATGCTATTTCTGCCGAAACATTAAAATGCTTGGGTGAAGACGGCATCTTTCTTTTACATAATATTTGTCTGGTCCTCCGGTGTTTGCCCAGATGAATGGTGCACATCAATTTTTGTTCCACTTCATAAAAAGGGATCTCCAACAAATCCAGACAAGTATCGCCTACTTTCGTTAGTCTTTCATGCAAGTAAGGTTAGCTACAGTTCTACTATTTATTTACAATCTCGTTTGGAGGGTTTTATTGGCTGGCAAATTTCTCAGATGCAGGCAGGTTTCGTGAAAGGACGCGGTACGCGTGAACAGATCTTAAACTTAAGACAGATTATTGAAAAAGCCAGAGAGCATTACTTTCCAGTTTTTATATGTATTTTATATGTATATATGTTATAACGTAAAGTGGCCTAAACTTTGGGAAATCCTCATCTCTATGGGAGCTCCTTATTACCTAGTGTTTCTGATACAGCAACTCTTGAGTCTAATTCGGCTCGTGTAAGAATTGATGGTAACCTGTCTGGTCAAACAGCAACCAGAAAAGGAGTTCGTCAGGGATATGTATTATCTCCGATGTTATTTAACATTTACTCTGAATTTGTGATGAGACAGGTATTCGACAACTGGAATGGCGGTATAACTATTGGCGGAAGCAAAATATCTAACTTAAGATTTGCTGACGACACAACCCTTATTGCTGCTTCTCAGGAAGAACTAGTACCTCTATTAAACATCTGAGAACAACACAGTGTAGCATATGGTCTTGGTAATAAGTACAACAAGACCAAGGTTATGATCGTAGATAGAGAGCACGATAATCATCAAGCAATAAAGTCAGTAGGCCGTGGTGAATTAATTCAAAGTTTTGTGTACCTCGGTTCTTTGATCGACAATTCGGTTAGCTGTGAAAATGAGATTCGACGCCGTATTCAACAGGCACGTGTGGCCATGACGAAGCTTACTAAAATATGGTTTCCTTAATTGATCTACCGATTTCTCTAAGCACAAAAACAATTCAACTTGGACCGCCCAGCCTGAGCTGTGACATTTTATACTTAGTCACACCGCAGACTCACGGCCTTCTAAGTTTCATAATCGCTGCGATGTTCAATTTTCTTGTGACATCTACTTATACCAAGAACGGTGATTTGCGTCCAAACGGTTCGTTCAAAGTCCCATGTGTAACACATAAAGTCACACTACAATTCACCAAGGAATCCAAATATGCCATAATATACAGGGTATTCTATTAAAAAATGTAATTTTGATATGAATCACCCTGTATAAACGTCAAAATTTTAGTGAAAATATTTTAACGTTGTAACCCTCAAGGCTCCCTACCATGATCTAGTGACAGATTTCTGAAATATGTTTTAGTAACCCCACTGTCTTTCTTCCACGCAATATTGGCTCACCCTGTATGTACAGCCTGTAATGTAACGCAGTTCGGAGGAAAACTGACTCAGCGCTTGCATTATTAATTTTTCAGCCTCAGCCGTCAATTAAGCAGTTCCAGTTATATCAGATTGGGTAATTTTTCGATCTAAGTTACACCATCATTCGACGGAATCCACCATCCAAGAATTATTAACATGACCTTGGTACTGGTTAGACAATTCGTCTATGCCTCCGGCGCGGCAACAGTCATTTACAAAATCGAACCACATATTTGTACGACACATGATTCGTGGAAACCGATGTTAGACAATTGAAATGACCATTTTGTAATTATGTCAGTCACCTTTGGGATGAACGTATGTTAGGTAATATTCCGATGATTCACTTTCAATCAGGAAATACCGTTACTCCAGGCAAAATGGACTATGAAAGGTCAGAAAAAATAATTAAAAAAAAATGGAGTCAAGTTGCTTGACTCAGTACTTCCCACACATAATTATTATACCATTTTATTATTTCTCCATTGCCTGAAGCTATAGTTTGAATTTCCCTTGCAACCAAATCATCGCCCACCCGCTCGCAAAAAAAACATCCAACGCAAAAACTCTCGTAAATAGTTACTTGGGTCTGTCTCTTTAGAAACTAGGACGCCGCAGTTTATTCTGCATGCTTCAACTGAGCGATGCAAAACGATCAGGAGCCTCCAAAACGTCTAAAAACGAAGTTTGAGCTGTTTTTATGTTTTATTTTTTTTATTATTGCTGCACCGCCTCTGACATGATTTTTCCAAAACATACGCGCATTCCATTCTCGTCGGTAGTAATACTGTGTCAAAATTTCATTAAAATCAATTCAATCATTTTCGCGTTACGCATTATAGAACAATCTAAAACAACACTCGTATGTATACATCACAAATTCTAAGTCCCTTGGTTTCTATTATAATAAGCAAGGCATTGTTCGGATGGACCTAAAAAAGTGTATTATGCCGCTAGGTTTTTCATGCACAGGTCAATGGGCAGCCCATTGTAAATATAACAATTTTTTTAATTTTACAACCCCCCACCCTCCAACCACCCCAAACTCACCCCCACCAAAAAAAAGTAGAAAATGATCAGGAACTCCTAAAACGCCTAAAAACAAAGTTTGAGCTGTGTTTATATTTTTGGTGATTCATTATTGCTGCTTCGCCACTGACACGATTTTTCCAAAACTTACGCGTTTTCCATCCTCGCCGTGGTAGTAATACTGTGTCAAAATTTCATTAAAATCAATTCAATAAGTTTCGCGTTACGTAATATAGAACGATCTAAAGCAAATACTCGTATGTATACATCACAAATTCTAAGTCCCTTGGTTTCTATGATAAGCAAGGCAATGTTCGTATGGACCTAAAAAAGTATATTATGCCGCTAGGTTTTTCATTCACAGGTCAATGGACAGCCCATTATGAATACAACAAATTTTTCAGTTTTACAACCCCCTACCCCTCAATCACCCCAAATTCACCCCCACCCAAAAAAAAAGGTGAAAACGATCAGGAACCCGTAAAAGACCTAAAAATGATGTTTGAGGTATATTTGAAATTTTTTGTTTTTTTTTGCTAATTAGTCCGCCGCCCCTGCGCCGATTTTCAAAATTATAGCAGCATTACATACTACGACCCCATAGCATATCGCTAGCCAAATTTCATCACAATAAATGCAGCGGACAGACAGACAGACCGATGGAAATGAGTGACGTGCATTTTCGTTATGTAAACATCATGAAACGCAAAAAAACCGTATTATCTCGAAATCGAAAATTTTCGCGATCACAATACTCCCCCCACTGTCTGTGTGGGAAGTAAAAAACCTAGAACTATTTTATTAAATTCAGAAGTTATTATGTCATCGCGAGGCTCACGTCGTTGCTCTCGACATTTCAATATGTACTCGATCAGCTGTGGTGTGCAGCTCTCCTACACAAGCTTCCGTCCTGCTGTCTTTGCCTTAGCCAAAAAAAAAAAAAAACGCCCGCCCGCAAAAAAAATCCAACCCAAAAATTCTAGTAAATAATTTCTCTCTATTTCTAATTTCTTCTTCACAGTTTTTACTCTGCAATCCTCATCTGATATTTAAAGGGTAACGAAATGTTCCGGGGTCTCCCAGCTGAGACCCCATCTTACCTCGGCTCATTTGAAGAACTCCCTAGAGCATCCAAAAACAGAGTTTGAATATTTCAATAATTTCCACCTTACACAATTCAGAATGATATAAAGCAATAATCTTATGCATACATCAGAAAATTTTAAGTCTCCTGGTTTCTGTAATAGGTTAGGCAATGTTCGGATGAACCTAAAAAGTGCTAGAGCTTTTCCAGTTTTACAACCCCCCCACCCCCAACCACCCCAGTGGCACCCCCACCCAAGAGAAACTAGTAAATGATCAAGAACCTTTAAAAGGCCTAAAAATGAAGTTTGAGGTATATTTGAAATTTTTTGTTTTTTACTCCGCCGCCCATGTACCGATTTTCAAAATTATAGTAGGATTACACACTACGACCCCATAGCAGATCGCTAGCCAAATTTCATCACAACCCATGCAGCGGTCAGACAGGCCGAGAGATAGACAGACCAACGGAAATGAGTGACATGGAACTATAACTTCATTATAGATAAAATAATTTTTTTTTTTTTTGAAAAAACGCTTCCTGAAATTCAGCTCTTCAGGTATCCAGTGATTTTGGTTGAGTATATTTGTATTAATATATCGATAATGGTCCTTGATTACGAGGCTAGAAGAACGCCAACCGACAGACAGACCGACAAACAGACAGACCGACGGAAGTGAGTGGCATTGCACTATAACTTCGTTAGAGACAAATTATTTTTTTCTTTGAAAAAACACTTTCTGAAAGATCATAAACCCTTGTCTCATTTCAAGACGGTATATATACAGTGATTATTCTGGTGAGTTTGCATTACTCTGACCATAGACAAAACTTCGTTTCCTAACCATACTTGTTATTCTTCAGAATCTAAACATATTAAACATTTTGCAGGACGTATACATTTTTTCCACATAATTTATACAACAAAAGCTACTGACCGCTTAGTTGACACTTCGTTCAAGAAATATCTGGAAATGATCTAGTTCAAATCGACCTATTCCTAAACCCAGTTTACTTTATTTTATGTACCTCGCAATTTCAAATTGATAAGGTACTTTTATTTGTACTAATTTTTGCGGCTGTCAGCGAAGTGGTAATTTTCTTGACCATGAACATACAGACCTAGATACAGAGGCGTGTTGAGAAGTTTTAAAAAGGCTTTCTCAAAGCGAGTAGAGAAATCACTGATCACAGGCACGTATCCAGGATTTGTTTTTTTTTTTGGGGGGGGGTCCAGATTATGGGTGTCCCTTTCGGGGGGGGGGGGGGTTCAGATTAGAGTTGCCACCTTAAATTGCTCTCGTCGAGGGAGGGGGGTGCGCAAAAATTTGTGGATTCCATTTTTTAGACGGTATTATACAATGTGTTCCACCATCATGTCGACAAGCTTTGAGGTATGAAAGTACAATTAAAGATATCGAGAAAAAATGCGAAAAAAAGGTCAACCTTTTAATTAATTTTTTATTACATTTTCAATTTCTGTATCACGACTCCATGGGTTCGCGCAGTTGTAGCCCCATAGCTTGATTATTTATCGACCGATTCACGACATTTTGGACTCATTTTATAGGAGAATGACTGGGCATATCAACTAAAGCAAAAAAAGATAATA
Source organism: Callosobruchus maculatus (assembly GCA_951848785.1). Taxonomy (NCBI): domain Eukaryota; kingdom Metazoa; phylum Arthropoda; class Insecta; order Coleoptera; family Chrysomelidae; genus Callosobruchus; species Callosobruchus maculatus. Next base: position 892,192 of record CATOUR010000009.1, on the reverse strand, counting down.
CCTGACAATTTCTAAGGCTAAAAAATTCACCAAACTGAAAAAAAAGTTTTTGGAATGCACTTATTTGGGTTACTTACAAATAATTTGAAAAAAAGCCGTATTAGTGCCTATTTATTAAGACATTTTAATGTTTGGCAGGATGATTCCTGTCTACCACATGCAAGTCGTGTATGTAGCACGAAAATTTCCGACAGAATAGCCTTTTTGTATTATGACTTCTGTATCACAGCGCCATGTGGTCACAGATTATTACTTAAATGCAATTTACAAACAAATTTTATTATCTTTGTTTTTAGTATTATTTATTTAGTATTCAGCCAAATGACTGAAAGGCAACTAATTGAAATAAGATATGTTGGAATCACTTGGAAATCAAAGAAAACAGACTGGAGCGTAGCTTAGCGTCGAGTAACACAGAGCGTTAGTTTCAGAAGTCAAGCGTGCCTAAATAAAAATGGCGGACATTTTGAAAATTTCGTTGATTAATTTAAATACTAAATAATCACATTTGTTCATGTAAATTGCATTTTAGTAATAATCTGTACCGAAGTCCAATAAAGACAATGTGCATTCCAAATTCTTGTTTATTTCAAAATTGGTCGTAATAAAAACGCCTATTTCGTCGATGATTTTAGTGCTACATAAACAAATTGCGTGTCTTTAGACAGGAAACAGCCTGATAAACATTAAACTGTGTTTATAAATCGGCACAAATATGGCTTTTTTCCAAATTATTAGCAAGTAACCAAAACAAGTGCATTACAAAAAAAAAATTTTCAGTTTGGTGAAATTTTTTAGCCTTAGAAATCATCAGGCACCTATTATATTTTTTTGCCTTAGTTGATATATTCAATCATTTCCCTATAAAATGAGTCCAAAAAGGTCGTGAATCGCTTGATAGATAATCAAGATATGGCGTTACAACTGCGTGAACACATGGCGTTGTGATAAAGAAGTCATAATACAAAATGGCCTATTCTGTCGAAAATTTTAGTGCTATATACACAAATTGCACGTGGTAAGACAGGAAACATCCTGCTAAATATTAAAATGTCTTAATAAATAGGCACTAATACGGCCTTTTTCCAAATTATTTGTAAGTAACCCAAATAAGTGCATTACAAAAAAATTTTTTTTCAGTTTGGTGAATTTTTTTAGCCTTAGAAATTATTAGGTGTTCTCTTTTTTTGCTTTAGTTGATATGCCCAATTATTCTCCTATAAAATGATTCCAAAATGTCGTGAATCGGTCGATAAATAATCAAGCTATGGCGCTACAACTGCAACAATTAATTAAAAGGTTGACCCCCTTTCTTTCGCATTTTTTCTCGATAACTTTAATTATATTTTCATACCTCATAGTTTGTCGACATGATGGTGGAACACATTGTATAATTTTTCGGGGGGGGGGGGGGGGGGGGGGGAACCTGGAATTCAGCTCGTTGACCTCCGCCATTGGCATTGAACGAAGAAGACAATCGGTTCAGGCCGGTTGGATTCGAAAGTGAAGAAAAAATGGCGCCCAAGATGAGTAGGTCCAATTGGGCCGATGGAGTTCAGAAAAAACTAGTAGGGTTCCGGTCGGCAGAGTTTGTTGGATGAATTGGCATCCGCTGCCAGCGCCAGCGGGCGGCGAATCTTGATGAGAAGCAAGAACGGGGGATGAGTCATCGCTGGAATTTTGATTCGATTTAAATGACCACTTACCAACAGACCTTTTCACTTTTTTTGTTATATAAAAAGAGACCTATTCACTAATTCGTCAGAGTGCAGGCATGCGAATATTGTGGCACTGGATGGATGCTGTCGAGCATCACCAACTCAGCTTATACAGTCTAAGCACTTGAAAAACCGATTTTTGGATAATTTGAGGGTGCTGATTACACATCCGGTCGTAGTTTTGAGTTTCGGTATCGTTTGACGAAAGTCAAAAATTTCAGACCTTTCAAATCTTCAGGTCTACCCAAATAGACGAAAATCTTTATTCGGCTTTCTATTAAAATAAAACCTTGTGTTTTGGATAATTTGAGATTGCTGATTACAAATACAGTCGCAGTTTTGAGTTCCAGTCTCGGTTGACGAATATCAAAAATTTCAAATATTTCAGACCATCAGGTTTGACTAAAAAATCGAAAATCTTGAATCGACTTTCTATAAAGATGAAACCTCGTGTTTTGGATAATTTGAGGGTGCTAATTACAATGCTGATCGTAGATTTGACTTCCACTTTCGTTTGATCAAAATCAAAAATTTCCGATCTTTCAGATCTTCAGGTTTATCCAAATAGACGAAAATCTTTATTCGGCTTTCTATTAAAATAAAACCTCGTGTTTTGGATAATTTAAGGGTGCTGCACAGATCTCAGTTTCAGTTTCATTTGACGAAAATAAAAAATTTCAGATCTTTCAAATCTTTAGGTTTCACTAAAAAATCGAAAATCTTTATTTGGCTTACTATTAAGATGAAACTTTTTGTTTTGGATAATTTGAGGATGCTGATTACAAATCCGGTCGCAGGCTTGAGTTTCACTCTCGTCTGACCAAAATCAAAAATTTCAGATTTTTCAGACTTTCAGGTTTGACTAAAAAATCGAAAATCTTTATTTGGCTTTCTATTAAGATGAAACCTCGTGTTTTGGATAATTTGAGGGTGCTGATTACAAATTCGGTCGCAGATCTAAGTTTTAGTCTCATTTGACGAAAGTAAAAAATTTCAGATCTTTCAGATCATAGGAATTGGCTTAACCGACTAAGCTTCGGACAATAAGCTCCGGACTACACCTTTTCCAGCTGTAGTTTGTAAAAAGTCAAATGATAATTCAAAACGGTCAAGTCAATTTTCCAATTCGTCAATTGAAAATTCAAACTGTCAGGTGTAATAATTTATACCAGTCAGAGTGAATTTGAAAATTCTTATAATAATATAATATAAATATAGTAATATAAATTATTACAGCTGTCACTTTGAATTTATAATTGACGAGTTGGAAAATGAACTTGACCGTTTTGAATTATCACTTGACGCTTCAGAAACTACAGCTGGAAAAGCTATAGAGCCATCCCCAAACAAGCAAATCTAATCTGCTGTACAGGTAAAGAAATGAGGAGTCTGTAAATCTATCATTAGCAATAGATTTATTTTACTCATTTATGCCAAATTTGCCGCCAGTGACACCCGATATAAGAAACTCTCCGCGCGTGGGGTTGCTTCCGTTTCCTCTACGTCAGATCCGGGCCTGGAGCCCGGACTCTGCTGTCTCCCATATATAAATGATTAAAGGGTAGTTCTTTATCACTCCGTGTCGAAAATTCATACCAACAGAATGGTGAGTATTATCCTCATTTTCACGCTCGACGCATGCTCGACTAAACTTTGCTTTATTTGTTTATATGCTGTTCAATATTTCATGTGCGTTAACATTCAGAAATATTTTCGGTTTTGAACATGTAACTGGCCTAATCCCGATGACGATGGCCAAATGGTCCGTAAATTATTCTTATTGAACATATTTTTTGAAAAAAAAGTCATCAAAATTTAATCATTTTAAAATTTAAGATAAAAAACAAACCATGTTGCTAATTTATTATTGTATAAGTATTATACAATACTTACAATAAGTATTATTTAAATTATGCTCGGTATTGCAGTTTCACAATTTTTTTCCACGTCTACATGTTTTCAATTAACATTTACAATATACTGCCATAACGTCTGTCTGTCTGTTGGCATTGTTCTAACCTCGTAATCTCAGTAACCGCTGCATAGATTGTGATGAAATAGCGGTCGTTGTAGTTGCTGCTATAATTTTGAAAATCGGTGCATAGGCGGCGAAGTAATTAGCAAAAAACAAAACGTCAAATATTCCTCAAAACGTTTCTGGGGTTTCGGACCATGCATTGTCTACATTTTTTTTTGGTTGAGGGTGAAATTGGGATGGTTGAGCGGTGAGGGGTTGTAAAACTGAACAATTTGTTGATTCATAATAGCTTGTCCATTGCGCCATAACTCTTTTTACGGGCGGGTGGACGGGCGATGATTTGGTTGCAAGGGTATCTCGATCTCAGACTATAGCTTCATCATCATCGTAGTCATAATGCCTTATAACAGACATGTTGTGAACTCGTAAAATGCATTAAGTCAGAGCTAGAGTATTGCCGACACGAATATTATCAATAGTTTTGAGAACTGTAGCTCGCCATCGTTCGCGATTTACTGTTAGTTTAGTGGCGCTCTTGATACTCATATCCAGCAACTGTTTCGTCGTATCCTTCATGCTATGGGAAAATGATGAAGTAGTATCACCGTAATGTGTGGTAAGTACTGAGTCAATTAACTTGATTTCAGGTTTATTGTTATCCCTGAAAAGCATATTTTCTACAACTTCTAACTTGTAACTGAATTTAATAGCATTTTCATACTTTACCACTACAGAAAACCTCTGAAAGGTGCTGAGACTACTTACAAAGACATTTTTGCTACTTTACTGTTATTGTTTATTAATGTTTATTAATATTTATTAATGTTAGTTCATTCTTTACACTTGAACTGTTTTTACTTTTGCTACAAGCTGCAATTATCGCTCGGTACCGTAAATAAAATACCTACCTGAGGTGTTTTAAAAATCAGCATCATTTATGTATTTTTTTTGGCAGTGAGGGGAGGGGGTTAGGGTTCAGTTGCCCTAATAGTTGCCACTCAGCCTTAAGGCTTATTGTGCATCCTCCAAGAAACATTTCAGCAGTCTATTAGCTTCATTAAGGTTTTAAATAGTTTTACTTCCCACACCGATAGGTGAGGGGAGTATTGTGGTCGCGAAAATTTTCGATTTTGAGATAATACGCTTTTATGGGCGTGTTATGATGTCTACATAACGAAAATCCACGTCACTCATTTCCGTCAGTATTTCTGTCTGTCGGCCTGTCTGTCTATCTATCGGTCTGTCTGTTGGCATGTTTCTAACGTCGTAATCTCAGTAACCGCGGCTTGGATTGTAATGAAATTTGGGTAGCGATATGTTGTGGTAGTAGGTAATATTGGAAATTTTGGAAATCGTTGTACGGGGGGGGGTGGCGTAATTAGCAAAAAACGAAAAATGTTTAGGCGTTTTAGGGGTTTCTGATCATTTTCTACTTTTTTTGGGTGGGGGTGAATTTGGGGTGGTTGGAGGGTAGGGGGTTGTAAAACTGAAAAATTTGTTGTATTCATAATGGGCTGTCCAATACCTGTGAATGAAAGACCTAGCGGCATAATACACTTTTTTAGGTCCATCTGAACAATGCCTTGCTTATAATAGAAACCAAGGGACTTAGAATTTTGTGATGTATACATACGAGTGTTGTTGACAGAGTATTACTACCGCGGTGAGGATGTAAAACGCGTATGTTTTGGAAAAATCGTGTCAGTGGCGGCGCAGCAATAATAAAAAACCAAAAATATAAAAATAGCACAAACTTTGTTTTTAGGCGTTTTAGGGGTTCCTTATCATTTTTTACTTTTTTTTGGGTGGGGGTGAAATTAGGGTGGTTAGGGGGTGGGAGTTGTAAAACTCAAAAGTTTGTTCTATTCATAATAGGCTGCCCATTGACCGGTGAAAGAAAGACCTAGCGGCATAATAGACGTTTGTTAGGTCCATCCGAACATTGCCTTGGCTATCACAGAAATCAAGGGACTCTGATGTATGTATATACGAGTAATGCTTTAGATCGTTCTGAATTTAGTAACATGGAAATTATGGAATCGATTTTAATGAAATTTAGACACAGTATTATTACCGTGGCGAGGATGAAAAATGCGTATGGTTTTCAAAAATCGTGTCAGTGGCGGCGCAGCAATAATAAAAAAATTAAAAATATAAAAACAGCTCAAACTTCGCTTTTAAGCAATTTGGGAGTTCCTGATTGTTTCGTTTCGTTCAGTTGAAGCTGACAGAATAAAAATTGTTTCGTTTTAGTTCCTACGGAGAGACTTAGGAAACTATTTACTAGTTTTTGTATTTGATGTTTTTTGAGGACATGCGACCGATTACTTGGTTGCAAGGGATCTCAAACTATAGCTTCATGGAGAGGGAATATAATAAAATAGTATCACTGTTATGTGTAGGAAGTACTGAGTCAATCGACTTGACTCCATTTTTGTTGATCACCTACAGTTGACTCGTGAGAACGCGCCTTAATGATTCGTCAGTTGATCAGCAAAAGTTTGACTGTGACAAACTATTCAACGGAAGGTTTTCACAACAATTTTCATTCAACTCCTGTTGATCAACTACAGTCGATCAACTAAAGTTGACTCGTGAGAACGCGCCTTGATGATTCGTCGGTTGATCAACAAAAAGTTTGACTGGGTCAAATTATTCAAAGGAAGGTTTTCACAACAATTTTCATTCAACTCCTGTTGATCAACTACAGTCGATCAACTAAAGTTGACTCGTGAGAACGCGCCTTGATGATTCGTCGGTTGATCAACAAAAAGTTTGACTGGGTCAAATTATTCAAAGGAAGGTTTTCACAACAATTTTCATTCAACTCCTGTTGATCAACTACAGTCGATCAACTAAAGTTGACTCGTGAGAACGCGCCTTGATGATTCGTCGGTTGATCAACAAAAAGTTTGACTGGGTCAAATTATTCAAAGGAAGGTTTTCACAACAATTTTCATTCAACTCCTGTTGATCAACTACAGTCGATCAACTAAAGTTGACTCGTGAGAACGCGCCTTGATGATTCGTCGGTTGATCAACAAAAAGTTTGACTGGGTCAAATTATTCAAAGGAAGGTTTTCACAACAATTTTCATTCAACTCCTGTTGATCAACTACAGTCGATCAACTAAAGTTGACTCGTGAGAACGCGCCTTGATGATTCGTCGGTTGATCAACAAAAAGTTTGACTGGGTCAAATTATTCAAAGGAAGGTTTTCACAACAATTTTCATTCAACTTCTGTTGATCAACTACAGTCGATCAACTAAAGTTGACTCGTGAGAACGCACGTTGGTGATTCGTCAGTTGATCAGCAAAAGTTTGACTGGGTCAAACTATTCATAGAAAGGTTTTCACAACAATTTTCATTCAACTTTTGTTGATCAACTACAGTCGGTCAACTAAAGTTGACTCGTGAGAACGCGCCTTGATAATTCGTCAGTTGATCAGCAAAAGTTTGACTGGGTCAAACTAATCAAAGGAAGGTTTTAACAATAATTTTCATTCAACTTTTGTTGATCAACTACAGTCGGTCAACTAAAGTTGACTCGTGAGAACGCGCCTTAAGAACGTTAGCATTAATCATATACAGTCATATATTGCAGTATGCATAAACCCACAGAGTAGTAAGCGATCAATTTATAAAAATCCACCGCCATCACAGCTGCGACCGTGGGAAGTTGCGAGCAACTCACAACTCGAATTCATTATCATTACCGGAGAGAGAGAGAGAGAGAGAAAAAGAGAGAGAGAGCAAGTCTTAACCTTTACATATGCTGAAACTGGATACGATACTACTCATTCAGTTTCTCTGACCGAAACGTAAAAAGCGATAATCTGATCAATAAATAATGATCATAAAAAAGCTGATGCGTGTAAAAGAGACCCGACAAAATGGCACACACACGGAGAACAGCTGTGCACGTGTAAACTGCGCGATACAATTTAGGGACGAGATGTTCAGAGATGTTCAAACCATAGATCAGGTTGACAAAAATTAACGAAACACTCAGTAGATATTCGTAAATATTCAAAAAAAAAATTAAGGAAACAGATCCTCCGGCAACTTATTCCACAGCGTCGAAGTTCTCCAAAAGAAGAAATGCTGTAGGAGACTGGTTCGGGGAGTAGGGACCTCGACCTGGTAAGGATGAGATCACAAAACCTCTCTAGAGTTCCTCGTTCAGACGGCCTTTGACGTTATTATCTGAGTGAGCTCACTCGAACATCCTCCGTGATAGGATCTGTAAAACAGGCCAGGTCAGCCACCCTTCTTCGATGTTCCAGGCTGTGAAGGCCTTTTGTAAGGTTGCTCTCTTCTGGATGCTGTCCAGAAGCTTTAGAGAGTGTTTCATATGGGAGTAATACTCCAGCGATGGTCGTATCTGTGCCTTGTAGAGCAGCAGTAGTTGCTCTGGTGTATACAGCTTCCTGTAGCGGAACAAAACTCCAAGCTTCTGGGGTGCCGTTTTCCATACTAGCCACGGTAATAATACTTTGTAAATACTGTGTCAAAATTTCATTAAAATAAATTCAAAAGTGTCCACGTTACACAATACAGATCGATCTAACTAAAGCAATATACATACATCTAAAATTCTTCCCTTGGTTTCTGTAATAGGCAAGGCAATGGTCGGATAGACCTAAAAAGTATATTATCCCGCTAGGCTTTTCTTTCACAGGTCAATGGACCTCTTATTATGAATAGAATAAAAATTTTAGTTTTACAACCCTCACCCTCCAACCACCCCCATTTCACGCCCACCCAAAAAAAAGTAGAAAATGATCAGGAATCCCTAAAACGCCATAACGAAATTTTTTGTTTATTACTTCGCCGCCCCTTGGACCAATTTCGAAAATTTTAAGAGCATTATCTACTAAGATCGCACAGTATATCGCTTCCCAAATTTTATCACAATCCATGCAGCAGTTACTGAGTTACAAGGCTATAAAAGCCAGACAGACAGGCCGACAAACAGACAGACAGAAAGAGAGACTAACGTGGTTTTTCGTTACGTAGATATCACAAAAGGCCTAAAAAGCGTATTATTTCAATATCTAACCTTTTCGCGATCACAATGCACCCCTCACCTATCGGTATGGGAGGAAAAAACTTACACCAAGCTACAACATTAAAAATAATGTTCAGTGAAAGATTGAGTGACATTCAAATCAACAACTCATCACCCAGTTAGTAATTAACAAGACTTTGAAACGGTTTAGGGACAAAGGATCTGCCGACAACTTATAGATACGTGCTAGATTAATGTTATTGATCTTTAGTAAACTTAATAAATTTTTTTTATTTTTTTTTTCTTAATTTTTTCCTGTATGTGGATACTAACATCTTACGTCCTTGAAAAAAAAATCTATTGTTTTTCGTTACTCATTTGTTTTCTTAAATAAAAACAACTGATGAATACTGTCGTATCATGGATAATACAATATAAAAAAATATTCATAGAGAAAAAATATACCATCATTATCTATTGAAATATACATATACTACAGGGTGTCCAGTTAGTGTGTAATTCTTCGATATCTCGCAAGGTAGACCTGATAGAAGGAAATGTCAAATACAAAAGTTATTTGATTACTTAGGACGCATATTCAAAAAATATTTTAAAATATACAGGGTGATGCGGGAAAGTAGAATAGTGATCAACTTGATTTTTTTATATGGAACTATAACTTTTTCTTGAATTGTTCTAGTTTCCATCATTGATCTCTATTCAACTTTAAAATATTTTTGGGATCGGTTGCAACGTTGCCAAGTAATAATTTATTGTCTATTAATTTCCGGATTTGCAAGGTCGCAAGTAATACGTCCAAATTGATATATTCCTTTAACTTTTCTCAACAATATTATACAGGGGGTTACTTGAATATTAAGTGGGTATTATTTTGGATGTTATCAGCAATTTGTATCTACAGGCTTACTTTGTTTTTTCAAATGTAACACCCCCTATGTTTTATTTTAAATCGAAATATCTACTAATACCCTATCTCGCCTTGTAATTTTTTTCCGCGTTTGCGACGTTGCCAAGTTATAGATTATTTTTCCAAATGTTAAACAAATATCCTCCATTTTAATTTATTTTAAATAGAATCCTCTACTTATTTTTATTGCAAGGAATTGCACTAATAATTACTGAGATACGGCAACACCGCTTTTTCAGTAAACAGTACCGGGACGCTTAAATATTTCCAAATCCGCCACAGCTGGAGAGGTGAAATTTAATACTGGGGGGCTTTTGAACATACAGAATTCAAAAACGCTAACAGCGGTGTTGTCAGATTTACCATTTTTATGTCATAATTTTGAATCGACTGCCCCATTTATGAAATCTAACGGAAAAGTGGTAAATCTGACAACACTGCTGTTAGCGTTTTTGAATTCTGTATGTTCAGAAACCCCCAAGTATTGAATTTCACCTCGCCAGCTGTGGCGGTTTTGGAAATATTTAAGCGTTCCGGTACCGTTTACTGAAAAAGCGGTGTTGCCCTATCTCGGTAATTATTAGAAACAAAATTTTGAAATTTTGAGATCTTACTGAATTCGACATGCGCAATTCATTGCAATAAAAATAAGTAGAGGATTCTATTTAAAATAAACTAAAATCGGGGATATTTGTTTAAAAATTTGGAAAAATAATTTATAACTTGGCAACGTCGCAAACGCGAAAAAAATTATCCAAGGCGAGATAGGGTATTAGTAGATATTTCGATTTAAAATAAAAAATATAGGGTGTTAAATTAAAAAAAACAAAGTAAAATGACCTTCAAGTTGCTGTAATTTAAAATGCTGCCAAAAACACCCTGTAGATACAAATTGCTGGTAACATCCAAACTAAGATCCACTTAATATTCAAGTAACTCGCTGTATAATATTATCAAGAAAAGTTAAAGGAATATGTCAATTTGGACGTATTACTTGCGACCTTGCAAATCCGGAAATTAATAGAAAATAAATTATAACTTGGCAACGTCGCAACCTATCCGAAAAATATTTTAGGGTTAAATAGCGATCAATGATGGAAACTAAAAAAATTTAAAAGAAAGTTATAGTTCCATATAAAAAAATTAAGTTGGTCACTATCCTGCATTCCCGCAACACCCTGTGTATTTCAAAATATTTTTAGAAAATGCTTCTTAAGTAACTAAATAACTTTTGTATTTGACATTTTCTTCTATCAGGTATACTTTGTGAGATATCGAAGAATTACCCACTAACTGGACACCCTGTATACTCCATATATAATGGGCAGTCTGTATACACCGTGTCCCAGGACGTATCCTGAAAACTTTAAGGGATGACTTCTGGCACATATTATTATAATATGATAAAATTGTGTTTTCCCTTAATAGCAAAAAAGTTGGAATTCCCTTAATTAGATGGCGAATTGGTCAATGTGTGGGCCTCTTTATCATCTTCTTACCATACAAGCAATACAAAATATGATATTTGCTGTAAACAATCAACAAAACCATTCAAAATACCCGCTAGCGTAATCCGACCTTCTCGATTTTTGCAAGGAATTCCCGAAAGTGAAAGTGCGCAACACACGTTTCAGTTATCTTTACAACCAAACCTCATACGTTGCCTTCTCGGAAACAAATGCGAATTTCAGAATAATTCCTTTTGATATCGGCTTCACATTCCGAAACAGAAGTGCGATTTCTTGGGACACCATGTACAGATATTATTATTTATTTTCATTATCATTTTCCAAGTTCATCTCGCATGACTGCGGTAGCAACAAATGTTGACGGGCTGTGCCAAGTCAACCTCTGAACTAGTACTGATCTGAATTTAGGAAGGATCGTACAATATTACAGGTCTTCAAGATTACATCCAGGCCTAACTGTTATAGGTGTGGTGTATTTATTATTATTATTTATTTATTCATTTATATACTATCAGTTTTTATAAAACCAACAAAGCATGAATCGCCGTAACTTTGTCGCTCACTTTATATACCGTCTGACGGTAGGTTGTAAGTTACAACTTTATCATTTTTATAGTATGGCGGTGCGTCTTTAGCGGCTTTTTAACTTTTCAATTTATGCGTCGCGCGGATTTTTATAATAGTGATTTGTATAGAAATTACCACTTATTTCTTGTCTCCTTCGCCAGTCCATACAACCGGCGACAATTCGTTTAGATAACACACCACCAACTGGGTGGCTCGACACATACATCGCCTTCTACCGGGGCTGCTCAATTTTTACTCACTCACCAGGACAATGTTACAATATTCAAAAAATGTCAAAGCTCTTTATCTACTCCTATTAAGTTATACATCAATTATAGTACGCGTCAGAAATATAAGAGCAGTTTACATTTCTTGTCCTCATACCGAGTGCCGACTTTACAAAGGATCCCTTAATCCTTCAAAAGAAGCCCGACGAGTGGGGTGACCGTTATCCCTTTCGGCATGTTTTGTTACCCTGGTGATAAAGCTGGCACGATCATTAGTGTAGTCAAAATTGTATATGTCTGTGTATGTCAAGATACAATAAATAGATCAATTTATTTTGTTTTTATCTATTGCAAATTGGTATTTTCGATTATTTTGATCTCCTATCACTTTCTGAATTGTTATAATAGATTTTTTGTATAGATAATTACGGTTTTATCATTACTCAGGTCTACATAATATCGTAACTGCACTATAGAAGTATCGACACTGATTGAGACCTGAAAAAAATGTAAACAGCTCATATATATCTGACTTCTACAATACCAAACTACTTCTGAACATATTATACTACCTCTATATCCCATTGTTTCGTCTACTTATTATAAACTCTTGAGAAACCATTTTTTAGTAGAACAAAATATCACTTTCTACTCATTCATTCGCTAGGATAGAGTCAAATGAGTACTAACTTTCTATGAATTTTATTCGGGACTTTAGAAAAGCTGCAAAGTGGAATAATAACCTTGCAATTATTTATAAATTACTTTTTCATAAACTAGATATTCATAACATTAAATTTTAAATTAGTTATTATTCTGAATCATTTGTAATTACTTAATCAATTTGTCAAAAGCGCATTTCGCAGGAATGACGTCTTAGACGACGAACAGTGTGCACTTACGTCACTGTCACTATGGCTTTTGATGAAGAGATAGAAGCCGGTGGGTGCGAAACAGCGCGCTGTTGCCAGTTTTAATATGATCAATTTTTTTCGTGAAAATATTATGCTACAAAAAATCCTTATTTTATTTATCTTGCATGTTTATAAAATTGGGCAAAAATGGCTTGTGTATGAAATAAAGGTACTACGAGATTTTAAAGAAAATAATGACCTCATGTATGTTGTTATGAAGTACAAAAAAAATTTCTGAACGCATGGGATTATACACCCGATAGTACTTTCAAAAATTCAGGGACACCCTGTATAGTGGAGTTCATGAAAATAAGAAATTTCAAATTGCTGTAAAATGAACAGTACACGAGGATGGGGTGTAAATACTGTAAATGATCGGTAATTATCGTCCCGTGCACTTACCGGATAGAGATAACTTAGGACTGTAGCTGTAATTTTAATATTTTTGAAATATGTTCTGAAATTTGTGAATTTTTTAAAATATAATAGATTTTCGGCATTTTCGCTATTGTAGTAACAGTGTAATAGCTATGGGCAAAATGTAATAGATTTAATACAATTGTAATAGCAAGCACAACGCTGGTGGGATACCGTTCGACTTGTCCATCACTCATCAACAAAATGGGGTTCGCAGTTTGCTCGCTAACTGCTTCTATGTCACATGCAAAGTTCATGCGTCGTGCTTAATCTAAACGCTCAATGAAATTACCCAAGAAAATCATCTGTATATCACGATCCTAATTCCTATCCTAAATATAGGACGAAAAGTTTGACAAGAAATCACCATAAAAATGGGAATCATAAGTTAAATATTTTGTTACTTTTACTCAAGGTCTGGGGATGCTTTGCGCCGATCCCTTTGCGTAACGATATTTTGGATTAGAGAGAGATAGATTTCAACAGCGGCGGCACGGCAGGGTCATGGCTATCTACATAGAATATGAGTATAGAGATAAATAATATAGATCACAACGAAAATCCAGTACTTTATGGGAGGCAAACATTGAGGACAACATAAACTTAATGTTATCTTTAATGTTTACCTTCCTTTTACACCGCATGGGTTGAGTATTATTTCTTAATTTTGCCCTGTTGTACACTTTTTTCTACTCCGTCCCCGAATGAAACTATCCCAAAATGACGTCGCTGACCTCAGATATTTGCAACACGTCATCACAAAGGAACCGACCATGAGTAAGATAGCTGATTGTTTGTTGAGCCGTGGCACAGTTATGTCATTGGTCTGTTAACAATTCTCATTTCTGTCAAACTCATTGTCGTGCTGTCAATAAGTTACTCCAACGCATGGTTCTCGTTTTAAGATTCTGTACATAATCTCTAAAATGTTAAGTTTGTGATCTTATTCTAACCTAATATTTGTGACAGTTTTTTTTTTATTTCGAGGATTTGTGCTTGTTATTGTTATTCGACAAAATTCGAATTCAATGAGCAGTGTTACATCCATTTTACCAAATATTTATTGGATGTAAAAGTGCGCAGTAGCTAATGCGCAGGCATCCAATTTCTTGTCGCATTTTTGTCCAATATTTAGTATGAACATTAAGATCGTTACAGCCCTAAGTTATGAGTATACTGCTATATCCTCCTTGTTTATCGAATGAACTAGGAACGGCGTAAACATATCGTGCCGCCCTCGTATGCGGCATACGGTTTATCCATTCATGAAAAGGTATCGTCCGATTTATGCAAAGCTCTAATGAGGCTCGATATAAAGTAACACTTTTTAAATTGGAGATTGGATTGGAGGCGAGCCCGCCAGCCACAGCCGGTGTGCCGGTGGCAACAGCAAACGCTGGCGCTGCCTGGTGTCACATCGCATCGTGGTGGAAATTCAAGTTTTTGGATTTCATTAAGTTAAACAGTTTGAACGGTCGAAAGATCTCGCGAAGTAGGCTGGCAGAAGAAAAATTGGTCTCATCTGCATGTCCACAAAGCTACGACTGGGTACACCAACCAGGTCTGGTTCACCAAAAAGAAGGCTTTCTTGCTAATCCCACGGAACCAACGCTAAAAACGTAAAAAATATTCGCTGCCTCCCAGGAAACTCTTTCTTATCGAACCTACCAAACCTCTTGACGAAAGTCACTATATGTGTCTGAGTTCACTAAGTATACATGGTATATATGACGAGTGGAAGATACTTTAGGAGAAGAAGAGAAGAAGAAGAAGAAGAAGAAGAGTACAGCTCCATTTCCAACATAAAAAAATTATAAAGTACCCTAATCGCAGTGAACCCAACGAAAGAGTTTTTTCTGGGACTTTTGGACGTCTATGCGAGACTGGAACCTTTCGACGACGTCCCAGTGATACCGCTAGGCCTCGTCTGTATGATCCGGAAGATGAAGACCAAATTTTTCGAAATTATGAACAAGATCCTGGTCTGTATCCGTACCATTAGGTGGTACCATTACATGCCAGTAGACATTTTTAAAGGAAGGCGATCCTGTCAGATGAATGGATTTTTCTCAATTTATGCTTCGTGTGGACGCCGAAGATGCAACTTTTTCAAGTAGGATTCTTTGGACGGATGAGTCCATACATACTAAAAATCTACAGATACAAGATACTTTATAACGTGGTCTGCACGTTCTGCTTGCTTGCCTAGCGACTTTTTCAAAAGAATCCATTTTAAATAGTAGAAAAGATTACTTGATATTTCCTAAGGATAACAAAAATTCCAGAATCCGCCAATAAAATTTTGTTTTATTAGGGTTTTCGTTTGGAGGTCTGAATTTTAATGAAGCTCTCTAAAAATCAATTTACCTCTGAAACAGTTGAAAATCGGACCATACTTTATATGACTTTTTTTGTTAGAAATGAGCTGTTCAGCCTTTTCCTGAAGTATGTTCCACTCGTCATAGAACACCCTATATAGGTACACATTTTTGTTATTAGTAATTTCCTCTTTAGAACTTTCCATATAACAAATACTACCCTGTGTACAGAAAGATATGGTCACATTTGAATAAACTCCACGTGTACGGAAACGAACACTCCTCACTCACATTTTTCTTTTATTACGTAAGATATGAAGAGTTTTATATTATACAAAAATGAAAGTGGCAGAATACGTTTCTCTTCAAGCCGTAAACTCGCCAGAAAAAGGGATATGAATCTAATAAAGATCTCGACGTAAGTTTTAATGTTACCTGTATGTAGGATACGTTGGGGATTCAGCTATAATCAAGCCCAGTTCAGATAACGCGATAACGAAGGGAGCTGCTAGAAATTAGAAATTTGATGAAGTTATCACTTATGGCCCGACTTCAAATACTTTTACTTCCCACACCGATAGGTGAGGGGAGTATTGTGATCACAAAAATTTTCGATTTTGAGATAATACGCTTTTTGGGCGTTTTATTACTCGTATTTCTACATAACGAAAATCCACGTCACTCATATCCGTCGGTCTGTCTGTCTGTCTGTCTGTCTGTCTGTCTGTCGGTCTGTCTGTCTGTCTGTCTGTCTGTCTGTCTGTCGCTTTTTTTAGCCTCGTAATCTCAGCAACCGCTGCATGGATTGTGATGAAATTTGGGCAGCGGTATGCTGTGGGGTCGTAGTAGGTAATGTTCCTATAATTTTGTTAATCGGTGCATAGGCGGTGGAGTAATTAGCAAAAAACAAAAAAAATTAAATATTGATGAAACTTCGTTTTTAGGCGTTTTAGGGGTCCCTGATCATTTTCTACTTTTTTTTTGGGTGGGGGTGAAATTGGGGTGGTTGGGGGGGGTGGGGGGTTGTAAAATTGAAAAATTTGATACATTCATAATAGACTGTCCACTGACCTGTGAAGGAAGACCTATCGACATAAATCACTTTTTTTAGGTCCATTCGAACATTGCCTTCCTATTACAGAAAGCAAAGGACTTTGACTTTCTGATGTAAACATACGAGAGTATTGCTTTAGATCGGTCTATATTGTGTAACGAGGAAACTGTTGAATGGATTTTAATGAAATTTTGACACACTATTACTACCGTGGCGAAGATGGAAAACACGTATGGTTTTTATAAATCGTGCCAGTGGCGGCGCAGAAATAATAAAAAAACTAAAAATATAAAAACAGCCCAAACTTCGTTTTTAAGCGTTTTAGAGGTTCCTGATCATTTTCTGCGTTTTTTTTTGGGTGGGGGTGAAATTGGGATGGTTGGTGGGTTGGGGGTTGAAAAATTCAAAAATTTCTTGTACTCATAATAGGCTGTCCACTAACCTGTGAAGGAAGATCTAGCGACACAACTCACCTTTTTAGGTCCATCCGAACATTGCCTAGCCTATTACGGAAACTAAGGGACTTAGAATTTTCTGTATACATACGAGAATTTATTGCGGTTTAAATCGTTTTGTATTGTGTAACGTGGACACTATTAAATTGATTCTAATGAAATTTTGACACTATATTGTTACCGTGGTCAGAATGGAAAACGCGTATGTTTGTTAAAAATCGTGTCCGTGGCAGCGTAGCAATAATCAAAGAACGAAAAGTATGAAAACAACTCAAATTTGGTTTTTAGATGTTTTAGGGGTTCCTGATCATTTTCTACCAGTTTTTTGGGCGGGGGTCAAAGTGAGGTGGTTGGGAGGGGGGTTGTAAAACTGAGAAGTTTGTAGTATCGATAATAGGCTGTCCATTGACCTGTGAAGGAAAGACCTAGCGGCACAAGACAATTTTAGGGGGGGAGAGGCTGGCGATTATTTGGTTGCAAGGGATCTCAGACTAAATCTTCATGCTATGGGAAAATAATAAACTGGTAACAGCGTAATGTGTGGGAAGTACTGAGTCAATCAACTTGACTTCATTTTTTTCATTTTCGTCGTTTTTTTCAGTCGTAGTAGACCACCTTTAGCTCTTTTTGCCAACCCCGCTGAACCAAAACTGAAAACACGCCTACGTTCTAGAAAGCTCCTCCTTGTCGAACCTCTTGACGAAAGTCAGTATGTCCGACCATTTCGCAGAATATAGTAGCTCCCCCCGAACTCCGTCGCACCAAATCTCTGAGCCTTGAGGACATCTACCCCAGGAAGTGGAACGCTATCTCGTTCTCCCCCAAGCATCTGGAGCAAATGGGGCCCCTACCCTCTCATGAGTGACAAATGTCTATTCATCCAGCAATGGTCAGTGAAAACCCCAAAAGGTTGATCTCTCTGCCTTTATTCAGAAGCCATAGCGCTTGGCTCTTATCAGGGCCTACTATTGCCTGCAATCAAAATACTCTCTGCAAAGGAGAAGGAGGAACTATCACAAGACCAGATAAAGATAAGAATATCGTTCACGATGATGCACGGTACAGATGGAGATAGAATGGCGATAGATAAGAAAGAGGGAATGGGTTTTAGCCGGTCGGGACGTGGTGGCATGTCGGATGGACGCATTTGAGTCCGTGGAACATGAGGCAGACTCTCTCTCACACTTTCGGGTGTGCGAGTACTTCTGTCCTTGCGATCAAACCGATTTTCTAAACCCTCTATCATAAAAAAAAATAACATACACCTTCGCCTGAAGGACAATCTTGCAGGTCCCAAGCGCAAAGGCGGGGTCCTAAGTCCTAAGTGCTCTGCTACTTGACAAACCCTCCCCTCCCTTCAGGTCTGTACTGAACTGTTAAGATAAGTGTCAGAACTTTTATTTAACCATACTAACACTGCATGCATCATAAACTAAAACATCAATTAATGTTATCTCGACGCGCAATATTCCTTTGAATGGGAGTTATCTCGCACATTTGAATGTTGTAATCAACGTCGCCATAATGTCACAGCTTCGGCGCTGCACCCATTGTGCAAAGAAGATAACTTATTCAGTTATCACTCTCAATGTGTCATTTTTATTCAAATATAATATATAATATTTCATAAGGAGATAATTTATCGGTATTTGTTTTTTTTCTCCACGAAAATTGTTGTGAAATTGGAAACAGTGTAGTGTTTTCAAACATCACCGTCTTTTGTTTGAGGAAATCAAGTATGTTTGACTAACAAATGGTGTACATAAATAATAAAAACATACGTCATATAGTTGACCTATGCTTGGATTTGGGTATGATTATTTTTGATTATAGTTAGAGTAAACGTTTGTAAGAAGATTAATCGATCAATATACAAATATTTTGAAACCATCTTTGAAAGAGTGGTTTGGCCCAATTTCCAGAATGAAGAAAAACGAAATTTCAAATGTTCCGCACTAAACATTTAGTAAAAAGTTTTTGTTTGTCTGAATTAAAGTTCATAACTGCAACCACAGTCGGTAAACTAACTTGGAAATGGAGGGTCACCCAATAGTCGAGTCACCTTCTGTCAAGCTTTTGGGGATCAACATCAACTCAACAACAACATGTCCTGGCAGCACGACCACATTGTCAGTATTGCTAAAACGGCATCTCAGGAGCTTGGAGTTTTATTCCGCTGTAGGAAGCTGTATACACCAGTGCAACTACTGCTGCTCTACAAGGCACAGATCTGACCATCGTTGGAGTATTGCTCCCATGTGTGGGGATGCACTCCGAAGCACTCGCTAAAGCTTCTGGACACTATCCTGAAGAGAGCACTTAGACTAATCGATACGCCTAACCTCACAGAGGACCTCCACAGCCTGGAACATCAAAGAAGGGTGGCTAACCTGTTCCTGTTTACCAGGCCGAGATCCCTACTCCCCGAACCAGTGTCCTCCAGCTGTCCTTCTTTTGGAGAACTTCGACGCTGTGGAATGAGCAGCCGGGGAATTTGTTTCCCGACGACTACAACCTGCAGCGTTCCAAATCTAACGTGCACAGAATCTTATCCTCTCGCAGCGCTTCTACAGCGCCATAGGCTTTCAGCCTTTGCGGGAGGCTGAAAAAATTATAGGTACATAGTATAGACCTTCGAAAGTATAGACTCCCATCGCTTAAAAGCGCAAGACAGTTGCATCTGACTGACTTTCAAAACAGCTGGAAACAATAATGGATTGAGAGCTAACCCAAGACCAGTATCAAATAATGACATGAACGAGGATGTATATGTTGCGGTTAAAGTGCTTTATAAACTAGCTGGATAGTATACAAATTATCCAGACGCCTGGTTATTTTAGTGGGAAGTTATCTTTCAATTAAAATATCAACGTGTTGGTTAATTTGTATTATATCCAGATAGATTGTAAACTAGCCAAAAATTGTAGTTAACGTACAAACCACAAAAGAATTTCACAAATTAGCCAGGAGCTTTGCCTAGTTTACAGAATAACCACAGCATTTGGATAAAGTGTGAACTGAATATTCCTAGTAATAACTAACGCGTTATTTTTTTTATAACTGAGCAGACCGCGTAGGCAGAGCCTAAATACCAAAGTACCGCGGCTGCTGTGAAAGGGTTATGTTAGGAGAAGTTTGTTAACGCGGGATTTGAATGGGCCAATACCCGCAGGCCCAAGAAATACATCTCGCAGTCCATTAAAAGCCTTGGACATCCTGGGAATAAATCTGCGGTTGTACCGCTCGGTTCTTGATGTATGAAGATTCAGCATGTATACTAAGCCATTTCCTTTACCAATGAGTTGGTACTATAGACAGTTTGTAAACTAGCCAAAAACCCCGGCCAAATTGTGTGATTCTTTTTTGATTTGTACTTCAATGGCGATTATTGATTAATTTACAAACTGGCTGGATAGTTTACAAAATAACCAGCATTTCTTGCTATTTTAATGGAAAGGTAAATTAACCAGGTAGTTATCTGGATAGTTTAGATACTATCCAGCTACTTTACAAACTATCGAAAGTAGACACTTTAACCGTAACATATATACTATAAAAATTTAATCAGTATGCGATTAGACTAGACATACAGACGTATTCACATTTGTTTCTACAATGGTTCATGAAGACAAGAGTAGAACATTATTAACAAATTAACGTGTCATATTCAGATCAGTTTTCAGTCTGGGGCATCTGCTATTCAGCTTACGCAATTCTAATTCTTAAAATCCAAATGACTGGATTATCTCGCGATGTATCGTGTGTATAGACAGAATATAATTAGATCGTATTTCGTAATATGACACAACTCCTTTTACTTTTTTTTCTGGGAATAATGACTGATCACGCCTTTTCGGCTTTGTCGCTAGGCGGATTTCTATGGTAATAGTATGCAAAAAAATGGAGTCAAGTTGATTGACTCGGTTAATTCCCACAGATTCTCGGTGCTAACAAGATAATAAAGTCCCATTACAATCTAGTTGTAAGTGTCCAAGTATTAGTATAGGGGATAGGATTACTAACGGTTTCAATGTTAAAGACAATCTTTCAAATATATACAGTGCAAATATTTAACTAAATTTTTTCCTTTTGTCTCCAGAATCTAAGAAAGAACGATAATGCTATTATCATCGTCCAGCAAAATGTTTAAATGTACAACCACTGACCGGCTCGCCTCAGTATTTGTAGGAAAAAATAACTAACAAACAATACTGTATTCAGTAAACTTAGTTTAATTTTAAGATGCTTACATAACAGAACTCCACGTCACTCACTTCCATCGGTCTGTCTGTCTGTCTGTCGCTGTCTGTCGGTCTGTCTGTCGGTCTGTCTGTTGGCGTTTTTGTAGCCTCGTAATCTCAGTAACTGCTGCATGGATTGTGATGAAATTTTGGCAGGGGGGTCGTAGTAGGTGATGCTGCTATAATTTTAAAAATCAGTGCATGGACGGCGGAGTAATTAACAAAAAAAAATCAAATATACCTCAAGCTATCACTGTAATGTGTGGGAAGTACTGAGTCAATCAACTTGACTTCACTTGTTGCCTTTAGTCGAGGTCCTTGATCAATTTTCAGCATTACAGTGCGATTATTTCGAGGATTATAGTCTATTGGAAGGAGGAGGGGTTCCAGCATAACCTCTTCCCTCCAATTCTGTCCGATTTCGGACTGAGATGACAACAATTACAATTCGGTTTAGGCCTAAAGACGGTATTTTCATTTCATTTTGTTTTTTGTCTTCAGTCCTTTCTTCTTTCTTTATGTGCCATCTCCGCTACGAAGGTTGGCGATCATCAAAGCAATTCTAATCTTCGATGCTGCAGCACGGAACAATTGGTTGGAGTTGCATCCGAACCATTCTCTAAGATTTCTTAACCAGGACATCCTTCTTCTGCCAATGCTTCGTTTCCCTTTGATCTTGCCTTGCATGATTAATTGCAGAAGTTCATATTTTTCCCCACGTATAATATGGCCCAGGTATTGTAATTTTCTTGATTTGACTGTGTATATTATTTGTGTTTCTTTGCCGATTCTCTCCAGTACTTGCTTGTTAGTGACTTTGTCAACCCATGAGATCTTTAGGATTCTACGGTAAGTCCACATTTCAAATGCTTCCAGTTTATTCAGGCATTGTTTGTTCAAGGTCCATGCCTCCATCCCATACATGAGAACCGAAAACACATAGCACTCAAGCAGCCGTACTCTCAATTTTAAGCTTAAGTCTCGACTACACAATATACGCTTCATGTTGTTGAAAGCACTTCTGGATTTCTCTATTCGTATTCTGATTTCCTTGACGTAGTCGTTTGTTTCATTGATGTTGGTTCCTAAGTAATTGTAATGTTTTACCCGTTCTATTTTGTCGCCCTTTACATATAGATTAGCGTCTTCAGTCCAGTCCAGTCCAAAAGTTGCAACATAACCCCCCCCCCTGGATGCAACTCGAAACGTTACTTTTATTTGAGAGACTTTTATGTTTTTTTTTTGCTCTTCAAAAGTGTTGAGGGTTCAGTCATTTCTGGCTACATCTTTGATATCAGTACTGGTACTGTAACTTCTTTCAAAGAAATGAAGACTATCCAGGAGGTCATGGAAAAATAAAATGAATTTAAATTCCAAATCTTCTACCGCTACAATTCAAGTAAAACACAAGAATGTTCGAGAATCTTAGCTTAGCAATGGTAATAAACAATGCCTGGAAGAATTCTGCTTCAAATTTAAAACCACATCACGCTTCACGTACATCGATTTTCGCAGTTTTTTCACTGAATGTCAATCTGGATTATAAATACGAACTTGAACTAGTCTTCCTGCAGATGTCACGTTGCGTGCAAAATTTCCAGAACAAGAATATGGAACGCGACAGCTCAGAATACATTATCGGTTTAACCGATTTAAAATAATTTCTAAGATTATTCCGAAGAAAAATGAAATTATGGACACTTTTGATAGACTATACATTCATTACCATACTGTAAACTGTACGTATAGGGCGTTCCGAAAAGTTGGTGCCAAACTTAAGGGCCCTGGGTTCATACAGTATACATATGTATTTGCCATGTGAAACACAGATTCACAATGAATTTGTGGTTCTTGGGTTTTTAGGCCGGCGTCGTTTAGCGTTAAAGCTTGACGTTTCGCCACCACGAGTGGAAATACCAGTATTTTGGAAGTCGCCGAAGTGAAATAGCTTCTGAAGATGCCATCCACTCGTGGTGGCGAAACGTCAAGCTTTAACGCTAAACAACGCCGGCCTAAAAACCCAAGAACCACAAATTCATTAGACGATGGCCGCGAAAGCCTTACACAGTATACAGATTCACAAGTAAACGCACAACTCACTTGTTTTTCAAACTACACACATAGTATTTCAGAAGGTGATAGTTAAGACCTTCAATGAATGCCATCTCTTCGAGCTATTTTTTCAAAAAAGCTGTTTAGTGTGCAAAAAAACTCGCAATGCAAAATCATACATTCTTCAAATGTCTGTAATTCAACAACCAAACACGATATCAAAACAAGGCCACCGAAATGTCAAAGCGCAAGCTTTTTTCTTCAATTTACCTTTTGAATCATTACTGTAAGTTTAAAGACAACGTCAGGAACCTCTTAATGCCAAATTCATTTTTATGGCGACTTTTGGACCTTACCTTTGGACCCTTTGACCTCCCCACTGGACTTTGGACTTACCTTCCCACACGGGAATACGTATTTTCTTGGATCCTCAATTTCGCGCGCTAGGCCCTAGACCCTTAAGGAGTTTATAGGGGACGATTCGGATAACATTTTTTACATTTTTACACGTTTTGGCTACAGAGCCATTTTTGGCCACAAAAGTGTTGTTACCTGCCCAATACGGGTAATAACGTTATTCTCTGGAAGGCATACTGACTAAAATCGTGTCCGAAAATATGTCATTGTCTCCCGGTCGCTGTGAATTTTTTGGAGATTGACGTAAACGCGGTAAAAAACAATAAACATTTTTTTGTCTCTTGATATAAATTTATAAACAGTGGATTCCTGGATTCTTATTGAAGTTTCTTTTGCTAAAAAGTGTTTCTTTTAAACTGTGAAAATGGTCTCATTTACATCTTAAGAATATGCGGACATCCACCTTATTCCTATGGGAATGCGAGCTAGAACGTGGTTCAAACATGACGGTCAGGCATGTATTTAGAGGGGGGTCCAGGGGGTCCGGACCCCCGAAACGTTAAAAAAAGCCGTCAAAAAAATGGAATCCACAAATTTGCAACTCTAGTCTGGACCCCCCCCCCGAAACGACAACCTGACATCCATAATCTGGACCTCCCCAAAAACCAAATCCTGGATACATGCCTGATGACGATACACATATACATTTTGCCCCTATTGTGCATTTGTGTAAGATCATCTAAATCAATAACAGGAAGAGAATGACCTATCAGGTGACAGACGCGAAGTCCTGACTTAGCCCCGTTGGACTTTTTCCTGTGGGGTCATACATGAAGTCATTGGTGTATGCCTGAAACATCGAAGAAGGGTAGCTGACCTGTCCCTGTTTTACAGATTCTGTCACAGAAGATGTTCTAGTGAGCTCTCCCAGATAATAACACTGAAGTCCGTCCGAGCGAGGAACACTAGAGAGGCTCTGCTAGCTCATCCTTACCAGGTCGAGGTCCCTACTCCCCGAACCAGTCTCCTCCAGCATTCCTTGTTTTGGAGAACTGTGGAATGTGTTGCCGGAAAATTTATTTCCCGACGGCTACAACCTGCAGCGTTGCAAACTGAACGTGCACAGACACCTATCCTCTCGCAGCGCTTCTATGGTACCATAGGCCTTTGCCGGGAGATTGACCATACAAAAAAGCCAAAACGGCTATACAACTCCCTAAGTGTGACACCACCTTTTTGGTACACCACGTATACTGATTTATTCCGGTACTACGCGTGAATCAACCTTATCAGAAGAGTTCCTTATCAGCGAGCGGTGCGTACGTCAATCGTACCTAGCCATGGCTAAGTTGAACAGACTCTGTCTCGCGTGGCAAATGGGATGGTGTGGACCACAGTTAGCTGACCAATTGGAGTGACCCAATGGTACTGTTCCAAGCAGAACTGCGCGCTGCGCTGTCATTGGTCCTCGATGGAGGTGTGCTCCTCCACGATAGTATAAATACTAGTTGAAAAAGATAATGGTCGAATGTTGAATGGTACTTGGTAGCACCTACATCGCGCAGCACGGTACGACATCGACAGGTCGAAACTTGCTTCGTTAGAAGACTCGAATTGACGGTACTCCAGTGCTTTTCCTAGGATTCTGTGATATACGCTTGCAGTTCGTACTTTCTTCATATTTCTTTCAGTATCATGACGGTAAGTATACGTCATCTTAGCTCAGATGGTACCCAAGCGCCAGCAATCATTCATGCCATTCTTTCCCATGGCGTTCTTTTTTGTTTAAATGAATATAGCTTAAAACAACTAAAAAAATGGAGTCAAGTTGATTGACTCAGTACTTCCCACACATTACTGTGATATCATTTTATTATTTTCCCATAGCATGAAGCTTTAGTCTGAGATCTCCTTGCAACCAAATCATCGGCAGCCTTTCCTCCCCTAAAATTGTCTTATGCCGCTAAGTCTTTCCTTCAGAGGTCACTGGACAGCCTAAACCATCTAAAAACGAAGTTTGAGTTGTTTTCAAACTTTTAGTTTTTTGATTATTGCTATATACGCTGCCACTGGCACGATATTTAACCAACATACGCGTTTTCCGAGGCGTTTTCCATCCTCACCACGGTAATAATACTGTGTCAAAATTTAATTAGAATCAATTTAATAGTGTCCACGTTACAAAGTACAAAAAGATCTAAAGCAATAAATACTCGTATGTATGTATAAAGAAAATTCTAAGTCCCTTAGTTTCCGTAATACGCTAGGCAATGTTCGGATGGACCTAAAAAGTTGATTTATGTCGCTAGTTCTTCCTTCACAGGCTAGTGGACAGCCTATTATGAATACAAGAAATTTTTCAGTTTTTCAACCCCCCACCCCCTAACCACCCCAATTTCACCCCACCCAAAAAAAACGCAGAAAATGATCAGGAACCTTTAAAACGTTTAAAAACGAAGTTTGAGCTGTTTTTATTCTTTTACTTTTTTTATTATTTCTGCACCGCCACTGGCACGATTTATAAAAACCATACGCGTTTTCCATCCTCGCCACGGTAGTAATACTGTGTCAAAATTTCATTAACATCAATTCAACAGTTTCCTTGTAACACAATATAGAAGGATCTAAAGCAATACTCTCGTATGTTTACACCAGAAAAAATTCTAAGTCCTTTGGTTTCTGCAATAGGCAAGGCAATGTTCGCATGGACCTAAAAAAGTTATTTATGTTGCTGGGTCTTCCTTCATGGGTCAGTGGACAGTCTATTATGAAAGCAACAAATTTTTCAATTTTACAACCCCCCACCCCCCAACCACCCCAATTTCACCCCCACCCAAAAAAAAGTAAAAAATGATCAGGAACCTCTAAAACGCCTAAAAACGAAGTTTGAGGAATATTTAATTTTTTTTGTTTTTTGCTAATTACTCCGCCGCCCCTGCACCGATTTTCAAAATTATAAGAACATTACCTACTACGACCCCCCAGCATATCGCTGCCCAAATTTCATCACAATCCATGCAGCGGTTACTGAGATTACGAGGACACAAAAACGCACAGACAGACCGACAGACAGACCGACAGACAGACCGACAGACAGACAGACCGACGGAAATGAGTGACATGGATTTTCGTTATGTAGACATCATGAAACGCCCAAAAAGTGTATTATCTCAAAATCGAAAATTTTCGCGATCACAATACTCCCCTCACCTATCGGTGTGGGAAGTAAAACACGCTTTTAAAGAACGCTGAACTAAAAATATAAGAATAATTTTTAACATAAGCTTAAAACTTACTAGTGTTGCTACTTACTAGTATTATTGTAAAAAAGCGTGGACGCTTTATGCCACATTATTCGAGCGCGAGACGCTTTTTCACAATAATACTAGTATTTTTTGTTCATTATTGTTTATTTTTAACTGTTTTATTCGATGTTTATTAAAATCGTTGTTTTTTAGTTTTACTATACATATTTTTAATGTTTTAGTTAACTTTATCATTTAAGCTTTTTTTCTATACTATACTTATTTTCAATTTCTTATATTCGAAACAAAGAACTTGATTTCTCAAAGTTAACAGGAAGGATTTCATATAACAGTGAAGCATTAGATAAAGTGATTAGAATACGAAATGATAACAAACTAGCGCTCCCGATAGGCGTCGTTCTGATTACAGCGCTACCTACCGGATATAATGTAAACTTAAGGTGGCGCCAGAGTTCCGCACCGTCAGTTGTAGGTGGCTATGCACTAAGCGAGTTCGATACATGACACTTTACAGTTTAAGAGAACAGATGGCGCAGTGTTGCAGTTACTATCACATGCCTGACAATTTTCAACAACTACCTTTCTAGGAGCATGGGAAATACTTATCTGAGATAGGCAGTTATGCCAACTTAATGGATTTTTCGTTAGATGTAACAAATTGTTTTGTGAATAGAGACTTGGTCTTGATTCAAAGGAGTGTTACGAGCTCACAAATTCACATACAGGTGAAACTACTAAAAGCGTGTTAATAATTTTTAAAATAAGCTTCAAAAAATAATGAACGTAAAATACGTAGGGCACTCGGGCGCTCAATTTACGAATAATATGGTAGTGGTACAGCTAGTAGCTGTTTTCAACTTATCCTTATACAAAACTGTATGAAATATAACAAAGAACGTATAAAAAGCAATAATTGACACAAAATACATCCGTATAGAAGAGTACTAAAAATATTTGTTAATAGGGGGGGGGGGGGGAGGTTATTATAGTACGAAGTGAGAGCCGTTTTCAATGGTTCATCAGTACCATTACCCTCTAGATCAGCTCTAGAAAGTATGGCTGTGCCCGTTTTTTGAATATGAGCATGAAAAAAGGAGTAGTTATAGAAATGTCGACGTATTTGTTAACCGATAGACAGACCGACCGACAAACGGACCGGCAGACAGACCGACAGACAGACAGACAGACAAACAGACCGACCGACAGACTGACCGACAGACAGACCGATAGACGGACTTACTTTAGTTCCCAAGTCCAGCCATCATCACAAAAATGAGTATGGCCTTGGGTCCTGCCCATCTGATACCCTCAGGTTCATGAACACTTGACCGTAGTATGGTCTGCCTGTGATACCCAAGGGCTTCACAGCGACATAGAATGTGTGCCGAGGAGTCTTTCTCCGCCACAGCGTGAGCACATCGGGTCACTTGCCAAGTTCTCTAGCTTGACGGAGATGTCCAGAGATTCCTCTCGTAAGATACTGGTTTTGCAATCACACCTCTATTATCCTTCTAATGGTACTTGCTGCCTGCCCATAACAACCGGCTCAGGAGCCAGGAAATTTTTCCCCGACTCTCGCCTTGCCAGCGCGTCTGCCATTTCATTGCCATGACTCGGCACCCACATAAGTGACACCTGATGTCTTGCCGAAATGTCATTCAAGACCTTCCTGCATTGCAGAACGAGCCTTGATATAAACCTACAAGCACTTAATACTTTTAATGCGCTGCCTGGCTGTCAGAGCAGATGGTGATCCGCCTGCTAGGCCCCTGAATTTCGTAAATACGAAAGGCACAAGCTAAAATCGCATATATATCTGCTTGGAATACCGTGGTGTATCCCCCAAGAGAGTGGGAGAGCTTTGTTTTTGGTCCATAGACCCCAGCGCCGGAGCCTTCGTCGGTGAGTGAGCCATCCGTGCACCAGACTGGCCCTCTCCCCTCAAAAGGCCACCTGCAACGAAAGGGTAATTGGTCTGAAATCTCTCGGGTGTGTATAACTACCTCTACCTGGTTTTGGTATAAAAACGATCTTAGCAAGTAGCCAGCTTCTAGGTGTAAATCCGGCGGCCAGACAAGCTCGAAATATCCTCACAAGTCGTGGAACGATTTGTTTCTGCCCTTGTTGTAACATCGACAGACCTACAGAGCGTGGTATCTCAAAATCGAACATTCTTGCGACCACAATACACATATCGGTGTGGGAAGTAAAAGTATCCAATAACAGTAAACTAACGAACTTCTGCCCCTTACTGACGAACCTAGTCAAATAGCTGAAGTTGCATCATATTAAATCGAAGATAAAGATCTGGTGACGCGCTACCCCGTCAAGTGTGACGTAACAGCACGTTTCCAGGCGCGTCGCCGTCGTCCAATTGTCGAGTGACTCAATGGTCCTGTTCCGAAGCTGCGATGCCATTGGTCCTCGCCGGAGGTGTGATCCTCAAAAATAGTATAAATACTAGTAGGAAAGATAATGGTCGAATGGTAACAATCGAGGTACCAGTGCTTACTACGACGCACCACGTCGCGCCACTCGCGTGTCTCGAACTGTGACGACAGGTAGAAACGTGAAGATCGTTCGCATTTGCCGGTTATTCTCGCGCATTTTCTTGTCTCGGCTGACGCAACGTGACTGCACGCTTTCGTCGATTTTTTTTTTATTTTTTTGGCGGGATTTTGTGATATACTAACTACCCTTACTTTTCGTACTATTTATTTTTTCGTATCTTCGTTATAATAATGATGGTGAGTAATTTTATTTTAATTTATATTGTATATAATATTCTAAAATAATAGACGACGCAAAATTTTTGAAACTTTGAAACAAATTTAAAGCAACAAGCTCCAGGCGCGGAGAAGGACTAATAATCTTGAAATTGTTTAAAAAAAAATGACCAGACACAGACTTTGAACAAATTTAAGTTATTAATTATTTAAGTTTTGGTAATTCTTGGAAATATTACAAAAGCAATGATATAAAAAATCAGAAACTTGAAATCATTTAAAAATATTTAATTTAATTTTTTTTGTAACATATTTTAACTTCTCATTTTTTAGTTTTCCGATCTGAACTATCCAATATTTGACTTCTAATTATGCCACATTCGAAATTGCCTGTTTGATTAAGAATAAAATCTTACCAACTAGTCTAACCCTAATATTGTTGAAAATGATATAAGCCATTGAGTAAAATCACGTGAAATTATTTTTAAAATCATTGTAGTAAAAATTCATTGTAAATTTTGATTTTTAAGTTTTTATTATTAGGTTAAACATTTATTCCACAATATAACTTTAGTTTCCTGCATTTATTTTGAAACATAATTTTCGAAATTAATTTGGCTAATATCTATAATGAGCAATTTCATTTTCAGGTGTGTTTTATAATTTATTTATAATATTTATATTATTCAATTCAATTAAGTTTCGATAATTCTGCATAAAAATTAATGTATCGAATTCAAATTACATGAAGGAATGGTATTTTACCCCAAATGCATTTATATTAATCCATAAAAATAAATATAGTTCAAAATCAAACATTTTTTTATGAATTCTCATTTTTAATTTTACTTAGAATAATAATTGTATTGAACAATCAATTGATATAGTTAACATATTGACACAACGCTACTGGAGGCTTTCTTCGACTTTTTTTTCATTTTTTGGCGGGATTTTGTGATATACTACCCTTACTTTTCGTACTATTTATTTTTTTCGTATCTTCGTTATAATGATGGTGAGTAATTTTATTTTAAATACTGTTGTATTATAACATGATAAACGAAGACGTGTGATGACACAAAAATTCTGACACCTTTAGAAAAAAAAAATCTAGAAAAAATCTTGATATTATTAAAAAAAATATTTCACTTAGATTGACATGAGCAAAATCACGTGAAAATATTTTCAAATTCATTGAAGCAAAAATTCATTTTTATTTCTCATAGAATAATTATATTAAGGAATAATTTTTAATGTTTAGGTTTAAAATGAACTCCACAAAATAATTCGACCTTCCTGCATTTATTTTTAAACAAACTTTTTGAAACTCATTTGACAATATCTATAATGAATATGGATATAAAAAAAATTACGATATTATTTTCAGTTACTCTCTATATTCATTTCTAAATATTTTAGATTATTCCATCATTCAATCAAATTCCAATAATTTTGTATAAAAACCAACGTACTAAATAATTGAAATTACGATATTTTATCCTAATATCTAAATGCATTAATCTATATTGTTCCAAAAAAAAAAAGAATTAAATCATCATAACGTGACTGGGGCTTTTGTCGAATTTTTTTTGGCGGGATTTTGTGATATACTACCCTTACTTTTCGTGCTATTTATTTTTTTCGTATCTTCGTTATAATAATGATGGTGAGTAGTTTTATTTATATTTCTATTTTAATATTGCGGACGCGTGTCAAAACACAAACAATTCTGAAACTTTTAAAAAGGTATAGCGTAAAATTCCAACTAATCTTGGAATTATTTAAAAAAATATTTAATTTAGATTTGCTTGACATTTTACATTATTCCGAACAGGTAACGCTATTTTTTTGTCAAATATTTTAGCTTCTCATGTTAGCTAATTCTATACAACGCCAGATTTGAAATTGCCTGTTTAATCAAAGATAAAATTTTACAAATGCGTCTAACTCTAAATATATTTTCAAATTCAGTCAAAAATTCATTGTGAGTTTTGATTTCTCATAGGAATCATTATATTGAGAAATGATTTTTAATTTTTAGGTTAAAAATGTATTCCGCAAAATAACTTGAATTTTGTGCATTTATTTTCAAACAGAATTTGACAATATCTATAATGGAAATGAAGATAAAAAGCACTGGAGATATTTACGTTCAGTTTCTCTCTATATATTTATTTTTCAATATTTTCTATTATTCCATTCAATCAAATTCTGACAATTTTATATATATATTTTCAAATTCAGTCAAAAATTCATTGTGAGTTTTGATTTCTCATAGGAATCATTATATTGAGAAATGATTTTTAATTTTTAGGTTAAAAATGTATTCCGCAAAATAACTTGAATTTTGTGCATTTATTTTCAAACAGAATTTGACAATATCTATAATGGAAATGAAGATAAAAAGCACTGGAGATATTTACGTTCAGTTTCTCTCTATATATTTATTTTTCAATATTTTCTATTATTCCATTCAATCAAATTCTGACAATTTTGTATAAGTGAACGTATCAAATAATTCAAATTACGATGCGTTACCCCAATATTTAAATGCTTTAACTTAATCCAAAAAAAGCTGAGCTGTCCAATATTCATCTATCTAATGTTAACTGTAGCATGAAACATCAGCATTTGAATAAAACTTGTATAAAAACCAACGCATCAAGTAATTCAATTGATGATATTTTACCCTAAAAACTAGCATCCACTTATATTGCTTAAAAAAATTATATTTTCAAAATCAGTATAAAACAATTCTTAGTTATTTTTCGTAGAATAACAATTGTATCGAACAATCAATTGATATAGTTTTTAGATTGATAAAATATTCCGTAACATACATATTTTGAATTATAAATAAATAAAATTAATATATTAAATAACCCAACGAAGTATTTTACCCTAAAAGTCGAATGAATTCTATAATAAATATTTCGAAAATATTATTGATCAGACACAAAAAATGAGTAGAATCTTAAAACATTTTCCTAATATTTTAATATTTTTTTATATATTTTTTACTGCCATACAATAACATATTTTTCTTTGAGAAAATAGAGCTCAAAAAATCGATTGGAAATTTTAAAACTGCTAGGGAATACATCAAGTTTACTGGACTGATTATACATTGTATAAACTGAATTTAGTAGAAACTAAAAAGAAAAAAAAACATGCAATTAGGCCGTTGTTAAAATTTTGGAAGATTCCCATAGATATAAAATTTATTCTGTCGCCTTTCCAATATTAAAAGCAAAATTAAACAGAAAATGAAAATTCCTCAAAACTTAAAGATGTAGAATAAATCAGATTACAATAGTACATTCCGAGCAACACCTAAAATAATTACCTTAACCTTATATACAAGTATTTCAAACCGAAACGTGCGATTCAGCACGTGTTTATATCAATTTTGTAAAAACTAGC
Organism: Callosobruchus maculatus; assembly: GCA_951848785.1. Taxonomy (NCBI): domain Eukaryota; kingdom Metazoa; phylum Arthropoda; class Insecta; order Coleoptera; family Chrysomelidae; genus Callosobruchus; species Callosobruchus maculatus. The sequence continues at coordinate 859,069 of CATOUR010000009.1, read as the reverse complement.
ATCCTTACAATGCCACGGTAATGAGTTCCAATTATATCTCTTTCTATCTGTAGGATCACATACCTACGTGCTTTTAGAAACGTACTTTTTAATTTCCTCAAAAAATCGGTAATTGTCCTGTAATCCATTTCCTTAATTCTGTCTACTGCCTGAACGATAATATAACTCGGAAATTGTATATAAAATGTGAAATTAAGACCGTAGATTTCCACGTGTAACATCCCTAAAATAATCACCTTAACCTTATTATATTTCCAACAGAAACGTGCGGTGTGGCACGTGTTTATAAAATCGATTCTGTAGAAAGTAGCATCTTTATAATGTTCCAATTATATTTATATCTCTCTACCTAAATGATCACACGTCTGTCTCTACGTGCTCCTAGAAACGTCGTCTTTGATTTTAATTGACACCAACTGAATATTTCTATTCACCGAAAATTTACTATTTGTACGTTTTTTTCTGGTTGGTAGTCGGATAAAACATTGTTTGTACCAAATTCATATTTATTCATACAACTTAATATAAAAAACACTACAATACATGAAGATGGTTTAAGTTTAAATAAACCGAAATGTAGTTAAACAAGCAAACAAATTTAATTAAAAATCAATCTAATTACGAAACTACGTGTATATAGGACTTATTTTATTTGCAACAATCCTGTTGTCTGACAGCTGAAAGATAATATATAACTCGGAAAGTGACTTTCATGAGATTTTCAGAGTAGATTACTATGGACTTTTTAAAAATTGATCCAGTACTGGAGAAGCAACAATGAAAAAAATGGTGCCAAGGTGATTGACTCAGTACTTCCCACAATTACGGTGACATCATTTTATCATTTTCCGCTTTAGTCTGAATAGTTTCTTGCATCTCCCTCTCTAGGAACTAGAACTACACAGTTTTTACTCTGCGTGCTTTAACTGGATGAAACGAAACGATTAAGAACTGCCAAACTGCCTAAAAACGAAGTTTCAGCTATTTTTATATTTTTAGTTTTTTGATTATTGCTGCGCCACTACTGACACGATTTATAAAAACCATGCGCATTTTCCATTCTCGCCACGGTAATAATATTGTGTCGAAATTTCATTAAAATCAAGACCAGCTTACACAATACAGAACGATGTAAAGGAATACTCGTTTGTAACATACATCAGAAAAAATCGAAGTCCCTTGGTTTCTGTAGTAGGCAAGGCAATGTTCGGATGGACCTAAAAAGGGTATTATCCCGCTAGGACTCTATTTCGCAGGTCAATAATAGCCTATTATGCATACAAAAAATTTTTGAGTTTTACAATCCCCCCACCCCTCAAACACCCCAATTTTACCCTCACCCAAAAAAAGTAGAAAATGATCAGGAAATCCTAAAACTCCTAAACACGAAATTTGAGGAATATTTTTTTTTGTTTTTTGCTAATTACTTCGCCGCCAAAGTAGCGCTTTTCAAAATTATAGCAGCATTACCTACTAGGATCCCAAAGCATACCGGTACCCAAATGTCATCACAATCCATGCAGCGGTTACTGAGATTACGATGCTAGAAAAACGCGCACAGACAGACAGACCGATAGACAGACCGATGGAATTGAATGACGTGAATTTTTGTTATGTAGACATCATAAACGCCCAAAAAGCGTATTATCTCGAAATCGGAAATTTTCGCGACCACAATACTCCCCTCACCTATCGGTCTGGGAAGTAAAATGGGTAGTATTAAATAATAAAATGGTTTACACTAAATTTTTGAGGCGCATTAGGAAATCATGATTGTTTTACATTATATTTGAGTTGGGGCCATTACCTGCCGATAATGCAATGATAAAATTATCACCTTAATTAACCAAACGCCTTAGTTATTAATAAAGACAAAATTATAAGAGCCAATTTATGGATAGTTCAATTAATAAAAAAAATTGTATTGTAGATTGCAGATGGCACTAATAGATGCATAAAAATATGAGAATAATTTAAGTTGCTTTTAATGAATGTATTCTAAAGTATGTAGATGCCCAAAATATTATATTGAGATTTAGGAGTACATTTACGTATGTTGACACGACATGAAGTCCACTGATTTTTTTTTTATAACTGAGCAGGCCGCGCAGGCAGAGCTTAAATACCAGGGTACCGCGGCTGCTGTGAGAGGGTTATGTTAGGGGAAGTTTGTTAACGCGGGATTTGAATGGCCCAATACCCGCAGGCCCAATAAATTATTATTTAAGTGGAGCTCAGAAAAATCGCCATAATTAAGTGTGAATCTACCTTGAGGATGCGGTAAGATCTGGTATTCATCCTTTTAATCTCGGAACGCCGGTTTAAATTGAACAAATTGCACATCTTAAATCATCAGCGTTATTAGATTATTCAGATGACTACATTTTTATGACAAGTACTTTGATTCAAACCAGAAATAACAACACTATAAAGAGAGTCTCAACAAGTGCAGAAGAATGTAAGGTCTTTCTGTGGCAATAGAGTTTTATGATTTTGCATGCCCATTTCGAAGATATTTTATTAACAGACCTGTGCCCTGAATGTCCCTGATTATTTATATCATTGCAATGTAAGTACCTGAACAACACCTTCCCCCACTTGTGAGTTGGAAGATTGGTTGCCATCGCATGGCATCCACGGTCCCCTGACTTGGCACCACTTGATTTCCATGTATGGCACGTAAAAAGTTTTTAAAAGCACTTTAACAACTTTATCGCATTTATTTATTTTTTCACATCAAGTTGAAATTAATCTATCTAATCTTTTTAATGCATTTGATGGCAATGTCAGCTTAAAACTAATTATTTCGGTAGAAGTTGTGACAAATTATTGTCATATTAAAAATGATACTCTACAGATGAAAAACAGACAAAAAATAAGTTCAAGAAACATTTTAAAAAATGAAGTCAAGTTGATTGACTCAGTACTTCCCACACATTACGATGATACCAGTTTATTATTTTCCCATAGCATGAAGCTTTAGTCTGAGATCCCCTTGCAACCAAATCATCGGCAGTCCCCCTCCCCCCAAATTGTCCTATGCCGCTAGGTCTTTCCTTCACAGGTCAATGGACAGCCTATTATCAATAATACAAACTTTTCAGTTTTACAATCCATATCCAAATTTTATCACAATCCATGCAGCGGTTACTGAGATTACTAGGGTAGAAAAACGCGACAGACAGACCGACAGACAGACAGACAGACCGACGGAAATGAGTGACGTGGATTTTCGTTATGTACACATCATAAAACGCCCAAAATGCGTATTATCCCAAAATCGAAAATTTTCGCGATCACAATACTCCCCTCGCCTATCGGTGTGGGAAGTAAAATACAGAAGTGAAGATGTCCACTTTTGGAAATTATATTGAAATTATTACAACAGCAATGATATAAAAAAAATCAATCTATTGATATTTTTAAATCAAACCTCGACTATGGGAAAGTATCTGAAATACATTCATCATTGATATCAAATAATAGTTTTTATGGTAGTTACAAAAGATATATGCTGTATGATTACTGTGCTAGTGCTCAGTTATTATTGTTTCACTTTTTTGTGTTAATCATGGATTCCAACCAATCCGGGATATTAAGTTTTTTCCAAAAGAAAGTGAAGAAAGTCGAGATATACCCATATATAATTACGCCAAATCTAACCTCAATTAATCTCTGTCGACCATATAAATTATGTAACATACAAAACGTTGTAAAGAAATTGTTGATAATAGAAACCGTCGGAAAATCAATGACTAGCATTTTCAATCGATTTATCATAGATATTTTCCAAATCGTGGCGATATTCTTATGTTTGTATACATTCCACGACTTCCAGTCATTTTGTTTCTAAATATTGAACACGACTAACCAAAAATTCTGAGTATTTTCAAACGACCCTCACTTAAAAAGGTTTCACTAGTCATATAGGAATTTCAAAGCGTGGGTTGCCCTTTTAAACTAATTTTGAATTATAGCCAATTTCCGAACATCACATTTTACGCAGCTCCGTTGAGGTCACCACGCAAGACGGTTATTTATTGTTAATCTATTAGACGGAATAGTGAATTCATCTTCAAAAATGGTACCGCCATATCAGTATCAGTAACCTCAGGTGCACAAGTCTTATGTGGTTTCGTTAACACTGAACGAAATAGGTACGTGATTTCAAAATTCAAACGTACATTAAATCAATGGACTTGGAATCGGTGACGTGGCTTTTTTGTGCCACCTCCAGCCACTTTCTCACCGGCGTGCGGTTAATGACCTCTTACTTTTCTACCTGTATTCAAACGGTATTTTGGAAGTCACCGAAGTGAAATAGCTTCTGACAAAGTTTACGGAATACATATAAGTTGGATCACTCCGCAAAAATATCAAAACAGCCTGCCCCTTGCCCCGTCTCCCCGGTCCACCGGTAGCAGTGTACCGACGTCAGCCGGGAGATACGGGGCGGCGCAAAGTAGTGGTTGAACGTGTGTAACGCGAAGTGTATACAGTGTCTCAAAAATATCGGATTTTGTTATCTCGGATTTGTTTGCAGGAAATGGATAATATTTTCAGAAGTTTGATTTTATCAATCAAATTTATTAACGGATGGAAAATGGCAATCAGATCCATCCTTATTTTGTGGTAAACCTTGAAATATAAAGGATATAAATACATGTTTCACGACGATTAGGACACGCAATAGGTCGGAACTGGGCAGTAGTAGAGAATTATATATCCAATGAGGTATTTGTTTTTCTTTCTGTGTTCCACCCGATAAAACAATTCCAACAAACTAGCACACGTCTAAAGTAATTCATTCGAGGCCTACAGGCCTTAAAGGATTGTATCACGCTAAAAGCGTATAGTGAGACAAAATATTCATTCGGTGGTCTTACCATACCACCTAGAGACATTCTGAATTATATTTTAGAGCTCGGAAATATTTTTATTGATAACTTTAACAATTTAGTTTCTATAGTAGCAATTGGAATGACACTAAAAAGCAAAATGTCAATAATATTTATTCACGTCCATGTAAAGCATTTCCACTTCATTATCTTTTAAAATTGTACATACGAGTTCCCATATATTATACCATAAATTTTATAAGCTGTGGTCTCAAAAATATGCCAAATAAACAAAACATTAAGGTAAAAATACTTCAGCACGTTTGAACCAATTTTTACGTATCTACGAAACAGCTACAATATGTGAAATCATTTGAGATTCATTAGTAATAGTTTTACTTTACTTTAGTTACCTAGTGTATTAGCAAAATAAACGTTATATTTGTATTTGTATGTCTAAATCGGCTGTCAATACATAGCCTTTCAATGACCCTCGTATATACGTAAAACCCTGGCGTTAGCAAATCCCCGCTAAAAGACCCTCGTACTTGGGCAAAAACCAACGCAAAAACTAACTGGCGCGTGCGGCCGCGGCATCGCTTTGATGTGAGATCTTCAAAGTGCCGAAGAAGAGTGATCCAACTTATATTTATTCCGTAAACTTTGCTTCTGATGATGCCATCCACTCGTGGTGGGGAAACGTCAAGCCTTAACGCTAAACGACGCCGGCCTAAATTCATTGGACGATGGCCGCGAAAGCCTTACACAGTTCATGGTTATAATCATTATTTATGCTGTACAGCGTTGATTTAATTAATAGTTACATTATATTCATGGAGAAGATAGTAACTTGTCTTTTGTGTTCATAGTTTATTGTTATCTTGTTCTGTTCTAGTGGATTGAGTCATTAAACTACGATCAGAAATAACTATAACAAAAATAGATTTGTAGAATTATTATTTAAAAAATTGACGATTGCGATTACCAGGCACATTTTTTTTCTTTTGCGAAGTGCACTGGCCACGTGGGTACTATTTATAATAAATCTTCGTCACTTTCAGAGCTGTCTGGTATTCCCAGTGATAAGCAGGCCAAACTTCGATAGTTCAGATGATACCACGAAATGATATTTTGATTACGTTATATTTCTAGCAAGTGATGGTTTAGATTACACTAAATTTCGTAACGTACACCGATCGTACAACTATGTTTACTCAGATCTATGTGTATCGTTCGTCATTTTCATTCATAGATTGGGAGAAGCTTTCGGATAACCTTGTGCTTTGAATTACAATGCTGCACTGTTGTATAGAAAGCTTAAATTTGTCAATCAATATATGCACCATATCATAGATTGCCATGGACTTTAGAACTGTGAGTGTCAGAAGTAAATGCCATCACCATCAAGTAATACTACAATTGAATAGTTACTAGATCGCTTACATTAAGAGTGGAAAAAAATGAAAGATGAATATAAATATTAAAAAATGAGTGAAAAATCTAGAACAAATTCATAATTATATTATTATACGTAAAATAACGTCTGAGGACAGGAATAAGAGCAGTCAAACTTAATATGCATACCAAATCAAAAATCACCATTTGTGTTAAATAACTAATTTGAACCCGAGATAAGCTTTTCTAGGAACGTCCAAAGTCCATTATAACTATTTCGGCCCTGGAACCGAATCACACCACCTTGCTTCCTAGAACTACTAAGTATGATGCAATCCTAGTAAGAGCTTCCATTCATTATTTTCTATTAGTCGGGTGAAATTAGGAATCAAAGTAAATAATATAAAACCGTTTCCAATAGCTGTGGTACTTTATTTCATACTTATCTTTGTGACGCTTATAATTTGAACCAGAAACTTTATTCGGATGAAATTTTGATACTTTTACTTCCCACACCGATAGGTGAGGGGAGTATTGTGATCGTGAAAATTTTCGATTTTGAGATAACACGCTTTTTGGGCGTTTCATGATGTCTACATAACGAAAATCCACGTCACTCATTTCCGTCGATCTGTCTGTCTGTCGGTCTGTCTGTTCGCATTTTTCTACCCTCGTAATCTCAGTAACCGCTGCATGGATTGTGATGAAATTTGGGCAGCTTTATGCTGTGGGGTCGTAGTGGGTAATGTTCCTATAACTTTGAAAATCGTTATACGGAGGGCGGAGTAATTAGCAAAAAACGAAAAATTTCAAATATGCCTCAAACTTCGTTTTTAGGCGTTTTAGGGGTTCCTGATCATTTTCTACTTTTTCTGAATGAATTTGGGGTGGTTGGGGGGTGAGGGGTTGTAATGCTGAAAAATTTGTTGTATTCGTAATGGGCTGTCCATTAATATGTGAATGAAAAACCTAGCTGCATGATACACTTTTTTAGGTTCATCCGAACATTGCATGCTTATTATAGAAACCGGACTTAGAATTTGTGATGTATACATACGAGTATTGTTTCAAATCGTTCGATATCGCATAACGCGAAAGCTGTTCAATTGATTTTAATGAAAGACACAGTATTACTCCCGCGGTGAGGATGGAAAGCGCGTATGTTTTGGAAAAATCGGGTCAGTGGCGGCGCGGCAAAAATAAAAAACACTAAAAATATAAAACAGCTCAAACTTACGGGTTCCCGATCATTTTCAATTTCTTTTGGGTGGGGTTTGGGGGGGTGTTGTAAAACTGAAAAATTTGTTGTATTCTTAATAGTCTGTCCATTGACCTGCAGAAGAAATACCTAGCGGCATATTGCACTTGTTTAGGTCCATCCGAACATTGGCTTGCCTATTACAGAAACCAATTTTTTAATCTGTACATACGAGTTTTGCTTTGATTTTAATAAAATTTTGACACAGAATTCATTACCGCGGCAAGAATGGAAAACGACAAGGTTTTTGAAAAACCGTGTCAGCGGCGGCGCAGCAATAATAAAAAAACCAGAAACATAAAATTAGCTCAAACTTCGTTTTTAGACTGGTTGGAGGCCCTTGATCGTTTCGCATCGTCCAGTTGAAGCATGCAGAAAAAAACTGTGGCACCCTAGTTCCTAAGGAGAGAGACGCAAGAAACTATTTACGAGGGTTTTTGTGCTGGATGTTGTTTTTGCGGGCAGATGGGCGATAATTTAGTTCAAGGGGATTTTAGACTATAGCTTCATGCAATGGAAAATAATAAAATGGTATCATCGTTATGTGTGGGAAGTACTGAGTCAATTAACTTGACTCCATTTTTTTACTTATTATAGTAAGAGTTTGGCCTCGAAGTCGAGAACATATTCCAAAATTCTAGACAGAATCAGATATCTCCAGACAAATTGCGTTTATGTGTACAAGTTGATAGGCTGGCTGGACTCGGCACCGGGGCACCATTTGCTGGCTCAGGCCCCGTTATAGGATTAAGTAGGCAGCAGCCCTCAAAAAGTGGGTAAACGATCCCAAAGATGCACAGTGGAGGCAAAGTGAGGGATACAAACAAATCGAGAGCTTTATAACCGGGCTGAACACATCTGAATCAGCATGGCTACGGATCCAAGGCCTATGGGCAATCAGACACCTCGTGGGTGTTCTGAGGGGGCAATGAATGTGATTTGCTAGGCGGACTGAGATACGAGATCTGTGGATCCGATAGATTCCAGCCAGAGGAAATTCCCTCCCTAAGCTCGCATTTGTTAAAAAGTCAGGAAGGTTTTGTAGGGAGGGGGAGGCAGGCAGTGGTGGCTGAGGGGTGATATTGGGGGATGGAAAAAAGGGGCTATTGATAGATACTACTGCTGACAAGTTGACAACAGTCTTTGGAGAATAGTAAAATACGTTCTTTGTGGGGCGCAAAGACTTGATAGTGCTCTTTTGGATTTTCTTTATCCCGTTACCCATACTGAAATGAGAAACATTTCCGAGAAATCAAAAATTCACATTTATTGATTGCTTCCAAAGTCCGCAGCCGAGTTTTGAGTGTGACACGTTTTATTATATGGTAATTTTTTGAGTTCTGGATTCTTAAAATTCTAACTATTTTATTATAGCCAACAATATACTATTTTAGATAGCAGAAAACGAAAGTTTACATACAAACAAACTCGCAACTACATGGGATATTCTGAATTAATATATTTGACTCCACTATTGATACATAAATTCAAATGAGATTATCATATCATGGACTTTTGTGTTTTTAGCTCTCACTGACTCACTGAAGTCACGGAAGAGAGTTTATGCAGAGCCTCTCTCTGTCCGTCCGTCTGTCCGTATACAAAAGATAGCCAAAACTACAGGTGCTAGAGAAAAACTAAATACAGATTCGGAATCAGCATGAAAAAACTAGTCCGGGAAAAATCCGGTTTTGTCAATATCGCTTCCGGTTTAAAAAAATTGAATTAAATTATGACGGGTAACTGACGACTTATTATGTACAGTGTATTGATATTCCTGAAGCACAGGCATCGTGGCCGAGCGATTAAGACGCTAGGCACCAGTCCAAAAGGGTGTGGGTTCGAAACTCACCGCGGTCAACAACTTTTTTTTCAAGATTAAATATTAAATTTGTGGATTACAAGTCCCGGAAAAATCCGGTTTTGTCAATATAATAAAAAAATTAAATTTTTATACCAAGAAATTCCAAAGTAAGAGCGCCGTTTGAATTTACTCAAGTTAATTCTTTCCTACTTTTATTTATAACTTCTAGATGCATCTAGAAATTCAGAAAACTGTTTCTGACTGCTTATACCTAATTTGACTGACCTATATAGGCGGTCGGTGTTTGATGGAAGGGACAAAAGCCGGTCAAACAGAGACATTCCAACACGTCGTGGACACCCAAACGTCTGATTCTCGAAATTTCATTCATTTCTAACCGATCTTATCTATGACGCAAGATTGCTTCATTTTATAGAACGTAGTCGAAACGTTTTGGATACCATAGGCAGGTCCGCATCTATTCTGATAGGTAGTACCTTTCTAGTTTTTCAGAATTGATGAAATGAATGGATACGTTTTATATTCTGCATTGGAAGAAGGGTGATCTTGAAGTAAAATCGGTCTTTTTTTATTATTCATTTTTTTTTCTTTATACCTTTATAGAAATACGGAAGTACATAAACCTGAGCGAGTTATTACCATTATTTCTGCTCGTTAAACAATATGGCTCTTCTCAGCATCATGTCTAAGGTTATGGAGACTGTCATTAACACACAACTCCTGAAATACCTGGACAATAATAACATCATAAATGATCGCCAGTATGGCTTCCGTAAGCACAGGTCTACAGGTGACCTCCTTGCCTACGTCACTCACTTGTGGAACAGAGCAATAGACAATCATGGCGAATCCCGTGTTGTTGCACTTGATATATCGAAAGCTTTCGACAGAGTATGGCATGACGGACTTCTGGTCAAGCTTGCTGCTTATGGACTACCACCTGGCCTGCGCCAGTGGCTGAATAGCTTTTTGAACGACCGATCTCTGTTTGTTGTAGTCGATGGCTGTTCATCAGACGTATTTTCAATAAACGCCGGTGTTCCTCAGGGATCTGTCCTATCCCCTACACTGTTTCTGCTGTACATCAACGAGCTGCTGGAAATATCATCCAATCCAATCTACGGCTTCGCAGATGACAGTACATTAGTGTCGTGCATGGAACCAGGCAAGCCACTGTCATCCCAGGAGACGGTGCGTCGGCGACAGCAGCATGCCTCACAGATCAACGCAGATATCAAAGCAATTGTCGAGTGGGGACTAGCAAATAAAGTACAGTTCAACGTACAAAAAACTCAGGCAACAACACTTACAAAGAAGTCTCACGATGGTTTACCAACCGTGGAAATGGAGGGTCACCCCATAGTCGAATCACCTTCAGTTAAGCTTTTGGGAATCAACATCAACAATAACATGTCCTGGCACGACCACGTCGTCAGTATTGCTAAAACGGCATCCCAGAAGCTTGGAGTTTTGTTCCGCTGTAGGAAGTTGTATACACCAGAGCAACTGCTGCTGCTCTACAAGGCACAGATCCGACCATCGCTGGAGTATTGCTCTCATGTGTGGGGATGCGCTCCGAAGCACTCTCTAAAGCTTCTGGACACTATCCAGAAGAGAGCGATTAGACTTATCGATACGCCTAACCTCACCAAGGACCTCCACAGCCTGGAACATCGGAGGAGGGTGGCTGAACTGTCCCTGTTTTACAGATTCTATCACGGGAGATGTTCGAGTGAGCTCTCTCAGATAATAACACCACAGGCCGTCCGAACCAGGAAAACCAGAGAAGCTCTGCGAGCTCATCCTTACCAGGTCGAGGTCCTTACTCCCCGAACTAGTCTCCTCCAGCATTCCTTCTTTTGGAGAACTTCGACGCTGTGGAATCAGCTGCCGGGGAATTTGTTTCCCGACGGCTACAACCTGCAGCGTTTCAAATCTAACGTGAACCGATACTTATCCTCTCGCAGCGCTTCTACAGCGCCATAGGCTTTCAGCCTTTGCGGGAGGCCGACCATAAAAAAAATAAACAATATACCTACTATTATTTTCCGACCTTTATACCTAATTGAATTTTTGCTTTAGATCGTTCTGTATTTTATAATGTGGAAATTACTGAATTGATGTTAATGAAATTTCGGCACAGTATTACTACTTTGGCGAGGATGGAAAACGCGTCTGCTTTTTAGAAATTATCTCAGTGGCGGCGCAGCAATATTAAAAAAAGTCTTTTAGAGGTTCCTGATCATTTTCTACTTTTTTTGGAGTGGAAGTGAAATTAGGATGATTAAGGGGTGGGGGGTAGTAAAACTGAATTTTTTTGTATTCATAATAGGCAGCCCATTGACCTGTGAAAGCGGCATAATACACTTTGTTAGGTCCATCGGATCATTGCCTTGCCGATTACAGAAACCAAGGGATTTAAACTTTCTGATGCATACAAAATACATACGAGATTACATTGAATCGTTCTAGGTTGTGTACGTGAAAACTTCTGAATTGACTTTAATGACATTTTGACACAGATTTATTACCGCGACGAGTATGGAAAGCGCATATGGTTTTTAGAAATCATTTCAGTGGTGCGCGGCAATAATAAAAAAACTAAAAATATAAAAAACACCTCAAACTTCGTTTTAGACGTTTTAAGGGTTCCTGATCATTTCATTTTTTTTTTTGTTTGATTGTCCATTGACCTGTGGAAGAAGAACCTAGTAGAATAAAACACTTTTTTGCGGTCGGGCGAGCAATGATTTGGTTGCAGGGGCATCTAGACTATAGTTTTATAGCTGTGGGAAAATAATAAAACTGGTATCATCGGAATGTGTGGGAAGTACTGAGTCAATCAACTTGACTACATCTTTTTAGTCCGATGTTGTTTGAAAGTGTGTTTTTTAGTTTTTGTTTAAACTATATCCTTATAACATGATTTAAATTGAAACAAATTATTTGATTCAAATCAAATTGTTATACATCCATTCAACCCCAGCTCTTGGTAAATATCTACGTTTCTTATCAAAAAACCCACATAGTGCGTGAAGGCCTGACTTGTTAGTCAAAGCTTAGCGAACTTCACTGACAAGTCATCTAATAATGCCTATACAGCTGCGATAAATAATTTTCCGTACAATTTAGAACACGGCTCAATCTACGTGTCCGTTAACGTAAATGGATAATAAGGTTCGATAAGAATATTCCACTGTGACGTCACTTCTTGGAATCATATTCAAATCAGATGCGCCGACGATATGGAAAATTTTCCAGTCATTTCCAGATTTTTTCCTGCCTTGGGTAATTAGGTCGTGAACAAAAATGTTTCACTGGTATCATTATGATTTCCTGAGAAATTAATACACGGATATCTCTAGTCTTATTGTGGTTCGAATGATGCTGCTAGGGGACCTTGGAAATGGAAAGAAAGAAAAAAGAAAAGCTTTTATTGCCCAACAGTAGAGTACACTTACGGTATCCCCATTACATATGAAAAAATAAACTAACTAGCTATTAAGGCTTATACAGGGTGTCCCAAAAAATAGTGTCAAGCGGAAGTCCAGAGGTAGAGCACACCTAGAAGTATCTGAATCACACCCATATATGTTATGCAATTTTTTGTAGTTTCCGAGTTACGAATTTTTTTCTGAATTTTAGAGAATTCTCTATCTCGACAACTTAAAACTGTTCCAAAAGAAAAATTAAAAGACTTTTTCAAATTCTCTTTTCTGGTAATAAATCTCTAAGAGTTTACTGTTCATACATAAAGGAATCAGCTTAGTAAATCTGATGAAAGTCATGAAAATTATAGTGTAAAGTGAAAAATTTACTTTCTGTTAATTATGACTTAGATTTTCGACTCGCAATAAAAGATCTAAAGAGGTGATTTCATGATTTCTATGCAGGTCTAAAAACTTCTTCAGACTCTCAGCTATCATAATCATTAAAAAAAGGAGTACTTAATGGGGCTACTTTGGCTCCAATCGAGCTTCAACGACAAGAGGTAGAGATTTCTTGAAATTAGCGATAGGATTTTAAATGAAACAATAACTAATTTTAGGGCGCTAATAGCAGATTGATTGTCCGTGCCGCAATAAAAAACATTCAGAGCGAACAGAATATCGATAGATGACCACCTGTGTCACTTTGCTAAGATTTTTTTTACATGTACGACTTCTTTTTTGTAAATTGTTTGTAAGATTTATTCACTGAGTTTATTAAACTTCACAAGAAATTTTGAAAATGTCTACCTTCTTGTTCGATGCATAATCTACATCTTCTGAAAAAATTGTTTTTTAAATTAACAAAAACTCTTCGATTGTCTGCGTAATTCGCTGATGTTTCGACAGACTTTAGCATAAACTAGTTCTTTGTAGTAGTCCCAAACAAAAAACTCTATCGGATTTAAGTCAGGTGACCGTGGCGGCCATTCAGTGGGTCCACCACGACCTATCCATTTGTTCCATAGTCTCTTGCAGAAAACAGCATCGTTAAATTCAGTTGTCGTGCACTCAAGGTCCGTAGGAATAGCCAAGTAGTCAGACAACAGAAACAACACCAATCCAAACAAAAGCGTACCGTCTTAAAGCCGCAAAGACAGACAGACGACTGAGTAAAGACAACGAAAACAACCTATGCAATGACACATTTTGAAAAGACATCACAACAGTATCATAGCTATCTCTTTTTAACATCGCCATCGTTTACTGCGTTAGCGTTAGCCCTTTATGTTGGTGCTCAGGTAAAAACCTGTTTTGAAGAATGCGCTCCTTGTGGTTTTTTAGCAAGAAATATGATCTTTTTTAATAAATGTTTACTTTTTTAACGTTTATTATTGCGGTACTGACAATCAATCTGCTATTAACGCGTTAACATAAGTTATTGATGAATTAAAAACACATCGCTAATTTCAAGAAATCTCCACCTCTTGTCTTTGAAGGTCGATTGGAGACAAAGTAGCCTCATTAAGTACTACTTTTTTTAATGTTTATGATAGCCGAGAGCCTGAAGAAGTTTTTAGACTTCCATAGAAATCATGAAATCACCTCTTTAGATTTTTAATTGCGAGTCGAAAATCCAAGTCATAAATTAACAGAACGTAAATTTTTCACTTTACACTATAATTTTCATCACTTCCATTAGAATTACTAAGCCGATTCCTTTATGTAAGAACAGTAAACTCTTAGAGATTAATTAGCAATTCTCTTGGAACAGTTTTAAGTTGTCGAGGTAGAGAATTCTCTAAAATTCAGAAAAAAAATCATAACTCGGAAACTACAAAAAATTGCATAACATATATGGGGGTGATTCAGATATTTCTAGGTGTGCTCTACCTCTGGACTTCCGCTTGACACTATTTTTTGGGACACCCTGTATAACAAATTTAGTCAAGTTGATTTACACAGTACTTCCCACACATTTCGATGATACCAGTTACATTATTTTCCTGAACTATTATGAATACAAAAATATTCAGTTTTACCTCCCACCCCTCAACCATCCCAATTTCACCCCTCCCCCCCCCCCCCCCCGCCCCAAAAAAAGTAGAAAATGATCAGAAACCCATAAATCGCCTAAAAACGAAGTTTGAGCTGTTTTCATATCTTTTGTTTTTTTAATATTGCTGCGCCGCCACTGACACGATTTCTAAAAATCAGACGCGTTTTCCATGTTCACCAACGTAGTAATATGTACTGTGCCGAAATTTCACCAATCTCTCTATTTTCTGATATATTCTATGTATACGAAAATACTTCGTTGATAAGAACTTTTTTTGATTCACCCCCTTTAAACGTTGGTTTTTAATTGAGAACCATCCTGTATACCACACCACGAACCACGTGTCCAATAGTGAAGTAGATTTAATGGTTGCGCAATGTTACACGACTTGCGTCATACTAGTATATTTTTGGTGATAACGTTACGACAATCTTGGAACGATAAGCGTGTAGCTACTTCCGGTACCCTTTTTGAAAATGCAGATTAATGATGACTGACAACTCGAAAGTAAAATATATTTTGCTTGATGAAAATAGAGTTATTTTTTCAAAGAATTTCTGAGTATTGCAATGAAAATGTGTATATTTTACCTGAAAGTACTCGTGCCTCCCTAGATATATAAATTACTATATAACGACTAAACAGAATCGCAAATGAGCATCTTCATATTAATCCGCAAACTAAATCAAAATGCTTGGTTTTGGTAAGGAAGGAACACATTTTTATAGGTCATCTAATTAAGAATATTTTTGGCAACATTTGCAAAAACCTCATTTTTTTCTGAAAAGGCTCAAAAAACGGTGTACATTGCGCGATTCATACAGATGCTAGGTGTAATAAAATAATGAATTGTTCATCAGTATTATACAGGGTGGTCCAATAAGCGCGCGGAGCTCTCTAGCGGCCATACCGTTTAAATTAGACGAAAATGTTTTAAATAAAAAACGTTTCTATTCAAATGCTCTACATTTAGAAAATAATTTCGAAGATGCCGGACTTCCGGATATACCGGAAGTAGCCATCAACTTCCTTATTTTAAATGGAACACCCTATATATTACTACGTTTTTGAATTCAGCATCGATTTTTATGTAAAGTTTGTCAACCATTATTTATGTTTACGAAGCCTATTTTCAGAGTTATTCAGCAATTTTTACAAAATTGACGTTTTCCAAAATTTTCTAAATGAAAATTTGGAAAACCTGTTGGAAATTTTACCATTGGAGTTTTTAAGAATAATGTGGTTACAGGTTGATGGAACGAAAGCACATTTTAGTATTAGAGACCGAAACACTTTGGATGAAAGGTTTCCTGCCAATTGTTTTGTCTGCGAGCCACGCCACCTACGATTTTCCAATTCCTACGCCATAATTACAAAACCGTAAATATCTTGAAAACCATCAAAGATAGAACCACGTGTGCCTATAAAAGTGAAAGAGAATTTAATTTCGCATCCACCGATGTGAAACTTGTCATACCATCCCATTTGAAAAAAAGTTTTTGACGTTTTTAACTTTTCAAATTTGAAAATTGCTAGTCTATTGATTTAATGTTCTTTTGAAACAATGATCCTACTGAAACACAAGTACGTACCTTTCTTGTTTCAAAACCGAAAACCGCATCTTTCTATCGCATTCAGTTTCCGAGAATAAAGTTTTTTGTAAAGTACTACAAACGTCAAAGTTTGTAACAATTGCTGAATAACTCCGAAAATAGGCATCGTAGGCATAAACTATGGTTAACAAACTGGACCTAAAGATCGATGCTGAATTCAAAAACGTAATAATATACAGGATGTTCCATTTAAAATAAGGAAGATGATACTTACTTCCGGTATATCCGGAAGCCCGCCATCTTTAAAATTATTTTCTAAATGTAGAGCGTTTGAAAAGAAACGTTTTTTATTTAAAACATTTTCGTCTAATTTAAACGGTATGGCCGCTAGAGAGCACCGCGCGCTTATTGGACCACCCTGTATTTAGGGCCAGTTTCACCGGTTCCTGATAAGTGCCAGATAGCTTATCTGTCAGATAACGGCATACAAATAACATTATAACTTAGTAATATTTCAAACCTCAACTATTTCATCAACTTTTAAAAGAATGCATAACTCTGTTTCTGTAGACGTTGTGCTAATTTTATTCATTTGAGTGACATTTTGACTTCTATTGGAAGTTCCCTCGTATAAAGAACAACATGGCACGTTACCTGTTTAGAATTTTTTGCAGAAATATGCGCCGACTTTGCACATATTCTTCGATGCAACGTCAGATTATCTTCCCTTTCCCAAGTGGTCGCCTGGGAAAGTGACTCATTTCCTTTATCAGTAGTTTCAGCTATAAAACTTTTGCTACCAGCTGCAATTATCGCTGGGTAGCATAAATAAAATACCTACCTGAAGTGTTTTAAAAATCAGCATCATTTATGTATTTTTTTTTGGCAGTGAGGGGAGGGGCTTAGGGTTCAGTTGCCCTAACAGTTGCCACTCAGCCTTAAGGCTTATTGTGCATCCTCCAACAAACATTTCAGCAGTCTATTAGCTTCATCAAGGTTTTAAATAGTTTTACTTCCCACACCGATAGGTGAGGGGAGTATTGTGATCGCGAAACTTTTCGATTTTGAGATAATACCCTTCTTGGGCGTTTTATGATGTCATCACGAAAATCCACGTCACTCATTTCCGTCGGTCTGTCTGTCGGTCTGTCTGTCTGTCGGTCTGTCTGTCGCTTTTTTCTAGCCTCGTAATCTCAGCAACCGCTGCATGGATTGTGATGAAATTTGGGCAGCGATATGCTGTGGGGTCGTAGTAGGTAATGTTCCTATGATTTTGAAATTCGGTGCATGGATGGCGGATTAATTAGCAAAAAACAAAAAAAAAATAAATATTGCTCAAACTTTAGGCGTTTTAGGGGTTCTGATCATATTCTACTTTTTTTGGGTGGGAGTTAAGTTGGGGTGGTTGGGGGGTGGGGGGTTGTAAAATTGAAAAATTTGTTGCTTTCATAATAGATTGTCCACAGACCTATGAAGGAAGACCTAGGCGATATAAATAACTTTTTTAGGTCCATCCAAACATTGCCTAGCCTATTACGGAAACTAAGGGACTTAGAATTTTCTGTAGACATACGAGAATTTATTGGTTTAAATCGTTTCGTATTTTGTAACGTGGACACTATTAAATTGATTCTAATGAAATTTTGACACAGTATGTTGTTACCGTGATGAGAATGGAAAACGCGTATGTTTGTTAAAAATCGTGTCAATGGCAGCGTAGCAATAATCAAAGAACAAAAAGTATGAAAACAACTCAAATTCGGTTTTTAGATGTTTTGGGGGTTCCTGATCATTTCCTACCAGTTTTATGGGTGGGGGTGAAAGTGAGGTGGTTGGAGGGAGGGGGGTTTAAAACTGAGAAGTTTGTAGCATCGATAATAGGCTGTCCATTGACCTGTGAAGGAAAGACCTAGCGGCATAAGACAATCTTAGGGGGGGGGGGGCTGGCGATTATTTGGTTGCAAGGGATCTCAGACTAAAGCTTCATGCTATGGGGAAATAATAAACTGGTATCAGCGTAATGTGTGGGAAGTACTGTGTCAATCAACTTGACTTCATTTTTTTTTAAGGTGCCACTTGATAAGCGCTGTATTTTATGACTGCAGTGACTATGGCCAAATACACTCAAGATCAAATTATCTTACCAACAGATTATAAGAAGTATCCATAAAACCAATTTATACGACCAGTAGTCAATTTAAACTGTAAAGCTTTAAGGAAGCTTTATGGTGATCTCATATAAATTCTGTTAAAGCTATTTTGTCCTTACAGCTGTCTTAGTGACTTTAAGGAAGCTTCAAAGAAAGCTTAATGGTTTTAAACAGTTGAAGGCAAATGCTCAATAAGGCCGCCTTAGCTACATATTTTCCACGTCAAATAGGCACAACTAAAATCTTCCTTCAAACTTGTTGCTTATGATGAGATAGAAAGATTTTAAGTATTAAGTAAACATTATCGATAAAGCCATCTTAAAGTGCGTTTTTGTTAAATACGCATACAGCAGCACGTAATATTAATACATCATAGTCACAATGTCTTAACAGACATGTTGTGAACTCGTAAAATGCATTAAGTCGGAACTAGAGTATTGCCGACACGAATATTATCAACAGTTTTGAGAACTGTAGCTCGCCATCGTTCGCGATTTACTGTCAGTTTAGTGGCGCTCTTGATACTCATATCCAGCAACTGTTTCGTCGTATCCACCCAGCGTGTAGGGAGACGGCCACGGCGCCGCCCACTCGGGGCATGACCCTGAACTACAAGTTTCTCCATATTATCGCTTCTGTGTATATGTCCGAAGAATGTAAGCATTCTTGTCGACACAATGGAGGATAGTCTCCTTGGATTACCGGATTCATCCAGTATGGAAACGTTAGTTCGATGGGCGGTATAAGGAACTCTCAGCATTCTCCTCCATGTCCATATTTCAAAAGCATCTATGCGAGTTCGATCTGCCTTTTTAACAGCCCAAATTTCCGAGGCATACAAAAATATGGAGAACACAAGAGACTAAACCAGCGACATTTTTGTAGCTTTAGTGATGTTATGGTCACGCCATATTTTAGTAAGCTTTGTCATGGCCACACGTGCCTGTTGAATACGCCGTTGAATCTCATTTTCACAGCTACCCAAATTGTCGATCAAAGAACCGAGGTATACAAAACTTTGAACTACTTCACAACGGCCTATTGACTTTATTTCTCGATGATTAGCATGCTCTCTATCTACGATCATAACCTTGGTCTTATTGTAGTTAATACCAAGACCATACGCTGCACTATGCTGCACTAATATTAATACACGAAACATCAAAATGATAAATTTTTAGTTTGTCAGTAGCAATGTCACGCAGAGACGCACAATTGCCAATATCAACAGGTTAACCAACTTACGAGATATTACGGAACAAGAAATAAATTTTAAGGTTAACTCTTAAAACAATTAGGCCAGTGTCAAGACCATAATATTACCCATACGCAGGACTTATGAGTTTTAAGTTGGTTTCAACAATGTCCTGTAAATGGGCGTCTATCTCGCCATATTTTTTGAGTTACTGATTAACGAAATTATTTTATATGAGTAAGTACTTGTTGAACAATATACTATTAACATCTAGACTAAACGAAGAAATTTTGAACCCTGACTTGCATCTTCGAGTGTTCAATAAAAAGTTGATGAGATGTAGCAAATTTGATCTTTGATTTGAATTGTGCACTCAAATTCGTCAAGAAATGAACCACAGATAATAAATGACGGAAAATCTCCATCTTCTGCAGGTTCAATAATTCTTGAAAAATCTGTACATTTTGCGTAATACTCGAACGATCACTTTTTTATAGATAAAATACATGCTGTATATCAGTCATTATTCTGATGAAGATTTATTTCGCTCAATATTTCATTCTGATTTTTTTATCGTTTCTCTCTGGAAAATGTGCGATAAAGAAGCTCGTAGGAAATATTTTTTAAGATTCCAGCAATAAGGCTGCCCCATTTACGTCATAGATAAGATCCATTCATTCTGAAGATAAATTGTTCTTGGTGATTGGAAAGTCCAAGTAAACCTTTCAGGAGTTGAAGGAACAGCTAATATACTAATCTAAGAATAAACACAAAATCCCTAAAATACGATTTTTGGCAATATATTCAGAACAATGACGTATTGGAGTTCTGGAGGCAGTTTGGAAACTTTTTTGTCATTGCACCGTAAACCCAAAAAAGGAGAGACTGAAGATAGAGCGGGGTGTTGAAAAGTGAAAAAAAAATCGTCAAGTAACCGAATGAAAATGCGGTAGCAACCAACTAATGTTCCAAAAAAATCGTCATTCGAAATTTACGGGCAGTTTGCGCGTATCGATTTTTTTTAAATTGGAAATAAAAAAAAATCGCGACGAATGAACTGGTCGGTACTTGATGGAAAATTCTGTATTTTTTTTTTGTAGATAACACAAAAAATACTGTCATCCGTTACTGCTGGACAGTTTATGAGAAATTCGAGCTTAAAGTTTGATTTTCCACGTGATTTTCGTTAAAAGTCGGTTCGAAATGGTTAATATTGTTTAAAATGGATGACGTTTTTATACATCTTTTTGGGAGGTCCAACTATGACATGTATCAATGTTATCCGTTTTTATTATGTTTACCCGCATTTTTCAACCCCTATCATAATCATGGTCTCAATGTCTTAACAGGCATGTTGTGAACTCGTATAATGCATTAAGTCGGAGCTAGAGTATTGCCGACACGAATATTATTAATAGTTTTGAGAACTGTAGCTCGCCATCGTTCGCGATTTACTGTCAGTTCAGTGGCGCTCTTGATACTCATATCCACCAACTGTTTCGTGGTATCCACCCAGCGTGTAGGGGAACGGCCATGGCGCCGCCCACTTGGGGTATGACCCTGAACTACAAATTTCTCCATGTTATCGCTTCTGTGAATATGTCCGAAGAATGGAAGCATTCTCGTCGACACAATGGAGGATTGTCCCTTTGGATCACCGAGCTCATCCAGTATGGAAACGTTAGTTCGATGGGCGGCATAAGGAACTCTCAGCATTCTCCTCCACGTCCACATTTCAAAAGCATCTATGCGAGCTCGATCTGCCTTTTTATCAGTCCAAGTTTCCGAGGCATACAAAGATATGGAGAACACAAGAGACTGAACCAGCGACATTTTGGTAGCTTTAATGATGTTATGGTCACGCCATATTTTAGTAAGCTTTGTTATGGCCACACGTGCCTGTTGAATGCGCTGTCGAATCTCATTTTCTCAGCTACCCGAATTGTCGATCAAAGAACCGAGGTACACAAAAGTTTGAACTACTTCACAACGGCCTGCTGACTTTATTTCTCGATGATTATCGTGTTCTCTATCTACGATCATAACCTAGGTCTTGTTGTAGTTAATACCAAGACCATATGCTGCACTGTGTTGTTCTAAGATGTTTAATAAAGCTACTAGTTCTTCCTGAGAAGCAGCAATAAGGGTTGTTTCGTCAGCAAATCTTAAGTTGGATATTTTGCTTCCGCCAATAGTTATACCGCCAACTCAGTTGTCCAATTCCTGTCTCATCACAAATTCAGAGTAAATGTTAAATAACACGAATTCCTTTTCTGGTTGCTGTTTGACCAGACAGGTTACCATCAATTCTTACACGAGCCGAGCTAGAATCATAGAGTTGCTGTATGGTAAAGAACTCCCATAGAGATAAGGATTTCCCTCAGTTTAGGTCACTTTACGTTATCAAACACCTTAAAATAGTCCACAAAGCAGATAAAAACTGGAAAGTAATGCTCTCTGACTTTTTCAATAATTTGTCTTAAGTTTAAGATCTGTTCACGCGTCCTTTTACGAAACCTACCTGTGATAGAGAAATTTGCTCCCATACAGATGAGGATTTCACACAGTTTAACCCCTATAGGGGGTGACATTATTGATTGCTTTCCGTATCCTTTCAGAAAGCGTTTATGATTTTATAAATTATTTTTAACGTTTTAGTAAATGTTCTTTAAAAGCATTTATTTTAGTTATTGTATCGTTTCCATGATATGGGGTTGGTCTTGGGATTTTTCTTTTCATAAGTAACAGGAAAATGGCGATTCTTTCAAGCACCGATCCTCGTCAGTTGATCACTCTACTATATCCACCTGTTGTCTGCTTTCTTTCCGCCGAGGTCTAATCCAGAGGTAGTTCTATTCCGTCTTTGATTGGTTGCCAACAATCCGCGGTAATTACCAGGCTGTCTGGCTGTCAAATGGCCCGAGACTCTACGCGGTGGCTTGGCATTTTTCATCTCATTAACGGTTAACAGACATTTTTGTGTATATCCAACAACAAAACATTTTGCGTTTGGTGTTTGTTTTGACGTTTCTGCTGAAAATGGTGAGTCGAGCAATTCCCATATAATTATGTCTATGATTATAAGTTACTTAGGAAAAAATCTTCTTTCAAAGGTAGAATGTAGATTAAAGCGGTGTTACCGGTACCTGATAAGGTGTCAGATGGCCTATCTGTCAAATAAGCCTATATTATTTAAATGGGGTTCTCTGACAGATAGGCTATCTGACACTCATCAGGGACAGGTGTAACTGGCCCTAAAAGTGAATATATCCAAATGATCACTGAACTGAATCAGTTTACATACAAGATTTACATACCGCGCACGTCCGTAATCATACTGTGCATACGCCTTTTTCTCCTAACTAGTCCCGAACCAGTTCGGGACGTATCCCCAAAAATCCCTTTTATCACGCTGTAGAGCCTCAGTTGACCATGAACTACGCGAAGTGCCACAAAAGTTGCAGAATTTTTCAGTCCTTCTTTTACTCTCCACACCGATAGATAAGGGGAGTAAGTACTGTGATAATTTGCCGATATACATACACATACCAGTATTGCTTTAGATCGAACTGAAAATCAAAGGTATCGGAAATTTTTTATTTTGGTTCTGCGAAAATGAAACTCGAAACATCGATCGGAATTGTAATCAGCACCCTCAAATTATTCAGGATACGAGACTTCATACTGATAGAAAACCGATTAAAGATTTTAGACTTTTTGAGGTGAAACTGAAAATCAAGGGTATCGGAAATGTTTGATCTTCGTTCTTCGAGACGCAAACCCAAAACATCGATTGGATTCGTAATCCGCACCCTCAAATTATCCAGGATACAAGATTTCATATTGGTAGAAAGCCGATTAAAGATTTTAGTTTTTTTGAGGTGAAACTGAAAATCAAGGGTATCGGAAATGTTTGATCTTCGTTCTTCGAGACGCAAACCCAAAACATCGATTGGATTCGTAATCCGCACCCTCAAATTATCCAGGATACAAGATTTCATATTGGTAGAAAGCCGATTAAATATTTTAGATTTTTTGAGGTGAAACTGAAAATCAAGGGTATCGGAATTTTTTGATCTTCGTTCTGCGAGACTGAAACTCAAAACATCGATCGGTTTTGTAATCAGCAGTCAGAAATTATCTAGCATACGGATTTTTATATTTATAGAAAGCTAAATAAAGATTTTGGACTTTTTGAAGTGAAACTGAAAATTAAGGCTATCGGAAATTTTTGATCTTCATTCTGCGAGACTGAAACTCAAAACATCGATCGGTTTTGTAATCAGCAGTCTGAAATTATCTACCATACGGAATTTTATATTGATAGAAAGCCAAATAAAGATTTTGGACTTTTTGAGGTGAAACTGAAAATCAAGGGTATTGGAAATTTTTTATTTTCGTTCTGTGAGATCGAAACTCAAAACATCGATCAGATTTGTAATCAGCATCATCAAATTATCCAGGATACGGAATTTTATATTGATAGAGAACCAAATAAAGATTTTAGACTTTTTGAGGTGAAACTGCAAATCAAGGGTATCGAAAATTTTTTATTTTCGTTCTGCGAGACCGAAACTTAAAACATCGAACAGATTTGTAATCAGCACGCTCAAGTTATCCAGGATACGGGATTTTATATTGATAGAAAATCAAATAAAGATTTTAGACTTTTTGAGGTGAAACTGAAAATCAAGGGCATCGGACATTTTTTATCTTCGTTTTGCGAGACTGAAACTCAAAACATCGAACAGATTCGTAATCAGCACCCTCAAATTATCCATGATACGAGATTCTATATTGGTAGAAAGCCGATTAAAGATTTTAGACTTTTTGAGGCAAAATTGAAAATCAAGGGTATCTGAAATTTTTGATCTTCGTTCTTCGAGACTGAAACTCAAAATATCGATCAGATTTGTAATCATCACTCTGAAATTATCCAGGACACGGGACTAGAGAGAAAGGCGAATAAAGACTTTAGACTTTTTTGGCGGAACTGAAGATCAAACGTGTCGAACCTCTATTGTGCAACGTGGAAACTATTGAATTGATTTTAATGAAATTTCGATACTATATTATTATCGAACCGAGGATGAAAAACGCGTATGGTTTTTAGAAATCGTGTCCTGACCATTTTCTACTTTATTTTCGTTGGGGGTAGTTGGGGGGTGGAGGGTTGTAAACTGAAAAAGTTGTTGTATTCGTAGTAATCTTTCCACCGTAATGTGCGGGAAGTACCGAGTCAATCAAATTGACCTAATTTTTTTTTTCTATTGAAACGTTTTAGAACTTAAACAAAACATTCTGGAACACCTGGTAAATAATAGACATTTGTCTTAAGCAGAACTGCCTCTCTCCTTTTTTCTTTTGGCAGCGTCAATCGTTCTCAATCCACATTAATTAATTTTAATAAAAATATGTGTCTCGGTACAAAAAAAAACTGGCAAATGCAAATTACAATCATAATCAAGATATACATATAACATTTTGATAATGGAAACACGCCAAGCCCAACTCCATTGAGAATTCATTAACTCTGTGACAGTTTCATATGGGCATTTTTGTTGTTAGCAGAATAAATCAAAAAGCAGCAGTTGTATATAAACGGTAAGAAGATAAATGCTTGTATAGAGCCGTAAATATTAGCGCATATTGATTTATGAAGACACCAATTAGTTTAGCCAGATACTCAGAAAAATTAGCATTGTAGTACGAGTCTTTGCGTATCTTCCACACTGAGAATAATTAATTTAATTTCTAAAACTCATCTTCAAAATACCTTAAAGATAAGGCTGTCTTCTCTCATGTTGTGTATCATGACTTTTTTTATGGTGGAAACCTACGGCGTTGCGAGAGCGCTGCGAGAGGATAAGTGTCTGTGCACGTTGGATTTGAAACGCTGCAGGTTATAGCCGACGGGGAGTAGGGATCTCGACCTGGTAAGAATGAGCTCGCAAAACCTCTCTAGTGTTCCTCGTTTGGACGGCCTTCGGTGTTATTATCTGGGTGAGCTCACTCGAACATCTTCCGTGATAGAATCTGTAGAACAGGGACAGGTCAGCCAGCCTTCTTTGATGTTCCAGGCTGTGGAGGTCCTTTGTGAGGTTAGGCGTATCGATTAGTCGAATTCCTCTCTTCTGGATAGTGTCCAGAAGCTTTAGAGAGTGCTTCGCAACGCATCCCCACACATGGAAGCAACATTCCAACGGTGGTCGGATCTGTGCCTTGTAGAGCAGCAGTAGTTGGTCTGATGTATACAGCTTCCTACCGCGGAACAAAACTCCAAGCATCTGGGATGCCGTTTTAGCAATACTAACGACGTGGTCGTGCCAGGACATTTTATTGTTGATGTTGATCCCCAAAAGCTTCAAGGAAGATGACTTGACTATTGGGTGACCCTCCATTCCCACAGTTGGTAGGTCAATGTAAGAGTTTTCTGTACTTTATCTGCACCGTGTTCTGGGATAATAGTGACTTGCCTGGCTCCAGCACTATATCAATGTACTGTCGTCTGCGAAGATGTAGATTGGACTATATGTTATTTCCAGCAGCTAGTTGATATTCAGCAGAAACAGTGTAGGGGGTGTACTGAACAAACATCAAAAATATGCTGCATACAGTTCTTAGCATATCTCTCGACTGTTATTGTAGCATAAGGAAGCTCAGCAATCATCATTATTTTATTTGGTCATCAAAGCAATCAACAATCATCTAAACCACAATACTTTCTATCATCAATGTGACCCAAAAATTACAAAAAAAAAACCATTTCCATTCGTAAATCATACCGTTGCAAGTTGCAAGGTAATTCAGGACAGATTCCAACAATCATAATTTATTGTCTGACATAGGCGCAGCTGGAAAACCTTATCAAGGAGGCAGTACTAGGTGCAGACGTCAATCAGTCGTGTCAGTAAGTGAGATCATAACAAGTGCAGTACGCACAACTCCGTTGAGCGCGCTAGAAGCACTGCTAAATCTTCCTCCATTTCACTTGGTAGCTCAAAGGGAGGCAATGACGTCTGCGTTCCGACTGTGGAGTCAGAGCAGTTCGTCCTTTGTGAATCCTGGCAGGGACACTGTCAAAGTTTACGGAATACATATAAGTTGGATCACTCCGCAAAAATATCAAAACAGCCTGCCCCTTGCTCCGTCACCCCGGTACACCGGTAGCAGTGTACCGACGTCAGCCGGGAGATACGGGGCGACGCAAAGTAGTGGTTGAACGTGTTTAACGCGAAGTGTATACAGTGTCTCAAAAATGTCGGATTTTGTTATCTCGGATTTGTTTGCAGGAAATGGATAATATTTTCAGAAGTTTGATTTTATCAATTAAATTTATTAACGGATGGAAAATGACAATCAGATCCATCCTTATTTTGTGGTAAACCTTGAAATATAAAGGATATCAATACATGTTTCACGACGATTAAGACAAGCAATATGTCGGAACTGGGCAGTAGTAGAGAATTATATACCCAATGAGGTATTTGTTTTTGGTCACGTGATGTCCGATTCAAAATTATTAATGGGACACCCTGTACATTTGTGCCTTTCTGTGTTCCACCCGATAAAACAATTCCAACAAACTGGCACTCTAAAGTGATTAATTCTAGGCCTAAAGGCCTACAGGTACTTAAAGGATTGTGTTACGCTAAAAGCGTATAGTGAGACAAAATATTCATTCGGTGGTCTTACCATACCACCCAGAGACATTCTGAATTATATTTAAGAGCTCGGAAATATTTTTATTGATAACTTTAACAATTTAGTTTCTACAGTAGCAATTGGAATGACACTGAAAAGCAAAATGTCAATAATATCACATCCATGTAAAGCATTTCCACATGATTATCTTTTAAAATTGTACATACGAGTTCGTATATACTATACCATAAATTTGATAAGCTGTGGTCTCAAAAATAAGCCAAATAAACAAAACATTAAGGTAAAAATACTTCAGCACCTTTGAACCAATTTTTACTTATCTACGAAACAGCTACAATATGTGAAATCATTTGAGATTCATTAGTAATAGTTTTACTAGGTTTTATTTTTGATATCCATTTAGTAACCTAGTGTATTAGCAAAATAAACGTTATATTTGTATTTGTATGTCTAAATCGACTGTCAGTACATAGACTTTCGATGACCCTCGTATATACGTAAAACCCTGGCGTTAGCAAGTCCCCGCTAAAAGACCCTCGTACTTGGGCAAAAACCAACGCAAAAACTAACTGGCGCGTGCGGCCGCGGCATCGCTTTGATGTGAGTTCTTCAAAGTGCCGACGGAGAGTGATCCAACTTATATGTATTCCGTAAACTTTGACACTGTGCCATCCTCTCGAAACTGCAAAGGGATAACCTTATCCTACATATGCGGAGTGATATAATTTCTACATACAAATACTACAATTATTATTAAATTTACTACTATTTACTTACTACCTACTACTATATATGACTATTTATTCGGCAGAATTGTTTAAATATTGAAATTTCAATTTGCGTTTGACCGACTGTAGGCTGGTGTTGAATATGTCTATGTTAAGGGGCTTCTAAACGGGCAACACTTTTACAGCAATGTGTGGCTGCAATAGTATGGCCGGCAACATTGTCGCCAATAGCGGCCACACTATCGAATATGTCTTGTATGGCTCGGCCATATAGCCACATATATCCGGTATTGCCGATACATTTTAATGTGTTGCAAGCACATGGCCAGACGATCTCTTGGCGAACGAAAATACTGGTTTTGGTTTTTGTTTGTTGATGTTTTTGACGAAAATTTCAGAGGGTAAAATGGCTTATACTTGGACCAACGAGAGGATTATAGACTTTATTAATGAAATACATTTAGATCCTGAGTTGTGGAATGTGGAAAGCGGCATATATAGAGACAAAAATGCCAAAAAAGACGGATGGACTGTAATTGCTGAAAAATTTGGCATATCAATTGAGGAGGCATACAAAAAATTTAGAAGCCTGCAGACATACGCAAAGAATGAGAAGAAAAAAAAAAGATTAAAAGTGGTAGTGCTGGCGGCAAACCAGTGAAATGGTTCGCCTTCGATGCCATAAGAATCTCCCGTTGCTAAAAACGTAGAGTTATCGCCAGTCTTGTCATGACAGGGATTGCTTTTCGCATGATTGTATCATTTCTTTTTATTTTTGGTCCAATTGTCCTTAAAAGAAATGCAAAGTCACTCTTAGACATTCTTGAAAAGTTTTTGAATAATTTATCATCAAGTCATTCCCAAGCTCAAGTTATCTAAAGTTTCACGCCTATTGAGGTAAGGTCGAATCCACAGTCTTCTTCTTTTCTTCTTCTTTTTCTTTCAAAAATTTCAATAATTTCATCAGCCATTGTAGCTTAATTGTGTAGCTCGTCTATGAACAAGTTTGTGGGCTATACTATTGCAGAAAATATTACCGAGATATATCTTGCCGAGCCATATACTGCAATTAAACGTTGTCGTGATGTCCGGGCTATAGTTTCCAACATTATAGCCACATATTGCAGTGAAATTGTTGACCGTTTAGAAGCCCCTTTACAAAAATAATTGTGATTTTTTTTTTGAGCTATGCTTAACGGAGAATTATTGCCAAGATTTGTTCTGCAAAATTGAAAGAGTGCTTGTAGGTTTACATCAAGACTCGTTCTGCAATGCAGAAAGTTTCTGGATGACGAGATGGAGAGGAATCTCCGTGAAACTAGAAAACTTATTTCAGGCGGTTTCGTTTCTCATTGAATAAAAACCGACTAAGGCTACTTGTGGGCAGTGGGCCTGCTATTTGGCTACAAAGCCTTCAGATCAGACCTCTTTTTTATTACTTCCCACACCGATAAGTGAGGGGAGTATTGTGATCGCGAAAATTTTCGATTTTGAGATAATCCACTTTTTGGCGTTTCATGATATCTACATAACGAAAATCCACGTCACTCATTTCCGTCGGTCTGTCTGTCTGTCGGTCTGTCGGTCTGTCGGTCTGTCGGTCTGTCGGTCTGTCGGTCTGTCGGTCTGTCGGTCTGTGGGTCTGTCGGTCTGTCGGTCTGTCGGTCTGTCGGTCTGTCGGTCTGTCGGTCTGTCGGTCTGTCGGTCTGTCGGTCTGTCGGTCTGTCGGTCTGTCGGTCTGTCGGTCTGTCGGTCTGTCGGTCTGTCGGTCTGTCTGTCTGTCTGTCTGTCTGTCGCGTTTTTATACACTCGTCATCTCAGTAACCGCTGCATGGATTTTGATGAAATTTGGGCAGCGATATGCTGTGGGTTCATAGTAGGTAATGCTGCTTAAATTTTGAAAATCAGTGCATTGGCGGCGCAGTAATTAGCAAAAAACTGAAAAATTTGTTGTATTCATAATGGGCTGTCCAATGACCTGTGAATGAAAGACCTAGTGACATAATTCACCTTTTTAGGTCCATCCAAACATTGCCTCGCTTATAATAGAAACCAAGGGACTTAGAATTTGTGATGTATTGTTTTAGATCGTTCTATATTGCTTAACGCGAATTTGATTGAATGGATTTTAATGAAACGTTGACACAGTATTACGACCACGGCGAGGATGGAAAACGCGTATGTTTTGGAAAATCGTGTCAGTGGCGGCGCAGCAATAATAAAAAAATCAAAAATATAAAAACAGCTCAAACTTTGTTTTTAGGCGTTTTAGGGGTTTCTGATCATTTTCTACTTTTTTTTGGGTAGGGATGCATTTGGGGTGGTTGGGGGGTGGGGGGTTGTAAAACTGAAAAATTTGTTGTATTCATAATAGTGTATCCATTGACCTATGGAGAAATACCTAGCATCATATTCTTTTTTTAAGTTCATCTGAACATTGGCTTGTCTATTACAGAAACCATGGGACTTAGAATTTTGTGATGTTTACATATACAAGTGTTGCTTAATTTCGTTCTATGTATATTGCGTAAAGCGAAAATGATTGAATTGATTTTAATGAAATTTCGACACAGGAATTACTATCGCGGAAAGAATGGTAAACACGTCAGTTTCTAGAAAATCGTGTCAGTGGCGGCGCAACAATAATCAAAAAACTAAAAATATATAAACAGCTCATACTTCGTTTTTAGACGGTTTGTAGGCTCCTGAGCATTTCGCATCGCATGCAGAATCAAAACTGTGGCATCCTAGTTCCTAAGGAGGGAGACGCAAGAAACTATTTACCAGAGTTTTTGTGTTGGTTGTTTTTTTGCGGGCAAATTGGCGATGATTTGGTTGCAAGGGATTTCAGACTATAGCTTCATGCTATGGGAAAATAATGAACTGGTATCATCGTAATAATGTGTGGGAAGTACTGAGTCAATCAACTTGACTCCATTTTTTTATATGATGGAGTTGGCAAGGGACCCAACGAGGAGGAAGGATCCTTGGCACATTCTATGTCGCTTTGGGCCCTTGGGTATCACAGGCAAACTATACTAGGTTCAAAGGTCCTTGTCTAGTACGGACAATTTAAGAAAAAAGTATTATGGCAAGCGACTAGATTTAAAAAAAAATCGATTCAATTCCCTATTACATTCAATGTAAGCCCATGTAGCACACTTCGAATTCCAACTTTCGACAAAAGAAGCAACGTTTTTATTTAGTCGTTTCTCTCGTTCCGAGTCAATTTTACAAGCTAACGATCATCACCGGAGCCGACAGCGGTGCCATTAAGTCGTTTTTTCAAAAAGGCAAAAACGCAATCATTCCTGACCGCCACGACGCGCGGCCATTTTTTGCCGCCGGATTCCGAGTACCACTTCGGTACTACCAACAGGGCTGGATCAAGCCCAGCACTTACAATAATAGTCTACTTTTATCTTATACAAACAAATCTTCAATATAAGAAGTAGTGGAAGAACTGGGAGACGTGAAAGAGAGACTCGCAAGAGATAGCTCATGGCCGACTCTACACTAGGCCGGAGCCTTAGATGTGGCAACGTGGCTTAGCTGTCAAATAGCGGGCCTATAGTTTCAGAATAATTATTATATTTTATATGTATTAGAGTTCGCCTCGGTTAATAAATCAAGAAAAATACTTTTTAGAACTACTACTACTAATACCACTTACATCTGATGTCTGTTTCATCGTAGTCAGACACTACAAAATAAAAATAAACGCAACCTGTTTCCTGCTCCCACTTCCACTTCCACTTAGATGAACACCCAATTTACTTTGTAAATTGTCACTTGAGCTAGAAAAATTCACTATTAGGTCACTGTGAAGCCATTCTTGCTGGTCTTGATTCCCTTTCACTATCAAATCTTTTCGTGGGTATGCCCAGATGCATGCCCAGATGAGTTGTATTGTACTGTATTTTTCTGTGATATTTGGGAGGTCCAGAAAACATTGTAGGTACCACATTGTGCTCTAAAATAGGTCTTATCCTTTGAAATGTTTGTAAAGTATTGTCTTTATTCTTATAAATATAATCAGCCCATACGAGGAATACCGTTCACCCACTTCTGTTTGTCCTTTGTTGGAAGCACAATTGTTAATGAACACTCAATTTACTTTGTAAATTGTCACTTGAGCTATAAAAATTCACTATTAGGTCACTGTGAAGTCATTCTTGCTGGTCTTGATTCCCTTTCACTATCAAATCTTTTCGTAGGTATGCCCAGATGCAGGCCCAGATGAGTTCTATTAACTGTATTTTTCTGTGATATTTGGGAGGTCCAGAAAACATTGTAGGTACCACATTGTGCTCTAAAATAGGTTTTATCCTTTGAAATGTTTGTAAAGTATTGTCTTTATTCTTATAAATATAACCAGCCCATACGAGGAATACCACCAGCCCATACGAGGAATACCGTTCACCCACTTCTGTTTATGTCCTTTGAACACTCAATTTACTTTGTAAATTGTCACTTGAGCTAGAAAAATTCACTATTAGGTCACTGTGAAGCCATTCTTGCTGGTCTTGATTCCCTTTCACTATCAAATCTTTTCGTAGGTATGCCCAGATACATGCCCAGATGAGTTCTATTAACTGTATTTTTCTGTAATATTTGGGAGGTCCAGAAAACATTGAAGGTACCACATTGTGCTTTAAAATAGGTCTTATCCTTTGAAATGTTTGTAAAGAATTTGTCTTTATTCTTATAAATATATCCAGCCCATACGAGGAATACCGTTCACCCACTTCTGTTTATGTCCTTTATTGGAAGCACAATTGCTAATGAACACTCAATTTACTTTGTAAATTGTCACTTGAGCTAGAAAAATTCACTATTAGGTCACTGTGAAGCCATTCTTGCTGGTCTTGATTCCTTTTCACTATCAAATCTTTTCGTAGGTATGCCCAGATGCATGATGCATGCCCAGATGAGTTCTATTAACTGTATTTTTCTGTGATATTTGGGAGGTCCAGAAAACATTGTAGGTACCACATTGTGCTTTGAAATAGGTCTTATCCTTTGAAATGTTTGTAAAGTATTGTCTTTATTCTTATAAATATAACCAGCCCATACGAGGAATGCCGTTCACCCACTTCTGTTTATGTCCTTTATTGGAAGTACAATTGCTAGTGCAACCTGGTACTACACACTTTGCAGGCATCTATTTATCTTTATAGTTTCGTTTGTGCAGGTAAATAATTAGAAACACATTAAAAATCACCTTCCACTCTTCGTTGTTACTCTGGAAGGTTATGTTGGTATGTCCTTGATTGGAGGCACAATTGCTATTGCAACCTGGTACTACACACTTTGCAGGCATCTTTTTATCTTTATAGTTTCGTTTGTGCAGGTAAATAATTAGAAACACATTAAAAATCACCTTCCAATCTTATTGTTTACTCTGGAAGAATTACACTAATGACACAAGCTCGGCTCCCGATTCAGTGTTGCCACATTTCAATGCTCCGGCCTAGTGAGTAAAGTCGGCCATGTCTCAACGTAATCGAAAAGTCGCTATTTTCGCGACAAGTCGCTACGAATGACAACACTGGTTCGCACATATGTGCGCTGGTCCTTTAAATTTTATAGAAACTATTTTTCCCCCAACCGTACCGTTCGTCTGATGCCAATTTATGTGCGCGTGCCCATCCCTGGATTAACTATGGGGCTAAAGGGGCTAGAGCCCCGGGCCCCGCGGTTCAGAGGGGCCCCGCAGGGACGCTACTTTTATTTAGTGTGACAAAGCAACTATTAGGTCCCTATACCTATACCTATATACTTATAAGCAAACCAGCAGGTCATGAAATATAAACAAAGACGTGTTCAGATAGAAGCAAATAACTTAGCAGAAAGAAACAGATAAAATAAAGTAAAGGGGCAAGGTTATAAAAATTCCCTACAGCCAATGAACTCTAACTAGAGACAACGCCTGTAAGATGTCTAAGTCGAAAGAGAAGCTGAAATACGTCAGAAATGAATAATTTTTACAGCTTACTAGCTACTGCAATATATTATAGATTAAAAATTTCCAAAACCATTAAACTTTCAGCGATAGCTACTAGCAGTCTAATATCTTCAGCACGAAATTCCACATTTAATGATATAAAACAATAGTCACTTCAGTCAAAATCAAAAGTAACGATACCTCTGACTGTCCCACTGTAGGCCTTCTAATTTTTCAGTATCTATTAGCAAGATCGCAAAAAAAGAATACTGACAAATCAGATTTTAATTTTTTTCCAGGCAAATTATGTCTTATAATTTGATTTGATTAGATGTGTTGCCTCTGTTATTTCTGATTAGACTTGATTTGTTGTAAGTCATTTTTATAATTATAACTGTTTACTCTAGTTCGTCTGTATCTTTCTACTAAGTTAGTTGTTTTCTTCCACCTAAATAGTTTTTTGTTTGTATTTCATGGCTTATAGGTACAAAAAATTGAAAAAAACCGGTTTGGTTGAAAATTTGAAATTAAATGAAAACTACCAGAGATTGATACCAAGTTTTAAATTCGACGGTATAAAAATAATTAGGCATTCCCATTTGAAAAAATCAAGTGAATTCGGATTGAAGTTTCCTTGATTAGTCTACCGATTTCTCCAAGTACAAATGTAATTCAAACTTGAACGTCAAACCTAAGTTGACCGATTTCAAGTTTAGTCACACTGCAAACTCACAGCTGTGTAAGTTTTATAATCGCTGCGATATTCAATTTTTTTCTGATATCTACTTATATCAAAAATTGTGAATTGCTCCTAAACGGCTCACTTCAAGTCCCAGGTGTGATACACAAAGTCACACTGGTCGTAATCTAAATATTCAATAAAATATACAGGGTGTTCCATTTGAAAAATCATAACTTTGATATGGCACGCTTTTATTAGGAACCCTGTATAAAAGTCATTATTTTTAAAATGTAGTCCAACTCGACCTACATACATTCGCAAAGTATTTTCTAAAAAGTGTTATGGCCTGTATAAAAAGAAAATAGAAAATACCTATACCTACCCATTGGATACTATCGGCACCTGTGGCCCGTGCCAACAAAATGAATAAATCGAAGTTGAACCTATACAAAGGCGACGCCCAAAAAAGAAAAGTAAGTTATCCATATAGTTTGTTAGTGTTATGTCTATGTGCTGCATGGCTACAATTTACCAAGATAACTATTTTAAGGCTGCTGAGGATAAATTAAAAGAAGTGAAAAATTGCCCAAAATTAGTTCTTTAAGCAAACCTAACGCTCCGCTTGGAAAGGATTGCTCTGAAAATAGTTTTGATTACTAAGCAAACGCAAACATTGAGAGCAGTGCTGGTACTATAAGCGGGACTCATGTCGTACTTATAAAAAAGTGTATAGTAGTTTCTTTTGTTATATCGGGAACATAGTTTCATAAATAATAGTATTTGCATTTTATTTATAAAGCGCACCTTAAAATTATAGGCCCCGGGCCCCATGAAAGCTTAATCCGGCTATGCGCGTGCCTCAATCCGGCCCTGTAGGCCGACATCATTTCTTCATTCAGCCCGGAACGATGATTATATAGACAGCTACCATAACCGAAGATTATAATAATACCACAATACATTGTCTAAATTGAAATGGTTATTGGTTATTTACGAGCTGTGGAAATTGATGTATTTGTGCCGCCGGTGCACCGCCACGGCTTTTTTTTCTATACAATACGATGGCTCGCTTGCCGTTGCACAAGGATACTCAGCCAGGGATGAACTCTTGAAGAGTACATTATTATACCACGATACTTATTATACTCTTTCCAAGATTGACTGAGCTTACAGAATATGGCGGGACCATAAGATCACTAAAGCTACCAAAATGTTACTGGTTCAGTTTCGTGTATTCTCCATACTTTTGTATGCCTCGGAAACTTGGACTGTTAAAAAGGCAGATCGAGCTCGTATAGATGCTTTTACTTCCCACACCGATAGGTGAGGGGAGTATTGTGATCGCGAAAATTTTCGATTTTGAGATAATACGCTTTTTGGGCGTTTTATGATAACGAAAAACCACGTCACTCATTTCCGTCGGTCTGTCTGTCGGTCTGTCTGTCGGTCTGTCTGTCTGTCTGTCTGTCTGTCTGTCTGTCTGTCGCGTTTTTCTAGCCTCGTAATCTCAGCAACCGCTGCATGGATTGTGATGAAATTTGGGCAGCGGTATGCTGTGGGGTCGTAGTAGGTAATGTTCCTATAATTTTGAAAATCGGTACATAGGCGGCGGAGTAATTAGCAAAAAACAAAAAAATTAAATATTGCTGAAACTTCTTTTTTGGGCGTTTTATGGGTCCCTGATCATTTTCTACTTTTTTTTGGGTGGGGGTGAAATTGGGGTGGTTGGAGGGTGGGGGGTTGTAAAATTGAAAAATTTGTTGCTTTCATAATAGACTGTCCACTGACCTGTGAAGGAAGACCTGGCGACATAAATAACTTTTTTATGTCCGTCCGAACATTGTCTTGCCTATTACAGAAACCAAAGGACTCGTAACGAGCAAACTGTTGAATTGATGTTAATGAAATTTTGACACAGTATTACTACCATGGCGAAGATGGAAAACGCTTATGGTTTTGATAAATCGTGCGGCGCAGAAATAGTAAAAAAACGAAAAATATAAAAACAGCTCAAACTTCGTTTTTAAGCGTATTAGAGGTTCCTGATGATTTTCTGCGATTTTTTGGGTGGGGGTGAAATTTCTGGTGGTTGGGGGGTGGGGGGTTGAAAAATTAAAAAATTTCTTGTACTCATAATAGGCTGTCGACTAACCTGTGAAGGAAGATCTAGCGACACAAATCACCTTTTTAGGTCCATCCGAACATTGCCTAGGAAACTAAGGGACTTTATTGGTTTAAATCGTTTTGTATTTTGTAACGTGGACACTATTAAATTGATTCTAATGAAGTTTTGGCACAGTATATTGTTACCGTGGTGAGAATGGAAAACGCTTATGCTTGTTAAAAATCGTGTCAGTGGCAGCGTAGCAATAATCAAAGAACGAAAAGTATTAAAACAACTCAAATTTGGTTTTTAGATGTTTTAGGAGTTCCTAATGATTTCCTACAAGTTTTTTGGGTGGGGGTGAAAGTGAGGTGGTTGGGGGTGGGGGTTGTAAAACTGAGAAGTTGGTAGTATCGATAATAGGTTGTCCATTGACCTGTGAAGGAAAGACCTAGCGGCATATGACAATTTTAGGGGGGGGGGCTGGCGATTATTTGGTTACAAGGATCTTAGATTAAAGCTTCATGCTATGGGAAAATAATAAACTAGTATCAGCGACGCGTGGGAAGTACTGAGTCAATCAACTTGACTTCATTTTTGAAATGTGGACGTGTAGGAGAATGCTGAGAGTTCCTTATACCGCACCATCGAACTAACGTTTCCATGCTGCATAAGCTCGGTAATCCAAAGAGACTGTCCTTCAATTGTATCGACGAGAATGCTTACATTCTTCGGACATATTCACAGAAGCGATAATATGGTCGTTCAGGGGTCATGCCCCGAGTGGGCGGCGCCGTGGCCGTTCCCCTACACGCTGGGTGGATACGACAAAACAGTTGCTGGATCGACCCCAACGCAAAAAAGAATGTCAGTCTTCCATATAATTAACTAACTAAATAATTATAATCACTTATTTTTGAGTAAGGTTTACAGTAATACTATTTATCAACTCAAATATTACCATTATTGTCGAGCATTATGCT
Source organism: Callosobruchus maculatus (assembly GCA_951848785.1). Taxonomy (NCBI): domain Eukaryota; kingdom Metazoa; phylum Arthropoda; class Insecta; order Coleoptera; family Chrysomelidae; genus Callosobruchus; species Callosobruchus maculatus. The sequence goes on along the minus strand of CATOUR010000009.1, from coordinate 821,259 downwards.
TTTTTGTAAAGTATGTGGTGCCCTAAATTCGCTAAAAGTCCCTTAGTAATTTTTTATATGTTAATTTAAACAAATTTGGTTCTAAAAGTTTGAGTGTATCAGGAACCTGATTGTACAAACGATAAATGTTAAATGAAAAAGATCTTTCAAAAAATGCTGTTTGGTGTGATGGCGGAGATATGTAATCACGAAATCGGAGATTGATGGTATGTACGTCGGTGCGAAACTTTATTTTGTTATATAGATAAGAAGGTTGCTTATAAAAAATAATTTTATGAAAAAGTCCTCCTTTTTTCCATAGTTAGCCACTTAGCATCCTCTAATTTGTAAGATACACTTTCGAACCTACGAATACCAAATATAAATCTTAAGCACGCAATTTGGACTCTTTGAATTCTATCACTGTCCATTCTATCCAAGCAAAATCCATAGACAACGTCACAGAACACAAGTGTATCACAGAGCATAATTTTCATTGACTGAGAAAGCAAATGTCTATGGGGATAGAGAATTTTCAAGTTTGCATATGCCTTTTGTATACATTTACTAACATGGGGTTTAAATTTAAAGTTGGAATCGAAGTGCAAACCTAAATTTCTGGCCACGGTCATAGCAGGTATTACCTCATCAGTATCAACTACTATGTAAATAAGTGGTCAAATTATTCTATTTGGCTCTAATTCTTTTCGAAGCCACCTCGTATTTTTTCAATTATCGTGGTATACGAAATTACGAACCGTCAGAAACTGATACGAGTTCTGCCCCCGAAGCGTCCACTTGTTGCTATGGGCCCAAATCCAAATGACCGCACAGGCCCACAGACCCTGGCCAATGGAAACCGTCCACAGTTGCATTTGAAACGAGATGCACCAGAAAGAGATCAGTCACGGTTGGCGAGTCGGGTTTTTTGATTGATCGCACCATCTCGTGCCGAAGTCGTTACTCATTCTCGCCGGCATCGGCATGCAGTGCCTCATTCCGAACATTCCGATCTTATTGGTCGTAATTGGAAGACACAGATTCGATTTGACAAGGTCATTATAATATGAAAATCAGATCGAATTATGTAGGTTCAACGTCATCCGACGTCCCACTATAGTCTAAAGAAGGTCTTTTCGCGCGTCACCACCATGTGCCTTGAGTTGGCTCCTGAGAACACAGACGCAATTGAGGTTTTGAATCAAAATTTTTGTTTGTCATTAATTGAAAGATCATACATAAGTTTTCTTTTTTTCGCAATATTTCAAAAGTTATGTCAAAATAAAAATGGAGTTTTAAATCGAGTACCGAAAACACGCCGACGGCTCCCGAACCCGCGTGACGTCACCATGGCGGTTAAGATGCTCCTTTGACCAACGACGTCCTACTCCGATACTAGATTCTAGATTCCCAGCCAGTCGTGAAAATACGTACTGCTAAACTGGTAACTAGTGGGTATTTGTTGTAACACAGTCGATGAATGAAGTTTGCAGCTCGAGATGAAGTCTACGATCGAAATAAATATGTTTTTGAATGTTTGAAGTTGAAGTCAGATTACAGATTCCAGTAAGTAAGTACCTAATCAAATATGTTTCGTTGAAAAGATCTCCTCAATCGAAGGATGGCCCTCTAGTTAGAGAGTCCGCTAGTGGATCTCAGGGTCTTTGGATCGAAACCCAAGCCTTCCTAATTTTTTTTATTTTTTTTTATCAAAAATTTTATTGATGTGCTTTTTGCACTTGTTACGCACATTTTTTCTACGATCAACATAAATAGGTATGTGTTTGAATCAAATTTTTTTAGACATATTACTTGCACTGCACAGTGCTTGTTAAATTTTTATGAAAATTTAATATTGTTGAGCTTCATTGCACAAAGTTAAATAAATAATAATACCAAGTGATAAACAGAATCTGATTACGAGTTTGGGTTACTTTTTTCACATTAAAAAACTTAAAAATGACTGAATTGAATGGATGAAGGGATTATGTTTTATTAACCAACTATTACATTTAAAAAACAATTAATGGCGATTGATATTGACGGACAAACCTCATTTCCACTGATTTTTTGAATTGTCCACCGCCTATTGTACTTAGTTTTTGTACTGTGCACTGCAAGTAATATGTCTAACAAAATTTGATTCAAACACATATTTATCTTGATCGTAGAAAAAATGTGCGTAACAAGTGCAAAAAGCGCATCAATAAATTTTTTGATAAAAAAAATTAAAAAAAAGTTGGCCTGGGTTTCGATCCAAAGACCCTGAGATCCACTAGCGGACTCTCTAACCTCTGGGCCATCCTTCGATTGAGGAGATCTTTTCAACGAAACATATTTGATTAGGTACTTACTTACTGGAATCTGTAATCTGACTTCAACTTTCAAACATTCAAAAAGATATTTATTTCGATCGTAGACTTCATCTCGAGCTGCAACCTTCATTCACCGACTGTATTGCAACAAGTATACACTAGATACCAGTTTAGCAGTACGTCTTTTCGCGATTGGCTGGGAATCTAGAATCTAGCTTCGGAGTAGGACGTCGTTGGTCAAAGGAGCATACTTACCGCCATGGTGACGTCACGCGGGTTCGGGAGCCGTCGGCGTGTTTTCGGTACTCGATTCAAAAACCCATTTTTATTTTGATATAACTTTTGAATTATTGCGAAAAAAAAGAAAACAAAAACAGTTTTGTTATAAAACTTATATATGATCTTTCCATTTATCACAAAAAAGTACTTTTTTTCTTAATTCAAAACCTCAATTGTAATGCGCGGCCCAAGGAGCAAGAGCTAACTTGGTCTTCCAACTAAAGGGAGTGCAAGTCCCAACAAGCAAGTCCATAGTGTACCTTGGAGTCGCACTGGATAACGAGAGGTCTTACGCAGAATACCTTAAAGGCAAAGGCTGAGAAGAAGGCGGCAATACTGTCACGACTGATGCCAAATGTAGGAGGGCCCAGTAGCAATAAAAGGGCCCTTTACTGTGCCAGGTTGTACAGTCGGTCGTCATATACGAAGCTCCAATGTGGTGTAAAGCCACGAAAAGGAAAATGTATCAGAAGGTCTTAGACAGCTTGCAGAGAAAGTCTCTGCTGAGGGTGGCCAGTGCTTATCGCACGGTGTCTACAAGAGCCTTGCAAGTTGTAACGGCGATACCACCATTATACTTGCTGGCTGAAGAGAGGACGCTGATTCACCATGGTCAAGCAGGCGATGCGATAAACCACCCTGAAGCTAAAAGCCTGACAGCAAGTAAGTGGCAAAGCCTATAGAACGAGGTTATTGATGTCGCACAGTGGACGAAACGACTGATACCGTCGACAAAGGAATGGGCAACTGTACTTCATTTACTAATCTCCACTTGACAATTATTCTGAAATCTACGTTGATCTGTGAGGCATGTTGCTGTCGACGAGGTACCGTCTCCTGGGATGATAGTGGCTCGCCTGGTTCCATGCACGATATTAATATACTGTCGTCTGCGAAGCTGTAGATTGGATTGGATGTTATTTCGTTGTTGTACAGCAAAAACAGTGTAGCGTTTATTGAAAATACGCCTTCGACTACAATAAACAGAGATCGGTCGTTCAAAAAGGTATTCACCCACTGGCGCAGGCCAGGTAGTAGTCCATAAGCAGCAAGCTTGACCAGATGTCCCTCATGCCACATTCTATCGAAGGCTTTCGATATGCCAAGTATAACAACACGGGATTCCCCATGATTTTCAATTGCCTCTTGAATTAAAGTACGAAGCCTCGAATTAAATTATTTATTGGACCACAGTGTGGCGTCCAGTGACACAGTAGAGCCTGTAAATCACGCCGAGAGGCGACACTCAATTAACTCTCGACAGTTATGACTTATGCGGCGTGGTGGCAGCAGCCGCGGCGAGTCTGTTGCGTGCCAAATCTCTACCCGGAACGTTATGAAACACCAGAACCACCTGGCAGCCTGGTCGCCCGCTCACTTACTCACTCGTCCGCGCCGCCGTCTTTTTTCGTCTGGCACTCTTTCACATTTGGCACTATGTTGCGGATCCTCTACCAGGGCCATTACTAAGTTTTTGGAAACGACTAGCGTCGTATACATCTCAAGGATTTGTTTATTTGTTTCACTTCCCACACGTAGCACACATAGGTGTATAACTCATGCCCAGTTGCACCAACTTTCCATTAAGGAACGATTAAAAAAGTAAACCTCAACATTTAAGATGACCTTAAAGTTTCAATCGTTTGCACCATGGCCGTCTCTACTCACTAGGCCGGAGCATTGAAATATGGCAACACTGTTCGCGGGCCGAGCTTTTATTTGTTGTTGTCATAAGTGTATTCTTTCAGAGCAAAAAATATGGTTGGAAGGTGATTATTAATGTGTTTTTAATTATTTACCTGCACAAGCGAAACTATAAAGATAAAAAGATACCTGCAAAGTGCAATTGGGGCTTCCAAACAAGGACATACCAACATAACTTTCCAGAGTAACAACGAAGAGTGGAAGGTGATTTTTAATATATTTCTAATTATTTACCTGCACAAACGAAACTATAAAGATAAAAAGATGCCTGCAAAGTGTGTAGTACCAGGTTGCAATAGCAATTGGAGCTTCCAAACAAGGACTTACCAACATAACCTTCCAGAGTAACAACGAAGAGTGGACGGTGATTTTTAATATGTTTCTAATTATTTACCTGCACAAACGAAACTATAAAGATAAAAAGATGCCTGCAAAGTGTGTAGTACCAGGTTGCAGTAGCAATTAGTGCTTCCAATGAAGGACATAAACAGAAGTGGGTGAAAGGTATTCCTCATAAGGGCTGGTTATATTTATAAGAATAAAGACAATAATTTACAAACATTTCAAAGGATAAGACCTATTTTAAACCACAATGTGGTACCTACAATGTTTTCTGGACCTCCCAAATATCACAAAAAAAGACAGTTAAAGTCATCTGGGCATGCCAACGAGGGCATGCATCTGGGCATACCTACGAAGAGCTTTGATAGTGAAAGGGAATCAAGACCAGCAAGAATGGCTTCATAGTGACCTAATAGTGAATTTTTCTAGCTCAAGTGACAATTTACAAAGTAAATTGTGTGTTCATTTAAGTGGAATTGGAAGTGGCAGCAGGAAACAGGTTGCGTTTATTTTTATTTTATAGTGTCTGACTGTGATGAACCAGACATCAGATGTAAGTGGTATTAGTAGTAGTAGTTCTAAAAAGTATTTTAATAATAATAATTATTCTGAAACTATAGGCCCACTATTTGATAGCTAAGTCACGTTGCCACATCTAAGGCTCCGCCGTAGAGTCGGCCATGATTCACCTGAATTCACCACCCGATACATCGTTTTATTGAACTCCAATGTCCAATGATCTTTTTTCCTTCATTAACTAATTTTACACAAAGTAATACAAGAACAAACTGATAAATTTGAAATGCGATCCACCAAACAGGTGTGAAATCAAGCAAGGACAGATTCATATTGATGGGAAACCCATCTGTTATCTGTTGCGGCTGCATACATACTATAAAAACCCAACTGAAAGGCAGTAAATCGAATGCGTTCGGCCCAAATTAGCATAATAAAATGATATCGGTATCAAATTACAACTTGTAATTGCCTGATCTACATTCGTCAGTTAATTCATAGCTACATGAGGACAGGTGTGAGAACCTCGAGTAATTCGATTCTATTACCAGACATGGTTCAAGGAGATTATTTTAGTCAATAGTCCAGGCTGTCGCTGTCATCATCGTCACAATGTCTTAACAGACGTGTTGTGTACTCCTAAAATGCATTAAGTCGGAGCTAGAGTATTGCCGACACTTATATCATCAATAGTTTTGAAAACTGTAGCTCGCTATCGTTCGCGATTTACTGTCAGTTCAGTGGCGCTCTTGATACTCGTAACTGTTTCGTGGTATCCACCCAGCATGCAGGGGAATGGCCACGGCGCCGCCCACTCGAGGCATGACCCTGAACTACAAGTTTCTCCATATTACCGCTTCTGTGATTATGTCCGAAAAATGTGAGCATTCTCGTCGACACAATGGAGGATAGTATCTTTGGATTACCGAGCTCATTCAGTATGGAAACGTTAGTCCGATGGGCGGTATAAGGAACTCTCAGCGTTCTCCTCCACGTCCACATTTCAAAAACATCTATGCGAACTCCATCTACCTTTTTAACAGTCCAAGTTTCCGAGGCATACAAAAAATATGGAGAACACAAGAGACTGAAGCAGCTACATTTTTGTAGCTTTAGTGGTGTTATGGTCACGCCATATTTTAGTAAGCCTTGTCATGGTTACACGTGCCTGTTGAATGCGCCGTCGAATCTCATTTTCACACCTACCCGAAGTGTCGATCAAAGAATCGATGATTATCGTGCTCTCTATCTACGATCATAACCTTGGTCTTGTTGTAGTTAACACTGTGTTGTTCTAAGATGTTTAATAGAGCTACTAGTTCTTCCTGAGAGCTGTCATGGTAGAAATAGCAGAATTGTTTCGATCTGAACCGATCTCTAAAGCATAGAATATCAGATAATAATAATAATAGCTTTATTGTCCAACAGAAACTTCCATTTACAGGACAATCTATCTAAATAGATGGCACAAAGAATGACATCGAAAAAATAAAAAAAAATTGAAAATTTATAATCAAAACTAAAATTGTGATTTCGCTTCCCTAACTAGATGTTTCAGATTACAATTAAATATATCAACCTGTGAACTCATATTATTATAGATACTACACATTACATATAATGGAGACTTGAGCAACATATTTGTTTTGGCCCTTGGAGGTCTAAAAGTGAGCTGAGTCCGAGAAGTAAGTGGCCGAACATTTAAATTAATTTGCTGAAGCAGATTGGGACAGTCAATAGCATTATTTAAAAGCTTAAACAAAAATATTAGGAACGCCACATTTCTACGTAACCCTAACGTTTCCATATTTAACGTAGCGGACAACTGAATGTTAGGAATACCCCTTTCTGGATAGGTGCCATCAAGTTTGAATATCAAGAATTTCATAAACTTTCTCTGTACACCCTCAATGATACGATTATTACATTCATAAAACGGGTGCCACACTACACTTGCGTATTCGAGCTTCGTTCGAACATGAGTATAGTATAGCAGCTTCACTGCCTTGATATTGTAGAAATTTCTACAGTTTCTTACAATAAAACCATACATCTTTAAAGACTCTGAAACTTTTTGTGAGATATGGTCGTTAAAAGTAAGTTTTTCATCAAATATTACCCCCAAGTCCTTTGTGTTACGACATCTAACCAAGGGTTGTCCTTGAATGTTATAAAAACCAGTTATAACAGATCTTTTTCTGGTGTAACTTACCACCTTACATTTGCTTGTATTTAAACATAGATTATTATTTACACACCACTTATACACTAGTTCTAACTGAGCTTGAAGGGCCAGACAATCACTAGCATCATTTATTCTGGAATAGAGCTTTAGGTCGTCTGCGAAGCATAATCTCTCACATTTAAGACTTTCACACAGGTCATTAATAAATAACAAGAATAGAAGAGGTCCCAAGTTGGAGCCTTGGGGCACTCCAGACGGTGTAAGGTATGCTTCTGATTTATGGCCGTTATACATGACATACTGTGTTCGATTAGACAAGTAAGAGCTAATGAATTTCCTAATCTCATCTGAGAACCCAAAACATCGTCTACCTAAAGCGACGGTCACACGCAGCGACTTGCCTGCACGGTATAGTGTGCGCAAACTAGACAAGTAAGCTTGCGCAAACCTCCATTATTCAATAATTCGGAAATTGACTATCTCATATAGGTGCTGCGATCTTTAAAACTGAACCCTATGGTCACACACACAGGCTTTAGTGTGCAGACCAGTTGGAGCAAGCCAAAACTTTCAACAGACTGAAATTTACACAAGTCACGCTTTTCGGTTTGCGCGAGCTACCGTCTTACCGTCCACACACACGGGCTTCCCGATACAAACTGGTTTGAACAAGTAAGTACGAGGTAAAGCATGCACGTGTGGCCGGGGTTTAAGATACAAGATGACTACCGTTCGAACACTGTTGAATCCCTGTTCTACTAATCCACAGACCCACTACTCGTCAAGTTCCCCAAGGTTAGGTCAACTTTTTCATATCTTTACAAGCAAATTTATTTGAGACACCCGTGACTTTGTTGACTAAACTACCCAAAACTGTACGCTTCATACAATTTTGATGCAGTAATGCGTCCGTAATGAAGTTCGTACCAAAGGCAGTTTTGCCTATTTTTTAAAATTATCAACTTCTTCTATGTAGACTCAAGTCAGAATCAAATTTTTCTGAGAAATACGATAAAATACTACACATTGCTGCTAAAACAAAAAATTATGTACAAAAGCTTACTTAATGTGATTGTATTTACCGAATTACTTTAACCCCGCTGCTTTAAGGTTCATTGGTTCATTCAAATTTGCGTTATTAGCTAAAAACTCGTGGACCATTTCCACATTCACATGGGATAAATTTTGCGAGTCAGCCTTTTGATAAGCATTATCGTGCAGCACAAACAAATAAGATTCACTGAACAAACTAGATCCTAGTTTACGTGAATTTGTATACTCTGCAAAACATTGTTATGTTATTTAAAAAAAAAATCAATTATTTTTCGTTTCCCACTTGGTTTTTAGAGCAACCGAATACTGCCATATCATGGACAATACAATATCTATGAAAACTTTGGATGACCGATTCAGTTCAAATCAACACAGTCGGCGCACAGTCGGTGCACAGTACCGTATGTGTGAATCGGCCTTTAAACAACCTTTATATAAAAAATGTTTTTATACAATCATTATCTATATCTGCTGAGATATATACAGGGTGTAACTTTTAAGGATGTCCACACCTATACCACCATGTAGATCTCGCTGAGCTGATCATTTTTCGATAAGCAACATGGGTCCAGAAACGAACCGTTACGGAGATAAAGCTACCGAAAGTTATCCTTGCTGACGCTTGAAGTTAGGCAATTCATTCAACGCCTCGTAATTGGCAGAGGAGAGAGGGGGTTACGGATCAGCTGCTAAGACAGATTCGGCTTGTCAACATTTAATCGTCATGGCCAAAATGTCAAAAGTAAATCAAACAAACAAAACAAAAAAGACATTGCAAAAGACAACAACAAAAAACACCTAGATCAGTCAAAAATCAGTGAAGGAGAGGCTCCACGTGGCCATCGCCTTCTTGCTCGCACAATCTGGCTCGATGGATGACCGATGCAGTGGCAGCGTTGATTACCTGTGGCTGTTCCCTGACGTCTCCAGCTGCTGCAATGATGCGTGCAATCAGCTCTTCTGCTGTGTGCGGTGCACCCCCTTGGTAGACAAGTGCTTCCAGGTGACCCCACAGGAAAAATTCCAGGGGATTGAGATCCGGAGACCGCGCCAGCCACGCTAGTGGCCGCAAGGCATCGAATTAATTGCCTAACTTCAGGCGTCAGAATGGACTACTTCCGGTAGCGCTATCTCCGAAACGGTTCGCTTCCGGACCCATGTTGCTTATTGAAAAATGATCAGCTGAGCAAGATCTACACGGTAATATAGGTGTGGACATCCTTAAAAGTTACACCCTGTATATATATACCGTGTCCCAGGGCGAATGTGAAGTCGATGTCAAAAGGAATTGTTCCGAAATTCTCACTTGTTTCTGAGAAATCATCGTTTTAAGTTTGGTTGTAAAGACAACTGAAACGTGTGTGACCCGCTTTCACATTCGGGAATTTATGGCAAAAACGGATTACGCTAACGGATATTTTGAATGTTTTTGTCGTCGATTGTTTACACCAAATATCATATTTTTTTATTGCTTGTACACACATTAACAATTTCGCGATCTAATGAAGGGAATCTCACCTTTTTTGTATTAAGAATAAACATATAATTTAATCATATTATATCATAATTCATAATTCAGTGCCAGAAATCATCCCTTAAAGTTTTCTTCCTTGGACACGGTGTATAGTATATTCCATACATAGTGGACACCCTGTATACCGGGTGTCCCAGAATTTCCTTGACACGTGATATTTTCGTAACGAAGAACGGTTCAAGCAAGAGCTGAGTGGTACTTTTGAAGGTACTATAGGGTCTATCATACCATGCATTCAAAACATTTTTTTTGTACGTCAACCCCTAAAACTCACCCCCAATTTTTTTTTCAAATAGCACCCCATAGGTTTTCCTACATAAATGATATCCCTTTTTTATTTAAAACCTTGTGGTACCTTTAATTTTATACGCAAACTTATTTTTTCCGTAAAATCATAAGCATAAGACAAATGAAATGATAATTTGTTTGACCCCTGATATTTTTGTAACAAAAACGGATAAAAAAGAAAAGTAAGTGGGTTTTTCAAGGGTGGTGAATGACCTATCATTCCTTGCTTATGAATCGTTTTTTTCTTACTTAAACTCCTGGATTCCACCCCTAGCTAGTTCTTTCAAATTTCAATCCACAATTTTGCCTGGAAAAATAAATTCTTTACTTGAATTTAATTATCGTAGTGCCTTACTTTTTATGCCCCTACTGCAATTTATCGGTAGTTTTGGCGTCCGTGTGCGGGGCACACCCTGCACACGGGATTGGCGCGGCCCGATGTAACCATAAAACTTTTTGACGTTTTTGCACTTAGTTTTGTTGTCACATTTTTTTATTAGTTGATTCATGATAATAAAAAAATATTTTCTATATATGTGTTTTAATTAATTTATGCTTACGATTTCATGGATTGAACGAAAAAAATTAACGATAAATTGCAGTAGGGGCATAAAAAGTAAGGCACTACGATAATTAAATTCAAGTAAAGAATTCATTTTTCCAGGCAAAATTGTGGATTGAAATTTGAAAGAACAAGCTAGGAGTGGATTCCAGGGGTTTAAGAAGAAAAATATGGTTCATAAGCAAGGAATGATAGGTCATTCACTACCCTTGAAAAACCCACTTACTTTTCTTTTTTATCCGTTTTTGTTACAAAAATATCAGGGGTCAAACAAATTATCAGTTCATTTGTCTTATGCTTATGATTTTACGGAAAAAATAAGTTTGCATATAAAATTAAAGGTATCACAAGATTTTGAATAAATGGGGATATCATTTATGTAGGAAAACCTATGGGGTGCTGTTTGAAAAAAAAATTGGGGGTGAGTTTTAGGGGTTGACGTACAAAAAAAATGTTTTGAATGCATGGTATGATAGACCCTATAGTACCTTCAAAAGTACCACTCAGGTCTTGCTTGAACCGTTTTTCGTTACGAAAATATCACGTGTCAAGGAAATTCTGGGACACCCGGTATATCCAATATGTGTTTTTAGGCTGGAGAATCCTGCTAAGTGAGGACCTTATTTCAGTACGCTATCTATTAATAATTTAAGGACGATAAAAATTGTTTGAAAATAGGAATGTGTCTACGAAAATCTCTCGCGCCCCCCATAAACAGATAATCACAAGATCGCAAGTGTACAACGAATTTATTTCATTCATAAATTCATTGATTGAACCAGCGTTTTATCTATTATAGTATTTCACAGCGGAACATTCCAAGGATCGTCCTGATTTTGTTTTATCGTGCAGAACAAATTAGTCATTAAATACAAGGGCGTCGATGAGGCGGGGTTACGGGGGTTATTGGGTTATTAACCCCCTTTCAAGTATAATTAATTAATTAATATTAATTCACTTTTTTTATTTAAATGTAATATTTATGTTAAAGTCTATCTGAATGATTTATGTATCTATAACAGATGTTTTGAGAACATTTAACCTATTTGGCAAAAGTAGTTTCATTTTGTTCCAAATACAGGGTATTTCTTTATTGAATATCAATATTTATGGTGGCCATTTTTGGGTCCATTTTAAGAAGAAAACTTCATATGAACGTATGTCCTAAACGTCTTACCTTTTGAGATACAGGGACGTAAAGTTTTCAAAAATAAATAATTTATTATTAATATCTACAATACCACTTCAGCTATTTTAATGAAATTCGTCATACATGTCGTATGAATGAAGAGGCATTTTTTAATGTATCACTTTTTCTTGAATTTTCACCAGTGGCGTTCGTCCTTAATTTGACCTGCCTATTTTGGCAGACATTGATGGTACGCCACTGATTTCTCCTAAAGTAAATATTATTTTTGAAATCCCCACTCATTTATAACCAAAGTTGAACCCTTGATTTTGTCAATCCGATGCACGGTTTTCGTTTAAAAAAATAAAAACCGTATCTCTGCATGATCGCAACAATATCTTAATGTCACAATATCACCATGCAGAGACTTACGCAGATTTTATTTTTTTAGACGAGACCCGTGCGTCGGACTAAAAAAAATTCAAGAGGTCAAATCTGCTCGTTTTTTTTTTATTTTAAGAAAAGTGGCGTACCATCAATGTCTGCCAAAATAGGCAGGTCAAATTACGTATGAACGCCACTGGTGAAAATTTAAGAAAAAGTGATACATTAAATAATGCCTCTTGATTCATAGTACATGTATGACGAATTTCATTAAAATATCTTAAGTTGTATTGTAGATATTAATAATAAATTAGGTATTTATTTTTAAAAACTTTACCACCCTCTATCTCAAAAGGTAAGACGTTTCGGATATACGTTCATATGAAGTTTTCTTCTCAAAATGGACCCAAAAATCGCCCCTATAAATATTGACATGCAATTAGGTTAGGTTAGGTTAGGTTAGGGGGTCAAACGTACAGGCCGGGTTAGGTAGCCCCAAAACTGTAAGTAGCCATTGGCTTATTGTATGTCCTGTGCGTTTGTTAATCCGTGAAGAGTTTTGTGACCTTGATAAGATCCAAGAGTCTCTTCACGATATCTCGATTGGGGAGTGATTTGGGGTTGTTTGGCCCTATCAGTCTGAATCTCCACCAGCGTAGGGCCTCACATTCAAAGATTATGTGAGAGGCTGTTTCATCGTCCTCGTCACATAGTCTGCATATTGGGTTTTCTTTGAAAATCCCTAATGTGTGTAGATGTTTTCTTAGGTCGCAGTGTCCGGTTAGGAGGCCGGTTATTAGCCTAGTTTCTTTCCTATTTAGTTTTAGGATCTCTTCAGCTAGTTTTGGTGTGGGTTGTTTCACCATCAGCTTGCTGTGTCTGAGCTTTGGATGTGACTGCCAGTATTTTAGGTGCTATGAATGCACAAACTGGTTTATCGTAGTTCTTACCAAAGACCTTGAAATGCCTATCGCCGGTTCGGGGCCGGTAAAGCTGGATGCCGATCCGTTTCGTGCTAAGGTATCTCCTTTTTCGTTCCCTTCATTTCCCTTGTGACCTGGCACCCATTTCAGGGTTACCTTGTTCGTGGCACTAAGTTGTTTGAGGTTTTCTAAGCATTCTCAGACGAGTTTGGATTTGATTTGGAGCCGTTAAGAGCTTTAATCGACGCTTGGCTATCCGAGCAGATAAGAATGTTTTTACTTTTGTATCCCCTTCTTACGTTTTCTCTCAGACAAGAGTCGATCGCATACATTTCTGCTTGGAATACAGTGGCGTAAACTCCCAGAGGTTGACTGATGTCACATCTGGGAGTTTGACCGTGAATTCCTGCTCCTGTTCCATTGTCTGTTTTGGAATCGTCAATAAACCAAACTATTTCTTGTTTGGGTGTTTCCTCGAGTTCTCCTTTCCATTCGATTTCGACATGCAATTAGGAAACACCCTGAATAATTTAGTGCCGGTTGTACAAATGCGGGTTTAGCACGGGCTTTGTTAAGCCTAAGCTTAGCTAAGCTCAGGCTTAAAGTCGACACCCGTTGTACAATCGTCGGCTTAGTTAAATATGTACTGACATAATGATCTGAAAAATTACCTTTTTTGGTTAGGCGCTTATGACGTTTTGTGTCAAATTTTGGCAACGACCGTTTTTGTCTCTGTTCTTTCATTCACTCTCTTTGTTAAATTAGACACAAATCTTCCAAAAAATATGACCTAATAAAGTGACAAGCAATTTGAAGGTTCATCCTTGACAAATCATGTCATTTTTATATTAGGTTAGGTTTAAACCTCAGCTAAACTCGCGTTGAGCATCGGCTTACGTATACTCTGTTACCTGATACTTTAAACTGGCTTGACGGCTATTTGATAGGTATCAGCTGAAAAGAAGTGTATCTCAAATTTAATTTTTTACTAGTGGTGTTGATTGGCAATCCTGTGATCAGGACCCTATTAGTAATATCCTTATTGAATATTTGCCAAAAAGTAATTACTATTGTTGTAAACAAGAAATTGCTTCAATATCCAGAAATTCCAGCAAAAATGGTTAGTTAAAAGAAATAGATTATTTTATTGATTTGTATATTGTTAGAGACTATCACAATACTCCTATATTTAGCAATAAGGACGATTCAATGGATAGCTTGCATCACTAGTGGGATATTTATTGGTTGAAACGTACAAGGTACAATTGGAGAAAAGGATAAAGTAAGTACATGGAGTAAGATTAATATAATAAGGTAGTTTAACTGAAGCTTAATGTAAAATAAGCATAGACCTCAGAGCATAGATGAAAATGTCACTAAGTGTCAATTACTTGATATTAGTAATGCTTCCACTCAATACAGCCCTGCATTCCTTCAAAGCTTAAGATTGATACGTCATGACTCAATCTGGGGTATTTTTAGTTATCACGAGCCGAACAGCTGTTCGCTGTTGACACGGTTGACAGTTTAAAGTATCGGGTAACAGGGTATAAGCTCGTGTTAAGCTTGGAATGGGGGGTTAAGCCAGCATTGTACAACGGACATTTTGCCACTGACGTGGTTTAACGTCGGCTTACCTTAAGCCGTAGCTTAAGCTTGCATTGTACAACCGGCCCTTAAACACATAAAATAACGCAGGACGAGTAGCAGTAGTAGTCATGTAGTATTCTGCATACATGACATGAAACCATCATCTGTCATTTTTCGATTGCAGTTCGTGGTGTCCGCATCCGTGGTTCTGGTGGCGTTGGCGGCGTCTGTGCAGTGTCGCCACCTAGCGGACGATCTCGACAACGAGGTGAGCCAGACGGCCGAAGGCAACATGGGCTCCCCTGTGGGCATGGTGGGCGGCCAGGGCGGCCACCCGGGCGGGGAATGGGTGAAGATCAGTCAGCCGCCCGTTTCGGTGATCACCAGGAAGGTGGGGCAACACGTGGAGCTCCGCTGCGACGCCATGGGGTCTCCGCCCCCGACGATACAGTGGTTCAAACGGAACCAGCGCATCACCGAGGTAAGATCACGGCATATCGAGTTTTTTTTCATTCAAAATTTTATGTATCAGACATCATATTAATTTATTTATTCGAAAAACGAAGACATGTGGAAGGCTGCAGAAGGTTCGGTTCAATCCACGCGAAAGACGGATTTAACCCCAAAACTGAAATCATTCCATGATAATTCAACGAATAGAATAAATGCAATAGGTTAGCTAAATTATCGTATATGTAGTAATATGTATATATTTGTCATTAATACAAATAAATTGAATGGAAATATTACTGTTAGATTAGACTAGATTTGGTCGTTTGGGGTGGACTATGGTCCTCTAACGTCAACCTAAGATTATTGTGCGTCTTGTACCTATTCCATTACTCAGTGACTACTCCTCATACCGTGAGGTGAGCAATCACTGGGACCGCGAATGGTGCGTCCTAAGTAGACGAAGGGACCCAAGGATGACTGCCTTCTGCATTCTGGCGGCTAAGATGTGCGCTGCCGCACGGCATACCGGCATTTTGCGCAGTTCACGGAGCAGCGTATTTCTCACTCCACCCAGAGATCCAATGACCATAGCCAGCAGACTCACAGTGTAGTCTAGCCAGAGCCTACGAAGTTGTCCGAGCAACTCCTGATATTTGCTCCGCTTTTCCTCCTCCCTAGAAACGATGTTCACCTCGGCAGGCGCCGAAAACTGTATTACGAACATCGTCTTCTGTTGGTGGTTGAGGAGGACTACGTCGGGCTTGATTGCCTGTACAAGCTCGAGCGTGGGGAACGAGTAGTTCCAGTAAATCAGGCATCTCTCGTTCTCTACAACGGACTCTATATCCCCTGGATATAGGATGGCAGCACCGGTGTCTCATATATACCATATGAGTGCCTCAAATGATAGTAGAGCACTCGTAGAGCCGCGTTGTGCCGATGGACGTAAGCCGTCCCAGCGTACGTCTTACACGCCGACAAGAGATGCATAGGCGTCTCTGACGCCTGTCGGCAAGCTCTACAAAGGGTGTCGGGTAGATCTACACCCATAACCCTACTAGGGTATACCAAGGTGTTGAAGACACTGTCTTGGCAAGCCATTAGAAAGCCCTTACTAGATCTTAGGAAAGAGAAGGTCAACTGCTCAGACAAGCCATGCTCTTCTAGATGTTTTTAGAAAATTCCATGCATTGGCTTATCTTTATGAAGCCTTAAAAAGAAGGCGACTTCGGCAGTTTTAATGTGGGATTTTAATTGTGCGGGAGCAAGTTCCGTAATGGACTGCTGACACATCCACTTGAAGTCGAGTGTGAGGATGAGTTCCTCGGCTGCTCGTTTCGCTGCGCTAAAAAGAAATGCTCCTTTACCCGCATTCTCGTGCTCTCGCACAAAGCGGATCAGGGGGTCGGTGCTGTTCGTTACATAGCAGGCAGTGGCCAATACTACCCTGTTGCGCAGACGCTCCAAACTCAATAGTCCACGCCCTCCCAGGTGTAGCGGGAGGTATATTCGCGGGACAGAGGACTTAGGATGCAGACTTCTCTCCATATTCATCCTCTTGCGGGTCTTCGTGTCGATTTCCTTCAGCTCGTTCACTTTCCAGTGTATAGCACCAAAAGTGTATAATAACAATGGGACCGCAAGCATGTTTGAGGCAGCGACTTTGTTCTTGCCGGACAGTTCTGATGACCAGATCTGCCGGAGTCGGTGCAAATACTTGCGGCGGAGACACTCTTTGACCAATTCTGCCTCTTGAATGTGACGCTGCGCCACTCCAAGGTAGGTATAGTTATCTCCGGCATACAGTTGTCGCAAAATGCTCCCATCCACGAGCTGTTCCTCATCTCCACTATCGTCGCCTCGTCCTTTCTTGAGATGAACCAATGCACATTTGTCTGTTTCGAACTCCATTCCGATAGCATGACTACCCCCAGCGATTCTTGTAGGTCGCATTGGCCGAAGGCATAAAGCTTTAGGTCATCCATATAAAACAGATGGGTGACCTTGTTCCTCCGGTTATTGGGCGTGCCACAGCTGCATCCTTCAGTTGTTCGCAGCGCTATGGACAGAGGCAAAAGTGAGATGCAAAAGAGCGAGAGAGACTCGAAGTGTCTCCTTGGAAGACACCTCTTTTGAATGACTCCAACTCTGTCTGAACCCGCGTTTCACCTGATGTTATAGTGAACCGGGTCTTCCAGAGTGGCATCAGTTGTTTGATACATCGCACTGATTATCCACCCAAAGACATTCCAACATCCAGGCCATAGAAAGGTTTCGCTTGCACTACACGGAGTCTTGCGTGACACATCGGTCAATCAACAGGTTCTCTTTGCAGCCAGCTACTCCCCTCTTAGACCCTCTCTGTTCATACATGTCGAGAAATACAGGACTCACAGCTTGAAGGATACGCATGTACAAGCTTATGGTGAAGAGCTTGTAACATGCGTTCAGACATATTATTGGTTTGTAGTTTTTGGGAACCGACAAATCTCGGGTGTTCGGGAGAAGCACGGTTCGGCCCTCGACAAACCAAGCTGGAATTGGCTGCTCCTGATTTAGCCACGAGTTAAAAACTCTAGCTAAATGCCAGTGGCTACTGGGAATTTGTATGCCATCTGGGCCAGGAGCTGTGAAATTCTTAGCGCCTCGTAAGACACCGTCTTGGCTGGCCGTTGAAAAGCCCTCAGTATCTAACTTCAACCCACAACTCTAGCTAAATGCCAGTGGCTACTGGGAAATTTTATGCCATCTGGGCCAGGAGCTGTGAAATTCTTAGCGCCTCTTAAGACACAGTCTTGGCTGGCCGTTAAAAAGCCCTCAGTATCTAACTTCAACCCACAACTCTAGCTAAATGCCAGTGGCTACTGGGAAATTTTATGCCATCTGGGCCAGGAGCTGTGAAATTCTTAGCGCCTCTTAAGACACCGTCTTGGCTGGCCGTTAAAAAGCCCTCAGTATCTAACTTCAACCCACAACTCTAGCTAAATGCCAGTGGCTACTGGGAAATTTTATGCCATCTGGGCCAGGAGCTGTGAAATTCTTAGCGCCTCGTAAGACGCCGTATTGGCTGGCCGTTAAAAAGCCCTCAGTATCTAACTTCAACCCACAACTCTAGCTAAATGCCAGTGGCTACTGGGAAATTCTAGGCCATCTGGGCTAGGAGCTGTGAAATTCTTGGCGCCTCGTAAGACACCGTCTTGGCTGGCCGTTAAAAAGCCCTCAGTATCTAACTTCAACCCACAACTCTAGCTAAATGCCAGTGGCTACTGGGAAATTTTATGCCATCTGGGCCAGCCACCGTCTTGGCTGGCCGTTATAAAGCCCTCAGTATCTGATTTCAACCCACTAAACATTATTATTTTTGCAGAACGAGAGTTTCGAGGAGAACAACCTGATAACGGGCAGCCCCGGGCTGGCGAAGGTGTCTTCGCGACTGGTGATCAACTACCTATTGCCTAGACACCAAGACATCTACCGATGCGTGGCAGAGAGCGGAGGAAAGATGGCCAGCGCAGCTTCGAAGCTGATCATCACCAACAAGGAGGGAAGGGAGATGAACCTGACGCAGTTGATCAACGCCAAGATCCTTGGGGCGCACCATCTGCCTCGGGTCACATTCTGGGCGTCCACTTACATGGACGTTATAGGTAGGTGGACATTTTTAATCTAAATAGTTATGCTTTATCTAATCAACGTTGATGGGGATGAAATCCAGGGGTGTGCGATCCATGGAAGCGATGGAAGCTCCGCTTCCACTCAGAAGTTGTTAATGAATTGCAATTCTTCTTCTGCGTTGTAAATATCTGTTTGTTTTTATTTGCAAGCTCAAGGCCCTTTCAAACAGAGAGCGTTCTAGAACGCGGCGGTACGGCGTTCTAGAACGCCGCGTTACATCGTTCCATTGTATTGTTAGAGAACGCCGTAACGCCGCGTTCTAGAACGCCCTCTGTTTGACCGGGCCTTAATTGTTATAAATATTTTGATCATGGAGCGCGCCAAAAATGCCTGTTCTACCATACGGCGAAAAACAAGGTCGGAACACGAAGCCTAAAGTACGGCAACCAGCTCAGCCGTCAGTAATCCGTAGGAGGGGATCGCTTATTTCCTACGAGCACTTGTCGCGTTGCAAGACCGAAGGTCGTTGCTCTATACATGCATCCCAATAGCTACCGAATAAGCGATTTAAATTTCGCTTCCCAGTACTGTTCTGAGCGCACGGAGTTATGATATCGCATGTGTATATGACTGTATTATATGTTCTTTGTAAAGTATAGTTATTTACGTAACAACTCCCCAAAGTGATATTTTAGTATTTTACGGGATGAGTAGGCAGTTTCCACGGCGAGGCGTAGGCTTATCCATTATATTTTTACGTCAAGTGATAGACGTTTATAAGACGTTATTAAAAATGACGTTCGTGCGACGTCGGCATATGACGAACGTGACCAAAATTCACCAAAATTCGACGTCATAATGACGTACGTCTCCTAGCGGGGAAGGCTCTGCCATTTAAAATGTTTCATTATAAAGTCGTTTACCCTATACTAACCATGAGAAGTGATCACAGGATGCCAACAACATCACTTGAGAAACCCTTTAGCGTCGAAATCGAATGGAAAGGAGAACTCGAGGAAACACCCAAACAAGAAATAGTTTGGTTTACTGACGATTCCAAAACAGACAATGGAACAGGATTCACGGTCAATCTCCCAGATGTGACATCAGTCAACCTCTGGGAGTTTACGCCACTGTATTCCAAGCAGAAATATGTGCAATCGACTCTTGTCTGAGAGAAAACATAAGAAGGGGATACAAAAGTAAAAACATTCTTATCTGCTCGGATAGCCAAGCGTCGATTAAAGCTCTTAACGGCTGCAAAATCAAATCCAAACTCGTCTGGGAATGCTTAGAAAACCTCAAACAACTTAGTGCCACGAACAAGGTAACCCTGAAATGGGTGCCAGGTCACAAGGGAATTGAAGGGAACGAAAAAGCAGATACCTTAGCACGAAACGGATCGGCATCCAGTTTTACCGGCCCCGAACCGGCGATAGGCATTACAAGGTCTTTGGTAAGAACTACGATAAACCAGTGGGTGCATTCACAGCACCTAAAATACTGGCAATCACATCCAAAGCTCAGACACAGTAAGCTGATGGTGAAACAACCCACAAAAAAACTGAAGAGATCCTAAAACTAAATAGGAAAGAAACTAGGCTAATAACCAGCTTCCTAACCGGACACTGTGGCCTGAGAAAACATCTACACACATTAGGGATTTTCAAAGAAAACCCAATATGCAGACTATGTGACGAGGACGACGAAACAGCCTCTCACATAATCTTTGAATGTGAGGCCCTACGCTGGTGGAGATTCAGACTGATAGGGCCAAACAGCCCCAAATCACTTCCCAATCGAGATATCGAGAAGAGACCCTTGGATCTTATCAAGGTCACAAAACTCTTCACGGATTAACAAACGCTGTAACGGTTCACCCGTTTTCAAAATTATTTTTATATTATTTACTTGGCTACCATATACAAATAGTTTACAACTTCCATTTTTAGCTACTGCTTCCTCATTATACTAGTACATTTTTATAACTATTTTGCTTCTCACCCCTACCTTTTTCCCATCTCTACTTTCTTTCAAATGGAACGATATTTATATTACACCGCCTGCGCATATCTAATGAGTGGGGATATGCTCTTGCTCTCCACCAAGGTTACCTTTTATGTCGAAACACATATCTCCTTTTTTTTGCGTTTTGAACTCAAACAGTTAACAGCTAACGTAATTATGTCTCTCTAAGACAATCTTTTGTGTCTGTGCCATTATGTCTTAATCAAGGAGAACCACCCTTTTTTGGCGGGGTGCCTCAATGAAGACCACTTTTCTTGGTCGGGGTGCCACCATGAAGACACCACACCTTTGGGGCACAACCTGAACTCCTGAAGAAAACTTTTCTTTGGGGACACCACACCTTTGGGGCACCACCTGAACTCCTCAAAAAGCCAGCCTTCTCTGGAGCACCACCTTCCTTTCGGAAGGGCACTACTACGAGGACTTCCTTCTGAAGCTAAGTTCTTTTTTAAAAAAAAATTAAATGTACTGCATTCGTATACATACTAAAATAAATCTTTATTAAACCATTGTTGTCCTAGTTTTCATTTCTTGGCGGCTAACGAGACTCACACATTCACGCACACACGCACGCACCTACATACCCTAGTCTTATGCAATCCTACTGAGCTACTGGTTGCTATGAGTAATAAAAGTGTTGGCTGGTCGTTCATGACCAAGCAACATTTTTATTGTTACAACGCACAGGACAATACAATAAGCCAATGGCTGCAGTGTTGGAGCTACCTAACCCGGCCTGTACGTTTGACCCCCCTAACCTAACCTAAGTCGTTTATTATTATATTATTTTTTTTTGTTACATTTAACCTTTGTTGCAGGGAATGATGTGATCCTACCGTGCAAGTTCGTCGGCAACCCGAAACCGTCGGTGGTGTGGATCGACCCTTACAGCAAGGTGATAGAGAGCGACGGAGAGAAATACTCAGTGTCTCAGGACGGAGAATTGAAGATCAGGGCGATCAGCTGGTCGGACATGGGGCCCTACACCTGCGCTGTAGAGAACTCCGCCGGTGAAGACTCCGTAGAAACGTTTTTGTACCCAATGCAGGTACGTACTTAACGCTGGCGCCACCTGGTGGTGTTTTTTATTTATTATAGAGGGTTTAGGAAATCGGCTTGATCGCAAGGATAGAAGCAGTCCCACACCTGAGTGTGGTGAGAGACAGTCTGCCCGCCCGACGCGGACGTTGAACCAGCTTGAGTCCTCTGAGCACATGTCTCATGGACGCTATCGTGTCCATCCGACATGCCACCACGGCCCGACCGGCTAAAACCCGTTCCCTCTTTTCTTATAGTAGAAGATCCGAATATAAGACGACCTTCACCGAACTGGTTAATGGATGAAAAGCATTTTATATTAAATTTAATATGTTAAAAAACATATCGCGAGTGGGTTGGCTGAAAAGTTTCAGTCCAGGATATGATTAATTAAATACTGGAAAATTAATTTTTTTTAAACATTTCACTGGTTTGGTTAATAGACAAATCACATACCAATCGAAAGTATGAAGCGCATAGAATATGCAAACGTAAGGTTGGCTACGTTTTTCCCGTCCCAACTATAAGGTAGGCAGGTATAAACAGATAAATCAATAATAGTAATCTGCACCGGTGTAGTTAATGCATGAAACTTATATCAAAATAAAGATAATTTTATGGCAAACACATCTATATAGGGTTGTCTTCAAAAATCAGTCTGGAATTCCGGTTGTCGAATTTTAAAGATCAAAATAATGCTGCCAGTGAATACGTGCACCAGAGAGGTCCGAGCGAACTACCCCGTGTATTAACAAAGGACGCAGCATAGCAGCTGCGTGTAGCTCGGCCATTGAATGAGAGTGCGCATGTCATGTGTCCGTGAAATTGAAATGATTTATTTGAATGAAACATATGATTGATAATTGTCTTGGAAATTCTTAACCTCTAGTAGTTTGCGGTAGCCATTAAACTGTAAAAAATATCTATTACTGCCATACTCCAGCTTCTCTTTGACCTTAGAGATGTTACCGCCGTTGTTTCTGGTTAGACTTTGTTTGTTGTGAGTAATTTCTATGATCTTGTCCCTTTAATCTGGTTCGTGTGTATTTTTCTGCTAAGTTAGTTGTTTTCTTCTACCTGAATTGAACAGGTTTTTGTTCATATTTCATGGCCTGCTGCGTTGCTTATAGGTAGGAAAATTGAAAAACGCCAATTGGTTTGAAATTTTAAAATTAAATGAAAACTACTAAAGATTGATATTCACAACCTTATATCATTAGAAGGGTTATCAAATTCTACGTTTAGCCGTATAAAAAAAATGAGGCATTCCCATTTGAAAAAATCAAGTTATCGCTGATCGAAGTTTACTTAATTAATCGACCGATTACTCCAAGCATAGACGTAATTTAAATTTGACAGTCTTATCAAAGCTGACCCATTATATGGTTAATAATACGGCAGAGTCACAGCCTTCCAGATTTTATAATCTCTGCGGTATTCAATTTTCTCCTGATATCTATTTATACCGAAAATGGTGATTTATACCTAAACGGTTCGCTTTAAGTCCCATATATGATACATAAAGTCACACTAGAATTCACCAGGGAATCTGAATATGTGTTCCATTTAAAAAACAAAACTTTGATACATTTCGTGTTTTTGGGACACCCTGTATAACATGAAAATATTTTTAAAATGTAGCCTTTATGGGTCTCTATCCATCCGAAATTATTATTTTCTTTTTCATCAAATACTTTAGCCATAATGCTCCGTGTCGAATAACGTGAATAACTAAATAAAATATTTATTTTGATAATGAATACTGATTATGTTTTCTTTTGTTTCAGGAATCAACAAAATAACGGCCGCATCTGACTAAGTCCCTCCCTTCCAAACCCTGATTCTAGTCAAATTTTTCTTAAGCATTCCAAGGCAAAAATTAGCTTGGATATTTTTTTAATTTATACTTTTTAGTATCGAACTAGTATTTATATGATAGGTATTAATAGTGTAATTAAATTATGTACTTATTTATATTGTTAAAAAAGAAATTTTTAAAGATGTAATTAAAGAAATTACAAACACCTGATCTAGTTGTTTTTCTTTATACGAAACTATGTACAGATATGATGCTGAAGAGGTCACTTTTGGCTCTTACTTTACAACTTAGTTTATATTTTGTTGTTCATCCAAAGACAAATTGAACAGCATCATTTTTTTCGAATTTTTTGTGAACAGATAATTGTGCTGAGCAATATACTAACTCTAAATATAAGTTTAAAAACAGCAGAAACATTAGTAAAATGTTTACCATCGATAAGAGTTCGAAGAGTTTCAGAATAAAAATAAAAAAAGGCTCAGCGAGAAATCCCACCTGAGCCTTCACTGTTGGCTTTTAAGTGCTGCTCCTAGAGTGGCGCCGGGAAACAGTAACAAAGCCTACACAGAATGAGACTAATGACGAGCAGTCGATGCCGATGACAGAGAAGTAAAAAAATATTGGAGAATTGGAATGAAAGAATTGACTTTTGAATTAAAGTAGCAGCTACTAGCTACTTTAGAGCCTTTCCTAAAAGCAAGACATTATTTATTGCAAATTATTTGATAATAAATAATTGGAATGAGTGTACCTATTTTGACATTAGAGTCTTTAGATCCTGACATTCTCCATGTTATGACAGAATAATTTAACACTCAATAACAGTGCAACTCCATCACAAAACAAAAAACCCATCCATGAATAAACCGTAAGGTAATCTGAAAAAACTCACAGTACTCTTATGGGTTTGAAGAGAATTGCTTAAGAATGCTTTTTTAGGTCACCGTACACAGAATTATATTATGCAGATCCTTTTAAGATGATTTTATAATATATTTATAACAGACTTACCCCATTCACCAGTCACGCTGTCAACATCCATTGCGACGCTAAAAAAACTTGAAGTTAGAAATCTATGGACATAGCACACTGAGTTAATTTCATGAAATGGGAATGAGATTTATTAACCAATAAGAATATTTACCCTCCCAACAAAAAAAATTAGCGGCGCCCCTGCTTCATTACTTCCCATTTTTAGTTTTTACCTAATTTGATTTCTTGTCACAAAACGATTAGGACTCTATCGACGCTCAAGAAAATTCAAAAAACAATTACAGCGAGTTAATTATAGCAAATGTAATAATGCCGTACCTAAGTAACTAAGTACTTTTATGAGTTAAGACACAGCCGTTAAGAGATCAATTTTCAAATATATCAAGACAGTTCCTAGTAGTCCAGTTATCACCGGCAGGCTAGTATATACGTTTAGGCTTGAGCTACAGGCATTCAATACGATATTTATTGTTATAATAATAATAATTTAGAATTTTACCTTTTTTAGTAGTGTCCTCAGTAATTCACTTGCTGGCCTTCCTGCTACTAAAAAAGCGCGAAATCACTATACCTACTTCGTTACAAAAATCTGAAACAAATGAAATTAAATCATAGAACAGTAAACAAGAAACGGGTATAGTTGGTGCATTTGAACTACCACCCCTTCAATTCAGCGTTCCAATCCACAATGTCCCTTTTTTTTTGATACTTTTTATATTGGTGGCACATTTGGAACTAATTATTAAGACTCGTTGGATGTTTCAATTTTTCGCAATCTATTAAAGAGATACTAAAGAGATATAGAAAAACAAAAAAGCTAACGACACGCGGTGTTCCTAAGCGGTCACCCATCCAAGTACTAACCGCGCCCGACGCTGCTTAGCTTCGGCGATCGGACGAGAGCTTTAAAAAAACGGACGAGAGCCGGCATTTTCAGCGTGGTATGGCCGTTACCTGATTAAATTATTTTCTGTGCCCAGTATTTGAGCTTTCTGTGGATTAAATTAATTAAAAATAAATATTAAAAACAGACAAGGTAAATATTTCATGTATTACTTACGGCTGTTCCAAATTACGGTTCTATTGACATCCTAGAACTGTTTTCATCGTGCCCCGCCCATTTTACAGTTCTAAAAACGGTGATTGGTTGGTCCGCCAGGGTACCAACCAATCATCGATTCTAGAATCACAAAATGGGCGGGGCATGATGAAAACAGTTCTAGGACGGTAATAGAACCGTAATTTGGCACAGCCCTGCTATAGAACGGCCATGATATAATTCATGGCCGACTCTACACTAGGCCGGAGATGTAGCAACCTGGCTTAGCTGTCAAAGAGTGGCCCTATAGTTTCAGAATAATTATTACATTTTATATGTATTAGAGTTCATCTGGGTTAATAAATTAAGAAAAAAATGCTTTTTAGAACTACTACTACTAATACCACTTACATCTGATGTCTGGTTCATCATAGTCAGACACTACAAAATAAAAATAAAGCAACCTGTTTCCTGCTGCCACTTCCACTTCCACTTAAATGAACACTCAATTTACTTTGTAAATTGTCACTTGAGCTAGAAAAATTCACTATTAGGTCACTGTGAAGCCATTCTTGCTGGTCTTGATTTCCCTTTCTCTATCAAATCCTTTCGTAGGTATGCCCCAGGCCATGCCCAGATGAGTTCGATTAACTGTATTTTTCTGTGATATTTGGGAGGTCCAGAAAACATTATAGGTACCACATTGTGCTTTAAAATAGGTCTTATCCTTTGGAATGTTTGTAAATTATTGTCTTTATCCTTATAAATATAACCAGCCCTTCCGAGGAATACCTTTCACCCACTTCTGTTTATGTCCCTTATTGGACGCACAATTGCTAGTGCAACCTGGTACTACACACTTTGCAGGCATATTTTTATCTTTATAGTTTCGTTTGTGCAGGTAAATAAGTAGAAACCCATTAAAAATCACCTTGCAACGTTCTTTTTAATCTGGAATAAGGTGATGATGGGCCATGGTTTGGTAGTCCTCTACTGGGCTGCAACCTGATACTACACGCTTTGCAGGCATCTTGTTATCTTTATAGTTTCGTTTGTGCAGGTAAATAATTAGAAACACATTAATAATCACCTTCCAACCATATTTTCTGCACCTGGAAGGATACACATGACATAACAACAAATGCAAACTCGGCCCCCAGATTCAGTGTTGCCATATTTCACGCTCCGGCCTAGAGAGTACAGTCGGCCATGTATAATTACAAAAACGCTAACGACACGCAGCGTCCCCTAGCTATGACCACTATGCCGTTCTTGCTTGGTCAGTGGGTGGTTGAAATCTTTCAGAATATTGCCTTACAGTGGCGTATTCAGGTAAAGATAAAAAGGGTCCTGTGTTTACAAATTAATATGGATTCTCCCTGAGTGTTGCAAGTCGTTTCAGTGATGGTAACAGTTTGTAGAGCACATCCGCCAGATGTCATGTTAAAATCCGCTAAACCTAAATTGATAATAATTATTGGGCTGTCTAACAATTTAGGTGTATCTTATTAATTAAAAACTATTATTTAATAAAGTTTAACTTACTTCTAGTACGCAATTATAGTGTCTACAGAGAAATTAAGTATATTTATATTTATGACAGTTCGAAATTTGTTTCGTGCTCCGAGGACATGGAACAATATCTTTGATTTATGATAGATGACACTTGAAGCTAGTTATTCACTTTAAGGTGGGATAGTTTAAAAATGTCGGTATTTTATAAAACTTATTAACGTTTCATATGAAGTTGAATAAATATCTGATCCAGTAAAAGATCCGCTGTCCGATAAATGCAAGTTTCTTCCAATCCGCTAGATTTAGCGGAAAATTCGCTACGTTACCAACTCTGGTGCGCTTTATGGTAGAAATGGCGGTGGCTTGTGAATATCAAAATGTAAAAGGGTCACTATTATTTGTGAAATGAGAACACACATTCAATTTTTAACCAATCGTGTTTATTTGAAATACTTTTCCCTTTAGGAACCAAAATTTCTGAAAGTCAGTCTTAATAATAATAGAACCTTACAAAATAAAAATAATCTAAGTACATATAAATTAAACAGTATTTACAATAATTTTTTACAATGTTCTCTAATAATTAAGTTTATGTACACAGCTTATGAATGCATAATAACATGAACACAACAAACGATAACGATATGATTTCATATATTACAAAAAACAGATTCAATACGATGATCTAGTAAGGTGAAAGACCTCGAAACCTTCGCTTCTTACGGAATGTACCAGATATATAAGTTAAAACACATCACAGAAAAATAAGACGAGAGTATGATAGTTTGCGATAATACTTGACGTTTTTAAAGGTGGTACGTTTGTGCTAACAGAGTTTCTATCATTTTCTCATGCCACATACCTCATCGCTTCATTTTATTTGTGTATAACCAATTTATTTACTCTATACTATGTGCAATTGGGTAGGGTCAAAATGCTACTAAATATAGAGATTCGACTAAACGATCAAAACTGGCGCCATCTATGAGAAGATCAACAATCATCACACACATGTTGGCAACTTGTAACGTCTGTCAACTGTCAAGTGGGTTCTCGATTCTAAAATCGCCTTGTTCTGTGAGTGTGTATTATGAAAATGTGGTGAAAATACAGACTTTAACAATTTTGTTCTCAAAAAACCGTGCTAAGACCGCAAATTTTCTTTTTGAAAATCACATTATAGACCATCCCCTTTACGCTAAAAATGTAATTTTCCCAAATTACGTGGGGTGCCGTTCTGTACTATAATATACAAATAAGGCAATCATTTTTTGGTTTATTTGGAAAAAAATATAACATATCAATTTATGCCCTGAAATTTTTAGATTTTGAGATACAGAAAGATAGTTTTCAGAAGAAAAAAGATGTTGATCTATCCAATGACAATAGATCCACTGATCTATCTCCTATTGTCAAGAAATATTTTCTGGTATACACTTTTTTCAGTTTCTAATAGTGAGTTTTAAAAGATTCTCTTTTTTGGTACAGTATAGGTATTCTGTTACCTGATACTTCAGACTGGCTTGACGTCTATTTGATAGGTATCAGCTGACGAAGAAGTGCATCTCAGATTTAAATTTTTAGTAGTGGCAATCCTGCAAGTCAGGACCGTCTTAGTAACATTTTTGCTGAACATCTCATTGCCAAAAATAATGACTATCGTCATTATATTGGTATATATATTGATTCACTATCTAAAATTCACAGCAAAGATGCTTGACCGAAACAAATACATTTCGTTTATACCGGGTATCCCAGAATTTCCTTGACACGTGATATTTTCGTAACGAAAAACGGTTCAAGCAAAAAATGAGTGGTACTTTTGAAGGTACTATACGGTCTATCATAACATGCATTCAAAACATTTTTTTTTTGTACGTCAACCCCTAAAACTCACCCCCAACTTTTTTTTCCAAATAGCACCCCATAGGTTTTCCTACATAAATGATATCCCCATTTTATTTAAAATCTTGTGGTACCTTTAATTTTATATGCAAACTTATTTTTTCCGTAAAATCATAAGCATAAGACAAATGGAATGATAATTTGTTTGACCCCTGATATTTTTGTAACAAAAACGGATAAAAAGAAACGTAAGTAGGTTTTTCAATGGTAGTGAATGACCTATCATTCCTTGCTTATGAACCATTTTTTTCTTACTTAAACCCCTGGAATCCACCCCTAGCTTGTTCTTTCAAATTTTATTCCACAATTTTGCCTGAAAAAATGAATTCTTTACTTGAATTTAATTATCGTACTGCCTTACTTTTTATGCCCCTACTGCAATTTATCGTTAATTTTTTTCGTTTAATCCATGAAATCGTAAGCATAAATTAATTAAAACACATGTATGGAAAATATTTTTTTATCATCATGAATCAACTAATAAAAAAATGTGACAACAAAACTAAGTGCAAAAACGTGAAAAAGTTTTATGGTTACATCGGGCCGCGCCAACCCCGTGTGCAGGGTGTGCCCCGCACACGGGCACCAAAATTAACGATAAATTGCAGTTGGGGCATAAAAAGTAAGGCACTACGATAATTAAATTCAAGTAAAGAATTTATTTTTCCAGGCAAAATTGTGGATTGAAATTTGAAAGAACTAGCTAGGGGTGGATTCCAGGGGTTTAAGTAAGAAAAAAATGATTCATAAGCAAGAAATGATAGGTCATTCACTACCCTTGAAAAACCCACTTACTTTTCTTTTTTATCTTTTTTGTTACAAAAATATCAGGCGTCAAACAAATTATCATTTCATTTGTCTTATGCTTATGATTTTACGGAAAAAATAAGTTTCCATATAAAGTTAGGGGTACCACAAGATTTTAAATAAAATGGGGATATCATTTATGTAGGAAAACCTATGGAGTGCTATTTGAAAAAAAAAGTTGGGGGTGAGTTTTAGGGGTTGACGTAAAAAAAAAACGTTTCGAATGCATGGTATGATAGACCCTATAGTACCTTCAAAATTACCACTCAGTTTTTGCTTGAACCGTTTTTCGTTACGAAAATATCACGTGTCAAGGAAATTCTGGGACACCCGGTATATCGTTAAGAGGCAATTACTCGCCAGTAGCGGTACGACCACCGAGTACAGCCCTGTAGGTATGCCGTCAAAGCCTGTGTCAAGATTCATTCTGGGGGATTTTTAGTTATCACTATCCGAACATCTGTTCCCTGGATGAGAGTCTAAAGTATCAGGTATAAGGATATAGTAGGCCACTGGGTTTTTTCACCTGTTTTTTTGTAGTTTGTAAATTCCTGCATGAACTACTTCTTGCATTTTCCTCGTTATTTGCACAGTTTTTGATTAAAAAAAAATTAAAAGTCTTGTACTAATGTCTTATCACCAACTTGAATTAAAACATTTATGATTCAAGCTTGAGCATACCTTATAAGAATTGTGCCTAGATATAAAACTAATTATTTTTGCTAAAAGCTGTACCACCCTGGATCTCAAAAGTGTGAAGTATGTAGAATAATAGAATACTTATAAAGTTTTTCATTTAGAACAGACACAGTATTCTCTAAGATCCGAACAGTTGTATGGTCTCTCAAAATCAGAACGACTAGATGATATCAATTTTTTCCGCATCACTTTAAATGATGTTTTTTTTATTATTCAAAAAATTCAATTCAAAATTCAAGATATGGAGGAAAATATCAATATTGACCTCCTCAAATAACTGCAGAATCTTCTGTAGGAAATCACGTAACTTGGATCATAAATTGTAAAAATTTGAAAAACATTGAATCATTGATGTCTACCCATCCTTAAAGACAATAAATAGCAAATTATAAAAACTTCTGATTAACGTTCAGTTTTCAAATAATAAAATATCAATCAAGTATGTGGCATGGTAAATGAAAGATCACTTTTATTCTTTCACCTTAAACACTACTAGCTTGATTTGCAAACTGCTTTTAGGCCATTCTAATCGACAACATTGTTAAACACGTTATACTCTATAAAAAGGAAATTTCATTTCAAAATCGTGAAGCATTAATTTTTATACCATTTTCAAAAATCAAATTTGTTTATAAAATCAAGCCCTCTTCATAATCAAATTATAAATACACCACACATGTTCAGTTCTTTGAAAGACATAAAATTGGCATTCAAGAGTTCAACTACTGGCCTTTTAAAACTGGCATAAAATAGTTTGTAAAATTGTTTAAAAGCTGGCTGACCTCTAGATAAAACTGGGTTTAAAACAGCCCTCAACGATCTGACACATATGTTCAATACTGTACTTGAATGTTTAAAAGGCTTTCCATATACAGGGTGTCGCACGGCGATTAAGACAAGCAATATATCGAAACTGTGCAGTAGTAGCTAATTATAATTTTGGGGGTGTAAATTAGAGCAAATATAGTATCTTTTCTTATTATTGTGTCACCCAATGGGGTATTTGTTTTTGGTCACGTGACGTCCGATTCAGAATGTTTAATGGGACACCCTGTATATTTGTGATTTTTTGTGTTCCTCCCGATAAAACAGTTCCAACAAACTAGCACACTTGTGGTCCAAAATGACTAATTCAATTCAATTATTTATTCAAGAGCTATAGGTACCTAAAGGACTGTACCACTACCATTATGAAACACTACCAAAGTAACAATTTAACTGTAGGAGTACATGTTATAATCAATGGTAGTGGTACCATCCTTTAAGTACCTATAGCTCTTGAATAAATAACTTTAGACCCCAAGTGTGCTAGTTTGTTGAAATTGTTTTATCGGGAGGAACACAAAGCGTCACAAATATACAGGGTGTCCCATTAAATTTTTTGAATCGGACGTCACGTGACCAAAAACAAATACCTCATTGGGCGACACAGTAATAAGAAAAGATACTATATTTGCTCTAATTTCAACCCCCAAAATTATAATTCGCTATTACTGTCCAGTTCCGATATATTGCTTGTCGTAATTGTCGTGGGAGACCCTGTATGTAGAGTGAAACAAAAACGTAAAAACAGTATGCAAACCGCGCCTCAACCGCGAGATTTGAGCAAAAACCGCTAAAAAGAAAAAATAAATAATTTTGTATAGCCTACTTAAAAATCACAATGCGTAAGATGAACTATAATAGTCCTGGTATCTTCAAGTCTCTCTGGTAAAACTTATGCCAAAGTGTTTGTGCTGCCAAAGATGACCAAATCCCCAAAAATATAATTTATAAACGTAGAAGACAGAAGAGAAAATCTGATTACTTATATAAGTCTGCTTATAGTGATATTTACGTTGAACATCTAAATTTTCAAATAATGTTTAAAATATAATTGAAATGTACAGCTAGCAACTATAACGGCTTATTACTTATTTTGACAAAATCAAAACACTGCACTGTGGTACATGAACCCCTGAATTTTAGCTAAAAACTATTTCCAGTACATTTTATTTTTCAGTAAATTTTATGAATTTGTAGTTCTTTCTAACTTTTTTGTCTAATAAAACAAAATGTATGATATCTGAAACAACGCTGCAAATTATCAAATTTATTGCTGTTTTCCATTTATTTAGGATGTCGTTTTTAGCCAAAATTTAGAGATTTTTGTACCACAGTGCAGTGACTTTTCTCGCTACTATTTTCATTTCATTAGCACTTTTTATATTGCTACCGATGAATATTTTTTTATTTATTCGTTAAGCTCAAAATATAAATTACAAATACAGCGAACATGGATTATTGCAGTCAATTATAGTACAAGTACATAATATTTAGTATAAAAATGTACACAATATCTCATGACATTTAGTGGCACACAAAAAATTAATGAGTTATTAGCTTCGAATATTAAAGGTGGCTAGAATTAACAATAAACATCTGATGTTATTCCGAATAAGTAGAGGGGTGAGGGTAAACAAGAAAATTGAATAAATGAAAGTCGTTGGATAAGCGTTGTCAGATGCATATAGAAATTGATATATTTGCAACATATGACACTCGAGAACGTATGTTGGTACAAAATATTTTCTCTGAGAATGTAAAAGCGACACTGTAATTTATAATTTAGCTTAAAAAAGTCCCACTCTTGATTATACGGGAATAACGCGGATGAGATACGGCAACGTTGCCGACATCCGCAAACCCATTCTTACAAAGCGCATACGCTAGATGCTAGAAAAAGAAAATGGTGGTCATCGTGATTATGTGCTGAAACCTGTTGTCGTTGCCATATTGTACACAATGCGTTGACATTTGTGTATTCAAGTGACAAATATGCGGATTCCTACAATGGACTAGTATCATGAATTTTTTTTGATTGCATATGATAGAGTACGTCATAAAAACATCTCATTTTTTTCTCCGATTTTTTTTGGGCACAGGAAAGCCGTGAAAATAAGGAAAATATTTGAATTCTCCTAGGGCAGTGACGTCACTGCCCTAAAGGCGAACATCCAATCAAAAGACAGATATGTGTGCTGTGTTGCCGCATTCTGATGGCGCGCGAAATGCCGGAGCTGTACGCGGGCTGGCTCATCTATCGTGTCTTCTGTTCCCTTCTGCGAGTCGGAGCTGTTCTTGGCAACAATGCACTGCTGATGATTCGCGCGGTTGGCACTGATTGGCTGAATTTGAATTCCTTTCTTTAAACTTTAGAATGGAATTACTAAAAAACAAGATGATGTAGAAAGTAACGAAATGCAGCGGTACGTTTATTTTTGTATGCACTTAGCGGTTATAACACTTAAATCATTGTTCTTAACCTCGTGATACTAGTCCACTGTAATAGGAAATATTGAAGGATGATCTGACAACATACCTCGTGATGTGAACCGAAATACTTTGTTAGTGTTGAGGAGAAACAATACCCCTCATTGCCCCTATACTTTGGCTGAATGTTAATTCTATCCTTCTTTAATGTTCGAAGGTTATTAGGCACTGAAAATTCTTACCCACCGCGGTCTTTGATATTTACGACTGTGCAACACGAATATTGTTTAGAATTGAACAATGCTACCTTAAAACTACGCACAACCTGAGAATTGAAGTGAAGCAGATTGTAATAATTTCGTTTCGTGATAATTAAATAGGAACATTGAAAAAAGCCTTTGTCTTCGCCTGTCTTGTGCCACAACATACAACAATAATTTATATTTTTACAATTGACTACGAGTAATTTAATCTTATCAATGTATGAACAGACGAAGGCAGAATTTAATGTGACTAATTCATTTTACTACGAACAGCCTCTTTCAATGTTCAATAAGACATTCGAATGTAGGCAGAGCCCGTGAATGTTGGGGGATTTGGTCATTTTTCTTTGAAAAAAAGTTGGTATTTATATTATTTGCAACTTTTTTAAATCAAAATTAAGTTAGTGCTGCAGTGTTAGCCGCCATATTTGTCCGATCTGGCACTAAGCGATAATTTTCCAAAATAAGACTTCCAAAATTAACCTAAACCGAAGATGCAACTAAATGCAGTAAAGTGCATCAGATATATTTTTTTTAATTGGTAGTTGGAATTCCAATCAGCAGCATTGTTTTTTACTTCCCACACCGATAGGTGAGGGGAGTATTGTGATCGCGAAAATTTTCGATTTTGAGATAATACACTTTTTGGGCGTTTCATGATGTCTACATAACGAAAATCCATGTCACTCATTTCCGTCGGTCTGTCTGTCTGTCGGTCTGTCGGTCTGTCTGTACGCGTTTTTGTGTCCTCGTAATCTCAGTAACCGCTGCATGGATTGTGATGAAATTTGGGCAGCGATATGCTGGGGGGTCGTAGTAGGTAATGTTCTTATAATTTTGAAAATCGGTGCAGGGGCGGCGGAGTAATTAGCAAAAAACGAAAAAAAAATAAATATTCCTCAAACTTCGTTTTTAGGCGTTTTAGAGGTTCCTGATCATTTTTTACTTTTTTTTGGGTGGGGGTGAAATTGGGGTGGTTGGGGGGTGGGGGGTTGTAAAATTGAAAAATTTGTTGCTTTCATAATAGACTGTCCACTGACCCATGAAGGAAGACCCAGCAACATAAATAACTTTTTTAGGTCCATGCGAACATTGCCTTGCCTATTGCAGAAACCAAAGGACTTAGAATTTTTCTGGTGTAAACATACGAGAGTATTGCTTTAGATCCTTCTATATTGTGTTACAAGGAAACTGTTGAATTGATGTTAATGAAATTTTGACACAGTATTACTACCGTGGCGAGGATGGAAAACGCGTATGGTTTTTATAAATCGTGCCAGTGGCGGCGCAGAAATAATAAAAAAAAGTAAAAATATAAAAACAGCTCAAACTTCGTTTTTAAGCGTTTTAGAGGTTCCTGATCATTTTCTGCGTTTTTTTTGGGTGGGGTGAAATTGGGGTGGTTAGGGGGTGGGGGGTTGAAAAACTGAGAAATTTCTTGTATTCATAATAGGGTGTAGGGTAGGGGCTGTGAAGGAAGACCTAGCGACATAAATCAACTTTTTAGGTCGATCCGAACATTGCCTAGCGTATTACGGAAACTAAGGGACTTAGAATTTTCTGTATACATACATACATACGAGTATTTATTGCTTTAGATCTTTTTGTGTTTTGTAACGTGGACACTATTAAATTGATTCTAATTAAATTTTGACACAGTATTATTACCGTGGTGAGGATGCAAAACGCGTACGTTTGTTAAATATCGTGTCAGTGGCAGCGTATATAGCAATAATCAAAAAACTAAAAGTATGAAAACAACTCAAACTTCGTTTTTAGATGTTTTAGGCTGTCCATTGACCTCTGAAGGAAATACTTAGCGGCATAAGACAATTTTAGGGGAGGGAGGGCTGCCGATGATTTGGTTGCAAGGAGATCTCAGACTAAAGCTTCATGCTATGGGAAAATAATAAACTGATATCACAGTAATGTGTGGGAAGTACTGAGTCAATCAACTTGACTCCATTTTTTTATAAAAAGATGGTACACAGATCTTGTAAACCGAAACTTCGCGTTTCAATCCCAGATTTAGAAAAATAGAGCTGTTCACATAGTCGATAGGGTACTTGCAGAGGTCGTGAAATCGTCTCGGGAGTATACATAGCGTAAAGAAAACCATATCAAGAAGCAGTAGGAAACAAAAAACATTATTTTACTGAATCGTTACTGCTACAGCGCAGGTCAGTGAGATTCAACTGCAAACTAGAGATGATCTGAATTCTTCAACAATGCGACTGAATTTATTGATACTTATTTGAAACAGGCAATTAACCCACTAGCATTTTCATTGCAATACATTTTTATATGTGATAGGTATCACAGTTCATCCTGTTTGTGACCGAGATTCGCAACTAATCGAAACCATCATTTTATTTCGGCGCATCCCATTATGAATGAATCCAAAGATAGAATCTAATTCAAGCCCATCCCTACAAAGTGAATTAGTAATCTAGCCTAACTTTTATTCTTTTGACTTTTGTACAATAGCCTGCATCGATTCAATAATTTGCATTTTTCTCGAAAACGGTTAGCCCTATCGAGGTGTACCAAGAGACCATTTTTACGTAGAAATCTCTGAAATACCATATTCTAAAATCAAAATGTCAAAAAATTACCATTTAGAAAATGGGGTTACTTTTACCCTTAACTCCTCCCGTATGATACGCCTCTGATTAAAATTATGAAATTCTGAATTCAGAATCAGATTCAGCGTCAAAAGTTTACCCATCGTACCTAATTTCGTAATTTTGTTATGAATGGTTTCGAGAATATCGAGGGGAGAACCGTCTTCGGGGTGCCCCATGCAAAGGGGCGTAGTTCCCTTAGGAAGCATTTCCGGACCCATGTTCATATGACATTTTCTTTCTATTTTTCGGAGTACTATTCGTGGTTAAAGTTTGTTAACATACCTAATTAACACCCTGTATTTTTTTTGAAATACCGGTTATGAAAATATAAGGCCATATGAAGCTTAAGACCGATGAGAGACCTAGACCAGAAGAAGATCTTCGTGTATATGTACGATTTGGCGGATTGGATTTGTGGATGTGAAACAACAGATGGTTTCTATTGTCTTGATGTGTGTCTATTATTTTCTGAATATTTGCTGTGGTGCCGAACAGGTATTAAATCTTTGAGATATTTATACAAGAAACTATAAAACCGTACCAACAATCATGAGGTGAGCTATAGTACTATCGGTACAACTGCTAGCGCATATCGTAAATCTATTCGAGATTTTAATGAAACTGTGTCCCAAAATCGTTGCATTTTAAATAAAATAATAATTGATTGCGTTAAGTTTTGCGCGCTATTTGGATTGTAGTCTTCTGAAAATCTCTGAATATTTCGTAGTCTTATAAAATTTGTCGCGGTATTATAATAATATTATTTTATCACTTTTCAATTATACAGGGCGTCCCACGACTATTAAGACAAGCAATATATCGGAACTGGGCGGTAGTAGAGAATTATAATTTTGGAGGTGTAAATTAGAACAAATATATAGTATCTTTTCTTATTATTGTGTCACCCAATGAGGTATTTGTTTTTGGTCACGTGACGTCCGATTCAAAATGTTTAATGGGACACCCTGTATGTTTGTGACTTTTTGTGTCCTCCCGATAAAGCAATTCCAACAAACTAGAACGCTTGGGGTCTAAGGTGATTAATTAAAGAGCTACAGGTACTTAAAGGACTGTACCACTACCATTATGAAACACTACCAAAGTAATATAACTGTAGGGGTACATGTTATAATCAGTAATAAGAGAAGATACTATATTTGCTCTAATTTAAACCCCACAAATTATAATTCGCTACTACTGCCCAGTTCCGATATATTGCTTGTCTTAATCGTCGTGGGACACCCTGTATGTAGGTGCATCTTCGGTATTCAGTATTTTTTCAAAAACTGATTTGACCTCCCGTCTAAGTTGACCACGAGCCGCCACTGATTAACTGGTCGTTAACTTTAACTATTGGTTTAACTGAAAACAATGCAAACCACTATCAATAACTTATTTTATTACCGAAAAAAATATGTCGTCTTTTCTTTCGTTTGCAGCTAGATGTGACTGAAACAGCTGAATAAAGCTTGCGCAAAATATAATTCAATGTCAAGTAGAAGTCACTAGCTAACAAATCTTTTTTTTAGCTTCTATGCGACGTATCAGTGACAATATTCCAATAATGATTATCAGTACTTCAGGGTTAAATACAGGGTGTTTCTAAGTTGGGACAAAATGCTTAGGGACACATGTCACATCCAAATTTTAAGTTCGAAACGATGATATCACCAACATTTTTGAAGAATAAATAATGTATGCTGCAAGCCGAGATAGATCCACTGAAGGCCATGAAAAGTACTAGCGAGAACTGGATAAACGTAGCAATTTAAAAAGGGGCAGCAATGTAGGTTAGCTAAATTTCATGTATATTTTCAAAATACGAGGGTTGCTCTATAACCCTCGAATATCGACCCTCATATGCAGTTGGCATAGAAGCGCAGTCTTCTGATAGCCAAGCGAACGCGCCGTGGCGTTCCACCAAGAAATCTGCTGCTGTTTAGCAGCGATTTTCTTTGGTTTGCCGTTACCTTCGGGTACCAGATGGCGTACAGGCAGATCTTCTCTGTCGCCTACTCTCGTATTTTCAGAATGTCAATGTCAATACCTCATACAAGGCGTAGCCTTGTGGCAGTATTTGTATTGTCTCATAATGAAATCCTCATTTCTAATTCAGTCCCTGTGCGATTAGATCAAAACAGAGGCAAACCACGAAAAAACCCGGTTTACAGTGGAGCGGAGCAATGTACGCAGCAGCAAAAAACAAAAAACCCAGTTTACAACAGAGCGGCGAATAGATGTGACGTGCTACATCAGACTTTAACAACAACAAAAATGGTGCAACCAGCGTAACTAATAATGAACTGGTAGATATGATTTTGTGTATGTGTATGTGGTCAAAATGCTTCTCAGACTTCGCGAGTGTATGCTGATCCGTTTTACTGACACAGGATATTTGTATTCACATCATAGTGGACACGCTGGATGACCTAGAGTCTAGACAACCTCGAATGGTCCAAACTGAAGAAGAAATACTTGACTTTTCCGTCTCGCGTCGCAAACTTCGAACCATATTTATGAGACGCATGTGACAGGACCGCACTTAAAACTTAGCAGCGAACTAACGGTAAGTATTTTATTACCATTTTTTTTATTCTTCTGCTGCTGATTCACCGTATATTAGCTTTCTCATTTCAAATGCAGTTGCTTCTGAAGAGGAAAGCCTCACCTTTTAAAACACCTTGTATAGCGAAAAGTGCGACTATGTGACTAGCTTCAAAATGTTTCAAAAACGCGCTGCGAGGAGCGCCACAGTGCAAGGCGCGGCTAAACGAACTGCTTCACTATGTTTTCGCCAACGAATTCGAATAGGTTAGAAGAAGTAAACAAAGATTTTGTTTGTCCCCACAATCCTAAAATGGCAGCTTGGTAATGCTGGCACACTGACCGCTGAATCGTGATAAACCCGTATACCATTTATATACCTGCGACGAGATAGCAGGTAAAGAACCCTAAAAATAACAGCACTATTATAGTGGCCTAATAAAAATTGCAACTTTGTTTTGGTTAATCGTTTCAGGTTAATTGTTATAGTTTTGAGTGAATTTTGGGTTTTAACAGTGTTAATATACTATTTTACTGTACTGTTCAGAAAATTGAAACAAAATCTTGAACAAAACTGTTTATTATGCTCTTTTCCACTCTAAAATTCAATATGGCATTACTATCCAAGGTGCCTCAAGTGAAGCTACAAGGGTATTTAAAATGCAGAAAAAAGCCATTAGAATTATAATAGGCTCAAGCCTCAGAGAGTCTTGTAGGCCTTCCTTTACTGAATTACAAGTTATGCCACTGCCATCTGTTTACATGTATAGGAGTCTTCTAGAAATACGCAACAATTTGACTCACCTTGCGACACAGTCAGACTTGCACACTTTCGTTGCCAGAAATTGTCATCACCTGAGATTACCGCGTTATCGTTTGAACAAATCACAAAAAAGACACCTTAACTTAAAGCTTTTCAATGTACAGCCGGACAGATCCAGGATTATGGAGGCCACAACATTTAAAATGTCGATAAAACAGTTATTTTTAAAATAAACAGCTTCTTTAGTTGCGAAGAATATTTCAGCCATTTTGGTTGAAAATGTGGCATACTCGCTTTGTTATTGTTTGTGAATTTTAAGTGTGTCTTTCATGTTTGTGAATTTTATCTACAGTATATTCAATCCCAAGACAAACTTCACATAAACAGTCGCATGCAGCATTAGCGTGGTTACTGTCCGCTGCCATCTGCGAACACGCCAGCTATAGTCCAGTGCAATTATGGAATTTTATATTACTATTTAAAAGAGTTGCCCTATTAACCCATTGCAACTTAAAAGTAGCCAGTTGCCAGTTTCAAATGATCATTTAGGCAATGAACACTTGACATCGCATATTTGGATCTGATTTCCAGTCAGTCTTGGGGGTTTTTACTTGCCGGATTATAACATACAATTCACACACAGTGTACTGGACTATTAGGGACCCTACCGACATGAGCCGATCTCGCACGCGGACTTGTTTTCATTTGGTCTAGCTTGGCTGTGAATACAGTATAGGTCTAGTTTTTTTTGTGTCTCTCTTGACTTGCTGTAAATACTCTTGTGTATAAAACAGTCAAATAAATTACCTTACCTTACCTTAAACAAATGCAAAAGATTTAAATTCTGCAGATTTCTGTAAAAAAAAACACAACGGGGATTCTGGGAACACTAACATGGGCTCTGCTTTTTCTATCCTATTCGAATTCGTTGGGTTTCGCTCTTACAATAAAAAACCAGACAACCGATCGACCGCAATGGTAAACGTGAGTCGCCGTGTGACGAAAAAGATACCAGGACTCGTATCGGGCGCGTAACGACACCTAAATATGACGTCATGACAAAATACTATCAAGATCGAGCGCGGTGTTCTGTTGCAGGTTCAAAATGGAGTCGATGGCCGATTGCACCTGCTCGTCGATGCTGTTCTCGGGCCGCTCCTCCTCCTTCTCGTCCTCGTGCAGCGTGGAGGGGTCCTGACCGCCCCCGGGGCCGCCCGCTATCACACTCATCTGTGCGCCGCCGCCTTCGCCTTAAATTAAAAAAAAAAGTACTCGTCAGTTTTTTAGAAAATGGAGGATGGGC
Source organism: Callosobruchus maculatus (assembly GCA_951848785.1). Lineage (NCBI taxonomy): Eukaryota > Metazoa > Arthropoda > Insecta > Coleoptera > Chrysomelidae > Callosobruchus > Callosobruchus maculatus. The sequence continues at coordinate 779,813 of CATOUR010000009.1, read as the reverse complement.
AATGGAGTATACGAGAATCATTATAACCAGGTACGTGTTTGATGCGCTCACGCCATCGGGCAGGTGATACAGTGACGTACCATTCTGTCGGTGTGTTAACAACGTATGACGTTTGGTTTACGAGATATACATAAAAGGAAAAGAAAAGTGAAATATACAGATGAAAGAATGCGATGGTGGTATGGTAGCTATGCAGAAAATGTTACAGTAAAAGAAAATCATCTGTCTGGTATTCTTGTAAAAATGGATTGCTTTTCTACAATAAATTTGTTGACTGAAATTTTAAATCTCTTAAGTGTTTGAATGTGTCTTATTCTGTATGGTATCTGATTGAAAAATTAAGGTCCGAAGAAGAATATCGTCCTTTGTGTTACAGTTTTACTACGTATGTGGTGAAGTCGCCACATTGGAACATTGTTTATTGAAGTGCTCATTCATAGCCAACGAAGCAAGGCAAATGCATTATATGCTCTCCAAGTTTGTCACACTTCCAACAAGCCTTAAATTAAAAAAAAAAAGTACTCTTCAATTCGTTAGAAAATGGAGGATAGATGATGGGGTATACGAGAATCATTGTAACCATGTACGTGTTCGATGTGCTCACGCCATCGGGCAGGTGGTACAGTGACGTACCATTCTGTCGGTGTGTTAACAACGTATGACGTTTGGTTTACGAGATATACATAAAAGGAAAAGAAAAATGAAATATACAGATGAAAGAATGCGATGGTGGTATGGTAGCTATGCAGAAAATGTTACAGTAAAAGAAAATCATCTGTCTGGTATTCTTGTAAAAATGGATTGCTTTTCTACAATAAATTTGTTGACTGAAATTTTAAATCTCTTAAGTGTTTGAATGTGGCTTATTCTGTATGGTATTGAAAAATTAAGGTCCGAAGAAGAATATCGTCCTTTGTGTTACAGTTTCGCTACGTATGTGGTGAAGTCGCCACATTGGAACATTGTTTATTGAAGTGCCCATTCATAGCCAACGAAGCAAGGTAAATGCTCTCCAAGTTCGTCACACTTCCAACAAGCGTTTCGTTAATATTGGAAGCCAAAAACAAGAGCGTGTATACGCGTATCTTATCGTATGAAACTAAAAATACTAATATAGATAGGTATAATCATGTGAAAATTGATAATACCCATAAAACCTTGTTCTTAGAGTTACGTTAGCTGCAGGAGAAAAAATAAAAAAATAAGAGGGAAAGAAAAAATAAATTAAAAAATAAGAAAAAGAGAAAAAAAAATAAAAGAGAAAAAAAGGAAAATAGGGATTAAAAGCAAATGATTAACAGATATAAGATATTGTTACAAGTCTTTAGTCCGATTAGGCACGAAAACACTTGTAATAGTGGTGTCAGGTTGGCCAAGACCCTGGAGAAGGTTCGGGAGCGGTTCTACCGGTTTAGGTGCAAAGATGACGTCAAGGAATGGTGCAGGAAGTGTACAGTTTGTGCCGCCAGCAATGGTCCACAGAGACGTAAGAAAGCTCCTATGCGCCAATACAACGTCGGAACTCGCTTCGAGAGGATCGCTATCGACATAGCAGGACTTTTTCCGGAGAGCGAAGCTGGGAACAAGTACATCGTCGTGGTGACCGACTATTTTAGCAAATGGGTCGAAGCTTACGCGCTGCCAAACCAGGAGGCCGCAACCGTTGCTGACGCTCTGGTCAAGAACTGGATTTGTCGTTTTGGAATCCCCCTCGGGCTGCATTCGGACCAGGGAATGAACTTCGAGTCTGCGCTCTTCCAGAACATGTGCAAAACTTTGGGGATTAGGAAAACTCAGGACCACGGCATTACATCCTCAGTCGGACGGCATGGTGGAAAGGATGAACAGGACGGTGAACCGCTATTTGGTCAAGGTTGTCTCCGACCACCAACAAGACTGGGACAGCTGGCTCCATCTGTTCCTATTGGCGTACCGCTCGGCAGTCCATGAAACCACGGGAGAGACACCGGCCAGTATTGTGTTTGGGCGAGAGCTCCGGCTACCCTGTGACCTCATGTTTGGCTGCAAACCAGGGGACGATGTGGCAGGCGAAGATTACGTAGCCAACCTTCGCAGGAGAATGGACGAGGCCCATGAGAAAGTTCGCCATAATATTCGCACCGCAAGCGACCGCATGAAGATGACCTACGAGGTAGGGTCCAGCGAAACAGCGTACCAACCTGGAGACCCCTCAGAAACGCCGTGGCTTGTCACCGAAGCTCCAGAGTTCCTGGGAGGGCCCGTATGAGGTCGTCAAGAAGATCAACGACGTAACCTATCGCATCAAGAAGGCCAACGGTGGAAAAGCCAGAGTCGCACACTTCAACAGGTTGGCTCCGTTTGCTGGAGATAATGCGGAGACGCAAGTTAGAGAACTTGAGCAACTCCAGCCAGAGCTGAACTTCGAGGACTTCATGGCCCCTCACACTGGTACAGCGAAGGCTAGGTTTGGCGTGACTCGTGAGGAACATCGAGATTTGTTCACGGTGCCGGATGAGTACGCGTTGGCACATTGTGTCGCAAGAGATCTTCGGATGTCCCGAGGGATTGCCACTGAATTCCAACGTCTGTTTGCCCAAGTGGACGAGCTGAAGTGACAGGGTGGACGAGTCGGACAAGTGTTGGAGTTACGAAGTGGCCAGAGGCGACTCTACTACTTGATTTCGAAGGGGAAGACCTATCAGAAACCGACGTACCGGATTGTATGGGGGGCACTCGTGGACCTCAGAGAGAAGCTGCTAACCGCAAATGTTTTGAAACTGGCGATCCCTAAGCTAGCTTGCGGACGGGACGGCCTGGATTGGCGGATCATCCGAAACATGCTGGAAGTTCTCTTCAGGTTCACGGGAATCGAAATTCTGGTCTGCAGCTGGAACCCGAGAGGACCGACAGAACATAGAACCGTGGATTGCTTCTTTTACCAAACTTCTGGCTGCAAAAAGGGCGTACTGTGTCCATTCAGACATGAACGTTTCAGGGACGAAACGGCCTCAAGGAGGGGGGGGGGCAGTGTGCCAGTCCGTTTCGAACTGATAGGTGTAATTTATCCCTGTCAGTTTGAATTTACAATTGACGAGTTGGAAAATTAACTTGACCGTTTTGAATTATCACTTGACGCTTTAGAAACTACAGCTGGAAAAGGTAACATCACAGTTACACAATGTTGTGAACTCGTAAAATGCATTAAAAGTCGGAGATAGAGTATTGTCGACACGAATATTATCAATAGATTTGAAAACTGTAGCTCGCCATCGTTCGCGATTTACTTTCAGTTCAATGGCGCTATTGATACTCATATCCAGCCACTGTTTCCTCGTATCCCCCAGCGTGTATGGGAACGGCCAGTTCAGGGTCATGCCTAAAAGTTTCTCCATATTATCGCTTGATATAAGCATTCTCGTCGACACAATGGAGGATAGTCCCTTTGGATTACCGAGCTCATCCAGTATGGAAACGTTAGTTCGATGGGCGGTATAAGGGACTCTCAGCATTCTCCTCCACGTCCACATTTCAAAAGCATTTATGCGAGCTCGATCTGCTTTTTTAACAGTCCAAGCTTCCGAGGCATACAAAAATATGGAGAATGCAAGAGACTGAACCAGCGACATTTTGGTAGCTTTAGGGCCGGTTGTACAAATGCGGGTTTAACACGAGCTTTGTTAAGCCTAAGCTTAGCTAAGCTCAGGCTTAAAGGCGACACCCGTTGTACAATCGTCGGCTTAGTTAAACCTGGTTGATAATGAAATTCACTACAGTTGGCATCAATGAAGCAATATATGTACTGACATAATGATCTGAAAAATTACCTTTTTTGGTTGGGCACTTATGACAGTTTGTGTCAAATTTCAGCAACGGTCGTTTCTGTCTCTGTTCTTTCATTTGTTCTATTTGTTAAATTAGACACAAATCTTTCAAAAAATATGACCTAATAAAGTGACAAGCAATTTGAAGGTTCATCCTTGACATATCATGTCACTTGTATCAGGTTAGGTTTAAACCTCAGCTAAGCTCGCGTTAAGCTTCGGCTTACGTAAGCTCGTGTTAAGCTTGGAGTGGGGGGTTAAGCCAGCATTGTACAACGGACGTTTTGTAACTGACGTGGTTTAATGTCGGCTTACCTTAAGCCGAAGCTTAAGCTTGCATTGTACAACCGGCCCTTAGTGATGTTATGGTCACGCCATCTTTTAGTAAACTTTGTCATAGCCACACGTGCTTGTTGAAAGGTATAGTGGATAAATAATAATAATAAAAGAAGAATACCTGCAGCGTGAATATGTACATCGTTGGGCCTCTTGTGGTGTTTATCGACCCGGAACCTTTTGAGAGTCTCCAGACGCGAGTCGCTGCTAGCCGATCGTTTCGGCATCTGCGGCTGTTGGGGGTGATGCTTCGATGTTGGGGGCGGGAGGTTGGGGGGTTCCTGATGATGGTGGTGATGCTGTTGTTGAGGCTGCTGCTGCTGTTGAGGCTGCTGTTGCTGTTGAGGAGGTTGAGGCTGTGTCTGTTGCGGTTGAGACTGCTGCGACTGCTGCTGCTGCTGGTGTTGTTGCTGTTGGGGCAGGCAGCCCAGCTCGCGCTGGATGCACGCCCACTACAGAAGAAAGGGTTCCATTGAAATTCATATTTTTATTCATCCGAATACGAATTTGACTGTCAGCTAATAGACGCAGAGCTCGCTACGTAAAAGAAAGGTCACTCGGTAAAGTAAAAATTTTGTCATTTACAGGTTTGGTAGGTATCAACCACCGTACATTAACAAGGACAAGTAGGGTCACTCGCCGTGCCGACTTTGATGTGAGTCTCACAAATGCGAGCCGCCTCGATATGAGAGGGGTTGAGTTCGTGCGGACTCGGACTCGTCTACTTACGGGGAATCCGACTGCGCGATATTCTCGACGTCGACGATTGTATCCCGTGCACCGTCTCGTGTTAGGGTTAGGTGGACTGACCTGACCCTGTAAGCCACAGCTGTTAGCGTTCGGCACTGTTCGGCTACTGCTCGAGATCTGCGGGTGCCAGAAATCTGCCAGTGATCCGTCAGCTTGTGTAGTATCCGAGAGCAGAGTTGGAAAGGCCACATTGGGGGAGGGGCTTAGAGTGACCCTACTTGTCGTATCAACATAGGCATACGTCAGTCGTCGGAATGCGCCGTGGATGTATACAGTAAGGGTGGGGGGGTTAAACGTGCAATTTTTTCGCATAATAAATGATAAAGTACAGCTCTGCAAATTTGCAATAGAAACGGAAATGTTATAAGAAAGTAGCGGAAAAATTTTCAGAAGAGTAGGCGAAAGGTAAAGAGCCGTTAGAGGGCGCCTCAGTTGTGGAAAATTTTTGCAACGAGTATGTCAATCCGTAAAAATATCCGGCACAAAACAAAAAGAGATAACAGAAAATATCAAAATGCGTAGACATAGGCATAAAAAATGACTGTAACTACAAACTGATCTTCACTGATGCATCAAAGTCTGAAACAGGAGTAGGTGTGGCAGTAGTCAGTAAGAACTACAACCAGCTAATAAAGCTTCCTGACCATTCCAGTATATACACCGGAGAGATCACTGCCATCAGAGAAGTACTGAAGTACGCGACTGTATTAGAGGATCAGCAAATTATGATCGTTTCGGATTCATTGAGTGCACTAGCGAGCCTGAAGCGACTGTACCCTGTCAACGAAATCCTGAAACAAATCAAGGAACAACTGAACCACTTAAATAACCTCGGCAAAACGATAAAGTTTCTTTGGGTTCCATTGCACTGTGGCATAGCAGGAAATGAAAAAGCCGACGAAGCTGCTGCGAAAGCAATCACTGATGAAACTGCCTTAACGATCACTCAAGCATCCCACTGTGACCTCAAGCCCCTTTTCAAAAATCATTTGCTTGATTAATTGCCAAGATTATGGAGCAGCGACAGTAAGATGTACGGAATCCAGCCAGACATCCGTACCAGACTGGAACTGCTGAAGAAAAGAAGGGATCAACTGGTAATCTCTCGGCTCCGTATCGGACACTCGAACTTAACCCACGTGCACCTGTTTACAAGAAGCGTGGCACCATCATGTCCAACGTGTAATACAGCACTTACCGTAAAACACATAATCATCGAGTGTCCAACCTATTCCAATTACAAACAGATACATCATATACCTCTGGACCTTCGACAAGCCCTAAATAAAGACTTTATAAATGTTATTTCTTTTGTGAAGCATATTGGACTTATTATCGCATATAATATTCATGTATTTATTATACCGCTAATAACCCTTTGCGGTTGATATGGTTACTTGTTTAAATAAAAAAAATACTTATATTTGAAATATGACAACGTCGCCAAAAGAATCCCGCCGTCTGGTAGATGTTGTCTAGGAAACAGATACACAAGAAAAGCCACACTTGAGGGTCCTTGAGTAACCCTCAAGTATCCCTTGAGTACTGAGTATTACTCAAGTGATACTTGAGAAACGATTATGTATACGGACCTAAGAAAGATGAAATAATTGGTGTAATATGTGATGTCAAATTAATGTAACGTTAATGTCATGATTAGTGATAATTATTATGCCAATACTGCCGTCGTAACAAAGAGTGCCGTATCTGCATTTTTTTAATTTTTGTTAGATATGTTTATTTCTATTATTTAGAGCGATCCGAGTTCATTTCTTTAAGATAAAACGCCGTATCGACAATGTAAATACTTCAAATGCACATACGTTTTTGATATGACGTAATAGCTGATGTTTTTTGCTAAGAAAGCCTCAACTGACAAACCTTACCTATAAAGACCTATCTACATTTTCACGGAATATAAAATAAAACTAAATGATCAACGCGCGATGCGAATGTCACTTAGAAACCCGTATCCGACAATGCAAACTTATAAAGCCGTAACTATTTTTGCTACCGGGTTACTTACGGTTTTTTAAGCTGGTAATTTACGTGATTTAAGATGCACCGGTCGGTGTTTGTCTTTAGTTGATGTTCCATCAACAAGTGGAGATGTCATTAAAAAAGAAAAAAAAGGTTTATGACTGTTCGGACTTTGAAAATTCTGTTTCATGTGCATGTCGGGTAAGGTAGTAGTAAAATCAATGACTTTCTCAGAATTCTATCACTGGAAGGACCACTCATCGAAAGCTGTTTTAAGCAGATCAAAACTCAAAGTCTATTTGTCAGATGTAGTAGAAGTTACTGCCAAACGAGGGTCGCTCTGTTTAGAATATAAACCTGATTTTATGGAGAGTGACCTTGAGACTCTGAATTTTTTAAAGTTTCTCTTGCGAACAAAAGTCATCAAATGTCACACCCTGAAAAACAATCTGAAAATAGAGGGGTACCTGTCATCAAACGCGATAGTATATTAAAGAACTTATGCTCAATTATGCTGAAAGCCAGGTTGAGGTTTTGGGAAAATATTCCTGTATCTGATCAATCTTAATGACTTAGTGCAGCATTTGACTGAAGATTTGTGTAGTAAAATAGTAGTAGTAGTAGTAGTTAGAACCATTCTGTTTACTAATAAAACAATATTAAAATTTCAGCCTTTTGTTTATACCCAAAATTGCTGTAATTTGAAAGTAGAGTTAGTTGGTGAGTATAAATATACATAAAAGTTTTAGTTTAAAATACCGTAAATACTCCCGAATCCAGTTACGGTATTTTTGCTGAAAGAAGCGCTTGCAATATTATCACAGTCGTAACTTTAAAAGCCGCAAATGAAATTTCTGCATACAATACCTTATTTAGACGTCTGAGACTATTTCAGTGAGTTTTTGTAGGTTGAACTTTACAAATGTTCACCATTTTTATAAACTTACGTAGCTTATTGAGCCTGGCAGAGATCAAAACCCTTTTCCTTGATTTTCTCCAAACTAAGATTTTGCAGATACGGCACTCTTTGTTACGACGGCAGAATAGCCTCATATAAGATATATCCTTGGAGAGTGGCAATATTTGTACTATTGTACTTGTGGAAAAATAAATGAAATGAAATGAAATAGCGATGGAAACAGTCCTAAACATCCCTTACCTCGTCGTAGTCCTCCTGGTGCGCCTCCGCGGCGGTAGCCCCGCCCACCCCGTTTCCCGAGGGCGGAGCCACCGGCGGCGGGCCCTGATTGGCCGACGACGGCGGCGCCGGCGCCGACGGCTGACATTGACTAGGCGTTGACGGTTGCGTTCGGGGCGGCGCCGGCGACGCTTCGCTCGGTCGGGGGGAGGAGGGCGGTGGGGGAGGGGGCGGCATCGGCGGGGGCGGCGACGGTTCGGGGGCGGCCGCCGCCGTCGCCTGCTGCAACAGCTCCTGCTCGTACTCCTGCCGCAGCCGCAGGATGGACTGCTGCTCCTCGGCCAGGTACATGCGGTCGATCATCATCAGCTCGGAAGTGGGCACCTGGCGCTGTAACGACCGACAGACGATGCAATTAAATAGGAATAATTAAGAGTTGCTCCTCAAGAAATATAGGTTATATTAATAATAATATTGAACGAAAAGTTGGAGTGTTACCCTTCGGGTATTTTTCAAGTCAACCTTGGAAAAACGAAACACATAGCGTTTTCGACTTATTGTCCTATCACTGCACTCATAGGAACTGAGTGTCAAAATTATGTTCATCTTAGATTTGAGTGCAAAACTAGTGTGGTTATTTGTTTTCGACTTATCCGCTTAATTGCACTTGAGTGCAAATTATCGCCACGGACTCTCTGAGCTCGTGGAGATTTCAGTGCATTTTTGACGTCTATAAAATATTAATTATAACCTATTTTATTTGTCAGAGAAAATATTTTTTTGAATTAAGAACTGGGTATTGGGGTAGCATACATAGTAGCATGAAAGGTGCGAAAAGTGTAGTTGGAAGAACTGCGAATATCGTCATCTTCGGATGATGAGGAAATTGAAGCATATCTAGTTAAACTGCAAACAACGGCTGCGGGTGTCCCAAAAATACGAATATTTGTTGTAGATGTTGTTCATATACTGATAGAAGAAGCGATACAACAAGATATACATGAGTATTTACCGATATAGATAGATATTCATTTTTAGTGCAAAATACATAATGCACAAAATGCTGTTAGTTTTTGTGTCGATAAATAGAATAAATGATTGAATAAGGCGGATTCAAACTATTCAAATTCCAAAGCCACCACAGAATGAAATTGAGCTCTCGCGATGCAAAATGACATCAAACTGTCATCAGTTGGCTGACAGAAGAGTTACTTGAATTGCACTGAAAGTTGGTGTATGTTCGACTTACCAGTTCAGATTTATTGCACTTCTGGGCACCAGACGAGTTTTCAATGTGCACTGTAGTGCAATCGTGATTAAAATCAGTGCAGTAGATCGAAAACGCTAGTAGATATTTATGTAAATGTATACAGGGTGGGCCAATAATAAGTGGACGGAAGATTGTGAGCTTACTAAAAAATATTTCAGAAATCTGTCACTTGATCATGGTTGATCATTTTTTGAACGGAGCCCCCTATATATTATTGCATATTTGGATTCCTTGGTGAATTCTAGTGTGACTTTATGTATCATACATGAAACATTAAACGAACCGTTTTCACAGATCACCATTTTAAGTAGGTATCAGAAAAAAATTGAATATCGCAGCGATTATAAAACTTAGAAGGCCGTGTCCTTGCAGTACGACTATGCATGAAATGCGTCACCTTAGGTCAGACGATTAAATTTGAATTCTTTTTGGTACTTGGAGAAATCAGTAGACTAATAAGGGAAACTTCAATCACAAATAACTTGATTTTTTCAAATAGGAATGCCTATTTTTGTTTATAGAATCAAATGTAAAATTTGATTACCTTTCTAACGATATCATATTCCCAATATCAATCTTTTTTAGTTTTCGTTTTATTTCAATTTTTCAGTCAAATCGGTATTTTTCACTTATCCTACGTGAAAGCACCCTAGAAGACCATGAAAAATAAACAAAAGTCCGTTAAGATGGAAGAAACCATCTAACTTAGTAGAAATATGCAAACTAACTAGAGTAACGAGGCAAGACGTCATTACAGAGAAACCATGGTCAATACTACCCACAAGGCCCAGCCTTCGTAGTGGCTGTATTTTTGTACGTAACATTTATAACGTGTGTACAAATAAATATAAAAAAATAACATCAAAATTAGACCTTAGAAAGAAATTCGGTACACAACAGATACTGTATAGATAAGAGCAACGCATTTAAATAATTCACTCCTTTTAAACTTTTGCGATGTTTTTCGCAGAACAAAGGATTAGCATTCACTAAGTACATATTTCCTTCGTCCTTCTGTTTTGTATAAATACCCAAGGTACTTTAAGTTCAGTATCAATGGTACAATTCAAAACGTTTTGAAAACGTTTCAACATCACGTGGAAATGTAAATGATACTAGTCACTTGACAGGTTATTTGACATATAGCACAGCCAAGAGATGAAACCCATAGGGCATCTCCTTGACGAAGAGAAATCACAAAACAGTAGTTTGTTTCATTAAAATTGCGTCAATAGCGCGATTTGAAAGTTGGAGAGGCAACAATGCACTGCTGATATATGGCGCGCTTCGCACTGATTGGCTAAATTTGAATTCATTTTTTCAAAGATTAAAATGGAATGACTAAATAAATAAAATGATATAGAGAGTACACTTATTTTTATATACACTATCGAAATATATAATAAATTCAAAGTTTTGTGTACCTCGGTTCTTTGATCGATAATTCAGGTAGCTGTGAGAATGAGATTCGACGCCGCATTCAGGCACGGGTGGCCATGACAAAGCTTACTAAAATATGGCGTGACCATAACATCATTAAAGCTACCAAAATGTCACTGGTTCAGTCTCCTGTGTTCTCCATGTTTTTGTATGCCTCGGAAACTTGGGCTGTTAAAAAGGCAGATCGAGCTCGCATAGATGCTTTTGAAATGTGGACGTGGAGGAGAATGCTGAGAATTCCTTATACCGCCCATCGAACTAACGTTTCCATACTGGATAAGCTCGGTAATCCATTATTGTGTCGAAAAGAATGCTTACATTCTTCGGACATATTCACAGAAGCGATAATATAGAGAAACTTGTATTTCAGGGTCACGCCCCGAGTAGGCGACGCCGTGGCCGTTCCCCTACACGCTGGGTGGAAACAACGAAACAGTTACTGGATATGAGTATTAAGAGCGCCACTGAACTGAGAATAAATCGCGAACGATGGCGAGGTACAGTTCTCAAAACTATTGATAATATTCGTGTCGGCAATACTCTAGCTCCGACTTAATGCATTTTACGATTTCGCAACATGTCTGTTAAGACATTATGACTATGATGATGATCAAAATATACATACTTTGTGTATAATCATGAATCTCCATCAAGTAGCGACCAACTCTATCTACTCTATTTTTAGCTACATCTATTGGAACGATCTCTCAAATGATACTTTATTAACTTGTAAAACCCTTAAGCACTCACCATGCTCTCCTTCATCAACAGGTACTTGTACTTGTCGACCATACGCGCGTACTTGCCGATGAAATGCCTCGCGGTGAGCTCGAAGATCTCGTCGGCCTTGTCGAGGTCCTTCTCGGAGAGTACCGGTTGGTCCAGGCAGTGGTACCGGATCAGCCGGATGCAAGCGTCCTTTTTGTCCCGAAACGGCGTGTGGATGTCCGGCTTCACGGCACCGTTCTGGTCCAGTTTCAGCTGCGTCTCGATCCTGGTTAAAATAAGGCACAATCAGTGTTTTTGGTGTTTGACCACCATTTTGAGTTGCAGTCTCGTATAACAAAATTCAAAATTTTCATATCCCCCCAGAACTCTAGATTTAGCAAAAAAAATCGAAAATCTTTATTCGGCAGTCTAACAAGACGAAACGTCGCGTCCTGGATAATTTGAGGATGGTAATTACAAATTTGACCACCATTTTGAATTGCAGTCTCGTATAACAAAATTCAAAATTTTCATATCCCCCCAGAACTCTAGATTTAGCAAAAAAAATCTAAAATCTTTATTCGGCTGTCTATCACGACGAAACCTCGCGTCCTGGATAATTTGAGGATGGTAATTACAAATTTGACCACCATTTTGAATTGCAGTCTCGTATAACGAAATTCAAAATTTTCATATCCCCCCAGATCTCTAGATTTAGCCAAAAAATCGAAAATCTTTATTCGGCTGTCTATCACGACGAAACCTCGCGTCCTGGATAATTTGAGGATGCTAATTACAAATTTGACCACTATTTTGAATTGCAGTCTCGTATAACGAAATTCAAAATTTTCATATCCCCCCAGATCTCTAGATTTAGCCAAAAAATCGAAAATCTTTATTCGGCAGTCTATCAAGACGAAACCTCGTGTCTTGCATACTATGAGGATCCTTATTACAAATTAGACGACTATTTTGACTTGCCGGCTCGTATAACGAAAATCAAAATTTTCGTATCCCCCAGATCTTTAGATTTAGCCAAAAAAATCGAAAATCTTTATTCGGCAGTCTATCAAGACGAAACCTCATGTCTTGCATACTATGAGGATGCTTATTACAAATTAGACGACTATTTTGAGTTGCCGGCTCGTATAACGAAAATCAAAATTTTCATATCCCCCAGATCTTCAGATTTAGCCAAAAAATCGAAATTCTTTATTCGGCTGTCTATCGAGACGAAACCCCGTGTCTTGGATGATTTGAGGATGCTAATTACAAATATGACCACCATTTTGAATTGCAGTCTCGTATAACGAAATTGAAAATTGTTATATCCCCCAGATCTTCAGGTTTAGCCCAAAAATCGAAAATCTTTATTCGGCTGTCTATCAAGACGAAATCTCGTGTCTTGGATACTATGAAGATGTTACTACAAATTTGACCACCGATTTGGGTTGCAGTCTCGTATAACGAAGTTCAAAATTTTCATATCCCCAGATCATTATTAGATTTAGCCAAATAATCGAAAGTCTTTATTCCGCTGTCTATCAAGACGAAACGTCGCGTCTTGGATAATTTGAGGATGCTAATTACAAATTTGACCACTATTTTGAGTTGCAGTCTCGTATAACGAAATTCAAAATTTTCATATCCCCCCAGATCTCTAGATTTAGCCAAAAAATCGAAATTCTTTATTCGGCTGTCTATCGAGACGAAACCCCGTGTCTTGGATGATTTGAGGATGCTAATTACAAATTTGACCACCATTTTGAATTGCAGTCTCGTATAACGAAATTGAAAATTGTTATATCCCCCAGATCTTCAGGTTTAGCCCAAAAATCGAAAATCTTTATTCGGCTGTCTATCAAGACGAAATCTCGTGTCTTGGATACTATGAAGATGTTACTACAAATTTGACCACCGATTTGGGTTGCAGTCTCGTATAACGAAGTTCAAAATTTTCATATCCCCAGATCATTATTAGATTTAGCCCAAAAGTCGAAAGTCTTTATTCCGCTGTCTATCAAGACGAAACGTCGCGTCTTGGATAATTTGAGGATGCTAATTACAAATTTGACCACTATTTTGTGTTGCAGTCTCGTATAAGGAATTTCAAAATTTTCACATCCCCCAGAGATCCCTAGATTTAGCCAAATAATCGAAAGTCTTTATTCCGCTGTCTATCAAGACGAAACGTCGCGTCTTGGATAATTTGAGGATGCTAATTACAAATTTGACCACTATTTTGAGTTGCAGTCTCGTATAACGAAATTCAAAATTTTCATATCCCCCCAGATCTCTAGACTTAGCCAAAAAATCGAAATTCTTTATTCGGCTTGCTATCAAGACGAAATCTCGTGTCTTGCATACTATGAGGATGCTTATTACAAATTAGACGACTATTTTGAGTTGCCGGCTCGTATAACGAAAATCAAAATTTTCGTATCCCCCAGATCTTTAGATTTAGCCAAAAAATCGAAAATCTTTATTCGGCAGTCTATCAAGACGAAATCTCGTGTCTTGCATACGATGAGGATGCTTATTACAAATTAGACGACTATTTTGAGTTGGAGTCTCGTATAACGAAATTCAAAATTTTCGTATCCCCCAGATCTTTAGATTTTGCCAAAAAAATCGAAAATCTTTATTCGGCAGTCTATCAAGACGAAATCTCGTGTCTTACATACTATGAGGATGCTTATTACAAATTAGACGACTATTTTGAGTTGGAGTCTCGTATAACGAAATTCAAAATTTTCGTATTCCCCAGATCTTTAGATTTTGCCAAAAAAATCGAAAATCTTTATTCGGCAGTCTATCAAGACGAAATCTCGTGTCTTACATACTATGAGGATGCTTATTACAAATTAGACGACTACTTTGAGTTGGAGTCTCGTATAACGAAAATCAAAATTTTCGTATCCCCCAAATCTTCAGATTTAGCCAAAAAAATCGAAAATCTTTATTCGGCAGTCTATCAAGACGAAATCTCGTGTCTTGCATACTATGAGGATGCTTATTACAAATTAGACGACTATTTTGAGTTGGAGTCTCGTATAACGAAATTCAAAATTTTCGTATCCCCCAGATCTTTAGATTTAGCCAAAAAAATCGAAAATCTTTATTCGGCAGTCTATCAAGACGAAATCTCGTGTCTTGCATACTATGAGGATGCTTATTACAAATTAGAGGACTATTTTGAGTTGGACTCTCGTATAACGAAATTCAAAATTTTCGTATTCCCCAGATCTTTAGATTTAGCCAAAAAAATCGAAAATCTTTATTCGGCAGTCTATCAAGACGAAATCTCGTGTCTTGCATACTATGAGGATGCTTATTACAAATTAGACGACTATTTTGAGTTGCCGGCTCGTATAACGAAAATCAAAATTTTTGTATCCCCCAGATCTTTAGATTTAGCCAAAAAAATCGAAAATCTTTATTCGGCAGTCTATCAAGACGAAACCTCGTGTCTTGCATACTATGAGGATGCTTATTACAAATTAGACGACTATTTTGAGTTGCCGGCTCGTATAACGAAAATCAAAATTTTCGTATCCCCCAGATCTTTAGATTTAGCCAAAAAAATCGAAAATCTTTATTCGGCAGTCTATCAAGACGAAATCTCGTGTCTTGCATACTACGAGGATGCTTATTGCCAATTAGACGACTATTTTGAGTTGCCGGCTCGTATAACGCAAAACAAAATTTTTGTATCCCCCAGATCTTTAGATTTAGCCAAAAAAATCGAAAATCTTTATTCGGCAGTCTATCAAGACGAAACCTCGTGTCTTGCATACTATGAGGATCCTTATTACAAATTAGACGACTATTTTGAGTTGCCGGCTCGTATAACCAAAATCAAAATTTTCGTATCCCCCAGATCTTTAGATTTAGCCAAAAAAATCGAAAATCTTTATTCGGCAGTCTATCAAGACGAAACCTCGTGTCTTGCATACTATGAGGATGCTTATTACAAATTAGCCGACTATTTTGAGTTGCCGGCACGTATAACGAAAATCAAAATTTTCATATCCCCCAGATCTTCAGATTTAGCCAAAAAATCGAAATTCTTTATTCGGCTGTCTATCGAGACGAAACCCCGTGTCTTGGATGATTTGAGGATGCTAATTACAAATTTGACCACCATTTTGAATTGCAGTCTCGTATAACGAAATTGAAAATTGTTATATCCCCCAGATCTCCAGGTTTAGCCCAAAAATCGAAAATCTTTATTCGGCAGTCTAACAAGACGAAACGTCGCGTCTGGGATAATTTGAGGATGCTAATTACAAATTTGACCACTATTTTGAGTTGCAGTCTCGTATAACGAATTTCAAAATTTTCACATCCCCCAGAGATCTCTAGATTTAGCCAAATAATCTAAAGTCTTTATTCCGCTGTCTGTCAAGACGAAACGTCGCGTCTTGGATAATTTGAGGATGCTAATTACAAATTTGACCACTATTTTGAGTTGCAGTCTCGTATAACGAAATTCAAAATTTTCATATCCCCCCAGATCTCTAGATTTAGCCAAAAAATCGAAAATCTTTATTCGGCTTGCTATCAAGACGAAATCTCGTGTCTTGCATACTATGAGGATGCTTATTACAAATTAGACGACTATTTTGAGTTGCCGGCTCGTATAACGAAAATCAAAATTTTCGTATCCCCCAGATCTTTAGATTTAGCCAAAAAAATCGAAAATCTTTATTCGGCAGTCTATCAAGACGAAATCTCGTGTCTTGCATACTATGAGGATGCTTATTACAAATTAGACGACTATTTTGAGTTGCAATCTCGTATAACGAAATTCAAAATTTTCGTATCCCCCAGATCTTTAGATTTAGCCAAAAAAATCGAAAATCTTTATTCGGCAGTCTATCAAGACGAAATCTCGTGTCTTGCATACTATGAGGATGCTTATTACAAATTAGACGACTATTTTGAGTTGGACTCTCGTATAACGAAATTCAAAATTTTCGTATTCCCCAGATCTTTAGATTTAGCCAAAAAAATCGAAAATCTTTATTCGGCAGTCTATCAAGACGAAATCTCGTGTCTTGCATACTATGAGGATGCTTATTACAAATTAGACGACTATTTTGAGTTGCCGGCTCGTATAACGAAAATCAAAATTTTTGTATCCCCCAGATCTTTAGATTTAGCCAAAAAAATCGAAAATCTTTATTCGGCAGTCTATCAAGACGAAACCTCGTGTCTTGCATACTATGAGGATGCTTATTACAAATTAGATGACTATTTTGAGTTGCCGGCTCGTATAACGAAAATCAAAATTTTCGTATCCCCCAGATCTTTAGATTTAGCCAAAAAAATCGACAATCTTTATTCGGCAGTCTATCAAGACGAAACCTCGTGTCTTGCATACTATGAGGATCCTTATTACAAATTAGACGACTATTTTGATTTGCCGGCTCGTATAACGAAAATCAAAATTTTCGTATCCCCCAGATCTTAGATTTAGCCAAAAAAATCGAAAATCTTTATTCGGCAGTCTATCAAGACGAAACCTCGTGTCTTGCATACTATGAGGATGCTTATTACAAATTAGATGACTATTTTGAGTTGCCGGCTCGTATAACGAAAATCAAAATTTTCGTATCCCCCAGATCTTTAGATTTAGCCAAAAAAATCGAAAATCTTTATTCGGCAGTCTATCAAGACGAAATCTCGTGTCTTGCATACTATGAGGATGCTTATTACAAATTAGACGACTATTTTGAGTTGCCGGCTCGTATAACGAAAATCAAAATTTTTGTATCCCCCAGATCTTTAGATTTAGCCAAAAAAATCGAAAATCTTTATTCGGCAGTCTATCAAGACGAAACCTCATGTCTTGCATACTATGAGGATGCTTATTACAAATTAGATGACTATTTTGAGTTGCCGGCACGTATAACGAAAATCAAAATTTTCATATCCCCCAGATCTTCAGATTTAGCCAAAAAATCGAAATTCTTTATTCGGCTGTCTATCGAGACGAAACCCCGTGTCTTGGATGATTTGAGGATGCTAATTACAAATTTGACCACCATTTTGAATTGCAGTCTCGTATAACGAAATTGAAAATTGTTATATCCCCCAGATCTTCAGGTTTAGCCCAAAAATCGAAAATCTTTATTCGGCAGTCTATCAAGACGAAACGTCGTGTCTTGCATACTATGAGGATGCTTATTATAAATTAGACGACTATTTTGAGTTGCCGGCTCGTATAACGAAAATCAAAATTTTCATATCCCCCAGATCTTCAGATTTAGCCAAAAAATCGAAATTCTTTATTCGGCTGTCTATCGAGACGAAACCTCGTGTCTTGGACGATTTGAGGATGCTAATTACAAATTTGACCACCATTTTGAATTGCAGTCTCGTATAACGAAATTGAAAATTGTTATATCCCCCAGATCTTCAGGTTTAGCCCAAAAGTCGAAAGTCTTTATTCCGCTGTCTATCAAGACGAAACGTCGCGTCTTGAATAATTTGAGGATGCTAATTACAAATTTGACCACTATTTTGAGTTGCAGCCTCGTATAACGAATTTCAAAATTTTCACATCCCCCAGAGATCTCTAGATTTAGCCAAATAATCGAAAGTCCTTATTCCGCTGTCTGTCAAGACGAAACGTCGCGTCTTGGATAATTTGAGGATGCTAATTACAAATTTGACCACTATTTTGAGTTGCAGTCTCGTATAACGAAATTCAAAATTTTCATATCCCCCCAGATCTCTAGATTTAGCCAAAAAATCGAAAATCTTTATTCGGCTTGCTATCAAGACGAAATCTCGTGTCTTGCATACTATGAGGATGCTTATTACAAATTAGACGACTATTTTGAGTTGCAGTCTCGTATAACGAAATTCAAAATTTTCATATCCCCCCAGATCTCTAGATTTAGCCAAAAAATCGAAAATCTTTATTCGGCTTGCTATCAAGACGAAATCTCGTGTCTTGCATACTATGAGGATGCTTATTACAAATTAGATGACTATTTTGAGTTGCAGTCTCGTATAACGAAATTCAGAATTTTCATATCCCCCCAGATCTCTAGATTTAGCCAAAAAAATCGAAAATCTTTATTCGGCAGTCTATCAAGACGAAATCTCGTGTCTTGCATACTATGAGGATGCTTATTACAAATTAGACGACTATTTTGAGTTGGACTCTCGTATAACGAAATTCAAAATTTTCGTATTCCCCAGATCTTTAGATTTAGCCAAAAAAATCGAAAATCTTTATTCGGCAGTCTATCAAGACGAAATCTCGTGTCTTGCATACTATGATGATGCTTATTACAAATTAGAAGACTATTTTGAGTTGCCGGCTCGTATAACGAAAATCAAAATTTTTGTATCCCCCAGATCTTTAGATTTAGCCAAAAAAATCGAAAATCTTTATTCGGCAGTCTATCAAGACGAAACCTCGTGTCTTGCATACTATGAGGATGCTTGTTACAAATTAGATGCCTATTTTGAGTTGCCGGCTCGTATAACGAAAATCAAAATTTTCGTATCCCCCAGATCTTTAGATTTAGCCAAAAAAATCGAAAATCTTTATTCGGCAGTCTATCAAGACGAAATCTCGTGTCTTGCATACTATGAGGATGCTTATTACAAATTAGACGACTATTTTGAGTTGCCGGCTCGTATAACGAAAATCAAAATTTTTGTATCCCCCAGATCTTTAGATTTAGCCAAAAAAATCGAAAATCTTTATTCGGTAGTCTATCAAGACCAAACCTCGTGTCTTGCATACTATGAGGATTCTTATTACAAATTAGACGACTATTTTGAGTTGCCGGCTCGGATAACGAAAATCAAAATTTTCGTATCCCCCAGATCTTTAGATTTAGCCAAAAAAATCGACAATCTTTATTCGGCAGTCTATCAAGACTAAACCTCATGTCTTGCATACTATGAGGATGCTTATTACAAATTAGACGACTATTTTGAGTTGCCGGCACGTATAACGAAAATCAAAATTTTCATATCCCCCAGATCTTCAGATTTAGCCAAAAAATCGAAATTCTTTATTCGGCTGTCTATCGAGACGAAACCCCGTGTCTTGGATGATTTGAGGATGCTAATTACAAATTTGACCACCATTTTGAATTGCAGTCTCGTATAACGAAATTGAAAATTGTTATATCCCCCAGATCTTCAGGTTTAGCCCAAAAATCGAAAATCTTTATTCGGCAGTCTATCAAGACGAAACGTCGTGTCTTGCATACTATGAGGATGCTTATTATAAATTAGACGACTATTTTGAGTTGCCGGCTCGTATAACGAAAATCAAAATTTTCATATCCCCCAGATCTTCAGATTTAGCCAAAAAATCGAAATTCTTTATTCGGCTGTCTATCGAGACGAAACCTCGTGTCTTGGACGATTTGAGGATGCTAATTACAAATTTGACCACCATTTTGAATTGCAGTCTCGTATAACGAAATTGAAAATTGTTATATCCCCCAGATCTTCAGGTTTAGCCCAAAAGTCGAAAGTCTTTATTCCGCTGTCTATCAAGACGAAACGTCGCGTCTTGAATAATTTGAGGATGCTAATTACAAATTTGACCACTATTTTGAGTTGCAGTCTCGTATAACGAATTTCAAAATTTTCACATCCCCCAGAGATCTCTAGATTTAGCCAAATAATCGAAAGTCTTTATTCCGCTGTCTGTCAAGACGAAACGTCGCGTCTTGGATAATTTGAGGATGCTAATTACAAATTTGACCACTATTTTGAGTTGCAGTCTCGTATAACGAAATTCAAAATTTTCATATCCCCCCAGATCTCTAGATTTAGCCAAAAAATCGAAAATCTTTATTCGGCTTGCTATCAAGACGAAATCTCGTGTCTTGCATACTATGAGGATGCTTATTACAAATTAGACGACTATTTTGAGTTGCCGGCTCGTATAACGAAAATCAAAATTTTCGTATCCCCCAGATCTTTAGATTTAGCCAAAAAAATCGAAAATCTTTATTCGGCTTGCTATCAAGACGAAATCTCGTGTCTTGCATACTATGAGGATGCTTATTACAAATTAGACGACTATTTTGAGTTGCAATCTCGTATAACGAAATTCAAAATTTTCGTATCACCCAGATCTTTAGATTTAGCCAAAAAAATCGAAAATCTTTATTCGGCAGTCTATCAAGACGAAATCTCGTGTCTTGCATACTATGAGGATGCTTATTACAAATTAGACGACTATTTTGAGTTGGACTCTCGTATAACGAAATTCAAAATTTTCGTATTCCCCAGATCTTTAGATTTAGCCAAAAAAATCGAAAATCTTTATTCGGCAGTCTATCAAGACGAAATCTCGTGTCTTGCATACTATGAGGATGCTTATTACAAATTAGAAGACTATTTTGAGTTGCCGGCTCGTATAACGAAAATCAAAATTTTTGTATCCCCCAGATCTTTAGATTTAGCCAAAAAATCGAAAATCTTTATTCGGCAGTCTATCAAGACGAAACCTCGTGTCTTGCATACTATGAGGATGCTTACTACAAATTAGATGACTATTTTGAGTTGCCGGCTCGTATAACGAAAATCAAAATTTTCGTATCCCCCAGATCTTTAGATTTAGCCAAAAAAATCGAAAATCTTTATTCGGCAGTCTATCAAGACGAAATCTCGTGTCTTGCATACTATGAGGATGCTTATTACAAATTAGACGACTATTTTGAGTTGCCGGCTCGTATAACGAAAATGAAAATTTTTGTATCCCCCAGATCTTTAGATTTAGCCAAAAAAATCGAAAATCTTTATTCGGTAGTCTATCAAGACGAAACCTCGTGTCTTGCATACTATGAGGATTCTTATTACAAATTAGACGACTATTTTGAGTTGCCGGCTCGTATAACGAAAATCAAAATTTTCGTATCTCCCAGATCTTAGATTTAGCCAAAAAAATCGAAAATCTTTATTCGGCAGTCTATCAAGACGAAACCTCGTGTCTTGCATACTATGAGGATGCTTATTACAAATTAGATGACTATTTTGAGTTGCCGGCTCGTATAACGGAAATCAAAATTTTCGTATCCCCCAGATCTTTAGATTTAGCCAAAAAAATCGACAATCTTTATTCGGCAGTCTATCAAGACGAAACCTCATGTCTTGCATACTATGAGGATGCTTATTACAAATTAGATGACTATTTTGATTTGCCGGCTCGTATAACGAAAATCAAAATTTTCGTATCCCCCAGATCTTAGATTTAGCCAAAAAAATCGACAATCTTTATTCGGCAGTCTATCAAGACGAAACCTCGTGTCTTGCATACTATGAGGATGCTTATTACAAATTAGACGACTATTTTGATTTGCCGGCTCGTATAACGAAAATCAAAATTTTCGTATCCCCCAGATCTTTAGATTTAGCCAAAAAAATCGAAAATCTTTATTGGGCTGTCTATCAAGACGAAACCTCGCATCTTGGATAATTTGGGGATGCTAATTACAAATTAGACGACTATTTTGAGTTGCCGGCTCGTATAACGAACATCAAAATTTTCGTATCTCCCAGATCTTTAGATTTAGCCAAAAAATCGAAAATCTTTATTCGGCAGTCTATCAAGACGAAATCTCCTGTCTTGCATACTATGAGGATGCTTATTACAAATTAGACGACTATTTTGAGTTGCCGGCTCGTATAACGAACATCAAAATTTTCGTATCCCCCAGATCTTTAGATTTAGCCAAAAAATCGAAAATCTTTATTCGGCAGTCTATCAAGACGAAATCTCGTGTCTTGCATACTATGAGGATGCTTATTACAAATTAGACGACTATTTTGAGTTGGACTCTCGTATAATGAAATTCAAAATTTTCGTATTCCCCAGATCTTTAGATTTAGCCAAAAAAATCGAAAATCTTTATTCGGCAGTCTATCAAGACGAAATCTCGTGTCTTGCATACTATGAGGATGCTTATTACAAATTAGACGACTATTTTGAGTTGGACTCTCGTATAACGAAATTCAAAATTTTCGTATTCCCCAGATCTTTAGATTTAGCCAAAAAAATCGAAAATCTTTATTCGGCAGTCTATCAAGACGAAATCTCGTGTCTTGCATACTATGAGGATGCTTATTACAAATTAGAAGACTATTTTGAGTTGCCGGCTCGTATAACGAAAATCAAAATTTTTGTATCCCCCAGATCTTTAGATTTAGCCAAAAAAATCGAAAATCTTTATTCGGCAGTCTATCAAGACGAAACCTCGTGTCTTGCATACTATGAGGATGCTTACTACAAATTAGATGACTATTTTGAGTTGCCGGCTCGTATAACGAAAATCAAAATTTTCGTATCCCCCAGATCTTTAGATTTAGCCAAAAAAATCGAAAATCTTTATTCGGCAGTCTATCAAGACGAAATCTCGTGTCTTGCATACTATGAGGATGCTTATTACAAATTAGACGACTATTTTGAGTTGCCGGCTCGTATAACGAAAATGAAAATTTTTGTATCCCCCAGATCTTTAGATTTAGCCAAAAAAATCGAAAATCTTTATTCGGTAGTCTATCAAGACGAAACCTCGTGTCTTGCATACTATGAGGATTCTTATTACAAATTAGACGACTATTTTGAGTTGCCGGCTCGTATAACGAAAATCAAAATTTTCGTATCTCCCAGATCTTAGATTTAGCCAAAAAAATCGAAAATCTTTATTCGGCAGTCTATCAAGACGAAACCTCGTGTCTTGCATACTATGAGGATGCTTATTACAAATTAGATGACTATTTTGAGTTGCCGGCTCGTATAACGAAAATCAAAATTTTCGTATCCCCCAGATCTTTAGATTTAGCCAAAAAAATCGACAATCTTTATTCGGCAGTCTATCAAGACGAAACCTCATGTCTTGCATACTATGAGGATGCTTATTACAAATTAGATGACTATTTTGATTTGCCGGCTCGTATAACGAAAATCAAAATTTTCGTATCCCCCAGATCTTAGATTTAGCCAAAAAAATCGACAATCTTTATTCGGCAGTCTATCAAGACGAAACCTCGTGTCTTGCATACTATGAGGATGCTTATTACAAATTAGACGACTATTTTGATTTGCCGGCTCGTATAACGAAAATCAAAATTTTCGTATCCCCCAGATCTTTAGATTTAGCCAAAAAAATCGAAAATCTTTATTGGGCTGTCTATCAAGACGAAACCTCGCATCTTGGATAATTTGGGGATGCTAATTACAAATTAGACGACTATTTTGATTTGCCGGCTCGTATAACGAAAATCAAAATTTTCGTATCCCCCAGATCTTTAGATTTAGCCAAAAAAATCGAAAATCTTTATTCGGCAGTCTATCAAGACGAAATCTCGTGTCTTGCATACTATGAGGATGCTTATTACAAATTAGACGACTATTTTGAGTTGCCGGCTCGTATAACGAAAATGAAAATTTTTGTATCCCCCAGATCTTTAGATTTAGCCAAAAAAATCGAAAATCTTTATTCGGTAGTCTATCAAGACGAAACCTCGTGTCTTGCATACTATGAGGATTCTTATTACAAATTAGACGACTATTTTGAGTTGCCGGCTCGTATAACGAAAATCAAAATTTTCGTATCTCCCAGATCTTAGATTTAGCCAAAAAAATCGAAAATCTTTATTCGGCAGTCTATCAAGACGAAACCTCGTGTCTTGCATACTATGAGGATGCTTATTACAAATTAGATGACTATTTTGAGTTGCCGGCTCGTATAACGAAAATCAAAATTTTCGTATCCCCCAGATCTTTAGATTTAGCCAAAAAAATCGACAATCTTTATTCGGCAGTCTATCAAGACGAAACCTCATGTCTTGCATACTATGAGGATGCTTATTACAAATTAGATGACTATTTTGATTTGCCGGCTCGTATAACGAAAATCAAAATTTTCGTATCCCCCAGATCTTAGATTTAGCCAAAAAAATCGACAATCTTTATTCGGCAGTCTATCAAGACGAAACCTCGTGTCTTGCATACTATGAGGATGCTTATTACAAATTAGACGACTATTTTGATTTGCCGGCTCGTATAACGAAAATCAAAATTTTCGTATCCCCCAGATCTTTAGATTTAGCCAAAAAAATCGAAAATCTTTATTGGGCTGTCTATCAAGACGAAACCTCGCATCTTGGATAATTTGGGGATGCTAATTACAAATTAGACGACTATTTTGATTTGCCGGCTCGTATAACGAAAATCAAAATTTTCGTATCCCCCAGATCTTAGATTTAGCCAAAAAAATCGAAAATCTTTATTCGGCAGTCTATCAAGACGAAATCTCGTGTCTTGCATACTATGAGGATGCTTATTACAAATTAGACGACTATTTTGAGTTGCCGGCTCGTATAACGAACATCAAAATTTTCGTATCTCCCAGATCTTTAGATTTAGCCAAAAAATCGAAAATCTTTATTCGGCAGTCTATCAAGACGAAATCTCCTGTCTTGCATACTATGAGGATGCTTATTACAAATTAGACGACTATTTTGATTTGCCGGCTCGTATAACGAACATCAAAATTTTCGTATCCCCCAGATCTTTAGATTAGATTTAGCCAAAAAATCGAAAATCTTTATTCGGCAGTCTATCAAGACGAAATCTCGTGTCTTGCATACTATGAGGATGCTTATTACAAATTAGACGACTATTTTGAGTTGGACTCTCGTATAACGAAATTCAAAATTTTCGTATTCCCCAGATCTTTAGATTTAGCCAAAAAAATCGAAAATCTTTATTCGGCAGTCTATCAAGACGAAATCTCGTGTCTTGCATACTATGAGGATGCTTATTACAAATTAGAAGACTATTTTGAGTTGCCGGCTCGTATAACGAAAATCAAAATTTTTGTATCCCCCAGATCTTTAGATTTAGCCAAAAAAATCGAAAATCTTTATTCGGCAGTCTATCAAGACGAAACCTCGTGTCTTGCATACTATGAGGATGCTTACTACAAATTAGATGACTATTTTGAGTTGCCGGCTCGTATAACGAAAATCAAAATTTTCGTATCCCCCAGATCTTTAGATTTAGCCAAAAAAATCGAAAATCTTTATTCGGCAGTCTATCAAGACGAAATCTCGTGTCTTGCATACTATGAGGATGCTTATTACAAATTAGACGACTATTTTGAGTTGCCGGCTCGTATAACGAAAATCAAAATTTTTGTATCCCCCAGATCTTTAGATTTAGCCAAAAAAATCGAAAATCTTTATTCGGTAGTCTATCAAGACGAAACCTCGTGTCTTGCATACTATGAGGATTCTTATTACAAATTAGACGACTATTTTGAGTTGCCGGCTCGTATAACGAAAATCAAAATTTTCGTATCCCCCAGATCTTTAGATTTAGCCAAAAAAATCGAAAATCTTTATTCGGCAGTCTATCAAGACGAAATCTCGTGTCTTGCATACTATGAGGATGCTTATTACAAATTAGACGACTATTTTGAGTTGCCGGCTCGTATAACGAAAATCAAAATTTTTGTATCCCCCAGATCTTTAGATTTAGCCAAAAAAATCGAAAATCTTTATTCGGTAGTCTATCAAGACGAAACCTCGTGTCTTGCATACTATGAGGATTCTTATTACAAATTAGACGACTATTTTGAGTTGCCGGCTCGTATAACGAAAATCAAAATTTTCGTATCCCCCAGATCTTTAGATTTAGCCAAAAAAATCGACAATCTTTATTCGGCAGTCTATCAAGACTAAACCTCATGTCTTGCATACTATGAGGATGCTTATTACAAATTAGATGACTATTTTGATTTGCCGGCTCGTATAACGAAAATCAAAATTTTCGTATCTCCCAGATCTTAGATTTAGCCAAAAAAATCGAAAATCTTTATTCGGCAGTCTATCAAGACGAAACCTCGTGTCTTGCATACTATGAGGATGCTTATTACAAATTAGATGACTATTTTGAGTTGCCGGCTCGTATAACGAAAATCAAAATTTTCGTATCCCCCAGATCTTTAGATTTAGCCAAAAAAATCGACAATCTTTATTCGGCAGTCTATCAAGACGAAACCTCATGTCTTGCATACTATGAGGATGCTTATTACAAATTAGATGACTATTTTGATTTGCCGGCTCGTATAACGAAAATCAAAATGTTCGTATCCCCCAGATCTTAGATTTAGCCAAAAAAATCGAAAATCTTTATTCGGTAGTCTATCAAGACGAAACCTCGTGTCTTGCATACTATGAGGATTCTTATTACAAATTAGACGACTATTTTGAGTTGCCGGCTCGTATAACGAAAATCAAAATTTTCGTATCTCCCAGATCTTAGATTTAGCCAAAAAAATCGAAAATCTTTATTCGGCAGTCTATCAAGACGAAACCTCGTGTCTTGCATACTATGAGGATGCTTATTACAAATTAGATGACTATTTTGAGTTGCCGGCTCGTATAACGAAAATCAAAATTTTCGTATCCCCCAGATCTTTAGATTTAGCCAAAAAAATCGACAATCTTTATTCGGCAGTCTATCAAGACGAAACCTCATGTCTTGCATACTATGAGGATGCTTATTACAAATTAGATGACTATTTTGATTTGCCGGCTCGTATAACGAAAATCAAAATTTTCGTATCCCCCAGATCTTAGATTTAGCCAAAAAAATCGACAATCTTTATTCGGCAGTCTATCAAGACGAAACCTCGTGTCTTGCATACTATGAGGATGCTTATTACAAATTAGACGACTATTTTGATTTGCCGGCTCGTATAACGAAAATCAAAATTTTCGTATCCCCCAGATCTTTAGATTTAGCCAAAAAAATCGAAAATCTTTATTGGGCTGTCTATCAAGACGAAACCTCGCATCTTGGATAATTTGGGGATGCTAATTACAAATTAGACGACTATTTTGATTTGCCGGCTCGTATAACGAAAATCAAAATTTTCGTATCCCCCAGATCTTAGATTTAGCCAAAAAAATCGAAAATCTTTATTCGGCAGTCTATCAAGACGAAATCTCGTGTCTTGCATACTATGAGGATGCTTATTACAAATTAGACGACTATTTTGAGTTGCCGGCTCGTATAACGAACATCAAAATTTTCGTATCTCCCAGATCTTTAGATTTAGCCAAAAAATCGAAAATCTTTATTCGGCAGTCTATCAAGACGAAATCTCCTGTCTTGCATACTATGAGGATGCTTATTACAAATTAGACGACTATTTTGAGTTGCCGGCTCGTATAACGAACATCAAAATTTTCGTATCCCCCAGATCTTTAGATTAGATTTAGCCAAAAAATCGAAAATCTTTATTCGGCAGTCTATCAAGACGAAATCTCGTGTCTTGCATACTATGAGGATGCTTATTACAAATTAGACGACTATTTTGAGTTGGACTCTCGTATAACGAAATTCAAAATTTTCGTATTCCCCAGATCTTTAGATTTAGCCAAAAAAATCGAAAATCTTTATTCGGCAGTCTATCAAGACGAAATCTCGTGTCTTGCATACTATGAGGATGCTTATTACAAATTAGAAGACTATTTTGAGTTGCCGGCTCGTATAACGAAAATCAAAATTTTTGTATCCCCCAGATCTTTAGATTTAGCCAAAAAAATCGAAAATCTTTATTCGGCAGTCTATCAAGACGAAACCTCGTGTCTTGCATACTATGAGGATGCTTACTACAAATTAGATGACTATTTTGAGTTGCCGGCTCGTATAACGAAAATCAAAATTTTCGTATCCCCCAGATCTTTAGATTTAGCCAAAAAAATCGAAAATCTTTATTCGGCAGTCTATCAAGACGAAATCTCGTGTCTTGCATACTATGAGGATGCTTATTACAAATTAGACGACTATTTTGAGTTGCCGGCTCGTATAACGAAAATCAAAATTTTTGTATCCCCCAGATCTTTAGATTTAGCCAAAAAAATCGAAAATCTTTATTCGGTAGTCTATCAAGACGAAACCTCGTGTCTTGCATACTATGAGGATTCTTATTACAAATTAGACGACTATTTTGAGTTGCCGGCTCGTATAACGAAAATCAAAATTTTCGTATCCCCCAGATCTTTAGATTTAGCCAAAAAAATCGACAATCTTTATTCGGCAGTCTATCAAGACTAAACCTCATGTCTTGCATACTATGAGGATGCTTATTACAAATTAGATGACTATTTTGATTTGCCGGCTCGTATAACGAAAATCAAAATTTTCGTATCTCCCAGATCTTAGATTTAGCCAAAAAAATCGAAAATCTTTATTCGGCAGTCTATCAAGACGAAACCTCGTGTCTTGCATACTATGAGGATGCTTATTACAAATTAGATGACTATTTTGAGTTGCCGGCTCGTATAACGAAAATCAAAATTTTCGTATCCCCCAGATCTTTAGATTTAGCCAAAAAAATCGACAATCTTTATTCGGCAGTCTATCAAGACGAAACCTCATGTCTTGCATACTATGAGGATGCTTATTACAAATTAGATGACTATTTTGATTTGCCGGCTCGTATAACGAAAATCAAAATGTTCGTATCCCCCAGATCTTAGATTTAGCCAAAAAAATCGACAATCTTTATTCGGCAGTCTATCAAGACGAAACCTCGTGTCTTGCATACTATGAGGATGCTTATTACAAATTAGACGACTATTTTGATTTGCCGGCTCGTATAACGAAAATCAAAATTTTCGTATCCCCCAGGTCTTTAGATTTAGCCAAAAAAATCGACAATCTTTATTCGGCAGTCTATCAAGACGAAATCTCGTGTCTTGCATACTATGAGGATGCTTATTACAAATTAGACGACTATTTTGAGTTGGAGTCTCGTATAACGAAAATTAAAATTTTCGTATCCCCCAGATCTTTAGATTTAGCCAAAAAAATCGAAAATCTTTATTGGGCTGTCTATCAAGACGAAACCTCGCGTCTTGGATAATTTGGGGATGCTAATTACAAATTAGACGACTATTTTGATTTGCCGGCTCGTATAACGAAAATCAAAATTTTCGTATCCCCAGATCTTAGATTTAGCCAAAAAAATCGAAAATCTTTATTCGGCAGTCTATCAAGACGAAATCTCGTGTCTTGCATACTATGAGGATGCTTATTACAAATTAGACGACTATTTTGAGTTGCCGGCTCGTATAACGAACATCAAAATTTTCGTATCCCCCAGATCTTTAGATTTAGCCAAAAAATCGAAAATCTTTATTCGGCAGTCTATCAAGACGAAATCTCCTGTTTTGCATACTATGAGGATGCTTATTACAAATTAGACGACTATTTTGAGTTGCCGGCTCGTGTAACGAACATCAAAATTTTCGTATCCCCCAGATCTTTAGATTTAGCCAAAAAATCGAAAATCTTTATTCGGCAGTCTATCAAGACGAAATCTCCTGTCTTGCATACTATGAGGATGCTTATTACAAATTAGACGACTATTTTGAGTTGGAGTCTCGTATAACGAAAATTAAAATTTTCGTATCCTCCAGATCTTTAGATTTAGCCAAAAAAATCGAAAATCTTTATTGGGCTGTCTATCAAGACGAAACCTCGCGTCTTGGATAATTTGGGGATGCTAATTACAAATTAGACGACTATTTTGATTTTCCGGCTCGTATAACGAAAATCAAAATTTTCGTATCCCCCAGATCTTTAGATTTAGCCAAAAAAATCGAAAATCTTTATTCGGCAGTCTATCAAGACGAAACCTCGTATCTTGGATAATTTGAGGATGCTAATTAAAAATTTGACCACCGTTTTGAGTTGCATGCTCGTATAACGAAAATCAAAATTTTTATACCGCCAGATCTTTAGATTTAGCCAAAAAATCGAAATTCTTTATTCGGCTGTCTATCAAGACGAAACCTCGTGTCTTGGATAATTTGAGGATGCTAGTTACAAATTTGACCACTATTTTGAATTGCTATCTCTTATAACGAAATTTAAAATTTTCATATCCCCCTGATCTTTATTAGGTTTAGCCACAAAATCGAAAAGCTTTATTCGACTGTCTATCGAGACGAAACCTAGCGTCTTGGTTAACTTGAGGATTTTAATTACATATTTGATCACTATTTTGAGTTGCGGTCTCGTATAACGAAATTCAAAATTTTCATATCCTCCGCATCTTTAGATGTAGTCAACAAATCGAAAATCTTTATTCGGCTGTCTATGCAGACGAAATCACGTATCCTGGTTAATTTGAAGGTAATTATTACAAATTAGATCACCGCTTGAGTTGCAGTCTCGTATAACGAAAATCAAATTTTTCATATCCCCCAGATCTTTAGATTTAGTCAAAAAATCGAAACTGAACTCAATAATTTGAGGGTGTTTATTGCAGATTTGACCACCGTTTTGAGTTGCAGTCTCGTATAAAGAAATTCAAAATTTTCATATAACCCATTTGTATAATGAAGATGAACAAATTTGCAGTTACTTGTTACATCCCCTTATATTGACGCTACGCTACCCCGCTGAGAGGGGGGTCCCGTGAATAACATTGCCGGGGGGGGGGGGCGAAGATCTTGGCACGCCACTGATGAAGCTAATAAGTTGAAGCGTTCAATTTTTGGTCCGACCTCTCAATCCAAACGAGACTTACAAACACACAAACAAACATACGAGTGAAGCTGACAAAGGCTTGGTACTCACAGATGCGACTTCTTGGTGAGCGACTGAAACTGCTGCTGCTGTTGCTGGTGATGATGGTGCATCAGCTGCGCCTGTTGCTGGGCCAGCTTCGCTTGGTGGTGTTGATGGTGCAACTGCTGCTGCTGGTGCTGTTGCTGCGTCTGCTGACCGACCGCCGGATGATGGTGGTGGTGGGGGGTGACGTGCGGATGGGGGGCCGCGTGGTGGAGGGGATGCGGGTGCGGATGGGGGTGGGGCTGGGAGCAGGGGTGGGGGTGAACGGGCGTGGTCTGGGTGGCGATGCTCTCGCTGGTTGGGGGCGGGGCCGTCGAGGTGATGGAGACGCGCGCAGGAGGAGGGAGCGGGGCTTGATGGGAGGTCAGAGGCGGAGGCTGCGGAGGCTGGTGTTGCTGCAACCAAGCAAAAACAAAGTTTAGCAAATGTTTCACATTTCAAGGTATCGTAGAAACTATGGATATGTTCGTTTTAGTCATAGACTAATGGAAAACTATAATGTGAATTACAACTGAGCGGATTTATTTAGATGTAATTGGGAACATTTTAAGAGAAACATAGAATTTATTTCAGTGGACGACACTGCCAAATTACAAGAAAAAAAAACGACTTCATGATGTTTATGAAATTAATAAAAAATCAATTTGTTTCCAAACTTTGACACCCTCTATCTTAAAAACGAAGCTTTTGCGCAATAATGCTTATATGAAATTTCCACCTTAAAATCAGTTTTTCTATCGAGTATTAAGTCCTGCTACTAAAAAGTGGGCCACCATGTATATGCACTTTACAAATAAATCGTCTAAATGCAAAACCCGACAAGTCACAGATTTTTCAAAATACAGTTTCATATGCCATTTTGTTAGTTATCAAAAGCGCTACCATTTTCTATACAGGGTGGGTCAAGCTCAACCACTCGGACGTTTATTGTGACCCAACCATACCACTTTTCGAAAAATCAACTTTGCTAGTGTATGTATACCCTGTTACCCGATACTTTAAACTGTCAGCCGTGTCATCAGCGAACAGCTGTTCGGCTAGTGATAACTGAAAATACCCTAGATTGAGTCTTGACGTATCAATTTTAAGCTTTGAAGGAATACAGCGCTGTACTGAGTGCAAGATGACAAGTAATTGACACTTGGTGACGTTTTTCGTCTATGCTCTGTGGTCTGCCTATTTTACATTTTCTCGGAAAATCCGGCGTTTCTTTCAGTATATCAGTATGGCTGGTCCGAATGATGATGATTACGCTTTAAATAAGGTAAGAATGAAGATAAAAGCATTTTTAGCTTAACTATACACAAGCACCCCATGTACTTACTTATACTGTTCTCCAATTGTACGTTGTACGTTTTAACCAATAAATATCCCACCACTGATGCAAGCTATTCATTGAATCGTTCTTATTGTTAAATATAGGAATATTTTGATAGTCTCTAACAATATTCAAATCAACAAAATAATCTATTTCTTTTAACCAACCATTTTTGCTGCAAATTTATGGATATTGAAGCAATTTTTTGTTTACAAAAATAGTCATTACTTTTTGGCAATGAGATATTCAGTAACAATGTTACTAATACGGTCCTGATCGCAGGATTGCCAATCAACACCACTGGTAAAAAATTAAATTTGAGATACACTTCTTCGTCAGCTGATACTTATCAAATAGACGTCAAGCCAGTTTAAAGTATCAAGTAACAGAGTATAGGTCGAGTTGGACTACATTTTGAAAATAATGACTTTTATACTAGTCTAATAAAAGCGTGACATATCAAAGTTTTGTTTTTTTAAATGGTATATTATTGCATATTTATTTAGATTCCCGGGTCAAGTCCAGTGTAACTTTATGTATCACACATGGGACTTTAAGCGAACCGTTTAGGTGCAAATCAAAATTTTTGGTATAAGTAGATAATAAGGAAAAATTGAATATCGCAGTGATTACAAGACTTAGAGGGCTGTGACTTTGTCTCGTCACTAAGCATGGAATACGTCAGTTAGGTTAGGCGGTCAAGTTTGAATTATATTTGTACTTGGAGAAATCGGTAGATTAATTAAGGAAACTTCAAATAGGGGTTGTTTTTTTTCAAATGGGAATGCTGAATTTTGTTTATACGAAAGTACCAGTTTTCCAATTTTCTTCAAACTTGGTCACTATAAAAAGGTTATCATTAGAAACAAAAATATAGCTTTTGGTCCCGCTGCGATGATAAAAAGTGAGTGGGGCTGGGGTAACTCAAAAAATAATGTCATAATATGAAATTCTAATGGTACCACAATAAAAGCATGTTCTCTTATATCGAAAACGATACCGCACATGCCGCAAAATTTTCAAATTCGTGGAATAAAAAATTCAAGAAAAGTAGCAAATTTCCGAACTTTAAAATGGCAGTAACTGTCACAAAAATGATCCAAATAATTTCAAACATCACTGTCATAAAGAGGTTTTTGTTCTCTGTTTTTTTGGTCCACTTCTGGTGCAAATCTATGATTTAATGGTGGGGGGTGGTGGGAGTTACTCGGAAAAAAATAATATAACATTACATTTTCTTTTCAGAAAATGAGTCCGCACGTTGATTTCGGTAAGATCTGCGAAAACGGACCGATTCTAATAACTTATCCCGTCTTTTTGGGGAATTTAAACTGTATTGCAAAACTTTCGTATTACGCCCTGTATATTTAAATTCGTACCAGAAAATGTCGGAAAAGTTGGACAACCTCGAAGTTGAGCATACAGGGCGATCGTAGCTCAACTGGTGAGAGCGCCGAAGGACAAATCTGGAGGTCGTGGGTTCGAATCCCGCCAGCCGTCGACTTTTTCCGACATTTTCTGGTATGAATTTAAATTGAGAAAGCCACGTGGAATGTAAGCATGATAGTAAAATCTCTGTATAGTGCTAATCCAAAAGGAATCCAATAACCATAACTAAAAAAGTCAAGTTGATTAACTCAGTACTTCCCACATATTCCGATGATACCAGTTTTATTATTTTCCCATAGCATGAAGCTGTAGTCTAGATGCCCTTGCAACCAAATCATCACTCGTCCGACCGCAAAAAAGTGTTTTATTCTACTAGGTACTTCTTTCACTTCACAGGTCAATGGACAATCTATCATGAATACAACAATTTTTTGAGTGTTACAAACCCCCACCCCCCAACCACTCCAATTTCAACCCCACCCAAAAAAAGTAGAAAATGTTCAGGAACCCCTAAAGCGCCTAAAAACGAAGTGTGAGCCTATTTTCATATTTTTGGTTTTTTAATGTTGCTGCTTCGCCACTGAGACGATTTCTGAAAATCAGACGCATTTTCCATCCTCGCCAAAGTAGTAATACTGTGCCGAAATTTCATGAATATCAATTCAGTAGTTTCCACATTATAAAATACAGAATGATCTAAAGCAATACTCGTATGTATACATCGGAAAATTATCTACGTCCCTTGGTTCCTGTAATAGACAAGTCAATGTTCGGATGGATCTAAAAAAGTGTATTATACCGCTAGGTCTTTCTCTCTCAGGTCAGTGGAGAGCCTATTATGATTACAACAAATTTTTCAGCTTTACAACTCCTCACCCCCAACCACCCCAATTTCACCCCTACCCAAAAAAAGTAGAAGATGATCAGAAACAACTAAAACGCCTAAAGACGAAGTTTGAGGCATATTTTTTTTGTTTTTTGCTAATTACTCCGCCATCCATGCACCGATTTTCAAAATTATAGGAACATTACCTACTACAACCCCACAGCATATCGCTGTCCAAATTTCATCACAATCCATGCAGCGGTTAGTGAGATTACGAGGCTAGAAAAACGCCAACAGACAGACCGACCGACAGACTGGCTGACCGAGAAACAGACCGGCGGAAATGACTGACGTAGATTTTCGTTATGTAAACACACAGCTGAAAAAAATCCGTTTCAAAGAGATTTAAATCGCAAATCATTATAATTAAATCTTAAATCCTTTTGAAGGGAGAAATCAAAAATCGTAATTTAATTTTAACATTTTTGACATGGTTGTCATGATTTCATCGTTTTTTTATGATTTAAATCGTTTTGGGATTGTAAATCATTTGGATAATTTAAAATCCATTCACAAACATCATTCCCTACTAGTCCTTCTAAACAAGCATGAGGATAAATTAAAACTGAAAACATTTAACGCCAACAGATAGACAAACAGACCGACGGAAATGAGTGACGTGGATTTTCGTTATGTAGACATCATAAAACGCCCAAAAAGCAGCGTATTATCTCCAATTCTAAAATTTTCTCGACCACAATACTCCCCTCACCTACCGGTGTGGGAAGTAAAATGTACGAAATCAGCTCACTATCAAATTCAATCTCTCTCACATATCTGCATTACCGTATGGTACGCCTTCAGCCAATTGTATACATTAAAATACCAATCCCACTCCATGATTTCCCAAACAAATCACTGAAACACTTAGAACGCGATAACGAAAGTTCGACCGAAAAAAATCCGTACATCACTCTTCATCACGCTCGCTCATTCGTATAATACTATTCCTATTTTTGACTCCTTATCAGAATATCTCGTCCAGCATTATCATTTTTTTATCATTTGTTTCGGCGACTACGTTTGTGATTCAATGCCAAGACAACAACAATATTAGAATAAGACCGTTCGGTTTACGTTTACAAAAATCCGACACTGGCATGATAACGATGGATGTTAAATTCTAACGTTTTGGTGTGCGTATCAGATTTCTTGTGTGTGTCTCATTTTTCATTTCCTGCGTTCGCCATTTTTGCGGTATAATCTGATGGAAATTACTGGGAAAAATGAATTTTTACGTTAATAGGCTAATATTCAATTTGACGATAGTGAATTCTTCTATTATTTTATGTTGAAACAAATATTTTGTTTAGTCATCATCCCCCTATTTTCTTCTCAACTGTTTATTTAATAAAATCGATTTTTAACTTCCCCGACAACGGAAAGTTATTAGAATTTTCGCAAATTTCACTGAAATTAACGTGCGAGGTGTCATTTCCAAGGAAAAATCACCTCCTGGCTCATTTTCTTAAAAGAAAATGCTAATGTTATATTATTATTTTTACGAGTAAATCCCACGACCCCCCCCCCCCCCCATTAAATAATAGATTTGCACCAAAAGTGGACCAAAAGAGAACAAAAACCTCTTTATGATGGTAAATTGTGAAATTATTTGGATAATTTTTGTGACAGGTACTTCCATTTTAAA
The DNA here is from genome assembly GCA_951848785.1 of Callosobruchus maculatus. Lineage (NCBI taxonomy): Eukaryota > Metazoa > Arthropoda > Insecta > Coleoptera > Chrysomelidae > Callosobruchus > Callosobruchus maculatus. The sequence continues at coordinate 743,502 of CATOUR010000009.1, read as the reverse complement.
GTTAGAAAATTTGCTGCTTTCTTGAATTTTTATTCCGCCAATTTGAAAATTTTGTGGCACGCGCGGTAGCGTTTTCGACATAAGAAAACATGCTCCTTATTGTGATAGCATTAGAATTTCACGTAATGACGATTATTTTTTGAGTTACCCCACCCCACCCCTTTTTTAACATCGCAGCGGGAACAAAAACTATATTTTTGTTTCTAATAATAAATTACTGCAAAAAATCCGCCTCTCGATGATGGTAGACTTATATTTGGGAAATGTGATCGTACATTTTTCTTTGGTTGAATTTGGTACTCAATTAAGCTTAATACAAATTTGAACTAATTTTTCTAGTGAACGCGACTATAAATTATCGCTGCCTTTCGTGCATTTCGGTCAGTAATTTAAACTACACTCTTCTTCACGACGTTTCGGTTTATTACATTTAAGTAAGTCACAATGTCTTAACAGACATGTTGTGAACTGGTAAAATGCATTAAGTCGGAGCTAGAGTATTGCCGACACGAATACTGTCAATAGTTTTGAGAACTGTAGCCCGCCATCGTTCGCGATTTACTGTCACTTTAATGGCGCTCTTGATACTCATATCCAGTAACTGTTTCGTCGTATACACCCAGCGCAGCGTGTAGGGGAATGGCCACGGCGCCGCCCACTCGGGGCATGACACTGAACTACAAGTTTCTCCATATTATCGCTTCTGTGTATATGTCCGAAGAATGTAAGCATTCTCGTCGACACTGGAGGATAGTCTCTTTGGATTACCGACCTCATCCAGTATGGAAACGTTAATTCGATGGGCGGTATAAGGAACTCTCAGCATTCTCCTCCATGTCCATATTTCAAAAGCATCTATGTGAGTTCGATCTGCCTTTTTAACAGTCCAAGTTTCCGAGGCATACAAAAATATGGATAACACAAGAGACTGAACCAGCCATATTTTTGTAGCTTTAGTGATGTTATGGTCACGCCATATTTTAGTAAGCTTTGTCATGGCCACACGTGCCTGTTGAATGCGCCGTCGAATCTCATTTTCACAGCTACCCGAATTGTCGATCAAAGAACCGAGTATACAGAACTTTGAACTACTTCACAACGGCCTATTGACTTTATTTCTCGATGATTATCATGCTCTCTATCTACGATCATAACCTTGGTCTTATTGTAGTTAATACCAAGACCATACGCTGTACTATGTTGTTCTAAGATGTTTTATAGAGCTACTAGTTCTTCCAGAGAAGCTGCAATAAGGGTTGTATCGTCAGCAAATCTCAAGTTGGATAATTTGCTTCCGCCATAGTTACACCGTCATTCCAGTTGTCTAATACCTGTCTCATCACAAATTCAGAGTAAATGTTAAACAACATCGGAGATAATACACATCCCTGACGAACTCCTTTGCTGGTTGCAGTTTGACTAGACAGGTTACCATCAATGCATGAGAAACACATGGTGATAAGGAACTCCCATAGACATGAGGATTTCCCACAGTTTAGGCCACTTTACGTTATCAAACGCCTTAGAATAGTCCACAAAGCAGATAAAAACTGGAAAACGATGCTCTCTGGCTTTTTCAATAATTTGTCTTAAGTTTAAGCTTTGTTCACGCGTACCGCGTCCTTTCACGAAACCTGCCTGCGCCTGAGAAATTTGCCAGCCAATAAAACCCTCCAAAAGGAGATTGTAAAATATATAGTAGAACCTTACTTGGATGAGAGATTAACGAAAGTAGGCGATAATTGTCTGGATTTGTTGGAGATCCCTTTTTATGAAGTGGAACAACTGCTATCTTTAGAATGTTGTTGGTGAACAACCAAACACATATTTCTATAGTCAAAAAATACAAAATTTACGCTATGCACTCTCAAAAAGGATCACACGGAATACGCCAGTAGAAGCGGGTAGCAGGCCACATAGCAGGCCATGCGTCTGTCATCATGATAGTAAATAACAGTCTAACTCGTCAAACTGCGCGTCATTATCAGTTCTGTTCTAGTCCGAAATGGACATTCCTATTCTCAATTAATTAATTCCGTCATTCGAAGTAATATTTTCTCTGTTATTCAGATTAGTTCACCATTAAAATTTCATTTTCTCTTTGTACGCGTCTCCAAGAAGCTAAAACTCGGCAGTGATCTTGGCAAGCTGCTGCGATTCTCTGTCATTCTTATTGATTCTTATACAGAAAACCTACAAATATTCCAAATACATTCAATTACGCCTGAAATGTGGGTGGTTTGATTTTCCCTGTCCTGCTCTGAGTCATTCCCCCACAAATGTAATATAAAACGTCCACTAACCTGGTGAGCGTTGGCAGACGGCGTTTCCGAGCTACTGCACCTGATCGCTGCACTTTGCTGAGCAGGAACGACGTTCGTGGAGCTGTTTGAGGCTCCGCAGGTGACAGGACTCGACGGAGGCTCGGTCTTCACCTGAACAGACGGCGATGGAGGCGGTGGTGGGGACGCTGGTGACAGGTTCAGGCTGGACGGATTCACTATCGTCAACTGGTTGTTGTGATAGTATACCTGGAAATTCGAACAATGTCATGAATTTTGTAAAAAAAGGGTGATCTGCCTAAATCTCCGCACCATTAGGTACCTTATACATCGTCTCAAGTCTCAAGGAACTCCCACAACTGAATGTCAACATAGTGTCCTTTCAATATTTGTCGAAAGTGAGTTGCCACTCAGCCTTAAAGCTTATTGTACACCCCCAGTCAAAGGGACCAAACAGAGTAGCATCCTCAAATCTTTGGGAACTTTAAGAAGCATCGGATATGCTCTGCTGTCTTCCCTCTAGATAGGAATTCCTGCATTCATAAATCCAACCACCTTTCGTAGTTCCGTTCTGCTTAGTCTGACAGCTTTTGCTGTATTAGAACACGAGGGTCCCCTCAGCAACGTCTTAGGCCCGGTTGTACAATGCGATCTTAAGCTTCGGCTTAAGGTAAGCCGACGTTAAACCACGTCAGTTGCAAAACGTCTGTTGTACAATGGTGGCTTAGCCCCCCACTCCAAGCTTAGCACGAGCTTACGTAAGCCGAAGCTTAACGCGAGCTTAGCTGAGGTTTAAACCTAACCTCATACAAGTAACATGATATGTCAAAAAGAGGAACCTTCAAATTGCTTGTCACTTTATTAGGTCATATTTTTTGAAAGATTTGTGTCTAATTTAACAAAGAGAGCAAATGAAAGAACAGAGACACAAACGGTCGTTGCCGAAATTTGACACAAACTGTCATAAGTGTCTAACCAAAAAAGGTAATTTTTTCAGATCATTATGTCAGTACGTATTACTTCATTGATGCCAACCGTAGTGAATTTTATTATCAATCAGATTTAACTAAGCCGACGATCGGGTGTCGACTTTAAGCCTGTGCTTAGCTAAGCTTAGGCTTAACAAAGCTCGTGCTAAGCCCGCATTTGTACAACCGGCCCTTAGACTGAAAATTCCCCACTTTGTCCCAACGCTTCTGGTGCTCATTTGACACCCATCTGGTGACAGCTGTCCGTACCATGTTGTATGATATACCACATGCTGCTTCTGGCCCGTTGAGAGAGAGTTCTGCACATTCCTTGGCACATCTGTCGGCCCTCTCAGTACCACTCACTCCTACGTGACTAGGCACCCAAGACAATGTTACCTTGTTGGTCTTCGCTAGTGTCTTTAGAGTATTATGGCAATACCACACTATTTCTGAAGTATAGTGGTTACTTGCCAAGGCCATCAGAGCCGCCTAGCTGTCTGTGTTTACAGAGATAGTCTTTCTGCCTGGATAACGGTAGCCAGTTTACCGACAGTATATTCAACCCCAAGATAGACTCCAAATAAACAGTCGCATGCAACATTCGCGTGGTTACTGTCCGCAAACGTCTGCGAACGCGCCAGCTATAGTCCAGTGCAATTATGAAATTTTATATGACTATTTAAAAGAGTTGCCCTATGAGCCCATTGCAACTCAAAAGTAGCCAGTTGCCAGTTTGAAATCATCATTAGGCAATGAACACTTGACATTGCACATTTGGATCTACTTTCCAGTCAGCCTTGGAGATTTTGACTTGCCAGATTATAACACACAATTTACACATAATGTACTGGACTATTAGGGACCCCACCGACACGAGCCGATCACGCACGCGGGCTTGTTTTCATTTGGTCTAGCTTGGCTGTGAATACAGTATAGGCGGATACATACGTTCCACCCAGTCCTACTACCGTGTATACCTCCTGTACCTCATGAATTTTTGAACTTAAATGCCTGGTAAGCGTTATTAATGAGTAAATTTTTGCAGACAACCTTAAACTACTGTATTTGCAAAAAATAATTCCTAAAGAAAGTGTAAACGCCTTAGGGAGGCTTCAAGTCAATTCTACTGTAGACTTCCAAGGAACTACTCCGATCACTCCCATAAACGTGAACTCGCGAATGGCAGAGGTTAGATTTCAACATCGATATGTAAAAAGCATCCTTCAAAAACTAAATACGAAGCTACTGGTTCTGATCAAATTCTAGCCGTTGTTCTAAACGCTGTGCGCTGAGCTTGCACCTATTCTTTGCAAGCTCTTCAAACTATCCTATCAGCGAGGCGTGTTTCCCGCTTCTTGGAAGATTGGCTGCGTACAACCCATCCCTAAGGAAGGCAAAAAAACTGATCCCACCAATTATAGACCTGCTCTTCTCAACATAATGTCTAAGGTTATGGAAACTGTCATTAGTACACTGCTCCTGGAATACCTGGACAATAATAATAACATCATAAATGATCGCCAGCATGGCTTCCGTAAGCACAGGTGTACAGGTGACCTCCTGGCCTACGTCACCCACTTGTGGAACAGAGCAATTGAAAATCATGGCGAATCCCGTGTTGTTGCACTTGACATATCGAAAGCCTTCGACAGAGTGTGGTATGAGGGACTTCTGGTCAAGCTTGCTGCTTATGGAGTACCACCTGGCCTGTGCCAGTGGCTGAATAGCTTTTTCAACGATCGATCTTTGTTGTAGTCGAAGGCTGTTCATAAGACGTATTTTCCTCAAGGTTCTGTCCTATCCCCCACACTGTTTCTGCTGTACATCAAAGAGATGCTGAAAATAACATCCAATCCAATCTACAGCTTCGGAGATGACAGTGCAACCAGGCAAGCCACTATCATCCCAGGAGACGGTACGTCGGCGACAGCAGCATGCCTCACAGACCAACGTAGATATCAAAACAATTGTCGATTGGGGATTAGTAAATAAAGTACAGTTTAACGTACAGAAAACTTATGCAACAACAATGACAAAGAAATCTCACGTGGCTTACTAACTGTGGAAATAGTGGGTTACCTAATAGTCGAGTCACCTTCTGTCATGCTTTTGCGGATCATCATCAACTATAACATGTCCTGGCACGACCACGTCGTCAGGATTGCTAAAACGGCATCCCAGAAGCTTGGAGTTTTGTTCCGCTGTAGGAAGTTGTATACACCAGAGCAACTACTGCTGTTCTACAAGACACAGATCCGACAATCGTTGAAGTATTGCTCCCATATGTGGGGATGCGCTCCGAAGTACTCTCTGAAGCTTCCGAACACTATCCAGAGGAGAGCAATTAGACTAATCGATACGCCTAACCTCACAAAGGACCTCCACAGCTTGGAACATCGAAGAAGGGTGGCTGACCTGTCCCTGTTTTACAGATTCTATCACGGAAGATGTTCGAGTGTGCTCTCCCAGATAATAACACCAAAGGCCGTCCGAACGAGGAACACTAGAGAGGCTCTGCGAGCTTATCCTTGCCAGGTCGAGGCCCCTACTCCCCGAACCAGTCTCCTCCAGCATCCATTCTTTTGAAGAACTCCAAAGCTGTGGAAGGGGCTGCCGGGGAACTTGTTTCCCGCCGGCAACAACCTGCAGCGTTTCAAATCTAACGTGCACCGACACTTATTCTCTCGCAGCGCTTCTACAGCGCTATAGGCTTCTACCTTTGCGGGAGGCTGATCATAAAAAAATATATAATCTGTATTTTAACGTAAACATATCTGTGAATTTTTGAAAAATAATTATATTTTATAATTTCGATTAAATATAGCTATGAACAATTTTTTAGGCAAACCTGTTGGTGGGTGTTTAGAAGCATATTTTAATTGATAAAATATAATGTTTAAATGATAAGCAGATTTAATAAAGGTCGACCTCACTTGAGATCTCAGACTATAATTAGTGGGCCTTTCCTTTTCGGCAGGCGTCAAAGAGCTTCTCCGCTTGTTTCACCAGGGGGTCAAGCCACGAAACACGCGACCCCAAGACGGCGGACCGTATCGACGGCTGCCGAACAACCCAAGACCACTAGTTCATCAGACGCCGACTGACAACCTGAGATAATGTTTACCTTATCAGGAGGAAGCAGTTTTCCGGAAGCGAGTATTTTCTGTTGCTCTGCGAAAAGCATCTTGAGCTGGTTCTGCATTTCCGTGTCACCGTGCGTCAGCCTGGCGGACAACGTCTGGATCTGGAGCTGGATACTTTTCAGGTGCTGCTGTTTCTGAGGCGTCAGCTGAATGGTCGTGATGCGTTGTTGGGGTTGAGCTGTTATTTGATCTGGGAAAAAAACGAATAAATACAGGGTGGTCAATCGGGTGACGCTATATTTTTTTTTTTTAGATGGCCCGTATCTAGACCTATCTAAAACATCCCCATGTATGTGTAATTATTGATAGTTTTCGAGTTATGATTTTTTTTGGAAAATTTTTCCAAGAAATCGTCAAAAAAATGCTTTTTGGCTTTTATTTTTTCTGTCATTGTACTCAGTATTAAGCCTATTTGAATATCCAATAAAGAAAACCTGCGCATCCGCAAAATAATCAAGTACATTTTGGGCTCAAAGTTTGACATCACTGTTTTTAGTCAGGGGACCAAAACTTTCAAAATAAAATTAAAAATACACATGCCTGGTTATGGAGCTCCAAACTAATCTTAAAAACTTCGCAAAACATTAGAGTTTCGAAATAATAAAGAAAAAATAGCACCTTATGGGGGCATCTCAAAGTTTTCAAAAAAAATCATAACTCGAAAACTATCAATAATCGCTACACATACATGGGGGGGGGGGGTGTTTGGGATCGGTCTCGGTATGGGATATCTAAAAACAAATAACGACACACGATTGGCCACCCTGTAGAGTGTCATTAATTAGAAAAAGCCGAATGAAATGGGGACGCAACCAGAAAAAAACTCACTTTTTTGAACGGATATGCAAACAAGCCTTCGTTGCACTAAACATACTTATGACCTTAAAAATGTATTTTTAAAGTTTTATACAACAAAAAACTTCATAGAATCTGGATATTTTATACAACAATGATCCTAGTGGCATGTAAATCAGTGAGTTTTATTATCAGTTTGCACTGTGGTTTAAAGAAAACTGATAAATTGCGTATGTTTGTATGTAGTTATCTTTCTTAGACTTTCTTACTTCCATGGATTACTAAATTCGATATCTATGTTAGGTTAAGGATGAACGCAGTTGTTTGAGCTAAGCTTCGCTTAATGTAGATTTATTTATGAATAAGGAGTCAGACAGGGATGCGTTCTTTCGCCAACTCTGTTCAATCTATACTCGGAAGATATCATCAGCAGGGCCTCAGAAAAAGTAGAAGATCGCAATATCGGTATCAGGATCAATGGAACACCAATAAATAATATACGATATGCTGATGACACAGTTTTGTTGGCAGAAACCCTAGAAGACCTACAGACCCTGTTAAATGAAGTGGTGGAACGTAGTGAAACATATGGGCTCTCATCAAACATAAATAAAACAAAGCTTATGTTAATATCTAAAACCACACAAAACATTGGAAATCTCTATATACACGACCTAGCGGTTGAACGTGTTAAGCGATATACTTATCTTGGAACATGTATAAATGAGAACAACGATTGCTCTGTTGAAATAAGAATACGCATAGAGAAAGCCAGAAATACATTCATGAAAATGAAAAAAGTGCTGAATAGTCGGGATCTAAGCCTGGAATTGAGGATGCGGCTTGTGAGATGCTACGTATTTCCTGTATTATACTACGGGATGGAAACGTGGACAATGAAAAAAATAGATACCCAACGCCTCGAAAGTTTTGAAATGTGGATATATCGTCGAATTCTGAGAATATCATGGGTAGACAAAGTTACAAACAAAACAGTATTAATAAGAATGAAAAAACAAAGAGAAGTGTTGCTAACCATAAAGAAAAGAAAATTACAGTACCTGGGACACATCATGAGAGGGGAGAAATATCTTCTACTCCAAGTAATAATTGAAGGAAAAATCGCAGGGAAAATAATAATAGGAAGGAGAAGACATTCGTGGCTGAAGAATCTGAGGGATTGGTATAGTTGCTCCAATAACCAGCTATTTATAGTGGCGGTTTCCAAAGTTCGAATTGCCTTGATGATTGCCAACCTCCAGAATGGGGATGGCACCTAAAGAAGAAGAAGAAGAAACAAAAAAATTAAGTTGATAAATTTTCGTACTTTTCGTGGTTGCCTGCGCATGCCCCAAATTGAGATTTCCACCCGCCATTCCTCCAGATTCCTCCAAAATCTGCCCCAATAGTTTGTCCACGTCAGCGTTAGTATTGCTGCCGTTGGAATCGTGCGACTGGTGAGTCAGCACTGTCGGTGATACTTTTTGCTGTTTCGTGATCTGCGGTGATATCGACAGTGTTTTCACTCGGTCTGGAGGAATCTGCAAAAAATTCATAATAATATAATAATAATCATAATATAATAAAAATTGATAAAAAAACAGTTCACGTATATAAAAATAAATTATATGAAACACACCAGGACACAAACGAACAAACCAAAACGCAATACAAGGTATAATAATATATTTCAATGCCATTCTTCATAATGTCAATAATTATAACATCGTAACGGGTACTGTGTACCGGGTACTTTTCACAATATTACTCGGTATCATAATCATAGTCACAGACATGTTGTGAACTCGTAAAATGCGTTAAGTCGGAGTATTGCCGACACGAATATTATCAATAGTTTTGAGAACTGAAGCACGCCATCGTTCGCGATTTACTGTCAGTTCGGTGGCGCTCTTGATACTCATATCCAGCAACTGTTTCGTCGTATCCAACCAGCGTGTAGGGGAACGACCACGGCGCCGCCCACTCGGGGCGTGACCCTGAACTACAAATTTCTCCATATTATCGCTTCTGTGAATATGTCCGAAGGCTGTAAGCATTCTCGTCGACACAATGGAGGATAGTCTCTTTGAATTACCGAACTCATCCAGTATAGAAACGATAGTTCGATGGGCGGTATAAGGAACTCTCAGCATGTTCCTCCACGTCCACATTTCAAAAGCATTTAAGCGAGCTCGATCTGCCTTTTTAACAGTCCAAGTTTCCGAATCATATGCAAGACATTTTGGTAGCTTTAGTGACGTTATGGCCACGCCATATTTTAGTAAGCTTTGTCATGGCCACACGAGCCTGTTGAATGCGCCGCCGAATCTCATTTTCACAGCACAGATCAAAGAACCGAGGAACACAAAATTTTGAACTACTTCACAACGGCTTACGAACTTTATTTATCGATGAATATCGTGCTCTCTATCTACGATCATAACCTTGAACTTGTTGTAGTTAATACTAAGACCGTATGCTGCACTGTGTTGTTCCAAGATGTATAATAGAGCTACTAGTTTTTTCTGATAAGCAGCAATAAGGGTCGTTACACGGTATAATACTGAAATGTACCTATATTTGACATCACTAGTCGACTTTCAGAAACGACATATATACTGTGCCAGTCCGGCCCTGTCTCTTGCGTAGACGTGATTCTCGAATACAGTCTTCCAGAAACTGGTCGCGAACGACGCGAATGCGCAGAGGTCGCTGGAACGCTACTGGAAGAGGACGGAATGCTCTCGAACTAGAGATGCGTATATACAAGGTGTTTACGATCTCAATGCCGTTATGTAAAGTACGTATTGTAATGCTTGTACCACAAAATTTTATTACGAATATCCCAAATTTGAAGTTTCAAAAAAATCGCAACATTTTCTGATAACACAGAGTATGCGGCAACAAGGCTAGAGACAATAACATTTGCTTACGTGAATATCTCCAAAAACACTTGACAGAAACAAGGGCGAATACTGGGCAATGTTGTCGGATTGTGATTTTGCAGTCATACTTTTTTAATTTTTTTCTGTTTAATTATGCGTTAACTAGTGATATGGTACTGGGGTTACAGGTTAGAAATATCATGATCTATCGTTCCTTCAAATGAATGCACTAAGATCGTAAACACCCTGTATAGCGGCGTTTGCAGGCGGACGGAGACACAGACAGTGACCAGAGTTCACAGAGAGACAGCAGCCAGCCGCGATCCGTGGAATACCAGTGGCGCGCGCGAAATAAATGTACTGTGACATAAATTAGTGAAGTGAAGGACAAATATAAATTAGTGTAGTGACTCAGTGACTGTAAATAAATTAGACTGTTAAGTATTAGGTTAGGCGTAGTGTATATAGTTAGTACAAATAAATAGTTAAAACCGTACCAAGTGGTTTCTTGCCCAATCGAACTAAAGACTTGTAACAATACCTTCGGTTGTATCTGGACTGACGGCTGCACCATGGCCTGCGGCTGCAGCGGCTTGTTCTGCGCGGGCAGCGGCTGCACGTGGTTGTGGGGCACCAGGTGCTGTTTGGTGGTGGCGTTCAACGCGCTGACGATCGGCTTCACCATCGGGGGCGGCGGCGGCTGCGCGGGTGGCGCCACCGCCTCCTTCAGCTGCTCCGTGTTGTTGCTCGTCTTCATCGAATCGCTCACGTTGTCCTGCAGGATGCTCTTTATGCTCTGGATCTTGCTCACCTGGAATGATGTGCAATGGATATACGGGATGCTAGCAGAACAAGAGAAACGTCAAGCTTTAACCCCAGACAGCACAATATATTCCTGGAATATCCTTATTTCATCCAAAATAGACTGAGAATATTCAGAACAGAATGTTCTATGGATGTTTTTATCAGTTTCATTCTCATGATGATGTACGAGGAATATTACGTCATGATTATTCCATGAACGTGTCGATCAAAATATTCTGATAATATTCATAAATTAATATTATCTAAAGAATAATCTATGAATATGCCTTTTGGTATGATTCTTAATGTAGGCGTGGCACCGTTACAGATTAGGTTAGGCTTGAGAACTTTGAGGTTAGCTTCATTCGTCACGGTGGCGGTGGTCGGTGGTGCCTGCTTGTGCCTGTGCATTTTTCTCCTGTGAAAATTAGATAGTTATCAGTGTTCTGGAACGTGATTTTCACTTGTTATTTAGTTTACAACTTCATGTAGGAGCGACTAGGGTGAGTGTGACTATTTTGTCTCTGTAAATTATCGACTTTGTAGCACCATGTGGCAACTCTCTTGTTAAGAGTCTAATCTCTATGTTCTAGTTTTACTTGTCGTAGGTACCCTAATTAATATATAATAACAACCACAAACAACACATTTGCGACTATGAATTTCCAGTGTTTATTCTACTAATATCGATTAAAATACAACGACAACATTTTGGTAAAAATCTAGCATTGTAGTTAATGAAGTGTATTTGAATGTACATCGTATGCTTTAAAATAAAACGTTTTTTTTTTATTTTGCAGGATTATACAAGAGAACGATTCCGTGCAATGAAATATGTTTTTTAATGTGTACATTAAACTTATGCAGTTATAAATACAGGTCCCGTGTTCCGTTTTATATATATTTTTTTCGACCCTATAATTAGTGTGTGCTAAATCAATGCTGCCCAAAACACTGTATGAAAATTGGATACTAGGTTATACATATATGTATACTACTCGCGTTAAGTACCTAGGCAGACAACATGACTTACAAATAAATGAAATGAAGTGATAAAAGGTATTAGTTTCTTTCAACATATATTATTCTTCAAAGATATTATTATTATTATTATTATTATTAAAATTACAACAAGAGTTGAGCACAGAGTGCTATAAACTCTACATGCTAGGATAGCTACAAATTACAGTTACAAAGTGTAATAAAATACAACCAAGGCTTAAGAGTAACAAAATAAGAAATTAGACAAAAAAATATTTAAAGACAAATAAACTAGCTCATGCACGCATAAAACGCCAATTGTCATAGCTGTTCTTGAATGAGTTCACTGAGGTACTGTTGACCACATCCGAAGGAAGTTCGTTCCATAAGCTGAACACCCGGTTGCTCAGGAAGTGCTGCCTTATAGTGGATCTGAAGAACTCCTTCTTAAGCTTAAGGTTGTGACCTCTCAAGCGGTTAGTATTGAGGCAAAACAGAGCAGAAAGATCAACGCCGAAAAGTCCATGTAGTGCCCGGTAAGTAATGATTAGATCACCTCGGGTGCGCCTCTCATGGAAGGTATGAAGATCAAACGACTCTAGCCGTTCTTCGTACGATGGACGTCTTGATCCGTAGGGTAGCCTAGTGCAACGACGCTGAAGAGATTCCAGTTGGTCGCGATCACGTTGAAGGACTGGGTACCAGACTGGACCAGCGAATTCAAGTATAGGACGTAGATATGTTTTATACAGGAAAGAAGCTACAGATGGGTCACATCCATGAAACGACTTCTCAATGAGATACAAAAATTTTTTAGCTTTAGAACAGATTTGATTTATGTGTTCAGACCAAGATAGCGAACTAGATATAATCACTCCTAAATCACAGTGATCAGTAGAACTCGGAATAATGTGACCATCTAAGTAGTAATCATACATGGGATTGTTTCTGCCAAGGTGCACAACACAACATTTTGCCGAATTTAGAGGAAGAGACCAATCCCTGGACCATCGAGCCAGTCTGTCAAGGTCAGCTTGCAGGACATGAGACATACTCAAAGGAGTGTTATATATTTTGGTGTCGTCTGCATAAGATGAACAAGTGGATTGCATGAGGGTAGGCAGATCACTGCTATATAAAAGAAAAAGTATAGGACCTAACACGGAGCCCTGCGGGACACCACTTAAAACTGATCTAGGGGATGAAAATGCATTAGATACTCGTACAACGAATTCTCTGTTATTGAGGAAAGCTTTAATCCATAACAACAGATCACCTCTAACACCCAGATGCTCCAATTTCAGCAGTAGCTTCTCGTGGGGAACCTTGTCAAATGCTCTCGAAAAATCTAGATAAATTATGTCAATTGGTGTTCCAATATCAGACAGTTTGCTCCAATCGTTAACACATATTAACAAGTTAGTGATAATAGAGCGCCCAGGAAGAAAACCATGCTGATTGTTGTTAAATAGATTATTAGAAAAAGCAAAAAGGAGCAGCTTGCTGGCAACTATTTTTTCAGCTAATTTCGCAACTATTGGAGTAAGGCTAATCGGACGATAGTTTTTAGCATCGTGTTTGTCACCTTTCTTGAAAAGGGGAGTTATTGATGCACGCCGCCAACAAGATGGAAGATAATGGGATCTGAAGGATGATGTAAATATTAGACTCAGAGGTGTAGCCAATGACGTGGAGCATTTTTTCAAGATGGCTGCCGTGATGCCGTCGTTACCAGGAGAAGTGGAAATTTTTAATTCAGAGATGTGTTGTAGAACATCATTTGTGGTGAACGTAACGTCCGTTAACGATGCATCTATGCGAGGAGAATTTAATTGAGGTGAGATCCCATCAGGTGCGTTACTAACATCTGCAGAAAAAATATCAGCAAGAACTTCGGCTGAAGCAACAGGATCCCCACAAATCGTACCATCAGGTTTTCGTACTGTAGGAATGGATACCTTGGAGTTCAGCGAAGACCTGAGATAATTATATAGTCTCTTCCGGTTTTTAGATTTTACAAGCTGTTTCTCGTACGATGCCTTAGCGGTAGTCAGTATTTTATTAAGATAGTTCGAGAATTCTCTGTGCGTTGTGTAGTCAGTCTGCAACTTTCTCCTAGAATATCTTTGCCACAAGGATTTCTTGTGACGTATCAATCGAGATATGCTTTCACCTATCCAGGGCTTAGTTTGGTTGTACTTGATATTCCTATACGAACTACAATCGCGCATAGCTAGGTTTAGTTTATCAATAAAGATGTCCCACATCCTCTGTGTGTTCTGAGATTCAAAAAGTGCATGCCAGTCAATACCTGACAAAATACGGTTCAACTGAGTAAAATTGATAAGCTTAAGTGTCTTTACCACATTGGAATGCAAATTTGGTATGCTGAATTGTAGTCTGGAAAGGAGCGTACAATGATCGGATTTACCGAAAGGCGGTAGGTAATCAATATCACAAACGAAGCCAGCATCATTGACGAATATGAGGTCTAGTGGGCGAGGAGTCTGTTCACTGCGAAACCTGGTGGGACGATCAATCAGTTGTGTAATGCAGGTATCGCGCATAAGCTCCAAAAAAGGTGTTGAGGGAGAGTTAGTAACAGGTATAACTTTGAGCGGCCATTTTAAATCAGGTAAGTTGAAATCCCCAGTTACATACAAATTATTGGATTTTGCAGAAAGGCCCTCCATGATTTTGCATAAGTCACTATCCGAAGCTGCAGGACGGGGCCTGTATATGCAACCCAGACTAAAGTTGAAATTAGGACATGTTATAGACAAGAAAATGTTGTCAATACCAGGAAGTTTTTCAGAAACGGATAGCACATTAAAATTATGGACAACATTGTTGCTCACATATATGCACACACCTCCATGACCTGGGGTTGTACAAGAGTCGTTGCGGTAGACGCAGTAGCCGGGTATATTGACAGTCATATCAGATATATCAGAATGGAGCCAGGTTTCAGATAAGCAAATGAATGTAGGACTATAGGTGCTAGCAAAAGCTAACAATTCAAGATACTTAGACATAAGGGATTGGACGTTACTGTAGCAGACAGACCACTCTAGAGGAATTAGTTTTTTGAATTGAGCTGATGAGCAGGAAGAGGTACTATTTGCGGAGAGCCACGAACAAACTTGATCGTGATATTTTTATCTCCTGCGATTTGCCTCCGACGTAGCTCATCACGAAGCTGGGTAAGCTCAGACATTTGCTGTGGTGTCTTATCATCCTGCACGAGAAACTCTCGCAAATTCGGATGCGTAAGCAGAGCGCCTTTACGACGGAGAATATTTTTGGCAGTGAGTGGATTTGAGAATGAGACTTTGAGGGGCCTTGGCCGGTTTGCTTGTGGCGTACCTAGTCGGGAAATATTTAAAAGTTGAGCTGTACTCGACGAATCTATGACGTTCAGCATTTCAGTCACAATGTCAACGTCACTAGTATCGCTATTCTCAGCAACATTTTTTATAATTATGTTATGGGACCGCCGAAATCTTTCAATCATCTCACTGTTAGCAGAAATTTGCAGGATACTATTATTAGACGAAGTTGAGGCAGTAGTATTTGCAGCCGCAGCATGAACAGCATCCTGAAGAACACCAATCTTCTGCTCCAAAGTAGACAGGCTAGATGAAATGTCACCCTGAGTGCTACGGAGGGACTGGATATCGTCGACACATGCTTGAATAGAGACGTCATGTTGAGCTATTTTTGTAGCATGTAATTCCAAAAAGGATTTACAATCTGCTACATCACTAGCTAAATTAGATTGAGCGCTTTTAATATCTTTAACATCCTTAGCTATCGAAACGAGTTGAGCCATAATAGCCGAAGTATGGTCAGGTCCTGTCTGATGTGCAGGTGAGCAAGTGGATGCAGAGGATGTGGAACCACTGCGAGTGGAGCGGCCCTGTTTACTGCATAGGGGACAAAGCCACTTCTCATTGCTTTCAGATAAAAAATTAAGGTCATTGACAGTTAAGTTGACACACGCAGCATGAAATGATTTGCGACAGGAGGTACAAGAAATTAATTGGGACGTATTTATTGACTTCGCGCAGGTGGAACAAACTGGCGGCATATTTACTGGAAAGTCGTCTATTGTGTATGTACGAGAGATTGGCAACAGGATAGGTAAAGGAAGACGCGCTTCACTCTCTTGGGTCGATAAGAGAGACTTTTCACACAGATGGGTGGACCACGGAAAGGAAAAAGGTTTATGAACAGAGGAAATGCCAGGATGCGTTACAATATATGTAAATGCAGGTTATCGCCCAACAGTAAAGATACCAAACCAAAACAATATAGCGTGGATGCCAGCAATTTTGATCAAACAGAATTCGCAAATAAACGTAATCACATCTAGTTCAATGACTAAACAGTCTGTGGTTACTTTCCTCGATGTTTACTTTTGATCACTGTTTGTTTTAAATAAATAGTCAAAAAATACTTGCTTTTCAGGATTGCCCTCTGTCGTATGTTGCACTGTGAGTACTACACTTGCGTATGAGAACACTTTCACAATTTTCCAGCAAAGAATACCACTGAAAATCACAAATTTTATTGCGTGAGAATAGCGTGAAATGTTACCAGACTAGGTGACCAAAGACGATATACCAGGAATCTTCCTACAATATTTGATACATCTTAATAGCAATTGTAAAATATTCTGATGGAATAGCTTATGTATGTTTCTTCAAAGATATACCAGGAATCTTCCTACAATATTCCATACATCTTAATAATAATCTTAGAATTTTCTGAGGGAATAACCTATGCACATTTTTTGTATTCCCATTATCACATTCTTGGAATGTTCATCAGATAATCTATATATTCATGGGCTTTTTATGGAATGATACAATATTCCAAAATGGTGATTCTTAGAATGTTCCTAGAATGTATTGTGCTGTCTGGGACGCTAAACGACGCTGGCCTAAAAACCCAAGAACCACAAATTCATTGGACGATGACCGCGAAGGCCTTACACAGAACAAGAGAGTTAATAGGGACCTTTTGCACGGCTCTTTCCAAAATGACAGTAGTAAAACGTTAGCGGTTATTTACTTCATCAAACGATTCTAACGTTACGCTATGTAGAGTGTACAATTTTAACTTTTTGCATACACCTTTATTTCATCATCGTAGCGTAGAATAAGTGAAGTTCGTGTTTTAGGCTTTTTGTGTGTTTTTTTAATTGTTTTTATAGTCTTTGTATTGCAAACGATCAGAATGGCGGAAGCTTTAGGTCCGTATTCATAGTCCTTTCTCAAGTATCCTCAAAGGATACTTGAGGATTATTTAAGGGTTTCTCATGGGACCCTCAAGTGTGGCTTTTCTTGTGTATCTGTTTCCTAGACAACATCTACCAGACGGCGGGTTCATACAGCGACGTTGTCATATTTCAAATATAAGTCAATCTTATTATTTTATGCCTATGCCTACGCATTTTGATGTTTTCTGTTATCTGTTCAGTATTTCTTGTTTTGTGCCGGATATTTTTCCGGATTTGACAGAAACTGACAACAGTGTACTCCAATCATCGAGGTAGAATCCCAAGGAGACGCTATAAGGTTCAATTTCGCATAACAAAAACGGTAGCAGGAGGCGTGGCTAAGTGTGGTGACAATATGGACGCCTCACCAGAGCCGGATTACTTTCTTATGTAAATAATTTTGAAATTTCATTACAATGATTATTTAAATATGAAGTATTGGATTGATTTTTCACTGTAATGCGAAATTCATAGTTAAGTATATGAAAAAAAAGGCTTTGTAGAGACGACATTCATCATCAATTGAATAATACAACTGTATTATTGCTGCGATACGTTACACTTTATTGAGATAAATATTACAAATGCGGTCCTGTACATTGTTATTTTTTTGCATACATATCTATGAAATGTAATTCCTGTCGATTTCTTCTCACCCATGCCATCTCTGCTAGAGCAACTACGATAAGCACATGAAACCATTATTTCCTTTATGAATTCACTAGAATATCACTTAAATATAACTAAAAATCTCGGTAAAAACGCTCAAAAAAGCACACACGAAATTGTCAAAGCAACGTCAGCTGTTTGACATAAGTGTCGAATCAATATGGTCAACCTGGGGTGGAATTCCGTTCTGAATCGAGAAACTCGGTCTCGATAGATGATCAACTCGATAGAATTATAAACCCGGATTCTGTTACTCGATCTGTTTTGGCTTCGAAAATCTTCGGGAATTCGATAGTTGAAATGACACATATGAACTACCTATGACATAATCGTTGTTTTTTTTGTCCTAACCTCAAATATACCCAGAAACTTAATTTTTTCTTTTTTTTTACTTGTGTCATCGGCTTCGACTCCTCTGGTCATTAGCCTCATTATTTTTTTGTTTCCATCTTTGTAATAATAATATTCATAGATATAATAATGTTGCCAATTGTGAGAGAGCATCTATTACAGCAACAGAGAGAACAGCAACACATGATTAATATTCGGAGAAGAATGGAGATTAGAGCAAAAAGCAATCCTTTCAAGCTTCCCGACAATAGGTTTATAGAACTGTTTCGATTAAATAAAAAGTAAATACATGTATATTTATCGAAATTATATAATAACAAACAAAAGGTCCTGTAGGCATATGATTGAGGAAATTCGATCTTTGGTTTAGGAGAGATTTTCAAGAAAGGGCATTGCTCTGGAGGCTAAGTTCTTTGCTACCTTAATTTCTACGCCACAGGTTCATATCAACGATGTAGGTATTGGACAAGAATATACAGCTGGGATGAGTAAACAACCATAGTGAAATAAAAGCTTATTTTCTAGTTACTGCAGCCACTAATATACTCACAATTTCCCTCAAGTTTGAAAAAACTGAAGTACAGAGTTCACTATGAAATTTCAATGTTTGTGTAAAGTAAACACATGTATGACCTCACTCTTGAGAGTCTAAGCATCGAATCGACTACTCTGCAGCTGTCGAGTATAGATATCGAGTTTATTGTCGAATTGTGACAAACGGAATCGCTACTATCGTCTTTGATATCAAACTCGATATCATTTTTAAAACGGAATACCATCCCTGCACCTGCTTTCAGCCACGTTATCGCGCCTCCATGGGATTCTACCTCGATGACTCCAATGTACTCCAAAATTAACCTACAAAATCGCGTTGACTGCAAAGAAATGTCAAGTTAACATGTCATGTTGACATTTCGTTACTTGAGTATTACTCAACAACAGAGCCTTACGTACGCGACCCTCAAGTATTACACGCTGTTGCCGGAGACGCTTAATTTTGTAGCTTTTTTAGAAAATACTATGAAACAAAAACTGATGAAAGAAAACCTGATCCTTTTCTACAATGATGAACCACAAAATAAGTATTGTTGCTATCAAAATCATCACGGTTCTGTTCTCATTGCCGCATAGTGGTTTTAGACCTGGCAATACCGAAAGTAATCATATCGTACCGTATTCTTTCGTAGGTAACTTTATCGGTTATTAGCCGATTCGGTCATTTAAGGAAAACAGCGCATGTCACAAATAGCCGATAACGTCAGGCAACAAAAATAACAGGAGAATGTCCCTGAATTAGGATCGAAAGAGGTGGGTTAAAGGGCATAAGAACAAATGTAACCGTATAGCGGACGGTATAGCCAGGAAGGCTGCTGGACAAAGAATTTTGGGACCATGTGACCTTTCTGTAATGTCGACAACCACAAATGCGGAAATAGCCATAAAAACACTCCCATGCCCAAATCTTGAAACGATGGGAAGAACTACAAGGATGTCGGTTTGCCAAAGAAACCCTTGCAGGTTTCAATATCAAAGCAGCACTTGACGATGACGAGACCAAAACTACGTCTGATAGTAGGATTCCTGACTGGTCATTGTCAACTTAGGAATCCCCTCCGCAGTATGGGGTTAAAAGTGACACATCAATATGTATAATGTATGGAAGCGAAGACGAAACTGTGGAACACGTCATATGCGAGTGCCCAGAGTTATCTTCTATTAGAGAATGTGCGTTCGGCGAGTCTTGGCCTACACCTGCCCACATAACGGAGATGTCTCCTAGTAGTTTGTCCACCTTCCTAAAATTGGCACAGGCATTGGCAATGGGTCCAAAAGGTCCAAAAAGGACCACAATCCGAAGGTGCTCTCTTCCTCCAAAAAAAGAAAAATCGGCAAAATTTTTGGTTCTCAAATAGGACAAAAACTTCTGTGCTGAGTAATTTAGGGGCACAGATTACAAGTCCGACCTTTATTTCGCTTTTTGTTGCGTTTGAAGAAAATCTAAAATTTGGGTTTCCATGCTGATTTGCAGATACACCAAAAATATGTTTGTGAGGATAGAACGCCATCGAATTCAGAGGTAAATGTTCTATGTGGATTGTAAAAGATAGCGAGATAACATCCCACAAACTACATAGTCCTTAGTAATTACTTTAATAAGGAGGGCACTCCGTGAAGTGTAGGTTTAAAAATAATGTTGTTCTCATTCGGCAAGTTCAAGTTTATCATCCATTTTGACTGGGGCGACAGCTTCTTACAAATATTGGGGAAAACAAGTGTTTTTGACCTACCTTTTTGATGGGTTTTGATTTTGGCGACAGCTTCTTGTCATTCTGGTCCTTGTTGGGGCGCTGCATGAAGATGGTCTGTCCGTTGACGGTCAGCTGTCCGTTACGTTTGAGCTGTTCCAGTTGATCCGGCGTCAGATTAACGACGAACGAGGTGGGTTGCTGTTGGGGGCCCGCCCCTGGGGGGCTACCTTGCCCTCCGCCGTCGCTGCCTCCGCTAGGGCTCTGCTGGTGCTGCTGTTGCTGCTGGTGATGATGGTGGTTGCTGCTGTGATGCTGGATCGTCGGCTGGACTGTCTGGACAGGCGGCTGTTGGGACTTCTGGAACGGCTGCACCTGCAAATATCCGCCGGTTGTTCAATCAATCAGTTCAAAGTTCAAAAAATCTGATGGATGATTGAATGCTCCAAGTGGTATCAGAAAGCCATATAACACGTGCAATAGGATATATGAAGCCCAATGCAGCAGGTTTTGATGGCAGGGGCTTCTAAACGGGCAACATTTTCACTGCAATGTGTGGCTATAATGTTGGCAACTATAGCCCGGCCATCACGACAACGTTTAATTGCAGCATATGGCTCGGCAAGATATATCTCGGCAATATTTTCTGCAATAGTATGGCCCACAAACTTGTCCATAGACGAGCTACACAATTGAGCTACAATGGCTGATGAAATTATACACGTATCAGCGACTTATATTGTTTTAAAAGAAAAATTAGGCAAAAAAAGAGGAGACTGTGGATTCGACCTTACCTCAATAGGCGTGAAACTTTAGATAACTTGAGCTTGGGAATGTCTTGATGATAACTTATTCAAAAACTTTTCAAGAATGTCTAAGAGTGACTTTGAATTTCTTTTAAGGACAATTGGACCAAAAATAAAAAGAAATGATACAATCATGTGAAAAGCAATCCCTGTCATGACAAGACAAGCGATAACTCTACGTTTTTAGCAACGGGAGGTTCTTATAGCATCGAAGGTGAACCATTTCACTGGTTTGCCGCCGGCACTACCACTTTTAATCTTTTTTTCTCCTCATTCTTTGCGTATGTTTGCAGGCTTCTAAATTTTTTGTATGCCTCCTCAATTGATATGCCAAATTTTTCAACCCATCCGTCTTTTTTGGCATTTTTGTCTCTATATATGCCGCTTTCCACATTCCACAACTCAGGATGTAAATGTATTTCATTAATAAAGTCCATAATCCTCTCGTTGGTCCAAGTATAAGCCATTTTACCCTCTGAAATTTTCGTCAAAAACAACAACAAACAAAAACCAAAACAGCAATATTGCAGTATTTTCGTTCGCCAAGCGATCGTCCGGCCATGTGCCTGCAACATATTAAAATGTATCGGCAATACCGGGTATATGTGGCTATATGGCCGAGTCATATTTTTTTTAAACATTTTTTTTGTATCTCAAATAGGAAAGCAGTTATCGTCCACCCACACATCGTTGATGTGTTGAAATGTAAATTTATTTATTTGTAAATAGTTCTTTTATAACTGAGCAGCCGCGTAGGCAGAGCCTAAATACCAGAGGGTGCTGCTGTGAGAGGGTTATGTTAGGGGAAGTTTGTTAACGCGGGATTTGAATGAGCCAATACCTCAGGCTCAATAAATACATCTTCTGGCAGTCCATTCCAAGCCTTGGACACCCTGAGAATAAATGTGCGGTTGCACTGCTCGGTTCTTAATGTATGAAGAACGACCGCCTTAGGATGAGATGCCGCGGTCACGCGGGTGCATCTGATAGGAGCGGTGAGCGGCGGAACGATAGAGGATAGCTCAGAGGAGCTGATTCCGTTTGAATATCGGGTAGAAGAGTAAGAGGTCACCAACAACATGCCGGTGAGAAAGTGGCTGGAGGTGGCGCGTTAAGGCCGGATCGCCAATTAGTCGAATTGCCCTTCTCTGGACGGCATCAAGTATAGACAGGGTAGTAGGGGCAGCAGCTCCCCATACATGAGAGCAATACTCCAGGCCAGGTCTTATCTGGGCTTTATATAGCGTGAGGAGGTTACATGGTGAAAAGTACTTTCTGGCTCTAAATAGGCGCCCAAGCTTTTTATCAGCAGCTGTTACAATTGACGCAACGTGTTCGTGTCAGATCAGATTTTCTGTAATGTTGACTTCTAATAGCTTGAATGAGTAACTCCTTGACAGAGCCCGGTTGTTCATTAGAACCTGGTGTTGGCTTGGGCACTTCTTGTTTGATAGCGTACAATACTGGGTCTTGGATGCATTAAATTTAAGCATATTCTTAAGCCCCCAAGCGGTTATGGTATCAAGATCCTTTGAAAGTGAAGCTGCCACTGCCAGTCTTCTGCGTTCCAGTTCGACCACAGAGATCGGTTTATTGCTCATGATGCCTGCATGCAGCGTACTGTTATCCGCAAAACTGTGGATTAGGTTTGTAGTGCTAGAGCTTTTTATTTTATGTATATAAACACTTTAGTGCGCTCTCTACAATGACGCATACTATACGATTTTGATTAAAGAGTAGCAATTTCATTCATTCATCCGAAAACCAATCACAGACGACGTCGTTTCGCTTTTATTAAAGCTCGTCAGTGTGATTTAGATCTCAGACAAATAAATGAAATTACCTGTTAGTGCCTAGCTGGCAAAACTCGTACTAGTAGTAGCAACATATAGATATTGGGAAGCAGTACTTTAAAAAAATATTGGTTCGCCATCTATCCACCAAAGCCGGTACCTGAGCGTTTAATCTGAAGAACCGAGTACTATTTATGTGACCCGTTTAATAGCATCAGGTATAGGAACCTGCGGGATACGACAACCAACAGATTCTTTTTTTGTGACACTGACGAGCTTCAATAAAAGCGAAACGACGTCGTCTGTGATTGGTTTTCGGATAAATGGATGAAATTGCTACCCTTTAATTGAGTTAAGTTGCTTTTTAGCATAAACCGAATGTCGGGAGTGTTAAATGAGTGTTCCACAAAAAAAAAGAAGAGTCTGTTGTCCTATCTCGCAGGTTCCTATACCTGATGCTTTTAAACGGGTCACATAAACAGTACTCGGTTCCTCAGATTAAACGCTCAGGTACCGGCTTTGGTAGATAGATGGCGAACCAATATTTTTTTAAAGTACTGTTTCCCAATATCTATATGTTGCTACTACTATACGATTTTGTATATCGTCAAATGGGAAATGAATAAAGCATCTATCCACCTCTAAAAAATCGCTCACCTTCAACACGGGTTGCGTCTGCGTGTGCGTCTGGTGATGGGAGTTGAAGCTCTGATGCACCGAATGAGCGGGCGAATGCACCGGCGGTTGATGCACCGACTGCATCGCGGCCGCGTGGCTCTGTTGCTGCTGCTGTTGCTGTTGTTGTTGCTGTTGCTGCTGGATGAGGCTCTGCAGCTGGCCCTGGATCTGGGACTGCAGGCTGTGCACCTGCGACTGCGATATCGAATGGATGGGCTGCACCTGGGAGTGCAGGCTCTGGATGGGCTGCGGCTGCACTATCTGCATGGGCTGTTGCAGGGCGTTCACCGTCTGGTGCTGGATGGTCTGCTGTACGGTCTGCGAAGTAAAGAAAATCGAATTAGAATGAGAATAATGTATTTTATTCATGATGAGAGACGTTAAACGAGGGGTTCCATTCCAAAGCTCTTCTTGTCCACTTGACATGATTTTTCACAAAGCGCGAAAAACCTTTTAATGGAAGTACACAAATATGAGGTAACCAAAACTTGACAAGTGGAAACATTATCACAATGGGGTAGTATTTCAGCACTGATTCAAATTTAGTTTTCTTCATGCCGGAGATATTTACAAAAATAAAATGGGTAAGGCGAGTTTTGACATGTTAGCTTGGATAAAGTAAGTTATGAATAAGAAGTGTCATAAGAGTAACATTTATATTAATTTAATGAAAAATCAGGTAAAAAAAAATATTCACTATCCATATTGTGGCCAAAAAAACAATTATTTTTCTGAAAACACTGTCGCAATAATACTACGTCTGCTGTACTCAACAGCAGGGTTGGCCGATATATATCACTTGATATATATCGGATAAATATTATTGAAATATATAGTGATATTTATTCGTTGATATATATCCGGATATTTATTAACTAAGTTAAATACTTAAATAGGTCGGAAACAAAGTTAAACACACTCAGTATATATGCGTTGGTTTCCGATACACAGAGAGAGAATGGTGCAAGAACTCTCTAATCGTTTAGTTTGCTCCGGGATATCCCATTTATTTGATCCGTAAATCCCCTTACTGCGTGTGGTCGCGACAGCCAAATTAAGACAGTCCAAATTAAGAAATCATCTTGGGAATGAAAAAGCTGGAAAACTAGTGTTTATTTGTAAGTATTTAAATCAGAAACCAAAATACAGACTATTCTAAAATTGATATGGTCAGATGAAACTCAACCTTCATCAGATGCCAAAGAATCAGATGCGGATGAGAATGATGATATGTTATCAAGATATCAAGTTTTGTGAATGATGAATATGGATTTATACTTCCTACTAGCTAACCCGACAGACGCTGTCCTGTCTTAGCTATGAATATTGAAATTGAACTTAAATCTGCAATAAATAATAATTACCTATCTGAAGAGCATAGCGATCATTGAAATACTTTTTGATATTCAACATGTTTTGTTTCGTTTTCGGGCCCATAAATAAATAATGATGATTTTGTCAACACAGAACAGGCTACATGATCATGTGGAAAACATGCATTATCAAGATTGATCCCACAAATGTTCAACGACTGTCCTTGCTATTTAGTTATCGTCATGCAAATGCAAGCCGCACTGAAAATTGCAATGCTTAAAGACGAATGGCATGTTGCTTAAAATCATAGGGATGCGTGGAATCAAGACGTCTTCGTTTTTGTATTCCCCTGTATTTTTAATCAATTTTACGTTTTTTCTCTGAACGTATTTCCGACCCAAATTCAGTAGAAAAGTTCACTTAAACATGTGCCTCAAGTCTGGTCTTCAAGATACATGGTGTCAAATTTTGGAAAATATAGAATGTATGAAACTGACCTTAAAAAAATGAATATTGATTTTCAGACGAAACAGATAAAAATCCAACTTTTCTGTCTTTTGATGTCTCCTCGTATCCCACTTTGTTTTGGAGAAAAAAACTAAAAACCACTTCATAGCCCTCGAAAAAGTGGTGCTATGAGATGAAGTGGTTTTTATTTATTTTTTCCAAAACAAAGTGAGTTACGAAGCGACATTAAAAGAATAGAAAAGGTATTTTTATCTGTTTAATCTGAAAAACAGCATTTACTTTTTTCAAAGTTAGAGGCGTACATCTTTTTGCTAATATTCTCGTGGGACTGCCCCCCGACCCCCGACACGCCACTGGAAAGGATAACTATCTTCTGGTCAGTGGTGACTTAGATTCTTAATGCTGTGAAAGACTACAGATTAAAAAAACGGCTCATTAATGTTTAAGTCATTGATAAAAAAACAATTTTATTTCCAATCTTTCACACCCTGTATCTTGAAATCCAGAATCTTCAAGCTACATGTCGATCCATTGTTTATTCAGGGTGACTTCACTTTATTATGGACATTCAGATAGGGACATGAAGCCTTAATATGCTCAATTTTCAGGATACAGGGTGTCAATGTTTCCTTTTATTGTGGTTTTATCTCAATTATCCCGCAATAAAATGGCACAACGTATCTAAAATTATGTATAGGGAATTCAACCACGGTTTTGCTAACATGAATAGAGGCGTGACCTACGGCACATCGAACTCTTTAAATTAAGGAAACTTTTTTCCGTTTTGGAGCATCAACTTGAATATTAAAAACATTGTTTCCCGAATATGTGTTACGAAAAAAAGGTATACTTTGTTTAAGTCCCTAGAGGTAACAGTTTTCGAGATAACCTTTGCTATAATATCCAAGGCAGCCCAATTACTTGTAAAATGTGATCAAAGAATTATCGGTTTTCTGGCACGAATTAATATCAGGTAGGTCAAAAAAACATGTTTCAAATATATCTAGTTTTTAAAATAGGTGGCGTTGAAATTTGAGAATACTTCGTAAATGGTATTTAAAACTATGAGCCTAAGCCTGATATTCATTCGTGCGGAAATACCAATAATTCTTTTGATCGTAATTTACAATTCAGTCGCATTGAAAATTTCAATGAAGATTATCTCGAAAAGAGTTACCTCTAGAGACTCAAATAAATCATACCTTTTGATGCAGCAAACCGGAAAAAAGGTTTGATAATTTAAATCCGTTCAATGTTCCTTGGGTGGCGTCCTCTATTCATGATAGCAAAACGATGGTTGAATTTGGATTTTTCACCTTAAAACCCCCGATGCGTAATTTTATATCGTTGTGCCATTTTATTGCGAAAGAATTGCGAAAAAACGAAAATAAAAGAAAACATTTTGACACCCTGTATCTTGAAAATGAAGCATTGTAAGGCTTCATGTTCCTATCTCAACGTTCATAGAAATGTGGGGTCTATCCCCGGTCAAGCGTTGTCCGTCCATTATACGGACACCCTGCATGAGCTTTTTTTATTTGAATTTGAGTCATAAATATGCCTTTGAAATTACGGTCTATCAATAATTAACACTCTGTATACGCATTTGTTATTATTTATACGACGCACAATTGACGTTTAAACATCTAACACCTAACCGGTATTTTTGACAGCAACGTCATACATGACAACAATAACAAACAAATCACTAACACTACACACCCTCCGTAGTTGTCAAGTTTTCTCACATTTTTTCAAATTTTCTAATGTTCTGAATAATTTTCCTTAGATTTCTTCCCGTAAGAACCTTCTACGAAGTAATAGCAAACTTATAAAAAAAAGATGGATAAAATTGGTAAAGCCGTTCTCACGTGATGCCGTGACCAAGGGAAAAAGGGACTCATTTTTATATATAGAGATTATATGAATGTATTGTTTTGTTTTATGAATCGTTAGAATAGGAATTGTTATTTTTCATGTGGGTTTTTGAGCTTTGTGTTATTCTTTTTTTTTTGGTGTTTTGTTAAAAAATTGATAAACATATCCTTCTAATTACTCTTTTTTAATTTACCATAGAAAAGGGAATAAATATCCAAATTTGATATATATCGGATATACATATATCAATCAATATCCGATATTTTGATATTTATATAAATATCATGATATTTACGAACCCTGCTCAACAGCAAGTCAAATGGCTCTGAATTTAGTCGCTTGATGCGTAATAACCATGTGCACAATCACGCCACACAAATACTGAATTTCTATTGGCCGCCCGGGATAAAGCAAGTTTTGGAATGATATAGGCAATGCATGCTTTTAACATATGATGTGGGAACTTTTGACTTATTTTTAAAGTGGATCATCACATATAAGACATAGACATCGCTAATCATTTTTCATAAAAATGGAGTCAAGTTGATTGACTCAGTACTTCCCACACATAACACTTGCAACCAAATCATCGCCCGCCTGTCGTCAAAAAACATCCAACACAAAAACTAGTAAATAGTTTCCTAAATCTCTCAGTAGGAACTAAAACGACACAATTCAGCTTCAACTGGACGAAACGAAACAATCAGGAACCCCCAAATTGCTTAAAAACGAAGTTTGAACTATTTTTATATTTTTAGATTTTTATTATTGCTGCGCCGCCACTGACACGATTTTTGAAAACCATACGCATTTTTCATCCTTGCCGCGGTAATAATACTGTGTCTAAATTTCATTAAAATTAATTCCATAATTTCCATGTTACTAAATTCAGAACGACCTGAATCAATACCTACCCCTACCAATACCAAATCCCTTGATTTCTGTAATAGCCAAGGCAATGTTCGGATGGACCTAACAAACGTCTATTATGCCGCTAGGTCTTTCTTTCACAGGTCAATGGACACTATTATAAATGGAATAAATTTTTGAGTTTTACAACCCCCCACCCCCTAACCACCCCAATTTCACCCCCACCCAAAAAAAAGTAAAAAATGATCAGAAAACGCCGAAAAACAAAGTTTGAGCTATTTTTACATTTTTAGTTTTTTTATTATTGCAGCGCCGCCACTGACACGATTTTTCCAAAACATGCGCGCTCTCCATCCTCGCCGTGGCAGTAATACTGTGTCAAAATTTCATTAAAATCCATTCGATAATTTTGGCGTTACGCAATAAAGAACGATCTAAAACTAAAACAACACTCGGATGTATACATCACAAATTATTCTAAGTCCGTTGGTTTCTATTATAAGCAAGGCAATGTTCGGATGGACCTAAAAAATTGTATTATGGCGCTATTTCTTTCATTCACAGGTCATTAGAGAGCCCATTATGAATACAAAAAATTTTTCAGTATTACAACCCCCCACCCCCCAACCACCCCAAATTCACCCCCACCCAAAAAAAGTAGAAAATGATCAGGAACCCCTAAAACGTCTAAAAACGAAGTTTGAAGCGTATTTGAAATTTTTCGTTTTTTGCTAATTACTCCGCCCCCTGTATAACAATTTTCAAAATTATAGGAACATTACCTACTACGACCCCACAGCATAACGCTGTTCAAATTTCATCACAATCCATGTAGCGGTTACTGAGATTACGAGGGTAGAAAAACGCGACAGACAGACAGACAGACCGACAGACAGACCGACAGACAGACAGACAGACAGACAGACGGACGGAAATGAGTGACGTGGATTTTCGTTATGTACACATCATAAAACGCCTAAAAAACGTATTATCTCAAAATCGAAAATTTTCGCGATCACAATACTCCCCTCACCTATCGGTGTGGGAAGTAAAAAGTGGATAAGGCGTTTTGGAATGGAACAATACAGAGATATCCATTTAGTGTGTAGTTCTTCAATATCTCGCAAGGTATACCTGATAGAAGAAAATGTTGAATACAAAAGTTGTTTGGTTGGATAAGGCGAATATCCTAAAATCATTTTGGGATATACAGGGTGTTGCGGGAATGCATGATAATGATCAACTTGATATTTTTAAATGGAACCATTATCTTTTTCTACCTTCATTCAGTTTCCCTTACTGATATCTATTTAACCCTAAAATATTTCTGGGATCGGTTGCGACGTTGTCAAGTTATAATTTATTTTCAGTAAATTTTCGGATTTGCAAGGTCACAAGTAACACGTCCAAATTGATGTACTCCTACAAAATTTCTCTGGGGAGCAGAGGGTATAAGGGGTGAAGTAGTTTTTAGTTAAAAAGTAGTCCCCCTTGACAAATCCTTTGACGTGCATCTGAGGTTTTTCTTTCAATCAGTGGTTTTCCATAAATTCGTGGTGGGATGTTTTCAAATGAACACCCTGTATATATTTCCAATGTTTCCAGAAATATTTCACAAAACTATGCTTCTGGAATTATTACAACACTAGGGAGACCCCAAAAATGCACTCTTCGCATCAATGTAGTTACACGTTACAGCCTGTAGTTGAGGATTGGTTTTTGGCCAAGAATATATGCTTAAATAAGGCAAAAATCCAGATTATAGACTTTTCACTGAGCCGTCATGGTTATAACCGACATATCTTTGTGAAATCTCTGGGTTTCTATTTAGACAGCCGCCTAACTTGGGAACAACACATTAATCATTTGTCTATAAGACTTAATAAGAGTATATTTGTAATTCGAAGTTTGGTAAACTGTGTATCCCATAACGTTAAATTACAGGCTTACTATAGCTACTTTTATTCTCTGGTTGATGGAGTTTTACTATGGAGCCATTCCTCACATGCCTCAAGAGTATTCGCATTACAAAGAAAATGCCTTACGAGTAATGTATCATCATGACTATCGGGATTCATGTGTGTTGATACAATCATTAATATGAGAATTTTGACTTTACCAAGTGTATACACAGTTTCTTTACATATTCACACTTTGTAAAATAAATTCATGTTTTTTTAAGAAGCCAATGCTAAGCCGTGAAACCTAAAAATGGAGCGCAGACTCCAAGAGGGCACTGGTGGATGAGGAGGAGAAAATAGTAGGAGCGTACTTAATGTACTCCGCGTTGCAAGAGCATTCTACAGAGCACCAAACAAGTGAGCGTAGACCAGGGGTGCATTTCATGTCCATGTTTTCTCAGAGTGAGTCTGAAGGTAGTGACTGTACAAAAACTTCAGATCCATTCCAGTAGGCAATCCTACTAGAAGAGACTGTTCCATTACCCAATGACTACTCCTCACTCCGTGAGGTGAGCAACCAAAGTGTCCGCGAATCGTGCGTCCTAAGTAAACGAAGCAATCATACCACCTAAGGGTTTAATGAACATATTACTAGCAGACTCACACTGTAGTCTGGCCAGACCCTGCGAATTTGTCCAAGAAGCTCCTGGTATTTGATCTCCTCTTCCTCCTCCTTAAAGACAATATTCGCCCCGACAGGCACCGAGGACCCTTTTTGCGAACATCGTACCAGTAAGGTCGGCACCTCTCATTCTCCACCTATTTTTACTTACATGAACTTTACAATTTTGTATTATTGACTACACCAATTTTTTTTATTGCAGCAAAAAGGAAATAAACATTTCCGAAAGCTCAACTTAAGTTTCGTTTTCTTCACTGACCTAACCACTTGCTGCTACAGCAGCATCATTAACAAAACAAAGCGCCCATGCATACATTTACCCAGCTGTAATAAACATTGCAACATTTATAACATGTTCGTGATTCGAACGTTCTCTTTTCTTCCAGCTAAAGGAGTAGCTAATCGAGAAACGAAAGCGAACTAGTGACATTTATGTTTACAGCTGATCTTTCAAGTTTTTGAGGATATATATTTAATTTAATTACTACTATTCCAACTCATTAGCCATGCACCAAAAAAGAAATTGATATTTGAGTTGAGCATTTCAGTTACGTATTGTATATTACAAAATACTTCTTCAGCCTGTATGTGTACAAACACTATAAATAATTATCGAGAATGCTAATCAAAATATTGAGTTTAGCTCAAAGTCCACTAGCAAGTCTTGAAAAAATGGAGTCAAGTTGATTGACTCATTACTTTCCACTAGTGTCCGACCGAAACTACTTTTTACGGCCGAAACCGAAACCAAATTTCGGCCTCCGTCTCAGTTTCGGCCGAAACCGAAACCGAAACATCAATATAACATCAGTAATTTTTTCGTGGATATAAAAATGAATAACGTTTCAAATAAATTATTTATACTCTTGAAATAAGAAGTTAATCTGAACCAAACATCAACTATTTTATATTTATATTATAATTTGTATCTACTGAATAACATTCCAAACTTTGGTCAATCACACTGTTATCAATTAGCTGCCTTAAAACTAAATTTCTGAAGTACCTACGTGCTAAGTACAACTATTAAGTATTTTTGAAAATAAGAAGTTTTCTCTGAATTTAAGTAACTGTTGTGAGCTTCATTGAGCTACAGCTATTGTTGATTATCAGTATTCATAACTGAACAATTTTAATATTGTAAGCGAGAAACAATAATTTATCAACTTTCTTTGCAAATGGCTTCCTCAGTCTGAATAAATTTGACTAGTAGCAAGTAGTTGTTCAGTGGAAACAGTCGTCGAAGGCAGACGTGAATTTTAGGGGAACCTTTCTCAAAGACAGAAATGGACTGAAATTCTAGTGAGAGTAATATCTGCGTTTCTTTGCAAGCTTGCCTCCGATAAGTAGGCTTCTTAACTTGTGATAAGTTATTGCCATCATCTACCCAGCAAAATGACACTTCTTCGATTGAAGATTAGTGCTCCGAAGGCGTCCGATCGCAGCGCCAAATCCATCGAACTTAGTTTCGGTTTCGGCCGTAGTTTCGGCTGCATGGCAGCCGAAACCGAAACTAAACCGAAACCCGTTTTTTAGCCGAAACTAGGCCGAAACCGAAACCGAATGTTCGGTCGGACACTACTTTCCACGCATAACGGTGATACCATTTTATTATTTCCCCGTCGCATGAAGCTATAGTTCGTGATCCTCTTAATACCAAATGATCGCCCATTTAACCCAAAAACTCTCGTAAATAGTTTCTTGCATCTCTCTCCGTAGAAACTAGGACCACGTTTTTATCCTGCAAGCTTGAACTGAAGATAATGAAACGATTAGGAACCCCCAAATTTCCTTAAAACGAAATTTGAGCTGTTTTTATAAAGGGTTTCCCAATAAGAGCGCTCGACCTTTAAAGTGTAATAAAATCAAAAGCTCAAATGAAATGGACATAATTTAATATTTATTTCAAAACATGTATGGTGACATTATGTTTTAAAAATTATATCAAGTAAATGTCCGCCGCGGCTTTGCCTGGTGAGTCGAATTCTGCTAGTCCAGTTTTTGATGACCTCATTACACAGATGTGGCCTAATCGCAGCAATTTCGCGTCTGATGTTGGCTTTAAGAGCGTCAACAGTCCGTGGTTTATCGGCATAGACAAGAGATTTTAGGAAACCCCAGAGAAAAAAATCCAGCGGAGTTAAATCGCATAATCTGGGCGGCCAGTTGACGTCGCCATTTCGCGATATGACAGACCCCTCGAACTTCTCGTGCAATAATGCCACTGTATCATGTGCAGTATGGCACGTCGCCCCATCTTGTTGAAACTACGTGCTTGTCAGATTCATACCATCCACTATCGGCCACAAAAATGTTCTTATCATCGCTCTATACCGCTCACCGGTGACAGTAAGTGCAACTCCTTCCTCATTTTCGAAAAAATAAGGAGCGATTATCCTCCGGACCATAATGCACACCACACTGTTACTTTTTCGGAATGGAGTGGCACTTGGTGAATCTCCCGCGGGTTTTCGTCGCTCCAAATTCTGCAGTTCTGCTTGTTAACGAAGCCACTCAACCAGAAATGCGCCTCGTCACTAAAGATTATTTTGTTCCCGAAATCAGGGTCACCCTCCAAGTGTTCTAGCGCCCAGTTAGCGAATTCACGCCGCAGTCTATGATCATTGGGCTTTAATTCCTGAGTCAGTTGCACCTTATATGGGTGAAGGTGTAAGTCATAATGCAAAATTCGCCAGGTTGACATCCGCGAAAGTCCAACTTCTTGAGCTCGTCGCGGAATAGACTGTCTCGGATTCTCGTTCACACTTTCTCGGACGGCAGCAATATTTTCAACGGATCTCACTCTTCGTTGACGTACAGGCGTTGGTCGATCTACCACTGAACCACTTTCTTCAAATTTCTGCATTAAACGGCGAATTGAGGACTCGGTAGGACGATCATGGACACCATAAACTCGACGAAGTGCTCGGAACGTTCGCCGAACAGAACATTGGCTTTGGTAATAAATTTTGACGATTTCGACACGTTGTGCAATTGTACACCGCTCCATATTAAATGTCAAGGGTAACTGAATACGCCTGGAAAAGATAACGCATGTGTGACTTTCGACTTTGCAATGCGCTGTTGCCAAAGATCGCGCGTTCTTATTGGGAAACCCTTTATATTTAACTTTTTAGTTATTGCTTTTTTTTATTTTCCTGGTTTTCACCCAAGATGGATGTGATGCTGTTCGGTAAGTGACAGTTCCGCCTTTGTACCTCGTATCTTCTGCATTCTGTTAATATGTGTTTGACTGTAATTGCACAGCCACATTCTTCGCATTCCGGCACTGACTGTCTTAGGTACATGTACGAGGAGGTCAGACGAGTATGTCCTATCCTCATCCTTATTATGACAACTTGTTCCCTTCTGTTGCCTGATGGAGAATTCCATGCTTTCACCCTTCTTTTTATCCGCGTCAGATGGATTTCGCAACCGTTCCATACCTCCTGCCACGACTCCCATATTTTCTCTTTAAACCAACCTTTCAAATCATCTGATCTAATCAATAAATCAAAAAAGTGCAGCCCGGGCTCCGACACACCGGGCTGCTGTTCCATTACCCAATGACTACTCCTCACACCGTGAGGTGAGCAATCACTGGGTCCGCGAATCGTGCGCCCTAAGTAGACGAAGGGACCCAAGGATCACTGCCTTCTGCATTCTGGCGGCTAAGATGTACACCGCCCCACGGCACACCGGTATTTTGCGCAGTGCAGAGAGCAGCGTATTCCTCATTCCACCTAGGGATCCAATGACCATAACCAGCAGACTTACAGTGTAGTCTGGCCAGAGCCTGCGAAGTTGACCGAGCAACTCCTGATATTTGGTCCGCTTTTCCTCCTCCTTAGAGACGATGTTCACCTCGGCAGGCGCCGAAAACTCAATAACGAACATCGTCTTCTGTTGATCTAATTATTATTATTATTCTGATTTGCTAAGTTCATCTCGCATGATAGCGGTAGCAACAGGTGGTGACGGGCTGTGCCAAGTCAACACCCGAACTATTACTGGTCTGAATTTATGAAGGATCTCACAATACTACAGGTCTTCAGGATGACAGATTTTTGGAATATTTTGTGTAACTTTTCATCCAGGCCTAGCTGGTGCAGGTGTGGTGTGAATGTGTTAGGTGTAAGGCCTGGCACCGACATAATTAGGGGGACAATAACAACTTTGTTTTGTTTCCAGAGTCGTTTTACTTCTATGGCTAGGTCTGTGTATTTAGATATCTTCCCAGCGTATGTGGTTTGAATATTCGTATCATTAGGGATAGCAATATCTATTAAATAGGTAACTTTGTCTGCCTTCGACTGAAAAACTATATCTGGTCTATTGGCTGTGATAGTTTTGTCTGTGTGTATTTCGACGTCCCAGTATAGTTTGTATTGATTGTTGTCGAGTACTGATGTCGGTGTATAATTATAATATGGATCTGTGTTTTCGATTAGTTTGTTAGTTGTGGCTAGGGCTTGGTGTATGATTTTGGCTGCAGAGTTATGTCTGGCCGTGTACTCGGTTCCAGCGAGGGTTTTGCATGCACTTGTTATATGATCTATTATTTCCTTCTGTTGTTGGCATTTTCTGCAATTATCGTTGGTTACAGATGGATCTTTAATTGTGTATTTTTTGTAGTTTCTCGTCGCAATTACTTGTTCCTGAACAGCAAGCATAAAACCCTCCGTTTCTGGGAAGAGCTGGCCATCCTGCAGCCAAGTGTATGACTGTTTTTCATTTATATGATATATTATATGATATATTATTATTATTATTATTCGTATTGCGTATTGAGACTCACCTGCTGTTGGATCTGCGGCTGTAGCGACTGTATGGTGTGCTGTACCGCCTGCGGTTGCACGGTCTGCTGTTGCACCGTCTGTATCGTCTGGCTCTGCACGGTCTGTTGCTGGATCGTCTGCACCGATTGTTGCTGGATGGTCTGCACGGTCTGTTGCACGGCCGTCTGTTGATCGATGGACGGTTGCAACACCAGACCTCCGTTCAACCCCAGCAGGCCCTGCAGGATCAGCTGCGACTGCAGGTCCTGGGATAAAGTGACGCCAGTTAATACACCATCAATATAATTATGTATAATGAAATGATAGTATATTATTCAACGATGCGGTAATGACGGTAATAACTCACGCGTTGAAGTTTGCAGCACGACCCGGGAGCGAGTGTTGTAAATCAACAAGTGAGTTTTATTAGAGTTTTTGGACGTCCGTTTCCCGACGTTATTGCACGTTATCGGTTATTTGTGGCATGCGCAGTTCGCCCGAAATAACCGAATCGGCGAATAACCGATAAAGTTGTGCGTTAGCTACGGAAGTTTACGGTACGATATGATTACGTGCGGTATTGCTAGGTCTAAACCACTATGCGGCAATGAGAAAAAAACCATGATGATTTTCATAGCAACAATAATTATTTTGTGGTTTATCATTGTACAAAAGGACCAGGATTTCTTCCGTCAATTTTATTTGACAGTATTATCCAATAAAAGCAACAAAGTTAGGCGTCTCCGGCAACAGCGTGTGATCATCACGGGACTGGACCATGGTAGTGAAATCTGAAATGTCATGCTTCGGGGATCCTTCATTCCTTTTATTCTACTTGTGACCGTGATTCCGACCAAATCGATCATAATGTGAGGTTAAGTTAAAATCAAATAGGTCCAATAATTGTTAATATCAATTGTCAAATAACGCAACGATACACACCAGAGATTTAGGTTTCAAAAACTATACACAAGGCACACACTTATCCGTTATTCGAAACACACTGCGCATGCTCAGAATAATGTTTTAAGGATAACGTCGTCACAATTTTTAGTGGCTCAAAATCTCTCTAATAGCACAGTCGCCTCGCATGTCGCACGGTTGTTATCAGTTGTCATTCCTGTCATGTCATTGTCAGAATGGCCATATTGTTAGAGGATAATGAGCCTTCCATTATACCTCAATGTGACTTCAAACATTATCCAATATAAGCGTGGTCAATAAACTTACCTATCTGACAGTATGTGTACGTGTTTCAATGCTAATAGTAAGGATTTTGTTCTGGAATGTTACAAAATCTGGTATTCTGGTCAGTGAGAGTACATTACGGTATTGTAGTGGAGTAGAGTGGTTCAGTATTTAGAGTAGAGACATTATTTATTTTTGTATTTCTTTTTCTCATTTGGATATTAATACTACATTGTTTTTATGTTACAACATATTTTCAATCATTTGGTTCACAGCACAAAAATCGGAAAAATGAAGGGTACCGGCTGGATTCGAACCAGAGTCTCCGGCATTCTAGGCCGACGCGATACCAACTACCACGTAAGCTTATAGCCGCGACACTCCTCGTTTTTCGTGGGGTAAGCTTTTCGTCAAACTCAACAAAGATTAACCAAACAAGCTCAGTCAATGCTCAGCCGCCGTTCGAGTCTAATCGATATTGCCAGTGGCGTACTCCCGTAATCCAGTGATTTAAATAGTTGTTATTTTTTTTTTGTTGACCTAACTAGGATAGGATTGAAAGTCATTAAGGCTCTTGTATCAGATATGGGATCTAATAATATTCAGTTGTCGAAGATATTAGGAGTCACTGCGGAAAATCCATATTTTTTCCATGAAGATGATAAAATAGTTTATTTATTTGACAGACCGCATCTACTGAAATCAATTCGTAATAATTTAATGAAATATCGATTCGAAATAGATGGAAAAATTGCAAGTTGGGAGTTTATTGAACAGTTCTACACTCATGCTTTGAGAAAATGAAAGTCAATATGCGTCTCAAGTATTTAGCAACACACTAGCCGTGGCACTCAATATTTATATAAGATTTAGACAGCTTCCACAAGATGCAAGAACTACTCAAGATTTTATCGAATGTCGAATTTATTCGACATGTTGAATTCATCAGTTCTCGTGGGAGCAACGCAATTTCAAAACGCGTATACAGGAACGGAAGATCAAAAAAAAGTTTCTTTTGAATTGCTATTCGTTGTTTGAAAAATTGATAGTTTGTGATTGGAAGGGTGAAAATGTAACGAAAATTATAAAATGCATCGAAGGGTGGAAAATAACTATAAATGGTATGATGTATCTTTGGGATAGCTTAAAAGAAAACGGAATGAAATTTTTATTGACTAGAAGAGCACAACAAGACTGCTTAGAAAATTTTTTCGGATCAATCCATCAACAAAATGGGAACTGCATCAATCCCACCACCATTCAGTTCATAAGAAGTGATTGGAATTATCTCCCTCTTGCAGAGTAAGCAAGCATCTTTCCTTCAACATATTTTTACTTTCGTTGTCAAATTATTTAGGTGTATATTTAGTATATTTCCTGTCACTCGGTGTCAACCTGTTAGAAATGAATCAAATAAATAAAGAATAAATAAAAGTACCTGGTTGATGTGCGGATCGTGCTGTAGCAGCAGCCTACCATCCTCGCCGACCGTCAGCTTGAAGCCCCCGCTGGTGCGCTGTACCATCAGCCCGCCATTGTGGCCGATCGCGAAGTTGGGCGCGATGAACGAATTGAACGGCAGACCCGCGGCAGCCGCTGCGGCGGCGGCTGCTTGCGACGTGCTGTTCGAGATCACGCCGCTCTGGAAGTTCTGGTTCAGCACCTGCGACCAAAAAGGAATCATATAACATATACAATATACTATACTCGAATTCGTTCGATCATCAAGGAGGTTACTTGAGAGTTTATAATCTGGTGTGTTTCACTGAGGCTGGACCTCAAAACAACGGCCGGATTTGAAATTGGCACCATCGAACTATTCACCGTACGAGTTTTCGTCCAAATAGGAAGTCAGATAACGATTTTAGATATTTAGAGTGACCTTGAAGATCTGAGGGTCTGAAAATTATTGATCTTTTTCACCTGAGGCTGAAACTCAAAACAACGGCCGGATTTGAAATTGGCACCCTCAAACTATTCACCATACGAGTTTTCGTCCAGATAGTAAGTCAGATAACGATTTTAGATATTTAGGGTGAACTTGAAAAAATTTTGTATGTTCTTTATACCTGAGGCTGAAATTCAAAACAACGGCCGGATTTGAAATTGGGACCCTCAAACTATTCACCATACGAGTTTTCGTCCAGATAGTAAGTCAGATAACGATTTTAGATCTTTAGGGT
Organism: Callosobruchus maculatus; assembly: GCA_951848785.1. NCBI lineage: Eukaryota > Metazoa > Arthropoda > Insecta > Coleoptera > Chrysomelidae > Callosobruchus > Callosobruchus maculatus. The sequence continues at coordinate 704,552 of CATOUR010000009.1, read as the reverse complement.
GAAGTTGAAGATCTTAGGGTCTAAAAATTTTTGATCTTTCTTGCCTTAGGCTGAAACTCAAAAAAATGGCCGGATTCTAACTGGCACCCTCAAACTATACACGATACCAGTTTTCGTTCTGATAGGAACTCAGATAACGATTTTAGATAGGTATTTCACATTTGGGCCACCAATTATTATTGGTGGCATTATTCTTGACAGAACCGCAATCTTGTCAGCTGCCTTTTTAACAGTCACTTTCAGATGGGGGGCTGCGTCTATGAATTCTATGATAAATCCTAGATATTTAATAGACGACTCTACTACTACTTTTACTACCTGAGAGCTTAAGCTTATTGATTTTTAGTGTTTCTAGGACATTTATTGCGTCTATTTTACTGTGTATTGTGATCGTGAAAATTCGATTTTGAGATAATACACTTTTTCGGCGTTTTATGATGCCTACATAATAAAAATTCACGTCACTCATTTCCGTCGGTCTGTTTGTCTGTATGTGTCCCTTGGCGTTTTTCTAGCCTCGTAATCTCAGTAACCGCTGCACGGCTTATGATGAAATTTGGATACCGGTTTGCTATGGAGTCCTAGTATGCAATGATACTATAATTTTGAAAATCGGTGCATTGGCGGCGGTGTAATTAGCAAAAAAACAAAAACATTTAAATATTCCTCAAACTTCGTTTTAGGCGTTTTTGGATTTCCTGATCATTTTCTGATTTTTGGGACGGAGGGGGGGTGTATTTATGATAGGCTGTCCAATGACCTGTGACAGCGAGTCGTAGCGTCATAATACCCATTTTTTGGACCATCCAAACATTACCTTGACTACTAGAGAAACGAAGGGACTTTCTGATACATACATACGAATGTCGTCTTTGAAACAATGGTTTCGGTTTTATGCTGGGTATATCATTTTTATGGCGTAACCATAACATCACTAAAGCTACCAAAAGGTCTCTGGTTCAGTGTCTTGTATTCTCCATATTTTTGTATGCCTCGGAAACTTGAACTGCTAAAAAGCTCGCATAGATGCTTTTGAAATATGGACGTGGAGGAGAATGCTGAGAGTCCCTTATACCGCCCATCGAACTAACTTTTCCACACTGGATGAGCTCGGTAGTCCAAAGAGCCTATCGTCTATTGTGTCGACGAGAATGCTTACATTTTTCGGACATATTCACAGAAGCGATAATATGGAGAAATTTGTAGTTCAGGGTCATGCCTCGAGTGGGCGGCGCCGTAGCCGTTCCCCTACACGCTGGGTGGATACAACGAAACAGTTGCCGAATATGAGTATCAAGACCGCCACTGAACTGACAGTAAATCGCGAACGATGGCGAGCTACAGTGCTCAAAACTATTGATAATATTCGTGTCGTCAATACTCTAGCTCCGACTTAATGCATTTTACGAGTTCACAACATGTCTGTTAAGACATTGTGAGTATTATTTATTTATTTATTTATTTATTTATTTAATACACCACCAACAGTGTTAACCAATTACTGGTGGGTAAGTATAGAAAAATACAAAAAATAGTATAGTAACAGTAACAAACACTAATTAATAGAACACATTTTACACAATTGCTTAATATTAGACAAGTTGGTATTGAATATGTCCAAACTGTCCTGGATACTGTTATAGCAGGAACACATTGAATACAAAGGTGAGTGCAAGAGTATGTTAGTTCGCGGGGTATGGAGGTAGAATGTGAGCGTATTTCTAGTAAAAAATGTCAGAGCGTTAAATTTTATCAGCGATGTGAATCAGGGGCAATCGTGCATATTATGAAGGGCCTTGTAGAGAAAGATTAGCGAATGAGTTTTCCTTCTATTCTCAAGACTGACAAAATCATGTTTCAATAGCAGTCCTTCATGGGGGTCCTCTTAGGTGGGTATGTACCATCCACTTTGTATGATAAAAACTTAAGGAATTTTCGTTGCACCTTCTCCAAAGATTCACACGTGGTTACATAACAGGGATTCCAAATTATCCTTGCGTATTCTAATATAATTATGATGATATTATCGAAAAATACGTAAAAACTGAATAAAAAGATGCTGTACTCAATTTTGTAGAAGACACTATTGAGGCATTGGACGAATCATCAAAACGCTTAGCATTTTTTCTTGATCTCGTCAAAGCCTTCGATACAGTTTCGCATAATATTCTTTTGGAAAAGCTATATAGCATCGGTGTCCGTGGTGTTGCTCTAAATCTCATGAGAAACTATTTAGATAACAGAAGGCAAAGAGTTAAAATAGGTAAGGAGTTCAGCACGCCATCTATAATAAGGACAAGGGTGCCACAAGGAACGGTACTAGGTCCATTACTGTTCCTTATATACATAAATGATGTTACAAAAATTAATAATTTTGATGGGCATACAGTGTGCTATGCTGACGATATGGCAATAATATTTGTAGGAAAATCATGGGATGATGTGAAACTACTAGCTGAAGCAGAACTTCAAAAAATTAACATCTGGCTCCACCATATTTTATTAACCTTGAATGTAAAGAAAACGAAATTTATAGCAATGTCACCAACTATTGAGCTTCAACCAGAAAATTATTCCATAAAGTTTCATCTCCCAAACTGTTGTACTGTACCACAAATTTTATCAACTTGTCTTGTTTTTTAGTTTTCAACTAGTATATTAGGTTTTTTTTTGTAAACATTTAATTAGTACTTTACTCTAAAGAATCTGATTATATTTACCAAAACTTATTGTGCAAGTACATTTCATTTGGGGCACCAGGAAAGAGCATTGCAAGACAGGCAACTATGCCTAGGCAGTATGCAATTTCCGAGTGACCTAAAACATAAAATTGAATTGTAATAGTGTATATTATTATTATTGTACAGCATATGTTTCTGAATAAACTTGGACTTGAATAAAAAAAATCCAAACCTGTACGACAGGCGTGGCAGCGTTGATAGTAGGCTGGGCAGAAGCCGCCGCCGCAGCCGCGGCCATGGCGGCCGAGATCTGGATGTTCTGGATGTTCTTCTTGGAGTCGGACGTCACGTAGTTGGACTGCGCCTGCACGGTGCCGCCCTGCATCTGCATCTGCTGGGGCTGCGGCGTGGTCGGAACCGAGCCGGGGTCGCCCTCGCTTTGCGAAGTGTCGCTCTCGAACTGCAGGTCGTCCTCGTCTCCGCCACCACCTCCGGGACATGATTCGTGGATCTCTGCGAAGGAGAGAGTTGTTATTCACTTTAAATTCTAGAGCTCATCCCAGACAGCACAATATATTCCTGGAACATTCTTATTTCATCCAAAATAGATTGAGAATATTCAGAACATTAACAGAATGTTCTATGGATGTTTCTATTGGTTTCATTCCCATGAGGATCTACGAGGAATATTACGTCATGATTATTCCATGAACATGTCGATCAAAATATTCTGATAATATTCATAAATTAATATTATCTAAAGAATAGTCTATGAATATGCCTTTAGTATGATTCTTAATGTAGGCGTGGCACCGTTACAAGTTAGGTTAGGCTTGAGAACTTTGAGGTTAGCTTCATTCGTCACCGTGGCGGTGGTGGGTGGTGCCTGCTTGTGCTTGTGCATTTTTCTCCTGTGATCATTGGATAGTTATATGTGTTCTAGAACATGATTTTCACTTGTTATTTAGTTTACAACTTCATCTAGGAGCGACTAGGGTGAGTGTAACTATTTTGTCTCTGTAAATTATCGACTTTGTAGCACCATGTGGTAGCAACTCTCTTGTTCAGAGTCTAATCTCTATGTTCTAGACTTACTTGTCGTAGGAACCCTAATTAATATATAATAACCACTAGCAACACATTTGATATATTTGTGACTATGCATTTTCAGTGTTTCTTCTACTAAATTTGATTAAAATACAACGACAACATTTTGGTGAAAATCTAGCATTGTAGTTAATGAAGTGTATTTGAATGTACACCGTATGCTTTAAAATAAAACGGGTTTTTTTTATTTTGCAGGATAATACAGAAGGACGATTCCATGCAATGAAATATGTGCTTTTTAATGTGTACATTAAACTTATGCAATTATAAATACAGGTTCCGTGTTCTGTTTTATATATATTTTTTTTCATCAATCCCTATAATAATTAGTGCGTGCCTAAATCAATGCTGCCCAAAACACTGTATGAAAATTGGATACTAGGTTACATATGTATACTACTCGCGTTTAGTACCTAGGCAGACAACAAGACTTACAAATAAATGAAATAAAGTTAGTGATAAAAGGTATTCGTTTATTTCAACATAAATTCTTCAAAGATATACCAGGAATCTTCCTACAATATTTGATGCACCTTAATAACCATCGTAGAGTATTCTGAGGGAATAACCTATGTTTGTTTCTTCAAAGATATACCAGGAATCTTCCTACAATATTCCATACATCTTAATAATAATCGTAGAATATTCTGAGGGAATAACCTATGCACATTTTTTGGATTCCCATTTTCACATTCCTGGAATGTTCATCAGATAATCTATATATTCATGGACTTTTCATGGAATGATGTTCCAAAATGGTGATTCTTAGAATGTTCCTAGAATATATTGTGCTGTCTGGGCAGGGTGGATAGAGCCAAAGATACCTTAAGTCTACACAATTTCCAGCTGTAGTTTTTAAAGGATCAAATTACATTTATAAAGCGTCAATGGAGAAGTTTCCAAAAAAATAAAATTTGGAAAATTCGTTATTATATGATAGTCTATTGTTTCACTTGAAGAACGTCGAAAAAATCATCTGAATATTCCAAAAAACGGCGGAGTTATTCAATTTTATATTCGCGTAAAGCGACCGCGGAGGTGAAAATCTTTATGACGTCACATGTTATTAACTGTTCGCGGCAGCCACAGTTTGGTCGAGACTCCGCTATGCATACGTTGCGCTGGAGCTGTACAGTATGCGACATTTAGACTTGAGTGGAACGGCGAAGGTGTTTGTTTTGACGGGCAGACGCCAGTATATTTTTGAATTATGGAGGAAGATTACGTTCGTGGTGATTCTTCCTAAAGTCATGATTATGGACTTTTACTTCCCACACCGATAGGTGAGGGGAGTATTGTGATCGTGACAATTTTCGATTTTGAGATAATACGCTTTTTGGGTGTTTTATGATGTCTACATAACGAAAATCCACACAACTCATTTCCGTCAGTCTGTCTGTACGCGTTTTTCTAGCCTCATAATCTCAGTAACCGCTGCATGGATTGTTATGAAATTTGGCAGCGATATGCTGTGGGGTAGTAGTAGGTAATGTTCTTATAAGTTTGAAAATCGGTGCATGGGCGGTGGAGTAATTAGCAAAAACCAAAAATTTTAAATATTCCTCAACTTTGTTTTTAGGCGTTTTAGACGTTCCTGATCATTTTCTACTTTTTTGGATGGGGGTGATATTGGGGTGGTTGGAGGGTGGGGGGTTGTAAAGCTGAAAAATTATTGTATTCATAACAGGCCGTCACCTGTGAAAGAAAGGCCTAGCGTCATAATACACTTTTTTAGGTGCATCCGAACATTACCTTGGCTATTACGGATCGTCGACTTAGAATTTTCTGATGTATACATGCGAGAGTATTGCTTCTGATCATTCTGTATGGCGTAACTAGGAAACTATAGAATTGATTTCAAATAAATTTTCACACAGTATTACTAAAAACATAAAACTCAATTTTTTCTTTTCATAATAGGCTATCCACTGAAATATTTGTTTGGTGTTTTTGTGGTGGTTTTTCTCAGTCTGCTAGGCCTAGGCATATTCTAATAATACGAGTACCAATAAACTGCAGATCGTTTTGTCACCGTCGGCGTCGCCTACCCTACTGAAAACAAGGAATAACAACATGAACGAGGAGGCCGGCGGCGGCGCGGTGGCTTACGGGAGCAGCATCCTCGATAGGGCATACACAGGCTTGCGTTGTGTCGTGTGACGTCACAGTGGCTTCGCGCGGAGGATACGGCAATTCAAACTTTGAAGGACTATAACTTTTCTATTAATGGAGATAATTACAAAATTTTTTCGCCGTTGTTCTCTAACTCTTTAGGACTATCTGATTAACTAAAATTTGAAAAAATGGAAACTTCCTCATTGTAAATTCAAATAGTCAGGTGAATTTTCAAAAGCATATAATGTAGTTTCAAACAATCAATTGTAAATTCTAAAGCCTCGTGTCCACTTGCAAGTAACCTGTGATAGTTTTTGCAGTAGGTATTTGCTTGTTTGTCTACACTATCTTTTAATGGTTCGCAAATTTAATCTAGGAAATTGTTTTCGCACTTTCACTTGGGCTTGATTCTTCTGATTCCGTGTACACTATAGATAAGATGCCGTATGCAAAATCTGTAGCTATTGCGGTAGTTGATATATTCAATTAAAAAAAAGAAAAGAAGAGAAAGATAGTAAAAGGCGGAGAAAATGTTGGGTCAGAAAGTGGATTCAGCGTAGAACTACTCTAGGGATACATCAACTTTAATGACTCAAATAACTCCCAAGTACTCTTATATATTTCGTTGGTCCCTTGTCCACTTTTCTTTTTTTGAATTATTCTCCATTCTTGGTTAACTTGCATTCTCAAATTATGTAGCTTCCTTGAGTTTCCGCTGTAGAAGTATTAAATAAGCCGGCCAATTTTTGTAACGCGTTCTGCTATTTGATTCTGTCCTTAAATTCTGTGTATGTACATTCGATAATTCGGGATATAATTCAAAATTTTCAATCAAAAGACAGGTGTCTTCTGTCGTCCAGTTGAACTTCTCCATATTTGATTTACAACACTCCTTGCTGCAAGACTCTTGAAACAGTATCGGAAATATTTGTGGCAACTTAATTTCCTGAGAGTAACAGTTTACATTTCAAGCTCTCAGGAAGTCGCAAGTCCTGTATGTGCAAGTAATTTTGCTGCAATATTTCTCTAGTGACGTCGTGCACACGCTACGCAAGTGACTTGTGAGTGTAACTCTACCAATTTTATTTGCTAGTGAACACGAGGCTTAACTCACAGGCCAATAGACAGCCTATTATGGATACAACACATTTTTCTGTTTTGCAACCACCCCAATTTCACACCCCAAAAAAAAACAGAAAATGATTAGCAACCCCTAAAACGTCTAAAAACAGCAGCAGCATTATCTACTATGACCACACAGCATATCGCTACCCAAATTTCAGCATAATCCACGCAGCGGTTACATACAGACCGACAGACAGACAGAGCGACGGAAATGAGTGACGTGGATTTCGTTATGTAGATGTATAAGACGCCCAAAAAGCATGTTATCCCAAAATCGAAAATGGTGATCACAATGATAGTCCCCTCACCTATATCGGTGGGGAAGTAAAAAAGTAGAAAACGATCAGCAACCCCTAAAACGCCTAAAAACGGAGTTTAAGGAATATTTGAATTTTTTGTTTTTGCTAATTACTCCGCCGCCCATGGACCGATTTTCAAAATTATAACAACATTACCCACGACGACCCCAATACATATCGCTACCCAAATTTCATCATAATCCATGCAGGGGTTACTGAGATTACGAGGCTAGACAAAACGCGACAGACAGACAGACCGACTGACAGAAATGAGTGACGTGGATTTTCGTTATGTAGACATCACAAGGCGCTCGAAAAGCGTTTTACCCCAAAATCGAAAATTTTCGCGATCACAATACTCCCCTCACCTATCGGTGTGAGATGTGGCAAGTAAAACATTTTACTCACCTATCCCTGACAATTTCATGATGTTCGCTAGATCCAGCTTCTTTTTCACTTTGTGCTTAGGTTTCTTCTTCATCTGCTGTTGCTGGTGATGTTGCTGTTGTTGATGTTGCTGATGAATCACCTGTTGCTGTTGATGTTGCGTATTGTTTACTATCGTTTGCTGTTGAGCAATGTGCGTCGCACTTAGGGGTTGATTGCCCACCTAAACAAGAAACGTTACTCTTCAAATTATGTGGGAAGCTAATTCTCAAGACAAAAGCAAAGCTGATATATGATATATGTATGTCACTCATTAATTCAACTTTTTTTCAAATTTACATATTACATGCTAAATTGGAGTCCCTACCTAGCAAGTAGTAGTAGTAGTAGTAGTAGTAGTAGTAGATTAATTTAGCATAATCGCTACACTATAACTGTTATCAAGAATACAAACTAACTTAGTTCACCGAGTACATTCATAAGATTACGTCACTATAAATTTTGTACATCCAAGAAACACTTTTTCAATCTTGTCTTGAATTCTTTCAAATTGGTACCTGATTTAATACTATTGTCCAATTTATTAAATTCATATAACCCTTTTTGGAACACAGATTTATTTGTGATATTGCTGTTCCAAATTTGTAGATGAAAATCTATATTTCCTCTAGTTGAATAGTTATGATATGGATTGTTTAATTCAATAAAATTTTCCGGCAATAAATGATTTTTTAATCTAAATATGAAAATGAGAACTAGATACAATATAAAATTCTTTATATTCAACCATTGAAGTTCTTTTAACATATAACTTGCCTTTGTGAACTTATTTTTATTCAAAATTATTCTCATCGCTTTACTTTGCAGCACTTGTAATTTTGAATATATGGCTTCATTTGCGGTATATAAAGTAGTTGAACAGTATAATAAATGAGGAAGAATTATAGTGTTGTACACATTTTTTTTAGAATAAACACTGAGGCTTTGGGAAATTCTATAAAAGTAATTTGTCTTTTTTGATATTTTTGAAATAATATAATCAAAGTGGTCTTCAAATTTTAATCTACTATCTACGTATATGCCCAGATATTTGATAGATTTAACTACTTCAATTTTGTCATTATTAACCAAAAGAGTAATTGGTGTTTCGTTTGAATTTTTGTCTATTATAATACATTTTGTTTTGTTAGTATTTTTTTTCAGTTTATTGACGTTCAACCAATTGATAATTTTTCTCATATCATCATTTAGAAGTTCCAACGCAATGTCTAATTTTGTTTTCGATATGTATATTAAAGTATTGTCTGCAAATATTTGAATTTTACAATGCTCCAAAATATCTGGTAAGTCATTTATATATAAAATAAACAATAGTGGACCCAATTTACTTCCCTGTGGTACTCCAACCGAAATATTCTTGACACTTGAAAAAGTGTTTCCTACTTTAGTGATCTGACTCCTATTTATTAAGTAATTTTGGAAAAATGGAAAGAGTCAATCATTCACCTTCGTCTAGATATTTACCTCTCCCTTGAACTTAAAGATAACTTATAGGTTAAGGGTTTTTTTTTCAATCCTCTATTTTTGAACCCATATAGTTTATTTGTGGTTTATTTCAATGCACATGGTCTTTGAGAAATTATAATGATGATACTTACTTGTGTAGTGACGTATGTAGTGCTAGTAGGTGCCAACTGTACCCCATTTGTAAGCACCCTAACCATTGGCTGAGATCTTGGGGGTTGAATTTGCAACAGTTGCTGGCCACTGGGTTGTAGGATCAGACCTTGTGGTGTTGCAGTTGCCGTCTGAACCTAAATTTGAAACCATGTTATATAATGTTTATCTTTATGGAATAATCAATGAATATAGCCATACTTGAGGCAAACTTTACAAAGAAAGCATAAAAAAAAATTGGACTGAAAAGATGTTTTCTAAGCATATTTTTTACTTAATACAGGGTTGGGATAAAGTATGGAACCAAGCAAATAACTTTGGAACGGAAAGAGTGATATTGCTGAAAATTTGCAGGCAAGTGTAGTGACGTCTGGTGCATCCGAAGACATTATGTTAGCTATTAATGTACTCCCGGTTTAACCGGAAGTACCGTCAACTTTTTTAATTTAAATGGGACACCCTGTATATTTTTGCAGATTTTAATTCATCTTTTTTTTTCGAATACGTCCATAGTGGGTTTAGCATTAGTTTCTCCAAAAACCGGAAAGATAAAGCTTCTTTATCATTTCAGGTGTTTAAAATGCTGGTCATTCAAAGTCGGTTTTGGCGATCGCGTGAGAACTCACAAAGAAGTGTGTCAACTTTTAATGATTTACATCCCGACAGGGGTCCTATATCACGTTTGACAGTGACTGAAAAAAAAAAATACAAAAAAAATTACCTCAAACGGGAAGACCGCAGACTGCCTCGGACGAATTTGTGAGACAAATTTTTTAAGAAACAAATACTAAACCCACTATGGACGTATTCGGAAGAAAAAGATGAATTAAAATCTGCAAAAATATACATATACTGTATATAAGATTCAATTACAGTTCTACCAAGAAAGTAGGTCTTCCACCTACAAAACCAGAGTTTGTGCTCCTTTTAGTGATTACAGAACATGGTGAACTGGTACTATGATGCAGTTCAAATTTACACTACAAATATTTTGATCCCTTTTGATAAATATGCTTTAAAAAGTGTGACATGATGAGCTGGAAAAAGAAAATGTTTACCTGGGGTTGCAATTTGGTTGAGGTTTGAGGCCTCAATATGAACTGGACACCAGGCGTTGTCAACATCGGCATCTGGTTCAGGAGGAGAGGTTGTCCTGTAGGCATTAATGTTGTGGTTTGTTGGTGATTTGGTATTACGATTTGGGGGCTGAAACAAAAAAAAAACAAGAGGATAAGTATCTCTGTATTGCTGTAGAAACATAAAAATATGTTTCATAAAAGTACCCATGTACTAAAAAGGCTATAGATATATCATGTTCTGCATGTATGGAACCAGCTTAGTATCTCCAAAAGTATTTATCTAATAAATATGAAATTTGGAATGTGAATTTAGCAGTTTAGCTGTATCTTTTCAAGATGCAGTGCCAGCTTGATTTTGTTTAAATAGCGTCACTATCATAACTGAAATATCAAAGCTTCATTTTTTAAAAACTGTGTATGTAATGAAAACAAGATAATTTTAAATCAATTAAAACATTGCCAAGAAATGTAGAATTTTGGATGAAATGTAAAGAAATTATAAGAGATGTGTATTAAAACTTTTGAGGTTTTTCAGGCGATATATTCAAACAAATGAATACAGATTACAGATGCATAAAGAATAGGTAAGCTAGTTAGGAGAAAGTCGACGGGTTTTGTTTATGGAATAAAATTTTGAATGAGCTCAAGTTTGATTAGAGGTGCATTTTAATAAAAGCAAGTTTTCGCTGAATTTCTAAACATATAAATCTAAGTCCGATCTAGATATAATATAAAGGAGAAACAACAGATGAACCTTCGAATTATAAGCTGATAAGTACAGTATAATAATTACCTTTTTTGTTAACATCATTGAGGAAATAGTTCAGAATAGGGAGTAGGTTGAAGAACTTTCTCAATAACAATAAAACCACAAATCCCTCTTAGTTTAGATTTCGAAACAAAACAAAAATACAGGGGCAGTGATGCCAACTCATTGGACATTAAAATAGCTGAAGCACTGTAGAAAAATAGCTAGAAAATAGCTAGATTTTTTTTAATATCTTATTTATTCCTTTTATATTCATTTTTCACCTTGGAATACTATATGTTTCAAACCTACCGTTCAGAATTAATTCACTATCCACGATTTTATTTTTCAAAATCGAAAAATCGAAAATGTTTTTAAATTTCACTGGTTGCACTTGGGCTGCACTGGATTTCTGTTTTGCATTTCACTGGCAGTTCCAGTGCAAAATTTTTTGAGTGCACTCATTTCAGTGGCATTTCTGCACTCGGAGCGGTCGAACTGAGTGCAAAAATTCCGCACCGATTTCAAAGCGAGTGTCGTGGAAGTGAACCATGACCAAGGGAATGACAGGAGGTCTGATGTGTATTGCACTGGAAGAACCCAGTGCAAAAGTGTTACCCTAGGTGAACTTTTTCAGTATTCTGCACTCGCACGGAGTGCACTAAAATGTGTCCAGTGAAAAACGCTAGGTCGGTGCGGGAAACGAACCTGACAAATGACAAATCGACAACACGCGACTTGACAGTTGTACCACAAAACACTCAAACGAGATTCATAGAGCACGCACAACTGTGACGCACAAACACGAAACGATTGCATTCATAGCTTCGCAGAACAGTTAAAGCATAGATGGTATAGAGGAAGCGCGCAGCAATAATAGAATTGAAATAAAGCAGAAAAGGGAAATAGCTAGATAAAATAGCTAGATAGCTAGATGATATTTTACTAGCTAAACCTTGTTGCGAAATAGCTAGATCTAGCTATAAAATAGCTAAATTGGCATCACTGTACAGGGGACAGGGGACGCCATTTTTTTTCTCCTCTTGATTTAGGTAATTTCAGTGGCTTACCATGGGGTGCCTACTATTCACCCCTCGGGCAAAGAGTAGGTAACTAACCTAGTTACCTACTCTTTGCCTCGGGTTCACCCTTATGGAATGGAGTTATCATATCATGAGTGATCTTGACATTCTTGACCAATCAATTTTAATTTCTTCCCAAACCCTTGCCTTGTATGCCACTGTTCACTGATGGCATCATATTACCAGTTCAATATCTCTGATGGTGACGATTTCCTATATAAAAATGGTTCCCACAAAATTTGACCTTGGGATGATTTATGGATGATTTTAGGGCTGTGAAGTTTGGGTAATGATGCGAAAATGAAAATATCGATGTCGTACAGAGAATTTTGTGCAATTGATTACACCCCTGCTCAATAATTATATAATGATTTTCGATACCGATAGGTAAAAAAAGTCAAAAAGTATCTAAGATAAAAATACTTGATATTAGTGCAGAAGTACAAGTATCGAAGTATCGTTAGCATCCCTACAAAAAAATCATACAAAAGTGGGGACGCGCGTGTAATTGCCGCCAACCTGAGTTATTGTGCTGGTTGTTTATACAGGGTTGGGATAAAGTATGGAACCAAGCAAATAACTTTGGAACGGAAAGAGTGATATTGCTGAAAATTTGCAGGCAAGTGTAGTGACGTCTAATGTATCCGAAGACATTATGTTAGCTATTAATGTACTTCCGGTTTAACCGGAAGTACCGTCAACTTTTTTAATTCAAATGGGACACCCTGTATATTTTTGCAGATTTTAATTCATATTTTTTTTCCGAATACGTCCATAGTGGGTTTAGTATTTGTTTCTTAAAAAATTTGTCTCACAAATTCATCCGTGGCGGTCTGCGGTCTTCCCGTTTGAGGTAATTTTTTTGTATTTCTTATTTTAGTCACCGTCAAATGTGTTATAGGACCCCTGTTGGGACGTAGATCATTAAAAGTTGACACACTTCTTTGTGAGTTCTCACGCGATCGCCAAAACCGACTTTGAATGACCGGCATTTTAAACACCTGAAATGATAAAGAAGCTATATCTTTCCCGTTTCTACAGAAACTAATGCTAAACCCACTATGGACGTATTCGGAAAAAAAGATGAATTAAAATCTGCAAAAATATACAGGGTGTCCCATTTAAATTAAAAAAGTTGACGGTACTTCTGGTTAAACCGGAAGTACATTAATAGCTGACATAATGTCTTCGGATGCACTAGACGTCACTACACTTGCCTGCAAATTTTCAGCAATATCACTCTTTCCGTTCCAAAGTTATTTGCTTGGTTCCATACTTTATCCCAACCCTGTACAAGTGTGATTTGCCAAGATCTCACTTTTATATCACGTAAAACTGGTTGCCTATACATATCTCTCATAAAGGGTGAATTTTGGAATTTTTTGTTCAAAAACGCAACTTTCAAACAAATTAAACAAATCATCAGCTGGTAGCTGGTGTACAGCTGGGATCCATGTTGGGGTCCATCTTATTTTTAATGAATAATCAAAGTGAAAATAACAAACTGTACCCACCTGACGCTGGGCTTGGGCGACTGCTGCTGGGGGCTGGCCGCCGCCGGTTTGGGCAGGATGTTCAGATGGGGCTTCAGCTTGATGACGTTCTGGGGCTGCGGGTGCGCCGCCGCTGCCGTCTGCACGGGCCTGCCCGCGGCCGCCGCCGCTGCCGCCGCCGCCAGCAGGTTGTTGTGGATGATCTGCATGACGGGGAAGGTGGGCGGCGCGGCAGGGGGCGGCGCGGGCTGCGGCGTGGGCGGCTTCAACGACGGCGAAGGGGATTTCAGGCTGGCTGGCGACGAATACGCCGGGGACCCGCATCCGATGTACCCGCCCCCGCCGCCCCCGGGACTCGGGTTCGAGTACGCTGGAGACTGCGAACGATATCGACAAATTAATTAAGTTCATTCGCGGTAACAATCGACTAAAATCGTTTTTAAACTGTTTTCACCTTTTGAATTTACGGAGTAACGCCACTGGCGTAAAGGTCACAAGTCAGAACTTTGAATATTTGCATTGTGGTAGCATGTATAAGTAGTTCAAATGCTCCCTATTTTGTTTATGTTGGCATTGCTCATCAAGTGTCAACACTGTCTTTCTTTCTTATTGTTTTATGTTTTATGATCTCCATCAAGTTTGACGGGATTTGCGGTTTGCGAGGGAAGATGGCTTTGATTTTTGTTAAAAGCTTGACAAGAAAAAAAGCATTTTTCTTAAAATCGGTGAAAGATAGTATAATTTAGGCGAAAGATTGTTGTAGAAAGATGATCAGTGATCGAGAAAATGCAATCTACCCAAACTGTCAAGAATCTTTCGCGTTGAATTTGCGCAGAAACTTGGACCCTTCAGATGAATGGTGATGCTATAAAAAGGATTGTAGTGAAGTTTTCAAAGCTTAGAGATTTAGGTATGTATATTTTCAAATAATTCTACTATAAAATCAGGGGCTTTTTTTGTTGTCTTTTATTTATTTAGTTGACACTGTGAGAAAATCGAAAGAGATCCCATCAGGCGACGGTAGTGCCTGTTTTTTTGCCTGTTCATTAACTGTACGAGTTTATTTTACTGTATATTGTGGCAACTATTTTCGATTATCCGTCCGGACACGAAATTTAGGTCCAAAATTCTGGACATGTCCGGGATTTTCCGGATGAATGATCACATTGGGGGTATTCTACTTCAACTTGTCCTATACAAAATTGCAAATACATTTTTTCAAGGAGTAAAGTAGCCCACAATTCGCAAGTAGCCCATAACTATTTTTGAGTTCTTACATTTTAGTTGATCTCACATTTTGATGTTTGGTGTAATTTATGTAAATGCAGTGGCAGTTCCTGAATTTCTGAAAGGGGGGCGCACAAAATTTTAAATAAAACTATACGAAAATCCTACTGGAGATTTTTAAGACTGCAGTTTCACCTTGCATGTAAT
Source organism: Callosobruchus maculatus (assembly GCA_951848785.1). Lineage (NCBI taxonomy): Eukaryota > Metazoa > Arthropoda > Insecta > Coleoptera > Chrysomelidae > Callosobruchus > Callosobruchus maculatus. The sequence continues at coordinate 689,325 of CATOUR010000009.1, read as the reverse complement.
AAGTTTTCAGTTTTCACAGTTATTTCTTAAAAAAAATTTTTTTAGCTAGTTTCACAAAAAGTCACTTCATAAGAGTGTTTTGCTTATCGCTCATCACAAAGGATTATTTCTTAAGAGTTTTCACTTATCATCTACCTAACCATGAAAAGAAAATTGTCTAGCTTGGGAATCAAGCTCCCAACACCTGTTTGAAACATGTCAGCGCAACCTACTAAACCAAGCAGCGGTCTGCATCAATTTTGTCCAAACACTGTACATTATTATTAGTATGTACTTATTTGCATCTTTGTAATGTTTTTTATTATTATTTAGGCGGCAGTCTGTCTAATGTTATTTATAATTTCCTTAATTTTATTCTATGCTCTAAGCAAATTTGGCCAAAGTTCATCTTATGCAACGCATTCACCTGGTTATCCATTTTAAATATTAGGCTATTAGGTAGAATTGCCAATGTAAACAAAGCCTAGCAACTTGAACAAGAAAAAAAGACTGAGGCTAGTCAGTAGGAGTGGAGTCTGACAGTCTGTTCATATGTCGCTAATAATCTTTTGGTTTTCATTGGTCATTTTCAAAGTCGATTGATGTGTAATTGACCAGTATGAGAGCTAACAACGTGCTATTGACTAATAGGTGCGCTCTCGGTTCACTATTTCACTATCCACGCCTTGGCACCTTCAGTCATTCATGTGACGAGACACTGGTTAAGTTCGAACTTCGAATGCTGTGAGTGCCAGTTTTCATAACCTGAGCACTGTGTGCTGCTTGCAAATCAGGAAACCAATTGTAGATAGAAATAGGTACTAGCACTAGAAATTGAAAGTAAAGAAAGTTTGGTTAGACAGTTCTACCTACAGTCTTTTACTAGAAGCGTTTCCACCAAAATATAGTGGAACATGTAAAACATACTTTCAGAGAACTTTCAGAGGTGAGTCTGAAAATAGTCAAGAGTAGCAGAAGAGCAGGGTCAATGAACAAGATACTAAAATCTGAGAACATAACAACAAAGGCGAAATAAGGATATATAATACATTGTTGATGACAAGCTGGACTTACGGGTGTGAAAATGATAAAAACTATTCAGAACCAATTGGCAGTATACAAACGAAGTTATTTATGACTTACTTAGGTCTTATATAGTTAAAGAGTATGGTAGAAAGTAGATTAATTAAGGATGTTGCTTGGATAGTGCCTGGAGGAAAAAGGAAACAGGGTAGACCTAGAAGAAAATAGGTAGGTGTTTTAGAAGGTTTGAAAGAACAAATTTAGTGTCCGGGTCAAATAGTCTCTATATGTATTAGAAAAGTAAACCTATTATCAGTTGCTAGAGCCTGGTTATGCATGAAAAAAAATGAAGGGTGACTGAACCAAAAGCCCACAATCTGCAGATTCAGTAAGAAAATAGCTGGAGTATGGTTGGAGTAATAATTTATGTCAAATCAATGTAACGTGCATGTTATATTCTTCAAGGTTGGCAACATTTGTACTTGTAACGTGTTAGCAGTTCCACAGATAGCAGTGGAAATGTATAACAAAGCTTTTTGATCATTTAGGCCCTAAATGGCTTGTGAACGTTAATGAAAAATTCTTGTACAACTGTTGACCTTTGTTTCACACAGCGATGCATACGAAGAACCTTAAATATCTCATAAACTCGTTAATTAAAGTTTCTTTATTTCTGTTTCAATTTATAGAAGTTGAAGATCTTACCGGTGCCATATTGGCGACAACTTGAGGCTTCTTGACGAGATTCAGGTTGTTGGAGCCAACCACAGTGCAGTTGGTGCTGAGATTTTCATAGTCGATCTTCTCCTGTTTGATTTGCTGATAGGACGTATTCTTTGGAGATTTACACATTTTTTGCATAGGCTTGTGGGGAGTTTGAGACATTTTTTCACAACACTGACGATATATATGTATATCGAAAATTTAAAGCACACTTGAACGTAAGTACATTTTTAGAATCTCCTTATTCGTGGAATGTAGGGCCATCACAAGCTACCACACAGTCTTTAGTCCTTCTACGGTCATCTTGTAACTTATCCGAACTCGAATAAAGCCATTTTCTCGTTGTACACATCGAAGTAATACACAACTAAGAACAGCATTATTTCACACATACAACTAGATCCATTGTCAATTTGTACATCAGAACGTGATCAGCACAACCGAAACGAGCGATCTTACAACTTAGACGGCGGGTAAACGACGTTTTCTTTCATCCAAACCTGAAACAAACGAAAAGCTCTCAGTATCAAACATAACCTCGAAGAAAAGGACGTATATCTCGCGTAGAGCGCCATCCACAGCGCGAAAAAAACCTCACGTCTCTAGAGCACCGCACCGTCTGTCCGTACGCGTGTCATTTTGACGCGAAACGCCCGGCGACCGTTTGTTTATAAACAATTTCGCAAATTCGCAAACACAAATAATAGATATCATTGTGCCGCCATCTTTTACGGTGAACGATGCGCCTTTTTCTTCTTCCCCCCCACCCCTCGTCGATAGGATAATGGAATGGTCCACCTTGCTTTGATCATTAATTAGGAAATAATCTTTTCATATGTATCGATGGATGATCGATGGGTCCGTATTCGTATCCCTGGGTAACCCCGTAAATTGCGAGGCGATTGCAAACGCCAGAGAGGGCGGGCGCTTATGCCAAATTATGAATTATTATTCAAAAAACAATAGATCAATCAAAAAAGCCATGACGGGTGGGGGCAAAGCGAGACGAGCTAGGGAGGGGGGGAAGGAAATACTACGCCAAAATCCCAAAAGATACCGAAAACAACAATAAACATCGCAATGATTGACATTTGGACAATAACTCGGCGATTATTAATAGTCGGCGTTTTGATTGACGCTCCATAAATATTCGTGTCGGAAAATCAATATAGAAGTAAGGTTACAAAGAATCCCAAGGTAAAAATGCATGCATAGGGTCATGTGAGCTCTGTAGGCGTCCGAAAATGTCGATCCCGTTGAAAAATCGCGATTTTTCCAGCCATTTTCCAACGCGGAACGGCGTCCATGGCCAACCCACACCGATTTCAACATAAAATGAATAAAATTCTACGTACCTTTTAACAATTTTCACTTCATGGGTAAAAACGGGGTCCACTCTGGCGAAAGCAGGGCGTCCGCTCCTCTGATTGGCTGTCGGCGAGCGTCATTTGATACACAAAAAAATAACATTTACTTTGAGGTTAGACCCGACCGCAAACGATTTTCGTCCTTATCCTCCATGAGCATACCGTCGCTTTGGTGCTCGGTTATCTGTATAGCATACAATACACTAATCATTCCATTTGTACCAAAGCAGATTAAAAGCATGTTAGTTCTAGCGTTTGACAGATTGCTGCTTCATGTTTTTGGATCCGTTTCACTTGGCGCTGTGTGGGAAATGGCACGCGTGGTTTAGCGAGCCTCATTTACACTTTGTTTCGCCGTTAATTTCATTTTCGTTGAATTCTCAAGGCTTACGCTGATGAGGTATGATCATGTTGTGGTCATCATGAGCTTTTTGGTATTCCAATGGTTTATTGCATCTGTTGAAATGGAATCGTCGATAATTTCTTGTGACCTAGTTATCTGTCTATCAATACAGCCAAGGGCGTAGATGCATTTTGGGTATTGGAGTGGGGAGGAAGTGGGGATAGACAGGTTTTAGTAGTGGTGGGAAGGTGGAGTGATAATTGATACACCTTGCTGTCTCTGGCGTGCAATATATTACTCATTAATCTTTCACTTTCACTATTATAATATTTGTGAGAGGGTCTGGTCCTCCGGTGTTTGGCCAGATGAATGGTGCATATCCATTTTTTGTTCAACTTCATAAAAAGGGATCTCCAACAAATCCAGACAATTATCACCTACTTTCGTTAATATCTCATGCAAGCAAGGCTCTACCAAAGAGTAGGTATACTCTAGAAGAGTAGGTATACTCTTTGGTTCTACTATATATTTTACAATCTCGTTTGGAGGATTTTATTGGCTGGCAAATTTCTCTATCTCAGGCAGGTTTCGCAAAAGGACGCGGTACGCATGAACAGATCTTAAACTTAAGACAAATTATTGAAAAAGCTAGAGAGCATTATTTTCCAGTTTTTATCTGCCTTGTGGACTATTCTAAGGCGTTTGATAACGTAAAGTGGCCTAAGCTGTGGGAAATCCTTATCTGTATGAGAGTTCCTCACCATACAGCAACTCTATTTGTCTAGCTCGGCTCATGTAAGAATTGATGGTAACCTGTCTGGTCAAACAGCAACCAGAAAAGGAGTTCGTCAGGGATGTCTATTATCTCCGATGTTATTTAACATTTACTTTGAATTTGTGATGAGACAGAGGTATTGGACAACCCAATAAACCAATGTACGTCATAAAGACGTATTATGTACGTAGACTTCTGACGTAGCGTACGTCTTATGTACGTACGGTAGTTCCGTTTGGATATCTTTAAGACGTACATAGTACGTACTTTGTCCACCCTTTTTAACATCTTATGTACGTACTTTTTCGACGTATTTCTGACATAGATATGACATATATAGGACGTAATTTTACTTCATATGGTATTTGTATTAATAGAGGTATATATTTTTTAACATTTTATTTTTTCATATAAAAAACTGGTATAATATATTTAAAAAATAATAATAACTCTAGCTCAAAAAAAAAAATAGGAACCATTCTGGTTTAAATAATATTTTAAATATTTAAATAATATGCTACCTAAAGTTTATCTATTCTTTGCTTTTAGGCGGTCAGTGGCTCTGCGATGCCATGTGGCTATTGCTTCTTCACTTTCCTTTTTGTTTTTTGGAACTCTGGACTCCTCCGCAGCAGCTAAAATTTATTTCATTTTTAGGTACATTTCATCTAAAAGGATTTGTATGGCTTAGGTGAAATCAAATTAAAAGTTTTGACCTGTAAAATTATTCATTAATAAGTTACTTCTAAACTTAAGACTACAATAGGTATGTCTTAATCTGGTTTACGACATACCTAGGACAAGCTTAGCAAATAAAGTGTCGCAAAACTTATTTTTCTGTCTGCGACCCAGCCAGCTATATGTGCTGGTAAGGGAGTCAGTTATTATTGTACGCAGACATCATGAAACTAGTAGCTTTTTTTCCGTGCACTTCAAGAAAGCTAATAAACGCTTTATTGGTTACACTAGCTAGTTAACATACAGTAATAATGTGTTTTAGTTTTAAATTTCTTTAGTTCGTTTTTGTTTCTAGTAGTAATTTTCTTAGGTTATCAAGAACTTTACCACGCGGCCTGCCTAAATTCGTTGGTCACTGGTACTTTCTGAGATTCTATGCATTCCTACCCCTCTTATTAGAGAGTTAAAATAATGTTCAAATTATCCTACGTTTTATACTATGCATTTAATCCACTTACCTGTATATTGGTTAATAGAATTTTCTTTTTTTTATAACCAACGCCACACCAGCAGCACCATAAATTCGGATTTCCGAGAAAGAGAACGAAAATTGCTACTACTGTCACTCTGTCAGTACTCAGTTGTCACCTTTCACTGCTGTCAATACAATGCTGCCAGATTTCAAATTTTTTACCTACTTTGGTTAGTATTCCCCAAGTGTAGGATAAAAAATTTAAAACTTTACTACTTATTTAACTATCACGTCAAGGCAATTGCCCCAATATTCAAAAGTAAACAAAATTACCTCAATAACGATTAAAATTCATCAAAGATTAATATCTATTTCGTTTTGATTTCGTTTCCGAAGTGGGCTGTTTTGGGACAGTCAACCCAACTGACAACACTGCTTACATTACTTTTGCAAAGCCTTCTGTTTTTTACAATGTTACTCTGAAGTCTGAGGTTTTGTGATTTGTAAAATAAGCTAAATTCTGCTGAATGGCTGAATTTTTTTTAACTATCCATAATAATCCATCATTTTTCCCACACTTTTTGGAAGCTCAACAGAAATGAATGACATAACCTATAACGTTAGGGCAGCAAACGGTTTAAAAACATGAATTTTTTGAATGACGGTTTCACGTCCAATTTAAATAGTTTTCATAGTTTTTAGAAGTACCTATGGATTACGCTGCACGCTGCGGCTCTAAGGGGGTGTTGGCTCTTCGCTCTTACCCTCTTGGCCCTTTTTGCAGCAATGGCTAAACGTACCTATGCAAAGAAATCTACAGTATTTATAAAAGATATCCGTCAATAATTTAATATATTTGATATAAGCTTATAAATGAACATTTTTAACAGTTGAATTAACGTTCATGATCATGACAGTTACCTCAAAAAAGGTATAACTATATAGTAAGTTCTTTACGTAGTAGTAATTACGTCTTATGTACGTATATTATGTACGTACCATGTACATCCCAAAATTTACGTACATAATACGTACATTTTATGTCCATGGACGTACGGACGTAAATATGACATAAAATGTACGTCTTATGTATGTACTGTGTTTACTGGGAACTGGAATGGCGGTATAACTATTGGCAGAAGCAGAATATCCAACTTAAAATTTGCTGACGATACAACCCTTATTGCTGCTTCTCAGGGAGAACTAGTAGCTCTATTAAAATTCTTAGAACAACACAGTGCAGCATATGGTCTTGGTATTAACTACAACAAGACCAAGGTTATGATCGTAGATAGAGAGCACGATAATCATCGAGAAATAAAGTCAGTAGGCCGTTTTGACGTAGTTCAAAGTTTTGTGTACCTCGGTTCTTTGATCTACAATTCGGGTAGCTGCGAGAATGAGATTCGACGGCGCATTCAACAGGCACGTGTGGCCATGACAAAGCTTACTAAAATATGGCGTGACCATAACATCACTAAAGCTACCAAAATGTCGCTGTAAAATGTACCACCACAAAATTGCAGAGTATCTGGCATTTAAATTGAGGAACAGAAGCAGGGTTTTTGTTAAGATATGAAAAACAAGATAAGCTATCAACATTATTTCGTGTTGTGCCTAGCCTGCAGAAATTGTAATTTCTGACTACCCCTCTGATGAACCAGAGATGAATCCTTCAAAAAGGAGCGTACCAGAGTCATTACCCGTTAAAATTTGTTCATATGAGACCTATTTAAACACTAATAGCATACAATACCTTTTAAAAATTAAAACAAAAAAAGCTAACGACACGCGGTGTTCCCAAGCGGTCACCCATCCAAGTACTAACCGCGCCCGACGCTGCTTAGCTTCGGCGATCGGACGAGAGCCGGCGTTTTCAGCCGTTACCTGGTAAAATAATTGACTGTGCCCGGTATTCAAGCCTTCTGTTCATAAGATATTAAAAAAGCTTAATCGTTCTCTATTAAAAAAATAGAGTAATGACTGCAAAAAAGCTAACGACACGCGGTGTTCCCAAGCGGTCACCCATCCAAACACTAACCGCGCGTTTTTTTTAAGTCTTATATACAGACCTCAGAGTAACAAGTTGTTACTCTGAGATACAGACCATTTCCTATTCATTTATAGACACCTGAAGATGGTTTAGATTAAAATAAACTGAAACGTAGTGAGGAAAAATGATAGTTTCAATCGTTGACCGCAACCCATGAAAAACAACCATAATCTATAGTTGCGGTCACTAGAAAAATAAACATAAAATTATCTCTATCTCATATTCAATGTATAGAAAATAGTGGCTTAAAATGTAAACGATAGCGATGGACAAAAATAGCATTTATTCATTCAACAAAATAGCTAAATCTACGCGCATAGTTCATTGAAAAGAAAACCACTATACATTTATACTATGAATACGGTTATTACAAAGCACAGCATAGTTTTTTTAATGAACATTAACATTAACAACCAAATTAAGTGAATTAACAATAGTTGCTCTCAATACCTGAATTAAATCATTACAGGTGTTTTTAAACAACAATTTTTAAATTCCAGAACTATCACTACTATCTACCGGCAGTGTTTCTAAATTATCCGGCACGAAAGGGACCAGCACTTGACCTTGAACAGAAATCCGCTCTAGAAGGTCCAGTTAGCGATATCCTATAAATCACCTTACACTACCGCTCACTATGTGCCGCCACTTATGTACTACCTCTAGACACGTGATAAAATACATAGACTATACTCGACTCGGCGATGTAAAGGCAAGATCATACTTCACAGGATCATTTCTGTAGTAGATCTTCGCATACTCTCTACCCAAACGTAGAGTTGTCGCAACCATGATGAGGAGACATAGTCCCGCATCTTGAGCGTGAGGCAGATGATTGTCGAGTCTTTCCAGATTTGACAGTCGTCATCGATGATCGTTCACTCGTTGGTTTTGCCAATGAGAACGGATGTGGGGCAGTCTGAGTGGTTGCGATTTTTATATTAATCCAAACATAATTTTATACGTGGTGCGATACATGGTGTGCTCGCCAGCCGTACGAAATTGCGTATTGCGTCAGCAACGAGATTTTTCGCGCGGGGAATTATTACACGTCGTGCGTCGTGATACCACGCCTGTTTTAATCGCGCTTTAGATATAGGGATGTCCCGAAAATGAAATATATCGATATTTTAATTCGATTCCAGATCGGTCATCACAAGATCGATCTAGAAAAAAAATCGGCAAGAAAGGATCGATCTTATTAAATATCGATATTTGATTTTTTAAAATATCTCTGTTGCTGTATAATTTTCCTTAGGTTCTTCTGCTACTTTACTCTGAAATGTCTAGAAATAAAAATAAGTCACAATAAAAACTATTTCACTATTTTCATATGTTAATGTAAAATAACGTAATACATGGGACATACTTTGCGCTTTAAATGAGTGCTGTTTTCTTCAGCCTTAGTCCCTTCATTTCATTTCCTCTTTCGTTAATTTCATTATCAGGAGATGCTTCGTCTTTCGGATCACGTAAACTCACTTCAGGAATTTCTGAACTGGAAATATAGGCTGAGGACACCGGCTTTTCTAGACTTTGATAGGCTTTGCTTCCTTTTAAGTTTGTAGTGTTACCTGATGTTTTTAAAATAACTAAACACAATCGGCATTTGCTTGAATGCTTATTAATTTTATCCTTGTTAAAGTACCTTCACACTTCACTCTCAACACTCACAAACCGAGATATACTTGTGAAAATTGGAAATAGCCAGGCAACAGACAACTCAATAAAAAAAGCAGAATGCAGCTTTTAAGCAGGCTAATGGCTGAAATGAGGGAATCACCGAGAAACTAGACTATCATCCTGATGATACCTGACCCTGACATAAACAAACATTAGCATAGAGCGCCACGCGCCTTACCTTTTCAATAGGTTCTTTCACATACGGAGAAGTGCGCTACTCTATTCTACTGATTGCTAGATATCGGTTTGCGACTCGCGATCTGCGTAATATAATCGAGCATTCCAGCAAACTAATTAATGTGTAGACGGTGTTAAATCGATCTCCGATTTTAAAATAAAAAGATCGATTGCCCAAAAGATCGCCTAGCAAAAAATAGATCGATTTTAATCGATCTTTGGGGTGAAAAGATCGATCTTGACTTAAAATCGATTCGAATCGTACATCCCTATTTAGATAGAATCGCTAACGATTTTTGTTTAATTTACTTTGTATTCCTTATTTTGAGTTATAGAAGACTGAAATTTGTATACATAATATAATGCCAAATTGTGCAGTTGTAGGTTGTAAAAACCATAGTAAGATGAAAGAGCCAAATGTTAAATTCTATAAGTTCCCGAAAAATTAAAATCTCTCAATGCAGTGGAGTAATGCGTGCCGCCGAAAGGACGAAATTAATATGAAAAATGGTAATCATTTCACAAATTAGCATTAAACATTTATTAAAACTGAAATTTTTATGGTACATCCTCGGAAAATATTCACCTGCCGTATTTTCAATGAATAAATATGCAGAAGAAAGCAATGAATCGTGCCTACTTGAACCATTACAAGTGAAAAACTTAGTTTCGAGTAATCGAAGCTGATGACATGTGCTTTACTCAGTTGTTCTTCAAGAACGTTCTTGTTGACAGCGATATTGTTGGGACAGAGAATGATTCAAATGATATTCATTTTTCCAACTACACTTTACAGAATCCAGATAATGACCTAGATAACTTTATTTCTCAAGAACATGACCTTTTGTGTCAATTGGAAAAAAACTAAAATGCCAGACACGATTTCCAACGAGGGACTGAAATTTAATGTCGGATATATATGGCCTACAGATTCAAAAACGAATATCCTAATCTAGCTTTGGGGGCGCAAACCAAATTTCATTCTTCTAATCGGGCCCCAAACTGGATTAAGTTTCTATCTAGAGTCAGTCTTGTATATCCAAGTGAGGAGATGATTAAAGCAATCCGTTTTGGTTGAGATAGAGTTCGATAAATTCCATGGACAGTCATCTTCTAAATAATGAAACATATTTAAAAAATTATTAGAGATAGACCCCAGTGGAAACCATCAAACAATTTCCTGACAAAATGATTCAGACTCAGACATTTAAACAAAAGGATTAGTTTCGAAAATTGTAGGCGCAAACTTAAAGGAAAAAAAATGACCAAATTTACCAATAAATAATACATTTTTGTAGAAAAAGTCGTTAAATTACCTATTTTACACTTCTCTATAACATAATTGTCAAGTAATTGGCTATTGAACTCCTTTAATCTATAACTTTGAAATTAAAATATAATCCATCATGTGTTATTCCCGCTAGTTCGCCGACAGAAATCTCGTTGCTGACGTAACACCGTGCCGGCGATCGGACGGCTGCATGCGCGTGAGCACAACATAAATGATTTTATATGTTTAGAAGACTCAATACAGTGAAGACACTGAAAACTGAAAACAGGTTCTCACTTGTTCACACATTCACACAACAAATAGAAGTTATGATCTTTTTTCTTTTAGGCTCTTCAGGTTGTTTCATGGTGTAGTAACTCGACTCCCAAAAATCGCGTAGTTATAAAAATACTATTAGGATAAGAACATCGCACGTCTATGTCTAGTATTAAAAAATCGTGAGAATTTGCCATCTATTCGTATAATAGGGAACAAAATCCTGTAATCTGGCAAGGGCAAGGCAACACTGCGTGTTGGCATTTTTAGTTCCTCAATTTTGCTGCATCTGGCCATCTGGGATCTAGGGGTGACGTTATTGCTTCATTTTTGTTTCAGAGATTGTACAGTGGAGAAGGCAATGGGTATTTGAACCAATTTTCTGACATCATCGTACAACAAAAATTGATCTATCAAAGGCACAGAATAATAAATGGACAGAAGGCTTAAATACCAGGTACAGCAAACAATTTTACCAGGTAACGGCCATACCACGCTGAAAACGCCGGCTCTCGTCCGATCGCCGAAGCTAAGCAGCGTCGGGCGCGGTTAGTACTTGGATGGGTGACCGCTTGGGAACACCGCGTGTCGTTAGCTTTTTTGTAGTCGTTACTATTTTTTTAACACAGAACGATTACGCCTGTTTTTTTAATATCTTAAGAACAGAAGGCCTTGATTACCGGGCACAGTCAATTATTTTACCAGGTAACGGCCATACCACGCTGAAAACGCCGGCTCTCGTCCGATCGCCGAAGCTAAGCAGCGTCGGGCGCGGTTAGTACTTGGATGGGTGACCGCTTGGGAACACCGCGTGTCGTTAGCTTTTTTTGTAGTCGTTACTATTTTTTTAACACAGAACGATTACGCCTGTTTTTTTAATATCTTAAGAACAGAAGGCCTTGATTACCGGGCACAGTCAATTATTTTACCAGGTAACGGCCATACCACGCTGAAAACGCCGGCTCTCGTCCGATCGCCGAAGCTAAGCAGCGTCGGGCGCGGTTAGTACTTGGATGGGTGACCGCTTGGGAACACCGCGTGTCGTTAGCTTTTTTTGTAGTCGTTACTATTTTTTTAACACAGAACGATTACGCCTGTTTTTTTAATATCTTAAGAACAGAAGGCCTTGATTACCGGGCACAGTCAATTATTTTACCAGGTAACGGCCATACCACGCTGAAAACGCCGGCTCTCGTCCGATCGCCGAAGCTAAGCAGCGTCGGGCGCGGTTAGTACTTGGATGGGTGACCGCTTGGGAACACCGCGTGTCGTTAGCTTTTTTTGTAGTCGTTACTCTTTTTTTAACCCAGAACGATTACGCCTGTTTTTTTAATATCTTAAGAACAGAAGGCCTTGATTACCGGGCACAGTCAATTATTTTACCAGATAACGGCCATACCACGCTGAAAACGCCGGCTCTCGTCCGATCGCCGAAGCTAAGCAGCGTCGGGCGCGGTTAGTACTTGGATGGGTGACCGCTTGGGAACACCGCGTGTCGTTAGCTTTTTTTGTAGTCGTTACTATTTTTTTAACACAGAACGATTACGCCTGTTTTTTTAATATCTTAAGAACAGAAGGCCTTGATTACCGGGCACAGTCAATTATTTTACCAGGTAACGGCCATACCACGCTGAAAACGCCGGCTCTCGTCCGATCGCCGAAGCTAAGCAGCGTCGGGCGCGGTTAGTACTTGGATGGGTGACCGCTTGGGAACACCGCGTGTCGTTAGCTTTTTTTGTAGTCGTTACTATTTTTTTAACACAGAACGATTACGCCTGTTTTTTTAATATCTTAAGAACAGAAGGCCTTGATTACCGGGCACAGTCAATTATTTTACCAGATAACGGCCATACCACGCTGAAAACGCCGGCTCTCGTCCGATCGCCGAAGCTAAGCAGCGTCGGGCGCGGTTAGTACTTGGATGGGTGACCGCTTGGGAACACCGCGTGTCGTTAGCTTTTTTTGTAGTCGTTACTATTTTTTTAACACAGAACGATTACGCCTGTTTTTTTAATATCTTAAGAACAGAAGGCCTTGATTACCGGGCACAGTCAATTATTTTACCAGGTAACGGCCATACCACGCTGAAAACGCCGGCTCTCGTCCGATCGCCGAAGCTAAGCAGCGTCGGGCGCGGTTAGTACTTGGATGGGTGACCGCTTGGGAACACCGCGTGTCGTTAGGAGCTTGGTTCCACAGAGAATAATTTTGTTAGCCCCAGAGCATAACCCACGTATTATATATATAATTTAAGTGCATACTACTGTAGACAATATTTGAAAATAAATATAAATTGTTGCTAAAAAAAAATTGTTGCTCTCGTCCGATCGCCGAAGCTAAGCAGCGTCGGGCGCGGTTAGTACTTGGATGGGTGACCGCTTGGGAACACCGCGTGTCGTTAGCTTTTTTTGTAGTCGTTACTATTTTTTTAACACAGAACGATTACGCCTGTTTTTTTAATATCTTAAGAACAGAAGGCCTTGATTACCGGGCACAGTCAATTATTTTACCAGATAACGGCCATACCACGCTGAAAACGCCGGCTCTCGTCCGATCGCCGAAGCTAAGCAGCGTCGGGCGCGGTTAGTACTTGGATGGGTGACCGCTTGGGAACACCGCGTGTCGTTAGCTTTTTTTGTAGTCGTTACTATTTTTTTAACACAGAACGATTACGCCTGTTTTTTGATATCTTATGAACAGAAGGCCTTGATTACCGAGCACAGTCAATTATTTTACCAGGTAACGGCCATACCACGCTGAAAACGCCGGCTCTCGTCCGATCGCCGAAGCTAAGCAGCGTCGGGCGCGGTTAGTACTTGGATGGGTGACCGCTTGGGAACACCGCGTGTCGTTAGCTTTTTTTGTAGTCGTTACTATTTTTTTAACACAGAACGATTACGCCTGTTTTTTGATATCTTATGAACAGAAGGCCTTGATTACCGAGCACAGTCAATTATTTTACCAGGTAACGGCCATACCACGCTGAAAACGCTGGCTCTCGTCCGATCGCCGAAGCTAAGCAGCGTCGGGCGCGGTTAGTACTTGGATGGGTGACCGCTTGGGAACACCGCGTGTCGTTAGCTTTTTTTGTAGTCGTTACTATTTTTTTAACACAGAACGATTACGCCTGTTTTTTTAATATCTTAAGAACAGAAGGCCTTGATTACCGGGCACAGTCAATTATTTTACCAGATAACGGCCATACCACGCTGAAAACGCCGGCTCTCGTCCGATCGCCGAAGCTAAGCAGCGTCGGGCGCGGTTAGTACTTGGATGGGTGACCGCTTGGGAACACCGCGTGTCGTTAGCTTTTTTTGTAGTCGTTACTATTTTTTTAACACAGAACGATTACGCCTGTTTTTTGATATCTTATGAACAGAAGGCCTTGATTACCGAGCACAGTCAATTATTTTACCAGGTAACGGCCATACCACGCTGAAAACGCCGGCTCTCGTCCGATCGCCGAAGCTAAGCAGCGTCGGGCGCGGTTAGTACTTGGATGGGTGACCGCTTGGGAACACCGCGTGTCGTTAGCTTTTTTTGTAGTCGTTACTATTTTTTTAACACAGAACGATTACGCCTGTTTTTTGATATCTTATGAACAGAAGGCCTTGATTACCGAGCACAGTCAATTATTTTACCAGGTAACGGCCATACCACGCTGAAAACGCCGGCTCTCGTCCCAGTTCCATCCCGACCGCGATCGGGATCGTAAGCTCAGGGTACGGAAAACCCTCCGGTTACGGTACGGCTATCATATTGCCGATGCGCACCTTCGGCCAGTTTACGTTTTGAAAAATCGGACCGTAAAACGTTTTGTGATAGGACACTTACAAATCGTGGAATACATACTCGTATATGTCACAAAATACTAATAGTGGCACAAATACAGTGATCGGTGCTAATAAAAACGATGGGACCGTCAACGATGGCACACATCCGCAAACGTCCAGCATGACAACTGAAGAAGCTGAAAACTATTTAGAAAATCTCCGTAAGAGATCACAAAAACAAACAGGGCGGGAAAACAACGCCATGGACTTTGCAGAGGAGTTTTCTCAGACTTCTGAAGGAACGATGCTCCACACCACACAAGCTGTAATACATCAACAGTCCGAAGCTGAACATACGGGCATTAAGAGAAAATTGACGCCTACCCCGATGTCACCCACTTTGGACGACGGATTCCAAGTGCCAAAAAAAACATGCGTCCTTTCGGGGAAAATCAAAATCAGAACAACAGCGGTATCAGTAAATAATAGATACCAACCCCTGGAAAATATAGAGATCGCAGACACCCAACCTGTTACAGAATCACCGAAACCTACAGAGAACAGAAGAAACCAACGACAGGAACCCTCGCAGGAACCAAAAAACTACAAGCTTCCACCTATTGTTTTAGCTGGAATGGTCGAAAACAACCAAGACCTTATGAGGGGATTGAAGGAGAAAATAAGTGGTCCATTCTACTTCAAATACACAAAGAATACAACGCTACTGTTCCTTCAAGAGAGTGGCGATTATGAAAACATAAAGTCGGAGCTTACAGGCACAGACGTCGAGTTCCACACCTATACCCCGAAAGGTGATAAACAACATGCTTTCGTAATCAGAGGCTTAGATTATCAGCCAAATCTAGATGACATAAAAAGTGATCTAGAAAAATCCCACGATCTTGAAGTGTTCAACATATACAAAATGAAAACCAAAGGAAGACCACTGTATATGTTGGTAACAAACAATAACATAACACTGAAGTTCCTTAATACAAACGTAAGGTTCCTTCTCAATACCAGAATATACTGGGAACGAAGACAAAATGAGCGTCCGGTAATTCAGTGCAGGCGATGTCAAAGACATGGACATGCAACTGCAAATTGTCAAAGACAACCAAGGTGTCTGAAGTGTGCAGAAGAACACTGGACCAATGCCTGCACTAAAAGTAGAGACACGCCAGCGAAATGTGCTAACTGCTTAGGAGCACATCCAGCTAACTTCTCAGGATGTCCCGAATATAAGAAAAAGGTTGAGGTTGCTGATGAAAAACGATCCTCAGCTAGGCAGCAGCTATTACCAGCTCCGTTACCAACAGCTAACGCTTGGACTCAACGCCAACGCTCAGGACCAACTATCTCCCAAACTCAGAGTTTAACTGATCCGACACAATATCCACCGCTACCCAGCTCGATGAGAAAGGAAGACTCAGAAGCCAACAGACCGACACCACGCCGACAGACTGCCGCCACAGATAGAACAGAAGACGGGATAGCAATATTCACAAACATCTCAGAAGAAGTTGCCAACCTGAACAAAATGGTGAACCTGAAAGGACTGCTAGACGCCTTCAAGGATCTCAACCAACAACTGGCGACTGCTAGAAACTCACAAGAGAAATTCACAACGTTCATACAGTTTGTCCAGGGTCTAGATAAGTATAATATTTAGGATAAACAATATTAACGTGTCATACATCAATATCAATGGTTTTAAAAGCAAAAAAGCCGAATTTGTAAATTTCGTACGGCACCATAGGCTTGATATTGTTGCGGTTGCAGAAACACACTTCAGAGATCGCGACAGTATCAGACTCAAACAATATGACCAAATACGGAAGGATAAACCGATAAATGCTAACCAAATAAGAGCGAAAGCCGGGGGTGGTCTTATAATGTTCATAAAACATGGTATTAGCTACACTGAAGTTACATTTCAGGATATAACTTTCGAATATATTGCAATCAAATTAGATAGCGGACTAGTATTGATGGCGATATATAAGAACGCAAATATCCGAATTAGTGAGAAGGAACTGGACCTCATATTTGGCAAACACAACAAAGCAATCATAATGGGCGACTTTAACTGTAGACATACTCACTGGGGAAATGATAGCAATAATTATAACGGTTTAGTGCTAAACAACTACATTGAAAGTAGAAGTGATGTTGTTCTCTTTTATCCAGATGGCCCGACCCATTTTCCATTTAATGGTAGCACACCTTCAGTGTTAGATATAGCTTTAAACAAAAACGCTGAAAACATGTCAGAAATAAGCATCTTGAATGAGCTGTCTTCCGATCATAGTCCGATATATTTTCAGTTAAAGTATAAGATTAATAAAAGTGAAAAATATATTTGGGATTACCGAAATGCAGATTGGAGATCTTTCAAATATCAACTAGACAAACATATAATTATCAAAAATATTAAGACTCACAAAGATTTGGACGAAGCCACTAAAAATCTCATAGAAGCAATTCAAATAAGTAGAAACAGTAATATAAAAAAGAAAGCCATACAAGAGGATCTCGATAACATATCTCACGCAATTAAAGAAAAAATCAAAATAAGAAACCAGGTAAGAAAGATATGGCAGAAATATCAAAATTCCGAGGACAAAGATTTGTACTTAAAGTTATCTAGGGACATAAATTCAGACATCATAAACGAGCGATCACAAAAATGGGAAAACCGTTTAAAAAGTATATCAAAAGGGGATAAAGATATTTGGAAGATTTCCAAACAGCTTAAAAACTCAGGTAAACAGTTTCAAATTCCCGCCCTTCAGGCCAACGGAAAATTATTCATAACCGACAAAGATAAGGGTGAATGTATCGGTAGAAGTCTGGAGGAAAGATGGACAACATTACCAGATATCACGAACGATCATTATAAAACCACCCAAAAAGTCTGTGAAATTCGAGCAAACAGAAAAATTAGTATTCCGAAGCATGTACTAAAGAAACTTATTGTATCCCCTAAACAGGTAAGGGATGAAATTTTTCGGCTTGCCAATAATAAATCGCCAGGTATTGACGGTTTAGATAAAATAACTATGAAACATCTGTCTAATAAAGCCATTACAGAGTTTACAAATATCATAAACGCTATAATCCGCCTACAACATTATCCGGATTGCTTGAAAAAATCAGTCATATGCCCAATAATAAAACCCAAGAAAAAACCCAGTTTACCTGACTCTTACAGGCCGATTTCCTTATTAAGCAGCATCGCTAAGGTCATAGATCGTTTCATTTTAAATATATTATTGAATGAGGAGGAAAAACTGAAAATTTTACCAAACGAACAATTCGGGTTTCGCTCAGGGCATGGAACAATGGGGCAAGTAGCTAGGGTTCTGCACCACGTAAAAGAAGGATTTAATAATGGTAAAAGCACGGTAATGGCTTTGTTAGATATAGAAAAAGCTTTCGATAAAGTATGGACAGACAAGCTAATAGAGAAATTGACAGACTTCGGCTTTCCCTTATATCTAGTGAACCTGGTCGACTCATATTTATCCTCAAGAAAATTTTCTGTGAGAATTAATAATCAAAATTATGGTAACTTTATTATGAATGCTGGAGTACCTCAAGGGTCCTCACTATCACCCGTACTTTTCACTTTGTATATCGCAGATTTACCAAAATTTGACAAAACCAATACAGCGCTGTATGCCGATGACACATGTATTTACGCCACATCTGTTCAATCTGAGGTGGCGTGCAGACAGGTGGACATACACATCAATAGGAAATTACTGCCATATTTCGAGCAAAACAAAATATCGATCAACCCCGAAAAAACAGAAATCTTGAACTGCACCATAAACTTTGCAAGAAATAAGATTAAAATTTTTCGACCTCTGAGAGTAAGCCACAAGGAAGTCCAAGAAAGCAAAGCAGTCCAATATTTAGGAGTAACGATAGATAAAAGATTGACGTTCCAGAAACACATTGCTAAACTTCGAATTAAAGCTAACATTATGTTAAAGACCCTTTATCCGCTAATATGCCCAACGAGTAAACTGAACACATCGATCAAGCTTCTTATATATAAACAGGTCATAAGGCCTGTACTGCTTTATGGATGTGAGGTCTACAGTTCTGCATCAGAAACACAACTGGGCTTCCTTCAGTCACTTGAAAATAAATTCTTGAGGATAGTCATGAGTGCGGCCCGAAGGGAAACAAACGAACAGATAATGCGAAATCTGAAACGCTACGATAATAGATTTCAAAATATTCTTCAGGTGATAAAACAACACACCACTAA
Organism: Callosobruchus maculatus; assembly: GCA_951848785.1. Taxonomy (NCBI): domain Eukaryota; kingdom Metazoa; phylum Arthropoda; class Insecta; order Coleoptera; family Chrysomelidae; genus Callosobruchus; species Callosobruchus maculatus. The sequence goes on along the minus strand of CATOUR010000009.1, from coordinate 670,451 downwards.
ATTCTATCATCACACAATACAGAAAAGTCAACTCAACTTGAACATTGCACAATCACACCTGGATGGAAAAATCAGAAAACATGGACTGATTTATCGGTATATCCTCTCATAAAATGTTTTTGGTTGTAATTAGTGCAACCTATTGTAAATATGTATATATGTGAATAATTTCACACCAAGTTTCAACTATTAGATGCAGGTTTTTGCTATATTTCCTGTAAATTCATCTAACAACCAAACCCCGGACAAAGTGTATGAATAGTGAATTTTTTGGACTGAATGTCTTAACTATTTTGACAAGTGTTGTTTAGTGGAGACAACATAAAAATTACAAAAGCACAGCCTTATTATACATTTACGCCTAACACCAGGCAACTCTGTGGGTAAAATCGAGTGTGGGCTTGGATCCACAGAGAATAATTTTGTTAGCCCCAGGGCATAACCCACGTATTATATATATAATTTAAGTGCATACTACTGTAGACAATATTTGAAAATAAATATAAATTGTTGCTAAAAAAATTGTTGCTCTCGTCCGATCGCCGAAGCTAAGCAGCGTCGGGCGCGGTTAGTACTTGGATGGGTGACCGCTTGGGAACACCGCGTGTCGTTAGCTTTTTTTTACTCATTCTACTATTTGTGTTAGCCTCCTCAGGCTATCTTTTTTTTCAGCTTTTTTCTGCTTTCATTGATCATTTAAGCTGAGCGTGTTAACTTTTTTCTTTCTGAATATCTTTTCCTTTTTTGTTTTGTGAGTAGGAAATAATTTTAAATGCGCTTTGAACCGAGTAATTTCACCAGGTAGTTTAATAAATTAATTGTAGTTACCTTCAAACATTTTTATTCGGTATTATAAAACTGGTAATCTTAATTCTTACAAAATATAGAATTATGTACAGTAAAAAAAGGGCCTATAGTTGTAAGGTAGACAATATCTCTATTGTAAGCTAATTTTTTTTTGATACGATGTAACTAAATATAAACTTCGAAACACCTCTACCCGATTGCACCAAATACATAAATCTTATCTCAATTTGAAAGGACCAAATCCGATGGAGATAAGGAGGGTACAATTTTTTCTTGTTATAGGAAGCCTTCAAACCACTGTCTCATTCCGAACAAAATACAGTCACTAAATCCCAATTTTCTGAGAGGTAAAGATCCACCAGGAGCCAAAGTAAAGGGTTTTTCAATCAGAACGGGTCGACCTTAGCAGGCTGTGGCGGCCACGTTGCTTTGACAGCGTCTGTCAAATCTGGTTGTTTATTATTAGTCACTCATGCCAAATCACCATGACAAGTTACACAATTGAGCAGCGTGTATAAACGATGAAAATCTGTTATCAAAATGAGTGTTCACTGGTTCAAACGCATTGCGCCCATTCTACGGAAGACGCGGTGGTCCTTCAAAGTCGACTCTGCCACGTTCGGTTGCGAAATTTGAGACAACCGATTCAGTCAACAATTAACTACCCGTACGCCAAAGGAGTTCCAGATCAGAGCATCGCCGTTGTCGGTGAAAGCGTCCAGGAGAACAGTCAATACCTCACAGTGCACAAGAACTCTGTACAGTAGACTCTGCTTATCACGGACCCTGCTATAAGGGACATCCGGCTATAACGGACTTATCTCGTGGTCCATTGAAAATCCTATGCGTGGCCTATAGAAGCATTTCTGTTATAACAGACTCTCTATAACAGACACTCCAGTTATAACAGACATATTTTTCCGACGCGAACTGGTTATAACCGGATATAACGGACTCGAAGATGATTTGTTGTAGGATGAACAAAGCAGTGGTAGTGGAAGTGATTCGGAACCCGAAAACTCGATTTCAGATCGCAGTGGGGCAACTTGAGCAATGAAACTTATGCTTCGATAGTTAGAGTCGCTCGAAAGTGTTACTGATAATATTTATAATGTCGGGTTACAAGTTTATAACTTTTTAGACCGTCAAAAACCAGTTGCAAAAAGGCAAACAACAATTACTGAGTGTTTGTGGAGTTTTTAATTTAGGGCATTGTTTATATATTTTCAGAATCTATACTTACTGCTATGTCCGTTTGAAACTTTTTCACAGTTTATATGACCGTGTATTTCAGTTATTAAAAGTCTTTTAGAAACTTTTTTTTTATTTACTCGTATAACAGACACCGGTTATAACGACTCAAATAAGGTTCCCTAGAGGGTCCGTTATAAGCGGAGTCTACTGTATTTCGCAGACTTCAACCTGGCGAATTTTGCGCTATGATTTAGGCCTACATCCATACAAAATCCAAATTACAGAAGAACTCAAAGATGATGACCATAGACAACGCCGTTTGTTCGCTGACTGGGCTTCAGGGCATTTGGAAGAAGACCCCAATTTCGGCCGAAAAATCATCTTTACCCAGGAGTTCAAACATGATGACCATAGACAACATCGTGTGTTCGCTTCGAAGCGTTTGGAAGAAGACCCCAATTTCGCCCGAAAAATCATCTTTAGTGACGAGGCGCATTTTTGGGTGAATGGCTACGTGAACAAACAGAATTGCCGTATTTGGGACGTACCTGACCCACATGACATTTACCAGGTAAAAATGCATCCACAAAAAGTAACTTTTTGGTGGGCCGGCGGCGTTATTGGCCCGTACTTTTTCTAAAACAACGTTGGTGAAGCCATGACCGTCACTAGCGAGCAATATAGAGCGACGATAACTGATTTCCTTTGGCCCAAGTTGGACGACATGTGGTTCCAGCAGGATGGCGCTATCAGCCACACAGCGGACACGACTTTGAACCTTCTGCATGAACGATTTGACGGGTTATCTCACGCAGAGGTGATGTGAATTGGCCACCAAGATCGTGCGATTTGACCCCACCAGACTTTTTCTTGTGGGGTTTTTTGAAGTCAAAACTTTATGACAGTAAGCCGAAAACTACCAATGGGCTTAAAGTCAATATAATCCAGGCCATGGCTCAAATTCAGCCAGATTTATACAGCAGTCATTCAAAATTGGACCACCCGGATCCGTGCCCTCGTGAGAAGCCACGGCGTACTTATGAACGATGTAATATTCCACAGGTAATAGCATACATGGGCCTTTCAAATAGAAACAAAAATTCTTTGATACCTCACACACAGCTTGTTTTATTTCATTTCAACATGGACCCGTCCTTAATGAAAAACACTTTATATGAAATATCAATGTGTTTAGAGCACCAAAAAGATACCGACAAAAGCTTGGGCATCATAGTCATAGCAAACTACGAGATGGCACCTTATAGATATTTCATAAACCCTGCATAATGGGGTATTTCCCGAACAAAATTTTATGACGGATTATTGATGTTACGTCCCCAAAAATCATGTAACTAATATTTTTACTTTTTACTGTGAACGCGAAGTGGCTTAAAAGCACCTGCAAAGTTCAAACATAAAATTTCGCGCCAAAGCTGCGACGTAATAAATCTAAGCGTGACGTAATAAGTCTTTCATGGAGCTATCCTCAGAATGTGACTCTACTTTGTCATATCACCTCCTTTTCTCCATCTACAGACATAACCCCCGCTTCGTATTGATATTGACAGATGTTTATTTACATCATTTCATGATCTATCTTGGTTAAATGAGACACCGTGACAGTCGTAATACCAGGGGAGGTTATGTATGCATGACACTAGTGACAGGCTGTTAAAGAAGAGTGTTGCCGAATGACGAGTAAAATTGTGAAAAGTAACTATGAAACATTCTCAGAGTAAACTGCTAATTACATAACAATGCAAAAAATGGAATAGCTGTGCAATATAACATTTATAGTCTACAAAAAGAGGGTAAATAAACATAGTTTACATCCTTTTTGGAAAAACTATGCAAAATATTAACAACGTGACAACCTTGAATCTACGCTCAATTCAAATTAAAATAGTCACATCCTATCTACATCCGGCATAAAAATGACTTTTGATTGGTTGATTTCTTAGACGGGAGGTTTAAGAGATTTAAATGAGCTCTTTTCAAAGGGATGATTTTCAAAGTCTATCTTTACTCCAAGTGGGCAGAAAAAAATTGAGCAGACACTGTCATCATTACAAATTAGATACAAGCAATCCATTTCAGCCATTAAACAGGCAATATTAGCAAGTTGGAAAATACCCCATTGACAAAACAATGACAGTCAACATACACTAGATAGACCACGCTTGACGTCCAAGACATGCATACAAAATAGGTACTTTTATTGTATTTCTGTTTACAATGGTCAGAGACTGTGGTGATAGAGAATGCACGAAACCAAGCGCACAGCACTTGGTGAATTCGCGATGTGACCTTACAACTAGACCCGAAAAAGATAAATCCTACATAACGATCGAGACCGCGGTTTCATCTACGAGCACTCCATCGTGGCCCAAGAGTTGGAGTTTTCGTTGAAGGTGGGCATATCGACGGGCGCCGAAGCCGGTCCCGCGGAGGCGGCGTTTTCGCAATCCGCGGCGTTACTCGTTGACATACCGGGGCCCCCGTTTTGTTCGCTTACTGGCACCGCTTCCTGCGCGTTGGTCTCCTCCCAGTTGATCTTGAACCGGGTCACACGAGGTTCGGACGCCAGGATGTTCCTCATCACCTGAAATTGGACATCAGTTATTAATGTATTGTGTAAGACTTTCGCGGCCATGATCCGATGAACTGTTGGTTCTTGGGCTGTTCGGCCATGGTCGACTCTGAAACTGGCTTCTCTCGGAACACGCCGAACAGGTGACATCAGCGTCTGAGGATGCCGACCACTCGTTTTGGCGAAACGTCAAGCAGCGAAGCGTGCCGACCATAGGCGTAGTTAAGTCCCTAAATCTGGGGGGGGGGCTTAAGTCCCTGGATCTGACGGGCTCAAGTTTCCGCCCTAGATACAAAGATTTAACAGAACGAATTATTTTAGTATTTTTGGGGGGACTAATTTCATTCTTGGGGGGGATAAGCCCACCCGAGCCCCCACCTAACTACGCCTATGGTGCCGACGCCGGCCGAACCGCCCAAAGAACCATTGATGATTGTACAGGGTGTCCCAGAAAGACGGTCCCATAGAAGAACCCCCATCTCACTGAGTCAAAATATTGCGAATAAACACAACATACCTATATACCAAGTTGCACCGTTTGACCGTGAGAGGGCTTCAAAGTCAAGAATAATTTTTCAATTTTTGTTGATAACTTCACAACGACATTGCGATTTGAATGAAATTTGGTAAACGTGTAACACCATAAAAATGCCACATTTTAATACTTTTAACTCTAACACTATGGTGTTTTAGCATGGTGAACCGATGTCTTCGCCACTTACATTGACCACTATTTTTCTTATTTTTAGTGCTTTCGGTTTGAAATTTTTCCACAACAAAGATACGTCATTGACAACTATTTTTTGACTCTTAGTAAATTTTCGTATCTGTCACGGTTTAACAGTTAAAAATAATTCTGTGATACTTCAGTAGTAGCGCACTGGTCTATTTTATCCGGAATTTAATTGATTGCATTTTGTTAGTCTTTCGCTTGTAAAATTATCGTTATCAGGGTAAATCAGTTATGCTTCTAAATGTGTCGGTTCGGTACTTTTTCGCACAAATTGACAGTAAATAAATTGAAAAAATGTTATTGATATTTCGCAATTTCGACAAACATTAGATATCAAAAATTGAACGGATAGTAAATTCATTAATGTCAAACTGTACCAAATCAATCTACAAGCAAATCGCAGATGAAGAGTAACAATTTTTGTGATCGGGTTATGAGATCGTGTAAAACCGTTAAATGTATTGACCAAACAAATGTAGGACTAGAGCAATTAGGATTATTTTTAACTGTTAAACCGTGACAGATACGAAAATTTACTAAGAGTCAAAAAATATTTGTCAATGATGTATCTTTGTTGTGGAAAAATTTCAAACCGAAAGCACTAAAAATAAGAAAAATAGTGGTTAATGTAAGTGGCGAAGACATCGGTTCACCATTCCAAAACACCATAGTGTTAGAGTTAAAAGTATTAAAATGTGGCATTTTTATGGTGTTACACGTTTACCAAATTTCATTCAAATCGCAAATGTCGTTGTGAAGTTATCAACAAAAATTGAAAAATTATTCTTGACTTTGAAGCCCTCTCACGGTCAAACGGTGCAACTTGGTATATAGGTATGTTGTGTTTATTCGCAATATTTTGACTCAGTGAAATGGGGGTTCTTCTATGGGACCGTCTTTCTGGGACACCCTGTATAACGCGATAACGCCTCTTTTGAATCTTTTGACTACATCAAGTCTCTACATTTGAGCAGTGGTGTAGGAACAGGAGTGTACTCCGACTTCGATTTAAAAATAAGCTATCGCACCTCTCATGCTAGTCATTGATACTTGATAGACTACTTCAAAAGATAAAACATATAAAGTATCATTTATTATGATTTTTAAATCTTAATCAGAATAAACCAAAACCATAGGGGACTATTTGCAATTAGCTCTTCATCCCTAGTCAATATGTGTTTTAAGAAAAGGCCACTATTAGTTCATTTTCTTCAAATGATACTGAAACTCAAAACTGCGACCGGATTTGTGATTAGCACCCTCAAATTATCCAAAACACGAGGTTTCATCTTAAAAGAGAAACAAAATAAATGAAGGTTTTAGGTTTTAAGACTTTTAGTATCTGAAATTTTTGATTTTCGTCAAACGAGACTGAAACTCGAAACTGCGACCGGATTTGTAATCAGCACCCTCAAGTTATTTGAAGCACAAGGTTTCAAATTAATAGAAATCCAAATAAAGGTTTTCGATTTTTCAGGCACACCTGAGGAGATCTGAAAGATCTGAAATTTTTTATTTTTTTTCAAACGAGACTGAAACTCAAAACTGCGACCGGATTTGTAATCAGCACCCTCAAGTTATTTGAAGCACAAGGTTTCAAATTAATAGAAATCCAAATAAAGGTTTTCGATTTTTCAGGCAAACCTGAGAAGATCTGAAAGATCTGAAATTTTGTATTTTTTTTCAAACGAGACTGAAACTCAAAACTGCGACCGGATTTGTAATCAGCACCCTCAAGTTATTTGAAGCACAAGGTTTCAAATTAATAGAATCCAAATAAAGGTTTTCGATTTGTCAGGCAAACCTAAGAGGATCTGAAAGATCTGAAATTGTTTATTTTCTTCAAACGAGACTGCAACTCAAAACTGCGACCGGATTTGTAATCAGCACCCTCAAGTTATTCAAAACACAAGGTTTCCAATTGATAGAAATCCAAATAAAGGTTTTCGATTTTTTAGGCAAACCTGAGGATCTGAAAGATCTGAAATTTTTTATTTTCGTCAAACGAGACTGAAACTCAAAACTGCGACCGGATTTGTAATCAGTACCCTCAAATTATCCAAAACACAAAGTTTCATCTTAATAGAAAGCTAAATAAAGGTTTTCGATTTTTTAGGCAAAGCTGAGAATCTGAAAGACCTGAAATTTTTGATTTTCGTCAAATGAGACTGAAACTCAAAACTGCGACCGGATTTGTAATCAGTACCCTCAAATTATCCAAAACACAAAGTTTCATCTTAATAGAAAGCTAAATAAAGGTTTTCGATTTTTTAGGTAAAGCTGAGAATCTGAAAGACCTGAAATTTTTGATTTTCGTCAAATGAGACTGAAACTCAAAACTGCGACCGGATTTGTGATCAGTACCCTCAAATTATCCAAAACACAAAGTTTCGTCTTAATAGAAAGCTAAATAAAGGTTTTAGATTTTTTAGGCAAAGCTGAGAATCTGAAAGACCTGAAATTTTTGATTTTCGTCAAATGAGACTGAAACTGAAAACTGCGACCGGATTTGTAATCAGTACCCTCAACTTATCCAAAACACAAGGTTTCCTCTTAATAGAAAGCTAAATAAAGATTTTAGATTTTTTAGGCAAAGCTGAGAATCTGAAAGACCTGAAATTTTTGATTTTCGTCAAATGAGACTGAAACTCAAAACTGCGACCGAATTTGTAATCAGTAGCCTCAAATTATCCAAAACACAAGGTTTCCTCTTAATAGAAAGCTAAATAAAGGTTTTCGATTTTTTAGGCAAAGCTGAGAATCTGAAAGACCTGAAATTTTTGATTTTCGTCAAATGAGACTGAAACTGAAAACAGCGACCGGATTTGTAATCAGTACCCTCAACTTATCCAAAACACAAGGCTTCCTCTTAATAGAAAGCTAAATAAAGGTTTTCGATTTTTTAGGCAAAGCTGAGAATCTGAAAGACCTGAAATTTTTGATTTTCGTCAAATGAGACCGAAACTCAAAACTGCGACCGAATTTGTAATCAGTAGCCTCAAATTATCCAAAACACAAGGTTTCCTCTTAATAGAAAGCTAAATAAAGGTTTTCGATTTTTTAGGCAAAGCTGAGAATCTGAAAGACCTGAAATTTTTGATTTTCGTCAAATGAGACCGAAACTCAAAACTGTGACCGGATTTGTAATCAGTACCCTCAACTTATCCAAAACACAAGGTTTCCTCTTAATAGAAAGCTAAATAAAGGTTTTCGATTTTTTAGGCAAACCTAAGAATCTGAAAGATCTGAAATTTTTGATTTTCGTCAAATGAGACTGAAACTGAAAACAGCGACCGGATTTGTAACCAGTACCCTCAACTTATCCAAAACACAAGGCTTCCTCTTAATAGAAAGCTAAATAAAGGTTTTCGATTTTTTAGGCAAAGCTGAGAATCTGAAAGACCTGAAATTTTTGATTTTCGTCAAATGAGACCGAAACTCAAAACTGCGACCGAATTTGTAATCAGTAGCCTCAAATTATCCAAAACACAAGGTTTCCTCTTAATAGAAAGCTAAATAAAGGTTTTCGATTTTTTAGGCAAACCTGAGAATCTGAAAGACCTGAAATTTTTGATTTTCGTCAAATGAGACTGAAACTGAAAACAGCGACCGGATTTGTAATCAGTACCCTCAACTTATCCAAAACACAAGGCTTCCTCTTAATAGAAAGCTAAATAAAGGTTTTCGATTTTTTAGGCAAAGCTGAGAATCTGAAAGACCTGAAATTTTTGATTTTCGTCAAATGAGACCGAAACTCAAAACTGCGACCGAATTTGTAATCAGTAGCCTCAAATTATCCAAAACACAAGGTTTCCTCTTAATAGAAAGCTAAATAAAGGTTTTCGATTTTTTAGGCAAAGCTGAGAATCTGAAAGACCTGAAATTTTTGATTTTTGTCAAATGAGACTGAAACTGAAAACTGCGACCGGATTTGTAATCAGTACCCTCAACTTATCCAAAACACAAGGTTTCCTCTTAATAGAAAGCTAAATAAAGGTTTTCGATTTTTTAGGCAAAGCTGAGAATCTGAAAGACCTGAAATTTTTGATTTTCGTCAAATGAGACCGAAACTCAAAACTGCGACCGGATTTGTAATCAGTACCCTCAACTTATCCAAAACACAAGGTTTCCTCTTAATAGAAAGCTAAATAAAGGTTTTCGATTTTTTAGGCAAACCTGAGAATCTGAAAGATCTGAAATTTTTGATTTTCATCAAACAAGACCGAAATTAAAAACTGTGACCGGATTTGTAATCAGTACCCTCAACTTATCCAAAAGACAAGGTTTCCTCTTAATAGAAAGCTAAATAAAGGTTTTCGATTTTTTAGGCAAACCTGAGAATCTGAAAGATCTGAAATTTTTGATTTTCATCAAACAAGACTGAAATTCAAAACTGTGACCGGATTTGTAATCAGTACCCTCAACTTATCCAAAACACAAGGCTTCCTCTTAATAGAAAGCTAAATAAAGGTTTTCGATTTTTTAGGCAAAGCTGAGAATCTGAAAGACCTGAAATTTTTGATTTTCGTCAAATGAGACCGAAACTCAAAACTGCGACCGGATTTGACATCAGTAGCCTCAACTTATCCAAAACACAAGGTTTCCTCTTAATAGAAAGCTAAATAAAGGTTTTCGATTTTTTAGGCAAACCTGAGAATCTGAAAGATCTGAAATTTTTGATTTTCATCAAACAAGACTGAAATTCAAAACTGTGACCGGATTTGTAATCAGTACCCTCAACTTATCCAAAACACAAGGTTTCCTCTTAATAGAAAGCTAAATAAAGGTTTTCGATTTTTTAGGCAAAGCTGAGAATCTGAAAGACCTGAAATTTTTGATTTTCATCAAACAAGACTGAAATTCAAAACTGTGACCGGATTTGTAATCAGTACCCTCAACTTATCCAAAACACAAGGTTTCCTCTTAATAGAAAGCTAAATAAAGGTTTTCGATTTTTTAGGCAAACCTGAGAATCTGAAAGATCTGAAATTTTTGATTTTCATCAAACAAGACTGAAATTCAAAACTGTGACCGGATTTGTAATCAGTACCCTCAACTTATCCAAAACACAAGGCTTCCTCTTAATAGAAAGCTAAATAAAGGTTTTCGATTTTTTAGGCAAAGCTGAGAATCTGAAAGACCTGAAATTTTTGATTTTCGTCAAATGAGACCGAAACTCAAAACTGCGACCGGATTTGTAATCAGTACCCTCAACTTATCCAAAACACAAGGTTTCCTCTTAATAGAAAGCTAAATAAAGGTTTTCGATTTTTTAGGCAAAGCTGAGAATCTGAAAGACCTGAAATTTTTGATTTTCGTCAAATGAGACTGAAACTGAAAACTGCGACCGGATTTGTAATCAGTACCCTCAACTTATCCAAAACACAAGGTTTCTTCTTAATAGAAAGCTAAATAAAGGTTTTCGATTTTTTAGGCAAACCTGAGAATCTGAAAGATCTGAAATTTTTGATTTTCATCAAACAAGACTGAAATTCAAAACTGTGACCGGATTTGTAATCAGTACTCTCAAATTATCCAAAACACAAAGTTTCCTCTTAATAGAAAGCTAAATGAAGGTTTTTGATTTTTTAGACAAACCTGAGGATCTGAGAGATCTGGAATTTTTGTTTTTTGTCAAATGAGACTGAAACTCAGAACTGCAACTGGATTTGTAATTAGTACCTTCAAGTTATCCACAACATGAGGTTTCACCATAATAGAAAGCCAAATAAAGATTTTTGAATTTTTTTGTAAACCTTGAAGATCTGATTATTTTTATTTTCATCAAACAAGACTGAATCAACCAATCAAAAAGATTTTTGATTCAGTCTTGTTGAAGATTTTTGAATTTTTTTGTAAACCTTGAAGATCTGATTATTTTTATTTTCATCAAACAAGACTGAATCAAGCAATCAAAAAATACATTTTACACAAAATTGTAAAATTCGTAACATTAAAAATTGTTTCCTGATGGCTACAGCCTACGACACTTCTACAGCACCACAGGCATTCAATTCAGCCTTTGTGGGAGGCTGACAAAAAAAAATACAACAAAAACTTTAATTATAATTGCCACACTTTCCAACCTCTTGATTTTGAAGCTTTCATAATACGTTTCCAGTTTCTTAAAGCTTCCTACATTTTCAACATATTGTCCCCAATCTCACATCAGTAGCTTCGATTAAATTTACCAAGAGAGAAGAAGCTAAGACATTGACTGTATCAATATTGTCATGGATTTTCAGATATTATCTGAAATGCAAATACCACCACTGCTTAGATATTGCATATCTTTTTTTTCATTTTTTGTCTGTTACATCTATATGTGAGATAGGGGATGCTATGTTCAGATATGCTAGTCTTATCTATCTGCCTAGCTTGGTCTCCCCATCCCTTCCACTCAGTGGCGTATATAGAAATCGATTTCGGGGGGGCCCCATCGGAAAAATTTTCATACGTTATAATATTGGAGTGTTATAATCCTAACTTCAGCCTCTTCCGGGCGTCAAAACTGAATGCGTGGCTGGTGCTTCCACTACTAGTACATTTATGTAAAATGAGAAAATAAACTATTAATTAATGCAATTTTTGTTTGAACACTTGTCTAACTTAGTGAATGAAGAAAATACCTTATCAAACTGTGGTGGACTGGGCAGGTTTTCTCTCAGTTCAAGGTCACTATATTCATTGTTTATAAAATATCCAACTCGAATGAATTCTTGGTTCCTATATGAGCAGGTAAGTAGTACAACTGTTACCCCAATAGCATCATTTTCTGGAATACGGCTGACATTTGGTGGATCAGCCTATAACAAAAAGTAAATTGACTGATAATGTGTCTTCTAAACAAAAGTTTCACAATAGAAAAATGAAATTTTATAATATGTGACTTCTTTTATTAAAATATGGGGCTCCTACTCCAAGTGTTTTGTGTAATCTGTATAATATAATCTACCTACTACTCTTACACCATCTTATATTTGCCTATAGCAGGGAATAGTACAATAGATGAGAGAGACATATCAGTTACTTGATCACCAAAAATCTTTTCATTACACTTTCATGAATGTGGTTTATTTCGATTTGTAGCATGAAGCTAAGGAATATTATGAAAACACCAGTATTTTAGTAAGTTCCAACCATAAATGAATGATAACTTTATGCTTAATTTTTACCATATTGGAGGAGCATCTAAATTAGAATAGTTGTTAATTTTCCATTGTTTAAAATTTTGGAGTATTAATTTACTTTATAATACATCTTACACTATATACATACCTGAAACACAAACATGTGTTTCCCTTCAGGAATTGGGCCTACAAATACAGATTCTAACACTTGATCATACTCTTCGCTTTCTGCTGAACCCACATAGATCATTTTCCATTCCAGATCTGTAAAAATTGTAATTTAGGCGTATCGAAATACTTCTACGTCTTACCCACTACCTTCTTTGAGCTCCTCTATGCACTCAAAAGTTATTTCGAATTGAAACGGGTTTAAAAAGGGACTCGGGTTGTCCATAACCGTGATATTGCATAGTTGAACTTTTGCCATACTCTTTTGGGAATTTGTACTTTCGAGTATTTTCAATAAATATATAAAGCTCGGTAGTTGTACTTGGCGCAGTTATTTGTTGTTTTTAACTTTTTTCGAAAACGTGCAAACAAATGATTAATTTTTTTTGGAAAAGCTTTTTGTGCAACTGAAAAACTGTTTACGCGCGTATATCGAATGGATTGACACATGACATTTGACACAAAAATGACAATGAGTAGGTCAATTGATAGAACGACAAGTGAGGATAGAATAAAAATGGTTAGAAATGACGCATGGCCGACTCTACACTAGGCCGGAGCCTTAGATGTGGCAACGTGGCTTAGCTGTCAAATAGTGGGCCTATAGTTTCAGAATAATTATTACATTTTATATGTATTAGAGTTCATCTGGGTTAATAAATTAAGAAAAATACTTTTTAGAACTACTACTACTAATACCACTTACATCTGATGTCTGGTTCGTCGTAGTCAGACACTACAAAATAAAAATAAACGCAACCTGTTTCCTGCTGCCACTTCCACTTAAATGAACACTCAATTTACTTTGTAAATTGTCACTTGAGCTAGAAAAATTCACTATTAGGTCACTGTGAAGCCATTCTTGCTGGTGTTGATCAGGCACGTACCCAGGATTTGGTTTTAGGGGGGGTCCAGATTATGGGTGTCACTTGGTTGACCTTTCGGGGGGGGGGTCCAGATGATTAGAGTTGCCATCTTAAATCCTTAAATTTGCGGGGGGGGGGGGGGTGCAAATTTGTGGATTCCATTTTTTAGACGGCATTTTATAACGTGCGGACAACCCTGACCCCCCCTAAATACGTGCCTGGTCTTGATTCCCTTTCACTATCAAATCTTTTCGTAGGTATGCCCAGATGAGTTCTATTAACTGTATTTTTCTGTGATATTTGGGAGGTCCAGAAAACATTGTAGGTACCACATTGTGCTTTAAAATAGGTCTTATCCTTTGAAATGTTTGTAAAGTATTGTCTTTATTCTTATAAATATAACCAGCCCATATGAGGAATACTGTTCACTTGTGCTGTTCACCCACTTCTGTTTATGTCCTTTACTGGAAGCACAATTGCTAGTACAACCTGGTACTACACACTTTGCAGGCATCTGTTTATTTTTATAGTTTCGTTTGTGCAGGTAAATGATTAGAAACACATTAAAAATCACCTTGAAATGTTCTTTTTACTCTGGAAGGTTATGTTCGGCCATGGTTTGGTATGTCCTCTATTCCTGGTACTACACACTTTGCAGGCATCTTTTTATCTTTATAGTTTCGTTTGTGCAGGTAAATAATTAGAAACACAATAATAATCACCTTCCAACCATATTTTCTGCTCTGGAAGAATACACATGACATAAAAACAAATAAAAACTCGGCCCGCTGATTCAGTGTTGCCATATTTCATGCTCCGGCCTAGTGAGTAAAGTCGGCCATGGTTAATCACATTTAATGTATGCTGACATATTCTGAGTTCAGAAGGACTGGCAAAGCGTAGTAATTTTGATTTTGAGTAAGAAAATTCATCGAATCGATTCAGACTTAAAAAAGATTTAATTGCAAATCATTTTCCAAATACGTTTTACCACAACTATATGAAATATTTACTAAAATCCCTGTTTTTATCTATAAGAAAATGATACCGGCAAAAAAAAAGTAGCGTAAATAAAACTACAATACCGTTTATTAAAATATATTTGGTTATCTTCACAAAATATAAGTAACATTAAAAAACTAATATAATTGGTATAAGGCACTAGCTAAAAGAGGAATGTTTATAAATATGTAGAAAAAAAAGGTAGTCACCTTGTAGAAAATACTTAAAAAAGAATAATGTTACCATACCATCTAAAAATCTATCCACTAAAAATATGAATTATCACATACATTCAACAATATATCAGGCAAAAATCTAAAGTACACATACATAAAAATGTGACAGTCCATCATGACAAAAGCCAAACGAAGGCCATACAAAGAAGCATACAAGAACTAAACGTGAACTTTAACAATAACTCAATCACTTTTGAAATGAACAGCCATTGATACTCAAACATGTACAATAAAACAGTCTGAATTCCAAAAAAATGGAAGTACCTAAATAAAAACGTAGTAAATTCGTCGCGAACTATAGATGAAGTACAGATTATTCCTTGCTTCACAATCCACATGTTACGTGAAAAACATTCCTATAGCAACCATGGTTCATTTCGTATACATTTTCCCATATCACCGCATTTGAGAATGTTGTTTCAGCACATAGGCGTAGTTAGGTGGGGGCTTGGGGGGCTAAGCCCCCCAAGAATGAAATTAGCCCCCCCAAAAATCCAAGAACAATTCGTTTTGTTAAGTTTTGTATCTTGGGCAGTCCCCAGATCCAGGGACTCAAGCCCCCCCAGATTCAGGGACTTAACTACGCCTATGTTTTAGCAGGTCGCACTTTACAGGTGGATACAGATTGCTATGACGTGACGTGGTAACGCATCATGTCAAGCTCCGTATGATCGCATTAGACATGTAGCGTTGTTCACATTGGCCTGACGTACAGCACAAGACGTGTACTACCTTGCATGGTCCTGAGAGTTTAGTTTTGAGTCTCCAACCATGAATGTGCTCCGTGTTTTTGATATACAAGAAGAAAAGGAAGAAGAAATGGCTGCTCTGTTGATTGCATCCATTTGTTCATCTTAGAGAATGGATGCATTCTATTAACATTCCAAAATTTAATGCCTCAACTGACAGAAGATGAAGAGCGATTTAAATGGTAATTCCGAATGACAAAAAGTTAATTCTACTATCTTCTGAGTTTGGTTGGTCCTAAAATCGAGAAGCGCTCCACTCAACTCAGGGAAAGCATTCCTGCTGAGATACAATGAAGCAAAACCACCTAAACCCTCTGACGCCTTCACACGACTAACAAAAAATCTAGATTGTTTGATTTTGCTCTGACGCGTCAGAAGGCGTGTTGCGTCAGATTGTATCACACTCCACGTTCCCACGTCACGTCAGCACAATGTGAACGTAAATATACAAAATCCGGTGCTGGAATTTTATACGACACGCATTACGACGTGTTCCCACGTGTTACCGCGTCACGTTATAGCAATCTGTATCCACCTTACCTTATACTTTTTCTACACAAATCTAGACGAACAAAAAATATATTTTTTTCAAATTGTGAAAATACATTTTAGAGCCAAAATTATGTTTGGTACCACCCCTGTAAAGCTATGCCCTCACCCCCCCCCCCCCCTTTTAAAATATCAACCCCGAATTATTTTGACAGCTTCCATGGCATGACATTCTGTCAAACTGGAGGAAAATTATAATTTCTAGAAGTCCCTACGTGTTTTTCAGAAGCATTTCAATGAAGAATTGTATGTATACGTGATTGTGGGTTTTTGCTATTTTTTTGTTATAATTTTTTTTATATTATAAATGAGTAAAATTTAATAAAAAATATGATTTAATGGTTACAGCTACAACGTTTATATAAGCAATTTTTTTTAATTTTAAATTCCTCAGCACACACCCCGTTACAATACAGAAATAATCATTAGAATCTAGTCGCCTAATTAAATAATTTTAAGTTATATTAAAATTTATTTAAATGTATTTAAAAAAATTATGATTTAAAAAGTATGCAACAAAAATGGATTTAGATTTTGTTTTGTTAATAAAAGTCGCAAAGAGCTGTGTAGTAAAACTTTCGGCTATTATGTATTAAATCATAAAATAATTAACTGAAAAACTATAGAAGCAATATGGGGATGCGGTGATATAAGTTATTTCCTATATTTTTGTACACTGAGCAAAAAATGTATACACCACCATAGGCGTAGTTAAGGCTCTGAATCTGGGGGGGCTTAAGTTCCCGCCCTAGATACAATAAACTTAACAAAACGAATTATTTTTGGATTTTTGGGGGGCAAGCCCCCCAAGCCCCCACCCAACTACGCCTATGCACAGCACTCTTCACTCTTAGTACAAATCAAGTGTAGATTTGTGCAAACCACTCAACCTAACTTCATTATTCTATCATATTTAATAATTCTTTCATAATTCAATTTTAGATGCACTTAATGTTTAAATTCTTTTTTTTTAAAGCTCCTATTGAGGGTTTACACAACTCCGTCCACTTATCACTGAATCGATCATTAATATTACAAAATCAAGCATCTGTTTATATAATTATTGCAAATTATTAAAGCTTATAATTAATAATTTTATTTTTGATTACTATACGGTTCAAGTATATAAATCAATTGAGAATCACATATCAGAGAAATAAAATCATTCGGATTCTGAACGAATCACAGTAAATGGTTTTATTTCTTTACATAGTTCAGGGTACGGATTGTATTCGTTTCATCTGTATTTAGATAGTGTCAAAAAAAAATATAAACTTATTTTAACGTTCACCGAGAATTCGATTTGGGAGGGTCCTGGGTAATCCCGAAAATATATTTTATTTATATTTATACAGGGTGAGTACTAAGTTGATACTTTTTTAACTGTGTTTAACATGTTTATGAATTTTAATTATAATTTATATTTGACTCTGTAATTTTGATGCACTGTTTCACAGATAATGTACCAATAAATTGATTTTCATTAAGAGCATCTAGAAAGAATTTACACGTCAGCAATTTTCACAAAAACTTACTTTTCTTTCAGTCGTAAAGGGCTGATTTCATTTTAAAAGTAGTATATAACTTTTCTGTAATAAATTAATGTCTTTTTGAAATATTTTTCAAAGCCATCAATACCTATAAAACAAAATTTATAGATAAGAGAAAAAATCAAGTATGTAGTTAATTTTTAAAATCATTTCACAAGTCTACATGGAATAGTTAGAAACAGATTTTTTTAATACATAACTAACTAGCGCATAGTCTTCCTTCATATTTTTGAAAAAAAAACGACATGGGTTGATCGAATTTTTAAGGGAGAAATATAAGTATGAGAAACATTAATTTTTATCTAAAAGTATAATGCGGAAAAACTGGATCTGAAAATCGTTGTAGTATTCAACATTTTTTTTGTCTCTTTCCCAGAAATTTTAAATGCATCCTTTAGTAATAATTAACAAATTGGCTGACACCGAAAGTACTAGTTTGTTGTAAGAAAAATCAAAATATTTTATCTTTTCTGACGGGACCATAACTTTTGTATTATCAAGTTCTTTTGAACCGTCCCAAGAGGAATCCTGAACAAACGTTAATATCATAATAACAACAAACACTAACCGAGTATAGAATAAGTCTGTACTTCAAGCAGTAATCCAGGAAACCGTCTCATAGGTTCGGAAAAATCCTGAGTGTCTGAAATTATGTTTACACTTCTATGCCGAAGTTATAAAGTGAGTTCAAACTGCTGCTTTGTTAAGTAGGAGGCATCTTAGTTGACCGAAAACTGAAAAATCAGGGTGGAACAGATGACAAAATTAATTTTTAACGATTACTTAAAATCTCATCTCTAACACCTAAAGAAGAGAGTTTTTAAGCTTTTTCTAATTACCCCTTACTTTTGCAATTAATTTGCTTTTTATCATCTATTCACCAGTACTAAAAAATTTTAAACCTCATCATAAATGAATTGAAAAACACTTTTTTAGAGTTTATTTACTGCAACACAAATCAAGTTTACTAGTAGTGACATTTGCATTTTTTGACGTATAGAGATTTTGATCGAGTAAAAAAATATCTAAAAAAAATACAGGCAGTCATTGACAAAACTCTGTAAGAAACTCTGGAACACCGTGTAGATAGGGATTTGTAAATTGGAAAACTTTCGTTATTAAACTGAACCAATCCAAAAATATTTGATTTACCATTTACTTAATAAAGCATTACAAACGTTTTTCTCAATTTTACATTTCATTAAGAAAGGAAAGACCTTTATGTACTGAAACATGCTATGCTTTGTGATGATCCTAGCATGGCTAGTATTTGATCAACAAGTTGTAGTAACTTCGATCGTTCAATAGTTTTGTCGCTAAGAGTATTATTGTCATTATAGTTTCATTTTTATTTTCTCCATATAGTTTCTTTGACATTATTTAAAATCCGAAAGGTTTGACACCGTAATAGAACATAACCAAATGTGATCTACAGAAAATTTGGAAGTTACTTGTGCATTTTAACAACTTATCAACGTTTAATAATTACTTACATTTTGGGAATGATGAAAAGGTTATTTTTATAATATATGTCACTGGAGAAACTTTTTTTGTTACAAATTCATTAATGCTCATTTTTTATTAATAGTTTTTTGAAAAAAAAATCATGTTATTCTTCAGACAGTAAAGTATATTTTGTCTACTTACCAAACTCTAGATGAAAGTAGAAGTAGAAGAAAATATATAGGGTGAGTCTTAAGTTGATACTTTGTTTTAAACAGTGTATAGTAGTAATTAAAATAAAACTTTTTCAAATAAGTTTCTTAGGCTTGTGTATTAAGACGTACCTAGTCTATGTTCAGTTTTTTGATCGGATTTTTTGTCTTATCGCTCAGGCATTGTACCTGTCAATTAGTGCACTAGTCACTTTCAGTTTATCATAGTTAATTTTAAATTGGTAGATCCTAAAAGTTGTTTCATAATAATGTTCCACTTTGAGGATATTTACCAATTTAAAATTAACAACAATTAATCAAAAAGTGACTAATGCACTATCTGACAGGTAATCGATTTGACAAAAATCCGAGCAAAAAACTAAACATAAACAGACTAGTTACGTCTTGATACACATGCCTAGATGTACCTTTTTTATTCTGTATTTCCATTTTTTCCGAAAAAAGTCGTTCATTTTACTTCTGTACACAGTTGAAAAAGTATGAACTTAGGACTCGCCCTGTATGGGACAAACAGTAAAATGGTTTATACTACTGATGATATAAAAAATATAAAACTGAGAAAAACTTAGGTACAACAATTATGAAAAAAAATTCGATATTTTTGTAGAAAATCATCCCATTTCATTTTCCATATTGAAACAACCATTTAAGACTAATAAACAACAATTTTTGACACCGCATAGTTGAAGAACCTGTAATTACATCCAAATTTCCAAATATAACATGTATTTGTTATTTCAGCCACCCACGATTTTGAACACACTCGTTTCCTGGACTACTGCTAACCTGCCACCGGTAGATGGCGCTAAAAACATGACCGTCGGTCATCGCCGGCGCCGCCAGATGGCGCTCAGAAGGTGGTGGTGCTGACGCTGCGGTTCACCTTCCTACCGATCAACCTGGAGTTGACCTTGGTCAGTGCGGGCGCCTTAGCGACGCTCTCGCTGGCGATGGTCTTTATGCAGATGGCCGCCTCCTGGAGCTGCTTCACCAGCATCTCGTTGCGCATCTTCTCGGCGTTCAGCTCCCGCGTCAGTTCCGCTTTCGATTTGCCGATGTCAGGGGACAGGGCTCTGCAAGGCATCAAGTTTATTCAGGGTTGCAAAAAAAAAAACATGTTTTTTTACTTCCCACACCGATAGGTGTGGTACGCTATATTTCTGTTAACGTAGATGGATAGAGGACGTAATTCGTAAAAAGTTAGCGCAAGATTCAACTTCCTAGCTTTTTTCCAACCGCAGAAATCGATAAAACAAGTATTATGAAAAAAAAGTTGCTGTGAATTTCAGAAACAATAATTGGTGCCCTATAGGAATATACCCTCCTTAAAAACATACGAGTAATCGTTCTACAGATAATGCTCAAGTAAAACCACTACAAATCATATTCTGACTTTCTGAAATAACCACCAGTAGACGCCAACTGCTGACGATACAACCCTAATTGCTGCTTCTCAGGAAGAACTAGTAGCTCGATTAAACATCTTAGAACAACACAGTGCAGCATACGGTCTTGGTATTAACTACAACAAGGCCAAGGTTATGATCGTAGATGGAGAGCACGATAATCATCGAGAAATAAAGTCAGTAGGCCGTTGTGAAGTAGTTCAAAGTTTTGTATACCTCTGTTTTTTCATCGACAATTCGGGTAGCTGTGAAAATGAGATTCGATGGCGCATTCAACAGGCACGTGTGACCATGCAAAGCTTACTAAAATGTGGCGTGACCATAGCATCACTAAAACTACCAAAATGTCGCTGGTTCAGTCACTTGTGTTCTTCATATTTTTATATGCCTCGGAAACTTGGACTGTTTAAAAGGCAGATCGAGCTCGCACAGATGCTTTTGAAATGTGGATGTGGAGAAGAATGCTGAGAGCTCCTTATACCGCCCATCGAACTAATGTTTCCACACTGGATGAGCTCGGTAATCCAAAGAGACTATCCTCCATTGCGTCGACGAGAATGCTTCTTTTTTCTTTCCAGGAGCCGTCCGACCTTACTGTCCCCGTCAATACTTAAGCCTCAAGGCCTATTGTATTATTGCTCCTCTCTTTTACAGTATCCCCTCCAGCAATCTGGATCCCTGCATAAGTTTATGCAGTTTACCTACTGGTCCTGGTGCTGAGCTGTACTCCATTGGTTCTAGCTTGGTCTTCCCAAAGAGCTGTTGTCTCGTGTGATCTAGCGCTTCGCACTCACAGAGCACGTGTAGGGCTGACTCAGTTCCTCTTCCACACAATCTGCAGTTGAGGTCTCCATTGTAGAGTCTCATTTTATTCAGGTGTTCCTTCAGGCCACAATGTCCTGTGAGGAGACCCGTCGTTATTCGGAGCTGATTTCTACTCAAGGAGAGCAGTGGTTAATGAATGTTTTTCCATGAACACATCCTGGCAACAAGTTCCATGCTCCTTGTGCTGATGTTTCATCCATTCTCCGACCTGGTGTTTGATTGTGCTTTTAGGCACCCCCAGGGCGGGTTCTGCTCCAATGTATAGGGCAGACGAGCCTAGTCTTGCTAGCTCGTCCGCCCTTTCATTGCCTCTTATACCAGAGTGTCCAGGTACCCACTCCAAAGTTACTTTGTTGTGTTCTGCCAGTCTTCCCAGTTCTTGTAAACATTCCCAGACTAGAGCAGACGTAACTTTGTGCGCTTCTAGTGCCCTAAGTGTAGCCTGACTGTCTGTAAGTATTGCGATCCCCTTGTTTCTGTAGGATCGTTCATTATTGATCCTTGCACATTGCAAGATGGCGTACACCTCTGACTGAAATACCGAGGCGTATTTTCCTAGCGGAATGCTCTGTCTAGTCCCTCTTCCAAAGATTCCCGCTCCTGGGCCTTGCTCGGTCTTTGATCCATCTGTGTACCAGACTATTTCCCGATGCAGGTTGTTTACTTCACAGAGTTCTCGATCTCTTATTACAGTTTCGAATTTCTTGTTGAAGATGTATTTCGGAGAGAAAGCTTACATTCTTCGGACATATACACAGAAGCGATGAAATGGAGAAACTTGTAGTTCAGGGTCATGCTCCGAGTGGGCGGCGCCGTGGCCGTTCCCCTAGACGCTGGGTGGATACGACGAAACAGTTGCTGGATATGAGTATCAAGAGTGCCACTGAACTGACAGTAAATCGCGAACGACGGCGAGCTACAGTTCTCAAAACATATTCGTGTCAGCAATACTCTAGCTCCGACTTAAGACATTGTGATGATGGGTCGCCAATAAGTACTGTATTTGATTCTCATAGTAATGGATTTTTTTTAAATGTTAAAACAAAGAATCAAACCCGAAAAAGATCGAAAGTCGGCGAAACTACTACTACCGCTCGAATGCGCAGATCGAGGCAGTACAAGCGAATAAGAAACACATATACTCTTACCTGTTCTGCAGTATTTGTGCGGGCGACGGCCTCTTGGCCGGTTCAGGGTGGATCATCTGCTTGACCAGTTCCAGAAGATCCCTGCCCACCTTTTGCCTGAGCGCGGGCATTTCGCCCCGCCTTAACGCGTGCCACGCCTCTCCGTTCTTGGGCAAAGGACCGCCCCCAAGGCACTCGATCACAGTCACGCCCAACGCGAACACGTCAGCCTTCGGCAGGTGGGTGTAGTCGTCTTGCAGGATCTCGGCGGGTAGGTAGCGGCAATCCCCTGAACAATCACAAATATTAGTTGGTTCCATAGAGAATTGGGTCCGTTTATTTTATTATTAATTTCACAGCATACCAAAGAATCAGCAGAATAGCCCAAGTTGGCGCAACCCTACGCGCATCCCACCATTTTGGATTAGAATCTGTCAAAAGGGGCATACACGTCAGTGGACACTATTGACGCAAGGTATTTGCTGAGATAAAATGCATACGCGTACGCTGTGAGATATTGTATACGCAGTGTTGATAGTATATGATCTTTAAAATGGATAAACAATATGCTGGAAGTGTGTGAGCTGCTACACATTGCCGAAATGAGTACTATAATTGCAGAATTTTTTTTATATTTTCGAATGATCCCTTAAGTTTAGTACATAAATATGCCAATTACAAAAAGTTATTTATTGGTTCTATTTTAAAAGTCAAGTTCTAGGTTTACGTAAGTACCTGTATTTAATTAAACTGAAATTTTAACACAACTGAACTTAGCAGACCAAATTAGTCAATTAAATGAGTACTAGTTCATTTTAGTTTTTTTTGTTTCAATTTATTTTTTACTTTTTAGTTATTAACTTGCATTTATTTTCTATATACTACAGGAAAGCATAAAAAACTTCAACACTCCGCCATATTGGATTAACAGTAATGTCAAAATATTTTTTTACTAATTCTCGGCAAGCCCTTTTATTTGCAGAAATGCATAAAAACAACTATTCTGCCATCTTGGATGGTCCGCCATATTTGATTTAGAATGACGCCACATTATTTTTCGAGTTACTCTGAACAAGCCCTTTCATTGCATACCCATATTGTAGAAATGCACTAAAAATAACTATTTCGCCTCCTTGGATGCAGTCCAGTGATAAAACAACTCACTGAATTTGAATAGTAATTTTCCCCAAACTCTTACAACAAAATCCGTCGTTTAACTAAAAATGACATCCCTCTCATTGATTGCCACTCCTCTTACCATCTTCTTGGGGTTCTCATATCAACTGGATACTCATATTGTACACACAGCTTAAGTATGTTAACAAACTTCAACCACGAATAGTACTCCGAAAAATAGAAAGAAAATGTCATATGAACATGGGTCCGGAAATTCTTCCTAAGGGAGCTACGCTCCTTTGCATGGGGCACCCTGAAGACGGTTTTCCCTTGATATTCTCGAAACCATTCATAACAAAATTATGAAATTGGGTAAACTTTTGACGCTGAATCTGATTCTGAATTCAGAATTTCATAATTTTAATCAGAGGCGTATCATACGGGAGGAGTTAAGGGTAAAAATTGTTTTTCACAGCACACTTACTAAATAGATGATCATTTATTTATTTACAATAGCCTGCATCGATTC
Source organism: Callosobruchus maculatus (assembly GCA_951848785.1). Lineage (NCBI taxonomy): Eukaryota > Metazoa > Arthropoda > Insecta > Coleoptera > Chrysomelidae > Callosobruchus > Callosobruchus maculatus. The sequence continues at coordinate 646,198 of CATOUR010000009.1, read as the reverse complement.
AATAATTTGCATTTTTCTCGCAAACGGTTAGCCCTATCGAGATGTACCAAGAGACGATTTTTACGTAGAAATCTCTGAAATACCATATTCTAAAATCAAAATGTCAAAAAAATTACCATTTAGAAAATGGGGTTATTTTTACCCTTAACTCCTCCCGTATGATACGCCTCTGATTAAATTTATGAAATTCAGAATCAGATTCAGCGTCAAAAGTTTACCCATCGTACCTAATTTTGTAATTTTGTTATGAATGGTTTCGAGAATATCGAGGGAAATCTGCCTTCAAGGTGCCCCATGCAAAGAAGTGTAGCTCCCTTAGGAAGCATTTCCAGACCCATGTCCATATGACATTTTCTTTCTATTTTTCGGAGTACTATTCTTGGTTAAAGTTTGTTAACATACTTAATTAACACCCTGTATGTTAATTTTCGATAATGCAAGTTGGCACTGGCAAGGTCAACATCTGTAGGAACCATTTTTATATAGGATATCCTCAAAGATATTCTGCTGATTGTTTACTATGCTGTGTTAATGCCACAAAAATAACAGTTATGCTAATAGGAAAAGATTTAAATAAAACTATAGTTGACACTATATTTACAGTTAATGGAAAATCAAGGTCTGTAGTTGAATGCGTTAATGTCCGAATTTTGGGGAAACATGTTATTTTTTTAACATAATTCTAAAACTGAAATTGACAAGCCTAAATGATTATCTTGCTTAACCATACTACAACAAATACTATGCAAAAAAATCCCCTACCTTCCTCTACTTGTGGATTCTGTATGCTAGTAACGTGTCCCAAATCTCCAATTTTATATGTCAACTCTTCCTCCAGCATAGAGTTCTCGTCCAGTTCTTCAAACCCATCATCATGAGAATCGTAGTTCAGACGCACCTTCTTCTCCCTGGAAATGAAGATGTTGGCCGGCTTGATATCCATGTGCACCAGCCCTTCTGAGTGGATGTAGCGCAGGCCCTCTGCAACGTGAAGGAGCATAGTACGCAGTTCCTGCTGGGACAGGGGTTCTTTGGCTATCTTGTCTGCCAACGACCCGCAGTTGCAGTACTCATTCTGGATGATCATGTGGTTGTCCTCAGCCCATGCTGAGTAGTACCTGACTACATGTTGGTGTTTGCCTAAAATACACAACTTTCAGTCTCTAGAAGAATGACCGCAGAGTTGTAACAGTAGTTTTGAAAAACCATATGACAAGAACTTTTTGATAGAAGTATATTAGGTGCACAAATACTGTACAACCTCACATTGACATTATAAGATTAAATAAATGATGACTATGTAGACTAATAAACAAAAAAATAAAATACAATAAACAGTTTGTAATAAAAATAATAAAGTCATTGGAAAACATGCAATGTATTTTTTAACAACCAACATCTCAGTAAAAAAACTAGCTTATATGCAATGTGAAACTAGAAAGCCTAAAATTTGTCCCAATCATTTTCCCTCTATGGGGCGGCAATAAATTTTAAGAATTGATATTTGAATTATTATTAATTTATTGATTTTAGATTATCAACATTATTACATACAGCATACAGTTACATGTTAAAGATGCAGGTATTTTGTACTAAATATTTTTTTTGATGATTCGATTTACAAAGGACTTGAAGAGCTGCTATAGAGGTTAGGTAGATCTTATGAAAATCTCATCTTATAAGATGGCAAATTAACTTTACGCAATAAAAGACTTTAGCTATTATACTAGGATAAATCCTGAAAAAAGAAATCGCACTTAATTTTGGAATATGAAGAGGAAGCTTTATTTCAAAATAGGATTACCCTAATACAAAATAAAGTAGTGATACCTAAAAAAATACAAATTGCTGATATCAAAAGCAATTATTCTGAAATTTCCATTTGTTTCAGAGAAATCAGCGTTTGAAGTTTGGTTGCAAAGATAACTGGAACGTGTGTGGCCCACTTTCACTTTCGGGAATTTCTTGCAAAAACGGAGAAGGTCTGATTATGCTAACCAGTATTTTGAATGTTTTTGTGACTGTTTACAGCAAATATCATATGGTGTACTGCTTGTATGGTACAAAGATGATAAAGAGGCCCACACATTAACCAATTTGTGATCTAATTAAGGAAATTCCAACTTTTTTGCTATTAAGAATAAACATATGAATTAATCCTATTATATCATAAGTTGGTGCCAGAAATCATCCCTTAAAGTTTTTGGGATTGGTCCTAGGACACAGTATATTATTTTACACAAAAAAAACTATCCCCTCAGTATGCGCAATGATGAATCTTGAGAAGATTAATCAAATCTAAACAAAAACCAACATACCTAATACAGCATGTGCATAAACTTCATTTAAAGCAGTTTTTTCAAAGGCACTTCCAGCTACCGGTTTAGTTGATTTCTTCACAGCATAAACACAACCATCTAATCTATTAACACACTTATACACTGAACCAAATTGACCTTTACCAATAAGCTCTAATTCCAAAAACTCTTGATGATACCTAGAAATGTTACTTTCCTGAAAATGATAAAATATAGTCACATAACTTTGAACACACATCAAAATTAAATAAGTAAATAAAACTGATCAATATCTTAAAAGATAAAAATAAGCATAACCCTTAACCGGTAACGTGCAAGTTCGGGGCATAGCTGGTAATGTGCAGTCTGTGAGACTGTAACCTCTTTGAAGCTTAAAAAATCAAAATCTCCTAATTATTTTTTGGAAAAAAATGCTTGAAGATTTGTTGGGTATATATCCTTTAATAATAATTTTGTATAAAGTAGCAGAACATGTGATGTAAAGAAAAAAAATCATGATAATTATTAACTAGAACACAAATTAGCAGCACGAATTTGTAGCACCAAAATAATAATAAAAAAACTTTGACCACACTCAAATCTATATATTTTGTAATTGATAATAAGTAAAGCAATACACCAAATACACCTATAAAAATATTTTGGTAAAAAATGACGGACCTGCCATGACTACCAGTTGAGAAAAATTATAATGTAAACCGTAACATTCTGTCTAGCAGACTGAACCGAACTAACAACTAAGCACATCTGGAATGTTGTTTACGCAAATTTATTGATAAACGAAATATAAAAGGGATACCAATGGCAGGTAGATGGGGTCTTTTACCAGAAATGCAGTAAGGTTTTATTGTAGGGTTGAACTTAAGATTGCTTGCAGTCTCACAGACAGCATGTTACCAGTTAAAGGTTAAACATCTGATGTCTGAAAACACTAAAATCTAAAAAATAAAAAAATCACAGTGTTATTAAACTTATGATTTCACTTACCCTAAGAGCTACTCTTTTTGTTGGTTGTTCAACTTCTACATCTGAGGAGTCGCTGTCATTCAGATTTAAGATAGTTGGTTTTAACTCAGGAGAGTCAATCAAAGATCTTGATGATCTTCTTCGTTTTTTAGATAATAGCATGCCTAAAGAAAAACATGAAATCTGATCAAAATAAGAAAATAGGTTTATTAACATCACAATTACAGTACCAACTCATCTATGGTAAATACAGCTCCCTGATAATATCTACAAAACTATTAAAACTTTTATAGATATGAATCACATTTCATTAACAAAAGTAGAAAGTCTTGATGATGATGCTTGTTAGAATAATTCAAAACTGTCATCAAACATTGTCTAATAATAGTTTATATATATACTGTTGATTGAAGAGAATGTTAAGGCTCTATCTCTTAATGAAAAGACTGGCTCAGTTTTCATAATATAAACCTAGAATCTGAACAGTATATACCAGTTTGATTTAAATCATCTAAATGCAAAACAGGACATGTCACACATTTTTCAAAATAGAGTTTTATATACCATTATCATTCATTATCTAAAGCGCTACCATTTTCTATATCATTCATTTACAAACCCCATCTTTAGACATAAGATTTTTGGTAAAGAAAATTGTCGAGCACAGGAGGTCATTCTGGCCAATAGGCATTTTATCCCTTTGTTGACAAAACTGTGAGGTCAATTCAGTTTTTTTCCAATTACGATTGATTTCTGCTGTATTGATATCAATTTAAGAACCATGAGTGACCAAAATATTGTTTTATCACAAGGCAATACAATTAGAAAAAAAGATTAAGAACCGTCTAAGCTAAATGTAAAAATACTATTGCTAGTTGTGAAGAATATTGTTTGTCAGAAATGGATATTAAGATTTAAACCTGAAAATGTATGCTCTTTCATATCTAGCATTATGTTTATAGTTTCACTCATTGAGCCTGGTGTTTGTCTAGTTTTCTTTGTAAACGAGTCAAAGGTGATAAGCTTTTCAATTATTTTGATCAAATTCTACAAAAATACTATGCAAAACACATCATGTCACAGTACCCATTATGCATAACCTGATGTATTCAAATTTAAAATCTGGATTTTATAAAAGCTATGGCTTAGATCTTGGGGTGTTGAGAGCTAATATCCTAAACCATTGTGGATTATCATACTCTTATTTTAGTATTATTTTCACTCATAATAAGGCTGTACTCAGTTTTTCTTAATTTCTATACAATTTATTTTTGCTGACTTGTCATGCTTGCTCTTGGACGATTGATTTACTACAAACAAGAAGGATAATATTATTTTGATATTGTTAAACTTTACTACAAAGCTTGTTTTAAATCTAATTTTTGTTATGAACATGAGATGTTACTTTTCAGGGCAGAAAAGTGTCCAGATAAATGAGTCAGCACCTTATACTCATTTACATATTCGAAAAAAAGCTTCTTCAGGTGACCATTTTGAAGAAGACACAATATAACTTAGATATCCTTTGTTTGCTTACCATCTGGTGTGAATGGATTTACATTTGCTGTAGGTTTTTCCTCCCTTTTTTGATATGCACTAGGTACAGCTCTAGGTTTATCGCCAAAGAGCCTGCTCCTAGGCAAAGAATTAGTGGTAGACTTTTGTATGATGGTCCTAGGCGTCAAGGGGCTATCAAATAGCCTCAATGCCCTAATTCGTTTGTATGGTGGACTTAACGAGGGGTTTTTTGGCAACGGCGTTTCATTATTGTTATTGTTACATGCAGTAAATTCCAGTTTCCTTGCCCCGCGAATCGGCTTGGGGCTGCACATAAAGGATTCGTCGTTCGAGATCTCGAAGGACATGTCGCATCCTGAAGACGAGTCGAAATCTTCCTGTTCAGCTAGTTCTTCCTTCAAATTCCGCACAAAAGACATGCTGACGGGCTTCGCGAGGTTTGTTCACCAATAATCGCGTTTTGTGTAACTCTTTGTGCAAAAAAAGTTGGTCACTCACTTTCACTTCTAAACTATTGCTTCTCTTCTTCTCCTAATAAAATAAAACGGTTGGATTTACAGTTGTTTATGCATCAACGTTCAATTTGGCCAATAGGACGCTTCAGATCGAAAATAAACATGGCGGATGGCGTGCAATTGGCCGAAAAAAGACAGGTGACAAGTGGCATTGCTGATATAATTCTGCTATTGGATCACAGATGGTGCTGTCCTGTATTTTTAAATAAGAGGAAAACAAAGAAAATTAATATTTATTATTATTATATTAAAATACAATTGCACCAGTTTTGTCGTCATTATATAAATAATATATATTAGGCTGATATTTGGTTTTTTAATGACTTGCTTTATGACACCTGGCGCATTCTATTGGTAACTTAGGGAAGGATAACTCTAGAGATGGGATATATTATATTCCGTAACCAACAAAGAGTGCATTCAGAGTTCCGTAATGAGTTAAGACGTACCGTAATTTTTTGTTGGAGGATTACGGGAAAAAACACTTAAATGTTTATATCTGGCACCAGCTATAGAGAAATAAAATAAATGTCATCTGATATTACACCACTGTGTTGATTTCTAGGTAGTTTTGACGCTATAAACATAGCTTTTATATATTTTGACTTGAAAAAGCGACGGTTTCACCAGGAAAATGTTATCCACTAGGGAAGGTATGTTTTACAGCTAGAACGTGATTGCAGACTTGTATTAGCTATTTTGGGAAAGAATGTCGGACTGTGTCCTCACAGTTTACACTGATATAGATATCGATGGGTATGGGCTCTTCTGCTTTGAGAAATGTATTCATAACAATAACTGACAATTTTTAATTTTACTTGAGAAACTGCTCTGCTCTGTTTCAATGAGGAAGCTTCCATTTTTTCAAATTTTAGTTAATCAGATAGTCCTAAAAAGAGTTAGAGAACATCGGTGTGGGAAGTAAAAGGCCATAATCATCAACCAATCGAGATCCACTTTAGGAAGATTAGTAGAATCACCACGAACGTAACATCTTCCTCCATACTTCAAAAATATACTGGCGTCTGGCCCTTACAACAAATACCTTCGCCGTTCCACTCAAGTCTAAATGTCGCATACTGAACAGCGCAGCGTATGCACAGCGGAGTCCCGACCAGACTGTGGCTGCCACGAACAATTAATGACATATGTGACGTCATACGGCATTTCACCACCGCGGTCGCTTTACGCAAATATAAAATTGAATAACTGCCGTTTTTTGGAATATTCCGATGTTTTTTCGACATTCTTCAAGTGAAGAAATAGACTATCAGATAATAATGAATTTTCCAAATTTTATTTTTTAACAAAATTCTCAATTAGTTTCACGTACCTGTAGTTTTGCCGTACAACCACATACTGCTTTATTATTCTAGGCATGTGTTAATTTCCTCTATAGGCTAAACTTTGATTGAACCAAGTGAATCACTTATTATTATATTGCACTCCTACATACTCTAGCCAACACCCATTGCCACCTGTAAAAAAGCTGTTTTCTTTATAATTCATAGCACTGCACATATTGACGATAGCGCTTCACCTCTATTAACGTCAACCCATATATGTAATAGTACTGCACTAATCCTCAGATCTTCAAAAAAGTTCCAGTAGTTAAAAAAAGTTACAATAATACCCTATGATGGAGGAAACGAATGTCTAAAATTGGGAGATAACCTTATAAATTTAAAATTTTCCACTGTAAAATGACACAAAATAAATAGCCACAAACAAACAACAAATGTGATGTAAAAACATAAACATGTCACCTGTCACTGAAGCCCGCAAGCCAGTTCTTATGTCATACGTGAACCATGAATGCCAATTGTCAATCTTGTCTTACCTTACGGAACTCTGAATGAGCCCTAACACTTACGCAAATGCTGTCATACCTGACCTCTAATTCATGACAGCTTTGACAGTTGTGATGAAGTACCTGTCATAAAGATATACATAACCCTACTTCATGTTGCAGATTTTAAATATAAAATAATTAATATATTTTAGTTATTGCTCACATTACATAAATCATGACAAAGCTACAAGAATGGATGTCAGGCTTAGGCATTATTTTTGCTATTTGGATGTATTTAATTACAAGCAGGTCTCACAATGAATTTGTTCAAAAACATTATGATTTGATACTTTATTCACCTATTATATGCGTATTTATATTTGGGGTAAATATCAGAAACTTTATACTAATTGGAAATAAATTTCGTCCAGTTAATCTATACTAATACATTTTTTTTAGCTATATGCACTATCAGTGGTTTTGTACAGAGTTTATACTTTTAACGATTGTGAACAGGCAGCAGTAGAGTTGGCAGAAGTTAGTTTCATCCCCATTCTTACTTGATTTGAATACTCAACTATTAAATGTTTCAGGAAATCCAGGAGGCGAAGGAAAATTTGGCCAAACTAGGTTTTAAATTCAAAGAAACAGCCAAATGATTATTGTTTTATAAGGAACCATATCACTGAGTATTCCATAAGCATTTATTATGTCGATACAAAACAATGTACATTTATATGTTATTTCTAAAATAAACATTAAGGGAAGATATGTGGAAACAATTTTTTATGAAATTATATAAACAATAAACACTGCTTTATATACATTTTGACATTTCATATAACAAATATGAATTGTGAGATACAGAGCCTAATACCATGCTAATACATAAAAGAAAATCCATTCAGTAGAATGTGTGTGTGTTATTCTGGCTTTTTAGAAACTAGTCTTACTATCCATTAAATCATTTTCCATATTGGGCATGTGCCAAGATATATCAGTATATAATAAGTGGTGTTTTAACTTCTTTATGGTATTTACAAAACAGTATGGGCAGTCAAAAGCTATGAATTGTTTAATTTAATCAATTTTTAACAAATACACTTATACTTTTTACCATACTGTTTGATGTTCTTTGGCTGATTTTGGTTATATTAAATGATGTGTGGTGTTTGTTGTCACTTGCCGAAAATAAAAAACACACAGAAAAAAAATTATAACTATCTCTCAGTATTGGCTCATGCACTACTAAGATGGACAAACTCTACATTAGAAAGGATTCCTCGGTTTACACACACAGTACATCGGATGGATCACTCTACAATTGGGATTGTAGAGAAGGAAATTTTCAATTTCTTGTTTTGTTACGCTAGTGTAGGTCAAGTCGAGCAATTCGATTTGGAGATATCTGAGGTAGAGCAGCGCCATATTGGTGACTTTATTGTATCCCCTCAGTGATATCCTTCGCAGAGAAATCTTGTTGGGAAGATTCCATCCTTCTTGTTGAAGTTGCATAGGTTGGAGTTGTCCAACACCCCTGAAAATCCTGGAAAAAAAAAATGTCATTGTGTAGTTCAAACTTGTATAAAATTTTTGAACATGCAAAATTTTACCAACACTTCAGAAATTGGTTTTCTTCATTGCTTTCCTCAGACGGGAAAAGAAGACAAAAAATGTATTTTCATCATATAAGTATACGCATCTTTCTGGGGATAAGATATCAGTAGTTTTTTTGTTTTTGTTTTCTACCACTGCTTGTAAACATAAGTTTTTACAGTCGTCATACATACAATGTGTTCCACCATCATGTCGACAAACTTTGAGGTATGAAAATACAATTAAAAGTTATCGAGAAAAAATGCGAAAAAAAAGGGGTCAACCTCTTAATTAATTTTTTATTACATTTTCAATTTCTGTATCACGACTCCATGGGTTCGCGCAGTTGTAGCGCCATAGCTTGATTATTTATCGACCGATTCACGATATTTTGGACTTATTTTATAGGAGAATGACTGGGCATATCAACTAAAGCAAAACAATTAATACCTGATAATTTCTAAGGCTAAAAAATTCATCAAACTGAAACAATTTTTTTTGAAATGCACTTATTTGGGTTACTTACAAATAATTTGAAAAAATCCGTATTAATGCCTATTTATTAAGACATTTTAATATTTAGCAGGATGTTTCCTGTCTTACCACATGCAATTCGTGTATGTAGTAGTTGTATGTAAATTACATTTAAGTAATAATCTGTACCGAAGTCCAATAAAGACAATGTGCATACCAAATTCTTGTTTATTTCAAAATTGGTCGTAATAAAAAAGCCTATTTCGTCGATGAGTTTAGTGCTACATAAACAAATTGCGTGCCGTTAGACAGGAAACATCCTGATAAACATTAAACTGTGTTATAAATAGGCACTAATACGGTTTTTTTTTCAAATTATTTGCAAGTAACCAAAACATGTGCATTACAAAAAAAATTTTTTTCAGTTTGGTGAATTTTTTAGCCTTAGAAATTGTCAGATATTGTATTTTTTTTGCCTTAGTTGATATACCCAGTCTTCCCCCTATAAAATGAGTCCAAAAAGTCGTGAACCGCTTTATAGATAATCAAGATATGGCGTTACAACTGCGTGAACACATGGCGCTGTGATAAAGAAGTCATAATACAAAATGGCCTATTCTGTCGAAAAATTTAGTGCTACATACACGGATTGCATGTGGTAAGACAGGAAACATCCTGCTAAACATTAAAATGTCTTAATAAATAGGCACTAATACGGCTTTTTTTCAAACTATTTGTGAGTAACCCAAATAAGTGCATTACAAAAATTTTTGTTCAGTTTGGTGAATTTTTTTAGCCTTAGAAATTATCAGGTATCAGATAAAATGAGTCCAAAATGTCGTGAATCGGTCGATAAATAATCAAGCTATGGCGCTACAACTGCGCGAACCCATGGAGTCGTGATACAGAAATTGAAAATGTAATAAAAAATTAATTAAAAGGTTGACCTCTGTTTTTTCGCATTTTTTCTCCATAACTTTAATTATATTTTCATACCTCAAAGTTTGTCGACATGATGGTGGAACACATTGTATAATATAACATACTTGCATTTAATTATAAAAGAGTTGTGTAAAAGATTAAAATATACATTCAAATGAATTAAAATTGCCACTATTGCCACAGAGCTTTTCCACATGATTTTTCAAAGTGAGCTAGTCATCAAGACGAAAACCTAGTTGCTTTGTTTGATTATCATTTGCTATGTTGTTGTTTGTAGAAAATGAATTATTTGTTGTTTTATTTTTATTTATATCAGCTCATAAGTTTGAAACATCAACTGCACAGTCTGTAGGTGATGAATAATGCAACAAAAAAAATATGGGACCCAGGACTGAACCTTGAGGAACCCCCCTTGCTTAAATGAAATAACCTGAGAGGCAGGCACGTAGCCAGGGGTAGGCCCCGGGCCCCGAAAGTTACAAAATATCTTGGTGCTACAATGAATTACCATGTTTCAATAAACTTATAAACTAAACTTAAAAAAGAAACTTCAGATAAAAATCAGAGTAATTTGCTTACAACTGTTCCACTGCCCGGTTTATCACATTTCCTCTTATATTAGGCGGCCCTCTCTCTGCCCTAGACGTCGAGGGCCTTTGATCGCCAGAACCTTCTTCCCTGAAAAAAAAGCCAGTTGGGTGAAGTGTCCAGACATTCAAGTTTTTAATCACTTTGGACTGAGATGGATCAGAACTGTGGGTACATCTAATCTCGGTGAAGTGGATTTTTTGAGCATACTTCAGAGGAGCAGACTCCATTGGAATAGAAACGTGAGAGGTCACCAATCGCACGTCGGTGAAAAAGTGACTGGAGGGGGCGCGCTAAGTCCCCAAAAAACCCCCGAGTTCCTAATTTCGTGTTGTTACGTCATCCTGTTGAAGAATTATTAAGCAAAAACGATTGATTGATTGAATGAGGTATTTTCCAACTTGCTAATATTGCCTGTTTAATGGCTGAAATGGATTGCTTGTATCTAATTTGCAATGATGGCACTGTTTGATCAATTTTTTTCTGCCCACGTGGAGTAAAGACAGAGTTTGAAAATCATCCCTTTGAAAAGAGCTCATTTAAATCTCTTAAACCTCCCGCCTAAGAAATCAACCAGTCAAAAGTGATTTTTATGCCGGATGTAGATAGGATGTGACTATATTAATTTGAATTATGCGTAGATTCACGGATGTCAGGTTGTTAACATTTTGCCTAGTTTTTCTACATATAGAGGATGTAAACTTAATTTTATGTATTATGTTTATTTAGTTTCCCTCTTTTTAATTGAATAAAAGTTCATGTTTGTAGACTATAAGTGTTATATTACACTGCAATTCCATTTTTTGCATTATTATGTAATTAGCAGTTTACTCTGAGAATGTTTCCTAGTTACTTTTCACAATTTTACCCGTCATTCTTCAACAGCCTGTCACTAGTGTCATGCCATACATAACCTCCCTTGGTCTCACGACTGTCACGGTATCTATAACCATGATGAAATGATGTAAACAAACATCTGTCAATGTCAATACGAAGCGGAGGTTATGTTTGTAGATCGAGAAAAGGAGGTCAGACGACAAAGTAGAGTCACATTCTAAGGATAGCACCACGAAGGACTTATTACGTCACAGCTTTGGCGCGAAATTTTATGTTTGAACTTTGGAGGGGATTTTAACCCACTTCGCGTTCACAATAAAACGTAAAAATGTTCGTTACGTGGTTTTTGGGGACGTAACATCAATATTCCGTCATAAAATTTTGTTCGGAAAATACACCATTGATATCTACACTTTAACACCCTGGAAATAACCGAAATCGGTTATTATCAATTTTTGCACCTAAGTAAGCTTGGTTGAATCTCAATATGTTTACCCAAAGATTCTGCAGTTTTGCTGTATACCATTAATAATTAGGGGACATCCTGTATATAGCCTCAAAAAATCAGTATAAGCATGAGATGACAAAGATAGAAAGACAGTCTTAACATAGTTTACAAATCCCAAGATTTGAGTACTATTAAAGCCAATGGCTGTTAAAAAACGTGAGTAACATGAAAACATTGGAAAAATGAGTGACCCTTTTTACATATTTTACTTCCCACACCGATAGGTGAAGGAAGTATTGTCATCGCGAAAATTTTCGATTTTGAGATAATATGCTTTTTGGGCGTTTTATGATGTCTTCATAACGAAAATGCACGTCACCCTTTTCCGTCGGTCTGTCTATCTGTTGGCGTTTTTCTAGCCCCGTAATCTCAGTAACCACTGCATGGATTGTGATGAAGTTTGGGCAGCGATATGCTGTGGGGTCGTAGTAGGTAATGTTCTTATAATTTTGAAAATCGGTGCAGGGGCGGCACAGTAAGTAGCAAAAAACAAAAGAAATCAAATATTCTCCAAACTTCGTTTTAAAGCGTTTTATGGGTTCCTGATCATTTCTTACTTTTCCTTTGGGGTGGTTGGGGGAGGGTATGGGCAGGCACGTATCCAGGATTTGGGGGGGGGGCGGGGGGTGCAAATATTTGTGGATTCCATTATTTAGACGGCATTTTGTAACGTTTTGGAGGGGGGGTCCGGATCCCCCTAAATACGTGGAAAAATGTGGTGTATTCGTTATAGGCTGTTCACGGACCTGTGAAAGGAAGACCTAGCGTCATAATACACTTTTTTAGGTCCATCCGAGTATTGCCTTGCATACTACAGAAACCTGATATATACATATACGTTCGCTTCTGATAGTTCTGTATCGTGTAACGTGGAAACTATCGCATTGATTTTAATGAAATTTTTACACAGTATTACTAGCATGGCAGGAATGGAAAACGTTTATAATTTTTAGAAAACAAGTCAGTGACGACGCAGCAATAATAAAAAAACTAAAAATATGAAAACAGCTCAAACTTCGTTTTTAGGCGTTTTAGGGGTTCCTGATCATTGTCTGTCTGTCTTTTTTTCGGTGCGGGTGAAATTGCGGTGGGGTTGTACAACTCAAAAAAAATTAAGGGCGTCATGGGGTAATGACTCCCCCTCCTCAAGAATAATAAAGAGTAATCCACAATTTTTTAATAAATGTTATATAATGCACAAAAATGCGCCGACGAATGTTTTTTTGCTGATCATGTAATACAATGCCAGTAAAAATGATCCCGCCCAAGAAAAAAAAGGATGGACACCCTTGTATGAAGTCTGGAAATAGCTTAAGAAAATCTTGCACATTGCTAAAAAATGGAGTCAAGTTGATTGACTCAGTACTTCCCACACATAATGATGATACCATTTTATTATTTCCCATTGCATGAAGCTATAGTCTGAAATAACCTTGCAACTAAATTATCGCCCACCCGCCCGCAAAAACAACATCCAATACAAAAACTCTCGTAAATAGTTTCTTGCGTCTCCCTCCTTAAGAACTAAGACACCACCGTTTTTTCTGCATGCTTCAAATGGACGATGCGAAACGATCAAGAGGCTCCAACTCGTCTAAAAACGAAGTTTGAGGCATATTTGAAATTTTTTGTTTATTGCTAGTTACTCCGTCCCCCGTATAACGATTTTCAAAATTATAGGAACATTATCTACTACGACCCCACAGCATAACCACAGTATATCCAATTATACAGTAGCGCAACTCTCCAGAATTTTGGTGGTTCGCGCATAGCATCCCGCGCTTCGTTCGCAGGATGTTTAGCACGGCGATCGCCTGAGTCGTGTTCAGTCTATGAGAGTGAAGGTAGCGTCTTTGACAGAATCGGATTGAGGAATTTGGTGATACGCTGATATGGATATTGGGACGCGTGAAGTCAAATGTTGCGCCGTTGTAGGCTGTATTAACAATTCCAAAAACTGTGACTATAGTTTTTTAAGCTTCCTCAAGATGCTGTCAGGTATGCGATTCCTCCAATGTTTAATATGCTCCTTTATTACCTAATAATATTAAAGTGTGATAGCCTAGCTCCATTTGTCTCTAACAAAGTCTGTCGGGTATTAGGGTAGCTGTGTGTTTTTTTTTCAGTTTTTAGAAGAGTAAGACGTTACGGAAAGTCGTTCTTTAATTTATGAGCCTAATGTCAGAATGATAATTTCTCACTGTTTCCTCACAGCACCACAACGTTCAAAAGATCTTTCACGACGTATAACAAAATGAATGTGATTATGCATTCCAACATTATTAAATTTTAAGCAGGAAGTGAAGTCCATTTTAATGGATGCTCAAATAGAAAGTTCACAATAAAAAGAATCAACATGCTAGTTTCAAAAATATATCATTTTCCTCTATAAACATGTATTCTTTTGTTCAATATGCGTATTCATATGTAATATACTAATACAGAAGGAAAAGGTAGTCTTGATAAACTAGATAAAAAACAGTTTTACAATTTTTTACGAATAACGACCAGTTTAGTATATTTTATCGTTGTTATAAACATACTGATCATTATTTTTTTGTACACCTAACAAGTTGTCATCGGTTTTGCTGTTTACCACGTTTTCGTACCTTAAACGTTTTTCTATGATGATTGATGAAGATAAATTTAAAGGTTGTGGGATACCTAGACATAAATGGTATTTTGGACGCTACGTCCGTTGTTACATATATTTATATTTGAATCATATAAGATATTATAAAGTTTTTATATGTATCTAAATGTTTAAGATTAAGTAAGATAAGTTAAAGTAAAGTTGAATAAATCTCGCATTTTGTAATTTACTTACAAACGATAAAGCCACCTATTTTCTCGGAGTTAACAATTTTCTTTCATACACCGACTATTTCTTGTTTTGCTTCTAAAAAAAAAAATGTTTACACCCCATTTATACGCAAAGAATCCATGATGAATTAGAAGAATCAGTACAAAACATTTTCACGTACAATAAATGCGAATGCATGGATATAACTTACAAATTGTAATTCAGAATTCCAAAGACAACTGACTAACCTCGATGAAGAATATCACATTACCACACTGCTCTCAAAATTTACATTTACAAGACATATCGCGTCCATTAAACTTATTGCAACACAATAATTATTACGCTTCTTCACTCGATTACTGCTAAGCCGACCCTGTGTTCAAAACGTAAACGGCAATACTCGCGACTCGTGCTGAGGAGCCGACGAGGGGTTATGAGAGGCCAGTTTTTCGGAGACAAATTGTCTGCATGATTTCTAGGGAGTTGCGCTACTGTATAATTGGATATACTGTGGCATAACGCTGCCCAAATTTCATCACAATCCATGCGGCGGTTACTGAGATTACGAGCCTAGAAAAACGCCAACAGACAGACACACCGAAAGACAGACACCGACGGAAATGAGTGACGTAGATTTTCGTTATGTAGACATCATAAGACGCCCAAAAAGCGTATTATCTCAAAATCGAAAATTTTCGTGTGGGAAGTAAAAGTAATTCATCAAAAAAGCACGAACATTAAAAAACAAAGCAACCATCATACCTCTCTTCTCCAGCCCATTCTAATCTCTCACCACGCCCAGCGTCTAGAAGAGGCACTTGGGCAACATTTCCATCCATTTGCTGCTCTCTTGTCTTACAGATTTTCTTCTTTCCAGATAGTCCATCACCTGAATCGCTGGGCCGCTTTCCTTTTCTTTTGTGTCGTTCTTTCGGCGTCATCTTTTTTTCCTTCTCTGTATCACTGTCACTATCGCTATCACATTTTTTCGACCTCGTATTTTCCGTCATTTTTTTCGTGTCAGGTGTCATGCTACCACTGCATTCAGGTTCATTTTTGAGATCAATGTTCCGGATATTCTCGGATTTTTTGCTTATTTCATCGTTTGTTTCATTGGATAGGTCATCTGCGCTGCTATGCCGAATATCTAAAATATAAGTCAACAATGCAATATTGTCAGTGGCGGTTCCTGAATTTTTGGAACAAAATTTGAAATAAAAGTTTTCAGTTTCCACAGTTATGTCTTGTTTTTTTCTAGCTAGTATCACAAAAAGTCACTTCTTAAGAGTGTTTTACTTTTTTTATAACTGAGCAAACCCGCGCAGGCAGAGCCTAAATACCAGAGTACCGCGGCTGCTGTGAAAGGGTTATGCTAGGGGAAGTTTGTTATCGCGGGTTTTGAATGGGCCAATACCCGCAGGCCCAATAAATACTTCTTTCAGTCCATTCCAAGCCTTGGATACCCTGGGAATGAATGTGCGGTTGTACCGATCGGTTCTTGATGTATGAAGAACGACCGCCTTAGGATGAGATCCAGCGGTCGCACGGGTACATCTGATAGAAGCGGTGAGCGGCGGAACGATAGAGGATAGCTCAGAGGAGCAGATTCCGTTTGAATATCGGTAGAAGAGGTCACCAACAGCACGCCGGTGAGAAAGTGGCTGGAGGTGGCGCGTTAAGGCCGTGTCGCCAATTAGTCGAATCGCCCTTCTCTGGACGGCATCAAGTATAGACAGGGTAGTAGGGGCAGCAGCTCCTCAGATATGAGAGCAATACTCCAGGCTCCTGGCCAGGTCTTATCTGGGCTTTATATACCGTGAGGAGGTTACATGGTGAGAAGTACTTTCTGGCTCTAAATAGGTACCAAAGCTTTTAACCAGCAGCTGTTGCAATTGACGCAACGTGTTCGTGCCAGATCAGATTTTCTGTAATGTTAACTCCTAACAGCTTGAAGGAGTGACTCCTTGGCAGGGCCGGGTTGTTCATTAGAACCTGGTGTTGGCTTGGGTACTTCTTGTTTGATAGCGTACAATACTGGGTCTTGGAAGCATTAAATTTTACCATATTCTTGAGCCCCAAGCGATAATGGTATCGAGATTGTTTGAAAGTGAAGCTGCCACTGCCAGTCTTCTGTATGCCGACCACAGGGATCGGTCTATTGCTCATGATGCCTGCATGTAGCGTACTGTCATCCGCAAAACTGTGGATTGGATTTGTAGTGCTAGAAAGTAGATCGTTAATGTGAAGCAGAAACAATGTCGGAGCCAATACCGATCCCTGGGGTACCCCAGCATTGATGCTATGGAGAGAAGAGGAAAAGCCGTTTACCACGACAGAGATTTTCCGATCTAAAATAATCGATAAGAAGTTTTTAATTTTTGAGGGCAGATAACTTTGTGACTAAGCTTATCGAAACTGAAAAAAACACAACTCTCGGGAACGAACGTGCTGAACAAAAAAGTACAAATTAGTAGTTCACCTTCATTTTCTTGTGCATCATTGCTGACACTTTCGCTATCCTCCTTGACACTTTCCATACTGTCAACTGTTTCACAGCCTGATTCGCGATTGTTCTCAACTCTTCTCTTCTTATTGGCGGATTCGTCGTCAGTCTCGCTGTCACTGTCATCGAGTTTTCTTTTTTCACAGCCAACTTTGTTTGCGGTAGAACATTCGCCGCCGTCTGTATTCACTGCCTTCTGTGAGGTCGAAGTGTCGTTACTGTTATTACCGCCAGATGGCCCTGGTTGATTATTGTCACTTGAACTGAGGGACACAAAATCTTTCAGTCAGTTGTCACATATTGGTATACATTACGAAGATACGAAGAAATATAAGCAAATTGAAATTAATTTGTGGATCGACGAAAATTATAGAACAAATATTTTTAGGACGCTAGAAAAAGAAATTGTAGATACTGTTCCTAAGATGTATAGCAATGCACTGCTAGTATTTAAGACATAACATTATTATATTAGTGTTATAATTGTTATACCATATTCAAATCCAAGGTGCCTATGATTGTAAACAAACAGGATACCACACACGCCGCCCGAGTAAGGCGGCATTCATTGCGATTGGCCGAAAGGCAATAAACACCTTGGAGGCTTGCCGCTCTGCCGCCCGTCTGGGTCGTTCAACAGAGTACAGGGTTGTATTTT
This sequence comes from Callosobruchus maculatus, assembly GCA_951848785.1. Lineage (NCBI taxonomy): Eukaryota > Metazoa > Arthropoda > Insecta > Coleoptera > Chrysomelidae > Callosobruchus > Callosobruchus maculatus. The sequence continues at coordinate 628,177 of CATOUR010000009.1, read as the reverse complement.
ATTCAGTTGCTCCGTGTGTTTATCATTGTATACGACGCGTCGTGTTAATGATAGCGTACAACATCGTGCTTTTATCATCGCATACCTGCCGTGTTGTTGTGCGAATTTTAGTGTTATCTGTGTTTTGATAGCTATTAGTGGTGTTTGTGTTATTCCCCGATAACTTGAAGGAGATATTGAAAGATGTCTAGTAGTACAGACACTGTAGATGAATCCATGGATGTGGCTACAAGACAGGATTTAAGTCTGACCAAGGAAGAGTCTTAGTAGTACAGACACTGCAGATGAACCCATGGATGTGGCTACAAGTCAGAATTTGAGTCTACCGGAAAAGGTCAAAAAAGAGCCATTTTGACGTGAGGCTTAAGGAGGTAATATTAAACGTATATAAATACGAAACCCAGAAAAAATAATTAACAACTGCTGCTGACGATACTGTGGAAGAGGTTGTACTCAAAATAGGTATCTGTAAACGGAGTGTTATAGAGTGGTGCGAGAATACAGAACCAGACACTTTTGCTGCACCTTTAACTAATCAGAATCGCAAACGTTGCATTGACCTTGTGGACCATGGCGATAAAAGTGCAATTAGGAGAAAGGTGCATCAGTTCTTTTTCCGAAATGAACTTCCGACTATTGACAAAGTCCTGAAAGAGGTGAATGACGATAATGACTTGTCCAATTTTAAGAGGACCACGTTTTATAAGCTATTAAAGAAGCTTAACTTCGTATTTGGGAAACGAGGAGGGAAAAGTATTCTCATCGATAGGGAGGATATAACTGACTGAAGTATTGACCCCTTCTCAACTTTACCCCCGAAATGAAGGTTTCTAAGGTAAGAATATATAAAATCTATTTCAGAGGGCGATTTCCTGGATGATTTTAAGTAAAAAGCTTTATATGAACCACATATGAACGTATGTCCTAAACGTCATAACTCTCGAGCTACAGGGTGTTAAGTTCTAATAAAAAGAGATTCTTTTTGTAATAACTGGCAGCGCTTCAGTGTTCTTTATGAAACTTGGTATATGTCCATGTACCATAAGGTACTTTTTGTTAAAGAAACTTTTTTATTTCTACCAGTGGCGTTCGTGCGGGGCATGATTTCAAAATTTTAAAACAAAAAAAGTGGTACATCACTGTTTGATTCTGGGTTAAAACCTTATTTTGAATGAGGCTCGGTTTTTGTTAAAAAAGTTATTTTTTTTGTTGGCCGATATAGCTTATTTCTGAAGAATCAAACAGATTATTTTTGGCAAAAAATTGCGTTTCGAACAACGGATAAGCGTGTGTTTTGTGAACAGTTTTTGTAACCGAAATCTGTGACATGTATCGTTGCGTTATTTGACAATTGACATTAACAATTATTGGACATATTTGATTTCAACTTAACCTCACATTATGATCGATTTGATCGGAAATGTCCAAGAAATGTTACGTGGCACAAGTAAACACCACAAGCAGAAAATAGATCACATCACAAGTAAAATAAAAAATAGGTTATGCAGGATCCCCGAAGCATCACATTTCAGATTTCACTACCATGGTTCAGGCCCGTGTTGATCACACGCTGTTGCCGGAGACGCCTAACTTTGTAGCTTTTATTGGAAAATACTGTCAAATAAAATTGACGGAAGAAAACCTGATCCTTTTGTACAATGATAATCCACAAAACAAGTATTGTTGCTATCAAAATCATCACGGTTCTTTTCTCATTGCCGCATAGTGGTTTAGACCTGGCAATACCGCACGTAATCATATCGTACCATAAACTTCCGTAGCTAACGTATAAATTTATCGGTTATTTCGGGAGAACTGCGCAAGCCACAAATAGCCGATAACGTGCAATAACGTCAGGAAACGGACGTCCAAAAACTCTCATTATTACTGTTATATAACAGGTCATGCTAAACTATTTAAATATGTCATCATCATAGCCACAATGTCTTAACAGACATGTTGTGAACTCGTAAAAATTTACTCATTTTACGAGTTTCTCTTAGGATATCTTTAAGATCTTTGATGCAGTAGTTTCCCATTTGCTTTCTGCATCCTCATGCCGTTGACCAGATGGTATCTACTGGTTCATCCGCCTTTAGGGGCAATTTCTCACCCCAAGGACAAGAAGGCACGTCCACTCAAAGCTGTTGGTTGAGAAGATTTAAATACATAGAGGTATGTGATTACCTCCCAGCATTTCGCTGCCTATTCCTGGTATCGAACGGATTCACGATGAATATGTTGAAGGGCATGAGGCTTCTGGCTGCGCCCCTGTAGGGCAGGTCCATCTCTGAGCGGTTGTTGGGTTCATGGACGTTGGGAAGGATCACCATCTTGGTACCCATGGCGTAGATGCAGCACGCGAGGTCATCGTAGTCCTCAGATGAGTCCGAGTCGCTGCTATCGGTGTCTGACGTTATATCTAAAATAAAAGAAAAATGGTCAACTAGTTGAACAAAGATTATGTTAGACCAAAACCATTATAAGTTTAGGCCAGCCACGTGGAAATTGCGAGATCAGACTTGTTGTCTACCAGCGAATATGTGTACCATGTGCTTACACTATCGAAAAGTTGACACTGTGATATACCATTTTGCCTATGTGTAGGTTTGGAGCATACCACTCTTTTCACTAATTTCATTGTCCCTTTCTTCAGAGTGTTTCGATTGCACCATACCCCTCCACATTCTTTATTATCCACAAGGATCACCTTCTTGATGCAACCATTGATTAAAGTATTTTGCAACCCATGATCAAAAATCACGAACTCAATTAATAGTTAATTTAGCTATTATGGTCAGCTGAAAGCCTATGGCGCCGTAGAAGCGCTGCGAAAGGATAAGTGTTGGTGCGCGTTAGATTTGAAACGCTGCATGTTGTAGCCGTCGGGAAACAAATTCTCCGGCAGCTCATTCCACAGCATCTAAGTTCTCCAAAGGAAGGAATGCTGGAGGAGACTGGTTTGGGGAGTAGAGACCTCGACCTGGTAAGGATGATTTCGCAGAGCCTCTCTAGTGTTCCTCGTTCGGACAGCCTTTGGCGTTATTATTTGGGGGAGCTCACTCGAACTTCTTCCGTGCTAGAATCTGTAAAACAGGGACAGGTGACAGGTCAGCCACCCTTCTTCAACATTCCAGGCTGTGGAGGTCCTTTGTGAGGTTAGGCATACTGTTAAGTCTAATTGCTCTCTGCTTGATAGTATCCAGAAGCTTTAGAGAGTGCTTCAGGGCGCATCCCCATACATTGGAGCAATACTCCAGCGATGGTCAGATATGTGCCTTGATAGCAGCAGTAGTTGCTCTGGTGTATACAGCTTCCTACAGCGGAACAAAACTCCAAGCTTCTGGGATGCCATTTTAGCAATAAAGATGATTCGATTATTGGGTGACCATCCATTTTCACAGTTGGTAAACCAACATGAGACTTCTTTGTAAGTATTGTTGCCCAAGTTTTCTGTGTCTTAAACCTATATAAATATATTCTGTAGAAAAACATTAGAATACAGTATTTATATTGGCATAATCCCTATAATTTCACATAACATTACCTGAGTGAAACTGCTTTTGATGTATGACAAAGAAATCCTTAAAGTCACTTGGTAACTTTTCCACATCTTTCATATGTTTCTGACATACAAACTTAGCAGTCATGTGAGCAGATGGCCGGTAAGTATCGTTGTCATCTTCTAATGAATATATGGTTGGCTCGGGCATTGTTCTCTCTTCACCACCATTTTTGTATCCACCTTTAAAAGGTTTAGAATTTATTATGCAAACTGCAGTTGTATTGTACACAACGTAAATTATATAATGAAGAAACTAATCTTTAAAGGTACTAACATTCACACTCTGGATAAGGATCTTGATACAGCATGCTCTTTGCAATTGGTTCCACAGTACTTGCTGCTGTAGTGGTGGTATAGTCTCGTAGACTGTTGTCATTGATATTCAGATCTGTATCAATATCTACAGAAGTCCTGTTTAACTTTTTTGTATTGCTGAACTTTTCCTCATAATCTACTTCTGCAGATTTGAAGCTTTGGAAGTACATGCGTTGGATGGAGGGCTTTGAATAGAAAGTCCTCAGCATTTCTCCTCCAATACCTAAGAGTAGATAAATCAATGTCTGACCACTTTTCTTAAATCAGTATGTATTTAGGACTTTTGTTTTATATGGTCAAAAGTGGGAGACCTCATCTCTAGTTATTATGTGTGAACCAACAAAATTTAGGTATATAACTTATTTTTTGAGCTCACTAGACAAAATTAATATCAATTTGCCGTTTATGTCTCTAATTCTTGAAAGTATGTGCACATTTTTTTATTATGAAGCAAGCAAATTGTACATATTTTATTCAATATCTACACCTTTTCCAGCTAAATAAATTACTCCTGACAGTTTGAAATTACAAGTGACGAGTTAGAAAATTAACTTGGACGTTTTGAATTATCACTTGACGCTTTAGAAACTACAGCTAGAAATGGTGTAGTAGAGCCTTTTATGTATGCCTAGTATTAAATGACAAATATTAACAAACACTTTTCTTGATTTATCTTGATCAAAAACTTTATGATGATAGATGTAATGACTAGAATGGATTATACCTGTGAACCTAAAGTCTAATATTTTCAGCTTTTTACATCCATATTTGGCAACATTTAAATATGGCATCCTTTTCAAATGCACTCTCATGCATTTTACAGCAGAGATTATTTCTAAATTCTCAAATTTAGATACTGATAATAGAAAACTACAGGTAACCCAGTTACATTCATCCAAAATCAGCACCTAAAATGGTAGAAAACCTGAGATATAATATTAGAATTAATTTTTATCTATACTGTACCCTTAAATTACACATTTTTCTTGCAGAATGTTGGAAGAAGTATTCAGAGTTTTTTACATAGGTTCTCTTTAAGCTTAGTTCTTCTAAAGAACTTGGGAAGTCTTTTAGTGATACCTATAATAAAAAAACTAGATTAGCAACATGTTAACAATTTCAACCTTTATACTGGACCAAGAGCATTCTTAAATTAATAGATTCTCTTATGTCTTTAAAATATTGTATTGGTCACAAATACCTTAGAGCCATATAGTTTAATATTCTCTAAAGCTAATACTTTAAGGTTCTCAAACGGATCTATTCTATCAAAGAACGTGTGGGGAATGTTGGTGTATTTCTTGTATCCCCGAAGTAGAACGTGGACAGTCTTCTCATGTATTTTTTCATAAACATAATTAATTTTTTCAATACTGTTTGGTTCACTCCTAGCATCAACCTGCTTCCATAAAGCCGGGTCTTCAATTGCTTCCTTAAGAAAGTTGCATGTTCTGGAATAAAAAGCACACCGCAATTACATAGTAGTCTTGTTCTCATATGGTTCGTTCATTACTTGCTCAACTGATACAATGAAGTTGAGTCTAGGTATGAAAGAAGAATCGTTAGGACATAATGAGGCAACTCGAGAATTTTACAGTCTTGCTTCTCAAGGTCTGGTTCATTTTCTGTATCCATTTTTTAACCATTCCTAAATTAAAACTAATTTATATCCAGATATATTAGATATAATCTTGCTTTTCGGCAGTTTATAGAACTGGATACAAAATACAAATTTCAGCCTTCTAATTTTAATGTGTCAAGCTGTCAAGAGTGTCAACGTCAAGTCAACATCAAATCTGTGAATTTCTAATATGTCAACTGTCACTACTCACTAGTCATCAACACTAGTCATTTTCCGTTTGCATAGAGATGGGTACGACGACTCTAAAGTCGATCGGAAAGATCGAGTTATGGTTCAGTGAAATTATATTTTCTCTAAGGATGTAGGAAGTAGGAAATAGGAAGTAATTCCGTATCCGTAAAATCTGGAATATACGAATTATTTAGGTTTAGAACATCATAACATGAGAATAAGGAAAAACTGGATTTATAAAGAATTCAATTCCATTTAGGAGGCAGGTGTTCTCCCTACTTGTAAATAAGTCGCCAAAGGATGCATCTGTCACTAATGTATTACGTAGCCCAAAAACGTATTATTATTAGTTTGCACAACAGGCCATAAAGGCCTAGGGCAGAAATGAGTACAGTCTGATCACAGCACAATATCTCTGAGCATTTCCTATATAAAAATGGTTCCCACAAAATTTGGCCTTGGGATGATTTATGGATGATTTTACGGCTGTGAAGTTTGGGTAGAGATGCGAAAATGAAAATATCGATACCGGTACCAACTAGATATTTTTTAGCCAAATAGGCGCGTTTGGTTCCTACAGAGAATTTTGTGCAATTGATACACCCCTCAATAATTATATAATTATTTTCGATACCGATACCCCTACAAAAGTATCGATACCAGCTTGGAATCGCTTAAAAAAGTATCTAAGATAAAAATACTCGATATTAGTGTAGAAGTACAAGTCTCCAAGTATCGTTAGCATCCTTACAAAAAAAAGCATCCAAAAGTGAGAACGCGCGTGTAATTGCTGCCAACCTGAGTTATTGTGCTGGTTGTTTACTATGCTGTGGTCTGATCTTATATCGCTAAAGTTTATGTAACATAAAATTGTCTTTAGATAGTTTAGATACTTTTCACCACCTATTTCTGAGTATATCCTGCTCTGTTCCACGTCATCTATTTCTGTCTGCCGTCTTCTCTTTCCAGTGTTTAATATTAATTTTCCAAATACGTATACATCTATGATGTGTAAAATATGATGTCATTATAAAATCTCAAATTTTCAGACGCTTTTGATACTTATGTTTCGTTCCATTAAAAGTAAATAAGTAAGTAAAAAAAGGTCAGGTTACACGAAAACAGTATTCATCATTAGTGTTTGCCAATGTAACTAAAATAAGGAACAATATCAAAAACTAATGGTGCAAAAAGTATAAACCATCCTCCTCATCCTCCATCGAAGCATGATTGCTTGTTGCAAAGTATAATTTAACTGAACTATACATGTCTAAAGCCTCGTGTCCACTTGCAAGTAACTTGTGACAGTTTTTGCAGCAAGTACTTGCTTGTTTGTCTACACTGTCTTTTAATTGTTCGCCAATTTAATCTAGAAAATTGCTATCGCAATTTCACTTGGGCTTGATTGTTCTGATTCCGTGTACATTATAGATAAGATGTAAGCAAAATCTGTAGCTACTGCGGTAGTTGTGATATATTTAATTAAAAAAAAGAAAACAAGCGAAAGTTAGTAGAAGGCGGAGAAAATGTTGGGTGAGAAAGTGGATTCAGCGTAGGGATACATTAACTTTAATGACTCAAAGAACTCCTTATATATTTCATTAGTCCCGTGTCTACTTTTTTTTTTTGAATTATTCTCTATTCTTGGTTAACTTGCGTTCTCAAATTATGTAGCTTCCCTTGAATTTCCGCTGTAGTGTTATTAAATAGGTCGGCCAATTTTTGTAATACATTCTGCTAATTGATTCTGTCCTTAAATTCTGTAGTATGTACATTCCATAATTCCGGATATACCTAATTCAAAATTTTCAATTAAAAGGCACGCGTGTGTGTTCACTCGTCCAGTTGAACTTTTCCATATTTTATTTACAACACTCCTTGCTGCAAGACTTTCGAAACAGTCTCGAAATTTTTGTGGCAAACCAATTTCCTGAGAGTAACCGTGTACACGACAAGCTCGCAGCAAGTCGCAAGTCCTGTGCAAGTAATTTTGCTGCAATATTTCTCTAATGACGTCGTGCACCGTTTCGTTTTACCGTCAGTCGGGACGCGTGTCCAGGAGCCGGTCGGCATTTTGCTGCAATAATACTCTTGATATGTCATATGAAGAACTGTAATCAACTGTTTTACATTTGTTATAATAAAAATGCTCTTGATTTGTCGAATTATTAAGAACTTTAATGAACTGTCTTTTTTCTTTTATAATAGTAAACACAATGCCGTCACTATACGCAAAATATAAAATCCTAGAATTTCGTACGGTGACGGTATTGGTTTTAAATGATTGTGATATATAAATAGTTGTAAATAACTTCGAACTAAAATGAGACCTTTTAATTACCATTTACCTTAAAGTAATAAGTAATCTTTCATCAGCAGTCACGCATTCCCTGAATCTTGTATGTTGCTTTGTTAACACTGGTGATAACAAATTCAAAAGCTCTTTTTGGTCGTCTTGGGAAAGTTCTTGAGCCGCAACAAAAAGTCGACGATTAATGTTCTTCTCGATGTAAGGATGACGCCAATAACGTTTTCTTTTTTTTACGTAGACGATATAAATAACACACTAAAATATCTTCATCGCTTGAGGACGACATTTTCGTAGGACGCTCAAAGCGATACTGCAGGATTTTTTACCGAGAATATACAGTAACTGAAGGCAGTGCGGAATCGTTTCGGTGCCGAGCTAACAGATCCCGCGCCGCTCCCGCACCGACAAATCAGAAAGCGGCCAAACTCTAGCAATTTTATTTGCTAGTGGACACCAGGCTCAATAAAATGTGCAATTTGCAGGATTTGTTCGAATTTTATTGTTACTATCACATAATTAATAAATTGAATGGTACTAAAATGTTGGGTCATCAGGGGCAATGAAGTACGAAATTAGTATACCTAACTGAGCGGTCGTGGTTAGTGATATCAGCAAGATCTAAAATCTAAAATTATACACCGTGTCCCAAGACGAATCCCGAAAAAAGAAATCGCACTTAGGCTTAGTTCAGATGACGCGCGTACGACGCGCGTTGACGTGGCGCACGTTTGTTGCGTCTGTGTTTAGGTGACACTACAAATTTTATATAGAGTGAAACTAGGCAATCGAGTGTCAGTTTATTTGTTGTTATTAACGAGAATGGATGTAGGAGAAGCTGTTTGTGTTTGGTTAGCATATAAAAGAAGGAAACGACGTAGGAGGGAAAGGACACACTGGGTTCACCCAATTTTAAGGAATAGACTTTCTACAAGTTTATATTCACACTGTATCCCAGCCTGCGAAATCACGAAGCTAAATTTTTATCATCGGATTTGCAAAACATTAGGACCGGTTCCTCCCAGGCGCGCTTTTTTGCCGTCTTATTTGAATATAATTTGGAATGCATGATTGGCCTCTTCTCAGTTTCATCAATGAAAACATCTGTATTGAATTCCTCTGTTTCCATTTCCATAGCATACGTGAGAAAAAATTTTTGCAAAGAAACACCAGGTATGTTGACTGAACGCTAGAAAAGACGCGTACCAACTGAACAGGCAATGAAATCGTCTAGTATCTCAATACGCGCGTCGCCGCTGACCGATGCGCGTATTGAGATTCTCTGAGTCTAGTGGCGTCGTACGCGCGTACATTTGTCGTGCGCGCGTCTATGTGAATAGCTTGAACTAATTATGTGTATTTCCAAAACGAGCGCCAAGCGAACGCGCGTCGGACGCGCGTCATCTGAACTAAGCCTTAGGTTTGTGGTGATCCGGCACGCGCTCCTGGCTGCTATACGTTAGAACGCACCTTTAGCTGTCAGGCTGCCAAAGTTTGACATTGACGGCAGTGACAGATGGTAGAAGGAAAAGATTAAAATTTGTTGTTATAATATAAGTGTACGAGTGTAGTCAATTGATGAAGTTCAGTTGAGTAATTTATTTGATTATCCTATATTGTTCAGATATTTTATGTATCAGATCATGAGTGACTTTCTATATTAATTTTCCATCTGTGATTCTATACTACTGTTCTGTAATGCTTCCTTCCTTTTCTTTCATTCTGTGACTAAAGCTGCTGTTCTGTGATGCTTTTGGTTGTTGTGTTTGGTCACTGAATAAAGTAGCGGGCTGTGATATCGTTGCCATAGTTTTGTTGATAGTTTGTTTAATAATTACGACTGGGGATTGGTTTTTGAAAAACTTAACAACCGGGAGACCAAAATTTCAACAGAAGGGTTTTTGAGTCTTTTTCACAAATATTTGCAGGTATGTTGTCTTTTGTGTTTGATCAACTAATGTGGTCTGGCTATAATTTGTAAAGTGTTTCACAATGTATACTATATATCCGAGCTTTTAAGACGACTTTAAATGGTGTTGGGTCTCTGATTTACGTCTACTCTAGGTAGGTCCTGAGGTATTGCAGGCCGGTGGTGAACAGAGATAACTCTGTCTTATTTAGATGTATCTATTTCAACCTTTACTGATCCCCTTTATTTATATACGATATTCATTTTATGGTTGTGGAAACCGTGGCGACTGCCGGGACGGCCTAATCACTTACCGAAGGTGGAAGTGGGTTGAATCACGTGTTTCACGAACTATACGGTTTCCTCTAACCAGCCCTTTTATGTTGTTTATTGTTTATATTTATTTATTGATCTATTTATATGCTTATATACCATGCTTGCTATGCTGCTATGCTTGCTATACTATGCTTAAATTGTAGATATTCCAATTATCTCCTTTATTTACTCCTTTATGGGTTGGTTATATTTATTTATTTATATATATGCTGATATTTTACACTTTTCCACATTCTATCCATATTTCTCTCCCTGACGTTAAACAGAGATCTAGCCCACCATGTATTATTATTATTATTTATCATTTAGATTGTGAATGTTTATAACCATTTCTTTATTATACAATATCAATAACAAGAGCCAGTTTACCACTATTATTGAGACATTTTGAATCGTATATTTTAACATATCAATATAAATACTTCACCAGTAAAAAAATATGAAATACAAAGCACTCATGATTTGATAGATACAAGAATCAAGTAATAAAATCATACCATAAACACTCAGCACTCATGATTAATAAATACAAAACAAATATTAAGAAACAAATAATAATAAAAAAAAACTATATCATAACATTTCTGTGTTTTGATTTCATTCTGTCTGAGTTGGTACACATGCATGCTAAAAGAATCTGGTTACCATGGGCACACATACAACATTGGGTTCTAAATTCCACCACTAGACGTCTTGATCACTTTGGCTATTTCTAAATTTGGTATCGGTTTTGACAGTGACCAGTTGCTCACTACAGGTTTCGGAATGTGAAGCCGATATCAAAAGGAATTATTCTGAAATCCGCACTTGTTTCAGACAAATCAACGTTTGAAGTTTGGTTGTAAAGATAACTGAAAACTTTCGAGAATTCCTTGCAAAAACGGAGAAGGTCGGATAACGGTAACGGGCAGTGGCGTATATAGAAATCGATTTCGGGGGGGGGGGCCCAACTGGAAAAATTTTCATATGTTTTGGCGTATTGGCGTATTATAATCCTAACTTCAGCCTCTTCCAGACGTCAAAACTGAATGCGTGGCTGGTTTCGGGGGGGGGGGGGGAGGCCCGGGCCCCCCGGGCCCCCCCCTTATATACGCCACTGGTAACAGGTATTTTGATTGTTTTTGTCGATTGTTTACAACAAATACCATAATTATGATGTATTGCTTGTACGGTACGAAGATGATACAGAGGCCCACACGTTAACCTATTCGCGATCTGATTAAGGGAATTTCAACTTTTTTGCTATTAAGAATAAACATATAATTTAATCATATTACATCACAAGTCGGTGCCAGAAATCATCCCTTAACCTTTCGGGATTCGTCCTGGTACACGGTATATGGATAAATACTGATTTTTAATTGTATGCTATTCCAAAATCTGATAAAAGCATGATTAATTACTGTTAGTTAGTTTAAGGTTTTTCTAGTGGGTTTTTTTTATCTAAGATATGAAACCTTGTCTTTAAAATACTCAAATATTGGTTTACTCAATTACATTGTACATTAACCAAGTCAATATTAACAAGGCAGCCCACAGACGTTTCTGTAGGGGGGTTAAGGGTTCTCACAGTGATTAAGAATTCCAAAACTATATAGCTGTTAGTTTATACAGGGTGAGTCCTATGTTGATACTTTTTTTTAACTGTGTATAAAAGACGTTAAATAAACAACTGACGTCACTGAAGAGAGTTTATGCAGTGCCTCTGTCTGTCCGTCCGTCCGTCTGTCCGTATACAAAAGATAGCCAAAACTACAGTTGCTATAGGTGCTAGAGAAAAACTAAATACAGATTCGGAATCAGCATGAAAAAACTAGTCCGGGAAAAAGCTGGTTCTGTCGTTATCGCTTCCTGCTTTAAAAAAATTAATTAAATTACGACAAGTAACCGACGACGTATTATGTACACACATACATAGTCATAATTAATTTGATTAAGAGGATACTCCCGTAGTGTAATTTTTCAAGGGTCAACATTGAATATTTTGAAACAATACCTTATTATAATTTTAAAGATTTTCTGAATTTGCTAAGTATACCAGAATGTATATTTCTTATAAAATCTGGAACTAAAATAAGAGTGCTCACAACTTATTGCTCCAAATTACATTGAAGTCTACAGGATTTTAAAAATTTAAGTAAAATTGCGATTAAGGAAACGCCAAAAAAATACAATGTTTTTTCATATTATTTAACTATTTCTCAAAAAAATTAAATATCGATATTTATTATTACATTATTACACGAGCTCCCATAGATGCATTTGAAATGTAGACGTGGGGGAGAATGCTGAGAGTTCCTTATACCGCTCATCGAACTAACGTATCCATACTGGATCCAAAGCACAGAGTTAACATCTATAGAGGGAGTGTAAACAATAAATTCATAGGTCGCTGACCAGCCAACATGTAACGGAAATTTTGACAGCTTGAGGGCATTACCAGTGGTGTGCGACTTTATATTAAAATTGGATGTTCAGTAATAGATTCAATTATTACTGTGATGTTACAAACTGATACCAATAAGTTGTATTCGAAGGAAACCTACACAGATGCACATAACATACATTAAACAACCATTATTATTCCTACAACTGGAGTGAAGTTACTTTTGTTCCCAGTTATCCCCATAAATTACGCTACTGAAAACTAAAACAAAACCTATACTCACCTATGATAAGAAGTGTTCACCGATTCGTCGCTATTACAGCAAACTATGCACTTTTTATGTTGTCTCATCATGCAATTATCGTTCATAAATAATTTAAGTCACACCACAAATAGTCACAAAGTCAGTCAAATATACACTAAAACCACAAAAATCTCGACATACGCAATAACCACAACTACAGTGACAGCCACATGACAGCTTAAGGGCACGCCGATTGTAGGCTGCTAGATGTATGACATATTAGAAGTTATTGCGACATTCCGCTATGAAATTTACCATTTTTGAGATTTCATTAAATCAGTATAAATTATCTTCACGTAAATCAGTTACATTGCAAGTATATTGGAATGTATGGTTAAATACCCAGTTAAATACTTTGTGTTCAATCTGCGGAAACTGCCAGATTTTGAAGAAACTGGAAGCGGACGAAGAAGAGTGGCAATAGCGCTATAGATGTTGGCTGGCCAATTTTCAAATTAAGCTCGCTCTAGAGATGTTAACTCTGTGGTGTCGACGAGAATACTTACATTCTTCGGACATATTCACAGAAGCGATATTATGGAGAAACTTGTAGTTCAGAGTCATGCCCCTAGTGGGTGACGCCGGCGCCGTGGCCGTTTCCCTACACGCTGGGTGGATACGACGAAACAGTTGCTGGATATGAGTATCAAGAGCGCCACTGAACTGACAGTAAATCGGGAACGATGGGGAGCAACAGTTCTGAAAATATTCGTGTCGGCAATACTCTAGCTCCGACTTAATGCATTTTACGAGTTCACAACATGTTACATTAGGAAAAGCGAATCACAAATACTTTTGTTACGCCACTGGTAAATCGATTATGTGGCAGGTGGAAATTTTTTTTGCGCAATGCTACGGCCGTTACGGGTCCATTCACTTTTCTTGCCTAAGCTTTTATAATTGCATCTTTTATTAGTTTAATCTTGGTAAGCAAAATCTCTCTCGCAGCTCAGTATGTGCCTAGTTACCTAGTAACCTAGTGAGTGTTTGGTGCTTAAAAATAGTGTGAAATGCAGTTTGCAACAATGGTTAAAATTTTATTGTTACTATTAGCGATTAATAAATCGGATGGTGCTAAAATTTTGGGCTTTTTCCCAAATTTAGGGTACAGCCAATTTCTACTAGGCGATGCATTAATGTCGGAACTGGCCACCAGGGGTCATGAAGTGACTATGATAAGTTCCTTCCTCCCGAAAGAAGAGCGTTACAGGACAGTACTTTTGAACATATCGAAGCCAGAATGTATGTTTGATTAAATTTTACTTCTGTATACCATCAACGAATTCGAATAGGTTAGGAAAAGCATGCTCTAACAGCCATGTGAGTGTGTCCAAGATCCCGTTGTTATTATTTACTGTGTTCACAGACGCGATGTTATTTGTCTTTAAATTGTTTTTACTTAGATGCGCTGGTGGTACCAGGAGGTGGCGCGAGTGACATTTTCTGGTACGAATTCAAAATGATATAATTTTTTACAGAAATCTGCAATATTTAAATGTTGTGGAATTGTTTAAAATAGTCTTATAACACTTATACACTGTTAAAACGCAAAATTCACTCAAAACAATTAACCAGAAAGGATCAACCAAAACAAAGGTGCTATTTTTACTAGGCGACTTTAATAATGGTGCTGCTATTTTTAGGTTTTTTTGCCTGCTATCTCGTCGCGGATATACAAAGGGTATATATCTGCGAATCAGCGGTCAGTGGTCAGTGCCAGCATTACCAAGCTGCCGCCTTAGGTTTGTGGGGAGAAACAAAATCCTTGTTTACTTCTTCTAATCTATTCGAATTCGTTGCTGTATACAGGGTGTTTTCACAGTTGGGACTTTCCTTTTTAGAAACTATATTTTGAAATGACAAACCCAATGTACGGTGAAGCAGCAGCAGCAGAACAATTAAAAAAAAAATAGTAAGAAAATACAGTAATGTTCGGTTATAATGAACCCACAAAACACTATATGGAGATGTACATCCACAGAATGTACATTAGATGTTCCAGTTTCAACATACATATTTTGAATATTCATAGGACGTTAAATGTACATACGAAAAATGATATACACTAGTGTGATATACTATGTATATCCACGTAGGTATATTCATATGTGAATATACATAAGATGTTGGTCTATGTATCATATATACATCTAGTAGTTTACGCCTGCGCTAAGGACAACTAGTGCCGCCATTGGTGATTTCTAGCCATTGCTGTCGTTCGTGTCCTTCGTCGTAGTTAGCGTGTGTGTGCTGGTGCCGGTTGTGCCTGATTACCTGATCGAGTGAAATATTGTGCAATGTTACTTATCTTCTGCCTACTGATAACACTCGCATCCAGCGTTTGACGGTAAGTCGTAAGCGGAACAAACCACCTACAAAGTTTCATAACCTTGATTTCTTTGTGATTTTAGACATGCCATTCAACAGGAAAGAGATGACAATCACAGTAATCGATTTTGCCAAGTATTATTATTGTAACTAGAAATTGAATTAATAACAATACAATACTTAATGAAAGTATAAAGTTTGTTTATCTTTCTGCCTCTACATTGAACTTTCATACACTATGCATGTGCATTAAAAGTACATGAATGTACATTTAATGGATATACAATGGATGTGTAAATTTGCGACAAACGTACATGAAATGTAAATTTTTTAATGTCTATTTTACATCCATTAGACGTTCATGCTCCATTTGTGGATATACATAATTGTTGTATGTATATTGTATATACTTCGGTATGTAAGTATATACATGGTATATGCTAGGAATGTACATGTTCATAATTGGTCTATGTTACATATACTATGCATGTACATGAGACGTACATATTTACATTCTATGGATATGCCATGGATGTGAAAGTTCGCGACAAATGTACAGGAAATGTATATTTTTACTTCCCACACCGATAGGTGAGGGGAGTATTGTAATCGCGAAAATTTTCGATTGTGAGATAATACACTTTTTGGACGTTTCATGATGTCTACATAACGAAAATCCACGTCACTCATTTCCGTCGGTCTGTCTGTCTGTCGGTCTGTCGGTCTGTCTGTCTGTCGGTCTGTCTGTACGCGTTTTTCTGTCCTCGTGATCTCAATAACCGCTGCATATATTGTGATGAAATTTGGGCAGCGATATGCTGTGAGGTCGTAGTAGGTAACGCTGCTATAATTTTGAAAATCGGTGCATTGGCGGCGGAGTAATTAGCAAAAAACGAAAAATTTCAAATATTCCCCAAACTTCGTTTTTAGGCGTTTTAGGTGTTCCTGATCATTTTCTACTTTTTTTGGGTGGGGGTGGAAATTGGGGTGGTTGGGGGTTGGGGGGTTGTAAAATTGAAAAATTTGTTGTATTCATAATAGACTACCCACTGACCTGTGAAGGAAGACCTAGCGACATAAATAACTTTTTTAGGTCTATCCGAACATTGCCTTATGCCTATTACAGAAACTAAAGGACAGAATTTTTCCGATGTATACGTATGAGTATTGCTTTAGATCGTTCTATATTATGTAACGAAGAAACTGCTCAATTGATTTTAATGAAATTTTGACACAGTATTACTACCGTGTCGGGGATGGAAAGTGCGTATGATTTTTATAAATCGTGCCAGTAGCGGCGCAGAAATAATAAAAAAACTAAAAATATAAAAACAGCTCAAACTTCGCTTTTAAGTGTTTTAGAAGTTCCTGATCATTTTCTGAGTTTTTTTGGGTGGGGGTGAAATTGGGGTGGTTGGGGGGTGGGGGGTTGAAAAACTGAAAAATTTGCTGTATTGATAATAGGCTGTTCACTGACCTGTGAAGGAAGATCTAGCGACATAAATCACCTTTTTAGATACATCTGAACATTGCCTTGCCTATTACAGAAACCAAAGGGCTTAGAATTTTTTTTTCTGGTGTAAACATACGAGTATTGCTTTAGATCGTTCTATATTATGTAACGTAGAAACTGTTGAATTGATTTTAATTAAATTTTGACGCAGTATTACTACCGTGGCGAGGATGGAAAATGCGTATGGATTTTATAAATCGTGCCAGTGGTGGCGCAGAAACAATAAAAAAACTAAAAATATAAAAACAGCTCAAACTTCGTTTTTAAGTGTTTCAGAGGTTCCTGATCATTTACTGAGTTTTTTTGGGTGGGGGTGAAATTCGGGTGGTTGGGGGGTGGGGGGTTGAAAAACTGAAAAATTTGCTGTATTAATAATAGGCTGTCCGTTGACCTGTGAAGGAAGACCTAGCGACATAAATCACCTTTTTAGGTCCATCTGAACATTGCCTTGCCTATTACCGAAGCTAAGGGACTTAGAATTTTCTGTATACATACGAGTATTTATTGCTTTAGATCATTTTGTATTTTGTAACGTGGAAACTATTAAATTGATTCTAATGAAATTTTGACACATTATTATTACTGTGGTGAGGATGGAAAACGCGTATGCTTGTTAGAAATCGTGTCAGTGGCAGCGTAGCAATAATAAAAAAACTGAAAATATGAAAGCAGCTCAAACTTCGTTTTTAGATGCTTTAGGGGTTCCTGACCGTTTTGTGCCTTTTTTGGGTGGGGGTGAAATTGGGGTGGTTGGGGGGGGGCGGGGGGTTGTAAAATTGAAAAGTTTGTATTATTGATAATAGGCTGTTCATTGACCTGTGCAGGAAAGGCCTAGCGGCATATGACAATTTGGGGGGGGGGGGGGGGGGGGTACTGGCGATGATTTTGTTGCAAGGGGATCTCAGACTCTTTATGCTATGGGAAAATAATAAACTGGTATCACCGTAATGTGTGGGAAGTACTGAGTCAATCAACTTGACTCCATTTTTTTGATGTCTATTTGACATCCATTGGACATTCTTGCTCCATTTGTGGATATACATATCCATTGATTCGATAATATCTAATGTATGTATGTACACTGTATATACCTTTGTTATGTGGAAACTTCATGGGACTGGCCAAAAGTTCGCTATAAACGATAAATAAAAAAGATGTGGTATTTTTATTAATACATTTATTGATACATAGATATGAGGGTACATAAAATATATTTTGTTATATAGTAGATACATTAACAGCTGTTCTTAGCAGTCTAATTTAAAACATCTTTTATTTTAGTTTGTTTTATTTTTGTGGAATGAATATCTTTAATATGTAATTCTACTTCGGCTAATTGATTAAAAACACTTTGAGGAGTATTTCGTGACTGAAGAAAATAACGAACGTTATCAATAATTATGTTCAAGTGCCTCTGATGTGGTTAGAACTGGTCTCAATTCTGTACTCACAGGTTCTTCATCTTCTGCTTCCTCATCGTTATCAATATAAGCCGAAGAAGACACAGAAGCGACAATGGCATCATCATCCAAGTATTCAACACTTACAAAATTATCATCAATACGGACAAATTCACTGAACTCATTTTCAGAACAAGGAAGTTTGTCTAGAATATTGTTATCATCTTCCTGTCTAACTTTTTTCAGCCATTCGGCTAATGCCAAGTCATCGTCTGAATCCAAATCATTTTCCACTTTCAGAAAACCACCGTGTTGAAAACAATTAAAAATTATTTGTTTTGATACCCTGCTCTGCCATGCCATATGAAGGAAGTTTATTCCATCTATGATGGAAGTAATTCGGTAAATCCCCAGCGATAAACTCCCGTTTTGGATTCGTTATAAAAGACAGATCAATACATTATCAAAGTTTAAGGTTCGTTTTATCCGAAAGTTCTTTATAAAAGGTTTCGTAATTTGCGAAAAAATTAACACACGTTTAGTAATACCGAAGTTTCATAGCTCTAGATTTGGTTCGTTATAAACGAAAGTTCGCAAAAAACGGGTGTCTTGCTAATTGCATCTTAAAGATGTCCAAGTTTTCATGTCTCAAAGATGTCCATTTAATGTCGCGATTTTTAGAGAATTTTTATTTAGAATGATGAGACCTAATAAAGACATCTTCAAGGTGTCTTGCCGATGATATCTTCAAGAATTCTTAGTAATGACATCTTCGTCTTGACGACGACATGGGAGATGACCCAAGAACATTCATTGTCATTCATGTCATTGGATGTCACTGGGAATTAGAAATAAGGATTTCATTATCATTTCGTTTATATGTTATTGGGAATCACTCTATTTGACGAGTACCGTATGCACTATGAAGCAAAGTCCCAATTTAGGAAACACCCTGTATATTACAATTGCTGTTTCTTTGATGAAAGAACATTTTTTCAGATTCAGATTTATCCAAAATGTCCAGCTCTAATTTACTAGAAGAAGTAGTGGAATTCAACCAGATGTTTCTCGATAGATCAGAAAAAATACTTTCGAATGAAGTTTTTCAAGACTTTATCAGGCATCCCAACGAGACTTTTGACTTGGCCATTGTTGAAATATTTGGTTCTGAATCAGAGTTGGCCATAGCTCGACATTTCAACTGTCCCTTGATCGGTAATTATTGGATATTTTGTGATAGTGTGATATTTTCCGGAGATTTTGTACTGGCTTCACGACAGTTCATGTCTGTTTGATAGATATCAGCTGACCAGGAAAGACATCTTGAGCCCAATTTTTTAGTAGTGATCTGGTTTGGCAGTCCTGCAAGTCAGGACCGTATTAGTAACAATTTTAATGAATATCTCAGTGCAAAAAAAATTATGACTATTTTTGTGAATACGAAACTGCTATGAATTAACAGCAAAAATGGTTGGCCAAAGCAAACACATTTGTTGGTTTCAGTATTGTTAGAAACGTATTTTTCAATTATGACACACTAGCTGAACAGCTGTTCGCTGTTATTACGGATGGCAGTACAAAATATCTGGAAGAATGTCTTGATAATTAGAGATATAATGTTTTTTAAAAATAGACAAAATTGGAAAAAAACGAGTTATTATCCTTTTTTTTCCCAGCATTCCAAAAATGGTAAATACTGAGTGTGTAGGTATAAATAAAGATTATATATAAATGTATATTTTCGCATCGTGTTCAACTATAAAATAAAAAAAAACCCTTGTAGAGCTTGCCGACAGGCGCCAGAGACGCTTATGCATCTCTTGTCGGCGTGTAATACGTACGCTGAGACGGCTTACGTCCATCGGCACAACGCGGCTCTACGAGTTTAAGGCACTCATACGGTATCGATGAGACACCGGTGCTGCCATACGGTCCAGCAGATATAGAGTCCATTGTGGAGAACGAGAGATGCCGGATTTACTGGAACTACTCGTTCCCCACACTCGAGCTTGGACAGGCAAACAAGCCCGAACTAGACTTTCTCAGCCACCAACAGAAGACGATGTTCGTTATAGAGTTTTCGGCGCCTGCCGACGTGAACATCGTCTCTAAGGGGGAGGAAAAGCGGACCAAATATCAGGAGTTGCTCGGACAACGTCGCAGGCTCTGGCCAGACTACACTGTAAGTCTGCTGGTTATGGTCATTGGATCCCTAGGTGGAATGAGGAATACGCTGCTCCCTGCACTGCTCAAAATACTTGTGTGCCGTGCGGCGGCGCACATCTTAGCCGCCAGACTGCAGTCATCCTTGGGGCTCTTCGTCTACTTAGGGCGCACGATTCGCGGACCCAGTAATTGCTTACCTCACGGTGTGAGAGGACAGCAGCTCGGTGTGTCGGTGCCCGGGCTGCAGTTTTTTGTATTTTTTTATATAATAATAATAATAACCTATGTTGAGAAGATATCTAAATACACGGACCTTGCCATAGAAATAAAACGACTTTGGAAACAAAGTCACTATTGTCCCCCTCATTATGTCGGTCTCAGGCCTTACACCAACCACTTTTACACAACACCTTCAACAGTTGGGCCTGTACGAAAAGTTACACAAAGTATTCCAAAAGTCTGTAATCCTGAAGACCTGTAATATTGTGCGATCTTCCCTAAATTCCGATCAATAGTCCGGCTGTTGACTTGGCACAGCCCGTCAACACTTGTTGCCACCGCAATTATGCGAGAGGAACTTAGAGTCAGATAATAATAACAAATGACTTTATTTCCAAATGGTACATAGTGCTTAAAGTACACAAATTCAAAATAATAAATACCTTAACCATTAAGGAAACCTCAAGGGGGAGTTCATCAAGTATGGTGCTCTTCCACTTAACCCTTGCATCAAAAATATACATTTCTGTACATCTTGTTTAATCAATCAAAAGGACATGTACAGTGTATATCATAAGTAGGACAGAATAGTCTTCTAAAAGTAACTGTCTAAAAATAACTGTCTTACCGCCACCCTGAATCGATTATAGTTGAGGTCTTTCAATCGAGAGGGGAAAAGTTGAACGCTTTATATACAGGTAATCAGGTATGTTATAAGTGAAACCTCCTTCAAATATTAGTTCTATGAAGCGGGGCAGATATCTTGTATTTCCGGATTCCGGCAAACGTTGAGATTGTGAACGTCAGTCCTGAAAGTAATCTTATTGTATGAGTATTGTGGGCACTTGAAAGTCACTACTTTATGATAAAAAAAACATAAGGTAATGACTTCAAATCTATTTTTCATTCTTAACCACCGCAATTCCTTTAATTTGTGACGTACCCTGTTACACTTTCTGATGCCACATATACAGGGTATCCCAGAATTCAACGTCAAGCCGAAACGGGGTGACAGGATTGGTTGTAACTATCATGAAAAAAATTAGAAAAAAAAATCTATCCCAGTTAGTTTGAAAATTATGTTCATTTTAAAAAAAACCTAGAAATTTGGTCAAATTATAACAATTTTTCGGTTATTGTGGCCAACTTTTATTATTTTTGTTCATTTAAACTTTGGAACCGTAATCCTAAATAACGTTTCTAGAAGCACAGTCAAAAATAATGACACAATTGCCCCAAGTTTTCTAGAAGGAAGACTATTTATTAAACTATGAATTCAAAATTTTCAAAGTTTGCTGACTTTGAAACGCCCTCCTTTAAAAAAAAATGTACTAAAGTGCCTTGGCAAAGGCAATTAAAAGTTGGCGCATTCAACCAGGATTGTAAAATGGTACAATACTTGTTAGCTTCATACTAAAAAAAAACGAGTAACAAAATAAAAACCTCAAGTAACCAGATTTTTGCTAACCCATTTCACTCAGGTTAGATGTTCTTTATTCGCACAAGCTTCTGGTAGGTTCTTCATTTTACGGCAAAATGATGAGAGAGATAGATAATGAACATGTTTACTATGAGTGAGCGAGACAGATAGTGACGCCACTTTTAGCAAAGTCACCAAAAATAAGTAAAATTAATAAAATAATGAAAATTTTTGACTTAGCTTAGTTTAGGTTTATTGGAATAGGTCAGGCAATAAATATTCAAATTGTTTACAATCAGCCTCAATATACGCCCTGCATCTTAAAAAAGATCTACTTATTAGCCAGGCATATCCTCGAGAGTTGATGTCCTCAACAGCTTGAGAAATTCGTTCACGCAGGTCGGCTACGCCCTCAATGGGCTTTGAATAAAGTATAAACTTTTTCTTTGAGAACACCCCAATAACAAAATTCCAGGGGATTTAAATCTGGGGAACGGGCTGGCCACGAGATAGTGCGTGAACGTCCACCTCCACCTCCCGGATATTTTTGGTCAAGGAAACTTGCACTGTGTAATGAGCTGGGCAGCCATCTTGTTGATACCTCATGTGGCGGCGATCTGTAAAGCGGTCTACAGACGTTGATGCATGCTGCGATTCAGGTATTGACTTCTACCATTGATTAAGGTATTACCTTAATCAATGCTTCTACGTTTCATAACGCAAGTACCAGCGTGTGTGGTACTGAATCACGAATTTGGTATCAGTTGCGGCTTGCAGCGATGCAGATTCCGGAATTCTATTATGGACGGTGAGCCATGTCGCCGAGCCGGTGACGCTGATGCAGTGATGCAGATTTCAACGTGTATAGTATTGCGTTGATGCAAAGAAATAAGCCCACACTACTATTCTTGTGTTGCATGAAACGTGCATGAAATATCAAGTCGATTTAGGTATCGCAACAGGTTTAGATTTGAATAGGAATTTATGCAACTGATGCAAGTTTCATGAAACCTTGAGTCGATTGAGGGATCGCAGCTTACATCAACGTCCGTAGGCCGCTTTAGTGGTACGTCGTCTAACAGAGTTGGTAAATTTTATCGTAAAAAATGTCGGTAGTTCGTGCCATTCAAATTCTCAGGCAGCTCAAAAGGCCCAACAATTTTGCCGTTCAAAATTTCGGTCCATAGGCTTACTTTAAAGCGATCCGTCTTCTCGCACTAAATATGCCTGGCTAATAAGTAGATCTTTTTATGAAAATGTAGGGCGTGTATTGAGGCTGATTGTACACAATTTAAACTTTTATTGTAATAAAAAATGTTATTTCCCTATCTGACTTCTAATCCAATAAACCAAACCTAAGCTAGGTTAAGATTTTTCATTATTTTATTAATTTTACTTATTTTTGTTGACTCTGTTAAAAGTGGCGTCACTATCTGTCTGGCTCACTCATGGCAAACATGTCCATTATCCTCCTCTCTCACCATTTTGCCGTAAAATTAATAAGCTACCAGAAGCTTTTGCGAATAAAGAACATCTGACCTGAGTGAAATGGGTTAGCAAAAATCGGGTTACTTGACGTTTTCCTTTTTTTACTCGTTTTTTTTTTTAGTATGAAACCAACAAGTATTTTACCATTTTGCAATCCTGGTTAAATGTGCCAATATCTTAATCACCAGGTCTGAGCTCTCAAACCCTATCAGAATGGAATTCCCACCTCCTGGGCAACGTCCGTCTGCCATCTGTGACACCCTGGTCCAACGCTCCTTATTCCTCACGAATGTCATTTTTCGAGAGGGTCTACCACACTATAATCTGTTTCTTCGACGTCGTGTACAAGTATGTCGTGTACTTCCCCGAACATCAGCGACTGATACGGAAGTACTACCCTGAGAACCACGATTTGGACGACGTCATCGAAAGTGTGGATTTGGTGTTTTTGTACTCGCATTACACTACCACGGAGCCTATGATGCTGACAACTGCCGCAGTCGAAATAGGTATGATGAAGTCATAAATATAAGAGTTGTTTACATTTTTGCGAGCAAAGGAAAGAAAGCCACGAAAACTGGGTAGGGTAAGAACGATATGTGAGAAACTTAATAATTCCATCAATTTAATTTCGAAATATTGTACTCATTCTGAAGATAGTTTCACACTCACAAAAAAATTGGTAGCGTTGATATACCTACCTTACCCTCTCATCTCTCATGCAACGGTCAAAACTGGCTAGAAACGTAATAATCCCTAATGCCTACTCTGGCCACACGCGCGGTGGTCGTTTTTTACCTAGACTGACCGACCCTTTTAAGCACCCACCGATACCATAAAGGTTTCCTGCCAATTGTTTCGTCTGCGAGCCACGCCACCTACGATTTTTCCAATTCCTACGCAATAATTACAAAACCGTAAATATCTTAAAAACCATCAAAGATAGAACCACATGTATCTAGATAAAAGTGAAAGAGAATTTAATTTTGCATCCACCGATGTGAAACTTATGATACCATCCCATTTGAAAAATAAAAGTTTTTAACGTTTTTAACTTTCCAAATTTGAAAATTGCTAGTCTATTGATTTAATGTCCTTTTGAAACAACGATCTTACTGAGACACAAATACGTTCCTTGCTTGTTACAAAATCGAAAACAGCATCTTCCTATCGCGTTTAGTTTCCGAGACATAACGTTTCTCGTCAAATTTTGTAAAAATTGCTAAATAACTCCGAAAATAGGCTTCGTAGACATACACAATGGCTAATAAACTGGACCTAAAAATCGATGCTGAATTCAAAAACGTAATAATATACAGGGTGTTCCATTTAAAATAAGGAAGTTGATGCCTACTTCCGGTATATCCGGAAGTCCGCCATATTTGAAATTATTTTCTGAATGTAGAGCATTTGAGAAGAAACGTTTTTTATTTAAAACATTTTCGTCTAATTTAAACGGTATGGCCGCTAGGGAGCACCGCGCGCATATTGGACCACCCTGTATATATTAAACTAGTCTATCATATACTGGTTTTGAAATAAAAAGTAGATAAATCCTAATCATTATCTTGTAGGTGGGTTTCATATTAAACCAAAAAAGCTTCCAATGGAGATGCAAAAATTTCTGGATGAAGCCAAAAATGGAGCCATCTTGTTTTCAATGGGGACCAATGCCCAATCGAAACATCTACCTAAGGAGACGCTGGAAGGTATTGTTAAGGCTATAAGCAAACTGAAACAAAGAGTATTGTGGAAATATGAAGACGTTGATCTTCCTGGAAGACCGAAAAATCTGATGATTACTAAATGGTTGCCACAAGTAGATGTTTTAGGTATGTATCTGTTAAAAGCAAACATCGATTTCGGCCAATGGACGAAAAATATGGCCTAAACGCGTTTTGGCTGCTACCATTTTACCAGTGTCCGAATTATCGCTTTCCGACTGTTTAATGTAGCCTAGAACGTGTTTTGGCTCAACTACGATTGCCAAAACGCATCCTGTTCTACTGCGATTGCCATAAAACGCGTCGTGGATTTTGTGAGTGTATCAGCTTGTAAACGATACCTCTGGAGCTAGTGTGTTGATTTAGTATTTGATCTTTGTGCGGGTTAGACAGTAGCTAGAGAGTGCCATGGAAGACCTAAGGTTATGTTTTAATGACGAACTACAAAAAGTCATAAGTGGTAGCAATGATCGTAGTAATATTTGTACAAGAGAAAGATACGACCAAACACTCTCAGAGGTAAAGGCGGCAAAAGCTTGTAAAAGTAACGGTGATACAATGTCTCCGAAACAAAGACAACGATTGAAAAGGTATGATATTTTGAAAATCGGCTATATCGAAAAGCTAACTGAAAGTAAGGACAGACGAAACAGCCGAACTGCGTTATTTTTGCATGACCCACGAGTTATTTGATATTATTCATTCCGCTCATGTGGGAGCTGGACATAAGAGATTGTGAGGTATGTTTCTTTCAGTTTTTTTTCACGGACTTAAGATCTACAATGGCTTTTATTCATTTTAGTTATGGATTCTAAGCTCAATAGGAGATATTGTAACAGAACACGGCAAATAATTCAGATTTATTTATTCGTAGTAGAATATAGAACGTGTTCTGGCAATCGTAGTTGACCCAAAACGCGTTCTGGGCTACATTGAACAGCCGGAAAGCGATAATTCGGACATTGGCAAAACGGTAGCAGCCAAAACGCGTTTTGATCATATTTTCCGTCCATTGGCCGAAATCGGTGTTTGCTCCTAACATATCCAACTTAGGTAATCGATGGTCTAAAATTAGATTGGTTCTGTTCTTCTTTTGCAAACCTTCATAGATTTATACGTTCTTGAAGAAACGGTTCAATTTTGGTTTCATTATATTCAGTAAATTGAAATCATGAAAGATATTGGATGGGTCTCTCTTTTTACTGAAGTTCTTACGTTGAGAGTTATAATTTGCGTGGATTTTTTTTTAAATGTAATGTAACGTCATATTCCAGCACATCCAAATATTGTTGCATTCATATCACATGGAGGACTTTTTAGTACAACAGAAGCCACGTACTTTGGTGTTCCTATGATCGGAATACCGATTTTTGGAGATCAGCCTAGGAATGTAAGAGTGGGGGTTGAAAAAGGCATCACAATCCACTTACCGTTGAACGAGCTGGGTGAATCCTCTTTGTATGCTGCTGTCGAAGAAATTACTAAAAATCCCAGGTATTTTTTAAGACGTTTTTATGAGCTTCGTTTGTTTGTTTGTTTGTTTGTGGGTTTGTAACTCCCCTTTGGATTATAATCCGCCTGCGGACGCTGAAATTAGTGTCGATCGAATTTGTAGCAAACTTTGATTCGCGCGATTTTTTTAGTACGGGACATAAACTACATATTTTGAAAAAAGTACGTCCCTTCTTTGTTTAGTAAAAAAATCAAATCAAAAAACGTATTAAACGTATGTACTTTATGTATTAGAGTAGGCGCTTACGTTTTTGAAGAGGTCAGGAATTCACCCTAAATATCTAAAATCGTTCTCTGACTTCCTATCAGGACGAAAACTCGTATGGTATATAGTTTCAGAGTGCCAATTCCAAATCCGGTAGTTGTTTTGCGTTTTAGCCTCAGGTAAAGAAGATCAAAATTTTTCAGGCCCTCGGATATGCTCAAGTTCACCCTAAATATCTAAAATCGTTATCTGACTTCCTATCAGGACGAAAATTCATACGGTGTATAGTTTGAGAGTGCCAATTTCAAATCCGGCCGTTGTTTTGAGTTTCAGCCTCAGGTCTGGAAGATCAAAAATTTTCAGACCCTCGGATATTCAAGTTCACCCTAAATATCTAAAATCGTTGTCTGACTTCCTATCAGAACGAAAACTCTTATTGTGTAGAAATTGAAGATGCCAATTTCAAATCCGGCCGTTGTTTTGAGTTTCAGCCTCAAGTGTAGAAGATCAAAACTTTTCAGACCCTCAGATCTTCAAGTTCACCCTAAACATCTAAAATCGTTATCTGACTTCCTACCAGGACGAAAACTCGTATGGTGAATAGCTTGAGGGTGCCAATTTCAAATCCGGTCGTTGTTTTGAGTTTCAGCCAGAGGTAAAGAATATCAAAAATTTTCAGACCCTCAGATCTTCAAGTTCATCCTAAACATCTAAAATCGTAATGTGACTTCCTATTAGGACGGAAACTTGTATTGTGAATAGTTTGAGGGTGCCAATCATTTATACTAAATGTTAGTATGTACGCTCTTTTTTTTCAGTTATAGAAACAACGCAAAGAAGTACTCCGAACTGTTGAAGGATAGACCGATTCAGCCAATGGAGTTAGCGATGTACTGGGTGGATCATATACTGAGGAACAAAGGTGGCAAGCATTTGAGGAATAGTTCCAAAGACCTATATTGGTTCCAGTTGTACCCTGTTGATGTTATAGTATTTATTTTTATATGTGTTTATCTTATGTTTGTTATTACTAAGTCGATACTTATACTGGTGCTCAAGAAAAATGACAGAAAGTTTAAGGTTAATTAAAGAGTATATTGTTAACGTTTTTCAATTTTTTTAGTTCAGGAAGGAATTTTCGGAATTTTTGAAATTTTCCGAATATTCCGAATTTTCCGAATTTTGAGAATTCTCGAAATTTTCTGAATTTCCCGAATTATCAGAATTATCATATTTTCAGATGTTCAGAACTTTCAGAGCTTTCAGAACTTTCAGAACTTTTAGAATTTACAGAATTTTCAGAGTTTTCATAATTTTCAGAGTTTTTTGAATCTTTAGAAATTTCAGAATTTTCAGTATTTTCCGTATTTTCTGAATTTCAGAATGTTCAGAATGTCAGAGTTTTCAGAATTTTCTGTATCTTCTCAATGTTCAGAATTTTCAGAATTTTGAAAATTTTTGAAATTTTCCGAATTATCAGAATTATCAGAATTATCAAGTTTTTCAGATTTTTCAGAATTTTTTGTATGGTCTGAATGCTGAGAATATTCAGAAGTTATAGAACTTTCAGAGCTTTCAGAACTTTCAGATCCTTCAGAACTTTGAGAATTTACAGAATTTTTGCAATTTTCAGAAATTTCAGAATTTTCAGTATTTTCTCAACATTCAAAAATTTCAGAATGTTCAGTATTTTCTGAACATTCAGAAATTTCTGAATTTTCAGTATTTTCTAAACATTCAGAATGTTCAGAATTTCAGAATTTTCAGGAATTTCACAAGTTTCAGAAATTTCAGAATTTTCAGTATTTTCTGAATGTTCAGAATTTACAGAAATTGAGTTTTCAGAATTTACATAATTTTCAGAAATTTATGAATTTTCAGTATTTTCTGAATGTTGCTTGCCTCTCTTTTTTATGAAAAGCAAAGCTGTACTGCGACGAGAATTGAGCACTCGTAGGTTATATTTTGAATCCCAACATGTGGTTTTTTAAAATCATTTACTGTCTTTAAAATAAGAAACATTTCAATCTGTACACATGTAAATCACTTAAAAATCACATTCCGTTGTCACTTGGAAAAATTCAAACACTAATCTGGTCGAGATGCTTCTTGATGTCTTCCAGTTTCTCCATGTCGCTACTAGAAGTATGACACTTGTATACAACCAAGGAATGGTAGAAGTGTGCAGCAAACAGCACGAATGTGATAAGCACTGGTATCACTATCACTGTTGAAGCCATGGCTGCTGTGAAAGAGTAGTCCCAAAACTTCACCCAACACAGGATCGCGATTTCTATCAAGAATAGGAACAGACCTGGAAGAAAGAAGAGATTTGTCGTCACATGAATTAATTTACTGATTATCTATTATTAGTACTTAGTATTTCTCATACTGAAACTCTATGAGTCTAGCTCGGCTCGTGTAAGAATTGATGGTAACCTGTCTGGTCAAACAGCAACCAGAAAAGGACTTCGTCAGGGATGCGTATTATCTCCGATGTTATTTAACATTTACTCTGAATTTGTGATGAGACAGGTATTGGACAACTGGAATGGCAGTATAACTATTGGCGGAAGCAAAATGATTTGCTGACGAGACAACCCTTATTGCTGCCTCTCAGGAAGAATTAGTAGCTCTATTAAACATCTTAGAACAACACAGTGCAGCATATGGTCTTGGCATTAACTACAACAAGACCAAGGTTATGGTCGTAGATAGAGAGCACGATAATCATCGAGAAATAAAGTCGGTAGGCCGTTGTGAAGTAGTTCCAAGTATTGTGTACCTCGGTTCCTTGATCGACAATTCGGGTAGCTGTGAAAATGAGGTTCGACGGCGCATTCAACAGGCACGTGTGGCCATGACAGAGCTTACTAAAATATGGCGTGACCATATCATCATTAAAACTACCAAAATGTCGATGGTTCAGTCTCTTGTGTTCTCCATATTTTTGTATGCCTCGGAAACTTGGACTGTTAAAAAGACAGATTGAGCTCGCATAGATGCTTTTGAATTGTGGACGTGGAGGAGAATGCTGAGAGTTCCTTATACCGCCCATCGAACTAACGTTTCCATACTGGATGGGCTCGGTAATCCAAAGAGACTATCCTCCATTGTGTCGACGAGAATGCTTACATTCTTCGGACATATTAACAGAAGCGATAATATGGAGAAACTTGTAGTTCAGAGTCATGCCTCGAGTGGGCGACACCGTGGCCGTTCCCCTACACGCTGGGTGGACACGATCAAACAGTTGCTGGGTATGAGTATCAAGAGCGCCACTGATCTGACAGTAAATCGCGAACGATGGCGAGCTACAGTTCTCAAAACTATTGATAATATTCGTGTTGGCAATACTCTAGCTCCGACTTAATGCATTTTACGAGTTCACAACATGTCTGATAAGACATTGTGGCTATGATGATGATCTATTATTATACAGAGACTCAACAGTCGTAACTTATCAAGCGATTGAGCATAGAGGATCTCGCCAAATTCAGTCGTTGAAGGATAGGTGTGGTCATGCGTCCGTTGTCTAACGTTATTTCACGTTATTGGCTATTTGTGACATGCGCAGTTCTCCCGAAATAACCGAATCGACTAATAGGGACCTTTTGCACAGCTTTTTCAAAAGTAGTGTCAGTAGTAAAACGTTAACGGTTATTTACTACATCCAACGATTATAACGTTACGCTATGTAGAGTATACAATTTTGACTTTTTGCATATATACCTACACCTTTGTTTATCTTAGCGCAGAATAAGCGAGATTCGTACTTTAGAGCCCGTCCAGATAAAGCGATTTACGCGCGAGTGGACTCGCGCGTAGTCAAGTTATATTGCGTCCAGATGTCGCGTTTCACTTGCGTTTCTACGCTGGGAGGGATGTCCTTCCAGTTAAAAACATGGAGTTGGATACAGCAGTTGTGTTGTGGCGTGCATACCAGCGATGGAATTTTCGTAAACAAAGAGAAAGGCGACGATTCAACATGCATCCAATTCTACATGACAGAATGACGCACAGTATGTTTATAACATTATACCCAAAGCTGAGAAAACACAGTGAAAAGTGTTTCAACAATATCTTCCCAGTTCCTACGTTTTATGAGTCTATTAGAATAATTGGATGGTTCTATATCCGATATGGCTACTCTTTTTTTCGACTGCGTCAATGAAAAGTTCTGTATCGAAGTTATCACGCTCCATTTTAAAAAACAAATACGTCCACACGCCACGAACTCGCGCGTTGTACTAGACGCAACAATGTCGCCCAAGTCCCGCGCGTTACAAGCATTTTACGCGCGAGTAAAACAACGCGCGAGAGCATCTGGACGGGATGTATGTATCTCTAGTATCTGGGGAACGCGCGAATGACCACGCGCGAGTCCACTCGCGCGTAAATCGCTTTATCTGGACGGGCTCTCAGGCTTTGTTATTGTTTTTATAGTATTTGTACTGCAAACGCTCAAAATGGAACAAGCTTTGGACATCGTTTTCAGGCGTCGGCGGCATATTGGACGTGATCATAAACGAATAAACACCTAACAATATAGGCCTTTACGGAAACAGTGATCTGGATCCAGATAGATCAGTTATATGTCAAACAACAGTGGGTTTCATGATTCCATGAAGTTTGTTGTTTCTTTTTGTACTATTGTGATTTCTTACGCTGATTTATCATCAATAAGGAATTGTTTAAGCGTTTTACACTGTTTGAGTTTGAGAATTTTACGTTCACTGAGGTCTGTTATCGACATTCTAACCTAAAACCTCAATTTTTCCAATGTTTGTTGTAGAATTTGGCATGTTTTGTCATTTAATATTGATCATTTTTTATACTTTAGCATGACTGAGAAACACGTGGTAAGCTTCAGCTCAATGCACGACTTTTATATTTTATAATCCTTTATGTGTTTTTAGGTTGCATTTTTTTTTTTTGATACAGAACGCTGACATTGACAGAAATGACGTAAGAGTTATGTGGCGTGTTGTCAGTATCTGACACATCCTGAAAAGTGTCCGACACAAAACACGAAATACTGACACAAAACAGAAAACATCAAAATGCGTAAGTAGGCATAACCAATTGACTTATATTTGAAATATGACAACGTCGCGAAATGTCTTCCCGCCGTATCGTAGATGTTGTCTAGGAAACAGACACACAAGAAAGGACGGACTTGAGGTTCCCTCAAGGGGACCTTAATGCCCATTTGCACCAACTCTTCTAAGGAATCCTTATATGTTAAGCATCCTTAAATCATGGTTATGTAGAATATTTCATTGCACCAACATTTAAGGAATACTCAAAGTCTCCTTAAACCAACCTTTATAAAGTGCTCGATTTTAGCGACTTAAACACGACTTAACTGCCTTTTGCACTTAATTATCGCATCATTGTGATCTGGTGCTGTCTTTCTATGGTGATTATGGAAGATTTCGATTTTTTGGATGATGATGTGGAAGTTGTCGATCTCGTGGAGGGTGGAGTATGGAATTTCTAGGCGTATTTACCACAGGCCAAATTACTTTGAGGAGCTAGATGAATTAAGCTTTTTCAAAAGGTTTAGGATTTACAAACATACTGTGGCATCTGTATCTTGTATGCATTCACTCATTTTTCTTTTTTTCTAGTATATATATTCATATTCTTTAGATATATTCCAATGTACAAAAACGGTAAGGTTTAAGGTTAGCTTCAGTACTTCAAACTTCAACCTCCAATCCAAGGAATCACGGAATTTAACAAGAAGAAATGGTGAACACGAACACAATACATAAAATAGGAGTGACAAAACACAAAATAGGCGTGACAGAACCAGCGTTGCCACATATAACAAGTACTTAACTAATAGTGTTTTCCACTGAGCAGCACTCAGTGCTATCATCTGCTCTGACAAAGTGCATATCGGTGGGGATCAGTGCAATTCCTGAGTGGAACGTACCCAAGCAGAACAGTGCATTTATAATGACAGCCGACCTTTGTTTTTTCTAAGGTTAATAGATCTGTTTAAGTTAGAAAGGTATAAAATGTCTGAGGATTATGAAAATTATGATGGCAAATGTGGTCTTCCGGGGGAAGAATTGAGAGTCCCTCAATTCTTCTATTAACTTGTAGTATGTAGTCCTTTCCACACGAAAAACACTTTTAAACTAAAAATGATTTTATTAAGTTTTAATATTTTTTTATTAGAAAAAAGTGTATACCTCTTTATCGCTGAATTTGTGTACTACAGTTTCGACAAATTTTATAACTTTCGGCATTTTTCGCTTTTCCTTCAATAACATTGCAACTTCTTCTTCATCATCACTACTTTCATCGCTTTCTAGCAATTCATTTAAAATTAGAAAATCTGACATTTTTGAGGCCATATTCGCCATATTTGCACTGGCACTACAGCACGAGATCCCGAGGCTCGTGCGAAAAAGTTGCCCTGAGTGCGCACTACACTCGGAGAATGCGGGTAGTGGAACATACTAAAAATCAAGCAGTGCAATAGAACTTTACCAGTGGAACATAACAATTGCACTCAGTTCAACGGAGTGCGGGTGAATGCAGCCCAGTGGAAAACACTATTATAGTGTTTTCCACTGAGCAGCACTCAGTGCGCTCTTGACAAGTGCAATTCTATCATCTGCTCTGACAAAGTGCATATCGGTGGGGATCAGTGCAATTCCTGAGTGGAACGTACCCAAGCAGAAAAGTGCATTTATAATGACAGCGACAGCTGACTTTTATTTTTTCTAAGGTTAATAGAGCTGTTTATTTAAGTTAGAAAGGTATAAAATGTCTGTGGAAGTGTGGATTATGAAAATTATGATGGCAAATGTGATCTTCCGGGGGAAGAATTGAGAGTCCCTGAATTCTTCGATTAACTTGCAGCATGTAGTCATTTCCACACGAAAATAACTTTTAAACTAAAAATGATTTTGTTTTATTTTCCTTGTATACCTCTTTATCGCTGAATGTGTGTACTACAGTTTCCACAAATTTTATAACTTTCGGCATTTTTCGCTTTTCCTTCAACAACATTGCAATTTCTTCTTCATCATCACTATTTTCATCGCTTTCTAGCAATTCATTTAAAATTAGAAAATCTGATATTTTTGAAGCCATAATCGCCATATTTGCACTGGCACTACAGCACGAGATCCCGAGGCTCGTGCGAAAAAGTTGCCCTGAGTGCGCACTACACTCAGAGAATGCGGGTAGTGGAACATACTAAAAATCAAGCAGTGCAATAGAACTTTACCAGTGGAACACAACTATTGCACTCAGTTCAACGCAGTGCGGGTGAATGCAGCCCAGTGGAAAACACTATTAGTAAGGTTCGATTGACGTCTGTGCAAACGATTGGAACTTTAAGGTCACCTTAAATGTTGAGGTTTCCTTTGTTAATCGAACTTTAAGTGAAAGTTGGAGCAACTGGGCATAAGTATTACCAAGGAGATGCCTATGCATAGGGCTCCTCCTAATTCGTTGATTTGTGGTTTTTCTTTGAGCTAGACCTATTTTTTTGGGTCTTCAAAAGCGGTAACTCACCTAAGATCGTAGAGAACGCCCACGCGATTTCGATGAAGCCCTTCATCCGTTCGTGGGGGCTCTCAGTGACCATTTCGCAGATCTCCAGCTTGGCGATGGCTTCTATATTCGGAAGGATGTAAGTGGAGATCATCAGAGCGAATATGTGAACTGAGACCAGCACCGTCGTGCAAACTGCGAACATCACAAACAGCCATTCTGGTACGTTCGTCGGAGTGTTGATTTGGAGCTCCACCTAGAAATACAAACGACAAAAATACAAACACCGAACTAGCACTGAATATATGAAAAAGTTCTTTCTCCATCTCAGAGTAACAACTGAACATAGAGGTAGTATACAACTAATTCTTATAGGCCGACATCTTTTCTTACGTCGTCATATTGACCGCACTAGATACGGCAATCATAATTGTTTACTATCGTCTTAATCGTACAGTATCCAGAACTATTCCATTATACGTTAAAAAAGACGGCATTTTGATGGTTCAGGAATGATTACCGCAAAATCAATAAATATGTTGACCTCTACTGCGTTACTGCATATTTCTTCACCATAAAGGCAAATTCTGAAGTCTTACATAAATTTTGAGGAGCTGGCAACGCCGATATAACTTTTATGCGACTTGTTTACGGTAAAAGCTCGACCGTCAAACGTTTGTTTTGTTTGTGCGTCTTTTATGCTTAGTCAGTAAAATCGAATTCGCTATTTGTTGGTAACTGTAGTGAAGCTTTACGGACTTGCTGTGCTATATTCGAGTGTAGTTTAACAGTTTTTCAAGATGGAACTCAAAAAGTGCAGTGTTTGTAACATAGGTGCATTGGAAGAATTTTCAGGTTAGTTGGCGTTTCACAACATTGTTTACAATTTGAACTGTCACTGCGAGGTCACAGCTGATCAATGTTTGGAGGCTGAAGTGTCAAAGATGATGGCTTTGAGCACGCCATGCTGAAGTGGTTTGTTTACTACCTCTATGTTCAGTTGTTACTCTGAGTTCTCCATGAATGTAACCATTCATTGTAAGCCAGGGATTTTCATTTTGTAACTTGTGCATTTTTTGCTAGAGGCTTTTAGGCTTCCATACAATGTCTATTTATTTATTTATTAACGGGTCAAGCCCACTTGTCTAATACAATAGAGTAAAAGTTGCAGTAATTTTAAAAATTCAAAATATAATAAACCAAAATATTGAAATAAAATAAAACTACTACCTACAATGTCTTACAGTACCAGAGATAATACCAAAGATAATAGAATACAAAGATAATACAATCATTAACAGTACATAAAAGAAGTAAATATAAATCAGGAACAACACTACTTTTTGGCTTTTTATAAAGTTAGGGCTTCAAAAAAGGGTGATAAGCATAGTTAGTTCTATGAAACTCTTGATGAAAGATTTGTGTAGTACGAGTGTTTCGGTATAGAACATGTAAAATAGGTAATTATACAAGGTATCCTAAAAGTTGGGACTTTCCTCTTTAGAAGCAACGGCCCTTGAAACGGCAAAGCTAATGCACGGT
The DNA here is from genome assembly GCA_951848785.1 of Callosobruchus maculatus. NCBI lineage: Eukaryota > Metazoa > Arthropoda > Insecta > Coleoptera > Chrysomelidae > Callosobruchus > Callosobruchus maculatus. The sequence goes on along the minus strand of CATOUR010000009.1, from coordinate 592,203 downwards.
GAATCAGCAGCAAAACAGTAAAAAAAAAGTACAAGTAAAAGTACGATTTACGATGTCTTTTTCAGTTTGGACCATACCAGGTTGTCTAGGTCTTCCAGCGTGTCCACCACGATGTGGATACAGACATCCTGTGTCTCTAGCTCTTTGCACGAGCGAGACAAATCGACGAGGTGCAGGGTGAATACGGTTAGGGAAACGATCGTCATACACTCGCGAAGCCGCAGCGGTATTTTGACCGCACTCACCGTACATTAAAATCATGTCCACCAGTTCATCATTGTTATAAGCGTGCTCCATTGTTGTTGTTTTTAAAGTTCGATCGTCAGATGTAACAAGTCAAGCACTCTCGTACACTATGCCACAGCAACGCGACGTATGACGAATTTCCTGTTTTAAGGGCCCGACAGACATCGTTCTTTTTCATCAGGTTTGCACGGCGTGCCAACCGATGTCGGTTAAACCGATGGAATGATACCTCCACACACTGTTCGGTTTTCTTTCAGGTTCTCGCAAATTTTTGGTCCGTTAATATGGATAATACTTTAGCATTGGCGGCGGCTTTAGCTATTAAAGTGAAATACAGCAAGAAAAAACGTTCTAAATGAGTGAAACAGTGGCTTTTAAAAAGAGGCCAATTCTCCCATATAAATCTATTAGAAGAATTGCGTCTGGAACCAGGGGATTGGTACAATTATTTGAGGATGGATGAAGAAACATACTTAGAATTACTCAATTCAGTAGCACCCCTAATAAAAAAACAGGATACCTGGATGAGACAAAGTATTTCCCCTCATGAACGTCTGACAGCTACATTGAGATTCCTTGCTACGGGTAGAAGCTACGAGGACTTGAAATTTTCAGTTGCGATATCCTCCCAAGCTTTAGGACAAATTATACCTGAAACATGTATGGCTATATACCAAACTCCTATATCTGTGTATGAATTCCATCATAAATTGTTTGCTATTTTGCCGTGTATCGCACATTTTTGATAGGTGTCGCTAACCCTAGATACGCTTACTCGAAGGCAACCAGAACTACACCGCAAAATCCCGTCGTGATTGCACGATGAACGGCCACACATGTACCGAGTTGCACGATGGCATTCGAAACCGACGGGTAAAATCAAGCTCGGACAGATTTTTTGGAACGACGGTCAACACGACGGTTTTTCGGCACACACGGACCGAAATGAGTGTGATCGGTTGGCACGTCGTGCAAACCTGATGAAAATGAACGATGTCTGTGGGGCCCTTTAGTGTTTTCTCACCGGCATCGCACCGCTAGCGCTGCCTTGTTTGTTGTGATTTATGACATGGTGAACCATTGCCCAGGGACGGACTTAGAATTGAGGATTTCTTTAATGGTCAGTATCTTGTTTTCTCTAAATATTTAGTTTATATGTTACTGGGAAAAAACACTCATTTCGGCGAGTACTATCTGCTGTATGAAAAAAAGTCCCAACTTATGAAGCACCCTGTATTTTATAGAACTTTGAGATGATTGAGGAATAGGAAACTCACCATGGCGATCATCGCGAACCCAGAGAGCAGCTCCGAGGTAGTAGCGGTCGCTTTCAGCTTAGCCCTGGACATGTGTAACCTCCTCCAAGACAGACCTTCCTTTGTGTTCGTGAATAGATTCGTGAAGTTCTTCTGCGCTTCTACGTCCGCGCACTTGCAGCAACATTTCGAACTTCCGCTGCTTTCGTCGTCCCGCATTTTGTTCGGAGTGTTCGACTGTGATTGGAGAATTCATTAGCACTTTGATTGTCAACTGAATAACAATAAATTATATTAAAAGCAAAAAATCTTAAAAAAACGCTTTTATTTAAATGACCTAAAAACAAGAAACTTTTAACTTTCGAATTATAGCCTCAAATGCATAAATAATAACTAATCCGCCATTTTGGATTGTCCGCCATATTGTAAATAGAACGACGTCATATTATTTTTCGAGCTACTGTCAACAAGCCCCTTCATTTGATACCCATATTGTAGGAATGCATTAAAAGCAAATATTCCGCCATCTAAGATGTCCGCCATATTGGATTTAGAATGACGTCACACAGCTTATCGTATCGTATTGTCATCCGAACTGAACGTGTATACAAAGTTACAGCTCAATCGGTTGAAGGAGATCTGCATTAAAATTGAGTTTTTTTTATGGTCGGCCTCTCGCTATGGCGCTGTAGAAGCGCTGCGAGAGGATAAGTATCGGTTCACGTTAGATTTGAAACGCTGCAGGTTGTAGCCGTCGGGAAACAAATTCCCTGGCAGCTGATTCCACAGCGTCGAAGTTCTCCAAAAGAAGGAATGCTGGATGAGACTAGTTCGGGGAGTAAGGACCTCGACTTGGTAAGGATGAGCTCGCAGAGCTTCTCTAGTGTTCTTAGTTCGGACAGCCTATGGTGTTATTATCTGAGAGAGCTCACTCGAACATTTTCCGTGATAGAATCTGTAAAACAGGGATAGGTCAGCCACCCTCCTTCGATGTTCTAGGCTGTGGAGGTCCTTTGTGAGGTTAGGCGTATCGATTAGTCTAATCGCTCTTTTCTGGATAGTGTCCAGAAGCTTTAGAGAGTGCTTCGGAGCGCATCCCCACACATGGGAGCAATACTCCAGCGATGGTCGGATCTGTGCCTTGTAGAGCAGCAGCAGTCGCTCTGGTGTATACAACGTCCTACAGCGGAACAAAACTCCAAGCTTCTGGGATGCCGTTTTAGCAATACTGACGACGTGGTCGTGCCAGGACATGTTATTGTTGATGTTGATTCCCAAAAGCTTGACGGAAGGTGATTCGACTATGGGGTGACCCTCGATTTCCACGGTTGGTAAGCCATCGTGAGACCTCTTTGTAAGTGTTGTTGCCTGAGTTTTTTGTACGTTGAACTGTACTTTATTTGCTAATCCCCGCTCGACAATTGTTTTGATATCTGCGTTGATCTGTGAGGCATGCTGCTGTCGCCGACGTACCGTCTTCTGGGATGATAGTGGCTTGCCTGATTCCATGCACGACACTAATGTACTGTCATCTGCGAAGCTGTAGATTGGATTGGATGTTATTTCCAGCAGCTCGTTGATATACAGCAGAAACAGTGTAGGGGATAGGACAGATCCCTGAGGAACACCGGCGTTTATTGAAAATACGTCTGATGAGCAGCCCTCGACTACAACAAACAGAGATCGGTCGTTCAAAAAGCTATTCAGCCACTGGCGCAGGCCAGATGGTAGTCCATAAGCAGCAAGCTTCACCAGAAGTCCGTCATGCCATACTCTGTCGAAAGCTTTCGATATATCAAGTGCAACAACACGGGATACTCATACTCCAGCTTCTCTTTGACCTTAGAGATGTTACCGCCGTTGTTTCTGGTTAGACTTTGTTTGTTGTGAATAATTTTTATAATCTTGTCCCTTTAGTCTAGTTCGCGTGTATCATAGGCGTAGTTATGTGGGGGCTCGGGGGCCCCAAGAATGAAATTAGCCCCCCAAAAATCGAAAAATAATTCGTTCTGTTAAGTTTATTGTATATAGGACAGCTCCCCCAGATCCAGGGACTTAAGCCCCCCCAGATTCAGGGACTTAACTACGCCTATGGTGTGTACTTTTCTGCTAAGTTAGTTGTTTTCTTCTACCTGAACAGATTTTTGTTTATATTTCATAGCCTACTACGTTGCTTATAGGTAGGAAAATTGAAAAAATTAAAACTACCAGAGATTGATATTGACAACCTTATACGAGTATCATTAGAAAGGTTATCAAATTCTACGGTTAACCGTAAAAAAAGAATTAGGCATTCCCATTTGAAAAAATCAAGTTATCGCTGATCGAAGTTTCCTTAATTAATCGACCGATTTCTCCAAGCATAAACGTAATTTAAATTTGACAGTCTCATCAAAGCTGACGAATTTTATGCTTAGTAATACGGCAAAGTCACAGCCTTCCATATTTTATAATCTCTGCGATATTCAATTTTTTCCTGATATCTACTTATACCGAAAATGGTGATTTACACCTAAACGGTTCGCTTTAAGTCCCATGTATGATACATAAAGTCACACTAGAATTCACCGAGGAATCTGAATATGCAATAATATGCGGGGTGTTCCATTTAAAAAAAACATAACTTTGATTTCGTGTTTTTGGGACACCCTGTATAACATGAAAATATTTTTAAAATGTAGCATTTATAGGTCTCTACGGTGGTCTCTACCCATCCGAAATTATTATTTTCTTTTTTATCAAATACTTTAGCCATAATGCTCCGTGTCGAATAAGGAAAATAACCCTGTATATCCTGGCACGACCACGTCGTCAGTATTGCTAGAACGGCATCCCAGAAGCTTGGAGCTTTGAGCTGTACAAGGCACAGATCTGACCAGCGTTGGAGTATTGCTCCTATGTGTGGGGATGCACTCTGAAGCACTCTCTTAAGCTTCTGGACACTATCCAGAAGAGAGCAATTAGACTAATCGATACGCCTAACCTCACAAAAGATTTCCATAACCTGGATCATCTAACAAGGGTTTTCAGAAGATGTTCGAGTGAGCTCTTCCAGATAATAACACCGAAGGCCGTTCGAACTAGGAACACTAGAGAGGCTCTGCGAGCTCATCCTTACCAGGTCGAGATCCCCACTCCCCGAACCAGTCTCCTGCAGCATTCATTCTTTTGGAGAACTTCGACGCTTTAGAATGAGCTGCCGGGAAATTTGATTACCGACTACTACAACCTGCAGCATTTTAAATCTGACGTGTACGGCCACTTATCCTCTCGCAGCGCTACTACAGCGCCATAGGCCTTCAGCCTTTGCGGAAGGCTGACCATAAAAAGGGGCTGTTGGATGGAAGCTTGTTCAGGAGAGCTGCTAGTCACAGTTCGTCTGATATGCCTTCAAAATATCAAGAGCAATAACCTGGGCAATTGCTTTGTCCTACAGATTAATATACAAAAAAATTGGGCAAGCACTTGTCCATAATGTTGTTTAAACGACATAGGCATCAGTACCTGAGTTTATAACTTGATTATTTATAATAGCCATAAGTTTAATTGCTGGAATTCGTGTAAATATAATAATTATATGGTGTGACCGTGACATTGAGTGATTGAACACACTAAATGTAATTTCGAATAACAACCGCAAGCATTCGCCGCCATAAATTTAATTCGCAGCCTGCTTTAAGATACGTATCGTTTTTTAATGGACTTAACACCAGCGAAGGCAAAGCCTAAATACCAGAGTACCGCCGATGCCTTGAAGAGGTTGGGTTGAAGGAACCTGGATTGGAAAAAACAAATACTTATAGACCCAATAAAAATAAATACATCGCCTTCCAAGCCCTGAACGCGGGGCAATGAAAGGGCGGACGAGCTAGCAAGACTAGGCACGTCTTCTCTATACATTGGAGCAGAACCCGCCCTGGGGGTGCCTAAAAGCACAATCAGACACCAGGTCGTAGAATGGATGAAACATCAGCACAAGCAGCAGTGGAACTTACTGCCAGGATGTGTACAGAGAAAAACATTCATAAAAGCTCCATGCAAGAAAACAGCTGAAACACTGCTCTTCTTGTGTAGGAATCAGCTCCGAATAACGGGTCTCCTTACAGGACATTGTGGCCTGAAGGAACACCTGAATGAAATGGGACTCTACAATGGAGACCTCAACTGCTGACTGTGTGGAAGAGGGAGTGAGTCAGCCCTACATGTGCTCTGTGAGTGCGAAGCGCTAGATCACAAGAGACAACAGCTCTTTGGGAAAACCAAGCTAGAACCAATGGAGTACAGCTCAGCACCAGGACCAGTAGGAAAACTGCATAAACTTATGCAGGGATCTAGATTGCTGGAGTGGATACTGTAAATGAGAGGAGTAATAATACAATAAGCCTTAAGGCTTAAGTATTGACGGGGAGAGTAAGGTCGAACGGCTCCTGGAAAAAAAAAGCCCTGAACGCCCTGGAAATAGAGATGTGGTAGTAATACTCCTCAGGTTTTTGGTGTATAGAGAACAACCGCAGTAGTCCTGCGGGTACACCTAATAACTTCAATGACCTGCGGAATTATAGAGGGATCATAGGAATTGGCACAGGATTGTTTAATGTTTTTAGCGGATAATAGCAACTAGTCAGAAACCAAACAATTTCACTACCAGCATGAAGTATCATTATCCTTATACTATTATACTTTGCATCCAGGCATCATCAGCAATAGACTGATCTGAAGTGGATCATCTTCAAGATCATTACTGCTTTGGAATGATAAAATTCATTGCTTCAGAGTCAGAAAGAACGTCTCTCTATCCTAGCATCTTATGTTAAATGAAGCCTAGATACGACTTGGCCTACTCAAGTTGCTACCCTACTACCCTGTCTATAGTTTGCAGTCCGATTCAACTAACCGGTGACCTAGCCTTAACGCGCCACCACCAGTCTTTTTCAGACTAGCGTGCTGTTGGTGACCTCTCATTTTTCTACCGGTATTCCGCCGCTAATCAAACCTTGTTTTCTATTGTTTTGAGCTGTTCTCTGATCTTTTCTGCAGTACTCGGTTGTATTTGGTTGTTTTCTGTTGTATTTAGTCGTTTTCTGTTGTTTTCAGCTGCTTTCTGCTTATTTTCTGTTGTTTTGAGCCGTTTTCTGTTCTTTTCGGTTCTACTTGGTTGTATTTGGCTATTTTCTTATGTGTTTGGATGTTTTCTGTTGTATTTAGTTTTTTGTATTCGGTTGTATTTGTACGTTTTCTATTGTTTCTCGCTGTTATCTGCTTGTTTTCTGCTGTTCTGAGCTGTTTTCTGTTCTTTTCTGATGTATTCGTTTGTATTTTATTGTTTTCTGTCGTGTTTGGATGTTTATTGTTGTATTTAGTCGTTTCCTGTTGTTCCCAGCTGTTTCCTGCTTGTTTTCTGTTCTTTTATGTTATATTCGGTTGTATTTGGTTGTTTTCTGTTGTTTCTCGCTGTTATTTGCTTGTTTTCTGCTGTGTTTGCATGTTTTCTGTTGTATTTAGTGGATTTATATTGTTTCCAGTTGTTTTCTGCCTGTTTTTCTGTTGTTTTGAGCTGTTTTCTGTTCTTTTCTGTTGTATTCCGTTGAATCTGATTGTTTTCTGTTCTTTTCTGTTATATTTGGTTGTTTTCTGTTGTGTTTGGATGTTTTCTGTTGTATTTAGTTGATTTATGTTGTTTCCAGCTGTTTTCTGCCTGTTTTTCTGTTGTTTTGAGCTGTTTTCTGTTCTTTTCTGTTGTATTCCGTTGAATCTGATTGTTTTCTGTTCTTTTCTGTTATATTTGGTTGTTTTCTGTTGTGTTTGGATGTTTTCTGTTGTATTTAGTTGATTTATGTTGTTTCCAGCTGTTTTCTGCCTGTTTTTATGTTGTTTTGAGCTGTTTCCTGTTCGTTTTTGCTGTATTCTGTTGAATCTGACCGTTTTCTGTTCTTTTCTGTTGTATTTGTTTGTTTTTTGTTGTGTTTGGACGTTTTCTGTTGTTTTTAACCGATTTTTATTGTTTCCATTTGTTTTCTGCCAGTTTTCTATTATTTTGAGCGGTTTTCTGTTCTTGACTGCTGTCTGTTTTTTAAGATTTAAGAATCACCATCTTAATTGGGAATCTAGATCGCAAAAGGCACACACACAACTGTCAAATAACATCACTTATTCCAAACTAATTGTTTGTCACATATTTTGTACTTAAGTTCAACTCACCTTAGGAGGTATGTAAGGCAAAGATCGAAACGCTGCCATACTCATATTGGAAGTAATACTGGAGTTAGAGGAAAAAGGAGGCGTCCTTTCCCTGGATATCGTTCCAGAGGGAGCCTCGCCGTATGCTGGGGGAGTCAGTCTGGATACCGTGCTATCCAGATACGCCACTTTCCTGTTGATCGTCTCAACAGGCTGGTGCATCAAGTTGAGTGACTTCGGACGACTGGATACTGGCCTCAGCTGGTACTGAAAAAGTCAAATTAGGTATATCTATTCAAGAATACGCATATTTTAGACACTTTGTGATATCCACATCACGAAAAAAGATGTCTGTCGGTCTGTGGTTTGTCCAGCAAAGAGAAAACATGTTAGCGGCTTCACAGATACACAAGGAAGAACACACTTAAGGCAAAGTTTACGGAATACATATAAGTTGGATCACTCCGCAAAAATATCAAAACGGCCTGCCCCTTGCTCCGTCTCCCCGGTACACCGGTAGTAGTGCACCGACGTCAGCCGGGAGATACGGGGCGGCGCAAAGTAGAGGCTGAACGTGTTTAACGCGAAGTGTATACAGTGTCTCAAAAATATCGGATTTTGTTATCTCGGATTTGTTTGCAGGAAATGGATAATCTTTTTAGAAGTTTGAGAGTAATCAATTTCGTGAGAAAAGATATTACCAATCTATTTAAATTTATTAACGGATGAAAAATGACAATCAGATCCATCCTTATTTTGTGGTAAACCTGGAAATGTAAGGGATATAAATACAGGGTATCCCACGACGATTAAGTCAAGAAATATGTCGGAACTGGGCAGTAGTAGAGAACTATAATTTTGTGCATGTAAATTAGAGCAGATGTTGTGTCTTTTTTTGTCATTGTACTACCCAATGAGGTATTTGTTTTTGGTCACGTGACATTCGATTCTAAATTATTAATGGCACATCCTGTATATTTGTGCCTGTGTTTCTCCCGATAAAACAATTCCAACAAACTAGCACACTTGGGGTCTAAAGTGATTAGTTCAAGACCTACAGGTACTTAAAGGATTGTATCACGCTAAAAGCGTATAGTGAGACAAAATATTCATTCGGTGGTATTACCATACCACCCAGGGACATTGTAAATTATATTTTAGAGCTCGACAATATTTTTATCGATAACTTTAACAATTTAGTTTCTACAGAAGCAATTGGAATGACACTGAAAAGCAAAATGTCAAAAATAATATATTCACATCCATGTAAAGCATTTCCATATGATTATCTTTTAAAATTGTACATACGAGTTCGTATATACTATACCCTAAAATTTACAAACTGTGATCTCAAAAATAAGCCAAATAAACAAAACATTAAGGTAAAAATACTAGCTACTGGCATCTTTGAACCATCAGTTTTTACTTATCTACGAAATAGCTACAATATCTGAAATCATTTGAGATTCATTAGTGACAGTTTTACTAGGCTTTATTTTTGATATCCATTTATGTAACTTAGTGTATTAGCAAAATAAACGTTGTATTTGTATTTGTATGTCTAAATCGGTCGTCAATACATAGTTTTTCAATGACCCTCGTATATACGTACAACCCAGGCGTTAGCAAGTTCCCGCTAAAAGACCCTCGTACTTGAGCAAAAACCAACGCAAAAACTAACTGGCGCGAGCGGCCGCGGCATCGCTTTCATGCGAGTTCTTCAAAGTGCCGACGGAGAGTGATCCAACTTATATGTATTCCGTAAACTTTGCTTAAGGTTCGCTCAAAGTTTCCTTGAGTATTACTTAAGGTTCTCTTGAATGAATCAAGTATTACTCAAGAGATGACTATGAATATGGCTCTAAGTACCTATGACTACTTGAAGCTGCCTTGATCCTTAAAGTTTCTACCATGATTTCAAATTTTATCACATACCAAAAAAAGCTTACCCACGAATTGTGAATCGGTGAGGTTGATTTGTGTGAATCAAATAAGTCAGCTGAAGTGTTGTGTCTCCACATCTTTCTGTGTTGGTTTTTTGGTACCACCGGAAAATTTACTTGCGTCGACTGGTCCATTCCTGAAAACAAAAAAAAAATATGCTAATGAATTTTTCCCCTGAATTATTACTACTAACTTCAATACTTCTATAAAGAGTTAGGTATATGTAAAAAAATAAAGAGAAGGAAAATCTACTAGCATTTGAGCTACAGTTCATCTTGCAACTTGCACTCGCACTTGTTGCAGATTTGCACACAATACGTCTGGCAGGATGAAAGCAAATACGTAATTTTAGATCGTTCTGCCATTTTATTACGAAATAATTGAGAAAAAACGAAAATAAAAGTAAAACTTTGACACCATTCATCTTGAAAATTAAGTAAGGCTTGTTCCTATTTCAATGTTCATAAAAATGTGAGGTCTAGCACCTGTCAAGCGTTGTATGTTGGGGCTAGTCATAGAGGAACCTTCAGCTTTTATAAAATTCTAAGAGTCTGGTCCTCATTATTATACAGGGTGTCCAGTTAGTGTGTAATTCTTCGATATCTCGCAAAGTATACCTGATAGAAGAAAATGTCAAATACAAAAGTTATTTGGTTACTTAAGATGCATATTATGAAAATATTTTGAAATATACAGGGTGTTGCGGGAAAGTAGAATAGTGATCAACTTGATTTTTTTATACTGAACTATAAATTTTTCTTAAATTGTTCTAGTTTCCATGATTGATCTCTATTCAACCGTAAAATATCTTTGGGATCGGTTGCGACGTTGCCAAGTTATAATTTATTTTCTATTAATTTCCGGATTTGCAAGGTCGCAAGTAATACGTCCAAATTGATATATTCCTTTAACTTTTCTCAATAATATTATACAGCGAGTTACTTGAATATTAAGTGGATATTATTTTGGATGTTACCAGCAATTTGTATCTACAGGGTGTTTTTGGTAGAATTTTTAATTACGGCAATTTCAAGGTCATTTTACTTGTTTTTTTTAAATGTAACACCCTGTATGTTTTATTTTAAATCGAAATATCTACTAATACCCTATCTCGCCTTGTAATTTTTCGCGTTTGCGGCGTTGCCAAGTTATAAATTATTTTTCCAAATTTTTAAACAAATATCCCCGATTTTAATGTATTTTTAATAGAATCCTCTACTTATTTTTATTGCAATGAATTGCACATATCGAATTTAGTAAGACTTCACAATTTCAAAATTTTGTTTCTAATAATTACTGAGATACGGCAACACCGCTTTTTCAGTAAACGGTACCGTAACGCTTAAGTATTTCCAAAACCGCCACAGCTGGAGAGGTGAAATTCAATACTTGGGGGTTTTTGAACATACAGAATTCAAAAAACCTAACAGCAGTGTTGTCAGATTTACCACTTTTACGACATAATTTTGAATGGAATGCCCTATTTATGAAGTCTAACGTAAAAGTGGTAAATCTGACAACACTGCTGTTAGGTTTTTTGAATTCTGGATGTTCAAAAACCCCCAAGTATTGAATTTCACCTCTCCAGCTGTGGCGGTTTTGGAATTATTTAAGCGTCCCGGTACCGTTTACTGAAAAAGCGGTGTTGCCGTATCTCAGTAATTATTAGAAACAAAATTTTGAAATTGTGAGATCCTACTAAATTTGACATGCGCAACTGCTTGCAATAAAAATAAGTAGAGGATTCTATTTAAAATAAATTAAAATCAGGGATATTTGTTTAAAAATTTGGAAAAATAATTTAAAACTTGGCAACGTCGCAAACGCGAAAAAAAATATTACAAGACGAGATAGGGTATTAGTAGATATTTCGATTTAAAATAAAACATACAGGGTGTTACATTTAAAAAAACAAAGTAAAATGACCTTGAAATTACCATAATTTAAAATTCTGCCAAAAACACCCTGTAGATACAAATTCCTGGTAACATCCAAACTTATATCCACTTAATATTCAAGTAACTCTCTATATAATATTATTAATAAAAGTTAGAGGAATATATCAGTTTGGACGTATTACTTGCGACCTTGCAAATCCGGAAATTAATAATAATAAATAAATTATAACTTGGCAACATCGCAACCTATCCCAAAAATATTTTAGGGTTAAATAGAGATCAATGATTGAAACTAAAAGAATTTAAAAAAAGGTTATAGTTCTATATAAAAAAATTAAGTTGGTCACTATCCTAGTTTCCCGCAACACCCTGTATATTTTAAAATATTTTTAGAATATGCGTCTTAAGTAACCAAATAACTTTTGTATTTGACATTTTCTTCTATCAGGTATACTTTGCGAGATATCGAAGAATTACCCAATAACTGGACACCCTGTACATAGGTACATACGAAGGTACATACCTTCAAATGCACAAATACTAGTCAATAGTCATAGGTAGTATACTTGAAACTCTGGAAAGCATTGTTAACTGAGTATTTTATGACGAATCAATTTCAATTTCAGCCGTTACTCAATACATTAACTCTACGTAAATCATTCTAACCAAGTTTTATGACCATTTTAATTGTCAAATTATAATAGTTTATCTCGCAAGTAAGATTCTATACTTTATACGTTGATACATTGATTTATGTATTGATTTAGGTGAATGGATCATTAACAGCGGATTTCCAGAAACGTTTATAAATATTGATGCGCGATGTGCATAAATTCATTGTATTTTTATTATACATTTCGTGTGGGATCAGTATTTTTATTCTCGCGAACCAGTACCTGACTACCATCAGATGATAATGAATAATTGAAAAGATCGTTATCGTAAATTTGTATTTCATGGATAAAATATACAAATGTGGCAGAAACTAGAAACGAAAAACCGTACCCACTACTGTTATAATGTCTTCGAGTAAGTTAATTGGTTCAATTTCTTTCGGATAGAGTGAGGACTGTTTCTGTATTCCGTATTAGAAGGAGGGGGATTTTTCAAGTGTCAGAGTGAGCAAGGCCAGGATTTAATAATAATAATAATAATAATACCGCCAAACCTTTTTGAGACGGTTTCTTCTAAGCTCGTAGCATAAACATTTCAACAGTTTAGAAACATATAAATCACTGAGATACTGGCTACGTGTCTGGGGTGAAGAACTCTTTTAGTTCGAAAGTAATATTATCACAGAGTGTAGTTAACCAAGCAGCAACGTGAATATCTTTGAATTACTTTTAATGAAATTTTGACAATGTTTTGGAGTGGATGGAAAATGCGTATGGTTTTTAGAAATCCTGTCAGTGGCGGCGGAGCAATAATCAAAAAGCTAAAAATGTAAAAACAGCTCAAACTTTGTTTTTTGGCGTTTTAAGGATTCCTGATCATTTTCAAATTTTTTTGGGTGCGCGTGAAATTGGGGTGGTTGAGGGGTAGGAGGTTGTAGAACTAAAATTTGATTCTATTCATAATAGGCTATCCATTGCTACACTTTTTAGTACTCAGATTTTTCTGATCTATACATATGAGTATTGCTTTAGATCGTTCTGTATTGTGTAACGTGGAAACCATTGAATTGATTTTAATGAAATTTTGTTTTTAGGCGTTTTAGGGGCTTCTGGTGGTTTTCTACTTTTTTTTGAGTGGGGGTGGTTGGGGTGTGAGGTCTGTAAAATTGAAAAATCTGTACTATTCATAAAAGCCTAGCGGCATAAAACGCTTTTTTTGCAGCGAGTGGGCGATGATTTAATTGCAATCGTTTTTCATACTGTGCTATGGGAAAAAAATAAATTGGTATCATCGTAATGTGTGGGAAGTACTGAGTCAATCAACTTGACTTATGTTAAATTAGTCCCACTAAGTTAATTTTTAAATATATTATTGTGATCTTAATTAATTTATTTTGATCATTTGTTATTTTTAATCCACTACCTACACAAGATCGCAGGACTCAGGCACCATTGGGCCTCTGTACATCCTCTCAAGGATCCCTCAACCTGGGTGTTCAACCAAAATGTAGCTACTGAAATAAAACTACTAGGGCTAACCATTATTTATTACAACAATATAGTGACATCATAGGCCTATTAAAAATAAATTATATGACAGCAGACCATACCACGTTCATTTTGTGCTAGTCAGTGATTATTACTAAAAGTTTTTAACATCAAATAATTATACGTAGCGTCTGCGAAAAACCGTGGGAAACCATCTACCACAAAACATTTTTATCCGCCTGAGTAAATACTGATGAGTCAGCAGGTGGAAGAAAAGTAAAAATCCTCTAAAAGTTAAGGTGGCTCCTACGGAGAGCATAAACGGTCATTTTCAAGTGATTTAATCCCAATTCCTGACGCTCTAGTTTTCAATATTTTTGCATAAAATTTTTACATAAAATTTAAAAGGAAATTACACAGGGGGCTATCGAAGCATTTTTTGAAAGAAATTAATTGAACATGAAATATGATCGCTTGAAGTTGCCTATTTTCTTCGTCAATTTTGTAATTTTTTTAAGAAAAGCCCAGAAGCAAGAGTGGAAAAGTGTTTCGATATCACTCTGGGCAATTGCCTTCTAAACATCATATGAAAATTTCACGTAAAAATATTGGAAAATGAAGCGACAGGAATTGGGATAAAAAACATCTGCAAATCGCCTTCCTCTTCAATTTTACAAATTTCGGGCGACGCGCTAACATGACTCTTTCTATTTCTTTCTATAATGTAGCGCGCACTTGTTTATTGAACACGCCGAGGAGCAGCGTTAAGGGTCGTACTCATAGTCGATACTTACGGGTCCCTTAGGTCCCTTAATACTTGAGGGTCCCTTTTATGCTTCGAAACCTCACTTGAGGGTCCCTTGAGTAATACTCAAGTAACGAAATGTCAACATGACATGTCAACATGACATTTCGTTGCAGTCAAGGCGATTTTGTAGGTTAATAGGCCTTTACGGAAACTATGATCGGGTTAACCCGATCACTTGGATCACTGATCCTGGCGTTCGGAAAGTGATCTAGGATCACTCATAAATATGATCAGTTCTCTCTCGTAGGTTAAGTGATCCCAATTTTGTTACACAGTCCAGTAGCTTTTTTCCTAACAATCTGGTTCTTACTTTTAAACCAAGTCTTTCGTTGTTCGATATCCGTTAAATCCATGGCATCATAAATCCCACTTGACAAAAGTTTGACAGATAACTGATCGATCCGGATCCAGATCACTGTTTCCGTAAAGGCCTAATATTGTAGTACGGTCACAGCATAGTAAACAACCAGCACAATAACTCAAGTTAGCGGAAATTACACGCGCATCCCCACTTTTGGATGATTTTTTTGTAGGGATGGTAACGGTACTTCGATACTTGTACTTCTGCACTAATATCGACTATTTTTATCTTAGATACTTTTTGAGCGATTCCAGGCTGGTATCGATACTTTTGTAGGTGTACCGGTATATAATTATTGAGGGGTGTAATCAATTGCACAAAATTCTCTGTATGAACCAAACGCGCCTATGAGGCTAAACAATATCGAGTTGGTACCGGTATCGATATTTTCATTTTCGCATCTCTACCCAAACTTCACAGCCGTAAAATCATCCATAAACCCTCCCAAGGTCAAATTTTGTGGGAACCATTTTTATATAGGAAATCCTCAGAGATATTAGGGAGTTATTGAAGAAGCGATGTAGCAAGGCACTAATAATTCCTGGCCGTATTTGACATCTAAGCATGCGCACTAAGACAAAAATAGTGCCTGGCAGTAATAAAGTTAGTGCCTGCCACTATTTATGGACCCCTGTGCCGTGGCACTGCCAAATGCACTATTTTGACGTATGTTTCTTTTCGTTGTTTTCAAACACGAAATTTGTTATTTTATAGATGTGACTGATGAAGTGGTGAACAGAACTCTTAAATAAGATAACCTTTTTGCGAAGATTTTATATAAAAGGCTTTATGTAATCCACGGCAGAATTTTTAGGATAGAATTAAATTCTAACTTAACATAACGCATCAATAACTCTGTTTCAGAGACAATTTTGAAGTCAGGCAGTGCTTGTCACTATTTGTGTAAGGACGGCAGTATTAGTGGATGGCACTATTTCAATAACTCCCTATTATGCTGGTTTTTTACTATGCTGTGGTACGGTGATGTCAGTTTCAGTCACATCCGGAAAAATTTCCAGCATAAAACACGAAATACTGGCACAAAACAAATTGACTTATATTTGAAATATGACAACGTCGTCAAATGAATCCCACCGTCTGGTAGATGTTGTCTAGGAAACAGAATCACAAGGAAAGCCACTCTTGAGGAGCCGACGGAGAGTGATCCAACTTATTATGTATTCCGTAAACTTTGACAGTACGGTCGGACGACTTCTGGAAAAAAAGCGATGAACATTGCGATAACATTGAAAGAAAAGCAGAATTTTACGTCGGAGGGTGTTGATTCACTGTCCGCCTGCCACGGTCAATTTACGGCAAATTTCAACTCGAGGTGTAATTTTCGTAATACACTGTAACCTGCGAAATTACTTCGCCGATACAAAATTGTCGCTTTGCGTTTCCTGCATTTTTTCATTGCCATTTTTTTAATAGTGGAGGTTTAATGTAATGACAAACGTTGTTGGTCTACAATGCTCCAACTGATTATTATTTTATGATTGTTTATCCAATCGATGTATAGATACTATTTGTTGTTGCGGCGGCCAAGGGCGTTGGTAATTTTTTTCTTGGCGGGAGGATTAATGTGGTTTTTTTCTTGGGTTTCTTTTTGATATACAGGGTTGGGATAAAGTATGGGACCAAGCAAATAACTTTGGAACGGAAAGAGTGATATTGCTGAAAATTTGCAGGCGAGTGTAGTGACGTCTAGTGCATCCGAAGACATTATGTTAGCTATTAATGTACTTCCGGTTTAACCGGAAGTACCGTCAACTTTTTTAATTTAAATGGGACACCCTGTATATTTTTGCAGATTTTGATTCATCTTTTTTTTCCGAATACGTCCATAGTGGGTTTAGCATTAGTTTCTGTAAAAACGAGAAAGATATAGCTTCTTTATCATTTCAGGTGTTTAAAATGCCGGTCATTCAAAGTCGGTTTTGGCGATCGCGTGAGAACTCACAAAGAAGTTTATCAACTTTTAATGATTTACGTCCCGACAGGGGTCCTATAACACGTTTGACGGTGACTAAAAACAAAAATACAAAAAAAATTACCTCAAACGGGAAGACCGCAGACCGCCACGGACGAATTTGTGAGACAAATTTTTTAAGAAACAAATACTAAACTCACTATGGACGTATTCGGAAAAAAATGATGAATTAAAATCAGCAAAAATATACAGGGTGTCCCATTTAAATTAAAAAAGTTGACGGTTAAACCGAAAGTACATTAATAGCTATAGTAAAGCCCAGAGATATACCATTTGTTTATAAAGTGAGGATCTCCGCAAAAAGTGCCGACAGAGAAAGGGAACGGGGTCGGACTGGGCATTCGAATTCGGTGAAGTGGGCAGCAACGAAATGTTCATTCCATCCAATAAAGTGCTCATACATCAGTTGGTTGAACAAGATGTTTGAAACTTTATTATCTGTTGATAAATATATGCACTCAACCAAAAAGCTACGTAATTATAATAGAAAAGTTTGTGCTAACAATAAACTGTTCATGAAATTCGCGCCAACCAACGCAACGGTTTTATGTATCTGTTACGCTCAATACCCGAATTCGGGCAATGCCCGAAAAAAATATGCAGAACTAGTTTTGAGCAAGGAATATTTCCCAAACCCGAAATATGAATTTTATACGGCTATTGAGCATTACCAAATAGGCAGAACTAGTTTTGCGCATCTTGAAATACACAGAACTAGTTTTGCGCAACTTGAAATGCACAGGACTAGTTCTGTATATTTTCTGAATGAAGTCGCCAACTGAGGCTGGTTTAAATTTTTTATTTGATTGTGTGAGCATCAAATTGGCTTGTGCTTCCAAACCTCTTTTTGCGTTTTCCCGATTCGTACTTATATTGCAGGAACGTTGGCAAAGAAACCTAACCTAACATAAACGATAGGTTTTTGCTGGTTTTTGACACACAATGCATAACGAATGTTTACTTATCATTTCGTACCATAAAACTAGTTCTGTGCATTTCAAGTTGCGCAAAACTAGTTCTGTGCATTTCAAGATGCACAAAACTAGTTCTGCCTATTTGGTAATGCTCAATAGCCGTATAAAATTAATATTTCGGGTTTGGGAAATATTCCTTGCTCAAAACTAGTTCTGCGTATTTTTTTCGGGCATTGCCCGAATTCGGCTATTGAGTGTAACATATTCAATAAACAAGCGTTTATGAATTGTTGAGAGATGTGTCTCAGTGATTGTATTCACAAATAATAGTTTCTGAATATCATAAACACCGTTTGTGAATGACACAAAGTAAGTTTATTGATATAATAAATATATGTTATGGTTTCAGTGATTAATGTTTACTATGCACACAAACGCATTTATTAAATCAATTACCAATGTTTATGGTCCTAGCGTATTCTGCATATTGTATCAATAAGGTGATTAATTGTATTCACAAAGAATAGTTATGTATTTTATGAACACTGTTGCTGAATTCAAGCAAAGCAAGTTTATTGATATAATAAATATACCGTGTGCCCCAACTAAAATTTGCCACCCATCTTATCTCTGAAATTATCATAAAAATTGAAAATCGCCGTAACACTTCGATTTGCATTTCAAGGGGGATTTTTTTCCATCGAATACGTAAACGCTGTGCTGTCAACCCCCTCACATCCAGCAGCCCCTATTTCAAAATCTTAAATGAGACTACCATACTTGTGATAAATCAATTTGAATTCCCTTCAAAATGATATGTCATAAGTATCGTGGACTCCTTCAAGATTTTGGAGTAGGGGCGCTAGAGGTGAGGGGGTTGAAAGCACAATGATGACGAATTGGGGGGAAAGTTCCCTCTCGAAATACAAAGCCACGTGTCACGGCGATTTTCATTTTTTTTTTTGATAATTTCAGAGAGACCCCGAAACATACTCTAGCTATCACACTTCCGAAAAAAACGTCCGATTCAGATAGAAAAGTAACGCACAAAAGTAAAAGCAGATTGGCGTTGCTAGCAATAACGGTAGCGATACCTGCCTAAACAATTTGACTAAAGTCCGGTCCTTTCCATCGATCGAGTCGCTAATAATCCTGGAATGTGTCGGTCTTATCATAGTTCAGTCAAAATATACATCGTGAACGTCACCCGACAGATTTACGTTCAAATACAACTTAGTGTTTCATTTTCACCATTCTAAAAGGTGACGTTTTGTTAGAAAATGGGTTAAAAGCAAATTCCATGAATTGGCTACGAATACGAAAGCAAAATAATGGTAACCATTGAATATTATCAAAACTGTATCTATTCCAAATGATGAACTGTACTAAGAGACGGTATGCAGTTTTTATATAGCGCAAAACGTACACAAATGGTATATCTCTGGGCTCTACTTTTTTTTATAGCATAATGTCTTCGGATGCATTAGTCGTCACTACACTTGCCTGCAAATTTTCAGCAATATCACTCTTTCCGTTCCAAAGTTATTTGCTTGGTTCCATACTTTATCCCAACCCTGTATAGACGTTTAGGTAATTACAGCCGCAAAATATTACCGCCCGGGGGGGGTTCTTTTTGTGGTTCAGAGTCCTACGGCATTATATAACTTTTACTACTTATTCTCTGATGAAATCCGATTTGAAACGCTGTAGGTTGTAGCCACCAGGAAACAAATTCCCCGACAGCTCATTCCACAGTGTCGAAGAAATGCTGGAGAAGACTGGTTCGGGGAGTAGGGACGTCGACCTGGTAAGGATGAGCTCGCAGAGCTTCTCTAGTGTTCCTCGTTCGGGCGGACTTCGGTGTTATTATCAGTTATTATTAGGTCAGCCACCCTTCTTCGATGTTCCAGGCTGTGAGTGTCCTTTGCGAGGCTAGGCGTATCGACTAGTCTAATTGATCCTTTCTGGTTAGTGTCCAAAAACCTTAGAAAGTGCTTCGGAACGCACCCCACACATGAGAGCAATACTCCAGCGATGGTCGAATCTGTGCCTTGTAGAGCAGCAGTAGTTGTTCTGATGTAGGTATACAGCTTCCTACAGCGGAACAAAACTCCAAGCTTCTGGGATGCCGTTTTAGCAATACTGACGACGTGATCGTGCCAGGATATGTTGATCCCCAAATGCTTGACGGAAGGTGACTCGACTATTGGGTGACCCTCCATTTCCATAGTTAGTGAGCCAATGTGAGACTTTTTTGTCAGTGTTGTTGCCTGAAAATCAGTTTCTTGATGTTTCCCCAAAGGAAGCACCAGAGTCAATAATGTATACCTACTACTCGTACTGAGAAGAAAGGGTTGCGGTTGATGAAGTGCGGTAGGACTAAATACAACTCATTTGCCATAATTAGTTTATAAAAAATACAACAAATCAGTAATAGGTGGGTCCTCCATGTTGACGGATGCACTCTTCTAGCCTACGCGGCATGCTCGTAAACTCTAGAGGTACAGCCTCCCAAGCTGCACTCACAGCATGTTCCAGTTCGTCCAGCGTGGTCGGAGGACTGGGTAAATCGCATCTGTATCGACCCATCCAATCCCATACTTTCTCAATTGGCGACAAATTTGGTGATCCTGGAGGCCAGGGCAGTACCGTGGCTTCAGCTTCCAGTATGAACCTCATCGATACCCTTGCAATATGAGGACGTGCTGGAAGAAACCCTTTTCGAGGCCTCGGACATATATTATGGAACGGCAATTGGTTTTAACACTTCATTCACATAACGTTGCGCAGCCATTGTGCCACCAATCACAGGTAAAGGTGGCTTGATGAAGTGCCACCCTAAACCATCAAACCAATCGGACGGTGCGGTGTACATGGCGCTCAACAGCAAACGAAATCACGTCGTTCACCCCGTTGTCGTCTCACGCGTTGGCGTCCGCCATGTGCCCCCAGAGTCCCCAGACAAAACCTGGACTCGTCGGAGAAGGCCGTCTGATGCCACTCAGCAAGCCATTGTCGGTGTTCTTGGCGACGATGATTTACAGTGAGTGAAAGCACTAGATGCGGACGATATGATTCTAAACCCATTTCACTCAATCTGTGGTACACCGTGCGGATTCGAACAGGCCTCCCTATAGCTGCATACCAAACGTCAGCAACAGCTCGAGTGGATCGCATTCTGTCTCGAAGAGCCAGTAGTCGTAGATGACGATCTTTTCGGTATGTAGTTCCTCGTTCTTCTACCTGCTCAAGGCTCCAGAACCTTTAGCTCGCTGCATTCGTCCTTCTACGATCCATGCGCGCCATGCTGCTACAACTGTAGCCATGGTTGGCCTACAATCCGACCCCGTTCAAAGGGGTAAACTACGTAAACTGAGGCTGTAGTCTTCTTTACACAACCTTTTAGATAACGAACTGGTCTCTCGCCACATTTGCAATAGATATCATCGTTTTTGAATCGACAAAAAGCCATGCTTTGGTTTTACACGTCTCGAGTTTTTTAGACTTGCCATGTAGGTAAAAATGAACAATTTAAGAATCTTTTTTGGGCTTTTTCCTTCTCACACTTAATACCCATATCGTACATATTCACCTGTTGCAATTTGTACTTATCATTTCATAAACATTCGTCGTTCATGATCATGATGTCCATGAAAACATACTATGAATTGGTTATTCACATTGTAGCAACTTTACTGTCATATATTCCATAAGTAGTTCTAGATAACAATTCAAATTACATAAAAGATTAAAGGTACATTAATCTATGACCTAGGTGCATACTATTATTATTATCTATATTTTTACATTTTTCAGTTGAACTCTATGTATTTTGTATGACGCCATTTCAGTAAACTATGCCCAATTATCTAAATATTTGTTATGAAAAAATGTTATGTCGTCAAGTGACATCGATTACCTCATCCTTTGCTTTGTCGTTCAGTAATTTATACTTGGCGAAATGATTGACACATCCAATAATTTTGTACTAAAAAAAAAAATAATAAATTATTCATCGTTTAATAAGAGATCTTATGGCTAATCGCTAATGATATAGGTGATCTTGTTTATAGACAAGTCATAAAGGTGAAAAAATCACATTATTTCGAAAAGGCTTGCATAAGGACTCATTAGAAATTAGAAATCACTAGAAATCTGTCAACTGTCATTAGAAATCTTAGTACCAGCAAGAAACCGGATGATGCTTGGTACTTTAGTTCTAGAGGCAGTTTGGAATTTTTTTTGTCTTTGCACCATAATGCCTAAATGGGAGAGATCGGAGATAGAGGGGGGAGGGGGTGTTGAAGCGTGAAAAAAAGTCGCTAAGTACCCGAATCAAAATGCGGTAACATTTTAGTACACCTACCAACTAATGTTCAAAAAAATCCTCAACCGAAATCTACGGGCGGGACTTGATGGATAATTTTACTTCCCACACCGATAGGTGAGGGGAGTAAAAACAGCTCAAACTTCGTTTTTAAGTGTTCTACAGGTTCCTGATCATTTTCTGAGTTTTTTGGATGGGGGTGAAATTGGGGTGGTTGGGTGGTGGGGGGTTGAAAAACTGAAAAATTTGCTGTATTCATAAATAGGCTGTCCACTGACCTGTGAAGAAAGACCTAGCGACATAAATCACCTTTTTAGGTCCATCTGAACATTGCCTTGTCTATTACCGAAACTAAGAGACTTAGAATTTTCTGTATACATATGAGTATTTGTTGCTTTAGATATCGTTTTGTATTTAGTAACGTGGAAACTATTAAATTGATTCTAATGAAATTTTGCACATTATTATTACTGTGGTGAGGATGGAAAACGCGTATGCTTGTTAGAAATTGTGTCAGTGCCAGTGTAGCAATAATCAAAAAACTAAAAATATTGAAACAGCTCAAACTTACGTTTTTAGATGTTTTAGGGGTTGTTGAAGGTGAAATTGCGGTGGTTGGGGGGGGGGGGGTTGTAAAACTGAAAAGTTTGTATTATTGATAATATGCTGTCCATTGACCTGTGAAGGAAAGACCTAGCGGCGTAGGACAATTTGGGGGGGGAGGTTGACTGGCGATGATTTGGTTGCAAGGGCATCTCAGAATAAAGCTTCATGCTATGAGAAAATAATAAACTGGTATCACCGTAATGTGTGGCAAGTACTGAGTCAATCAACTTGACCTCTTTTTTGTCGTCCTTGAAAAGTTTCATATCTCTACGGACTGGCCTATTAGTTGTATCATCATATAAATAATACTTTTCGAGATAAAGTGCTCTCAAGTCTTCTTTGTATAGTCTTTTTTGTTTGGTTGACTGAAGTGATTTGTATGACGCACGACGGGTTTTCACAGGCGTGGGCTGTCCAATCTATGGTCAAATAATTTTTTTTCGGCGATTTGTTTGGAAACAAAGTACACTGTCAATCATATACTTCCACGAACTATGATGAATAAGCATTTTTTGGATGAACATTTAGATGTTGATGGCATAAATGCAGCAATAACTGCATCAACAAGGTAGATGCATAGTGGTAACAAAATATTATGGACATAGGAAAGTTAAAAAAAAAACAAAAAACTAATTCAATAATCAAAAGTTTCAGTCTCAAAAGAATACAGTTAAACATGAACGAATTCATTCATTCATTTTCAGATAATACGCTTTTTTGGCGTTTTATGATACCTTTTTTTTATAATCTCAGTAACCGCTGCATAGATCTCGATGAAATTTGGGTAGCGACATGCTGTGGGGTCGTATTGGATGATATTGCTATGATTTTGAAAATCGGTGCATAAGCAGCGGAGTAATTAGCAAATACCAGAAATATTAAAATGTTCATCAAGCGTCATTTTTAGGCGCTTTAGGGGTACCTGATGATCATTTTCTACTTATTTTGGGTGGAGGTGAAATTGGGGTCTTGGGGGATTGTTCAGAGTAACAACTGAACATAGAGGTAGTAAACAAACCACTTCAGCATGGCGTGCTCAAAGCAATTATCTTTGACACTTCAGCCTCCAAACATTGATCAGCTGTGACCTCGCAGTAACAGTTCAAGTTGTAAACAATGCTGTGTATCGCCAACTAACCTGTAAATTCTTCCAATGCAACCCATGTTACAAACACTGCACTTTTTGAGTCCCATCTCGAGAAACTGTTAAACTACACTCGAATAAGGCACAGCAAGTCCGTAAAGCTTCATTACAGTTACCAACAAATAGCAAATCCGATTTTACTGACCAAGCATAGAAGACGCCCAACAAAACAACCGTTTGACAGTCAAGCTTCTACCGTAAATAAGTCCTAGGTCGCATGAAAATTATATCGGCGTTGCCAGCTCCTCAGAATTTATGTAAGACTTCAGAATTTGAGTTTATGATGAAGAAATATGCAGTAACGCAGTAGAGGTCAACATGTCTATTGATTTTGCTGTAATCATTCCTGAACCATCAAAATACCGTCTTTCTTAAAGTAGAATGGAATATTTCTGGATACTATACAATTAAGACGATAGTGAATAATTATGATTGCCGTATCTGGTGGTCAATATGACAACGTAAGAAAAGATGTCGGCCTATTAAAATTAGTTGTTTACTACCTCTTATGTTCAGTTGTTCTGAGGGGGGTTGTAAAACTGAAAAGCTTGTTGTATTCTTAAGGTCTGTTTTTACAGAGAATCACAAACCAGTCAGAGCCAATCAGTATTCCCCATTGCAGTTGTCAAACTATTTCTGACTAGTACTGGCCAATCAAATTGACGCTGATTAGTTTGTGATTGCTGTAAAAATAGACCTAATATATCTTATCCATTGACTTGTGAAAGAAAGACCTAATGGAGGGAGATGTTTTGTTGGAGGGGGATCTCAGCCTATATAGCTTGATGCTATGGAAAAATAATAAACTAATATCACCGTAATGCGTGGGGAGTATTAAGTCAATCAGCTTGACTTAATTTTTTTTGTTTTCAGTATGAAACACAGATGAATGTTTGACGTGGCATGGATTTATTTGACGTATGACAGTTCCGTTTTTGGTAAGAGGCATGATTTTCACAATCTTGGATGCAGTGGGCAATTATTTTATACAAATTTCAGCAAAATTTTTGATTTTTCGTAATCAAAAATGGAAGGCGATAACGATTTGGTTAGAAACATCAATGACATGAAAGAAGAAATCTGCATAGCGTTCTTCCGTATCTTACCTGGTTATCTATCTTGGTAAGTATAAGCTTAAGAAGTTGAAGCATGTCAACCATGTCAACCACAAATTAGGTCACAAATGTCTGTACTGCCATTTTGAATCTTTTGCTAAATTGGATAATCCGACAGTAGTATGTTTGGATGTATAGTAACATTTTGAGAATGGCTGAGTCTCATTATGAGTATCACAATATCTGAAACTGATGAACTGCAAGAAAAATTAGATAGGGTGAGGAATTGTCAGATTACGCTTGATGCGGAAATATTAGCAATAAAAGCCAAGCAGTACTGTCTGATACGTGTGAAACCTAGGTGAGAACCAATCATTACCGTCGAAAGATTACCTACTTTTACTGATCTTCTGTGCCAGGTGAGAATAAGAAATTCATCGTTTATAATTATGTCGCATATCGCATACCAGCTTGGAATCGCTCAAAAAGTTTATAAGACAAAGATATTCGATATTAGTGCGGAAGTATTGATACATTTCAAGTATCGAAGTATTGTTAGCATCCATACAAATAATCATCCAAAAGGGGGGATGCGCGTGTAATTGCCGCCAACCTGAGATAGTGTGCTGATTGTTTACTCTGCTGTGGTCTCGACACCAATACAAGACAGTCTGGGTGAAACCGAAAAGAAGAATAGACAAGCAGTAATCAGTGGCGAAAAAAAAGATAGTAACAGAATTTTTCAAAAAGTCGCTACAAATCGGTTTATTTTGTCAAATCGCCGCTACGTCTCAACGTAATCAAAATGTCGCTATTTTCGCGACAAGTTGCTATGAATGGCAACACTGTCTGCAGGCAGTACAGGTAGACACTTGGAAAATGGCGACGGTGCCTCGGCATTCGCCGATCAGCATCGCACATACGTCGGTATCGGCACGCACGCGTGGTGCGAGAATACATTGTGTGCTCACCAGCCGTACGAAATTGCGATCGCTCTGCGCATTGCGTCAGCAACGAGATTTTTCGCGCGGGGAATTATTAGACGTCGTGATACCACGGCCCGTTTAATCGCGTTTTAAATAGAATCGCTAACGATTTTTGTTTAATTTACTTTGTATTCCTTATTTTGAGTTATAGAAGACTGAAATTTGTATACATAATGCCAAATTGTGCAGTTGTCGGTTGTAAAAACCATAGTAAGATATGAAAGAGCCAAATGTTAAATTCTATAAGTTCCCGAAAAATTAAAATCTCGCAATGCAATGGAGTAATGCATGCCGCCGAAAGGACGAAATAAATATGAAAAATGGTAGTCATTTCACAAATTAGCATTAAACATTTATTAAAACTGAGATTTTTATGGTACATCCTCGGAAAATATTCGCCTGCCGTATTTTCAA
The DNA here is from genome assembly GCA_951848785.1 of Callosobruchus maculatus. Taxonomy (NCBI): domain Eukaryota; kingdom Metazoa; phylum Arthropoda; class Insecta; order Coleoptera; family Chrysomelidae; genus Callosobruchus; species Callosobruchus maculatus. The sequence goes on along the minus strand of CATOUR010000009.1, from coordinate 565,972 downwards.
TGAATAAATATGCAGAAGAAAGCAATGAATCGTGCCTACTTGAACCATTATAAGTGAAAAACTTAGTTTCGAGTAATTCTAACATCGAAGCTGATGACGTGTGCTTTACTCAGGAGTTTTTCAAGAACGTTCTTCTTGACAGCGATATTGTTGGGACAGAGAATGATTCAAATGATATTCATTTTTCCAACTTTACCTTTCAGAGTCCAGATTATGACCTAGATAACTTTATTTCTGAAAAACATGACCTTTTGTGTCAATTGGAAAAAAATAAAATGCCAGACACGATTTCCAACGAGGGACTGAAATTTATTGATGGATATGTGGCCTACAGATTCAAAAACGAATATCCTAATCTAGCTTTGGGGGCGCAAACCAAATTTCATTCTTCTAATCGGGCCCCAGACTGGATTGAGTTTTTATCTAGAGTCAGTCTTGTATATCCAAGTGAGGAGATGATTAAAGTAGCCCGTTTTGGTTGAGATAGAGTTCGATAAATTCCATGGACAGTCGTGTTCTAAACAATCAAATATATTTAAAAAAATTATTAGAGATAGACCCCAGTGGAATAAATCAAACAATTTCCTGACAAAATAGTATTATATCTAATACGAACGAGAATATACGTCAGGCTCAGACGTTTAAACAAAAGGATTAGTTTCGAAAATTGTAGGCGTAAACTTAGGGAAAAAATGACCAAATTTACCAATAAATAATACATTTTTGTAGAAAAAGTCGTTAAATTACCTATTTTACACTTCTCTGTAACATAATTGTCAAATAATTGGCTATTGAACTCCTTTAATCTATCACTTTGAAATTAAAATATAATCCATCATGTGGTATTCCCGCTAGTTTGCCGACAGAAATCTCGTTGCTGACGTCACAGCGTGCTGCCGCTCGGACGGCTGCATGCGCGTGAGCACACCATGTTTATTTCTATGGTACAGGTAGAAACTTGGAAAATGCCGACGGTGCCTCGGCATTCGCCGATCAGCATCGCACATACGTCGGTATCGGCACGCACGGCACGCATCGGCCGGCTTTATTTCTATTTGCTATATTTTCGCCGGATTTTGAAAATCGGATGCCTCCCGTGCGGTGGTCCATTAAATTTAATAGAAAGTAACTTTTTCCGATCCGTACCGTCCGTCCGATGCCGATTTATGTGCGCGTACCATGAAAGGGTCTAAGCGCGATATTTTTGATTGGTTATCCTTGCTTCAAAATCGAGTAAACATCATTGTAGGAAACGTATAATTTGAACGAACCTGGTATTTGCAATACAACATAATCTACCGGTAGTTATAGAAGGCTATATCAAACTACCAAACTACGAAATGCAATCACGCTATGTAATGAACACCTGCACAAGGCAAATGATACAGTTTATTTGTTTCAAGTGTAAACAATAATTTGTCATCCGTCAATGAACAAGCCATGATTGGGAAGAATCAAGGAAAGTACTCAGAATGCAGGCCTTTCAATGTGCTTGAAAAACTGTTTTGGCTTGCCAAAAACTTCATTCGCCGCCCTTGCAAACTATGGTACGCCGTTGCTTATTACTTATTTTGACTTGATTTAACTTTTTGCTTCCCACACCGATAGGTGAGGGGAGTATTGTGATCGCGAAAATTTTATATTTTGAGATAATATACTTTTTGGGCATTTTATTATGTCTACATAACGAAAATCCACGTCACTCATTTCCGTCGGTCTGTCTGTCTGTCGGTCTGTCGGTCTGTCGGTCTGTCGGTCTGTCGGTCTGTCGGTCTGTCGGTCTGTCGGTCTGTCGGTCTGTCGGTCTGTCGGTCTGTCGGTCTGTCGGTCTGTCGGTCTGTCGGTCTGTCGGTCTGTCGGTCTGTCGGTCTGTCGGTCTGTCGGTCTGTCGGTCTGTCGGTCTGTCGGTCTGTCGGTCTGTCGGTCTGTCGGTCTGTCGGTCTGTCGGTCTGTCAGTCTGTCTGTTGGTCTGTCTGTCTGCCTCTCTGTGCGGTCTGTCTGTTGGCGTTCTTCTAGCCTCTTAATCTCAGTAACCGCTGCATAGATTTTGATGAAATTTGGGTAGTGATATGGTGTAGGGTAGTAGTAGGTAATGTTGCTATAATTTTGAAAATCGGTGCATGGGCGGCGGAGTAATTAGCAAAGAACGAAAAATTCCAAATATGCCACAAAACTTCGTTTTTAGGCGTTTTAGGGGCTCCTGATCATTTTCTACTTTTTTTGGGTGGGGTGAAATTGGGGTGGTTGGCGGGTGGGGGGTTGTAAAGCTGAAACATTTATTTTACTCATAATAGGCTGTCTACTGACCTGAGAGAGAAAGACCTAGCGGTATAATACAGTTTTTTAGGTCCATCCGAACATTGCCTTGCCGATTACAGAAACCAAGGGACTTTAACTTTCTGATGCATAAAAAATACATACGAGTATTATTTTGGATCGTTCTGTATTTTGTACGTGGGAACTTCTGAATTGACTTTATTGACATTTTGACAGATTTATTACCGCGACGAGTATGGATAGCGCGTATGGTTTTTAGAAATCATTTCAGTGGCGGTGCGGCAATAATAAAAAAACTAAAAATATAAAAAACACCTCAAACTTCGTTTTAGACGTTTTAGGGGTTCCTGATCATTTTAAATTTTTTTTGGTTGAGGGTGAAATTGGGGTGGTTCGGGGGTGGGGGTTTATAAAACTCAAAAATTTGTTGTATTCATGATAATTGTCCATTGACCTGTGAAAGAAGCACCTAGTAGAATAAAACACTTTTTTTGCGTCGGGCGACCGATGATTTGGTTGTAGGGGCATCTAGACTATAGTTTCATGCTGTGGGAAAATAATAAAATCGGTATCATCGGAATGTGTGGGAAATACTGAGTCAATGAACTTGACTACATTTTTTTTAAATAAATGTTAGAGTTCTGCGGCTGATATGAAGAGCTTAGGTTAGGGGAGTTTGGGACTTGAACAGGTCAACACTCGCAGACTGTGGCAGTACGTTCCAAGCCCCTGATGGGACACCATCACCAGGTCATCAACTGCACGCGCCAGAAGAAAGTGGCAGGAGGTGGCGCAATAAGGCTGGATCACCGCTTAGTTGAATTTTTTATTATGCTTTGTAATCCGTGCTCCTTAAGTTCGCCTCAATTTCTTTTTCGGGGCTATTTAATTTTATACTTTCCCATTCGAAGCTGTATATACGAATGGCCCAATGTCAGAATCTTATACATATACAGGGTTGGGATAAAGTATGGAACCAAGCAAATAACTTTGGAACGGAATGAGTGATATTGCTGAAAATTTGCAGGCAAGTGTAGTGACGTCTAATGCATCCGAAGACATTATGCTAGCTATTAATGTACTTCCGGTTTAACCGGAAGTAGCGTCAACTTTTTTAATTTAAATGGGACACCCTGTATATTTTTGCAGATTTTAATTTATCTTTTTTTTCCGAATACGTTCATAGTGGGTTTAGTATTTGTTTCTTAAAAAAATTGTCTCACAAATTCGTCCGTGGCGGTCTGCGGTCTTCCCGTTTGAGGTAATTTTTTTTGTAATTTTTTTTTAGTCACCGTCAAATGTGTTATAGGACCACTGTTGGGACGTAAATCATTAAAAGTTGACACACTTCTTTGTGAGTTCTCACGCGATCGCCAAAACCGACTTTGAATGACCGGCATTTTAAACACCTGAAATGATAAAGAAGCTTTATCTTTCCCGTTTTTACAGAAACTAATGCTAAACCCACTATGGACGTATTCGGAAAAAAAGATGAATTATAATTTGCAAAAATATACAGGGTGTCCCATTTAAAATAAAAAAGTTGACGGTACTTCCGGTTAAACTGGAAGTACATTAATAGCTAACATAATGTCTTCGGATGCACTAAACTTCTACACTTGCCTGCAAATTTTCAGCAATATCACTCTTTCCGTTCCAAAGTTATTTGCTTGGTTCCTTACTTTATCCCAACCCCGTATATGTATGAATGGCCCGATATCAGAATCTTATACATATATTACATAGGACGCGACATTTAGGCCCGATTTTATCAACGTACATGTTTTAACAAAGATTTTGACAAAGCTTTTCTATTGGATGTTATTTAGAAAAAGCTTTCTATTGGGTATTGAGGGCTATGTTGATAAGTATCATCCAATCGTATTTTATCAATATTGAAAACAAAACGTCAAAGCTGGATACAATTTTCTCAAAAATATTTTAGAAATTCATGGTGATTCATGGATCAAAATCATAGCAGATTCGTTTGCAAATTAATGCCAGATTTTTCATGTTTACATTATGATTATTGTATAGTTACTAATTGGAAACTGCGATAATTTGTGACAGAATCGTAAAAGCAGTATCAATCACAGCAACTACTTTATTTAATAATAATTACAAATCCCATCTCCGTCAGTCAGATGGATTAAAGACAAATACATACTTTTATGAAGATTGAAGAATCTTCCATTTTCTGGATGCATGTATAGTGTTCTTTTTCGCTTCGTGAATGGGCATGTCCTTTAAATGTCCCGTATATCGTACAAGAAGTGCAGCTAGGAAGATAGCAGCATTGAACGTACTACCTTGAGAGATACACACTTTCTCTCGATTTTTCCGATGAACATGGCTTTCAGTCCGCTCTGGTATTCGGTGTATAACAGAACTGCTTAGTCATCAGGTTACCATTCATTGATTTGTTGCACTTACTGGGTCGGATGAAAATCCATTCATGAAAATACATAATTTTATCGATGAAAAGCGTAGTACGTGTTTCAACAGATTATGTAACATCGTTTGCAAATAGTGGTAAAAAAAAATAAAAAGCAGGACTCATATATCGATGTGCCAGTACCAGTTCCTTGTCGAAGTATATCGTATAGGAGGAGTACTTCTTGCTTAACTTCAGCTTCAGGAGGAATAAATTCTGCTCGGCAGACAACATCCTAACCTAGTTTTGTTAATAGCGAAGTCAGCTGACAACGGCTCACAGATCAGCGATTTGTCAACGAACAACCCTGACGGTCAGTGTAGATATGGTGGTACCTTTACAGAAAACATGGAAGATATACAACAATCTCATGTTTCCAACGAAGCCTATATTATTCCGCTGCATTTGCCAAACTCTTAAACATAACGATATTAGGGTACTACCTGTGGATACTAGTGGATACCAAAGAAGGTACCATAAGGGGAAGACATACATTCCCATGTTTCCAACAACGCAACGTCTATATTGTTTCGGGGCATGCTTCATTTGCCGAACATAATGACTATAGGTACTATCGGTCGATACATGGTACCAATAATGGTACTACCAAAAAAAGATAACAGTAAGGTGGAAGATATACAATCCCATGTTTTCAGCAACATTTATATTGTTTCGGGGAACGAAGCTTCATTTGCTGAACTCCAAAACATAATGACTGTAGGTACTACCGATAAGCAAAAGGTACTAAGAATGGGACTATCAAAGGACGTAACATAAGGTGGAAAACATTCATTTCCATGTTATAACATCTATATTGTTTCGAGACACGCTTCATCTACTGAACTCGTAAACAGAAGGTTATAGGTACATGGTACCACAGACGGTACTGTCAAAGGGAGTAACAGAAGGTGGAAGACATACATTCCCATTCCCATTTTTCAATAATGCCTATATGGTTCTTGGACTCGCTTCTTTTACTGATCTTGCAAACATATAATGATTATAGGTACTACCAGCGGATACAAGGTACCACAACTGACACTATCAAAGGTTGTAACAGAAGGTAGAAGACATACATTCCCATGTTTACAACAATGTCTATCTTGTTCTTGGACATGCTTCACTTACTGAACCCGTAAACATAATGATTATAGTTACTACCGGTAGATACATGGTACCACAAATGCTACTACCAAAGAAAGTAACAAGGAGGAAGACGTACATTTCTATGTTTCTAACAATGCCTATATTGTTGCGGGCTACGCTTCATTTGCTGATCATCATTAGTATAGGTACTGCCTGTGGTTACATGGTACCACAAATGGTACTAACAAAGGTAGAAGTTTAAGGTGGGAGATCAACATTTCCATGCTTCCAACAACGTCTATGTAGCTTCGGGGCACGCTTCATTTGCCGAACATAATGATTATAGGTACTATCTGTGGATACAGGGTACCATAAATGCTTCTATCACGAAACTAAAAAGGTAGAACACATACATTTCCATGCTTCCAACGTCTATATTTTTTCGTAATTCGCTTCATTTGCCCAACTCGTAAATATAATGATTATAGGTACTACCGGTGGTCACATTGTTCCACAAATGATACAATCAAAGGGAGTAACAGAAACTGGAAGATATATATACCCATGTTTCCAACAATATCTATTTTGTTCCTGGACACGCTTCATTTGCTGATCATAATGGTTGTAGGTACTGCCGGTGGATACATGGTACCACAAATGGTACTACCAAATAAGGTAGTAGTATAAGGTGGAGGATATACATTCCCATATCCCCAACAACGTCTATGTTGTTTCGGGGCACGCTTCATTTGTTGATCATAATGAGTATAGGTACTGCCTGTGGTTACATGGTACCACAAATGTTACTAACAAAGGTAGTATAGTATAAGATGGAAGATATACATTCCTATGCTTCCAACAACGTCTGTGTATTTTCGGGGCGCGCTTTATTTGCTGATCCTAATGATTATAAGTACTACCGGTGGATACATGCTATCACGAATGGTACTACCAAAGAAAGTAACATGAAATGTCAGATGTACATTTCCATGTTTCCAACAATGTCTATATTGTTACGGGCCACGCTTCATTTGCTGATCATAATGATTATAGGTACTGCCGGTGGATACATGGTACCACAAATGGTACTACCAAAAGCAGTAGTAAAAAGTGGAAGATACACTTGCCTATGTTTCAAACAACGTCTATGTTATTTCGGGGTACGCTTCATTTGGTGATAGTAATGATATAGGTACTACCGGTGGATACATGGTACCACAAATGGTGCTATGAAAGTTGATAGTATAAGGTGGAATATATACATTCCCATGTCCCCAACAACGTCTATGTTGTTTCGGGGCACGCATAATGATTATACGTACTGCCGGTGGATATATGGTACCAAAAATGGTACTACCAAAGAAAGTAACATAAAGTGACAGCTATACATTTTCATGTTCCCCACAACGTCTATGTTGTTTAGGGGCACGCATAGTGATTATAGATGCTGCTGGTGGATACATGGTACCCAAAAATGGTACTACCAAAGAAAGTAATAACAGTAACAATATCTATATTGTTGCCGGTCACGCTCCATTTGTTGAACTCGTAAACATAATGATTATAGGTACTACCGGTGGATACATGGTATCACATACGGTACTACCAAAAAAAAGTAAAATTTACCTGATGCTTCTGCGTCCGTTGTCACTTAGCACCAACATAAATGAAGCGCGAATGCAAACGACCGCGACCTACCTAAAGTACCACCTTGCCGCGAGTACCCGGATATCTTGATCGGAAAGGCGCGCTGCGGCTGCTATCGACGGTCCGTCCGTATGGGTACCACCTCTGCGATAGACCGGTACTACCGCGGCCGCGACTACTTACGCGGGCGCGAGGTTCACTTGTTTTATTTGCGGTACCCGAAGGTGGTACTCGTCCGAGGTACCGGACTTTACACGCCTGCGGCATGGTAGTTCCCAGGTAGTATCTGGTCGGGTTCGTCCGTGGGTCATCCAATCGTTGAACCTTGGTGATTTTAGGTACTTTTGATTTGAGGAATCGTCTCCTCTAAATGGTACTGCCAATAAGCCGTATTTGCTTTAAAGGTAAAGGTAGGAGGAAAGGGTAGAGTTCACAATGAAAAGCTCTTGCTTTATTTCTTTTTCTTCTTAAGTTGCCTTATCCTTGAGGACTTTGGTTATTACATTTGCCCATTTGATCTTATTTGTGACGGCTCTAAATAATTTTATGGAGGTCATATTTTTTTTATAACCGAGCAGACCGCGCAGGCTGGGCCTAAATACCAAAGTACCGCGGCTGCTGTGAAAGGGTTCTGTTAGGGGAAGTTTGTTAACGCGAGATTTGAATGGGCCAATACCCGCAGGCCCAATAAATACATCTTCTGGCAGTCCATTCCAAGCCTTGGACACCCTGGGAATAAATGTGCGGTTGTACCGCTCAGTTCTTGATGTATGAAGAACGACCGTCTTAGGATGAGATGCAGCGGTCGCACGGGTACATCTGATAGGAGCAGTGAGCGGCGGAACGATAGAGGATAGCTCAGTGGAGCAGATTCCGTTGGAATATCGGTAGAAGAGTGAGAGGTCACCAACAACACGCCGGTGAGAAAGTGACTGAAGGTGGCGCGTTAAGGCCGGATCGCCAATTAGTCGAATTGCCCTTCTCTGGACGGCATCTAGTATAGACAGGGTAGTAGGGGCAGCAGCTCCCCAGACATGAGAGCAATACTCCAGGCAAGGTCTTATCTGGGCTTTATATAGCGTGAGGAGGTTACATGGTGAGAAATACTTTCTGGCTCTAATAAGTACCCAAGCTTTTTACCAGCAGCTGTTGCAATTGACGCGACGTGTTCGTGCCAGATCAGATTTTCTGTAATGTTGACGCCTAACAGCTTGAATGAGTGACTCCTTGGCAGAGCCTGGTTGTTCATTAGAACCTGGTGTTGGCTTGGGCACTTCTTGTTTGATAGCGTACAATACTGGCTCTTGGAGGCATTAAATTTAACCATATTCTTAAGCCCCCAAGCGGTAATGGTATCGAGATCCTTTGAAAGTGAAGCTGCCACTGCCAGTCTTCTGCGTTCCAGCTCGACCACAGAGATCGGTCTATTGCTTATGATGCCTGCATGCAGCGTACTGTCATCCGCAAAACTGTGGATTGGGTTTGTAGTGCTAGAGAGTAGATCATTAATATGAAGCAGAAACAATGTCGGAGCATTGTCGCAGATTTTTGAGCCAGGAGTTGCGTCTTCTTCCTGGTCCCCTGTTGCTAATGATTTTTTGCCTTCGATGATAAGACGGAGCAGTTCGTATTCCTCGCTTTTCATAATGTGGCCAAAATATTGTGTTTTTCTTTCTTTCATGAGGTTCATAAGCTCTGTTGTCTTGTTTATTCTGCGCAGGACTTCCTCATTTTGTCGTATGACTCACGAAAGATATTCTAAGCATTTTACGGAAACAGCAGAGTTTGAAAGATTGTATTCTTTTTTATGTTGCTTTTGTCATTGTCCAAGCCTCAACACCGTACAGTACAGTGGAGAAAACATAGCACCTCAGTATTCGAGCTCTTAATGGGATATTAAGTTGGCGGCTGCATAGTACCTTTTGCATTCTATAAAATACGGTAGGTGTTTTTTCTATGCATGTTCTTATCTCTGGTGAATGATCCCAAGCTTCATAAAGATTACTTCCAAGGTAATTTATTCTTCTTTGTCTTTCCAGCTCTATTCCGTTGACGTTAATTTTGACTTTCGTGTTCTGATGTTTGCTGATAACCATCGTTTTTCATTAGTCATTGCAGTGCTTCAGCACTACCTGCTAGAATAACCGTGTCGTCATCGTAACGCAGGTTTTTAGTGCATTGCCCATTTATAATTATTATACCATCCAAGGTGTCTTCTATAGCTCTCCTAAATATCTCTTCCTAGAGGATTCCTTCATTTCGTATACATAATATTTTGCTTTTCTTTGCAAGCAAATCATCGTCTTCTTTTTACTTCCCACACCGATAGGTGAGGGGAGTATTGTGATCGCGAAAATTTTCGATTTTGAGATAATATACTTTTTGGGCGTTTTATGATGCCTACATAACGAAAATCCACGTCACTCATTTCCGTCGGTCTGTCTGTCGGTCTGTCTGTCGGTCTGTCTGTCGGTCTGTCTGTCGGTCTGTCTGTCGGTCTGTCTGTCGGTCTGTCTGTCTGTCTGTCTGTTGGCGTTTTTATAGCCTCCTAATCTCAGTAACCGCTGCATAGATTTTGATGAAATTTGGGTAGTGATATGGTGTGGGGTCGTAGTAGGTAATGTTGCTACAATTTTGAAAATCGGTGCATGGGCGGCGGAGTAATTAGCAAAAAACGAAAAATTTCAAATATGCCTCAAACTTCGTTTTTAGGTGTTTTAGGGGTTCCTGATCATTTTCTACTTTTTTTTTTGGTTGGGGGTAAAATTGGGGTGGTTGGGGGGTGGGGGGTTGTAAAGCTGAAAAATTTGTTGTACTCATAATAGGCTGTCTACTGACCTGAGAGAGAAAGACCTAGCGGTATAATACACTTTTTTAGGTCCATCCGAACATTGCCTTGTGTATTACAGGAACCAAGGGACTTAGAATTTTCCGATGTATACGTACGAGTATTGCTTTAGATCGTTCTGTATTTTATAATGTTGAAATTACTGAATTGATGTCAATGAAATTTCGGAACAGTATTACTACTTTGGCGAGGATGGAAAACGCCTCTGATTTTTAGAAATCGTCTCAGAGGCGGCGCAGCAATACTAAAAAAACTAAAAATATGAAATCAGCTCAAACTTCGTTTTTAGGCGTTTTAGGGGTTCCTGATCATTTTCTACTTTTTTTGGGGTGGCGGTGAAATTAGGGTGGTTGGAGGGGTGGGGGGTTGTAAATCTGAAAAATTTGTTGTACTCATAATGGGCTGTCTACTGACCTGAGAGAGAAAGACCTAACGGCATAGTACACTTTTTTAGGTCCATCCGAACATTGCCTTGCCGATTACAGAAACCAAGGGTCTTGAACTTTCTGATGCATACAAAATACATACGAGTATTACTTTGGATCGTTTTGTATTGTGTTACGTGGAAACTTCTGAAATGACTTGTTGACCCAGATTTATTACCGCGACGAGTATGTAAAGCAGGTTTTTAGAAATCATTTCAGTGGCGGCGCGGCAATAATAAAAAACTAAAAATATAAAAAACACCTCAAACTTCGTTTTAGACGTTTTAGGGGTTCTTGATCATTTTAAAATTTTTTTTGGGTGGGGGTGAAACTGGGGTGGTTCGGGGGTGGGGGTTTGTAAAACTCATAAATTTGTTGTATTCATGATATATTGTCCATTGACCTGTGAAAGAAGCACCTTGTAGAATAAAACACTTTTTTTGCGGTCGGGCGAGCCATGATTTGATTGCAGGGGCATCTAGACTATAGTTTCATGCTGTGGGAAAATAATAAAACTGGTATCGGAATGTGTGGGAAGTACTGAGTCAATCAACTTGACTACATTTTTTTTCTTTCAGTACCATCTCCTCAGCGGAGGTTGGCGACCATCATTTGGAACTCTTCTCTGTCTTGTGCTAGGTGCAGGCCTCTCTGATATTAAACCACTGGCCTAAGTTCCGAATCCAGGAAAACTTTTTTCGCCCGATCCCTCGTCGTCCTTCGATTTTTCCCTCAATGATCGGTTGTGCAAACTCGTACTTTCTGTTTCTAAATATATGGCCAAAATATGCTGCTTTTCTTCGTTTTATTGAGGTTAAGAGTTCCTGTTCTTTATCCATTCTCTCTAGTACTCTACTGTTTGTTACCCGCTCGGTCCATGATATCCTGGATATGCGTCTATATAGCCATATCTCAAAAGAGTCCAAACGTGACATGGTCCGAGCTTTTGATGTCCATCCCTCAACTCCATATAATAATGTGGACAGTAGATAGCATTTTGTTGCTCGCCATCGAGTAGTCAAACTTAAATCTCGGTTGCAGAGTATCGTTTTCATTTTGAAAAAAGTGTTTCTGGCTATTTCGATTCTGCTTCTAATCTTTTCATAAGGATCCCATTTATCATTTAGCGAGCATCCCAAATATTTGAATCTGTTTACTCTTTCTACGTCCTGATTGTCTATTTCTATTCTTACATTATTAATATTTAATCTAGTGATGACCATGAATTTTGTCTTCTTCATGTTTGCCATGTCTAAGTTATGTGTTCAATACTACCTGGTATGAACCCTGTAACTAGCGCCCTCTATGAGAGTCAGGTATAAAAACAAATTTGTAGGATGTACTAGCTTTCAAACCATATTCGTGTGAAATTTCATTACAATATGGCTATTAGTTTCGGCAAAATTGTAAAAAATATTAATTTTTTTTCTCCAATCTTGAATATGGATGGCGTTACGAAATTTTTTTACTAAGCAAACTTCAATTATTTTTCAGTTTCCTACTTATCCTTGAGATGGGGTCGCGTTTTTTTTTAGAACATCCTGTTTAGTGTTTGGGGGGGTTCCAGACCCTCCGGACTCCCCCAAACTCACCTTTCCCGCACAGCATTTGATATCCACTGTATGGTCCCAGGCTATCCTTAAAGGGATATGCAAAATGTTCCCAGGCAAAGCCATATCCTGGTCGACCTGGCATGGGACAGCCTATAAATATCCCTATAAGACTTTATTAGACCACCATGGGTAAGTCTATAGGGAAATCCTCAGGTTGGCCCTAAATATTATCATTTAGTCTGCCGTATGTTAGCCCATAGGTAAATTCTTAGGTTGTCCTAAAAAAAAGCAGTACAGACCGCCATGGGTCACCTTATGCGAAACACTTAGGTTACTCGAAAACAACGGGATTATTTTCTAGAACTGTTTTCCTATACTCCTCTGGCTTACATACCGGGTTATTCTGGGCACAGATTAGCTAATGGGGCGCACTTTTCACTAGCATCATCACCATCTAAAGATCCAATAGAACTACCACCCGAGTGTTTAACACAATTCAATCTAATCTCATTCTGTTTCATTCCTTCATAAAGTCCATTGTGATATGAAGTGTTGCCATTAAACTTTCCTTTTCCTTTTTAATGTTCCTATAGAATGTTGACTTGGACAATTCTACACCCACCTTGCGAAAATAAACAGGTTACCGAATGATTAGGATCTGACTTGCAGTTTGTGGTTTGTACTTGGGGGGCCCTTGGCATGTGGGATGGTACAGATCACAGGTACAGCTGGTAAAGGTATTGGAAGATATGATAAAATGCGAAAAACGATCCAGGAACCAGGAATTACAGCAAGCTGCTAGCTTGCTTTGCTCAACTTTGCTGCAAGGAGGCTGCAAGTCACCTTCACCTTTCACCTCTTTCGTCTTTATAACGTCAACCCTGTCAAATGTCAGATTTTGTATAAAGAAGGGTATGGTCTTGAAAGGATATCCCTTGAACCCCCTCATAGTATACAAGTTGAGAATTTCCAAAACTGTCATCTTTAGGACATTCCAGTGATGGACGGCCCAGCGGGATATCCAAAGGATGTCCATGCCTGCCTCCCACAGGATATTCCAAACAGGTTATCCTAGGGATAACCTAGGACAACCTAGGATAGCCTACAGATCACCTGTAGATGTCATTCTGGTTTTATCCCAAATTTGGGCGATTCGGCTTCATTTAGGATGTCCTATAGGGATATCAGGTGCTGTGTGGGTTGCAATTAGGGCTGGACTTGGGTACTAGAGTAAGGAGACGAGCAAAACGGAAGACTTAGAGCCCGTCCAGATAAAGCGATTTACGCGCGAGTGGACTCGCACGTCGTCAATTTATATGGCGTCCAGATGTCGCGTTTCACTTGCGTTTCTACGCTGGGAGGGATTTCCTTCCAATTAAAAACATGAAGTTGGATACAGCAGTTGTGTTGTGGCGTACATACCAGCGATGGAATCTTCGTAAACAAAGAGAAAGGCGACGATTCAACATGCATCCAATTCTACATGACAGAATGACGCACAGTATGTTTATAACATTATACCCAAAGCTGAGAGAACACAGTGAAAAGTGTTTCAACTATATCTTCCCAGTTCCTACGTTCCTACGAGTCTATTGGAATAATCGGATGATTCCATATCCCATATGGCTACTCTTTTTCCGACTGCGTCAATGAAAAGTTCTGTATTGAAGTTATCACGCTTCATTTTCAAAAACAAATACGTCCACACGCCACGGACTCGCGCGTTGTACTGGACGCAACAATGTCGCCCAAGTATCTCGACTCGCGCGGCGCACGCGCGTACAACGGGCGAGTCGAGAGTCCCGCGCGTTACAAGCGTTTTACGCGCGAGTAAAACAACGCGCGAGAGCATCTGGACGGGATGTATGTAGCTCTAGTATCTCGGGAACGCGCGAATGACTACACGCGAGTCCACTCGCGCGTAAATCGCTTTATCTGGACGGGCTCTTATAGGCCTATGTACAGGTGGTTTCAGGCTTTTGTCACCAGGAAGTCTCTCCCCTTCTTTCATTCATTCACATGTAATAAAATTATTTTAGAACTGAATCAATAAATATTTAAATGAATATTGGATATTTATTGACCATAATCAAAGTGTTTTGCAATTCTTGCCGCTGCGCTGTGACCATCTTCGCAGAACAGTAATAAATAATTATTATTAATCCTTCCAAGACTCCAACCGTCGAGTGTGCAAGCAAATAAAAGCAAGGCTGGTAATCACGAAACGATCGTGATCGAAGATATTGGTTTTTCAAACGGCATGAAAGTCCAAAGTGCGTTTTCCGAGATTTCATACCAGTATGTAAGCGGGGATTCCACACCTGGTATTTATTAAACCATTATCGGCTGATTACAATGCTCATATATGTATTTACCTGCTATTATACGTATATTGTTTATGGAATGCGAGTTTTGTTTCATCTAACATACGCTAAGTCGTTTCTTGAAATGTACACAAGTTGTCAAGATGAAGTGTCTAAAAAGATGTCACATTGCGGTGTTTGCATTTCCTTGAAAATAGTTCATTTTTGTTTGCTCTTTAGTTGTGCAAATAGCATTATTTTTATGCATTCAGAGTGAGTCTAAAAAGTATGGAACGCCTCAGTTATCTCAGAGACGGTTTACACAATTTTCATGAATTTTGCGACAGGGCCATGATCAGGGTTGCCAGATGGATTTGATGGATTTCCTCCAGGTCAGGTGCAAAAATCCCCCAAATTAAACATATTTGAAAAAAATCCCCCAAAATGTTTTTAACAAAAATATCAAGAAATAAATGAATATTATTTTTTTATGTATTACACGTACACTTAGCGATAGTGAAATGTAAACAGTCGAATAAAAGATGCTCTTCTGTAAAACGCATTTTTTGTCATTCTTGTATACACTGAGAAAACAATCCGTTGAAACTTAAAAAAGAAATAAAGTTTAACAAATATCTTCAGAGGTTGTGGTTTAACAAAACATAGAAAATAGATTCTTTCATAGACTAATATTATTAATATGTAATCTTCGTAACAAAAAAATAAACATTTCAAGTAATGTATCAAATATAGCAAACAAAAAATGTATGAGGTTAAACTATAAAATTTATTCAAATAATATATCTAAGGCATTGTCATCGGCAACTTTATACATGTCTGCGTTGAACCTGCGTAACATATTCTCATTTAGACATCCATGAACTCAACACCGAAGCCCTGGAATGGCTAGTACATAGTGACCTGCGACTGTGATACAAATAGTGCAATATACAGTGATGAAACAACTGTTTTAGTTTTAAGTTTTTTAACGATTAGTATATATTTGTTTCTTTCTCTTCTTCTCATGTATCGCAATATGTAAGTTCATTCGAATATAAATAAATATTTAGTGTAAAGTTAGCACAGCCAATTTTCATAGATGAAATCTCACCCTTAATATTGCCGCAAGTCTGCCAACCCACTTTTAAAACTTAATTCAGATGCACACGACATCCGACGATACGACAGTACGAAACTATTCCTATTGGTTGAAATATTCAAAATGATGTCAAATCAAAAAATTTCAACCAATAGAGACAGTTTTGTACCGTCGCATCGTTGGATGTCGTTTGCATCTGAATTAAGCTTAAGAAGGAAGTGTAGAGTTGGGCGTGTCAAAATAAAAAATAGCAAGTCTAAATTTTCAGTTTTGCGTTATTAAAAACGAAAAAAAGTACCCCCAAAAATTCCTAAGGATTTATTTTCTCCCCTAGAAAATCCCCCAGGAAATAATGACCCCCAAAATTTCCCCCAGTAGGCTGAAAATACCCCAAATTTGGGGGAAAATCCCCCAATATGGCAATAATAAGAAAAGATACTATATTTGCTCTAATTTACACCCCCAAAATTATAAGTCGCTACCACTGCCCAGTTCCGATATATTGCTTGTCTTAATCGTCGTGGGACACCCTGTATATAGGCCTGAAACTTGAATGATTTGGCCTAAAACCCAACTGCCTATCATTTAAAAGGCGCTTGCTTTCAAGATAGGAGCGATGAAGATTTTAAAATAATTTTAGTATTTTTTCCTAAAACAGCGATAATAGATATTCCAAACGAATAGTGGTTGTAGTCAAATTTGGGTGCCTTTTAAAAAGTTTTGCTGTGTACCCAGGGGCGTATCCAGATCTCAGTCCTGGGGGGGGGGGGGTAGCGGGGCATGAAAGTGTGTGTGCTTTCACCATTTTTTTGTAATACCTTCGTGTAGGACGTTGATGCAAGAGAAAAGGAAAATAAAATTAAAATAAAAAAGAAGATATAAACAGCAAGTGAAACAGTGGAGTATCAGGTATTTTAGGGAGATGAAATAAAAAAATTCTATTGATGCATTAATCAATTTTAATTTTACGGAATACAAATAATATGTAATACGTATCATCCGTGAACATTTTATTGGCACAGCATACAAAATTAAACAGTCAGGTACCCTAGTAGCCACAGCACGTACTCTGTTTTTTTTTAATTAGTCCTTTAACTTTTCTAATCGGTGCAATTTTCAAAACCGGTAATTAAAGAGTAAATTTTTGTGACAAGCTACCACGTTGTATAGGGCATTCAACTGGTTATCTAACAATGGGAATATATTAGATATGCATCACTGTAATAATGCAAAACAAACCCTTTTGTAGTTTAGTTACTGCAAAAAAGATTTTTTTTTCAGTGCGGCAATTGCTTAAATAAATAAGTCAAAGTTGAATTGAGTTTTTTTTCGAAAATCTTGGGAGGGGTAATTACCCCTGTTACCCCCCCTTGTATACGCCTGTGAGAACAATGGAAACGAGGTTAACCGGCCTATGCATGATGAGCGTACACCGCAAAGCAGAGCCGCAGAATGATGCAAAACAGCAAAGAAGATACCTATAGGGCTGTTCCTAATGACGGTTCTATCACCGTCCCAGAACTGTTTTCATCATGCCCCGCCCATTTTACAGTTCTAAAAACGATCGATTCTAGAATCCCAAAATGGGCGGGGCATGATGAAAACAGTTCTGGGACGGTGATAGAACCGTAATTTGGAACAGGCCTTATTACTTCTTCGATTATAGACGTTTCTGAGAGACACGGAGCTTAAAATTTGCATTTTTGTAGAATATGTTCGGTCAGCTAACATCCATGATAACTTTAGATTCTAACTCTCATTTCAAGCTTTACATATAACGTTTTCCTTTTGTATAGGTTATATATATTTTTAAGATCTTTTAATTTTTGTATGCATAATTTCATCTCATTTTGAATCAACGAAATACATATTTTATGAATTTCACCTTATTGTCTTGTTGAACTGCCCAACAGAAAAAATATTGTTTTAATTTTTGTATTAATGTGTGATCTCATTTTGTACCTAGCCCTGTATCTTTAGAGCCCGTCCAGATAAAGCGATTTACGCGCGAGTGGACTCGCGCGTAGTCATTCCGTTCCCGAGATACTAGACTTACATACATCCCGTCCAGATGCTCTCGCGCGTTGTTTTACTCGCGCGTAAAACGTTTGTAACGCGCGGGACTCTCGACTCGCCCGTTGTACGCGCGAGCGCCGCGCGAGTCGAGATACTTGGGCGACATTCTTGCGTCCAGTACAACGCGCGAGTCCGTGGCGTGTGGACGTATTTATTTTTGAAAATGGAGCGTGATAGCTTCGATACAGAACTTTTCATTGACGCAGTCGAAAAAAAGAGTAGCCATATGGGATACGGAATCATCCGATTATTCCAATAGACTCATAAAACGTAGGAACTGGGAAGATATAGTTGAAACACTTTTCACTGTATTCTCTCAGCTTTGGGTATAATGTTATAAACATACTGTGCGTCATTCTGTCATGTAGAATTGGATGCATGCTGAATCGTCGCCTTTCTCTTTGTTTACGAAGATTCCATCGCTGGTATGCACGCCACAACACAACTGCTGTATCCAACTCCATGTTTTTAACTGGAAGGAAATCTCTCCCAGCGTAGAAACTAACGCAAGTGAAACGCGACATCTGGACGCAATATAAGTTGACTAGTGGACTCGCGCGTAAATCGCTTTATCTGGACGGGCTCTAAGCTTGTATTAATATTTGTACCTACCATGTGCCCTTGTTTTTGTAGCTATATCATCAACAAAACGTATATCTCATAAATTTCAGTTTACTTTCTGGTTGAACTGCCCAGCAGAAAAAAAAATTATTTTTATTTTTGTATGCATAATTTGATCTCGTTTTGTACCTGTATCTTTTAGCATTTGCATGCATAGGGTACTCTTGTTTTCTTGTACCTATATTATCAAAGAAATGTATAGGTATTTCATAAATTTCAGTTTATTTTCTTGCCCAGCAGGAAAAAAATCTTGTCTTATCTCTGCATGTATCATGTGACCTTGTTTGGACCGGCTGAATCTTAATAAAATGATAACATCATGTCACCTATGTCCTCGCTCCTCTTAAAATTGACAATAACGACGCCCATGGCAGTCTTCCTCTAGAACAAACTAAAGTCCGGCTCTGTGCTCTAATCCCTAATAATCCCAAGGACGTTACGTCCTTGAATAATCCTTACTTTTATTGCGAATAGGGACTACAAACGCCTTTTAGGTAGGCAACACACATGACAGCGCTCACTCCTAAGTCTATCTCACACGTGTACTTCATACACACTGTTTTTTGTTGATTCGATGTTCTTAAATAAAGTAAAGCATAAAATAAATCATACAACAATCTACGAAGAGCAACGTATTAAATTAAGGTATTTTTTGGAAACTCTACGGATATTTCCAATTAATACGGATGACAGAATTATGTAATAAATGTAGACTCCGCTTAACGCATTTCGCAGACGTGCAGCTGGTCGCGTACGCACTTTCCTTGGTCTTCTGTCTCTTTCTAACTTACATAGAAATAGCATGTCAAGAGGGGATATAGTCAATGTGCGTGTGTCTGATCCTCATATCAAAAATTATCAGTCTTATTTTGACTTTCACGACCTCCAAACGTCCTTTCAGTCAGTCTCATCCATCCAGTCCATTGAAAAAGGTGTGTTTTGTCTGCCCTGAAAGTAAGTGTTGGATTTATTTTGTTATTTTTTATGGAAATGCTCTTGTTTATTCCGATGTCTGGTTCAACAGATAGGTGTCAAAATTTAGGTTAGATTAGGTTGTATTAAATTGTGCAATTTAGGGAACTGCAGCTTAAAATAGTTATTTTGCAACGTATTGCATATTATTTTATCTATATACACAGTCACAATTAGTATATAGTATGCATATCTACTATATTTTGATTAGGAATAATCGAAATAATATACATAGATGTAGGTATTACAGGTATTTTATGTCTTGAGGTATTTATTTTTTTTTTTCGTTTAACTGTTGATATATTTCTAGGATTACGAGATTTGAATAGAATTTTATAAAAACTTTTTAGTTTTATTTGCTTACTGCTATGAAGAAGTCTTTACAATTTTAATTTTATAAGGCACTCCAGTCACATATTCAAATTAGCCGCCGCGCCAGTGTGTTTCATAATAAATTATAGTATATAGGCAACAATATATACACATTAACGGATATTTGAAAATTGGGCCTTATTGGACTTCATAAATGTTGCCTAGAGGTCACAGAGGGTCATTTGTCAAAGGAGAAAGAAGTATTTGCCATATACCCTATATAAATAATTAATATAAATAGAGTATAGCTGCCAAAATGTTATCTAACCATGAAATTAATAAAATTCCGAAAGATAGACGTATAAATTAATATCAGATCAGTATGATTTTTATAAACGAAGATATTGAACCTAGTGATTCGACGTGAACCTATGATATTCCGTTTTTTAGGCTTAATAATAATATGCAATTTTGTATACAGTCTCAATCTTATATACGGAGTGTTTCCTCATACTTCGTCACCACTCCTATTTTTTTTATTTGAAGATATAGAAAAAAGTTTTTATATGAAAGTTTTATAGTTTTCTCTTGTCATTCAGAATTTCATACGCACAAAAAGAAAAAATAATAAACAATCCTGTTTTTAGTACAAAGTTGTCTTTTTTTTTGAATGAGACACGGAAATAAATATATTTTTCTCTTGTTTTCAAAAATATAGGGGTCTTATTTTGAAAGGTTTTTAAAATAATCAGCTTCAAAGTTTCTGATATATGGAAGTAAACCTCAATCTACTATAGCCATGGTGGCCGAAGAACAATTGAATGCGGTAATGTTTTGTGTTATTCAAGTCATTCTGACATTTTGCCGAGGTAAAAAGCATCTCTTTGTTTACAATTGCAAATAACTTCCATCTATTGTAAAAAATATTATTCTGATGAAAATAAAAGTTGAAGTTGTTTTCTGTTTATCTGTCATGGCTATAGTGGATTGAGGTTTACTTCCATATTTTAAAAACCTTTCAAAACAGACCCTATATTTTTGGAAACAAGAGGTAAATATATTTTTTCCGTCCCATTCAAAAAAATATAACTTTATGCGAGAAAACGATTTTTCATAATTTTTCGTTTTCTCTTGTCAAATTCTGAATGTCAATAAAAAACCATAAAACTTTCATATAAAAACTGTTTTTCCATCTCATCAAATAAAAAAAGATAAGAGGGGTGCCGAAGTATGAGGAAACACCCGGTACATACAGTAGCTCTTGAATAAATAACTTTAGACCCCAAGTGTGCTAGTTTGTTGGAATTGTTTCATCGGTGGAACACAAAAAGTCACAAATATACAGGGTGTCCCATTAAACACTTTGAATCGGACGTCACGTGATCAAAAACATATATCTACCTCATTGGGCGAAACAGTAATAAGAATAGATACTATATTTGCTCTAATTCACACCCCAAAATTATAATTCGCTACTACTGCCCAGTTCCGATATATTGCTCGTCTTAATCGTTGTGGGACACCCTGTATAAATTTCTTATGTTGGCAGACAACTCCCAAGAATATAATCTGTAACGTCAGAGATCATAGTTCATTTATTATTTATTGCTGTTTACGTGTGGCGTCTTATCAATAATCCAGTTTTTATACAACATACAAACAGATAAATAGTAGACATCGTGCTTGAGGGCAAGAAGAGACGTCTCTGAAAAATTGGGTAACAATAGTTTATTAGTGAAGGTCACTTTAAACAACTGGTATGTATTCTTACGTTTCTTCCGACTTCATTAAACTGGATTGAGCGTTATTATTAGTGCCCGAACGAAACTACTTTTTACGATACTAACCGAAACTTATAATTATGATCATGTTTTCGTGGAAATAAAAAAATAGGAAAGAATTTACTTGAGTAAATTCAAACGGCGCTCTCACTGTGGATTTGTTGGTATAAAAAATTAATCTTTTGTTATTTTGACAAAACCGGATATTTCCTGGGTTAGTAATCAACAGATTTAATCTTAAAAAAAAGAAAAAAAAAGTTTGACCGCGGTGAGATTCGAACCCACGCCCTTTCGGACTGGTGCGTAGAGTCTAAACCGCTCGGCCACGCTGCCTGTGCTTCAGGAATATCAATACACCGTACATAATATGTCGTCAGTTACCTTTCGTAATTTAATTCATTTTTTTTAACCGGAAGCGATATTGACAAAACCGGATTTTTTCTGGACTAGTTTTTTCAGGCTGATTCCGAATCTGTATTTAGTTTTTCTCTAGCACCTGTAGTTTTGGCTATGTTTTGTATACGGACAGACGGACGGACGGACAGACAGAGGCTCTGCATAAGTTCTCTTCAGTGAGAGCTAAAATGGATGATCAATTATAAACAGTCAGTCTTTATTTAGTGTTTGATATTTGAACCAATTATTAATATAACATATTACTTAGCTTAGGGACAAACAGGGTCAAAAGATTGACTTTTCCTCCCCAACACAAAAACGTCATTCTTCGAAATAGTATTTTTTTTCAATGTTGCTTTGACGTATAGTGAGGAAGCATATAACATTTTGTTAATGTGAAATCACTGTTCTCTGGTTAGTTTATGGCTTAAATGTTTCGTATGTAATATATTCCGAAATACCTTAACTACGCGTAAAATAAAAAAATTAAATGTGCAAAAATGTACAAAAATATACCTTGGCACTTTTTCAAATTGCTGACCTTCCAAAACTCTCCTCTCATTGCGCTAAAAAATGATTGTAACCTTTGCAAACAAAAAAACAAAATTTCGAAGTTTTAGGCAATTCTGAAAATTCGATTGACCCAGTACTCTCCGCACATCACAGCGATACTATTTTATTATTTTTCTATTGCATGAAGTATGAGATCCCCTTGCCTCTTGCTCCAAATCGTCTAAAACGAAGTTTGAGCTGTATTTATTTATATTTTGTATTGTTTTATTATTGTTATGCCACCACCAACACGATTTCTAAAAACTATACGGGTTTTCCATCTTCGGCACGGTACTAATACTGTGTCCAAATGGCATTAAAATGAATCAAATAATTTCCAGGTTACTTGTTTTCTGTAATAAGCAAGGCAATGCTCGAGTGTACCTATGCCGCTAGGTCTTTCTTTCGCAGGTTATTTGATAGCTTATTATGAATAAAACAAGTTTTACAACCCCCAACCATCCAAATTTCACCACTACCCAAAAAATAGTACAAAATGATCAGGAACATCTAAAAAAATGGAGTCAAGTTGATTGACTCAGTACTTCCCACACATTACTGTGATATCAGTTTATTATTTTCCCATAGCATGAAGCTTTAGTCTGAGATCCCCTTGCAACCAAATCATCCGCAGTCTTCCCTCCCCTAAAATTGTCTTATAACGCTAAGTCTTTCCTTCAGAGGTCAGTGGACAGCCTAAAACATCTAAAAACGAAGTTTGAGTTGTTTTCATACTTTTAGTTTTTTGATTATTGCTGTATACGCTGCCACTGACACGATATTTAACAAACATACGCGTTTTCCATCCCCACCACGGTAATAATACTGTGTCAAAATTTAATTAGAATCAATTTAATAGTGTCCACGTTACAAAATACAAAAAGATCTAAAGCAATAAATACTCGTATGTATGTATACAGAAAATTCTAAGTCCCTTAGTTTCCGTAATACGCTAGGCATTGTTCGGATGGACCTAAAAAGTTGATTTGTGTCGCTAGGTCTTCCTTCACAGGTTACTGGACAGCCTATTATGAATACAAGAAATTTCTCAGTTTTTCAACCCCCCACCCTCTAACCACCCCAATTTCACCCCACCCAAAAAAAAACGCAGAAAATGATCAGGAACCTCTAAAACGCTTAAAAACGCAGTTTGAGCTGTTTTTATATTTTTACTTTTTTTTTTATTATTTCTGCGCCGCCACTGGCACGATTTATAAAAACCATACGTGTTTTCCATCCTCGCCACGGTAGTAATACTGTGTCAACATTTCATTAACATCAATTCAACAGTTTCCTTGTAACACAACATAGAAGGATCTAAAGCAATACTCTCGTATGTTTACACCAGAAAAAATTCTAAGTCCTTTGGTTTCTGTAATAGGCAAGGCAATGTTCGGATGGACCTATATATATATATTGTCTTAAACCCCTTTTCTACCATCAAATGGTGTAGGGGTGAGTAATGCACTTATTTCTCACAATAAACTATTTCACGCCACTGTTTTTTATCCATGGCCACTCTTCTAGCACTTGACACCGTGAGTCCTTTGTCCTCAATGACACTCTGCACTGCCTTGTTCCATGATGTAGTCGGTCGCCCTCTTCTTCTGCTCGGTATTGTTTTACTTTCCCAGACCTTTCTGACTTGTCTATTGGTGTCCATCCTGCACATATGCCCAAACCACTTCAATTGGTTCCGTTCTATTAAACTACATACTGACTCTACTCCTAGTTCGTTTCTAATATCGTCGTTTCTAATTCTATCCAACCTTGTTACCCCTTTAATCTTCCGGAGGAATTTCATTTCCATTGCTTGCAGTTTTTGTTTCATACTTCCTGTTAGTACCCACGATTCTGAACCCCATAACAGTACCGGTATCACAATAGTCTTGTACACTTTTAGTTTGGTGGAAATTGACAGTTCTTTTTTACCGAAACACGAGTCTTTCAATGCCCAGTACAATTTGCCAGCAGCGCTAATCCTCTCGTTCAGGTTATGTACCTCCCTTCCACTGGAATCAATTACTGTTCCTAGGTATCTAAATGTGTCTACGTCTTCTAACTGTAATCCGTCTAGTTGTATATTTGTCGCTTTATGTTGCCTAGATACTGTCATTGTCTTACTTTTGTTTACGTTGACCTTCATGTTTCTTTGTTTTAGAGCGGTATTCCATATACTCAGGTTTTGTTGTAAACCTTTTTCACTATTTGCGAAGATAGCTAGGTCGTCGGCAAACACACATTCCGATATTTCTACAGGTTGTAGGTTACGATATCCGATTTGTAAACTTCTAGTCTTCTGTCTGGCTTCCCTCACCACCTCGTCCATAGCTATAATGAATAGAATCGGACTAAGAACACTCCCTTGACGTAACCCTTGCTCGGTAGTAAATTCTTCTGTTTGAATTCCATTTACCCGGACATAATTTCGGTTTACTTCATAGAGACTCTTAATACCACGTATCAGCTTCGCACCCACCTGCTTTCTTGTTAGTATATCCCATATCCTATTCCTATCTATTCTATCAAAAGCCTTCTCTAGATCTAGGTATGCTATGTAGGCGTTTTTATTCTGTTCCAATGTTTTCGAGATAATTTGTTTAATTGTAAAAGTATGATCTTGAGTACTGAAACCTTTCCTGAATCCGCTTTGTGAGTCAAGTAGCTCTCGTTCGACCTTGCTTTTCAGCTTGCTTTCCAGAATTCTCTCGAACACCTTTGCAACGATACTGAGTAAAGTAATTCCTCTATAGTTTTCGCAGATTTTTGAATCTCCTTTCTTCCAAATTGGAACAATGACTCCTATTTCCCAATCCTTCGGTACCACTCCAGATTCCCACACCTTCCGGTATAAACTCAGCAGCAAAGCTCTACCCTTTGGCCCCAAGGCTTTTATAGTCTCTGGTTTTATGTTATCATGTCCTGCCGCTTTCCCTATTTTAATTTTCTGGATTGCTTCCGATAGTTCGTCCATATCTATTGTTTCTGTGTCATTACTTATGTCTATTTTATTACATTGCTCTTGTTTTCCGATATCTTCAGTACACAATAGTTCTTGAAAGTACTGTCTCCATCTCGCTTGGACATCTTCTATTTCAGTTAAGGTATTACCTTGTTTGTCCTTGATTGAGCCTGAACTGTACGATTTTTTTTGTCGTATGGAATTTACCACACTGTAAAACAATTTTTGGTTACCTTGGCTATTTTCCTCCATTTGCTTGCCGAAATTTTCCCAGGATTTTGCCTTCTCTTGCGACACTAAACATTTTGCTTTTTTCCTCAACGCTTTATATTCACTGTACGCGTGGACTGTTTTCTTATGTAAGTATTCTTTCCATTTCTTTTTCTTTTCCTTGACAAGTTCTTTAATTTCTGTTGTCCACCAGGCTGTTTGTTTCATGCTTTTATTTATCTTGGATACCCCACATACTTTCCTAGCATTTTCTAGTAAGATGTCCTTCAGCGCCTGCCATGTCCTTTCGGTAGTCCAATCTGCAACTTGGTCGTGTATTTCACTGATCTTCTGTTCCACTAAATCCCTGAATTTTTGCGCGGGTTCTGCCTCCCTCAATTTGTGAATTTTTATAGATTCAAATCTGACTTTCCGTTTGTTGGAGTTTTTTCTGTTTTTTACGTTTTGCCCAATTTTTATCCTCGCTACAAGAAGGTAATGGTCACTAAAGATTTCTGAACCCCGCTTAACTCTCACATCTTTGACTGCACTTCGCTGTTGTTTTGGTACTATGACATAATCTATGATAGACCTTTCATTTCTGCTTTTGACCTCTCTCGTGTATCTATGTATGTCTTTATGTTTGAAAAATGTGTTTGTTATTACATACCGGTTCTCGATGCAAAACTGAATTAGCCTTTCCCCATTGTTGTTTTTTGCTTCCTCTCCTTCAGCACCAATACTTCCTTGTGCTGCTTGGAAATTTCTGCCTACTCTTCCATTAAAATCCCCTACAATAAATAGATTTCCTCTGCAATTTTCTGTAGTCAGTGATAAATCATTCCAGAACTCGTCTTTTACTATTGCTTTCTCGTTTTCATTTGGGCCATATACAATTATAACTGACTTTATTTCGTTGTTGAAATTGAATTCTACTTTCATAAGTCTTTCGTTTACATAGTCGACATTTTGCACGTACTTGGCCCACTCCTTATTTATTACGCAGCCAACCCCTGCTTCTGCTCTCTTTTCCATGGGAACTCCAGAATATAACATCAAATGACCCCCTTCCAATAGACATTCTCCTTTGCCTTTTTTCTTAGTTTCTACTATCCCCAAAATATTGAGTTTAGCCTTATCAAATTCCCAACTTAGCTCTACCTCTTTTCCACTAATCCCTCTCACATTCCACGTAGCAAGTCTCCATTCGTCCTGTATTTCCTTTGTTCGTCTACCTTTTTCTCGCACAGTCATTTCCAGTTTGTCCTTGGATGTTGGTTTAGTTACTTTTTTGAAGCATGATCGTGCTCCGTTTCGCGCTCTGCCTCCAATTCATTGTCTTTTTTGTTCCAAGAATATTTTCTTCCATTTACAACTATATACTGGAAACCGACTTTCACCAAATTTCCTTTAATCCTTTCCTCGGTGGCACGATCTCTCAGGAATTTTTGAATTTGCCTTTCTTTCCTTGTCAGGTCGCTACTTATATATATTTTATTTTGTTTGAGAATGTCTACTTTCCCTTTAACTTTCATAATTTCTAGTTTTTTGTCAAAGCTTTCTATCTCAGCAACGTGCATTCTATCGTTTATTTTCGTTACCCTAGGTATATTCACGTTGACTTTTACCTGTTCTGCCAGAAAGCGTTTGACATCCTCGCACATAATTTCCCGTTGGGACGAGTCGATCTTCAAGCCACTAATCACGATATTGTTCTTTCTTTTGACTCTGTCTTCATGTTCCAGTTTTTCTTCAATCGATTCAAGTTGCGCGACTCTACTCCTCAATTTCGATATTTCGTCTTTTAGGAGGCTGTTTTCTTGCCGTAGTGCAATCAATTCCTCTCTAAATTCCTGATTCTCTTTCCGAATCTCCTTCAGGTTTTCGTTAATAGTTACCATAAACTCTCTTATTTCTTCCATTTCTCTTGATTCTCCACTCTGTTTCACTGGTGTACGTCTGGTTTTCTTGCTTTTGCTAAACGGCGATGTGTCAGTGTAGTCCCGCCTTTTTCTCTTACTTTCGTCTGTAGAGCTGTCTCCTGAGTCCCACAAACCTCTGTCCGACATTAATGTATTGCCTGAATCCCTTTATTTAAATGTATTAGGTGCTAATTTCCCTGAACTATCCAAATTTGTTTGAAGTTTTGTAATACCCGCGGTTTACTACACAAATTGACTGACCTATATTCTAAATACTGTCCACTTCTTATCGTGTGTAAAATATGTTGCCTAACTTGAGGATAGCCAGCGCCAGAGACGGAATTCCGGGTCGACCCCTCAGAAAAAACCGCTTCTACCAGCTAGTATTTATCAACGTGGCCACGCAACAAATCGTATTATCTACCATATATTATAACTTTTCGGCTCACCCCCAATTGTCTGGATGCCTTCTTGGTTACACAACACTTCACACTTCACAATTAATTTGTTTGACTCGATATGATTCAATAAATTGAATTTAATATCGGAGCACTCTTTTTCGTGTGTTTACCACAGCAGTGGCGTACCAGAATCGGATGGACCTAAAAAAGTTATTTATGTTGCTAGGTCTTCCTTCATGGGTCAGTGGACAGTCTATTATGAAAGCAACAAATTTTTCAATTTTACAACCCCCCACCCCCCAACCACCCCAATTTCACCCCCACCCAAAAAAAAAGTAAAAAATGATCAGGAACCTCTAAAACGCCTAAAAACGAAGTTTGAGGAATATTTATTTTTTTTTGTTTTTTGCTAATTACTCCGCCGCCCCTGCACCGATTTTCAAAATTATAGAACATTACCTACTACGACCCCCCAGCATATCGCTGCCCAAATTTCATCATAATCCATGCAGCGGTTACTGAGATTACGAGGACAGAAGAACGCGTACAGACAGACCGACAGACAGACAGACCGACAGACAGACAGACCGACAGACAGACAGACCGACGGAAATGAGTGACGTGGATTTTCGTTATGTAGACATCATGAAACGCCAAAAAAGTGTATTATCTCAAAATCGAAAATTTTCGCGATCACAATACTCCCCTCACCTATCAGTGTGGGAAGTAAAAGTTGGAGGAATATTTTAAATTTCTTGTTTTTTGCTAAATACGATCCTACAGCTTAAAGCATATCACTACCCAAATTTCATCAAAATCCAAGCAGCGGTTACTGAGATTACGTGGCTAGAAAAACGCGTACAGACAGACCGACAGATCGACAGACAGGCACATCAGACCGATTGTCAAGATGTTGGCCAAAATGTTCGAGTGTGTATGGGGGATTTTAGAAACCGTTCATGAGTCATGAGTAAAGGGGAAATTAAAATGTCGTTGCGCGTTGTATAAAAAAAGGGAATACTGTTTCTTCAAATACGATTTTTTTAGTGATAACAATGCTTTCTCCAAGTACGAGCGTGGGAAGAAAGATCAATCTAGAATTATAACCTCGTGTCAACAAGCCATGATAAACATGCGTGGTTTACTGCTATAAAATTGTGCATGCTGAATATTTGGCAATATCACTGCTTTGCTTTGGAGTAATGCCATTCTGTAATAACGTATGTATTGCGTTACTTTCGTTTATGTCGCCAGTGTTTTCTGCCTTATCAATTAAAACGTAATTGGCATGTTGTTTAACTGTATCTCTTTATT
Organism: Callosobruchus maculatus; assembly: GCA_951848785.1. Lineage (NCBI taxonomy): Eukaryota > Metazoa > Arthropoda > Insecta > Coleoptera > Chrysomelidae > Callosobruchus > Callosobruchus maculatus. The sequence goes on along the minus strand of CATOUR010000009.1, from coordinate 536,781 downwards.
ATGTTGATCGGTCAATACGTGATATTGTAGGTTTTTTCTTCCAAAGGGTGTGGTTTTAATAAGAATTATAAAGTCACCTAAACGCAATAATTTTCAAGTGATGTATTCGTGTCCTTGTTTTTCTAGCGAGCCCCTGCACTGAACCGTTGATATCTGTATCTTGTTTTTATTATGACGTTTCGAATTCAGCATAGAATCAAACTTTTATTTATCATAGATAGGATGTTTGTATGTTCGTAATATTTTGATAACGGCTATATTTACCAACCGATGTAACTGCATATTTTCTGACTAAGGCAGAACTAGGATGTGGTATGTGGGAGTGGGGGTATCTCACCGAATAGTTCTATTATATTTCTATATGACTTCTCTAAAGCGTTTGATACGCTCAACCACAGGTTACTGGTTGCCAAGTGCACCGTACATTAACAAAGACAAGTAGGGTCACTCGCCGTGCCGACCTTGATGTGAGTTTCACAAATGCGAGCCGCCTCGAATTCAGAGGGGTTCCCTTCGTGCGATCTCGTTTTCTTACAGGGAATCCGACTGTGCGATATTGTCGACGTCAACGGTCGACGTTCACTTCACTTATACGGGGGTCAATAGAAATGAATTCTATAGTATAGATAGAATATAATTTATTATTCAATAAACCATTCAACACAATAACTGCAGATGCAGTTACTACGGTGGCAAATAGCTCAAGGAGTATTGTAGATCATGTTTTGTCAGATAGATGTAGTACTTTGAAATGTACGATTCAAGTAGTAAGTAACAGTAACAGTCTGATCATTCATCATTTGTTGTCAATAACCTTAGGTGTAAGCATAAAAGTACTTGCGACAAAATATAGAAAAGAAGTAAACAGAATAGATCATAAAAAATTCATCTCAAAATTTTAAAAGAATATTCAAACTACAGAAGTTCAATCATTTCAGGAACTAATTGACAATCACTTCTTGTAAAAAAGATTCGGAATTCAAAAGGACGTATAAGATACGTGAAAATAACGACTGGATGAATCAAGAAATTCTCGAAATGATTGAAAACCGAGTCAAAATTTATAAACAAAAAGTTAAAGAACTGGGAAATACGAATTTGGAAAATTGGAATTTAAAAAACTTAAGAATCAAATTGATGATAAAATTAAAGTATTAAAAACAGATATTTTAAATGTAAATGGGAATGAGTAGGCACAAATATAAAAAAACAATGGGGCCATATACAGAGCATGTCGCCGGCATTTTTTTGTGAAATACGCGCAAAACGCTGAATAACACACAAACACTACTTATTTAGGCACCCCGGTAGATCCGACCGATGGTATCTCGTGCACCGTGTCGCGTGTTAGGTGGTGTTAGGTGGACTGACCCTGTAAACCACAGCTGTTAGCGTTCGGCTACTGCTCGAGATCGCCGGGCGCCAGAATCCGCCAGCTTGCGTAGTATCCGAGAGCACAGCTGGAAAGACCACATTGCTTGCAACTTCATTCGGTCCTATCTGAGGGGAAGGAGGCAAAAAGTTAGTATAAATAAGAAACTGTCCTCAGAGAATATAATACAATCGGGAGTACCGCAGGATTCAGTGTTGTGACCTTTATTATTTATAATTCCTCAGACTTCATCAGGGGTCGGCAACCTTTTTCGGATGGCGGGTTATTTTCAAAATACATTTTTTATGGTGGGCCGCACATTCAAATGTAGTAGTGCTTTTATATCATATACGAGTATAAATATTATCAAAAATAAATATAGAATTTTTTTATTGAGATGCTATAATTACAATAATGTCAGAGAGCAAAAAGTTTATAGTTTAAAAAAAAGAAGAATACAGAACCAATTACATAATAATTACGTTTGAATATGTGAATATTGCTTGGCTTGCTGGCGTTACAAAAAATGACGTATGACGTGAAATTGACAGATGACAGTGACAATGAAACTTGGTAAGGATGCTACCGATAGCGATGCCGTGATATACAACTGCCCTTAGCCCTTATTGGTCCAATGCTTTGTTCTGATATTGTCGGCTGAACTAACTTGTATCTCTAAAAATTCTTTGATAAATTCAAGGGTATCGCTAGATGTTTTCTTTCGTGAACTGCTTGAATGGTACTTCTTATATATCAGTGAAAAATATATTTGTATCTCAGTATCACCGACCCCTTCTTATTAAGATTGCATTGTTTGTTGCGGTGTTATCGATGTTTAACATTGCACATAACAACAGTTTTAATGTTTGTATTGCATCTACAAATAGCCTGGTATTACTTAGTCAATAATATACGGGATATGAGTGACTTTCTGCCGATATTGTCATTTTTTTAAACCGTGACAGCCACTGATAAAATTAGAATTTGTTATGCATTGAAGAAAAAGAAATAATAAAATAAAAATAATAAATTAAACATATGAACAATGGTCAAACTACGTTCAAAAAGGCTTCATAACATGGGAAGGGCTAATCTGATATCAGTGCCATTTCTATGATATATTACTTCCGATTTTTTGAAAATCGATCCAATGACTAAGGCGTTTTAGAGATCACTGATGATTATTTTTAAAATTTTGAGATGAGGCAAAGTTGGAATGGATTACGATTACCCCTAAAATATTTTTTATAATAAATAACATAAAATATGGTCGCAACAAGTGTTGATGGGCTGTGCCAAGTCAGCATCTGAAATATTTTGTGCATCGTTTCGTCCAAAGCCAACCTTTGCAGGTGTGGTGTAAATGTGTTCGGTTTAGGGTTTGAGACCGACATAATGAGAAGACAATATAACAACTTCATTTTGTTTCCAGAGCCGTTTTATTTCTATAGCAAGGTTTGTGTATTTAGATATCTTTCCAGAATAGGTGTTTTGGATATTACTGTCATTAATAAGTAACTTTGCCTTTGACTGAAAAGCTACATCTCGTGCATTGGCTGGGATAGTTTTGTCTGTATGTATTTTATCGTCCCAGTATAGTTTATATAGGATGTTTTTTAGTACGGATGTCGGTGCGTGTTTATAATATGGAGCTTTATTTTTTGTCAGTTTGTTTCTTGTGGATACTGCTTGGTGTATAACTTTGGCTGCAAAGGTATGTCTGACTGTGCACTCGGTTCCAGCGAGGGTTTTGAATACGCTTGTAATTTGTTCTACTGTTTCCTCCTGTTGGTGACAATGTTCTGCAATTATGGTAGGTTATGGATGGATCTTTAATGGTGAATTTCGTGTCGTAACCACTTGGTCCTGGATAGCAAGCATAAAACCCTCCGTTTCTGGAAATGCTGACCAAACTGCAGCCAGGTGTATGACTGTGTGTGTGTTATTGTTATCATTATTATTATTATTTGCCTTCAAGTACAGGGACAGAGTGATTTATTTACGGCGAGGATAGAAAAAGTGAGTCAGTCCCAGAAATAAAAAAATTATAAAACGAACAACCAAAAAAATTACTTTGCGTATAAGGAAAGTTGCCGTTAAAAAATAATATGAAAGTCAGCCTCTAACTTCGTTCAGTTGTATCACGTAGATATTTCGTGATTATTAAGTAACTTAAGTTATATCATTAAAATATCTATTTATCGAAATTCCAGAATTATAAAACTATTATAAAGATAAGCACGTCATGTAAGCGTATTGTGATTTTGTTTAATGTACATGACATAACAGTGTTCTGGTTTCATTTTTGTGCTCCTATCGAACATTTTATCAATTACAAATTTTCAATCTAGTAAACGTATATAGAGCAAAAGTATCTTCAAAATAAATCACTATAAATATTCAGTTTTCAGAATTCCATAAAAAATGTTCGCAAACTAGCCAGTTACAACCAAAAACAAAAAAATAATATGTCGGGGGCTACCACTATCGCATCGTTATAATATGTTACAAAAAAAAATCAATTATTCAACATTTCAAATATTCGTGATGAGGACTATAGGTTAGCTACTTTGAGTGGTTGTCAAACATTGACACAGCTCGTTCAAAATTTTACACTGGTCTACCGACAGATTTTAACTACAACAAGACCAAGGTTATGATCGTAGATAGATAGCACAATAATAATCGAAAAATAAAGTCAGTAGGCCGTTGTGTAGTTCTAAGGTTTGTGTACCTCGGTTCTTTGATCGACAATTCGGGTAGCTGTGAAAATGAGATTCGACGGCGCATTCAACAGGCACACGTGTGGCCATGACAAAGCTTAGTAAAATATGGCGTGACCATAACATCACTAGCTACCAAAATGTCACTGGTTCAGTCTCTTGTGTTCTCCATATTTTTGTATGCCTCGGAAACTTGGACTGTTAAAAAGGCAGATCGAGCTCGCATAGATGCTTGTGAAATGTGGACGTGGAGGAGAATGCTGAGAGTTCCTTATACCGCCCATCGAACTAACGTTTCCATACTGAATGAGCTCGGTAACCCAAAGAGACTATCCTCCATTGTGTCGACGACAATGCTTACATTCTTCGGACTATATACACAGAAGCGATAATATGGAGAAACTTGTAGTTCAGGGTCACGCCCCGTATGGGCGGCGTCGTGGCCGTTCCCCTACACGCTGGGTGGATACGACGAAACAGTTGTTGGATATGAGTATGAGTGAGAGCGTCACTGAACTGGCAGTAAATCGCGAACGATGGCGAGCTACAGTTCCCAAAACAATTGATAATATTCGTGTCTGCAATACTCTAGATCCACCTTAATACATTTTACGAGTTCACAACATGTCTGTTAAGACATGATGATGACTGACAGATGGCAGTTAAGAGGAGCAGCGTTACTATTTAAAGTGTGTGGATTCCCAAAAGTCACGGACCTATCAAACCTGATGGTATTGTTCGTTGCAGTCTTCCGCCAATAGAAATGACGACCCACTGGAACTACCCCGACCCCGCTCTTCAGGATGAGCTGCGCAAGATCGCGAACGCCATCGTGGCCCCAGGAAAAGGCATCTTGGCCGCCGATGAGTCCGTGTCCACCATGGGCAAAAGGTTGGCCGACATCGGTCTGGAGAACACCGACGAGAACAGGAGGAAGTACAGGTAAGGTCCGCTTTCACAATGCTTAAGGCGGGTTCATGAATCTTTTACTTTGCCGCAATTTAACCGTAAATTAGCGTTTGTGTTAATTCTAAAGTTGAACCTACCGTCAGTTAGTAATGAAATTGTTCATGAAACAGCAAGGATTGACCTTGAAAAAATAATTAACTTCCAACTTTACCTTACCGCAAATGATAAGTCATGGCCGACTCTACACTAGGCCGGAGCCTTAGATGTGGCAACGTGGCTTAGCTGTCAAATAGGGGTCCGGTTACCGTAAATTGTTTTATAGTTTTAGAATAATAATTATTACATTTTATATGTATTTAGAGTTCATCTCGGTTGATAAATTAAGAAAAATACTTTTTAGAACTACTACTACTAATACCACTTACATCTGATGTCTGGTTCATCGTAGTCAAACACTACAAAATAAAAATAAACGCAACCTGTTTCCTGCTGCTACTTCCACTTCCACTTAAATGAACACTCAATTTACTTTGTAAATTTTCACTTGAGCTAGAAAAATTCACTATTAGGTCACTTTGGAGCCATTCTTGCTGGTCTTGATTCCCTTTCACTATCAAATCTTTTCGTAGGTATGCCCAGATGCATGCCCAGATGAGTTCTATTAACTGTCTTTTTCTGTGATATTTGGGAGGTCCAGAAAACTGCTATGTAGGTACCACATTGTGCTTCAAAATAGGTCTTATCCTTTGAAATGTTTGTAAATTATTGTCTTTATTCTTATAAATATAACCAGCCCTTACGAGGAATACCGTTCACCCACTTCTGTTTATGTCCTTTATTGGAAGCACAATTGCTAGTGCAACCTGGTACTACACACTTTGCAGGCATGTTTTATCTGTATAGTTTCGTTTGTGCAGGTAAATAATTAGAAACACATTAAAAATCACCTTCCAATCTTCGTTTTCACTCTGGAAGGTTATGTTTGGTATGGCCCTTATTGGAAGCACAATTGCTAGTGCAACCTGGTACTACACACTTTGCAGGCATTTTTTGATCTTTATAGTTTCGTTTGTGCAGGTAAATGATTAGAAACACATTAACAATCACCTTCCAATCTTATTTTTCACTCTGGAAGGTTATGTTTGGAATGTCCTTTATTGGAAGCACAATTGCTAGTGCAACCTGGTACACACTTTGCAGGCATCTTTTTATCTTTATAGTTTCGTTTGTGCAGGTAAATAATTAGAAACACATTAAAAATCACCTTCCAATCTTCTTTCTTGCTCTGGAAGATTACACTAATGACTTAACAACAAATAAAAGCTCGGCCCCCGATTCAGTGTTGCCATATTTCAATGCTCCGGCCTAGTGACTAGAGTCGGCCATGGATAAATCTAAATCTTAGGAGTGTCTGAGCATGCGCGAAACGCACAGTACATAATTATGATCTGGCAAGAGGCAAACAACTCCTGAGATCAACTTACCCTTTTTATTAGTCTTCATTTTTGGTCGTAGCTTTAAAAACAAATTTCGCCTTTCGCAAACAGTATAACCGCCAAGGCGCCAAATCTTAAAAATATAACCTTAAAATCAAAACAGACCGTTGAAAACAGACCTTGTGAAACGTCATATCTGTCATCCTTAACGCCAAATTCAGGTTTCATGAACCTCGATTCCTTTACGGCTAAAGATAAGGATAAAGCTAAATGCTAAATGCTAACGCTCAATTTACGGCTAAGTTACGGCAAAGGAAAAGTTTCATGAACCCGCCTTTAGTTTACTAAACCTTTTCCGGATGTAGTTCCTAAGCGTCAAGTGATAATTCAAAACGGTCAAGTTATTTTCCAACTCGTCACTTAATAATAATTTCAAACTGCCAGGTGTACTTTATACCTCGAATAATTTGGAGACGCTATTGTGGTGTCAGTTTTTACATAATGAAATGCTAATCAAAATAGGATGACACTTTGACAGCTGTCACTAGGAATCTGTCAAAAAAGTCATATGAAAAACAAAGGTCTAAACATGGCCGACTCTACTCACTAGGCCGGAGAATTGAAATATGGCAACACTGAATAGTCGGCCGAGCTTTTGTCATTAGTGTAATTCTTCCAGAGTAAAAAATAAGATTGGAAGGTGATTTTTAATGTGTTTCTAATTATTTACTTGCACAAACGAAACTATAAAGATAAAAAGATGCCTGCAAAGTGTGTAGTACCAGGTTGCACTAGCAATTGTGCTTCCAATAAAGGACATATCAAACATAACCTTTCAGAGCAAAAAGAAGATTGGAAGGTGATTTTTAATGTGTTTCTAATTATTTACCTGCACAGACGAAACTATAAAGATAAAAAGATGCCTGCAAAGTGTGTAGTGCCAGGTTGCACTAGCAATTGTGCTTCCAATAAAGGACATAAACAGAAGTGGGTGAACGGTATTCCTCGTGAGGGCTGGTTATATTTATAAGAATAAAGACAATAATTTACAAACATTTCAAAGGATAAGACCCATTTTAAAGCACAATATGGTATCTACAATGTTTTCTGGACCTCCCAAATATCACAGAAAAATACATAAAATAGAACTCATCTGGGCATGCATCTGGGCATACCTACGAAAAGATTTGATAGTGAAAGGGAATCAAGACCAGCAAGAATGGCTTCACAGTGACCTAATAGTGAATTTTTCTAGCTCAAGTGAAAATTTACAAAGTAAATTGAGTGTTCATGTAAGTGGAAGTGGAAGTGGCAGCAGGAAACAGGTTGCGTTTATTTTTATTTTGTAGTGTTTGACTACGATGAACCAGACATCATATGTAAGTGGTATTAGTAGTAGTAGTTCTAAAAAGTATTTTTCTTAATTTATCAACCGAGATGAACTCTTAATACACATAAAATGTAATAATTATTATTCTGAAACTATAGAACCATTTACGGTAACCGGACCACTATTTGACAGCTAAGCCACGTTGCCACATCTAAGGCTCCGGACTAGTGTAGAGTCGGCCATGGTCTAATTGAATCACCCATTATATTAATGTTTTGTCTATCTTTTTGTAAAAATATTCAAATTCTATTTTTGAAAGCAACTTCTTCATGTTCACTTTCTTCTTCCGCAGGCAGTTGCTATTCACGACGTGCCCCACAATCGGCGACTACGTTTCCGGCGTGATCCTCTTCCACGAAACTCTGTACCAAAAAGCCGATGACGGTACTCCGTTCCCCGAATTGTTGAAACAGAGAGGAATCATCCCCGGAATCAAAGTAGACACTGGCGTTGTACCACTTTTTGGCAGTAACGATGAATGCACCACTCAAGGTAAGCTATAGTAGAGGGGTTAAAATTGATGGTACCGTTTTGGCTTAAGGCCGTTGCACAATTGGAAACGGGTACAAAAACTGTAACAACGTGAAAAAAATGTAAACTGTACATAAATGTACAATGGAATCCCGAGAACGGAAGCAACCCGGAAACGGGATTGGAAAACTTGGTCAATATTCAACTTTCCCGTTCCTGGGACCAATAGGATCATCGGAGTCTGAAGTATGCACATAGTACGCGTCATTGTTAACTAGACAAGCATCCATCTTGTTTGCTGACCTAACCTATATTTATGTGTTATTGTCATGTATGACGTTAATGTCACAACCATAGGTTAGATTTTAGATAATAAAATATCATTGAATCCGATGGAGATTTCGGGACTGTCGGATGTGCGTCAACCTAAACTCAACATTTACTACGTTTACACGTTCCCTTAAACCGTTTTCATTTTGAAACGGTTCAACTAAAACCGCATTACTTAAGGGTTTACACGTCAATTTTTCCGAACCGATTTAAATCAGCTGATTGAAAATAGCTCGGAAAATAGTCATAGTGCTGCCAACCTATCACTTATTAGGTCAGAAATGTCAAACTGATAATTGATCAACCTTCAAACAAAATAACCTCACTTTTCAGCAAAATACAAAACTGACGATGAAAATTCACATTAAATGTAAGGTTAGCTATCACAAACATCAACCTTGAATGTTGCAAAAGGGATTTCGAATTTGTAACTGATCGTTGGCACCACTGCATCTAAAACAAGTTAAACCGTTTTTTCTGTTTATACGGCATGTAAAACCGGTTTAAATCAAGTTAAACCTCATTTTTAAAACGCTTTATGTTAAACCGTTTTAGCGCCTTAAATCGTTTTAACCAGCGTTTATACATTTTTTAAGCCGAACGTGTAAACGTAGTAATACATCCCAAATAGATGTTTTGTGGCAATAAATATGAAATGTTTCGTGGGTCTCTCATTTTTATTGTGCATCTAGATTCTTTTCCGTTTCCGTTCCCGTTACCGTTCCCTGGCAACAGGCACGTATTTAGAGGAGGGGGGGTCCAGGAGGTCCGGACCAATGTATATAATGCCGTCTAAAAAATGGAATCCACACATTTTTGCACCCCCCCCCCTTCGTCGAGAGCAAATTTAACAATTGTGCAACCGTCTTTATAAATGCTGCTTAAAGCTAGAATTCAGGTATATATTCTAATTCAAGTATTTCGTTGTTATTCCGGATCATTTAAGTTCGACCCTCTACGACAGGATCTCGGAAACCGTAAGGCCCAGTTTCACCATCATCGTTAGTTAACTAGTGGTTAAAAGAAAATCGCCGCTTGCCGCTTAACGAAAACAATGTATTTTATAATCGCGGTTTACAACAAAAGCTCTGATTAACCAGTAGTTAAGGGATGTATTCATAGTCGTCTCTTGAGTAATACTCATGGTTCGCTTGCGTATTACTCAAAGGAACCTTGAGGGAACCTCAGGTGTATTCCTCTTGTATATTTCTTTCCTAGACAAAATTTACGAGACGCGGGCAAACGTTTGGGGACCTTATCATATTTCAAATATAAATCAATTTGTTATGCCTATGCCTACGTATTTTGACGTATTTTCTGTTTATTTTTTGGTTCTGTGCCAGTATTTCGTGTTTTGTGCCGGACATGTTTCCGCACGTGACAGAAACTGACAACACCTTACTCCAAAGGTTAATACCTACAAAATCGCCTTGACTGTCATGTTGACATTTCGTTACTTGAGTATTGCTCGGGGAGATTTACCATGGCCTTACGTGAGGTAAGCTCAAATAGCAGCATATGGATCTGCAATATTCAATTTTATACAGGGTGTCCCACGACGATTAAGACAAGCTATATATCGGAACTGGGCAGTAGTAGAGAATTGTAATTTTGGGGGTATAAATATAGAGCAAATACTGTAATCTGTATTTAGTCAGGTGGTTAAGACAAGGATAGAAAATAATGCTGCAATAAGTTACCTCTGATATTACCAACGATGCACACACATATTCTTTGATGTTTCTAGTTAATATATTTATGTAAGCATATAACAACTTCAATTTTAAATAACAGGCTGTATCTCGATGCGGATGACAGATTTCATATGCTGTCTCTTCTTTTTTGAACAGGAGATCATACATTTAGATTTAGCGGCATTTAAGCTCAGATCGTGATGATCGGCGTAAGAACATATCGATTTAAATCTGCATTTATTCGAGCAGTAGCATTGTCATGCTCTATTGGACAGAAACTATGGTAAATTTGTGCATCGTCAGCAAATTGTTGTGCAGAGCAGGGTACAATGGCGTCAATCAAATCAAATGTATATATTAGAAATAGAATGGGACCCAAAACTGAACCTTGTGGAACGCCGGCCAATATCGTTAAAGACCGAAATATCATCTTTGACCGTAACATATACATATGACGGCGGTCTGTCGGTTAAGTGTCTACCAGAGGTTACCAACGATTGTGAGACTGGGCCTAACAGGCGTAACAATAATTGTAGTATCAAACCGTCAGTTGTAATTTATTGTATTGTATTGCATTTGTAGTCGCATTTTCGATATTGCTCGTGCTTGATCCATATATCTTAACATCAATAAACACCAGTACTTATTTGTACTATTTCGTAGAAAATGTTCGGATTTTGGGATAAAAATGCTGCAGAGGTTTTTACTCGGAAAGCAGACGTTTCGGCGTATATTTTATGCCTCTTCAGGCCTATCGAGCACACCTATATAGCACCAAAGGATAGCATATCCCCTTGGGTCAAAAAACAAAAAAAAAACATGATGAAGATTGTTAAAAACAAACGAATGCCGTTTGTCAACACCTGATTTTTAGAAGAAAATCGTCGGCTTTTTGAGTAAAAACCTCTGCAGTATTTTGATTCCAAAATCCTGTTGCGTGAAGCTGGCCTCTTTATGCTCTCTCGTCGCTAATTATTTATGGTCTCTGTCACAAAACATATACACTGCGTCTCTGTACTTTTTAGTGGTATATTTGGAGGAAACAAATAGTTACAATACATTTAATCATGGCCGTCTCTACTCACTAGGCCGGAGAATTGAAATATGGCAACGTTGGAGATCAGGCCGTGTTTTCATTTGTTGTTATGTCATGTGTATTCTTCCAGGTGCAGAAAATATGGTTGGAAGGTGATTATTAATTTGTTTCTAATTATTTACTTGCACAAACGAAACTATAAAGATAACAAGATGCCTGCAAAGCGTGTAGTACCAGGTTGTAGCCCAGTAGAGGACTACCAAACCATGGCCCAACATAACCTTATTCCAGATTAAAAAGAACGTTGCAAGGTGATTTTGAATGGGTTTCTACTTATTTACCTGCACAAATGAAACTATAAAGATAAAAAGATGCCTGCAAAGTGTGTAGTACCAGGTTGCACTAGCAATTGTGCGTCCGATAAGGGACATAAACAGAAGTGGGTGAAAGGTATTCCTCGGAAGGGCTGGTTATATTTATAAGGATAAAGACAATAATTGACAAACATTTCAAAGGATAAGACCTATTTTAAAGCACAATGTGGTACCTATAATATTTTCTGGACCTCCCAAATATCACAGAAAAATACAGTTAATAGAACTCATCTGGGCATGGCCTGGGGCATACCTACGAAAGCATTTGATAGTGAAAGGGAAATCAAGACCAGCAAGAATGACTTCACAGTGACCTAATAGTGAATTTTTCTAGCTCAAGTGATAATTTACAAAGTAAATTGAGTGTTCATTTAAGTGGAAATGGAAGTGTCGGCAGGAAACAGGTTGCGTTTTATTTTTATTTTGTAGTGTCTGACTGTGATGAAACAGACATCAGATGTAAGTGGTATTAGTAGTAGTAGTTCTAAAAAGTATTTTTCTTAATTTATTAACCGAGATGAACTCTAATACATATAAAATGTAATAATTATTCTGAAACTATAGGGCCACTATTTGACAGCTAAGCCACGTTGCCACATCTAAGGCTCCGGCCTAGTGTAGAGTCGGCCATGCATCATCGGAAGTCTCTTTGACAGCTGACCTCTGTCTACCCTCGCTGTCTCTCCCACCTGGTGCCGCCATGTTGCCATCTCTCCCACCTACTGCCGCAATGTTGCCAGATCGTAACGATCCGAAGAACTTTTTCTACGAAATAGTAGTAAAAAACTGGGATAGGATTGACTTTCTACTGTACTTATTTATTTAACCTTTTACAGGTTTGGACGATCTGGCGAAACGTTGCGCCCAGTACAAGAAGGACGGCTGCCACTTCGCCAAGTGGCGTTGCGTGCTGAAGATCAACGAACACACGCCGTCTCTGCAGGCGTTGATCGAGAACGCCAACGTACTGGCCAGGTACGCGTCCATCTGCCAGGCCAACAGGATCGTGCCCATCGTCGAGCCGGAGGTACTACCCGACGGGACCCAGGACCTGGAAAGGGCCCAGAAGGTCACCGAGACCGTCTTGGCTTTCGTCTACAAGGTGAGAAGGCTCTTTTGGATGCGTATTGCACAATGAAGTGTCAATACCTATGGAAGGGGCATGCGTGCACTCGTTTGCGGCTAGAATAAGATAGCGCTAGTCAGGGCTGCTGGAAGAAGATTTGCCGACAGCGTTGCCAATGCTCGCTCTTTAGAGAGATATCTCGCCCTTTTTTGCCTGATCCGCTCCCTCGCTCCTTTTCGTCGAATCAGGCTCTTTTTCAACCGTTCAAATATTTGACCAAGATATATTATAAAAAAGCTGACTGCCATTTTTTCTATATAGCATATCAATAGTATATTTTTAAAAATTTGTAAACCGAAGGTATAATGTGTATTTATAATGAAAGTTGTAAATTTACTAATTGATTAAAGATGGCGATGGCGCCAATCTCGATACTCTATACGTGGTTGCCTGTATTCAGTACACAGTGCTATATAATATAAATTATGTTTTGGCTCAGCTTGATACTTATTACAACTTACAGCTCATGTCATATTATGTTTTGTGGAAGAACGAAGGAATAGGTATTTTGACAAAGTTAGCTCATCATTTATTCCCTTTCCAATTTTACAATTATGTCGATAATAACCGTTATTCATTGCATTTTTTTGAAATCTCGCTCTTTCAACCGCAATCGATCTTTTCGAATGCTTCTTCTCGCTCCCAAAAAAAGTCGGCTGTGGCAACACTGTTTGCCGACGCGCCACATAGCTGGTTGGAGGAGGCTGTGCTTTTTCCCTGACTAGTTCTATCTCTCTCACTGACCTCTCTTTCTTATGCATGCTTTTCCCTGTCTAGCTCTACCTCTCTCACCGCCCTCTCTTTTTTATGTCGTCCGCAAAAGTGGTACATTGTTTACATGGGAAGGGGGTCATTCCATAGGTATTGACACTTCATTGGTACTGCATCATTTGATATTTAGGTTAGGTTGGGTTCAATGACGCAACAAAAGTTGGCGGGCTCGTAAGTAAATAAACATATCCAAAACATATGCAACATATCCAAAAAAAAATTTTCTAATAAAAGTTGTAGGTAAAGCTAAGATCTACATTTTGAAATTATTTTACAATATATAGGGTTATTGATGAAGTCACGGCATACCAAAGTTGTGTTTTTTCAAATGGAACACCCTATGTATTATCCCGAATTTGAATGGGCCTATACCGTGATCTCAAATTGATCAATTTATTTACCTCGATATTATTTTTGATGTTTCTTAGGACCGTTTACTATAAAAAGTCAGCAGAAAACTTGATCCAAATGAGAATAACAGTAAAAAGAAAATTCTACTGCAATTTGAAATAGCCGATCATGACGTCACCTGTAGGGAACCAATGAGAAGCGTCCTTTCGTGGTCCGATGACTACGAGTCCATGCTATTGTTTTGTACCAGTGAGCTCTTATTGGTTCCCTACAGGTGACGTCACGGCCTGGGCGGGAAGTGTATGTATTCAAAAAATTCAATATTTAGAGCAATTTTTTTCGGTTATAAATACGATAGAAAAATTTTGTAAAATTATTTATGGCATCTACGTGGTGTCAGGGTTCGTTTAAGCCAATAAACAAAAAATGTGGTATAGGCCCATTGTGCTCATTTTCCCTATTCCGCAAATATAGGGTTTTATCGAGTTATACAGGGTATTTTCATAGAGATATGACCACTTTTGTGTGAACATCTTAATTAATTCAGCACCCTGTATCTTAAAAAATCAATAACTGGAGGCTTGACTCTCAATGCTAAAATAATTTCCTGGTTGTCTAGTTTTGTCTAAAATTATCAATTTCCTGCCATCTTTGATTTTGTATACAGGATGAACCAAAACTCACGACCATAATTTTCTTTGTTATTTTAAATGGAACACCCTGTATTTTATAGCATTGTCAGAAAGTTCTTACAATATGACTTATGATATTGGGAGAAAAATTGGTTTGTGTGTGAAATAAAGGCACTACATGATTTTGAATTAAATAACGACGTCATATTTATGTAGGAAAACCTTGGGGAGCTATTTGAAAAAAAAGTGGGGGGTGAGTTTTAGGGGTTTGAAGTACAAACAAAATATTTCGAAAGCGTGGTATGGTAGGCCCACAGAGTTAACATCTCTAGAGGGAGCCTAATTTGAATATTGGCCAGCCCACATCTATAGCGCTATTGCCACTCTTCTTCGTCCGCTTAGGGACCTTTCAGTTTCTTCAAAATCTGGCAGTTTCCGCAGTTTGAACACATGTTCCTCAAAATATTTAACTGGGTATTTAACTACACATTCCAATACACTTGCAGTGTAACTGATTTACATGAAGATAATTTGTATTCATTTAACGAAATCTCAGAAAGGGTAAATTTCATAGCGGAATGTCGCAATAACTTCTAATATGTCGTAAATCTGGCAACCTACAATCGGCGTCCCCTAAAGCTGTCATGTGGCTGTCATTGTAGTTGTGGTTATTGGGTGTGTCGAGATTTTTGTGATTTTGGTGTATATTTGACTGACTTTGCGACTATTTGTGGTGTGAATTAAATTATTTATGAACAATATTGTCATAATTGCATGATGAGACAACATAAAAAGTACATAGTTTGCTGCAATAGCGACGAATCGGTAAACACCACTTATCATAGGTTAGTATAGGTTTTGTTTTGGTTTTCAGTAGCGTAAAATGTGGGCAAGCACTTCATGGTAATAATAAATTATCAACTGTTACAATCAAATTATAATAAGAGTAACTCTCTAAGTATAGCTAAATACTAATAATAATTGTACCAGTTTGTAACATCACAGTAATAATTGAATCTATTAATGAACATCCAATTTTAATATAAAGTCGTACGCCACTGGTAATGCCCTCAAGCTGTCGAAATTTCCGTTACATGTTGGCTGGTCAGCGACCTGTGCATTTTGTTGTTTACACTCCCTCTAGAGATGTTAACTCTGTGGGTAGGCCATGCTATACCCTTGAAAAACCCAGTCAGTTTTCTTTTTAACTTTTTTCTTACGAAAATGTTACGCCCCAAAGAAATCATTAATTATTTTATTCGTTGGACCTTTTTTTTTCGAGAATAGGAATAGTCAAGGAATTATATTTATTCAGAGCAAAATGAAATAGAGGCTCACGTCCTTGAAAGGTATCACTTGGTTGTTCTGTTTTGCAGGCATTGGCCGACCACAACGTGTACCTGGAGGGCACTCTTCTGAAGCCCAACATGGTCACGCCGGGCATGGAGTGCCCCAACAGGGCGACGCCCGAACAGATCGCTTTGGCCACCGTCACCGCGTTGCAACGCACAGTCCCCGCTGCCGTTCCCGGAGTCACCTTCCTTTCCGGAGGACAGTCCGAAGAGGAGGCCAGCGTCAATCTGGACGCCATCAACAAGTCAGTATACAGGGTGTCTCAGAAGTCAACGTCAAGCCGCAACGGGGTGACAGGATTGGTTTTATCTATCATGAGAAAAATCAGAAAAAAATCTATCCCATGTGGTTTGAAAATTATGGGCGTTTAAAAAAAACCTAGAAATTTGGTCAAATTATAACAATTTTTCGGTTATTGTGGTTGACTTTTATTAATTTTGTTCATTTAAACTTTGGAACCGTAACACTAAATAACATTTCTAGAAGCACAGTCAAAAATAATGACAGAATTGCTCCAAGTTTCCTAGAATGAAGACTATTTATTAAAATATGAATTTAAAATTTTCAAAGTTTGAAAGGCCCTCCTTTAAAAAAGATATACTAAAGTGCCTTGGCAAGTGCCATTAAAAGTTGGCGCATTTAACCAGGATTGTGAAATGATACAATACTTGTTAGTTTCATACTAAAAAAAGATGAGTAAAAAAAGGAAAACCTCAAGTAACCCGATTTTTGCTAACCCATTTCATTCAGGTCAGATGTTCTTTATTCGCACAAGCTTCTGGTAGGTTCTTTATTTTGCGGCAAATTGACTTGAGAGATGGATAATAAACATATTTGCTTTGAGTGAGCGAGACAGATAGTGACGCCACTTTTAGCAAAGTCAACAAAACTAAGTAAAATTAATAAAATAATGAAAAATTTTGACCTAGTTTAGTTTAGGTTTATTGGAATAAAGGTCAGGCAATAAATATTCAAATTGTTTACCATCAGCCTCAATACATGCCCTACATCTTAAAAAAGATTTATTAGCCAGGCATATCCTCGAGATTGATGTCCTCAGCAGCTTGAGAAATTCGTTTACGCAGCTCGGCTACGCTCTCAATGGGCTTTGAATAAACTTTTTCTTTGAGAACACCCCGATAACAAAATTCCAGGGGATTTAAATCTGGGGAACGGGCTGGCTACGAGATGGTGCCTGAACGTCCACATCCATCTCCCGGATATTTTTGGTCAAAGAAATCTCTTACTTGCAATGCGTAATGCGCTGGGCAGCCATCTTGTTGATACCTCTTGTGGCGACGATCTGTTAAGCGGTCTACAGATGTTGATGCATGCTGCGATTCAGGTATCGACTTCTACGTTTCATGACGCAAGTAGCAGCGTGTGTGGTACTGAATCACGAATTTGGTATCAGTTACGGCTTGCAGCGATGCAGATTCTGGAATCCTATTATGGTCGGTGAGCCATGTCGCCGAGCCGGTGACGATGATGCAGTGATGCAGGTTTCAACGTGTATAGTATTACGTCGATGCAAAGATTCTTGTATTGCATGAAACGTGCATGAAATAGCAAGTCGATTCAGGCATCGCAACAGGTTTCGATTTGTGTAGGAACTTACGCAAGTTTCATGAAACCTTGAGTCGATTGAGGAATCGCAGCTTACATCAACATCTGTAGGCCGTTTTAGTGGTTCGCCCTCTAATAAAGTTGGTAAATTTTATCGTAAAAATGTAGGTAATTCGTGCCATTCAAATTCTTAGGCAGCTCAAAAGGCCCAACAGTTTTTCCGTTTAAAATTCCGGTCCACAAGCTTACTTTAAAGCGATACTGGGATCCGTCTTCTCGCATTAAATGTGCCTGGCTAATAAGTAGATCTTTTCCAAGAAAATGTAGGGCGTGTATTGAGGCTGATGGTACACAATTTGAACTTTTATTCTAATAAAACATGTTATTTCCCTATCTGACTTCTAATTCAATAAACCTAAACTAAGCTAGGTTAAGATTTTTCATTATTTTATTAAATTCACTTATTTTTGTTGACTTTGTTAAAAGTGGCGTCATTATCTGTCTTGCTCACTCATGGCAAACATATCCACTATCCATCTCTCTCATCATTTTGCCGTAAAATTAAGAACCTACCAGAAGCTTGCGCGAATAAAGAACATCTGACCTGATTGAAATGGGTTAGCAAAAATCGGGTTACTTGAGGTTTTCCTTTTTTTACTCGTCTTTTTTTAGTATGAAACCATTCTACAACCCTGGTTAAATGCGCCAACTTTTAATGGCACTTGCCAAGGCACTTTAGTACATTTTTTTAAGGAGGATCTTTCAAAGTCGGCAAACTTTGAAAATTTTAAATTCATAGTTTAATAAATAGTCTTCATTCTAGAAAAGTTGGCGCAATTGTGTCATTATTTTTGACTGTGCTTCTAGAAATGTTATTTAGGGTTACGGTTCCAAAGTTTAAATGAACAAAAATAATAAAAGTTAACCACAATAATCGAAAAATTGTTATAATTTGACCAAATTTCTAGGCTTTCTTTAAATGCCCATAATTTTCAAACTGCATGGGATAGATTTTTTTTCTGATGTTTCTCATGATAGTTACAACCAATCCTGTCACCCCGTGGCGGCTTGACGTTGACTTCTGGGACACCCTGTATATAGATAACCAACCGCAGATGCCTAGCTAAACGCGAAAGGTTGATTTTTTTACACAGCCTAACTACACGTAGTGGTCACAACAAATTAATAAACTGATTTGAAATATCACCGTAGACAATAGTTTCGTTTTCACCCAGTATAGGGAGTGGAGTAGAAATTCTATAAAAGTAATTTATCTTTTTGGATATTTTTGGAATGATATAATCAAAGTAATCTTCAAATTTTAATCTACTATCTACATTATATGCCCAGATATTTGTAACTGCTTTAATTTTGTCATTATTAACCAAAAGAGTAATTGATGTTTCGTTTGAATGTTTGTCTATTATCATACATTTTGTGAAATTAGTATTCGGTTTAAGTTTATTTACATTCAACCAATTGATAATTTTCTTCATACCATCATTTAGAAGTTCCAACGTAATGTCTAATTTTGTATTCGATATGTATATTAAAGCATGGTCAGCAAATATTTGAATTTTATAATGCTCCAAAATATCTACAAAGATATTTGAATTAAAGATCAACGACATACATGCTTAATAATTCATCAACATGATGTCAAGAGTCATAGATCTCCCATTTGATTAAATTTGTTTTTTTTTTAGATTCCCCGGTAAGAAACCATGGGCGCTTACCTTCAGCTATGGTCGTGCCTTGCAGGCGTCCGTGTTGCGCGCTTGGGCGGGAAAAGACGAGAACGTCAAAGCTGGACAGGATGAACTACTCAAACGTGCCAAGGTGAGTCTTCGACCTTATATTAATAACAATCAGGGCCGGATCCAGATTTCTGATAATGGGGCGGTTTAGACAATGTCTGCTCCTTCTAAATCTGAACGCTGTAACATTGTCCCAGGACGAATCCCGAATGCGTTAAGGGATGACTTTTGGCACCGACTTACGATATAAGGATTAAATAGGGTACTTGCAGAAGAAAATATTATGTCGTTTACGCGTTCGTTAGAGCCTAGTAAACATGCCAAAATCAATTTTTTGGAATCGGCTGAGAGAGAAATGCTTGAAAATGCCGCGCAAACAACCTCTGACGTCAGTGATATCCTATAGTGATGGGATGTAAAGTATTGATATTCGATATCGATAGCCAGTGCTAACCTAACATTTTGACAGTGATCATTATAACCACAAAACACAGTCACACACAAAAGTACAAGTAAAAGTCAAAAGAATAAAAGTTAGGGCTATTTTCTGGCGCCCATGCATTCAAAACGTATTCGTCTGGGTTTCAAATACATTCGTTCTGGCGTTGAAACGATGACGTCATAGAAATAAGATTTCAAAATGTATTCAAAACGATTCAAAACCAACCGAACGTTAGTTTCAAACCAACATAACCTAAAATTATCGCTTGTAAGTTGTAATTGTAATGTCATGTCATCGTAATGTCTTGCAATTTCAAAAATTTCGATATCGTGGATTGAACCAACACAACAGCGAAATAGAAGAAGATATGATGGAAGTGCAGTTGGGGCAGTTCTTAATTACTGTCGATTTGGAAACATACGATTCTTTGCAGGGTAGGTAAATTTCTTACTTCTGTCACAAAAATACATCGAAAATAGATAGGTTACTTGTTTGAAGTTTGGCGCCGTTTATGAGGTGTTTTTAAAGCTGTTAATTCTAGCGCTGGTTGAAGTCTATGACGTCAGTGATTAATACGTGGCCAATATGTATTCGAATACCTAAGGTCGCCAGAAAACGCTTCAAGCTAGATTACTAATTCACTTTGTAGGTATGGGCTTGAATAAGATTCTATCTTTGGATTCATTCATAATAGGATGCGCCGAAATAAAATGATGGCTTCGATTAGTTGCGAATCTCGGTCACAAACAGGATGAACTGTGATACCTATCAGATATAAAAATGTATTGCAATGAAAATGCTAGTGGGTTAATGGCCTGTTTCAAATATGTTTAAGTATCAATAAATTGAGTCGCATTGTTAAAGAATTCAGATCATCTCTAGTTTGCAGTTTCTCACTGACCTGCGCTGTAGCAGTATCGATTGTCGATATCGATAAGATACCTGTGACGTCAGCCCTTGTTTTAAGTCACGTGGAAAAATTTGAATATATCCTTATTTTATTTTGCAAATATCTTTTTTTGGCCGTCAGTAAAATCATGTTTTTTGTTTCCTACTGCTTCTTGATATAGTTTTCTTTACGCTATGTATACTCCCGAGACGATTTCACGACCTCTGCAACTACCCTATTATATGTTTATTCTTATTAGCAAAAGAGTTGAAGTTCCCTTAATTAGATCGCGAACTGGTTAATGTGTAGGCCACTTGATCATCTTCGTACCGTACAAGCAATACATATGATATTTGCTGTAAGCAGTCGACAAGAACATTCAAAATACCCGTTAGCGTAATCCGACCTTCTCCGTCTTTGCAAGGAATTCCCGAAAGTGAAAGTGGGCCACACACGTTTCAATCATCTTTACAACCAAGCTTCAAACGTTGATTTGTCTGAAACAAATGCGAATTTCAGAATAATGGGATATTTTCCAACTTGCTAATATTGCCTGTTTAATGGCTGAAATGGATTGCTTGTATCTAATTTGTAATGATGGCGCTGTTTGCTCAATTTTTTTCTGTCCATGTGGAGTAAAGATAGAGTCTGAAAATCATCCCTTTGAAAAGAGCTCATTTAAATCTCTTAAACCTCCCGCCTAAGAAATCAACCAATCAAAAGTCATTTTTATGCCAGATGTAGATAGGGACTATATTAGTTTGAATTATGCGTAGATTTAAGGTTGTCACGTTGTTAACATTTTGCCTAGTTTTTCTACATATAGAGAATGTAAACTTAATTTTATGTATTATGTTTATTTAGTTTACCTCTTTTTAATTGATAAAAGTTCATGTTTGTAGACTATAAATGTTATATTACATTGCAATTCCATTTTTTGCATTATTATGTAATTAGCAGTTCACTCTGAGATTGGTAGTGTTCAACGGGACTTAGCGGATGTCAGGGCTTGTGGGCGCTTTGCGCTAACTAACCGATGAACGACAAGCTGTCAAAAAAGCGCCAGTCAGCTATTTAGCGCTTTTAGAAAGCGCTATTTGGTTAGCGAAGAGGCACAAAACTGGAAAAAAGTTATTTTTAGTTCTGTGGGAAGCTGTTACCTTTGTATAGTGTCAATTTAATATTAGGATTTGTGATTTATAGCCTAGGTTTTTGACAATACGAATAATAAATATTAAAATATGGAGATGGATATGACAGTTTTATCACGTCAAAAAGAAAGTCGTTCAACGGTCACACCTAGCGCCTGCAGGCGCTTCCACGCTAGCGCTTTTGGGCTAAGTCCCATTGAACACACCCAATGTTTCCTAGTTACTGTTCACAATTTTACTCATCATTCTATAACAGCCTGTCACTAGTGTCATGCCATACATAACCTCCCCTGGTCTCACGACTGTCACGGTATCTGATGGAATGATGTAAACAAACATCTGTCAATGTCAATACGAAGCGGAGGTTATGTTTGTAGATGGAGAAAAGGTTAGACGACAAAGTAGACTCACATTCTAAGGATAGCACCACGAAGGACTTATTACGTCACGCTAAGGTTTATTACGTCACAGCTTTGGCGCGAAATTTGATGTTTGAACTTTGGAGGGGATTTTAACCCACTTCGCGTTCACAATAAAACGTAAAAATGTTCGTTACATGGTTTTTGGGGACGTAACATCAATATTCCGTCATAAAATTTTGTTCGGAAAATACCCCATTCCTTTTGATATCAGCTTCACATTGCGAAACCTAAGTGCCATTTTTTTTTCGGGATTCGTCCTGGTGTACAGGGTGTTTAAAAAAGATGCGGCAATATTCAAGGGGGTGACTCCTCAGGTCATTCCATGAAAAAAAATTCATATAAACATATGTCCAAAAATGTATGGTTTCTAAGATACAGGATGTTAATTTTTTTTTAAATAACGTTTTTTTTTTAAATAATTCTATCATCTTCTAACTGATTCTGTTGAAATTCAGTAGTGTTGTTTTTAGTAGTAACGGGGTGATTTTGCCCTAACTAGACAAAAAAATTATGTCCAGTGGCGTTAGAGGTGGCAATTTAATAACAATTATAAGCGGAAAAATGTACGCCACTGACATATGTAATGTTAATATTTCTTTGAGGTTACCAACTACAACTACAACTTTTTGGTCTCCTGAATTTTTCTCGTATCTTGCTTTGTTTGCGGAATACAAAATAAAAACTATTCTATCATCTTTTAAGATTCCAAGAATACTTGCGAATTGCACGTCAGTTTAAAAATCTGTAACGTTGATGTTATTTGAATGCTTTCATTCACTTTGTCAAATTTGTTGAAGTTTCCTAACATGAATCGCTATACGAATGCCGACATGACCGACATGCACTTCATTTATGGACTTGCTGATGGCAATGCATTAGAAGCTAGGCGGGTATATAATTTTTTGATAGAATTATTAAAAAAAATGAAGTCAAGTTGATTGACTCAGTACTTCCCACACATTACGCTGATACCAGTTTATTATTTTCCCATAGCTTGAAGCTTTAGTCTAAGATCCCTTGCAACCAAATAATTGCCAACCCCCCCCCCCCCCCCTAAAATTGTCTTATGCCGCTGGGTCTTTCCTTCAGAGGTCAATGGACAGCCTATTATCGATACTACAAACTTCTCAGTTTTACAACCCCACCCCCTCCAACCACTTCACTTTCACCCCCACCCAAAAAACTGGTAGGAAATGATCAGGAACCCCTAAAACATCTAAAAACCGAATATGAGTTGCTTTCATACTTGTCGCGTTCTTTGATTATTGCTACGCTGCCACTGACAAGATTTTTTAACAAACGTACGCGTTTTCCATTCTCACCGCGGTAACAATATACTGTGTCAAAATTTCATTACAATCAATTTAATAGTGTCCACGTTACAAAATACAAAACGATTTAGACCAATAAATTCTCGTATAGTATACAGATAATTCCTTAGTATCTGTAACACGCTAGGCAATGTTCGGATGCACCTAAAAAGGTGATTTGTGTCGCTAGATCTTCCTTCACAGGTTAGTGGACAGCCTATTATGAGTACAAGAATTTTTTTAATTTTTCAACCCCAGCCCCCCAACCACCCCAATTTCACCCCCACCCAAAAAAAACGCAGAAAATGATCAGGAACCTCTAAAATGCTTAAAAACGAAGTTTGAGCTGTTTTTATATTTTTAGTTTTTTATTATTTCTGCGCCGCCACTGGCACGATTTATCAAAACCATACGCGTTTTCCATCTTCGCCATGGTAGTAATGCCGTTTTAAAATTTCATTGAAATCAATTCAACAGTTTCCTCGTTACAACGATCTGACGCAATACTCTCGTATGTTTACATCAAAAAAAATTCTAAGTCCTTTGCTTTCTGTAATAGGCAAAGGCAATGTTCGGATGGACCTAAAAAAGTTATTTATGTCGCCATGTCTTCCTTCACAGGTCAGTGGACAGTCTATTATGAAAGCAACAAATTTTTCAATTTTACAACCCCCCAACCCCCAACCACCCCAATTTCACCCCCACCCAAAAAAAAGTAGAAAATGATCAGGGACCCCCAAAACGCCTAAAAACGAAGTTTCAGCAATATTTAATTTTTTTGTTTTTTGCCAATTACTCCGCCGCCTATGCACCGATTTTCAAAATTATAGGAACATTACCTACTACGACCCCACAGCATACCACTGCCCAAATTTCATCACAATCCATGCAGCGGTTACTGAGATTACGAGGGTAGAAAAACGCGACAGACAGACAGACAGACAGACCGACAGACAGACCGACGGAAATGAGTGACGTGGATTTTCGTTATGTACACATCATAAAACGTCCAAAAAACGTATTATCTCAAAATCGAAAATTTTCGCGATCACAATACTCCCCTCACCCATCGGTGTGGGAAGTAAAAACGTTATTTAAAAAAAATAACATCCTTTATCTTAGAAACCATACATTTTTGGACATATTTTTATATGAACTTTTTTTCATGGAATGACCTGAGGAGTCACCCCTTTGAATATTGCCGCATCTTTTTTAAACACCCTGTATATGACTGTGCTAATAAAATGTTCGTTTTGCAGGCCAACAGTGATGCTTCTTTGGGCAAATACGTAGCAGGAAGTGTGGCAGGAAAAGCAGGAGACACAGGTCTGTTCGTGAAGAACCACGCCTACTAAGTAGAGCGCAAACACACCTTCAACCAAAGCAAAATTCGTTGTGAATTAAAATTTTAGTGATTTATCATTGGCTATATTATGATGAAATCTGATTTTTAACTATTTCTTTTTTTTTGTATATACATATATTTATTTATAGCCTTTTATAAAGATTTTATCCAGATACAAACTGCGGAAGATTATTATTTTATATCAAATTATATACATAGAGAGATGTAACAGAGATGTATTGGAATGAATATATTATATTCCTTCAAATAATTTCGAGTTTCATTGAAAAGAAAAAAAATGACCCCACCACTAATTTTTATCTTGGAGATCGAAAAAGCAGATAAATATACGTAAATGTATATAGCTTCGGTGCGCATTTTTTCTACATGATAACCCTTTCATAGGAAGAACACCGCCCTCTGAAGATTTTTTTATATAACTGAGCAGACCGCGTAGGAAGAGCCTAAATACCAGAGTACCGCGGCTGCTGGGAAAGGGTTATATTAGGGGAAGTTCGTTAACGCGGGATTTGAATGGGCCAACGCCCACAGGCCCAATAAATACATCCCCTGGCAGTCCATTCCAAGCCTTGGACACCGTGGGAATGAATGTGCGGTTGTACCGCTCGGTTCTTGATGTATGAAGAACAACCGCCTTAGGATGAGATGTAGCGGTCGCGCGGGTGCATCTGCGGAGTGGTGAGCGGCGGAACGATAGAGGATAGCTCAGAGGAGCAGATTCCGTTTGAATATCGGTAGAAGAGTGAGAGGTCACCAACAAGGCCGGGTCGCCAGTTAGTCGAATTTCCCCTCTCTGGACGGAATCTAATATAGACAGGGTACTAGGGGCAGCAGCTCCCCAGACATGAGAGCAGGCCAGGTCTTATCTGGACTTTATATGGCGTGAGTAGGTTACATGGTGAAAAGCTCTTCCTGGCTCTAAATAGGTACACAAGATTTTTACCAGCAGCTGTTGCAATTGACGCAACGTGTTCGTGCCAGATCAGATTTTCTGTAATGTTGACTCCTAACAGCTTGAATGAGTGACTCCTTGCCAGAGCCCGGTTGTTCATTAGAACCTGGTGTTGGCGGTAATGGTATCGAGATCCTTTGAAAGTTAAGCCTGCCACTGCCAGTCTTCTGCGTTCCAGCTCGACCACATAGTTCGGTCTATTGCTCATGATGCCTGCATGCAGCGTACTGTCATCCGCAAAACTGTGGATTGTGTTTGTAGTGCTAGAGAGTAGATCATTTAAGTGAAGCAGAAACTAGGAGCTAATACCGATCCCTGCGGAACCCCAGCATTGATGCTATGGAAAGAAGGGGATGCTAGCCGCTCGCGCTAGTGAAACGTTAGGAAGAAACTCCAACAGACGAAAGCCTAAAAACCCGAGAAGACATCTGAACTGTTCGACTGATGACGGTCACGAAAGCCTCAACATCTTCACTATATTGTCAACTTGAAATTATTCTGCAATCTACACATTAATTGAACTTTTTGTTTCCAGCCGCCTTAAGAAGCATGACTACCTTGACTATGTTAGCTTGCAGATATTGCGGTACAACCAAGCCGATATAGGCCCGATTTTATCAACATGCGCATTTTAACAAAGACTTTGACCAATCAGAGCAGCCCTTTCAAGAACATGCACCTATCAAAGTATTCTGAAAATTATTGACTTCTCTTGAAGTTTGCCTCAAAAAGGTCAAAAATGACATACTTTATTATATACAATCGACCATTGTGAATCATCTAGTATCTTTATTCCAGTCTGATTTTCCATCCTAAATGGGTAAAAAATTGCATTTTCTTGTTTAACAAAAAGTTTAGCTCTATCGGCTAATGGCCATAGCTGTCGAAGCCGCCTGTTGAAAGAAAAAAAAAAAAATTGCTAATCTCAACCAGTCAGATTCCACAGAACCAGAACATTTGATCACTGGATTTTTCATCTGTCATATATTATAAGGATGACAAAAAATTCAAATTACTGCATTATTTTTTTTATTTATTTACTATCGATAATAATTATAAATACATGCAATATTATCTTTGTTTTATAGTAGAAAGGGGTAAAAATAGCATTTTGTTACATTTCAAAAGTTAAACACACGATTTAACTGTTAGCCAAGCTATTTCCCAAGCGTGCATGTGCATTACTGGCTGCCTATCCAGAACGGTGCAAAGTTCGCTAGTTGTGTATAACCTTCTTTTATGTACAATGTGTACGCTGCACCTTTACATCCTCTTTGAATATTTCTATAAGAAGGTCTATAACAAACATGCATCCAGTAAATGAAAGGTTGATTCTTCATAAAAGTATGTATTTTTCTATAATCCATCTAACTGACGGAGGTGGGATTTGTAATTATTAAATAAGGTAGTTACTCTGATTGATACTACTTTTATGATTTTGTCACAAATTATCGCAGTTTGCAATTAGTAATTATACAATAATTCTAATGTAAACATGAAAAATCTGGCATTAATTTGCAAATCAATCGCTTTGTTCTGATATACTTCTATGATTTTGATCCATGAATCACCATCAATTTCTGAAATATTTTTGACAAAAGTGTCATCCAGCTTTGACGTTTTGTTTTTAACAACACATATCCTTTGAATGATGATTTACTGTCAGTTCATGGCGCTCTTGATACTCATATCTAGCAACTGTTTCGTTGTATCCACCCAGCGTACAGAGGAACGCCCACGGTGTCGCCCACTTGGGGCATGACCCTGAACTACAAGTTTCTCCATATTATCGCTTCTGTGAATATGTCCGAAGAATGTTAGCATTTTCGTCGTACATACTGGAGGATAGTCTCTTTGGATTAACGAGCTCATCCAGTATGGAAACGTTAATTCTATGGGCGGTATAAGGGACTCTCAGCATTCTCCTCCATGTCCACATTTCAAAAGCATCTATGCGAGCTTGATCTATATTTTTAATAGTCCAAGTTTCTTTATTGTTTTAGGAAATACATCAAAACCCTTCTCCTTCAAACAATAAACAGTCCTTAGTCGGAATGTTTTTTGCTAAAAAAAAAATATTACCTGTGTGTATGTTTTATATTTTGGGCACACTACATAATTTACGTTTTTTTTTGTTTTTTTTTATTTAAATTTAATATAGCTGTTACTCCTATTAGAGAACAAAATTGGTTAAGTATAAGAATAGCTATAGCTAAACTGCGCTATTGAGCTGCTCAGCTGCTTACCACTGATATCTGTATCTTTAGGAACGATAAATAAAGACGTTTTATTATTATCTTATTACTATATACTTATGTTACCCTTTTTCTCATTTAAATACTGCCCTTCTATCACAAAATTAGTTTTTTCGACTCTACCAGTCCATGTCTCATATTTTTCTATACTATAAAAGATTATAATTAAATTACACGTACTTAACATTATCTGCTTCATGTTTTATTTATATTGTGCCTGACTTGACAGAATGTTAAGTCATTTCAGGCGTTTTTTTCATTGAGGCAAATTATATTGAGTCACTTTTTACAAAAACTTGAAAAGATAGGTTAAAATACTCGATAGCGTTAAAAGACTATTTATTCAAAAGTAACACCTACCAAAGAACGTGATACAATCTAAAACCATTATCGCATTGCATGAAAAATATCTCATCAAAATATTTCGAACAGCTCCTGTGCAAAACTTGTGATTTTGACTTAACATACTTTGCTTCTGAGGTACAGATATATAACATCCAACAGAAAAGCTGTGTCTAAGCCTTTGTTAAAATATGCATGTTGATAAAATCGGGCCATAATCTAGCATAATAGTTGAAAATGAAATACAAAAAAAAATCACATATTTGCATCATCTAATGGACGTATAACAACACCCTACAATTGCGTCAATCATAATACATAACATCCCTGTTGTTGACCATCTGTACAGGCCTGGTGTTGTTGTCCATAAGACCGGAGACTGCGTGCAGCTTCCGGAACTTCTGGAGTTGCCCGGAAGAGATCATCAACGGCTCCGGTTTAATGATCCACCGTACCCCTTCCGTGCAGGGGGGGTACGACAAGGACCCTATGTAGTAATAGTAGTCACGGCAGAACTCGGGCATCAACAATGACAGGATGATGGGTTCGATGCAGACGTAGCTGCATGGACACTTCAGGCACGACAGCGATTTTACTATGGGTTCCAAGTAGGGGTTTTCGGTTGGCGTCACCTGAAAGTTGATAGTAAAACTAAGGGATGTTTCTATAGGAGGACAAAGATTGATAACCAACAATCTGAAGTAAGAGCAGACAGACAGAATTCTGCCGGTGCGCCATCTGGTACCCGAAGGTAACGGCAACCAAAGAAAGTCGCTGCCAAAACAACAGCATACTTCTTGGTGGAACGCCACGGCGCGTCCTCTTTGAGCCACCAGAGAAGCGCGGGTTCTATATGCCGCTACATATTAAAGCCGATATAGAGCAACCCTCGTAAACCTGAAGTAACCTTGATTACATCCCAGATAGCACAAGACATCTGTAAGACGTCCGTTTTATGTCGCAATTACGTCTTGCGGCATAAAGAAGGCATCTATAAAGATGTCTTGCTAATTGCATCTTAAAGATGTCCAAGTTTTCATGTCCATTTAATGTCCTGATTTTAACAGAATTTTTATTCTAAATGATGTGACCTAATAAAGACATCTTCAGGGTGTCTTGCCGATGACATCTCTAAAGGGGGTGACACACATACGAACATTAAGTACGCGGTTTTTAAGTTCGCGAACTAACTCGGCTCGACGTGGTGACACACGTGAAGCTGAAAGCACTCATTTTTATAGTTTTCCTAAATAAACAAAACTTTTAACAAACGCCAAACACAACAAGCGTTGCGCATCGATGGCCTGCCGAAACTAAGTGGTGGCTCGCGGCTCGTAGTGCGAGCCGAGACAAGCTACGAGCAAGATTTCAAACCAGTTGGATCGCCGGCGGTTTGCGCGACGGTTTTAAAGTACGCGTACTTACGGTGACACACAGGCGAAAAAGGTCGTCGAGTCATAAGTACGCGTACTTGCTCGTACGTGTATCACCCCTTTTAGATAAAGCGGGTTTAGTTAAACCGTTTCAAAATAAAAACGGTTTAAGGAGACGAGTAAACGTAGTAAGCTGAGGTTTTATACTGGGTGGGACAGAAAGAGTTCCCCTATTTGAAAGACTAATAAAAACTTAACTAATCAAGATATGAAAAAAACTGTATTCGTTAATAATAATACATACTGCCATTTTGAACCACTGGGTTTTAAAAATTACAGACGCAAGTGTTCTCTCTATTGTAGAATAATGAATGGCAGTAATTTTCTGGATTATCGTCTCCTTAAAAGAGCTTCCAGATTTTGGGGACGGCTGTGATACACTTTTTGCTTAAGGAAGCCCCGAAGAAAAAATCACACGGAGTCAAATCTGGTATCTGGCAAGTAGGGAGGCCACCCGATGTGACCTCATGCAAAGAGATAACATGCCCAGGACACATTTATCTCAGGATTGTCTTTGAACGATGAGTTGTGTGGGCTGTGGCCACATCTTGTTGTACGGTATCATGTTCTTGTCCATATTCACCGATAATAGCATCCAATCTGGGGGCGTAGATTTTCTTTTCAATGCTGATCCAGTTGTTCGGATACTCAGTTAAGTCCCACGTATTGTCTTTTTATCGGGAACTGACTCACGCATGTCATCCGAACTCAAAGTGAATTCGAAAGGCACGACGAATAAACTCTTCCACAACGAAAGCACGGTGCAGTACCGACCAAAGTACCGACCAAGCCATGGTTCACACTAAACATTGCATGTTGCATGAATGCACCTGTCGAATGATATATCCCCCACTCCGCTACCATCACCATAGCCGTAGCTAGACGGTTTTCAAATCAGGGAGTTCTTTCTGCTCCACCTTGTAATTATATAGTTTTAAGGAATATAATTGTCCATACCATGAAAACATAACTGAGGATGACCAGCCATCCGCACCTGGCAGCCTCCAGGACGTCGTCCCGCTTCATGGAGGTCTTGACGAAGGCGGCTTGCAGCTCCATGGCGTACCTGGTGCAGTTGAGCATATGTTCGGAGCCTTCGTTGTCGTTGGGGCCCCACCGGAACCGAGCGTGGGCGAAACGGTAGTTGCCGTCCAGGGGACCGCCGCTCAGGTGAGGGCGCTTCTGACATGCGTATTGGGCGCACAGTACCACTGGAACAGGGAGAGAAATCAAGGGCGTGAATAAGGGGGAAATTTCATCATCATAGTCACAATGTCATAACAGACATGTTGTGAACTCGTAAACTGCATTAAGTCGGAGCTAGAGTATTGCCGATACGAATATTATCAATAGTTTTCAGAACTGCAGCTCGCCATCGTTCGCGATTTACTGTCATTTTAGTGGCGCTTTTGATACTCATATCCAGCAACTGTTTCGTCGTATCCACCCAGCGTGAAGGGGAACGGCCTCGACGCCGCTCACTCGGGGCATGACCCTGAACTACAAGTTTCTCCATATTATCGCTTCTGTGTATATGTATGTCCGAAGAAGGTAAGCATTCTCGTCGACACAATGGAGGATAGTCTCTTTGGATTACCGAGCTCATCCAGTATGAAAACGCTAGTTCGATGGGCGGTATAACGAACTCTCAGTATTCTCTTCCACGTCCACATTTCAAAAGCATCTATGCGAGCTCGATCTGCCTTTTTAACAGTCCAGGTTTCCGAGGCATACAAAAATATGGAGGACACAAGAGACTGAACCAGCTACATTTTGGTAGCCTTAGTGATGCTATGATCACGCCATACTTTAGTAAGGTTTGTCATGGCCACACGTGCCTGTTGGATGCGCCGTCGAATCTCATTTTCACAGCTACCCGAATTGAGGTTTTGAATAAATTTTTTTTGTCATAAATGGAAATATCATATATAAGTTTTATAACAAAACTGTTTTTGTTTTCTTTTTTTCGCAATAATTCAAAAGTTATATCAAAATAAAAATGGGTTTTTGGATCCAGTACCGAAAACACGCCGACGACTTCCGAGCCGTGTGACGTCACCATGGCGGTCAGGATGCTCCTTTGACCAACGACGTCCTACTCCGACACTAGATTCTAGATTCCCAACCAACCGCGAAGATACGTACTGGTAAACTGGTAACTAGTGGATATTTGTTGCAATACAGTCGATAAATGAAGCTTGCAGCTCGAGATGAAGTCTAAGATCGAAATAAATATGTTCTTGAATGTTTGAAGTTGAAGTCAGATTACAGATTCCTAATGAAATATGTTTCGTTGAAAAGATCTCATCAATTAAAGGATGGCCCAGTGGTTAGTGAGTCCCGTAGTGGATCTCAGGGTCTTTGGATCGAAACCCAGGCCTTCCAAATTTTTTTTAATTTTTTTATCATTTTTTCTACGATCAACATAAATATGTGTTTGAATCAAATTTTGTTAGACATATTACTTGCAGTGTACAGTGCTTGTTAAATTTTTATGAAAATTTAATTATTAAGCTTCATTGCCCAAAGTTGAATAAATAATAGTACCAAGTGATAAACAGAATGTGATTACGAGTTTGAGTTACTTTTTTTACATTTAGAAACTTAAAAATGAATGAATTGAATGGATGAAGGGAATTTGTTTTATTAACCAACTATTACATTTAAAAAAAAATTAATGGCGATTGATATTGACGGACAAACCTCATTTCCACTAATCTTTTGAATTGTCCACTGCCTCCTGTACTTAGTGTTTGCACTGTGCAGTGCAAGTAATATGTCTAACAAAATTTGATTCAAACACATATTCATGTTGATCGAGAAAACATGTGCGTAACAAGTGCAAAAAGCACATCAATAAATTTTTTGATAAAAAAAATTGGAAGGCCTAGGTTTTGATCCAAAGACCCTGAGATCCACTATCGGACTCTCTAACCACTGGGCCATCCTTCGATTGAGGAAATCTTTTCAACGAAACATATTTGATTAGGTACTTACTTACTGGAATCTGTAATCTGACTTCAAACATTCAAAAACATATTTATTTCGATCTTAGACTTCGTCTCGAGCTGCAAGCTTCATTCATCGACTGTATTGCAACAAATATCAACTAGTTACCAGTTTCTAAGTAAGCATTTTCGCGATTGGTTGGGAATCTAGAATCTAGTACGTCGTTGGTCAAAGGAGCATCCTAACCGCCATGGTGACGTCACACGGGTACGGGAGCCGTCGGCGTGTTTTCGGTATTCGATTCAAAAACCCATTTTTATTTTGATATAACTTATGAATTATTACGAAAAAAATTAAAACAAAAACAGTTTTGTTATAGAACTTATATATGATCTTTCCATTTATCACAAAAATTTTTTTTTCTTAATTCAAAACCTCAATTGTCGATCAAAGAACCGAGATGCATAAAACTTTGAACTACTTCACAACGGCCTACTGACTTTATTGCTCGATGATTATCTTGCTCTCTATCTACCATCATAACGTTGGTCTTGTTGTAGTTAATACCAAGACCATACGCTGCACTGTGTTTTTCTAAGATATTTAATAGAGCTACTAGTTCTTCCTGAGAAGCAGAAATAGGGGTTGTACCGTCAGAAAATCTTAAGTTGGATATTTTGCTTCCGCCAGTAGTTATACCGCCATTCCAGTTGTCCAATACCTGTCTCATCACAAATTCAGAGTAAACGTTAAATAACATCGGAGATAATACACATCCCTGACGAACTCCTTTTCTGGTTGTAGTTTGACCAGACAGGGTACCATCAATTCTTACACGAGCCGAATTATACTCGTGTAGTTGCTGTATAAGAAACACTAGGTGATAAGGAACTCCCATAGAGATGCGGATTTAGGCCACTTTACGTTATCAAACGCCCTAGAATAGTCCACAAGGCAAATAAAAACTGAAAAATGATGCTCTCTCTGGCTTTTTTAATAATTTGTCTTAAGTTTAAGATCTGTTCACGCGTACCGCGTCCTTTCATGGAGGAGCTTTTATGATCATATACATTCTGTATAATAAGGCTATAAGTTGATAGTCAACATTTTAAAGGTAACATTATATTTTCTTGTTTTCAGAGCATTTAAATAAAAGCTTTTTTAAGTTTTTTCTTTTAATTTATTTACCATTGTTTCCGTCGTTGTGTAGCTTCATTTCAGAGGGCACGCAGTGAAATTCCGGAGAAAAACTTAAAGGGGAGACCGTTTCGGATGGTACGCAAATGGCGCAGCTGTGCACAATGTTGATCGGGGACTGTCTTTCTCCGCTTGCTGCTGGGAAGACATCCTTCCATAGACAAGGACCTGAAAGATAACTTTTAGAGTTTCAAACGCAAGTAAAGGAGATCAATAAATTTCAGACCCTCTCAGATCTTCAAGTTCACCCAAAATATCTAAAATCGTTATCTGACTTCTGATTGAGACCAAAACCCGTATCGTGTATAGTTTGAGGGTGCCAACTTCAAATCCGGACGTTGTTTTGAGTTTTAGCTTCAGGTAAAGAAGATCAAAAATTATCAGGCCCTTAAATCTTTAAGTTCACCCTAAATATCTAAAATCATTATCTGACATATTATCACGATGAAAACTTGTATTCTGTATAGTTTGAGCGTACCAACTTCAAATCCTCTCGTTATTTTGAGTTTCAGCCACAGGTAAAGAAGATCAAAAATGTTCGGCCCGCAGATATTCAAATTCACTCTAAATATCTACAATTGCTCTCTGACTTCCTATCAGGACAAAGACTCGTATGGTGTATAGTTTGAGGGTGCCAATTTCAAATCCGGTCGTTGTTTTGAGTTTCAGCTTCAGGTAAAGAAGATCAAAAATTTTCAGACCGTCAGATCTTCAAGTTCACCCTAAATATCTAAAACCGTTACCTGACTTCCTGTTAGGACGAAAACTCGTATGGTGTATAGTTTGAGGGTGCCAATTTCAAATACGTCCGTTGTTTTGAGTTTCAGCCACAGGTAAAGAAGATCAAACATTTTTAGACCCTCATCAGATCTTCAAGTTCACCCTAAAAATCTAAAATCGTTATGTGACTACCTATATGGACGAAAACTTGTATGGTGTATAGCTTGAGGGGTGCCAACTACAAATTCGGTCGTTGTTTTGACTCTCAGCCACAGGTAAAGAATCAAAAATTTTAAGACCCTCAGATCTTCAAGTTCACCCCAAATATCTAAAACCGTTATCTGACTTCCTATCAGGACGAAAACTTGTATGGTGTATAGTCTAAGGGTGCCAATTTCAAATTCTCTCGTTTTTTTTGAGTTTCAGCCACGGGTAAAGAAGATCAGAAATTTTCAGACACTCTCCAGATCTTCAAGTTCACCCTAAATATCTAAAATCGTTATCTGACTTCCTATCAGAACGAAAACTCGTATGGAGGATAGTTTGAGGTTTGACGCTTTGAATTTCAGCCTTAAAGACAGTTTATTTTCTGTCTCAATGAATCATTTAGGCTTAACATATATTGAATTCTGTGTGACTGTTACGTTCTATTACAAGTTCATGAAATGCTGCACTATTTTTTAAAAAAGAAATGATAGATAATTGACGACGACGATTCATATCTACAAAATATTTTTCTGTGTGTAACTTAAAAGTAAATATAAACGTATAGAGTGAATAATAAAGTCGTGAATACTCACCATTTGAGCCACTATATCCATAAGAAAAGGCATTAGGATAGTAAAGCTGCCCAATAGCTTTACACCAGTATTTGTCGTATAGGTATAGAGACAGCAGTACAATAATCAATATTATGAAAAAATAGTAGTCTGAAAGCGTATTAATTATTGCATCCATATACGGTAATTTTGTAAGTTTTCTATGCTATCCTCTGATAAATGGGTTGATAAGTGACAAATGCTGTCAAAATTTGAAGTTAACGGATACTCAGAAATGTCCCTGTAATAAACACCACGGAATGATTAGACTCATGGAAAACAAAAAGCAGGAAAGAACTTACTTGAGCAAATTCAAACTGCGGTCTCACTGTGGAACCGGAAGCGTTATTAAAAAGGCACATAACTCGGGCATTACTGCGCAATATACAACCACGATGCAAAAATTTGCTATCTTGGTATGTGCGACGTATTTCTTCAGAATGCAGCTCTCCTAAACAAGCTCCCGTCTTATGGGCTTCCTGTTAAGCTTTGCGGTTGGCTGGCAGACTTCCTCTCAGGTCGGAAAATCTCTGTCGTGGTAGACGGCTTTTCCTCTTCTTTCCATAGCATCAATGCCGGGGTTCCGCAGGGATCGGTATTGGCTCCGACATTGTTTCTGCTTCACATTAATGATCTACTCTCTAACACGACAAACCCAATCCACAGTTTTGCGGATGACAGTACGCTGCATGCACGCATCATGAGCAATAGACCGATCTCTGTGGTCGAGCTGGAACGCAGAAGACTGGCAGTGGCAGCTTCACTTTCAAAGGATCTCGATACCATTACCACTTGGGGGCTTACGAATATGGTTAAATTTAATGCCTCCAAGACCTAGTATTGTACGGTATCAAACAAGAAGTGCTCAAGCCAACACCACGTTCTAATGAACAACCGGGCTCTGCCAAGGAGTCACTCATTCAAGCTGTTAGGAGTCAACATTACAGAAAATCTCATCCGGTACGAACACGTCGCGTCAATTACAGCAGCTTGGGTACCTATTCAGAGCCAGAAAGTATTTCTCACCATGTAACCTCCTCACGCTATATAAAGCCCAGATAAGACCTTGCCTGGAGTATTGCTCTCATGTCTGGGGAGCTGCTGCCCCTACTACCCTGTCTATACTAGATGCCGTCCAGAGAAGGGCAATTCGACTAATTGGCGATCCGGCCTTAACGCGCCACCTTCAGTCACTTTCTCACCGGTGTCTTGTTGGTGACCTCTCACTCTTCTACCGATATTCCAGCGGAATCTGCTCCTCCGAGCTATCCTCTATCGTTCCGCCGCTCACTGCTCCTATCAGATGTACCCGTGCGACCGCTGCATCATCAAGAACTGAGCGGTACAACCGCACATTTATTCCCAGGGTGTCCAAGGCTTGGAATGGACTGCCAGAAGATGTATTTATTGGGCCTGCGGGTATTGGCCCATTCAAATCTCGCGTTAACAAACTTCCCCTAACATAACCCTTTCACAGCAGCCGCGGAACTCTGGTATTTAGGCTCTGTCTGCGCGGTATGCTCAGTTATTTATAAAAAAAATAAAAGTTGACACAAATAGCAGATGAATTCTCAGAAAACTGCATTCAAACAAGTGCCCATCGAACACAACACTAGTTTCGATACAGCTGCTGAGACAAACTCTCTGCTACCCTTATTACATTTACCATACTTGAAATAATTCCGGGATCATCATCATAGTCACAATGTCTTAACAGACATGCTGTGAACTCGTAAAATGCATTAAGTCGGAGCTAGAGTATTGCCGACACGAATATTATCAATAGTTTTGAGAACTGTAGCTCGCCATCGTTCGCGACTTACTGTCAGAACAGTGGCGCGCTTGATACTCATATCCAGCAACTGTTTCGTCGTATCTACCCAGCGTGTAGGGGAACGGCCGCGGCGCCGCCCACTCGGGGCGTGACCCTGAACTACAAGTTTCTTCATATTATCGCTTCGGTGAATATGTCCGTAGAATGTAACCATTCTCATCGACACAATGGAGGATAGTCTCTTTGGATTACCGAGCTCATCCAATATGGAAACATTAGTTCGATGGGCGGTATAAGGAATTCTCGGCATTCTCCTGCACGTCCACATTTCAAAACCATCTATGCGAGCTCGATCTGCCTTTTTAACAGTCCAAGTTTCCGAGGCAAACTAAAATATGGAAAATACAAGAGACTGAACCAGCGACATTTTGGTAGCTTTCGTGATGTTATGGTCACGCCATATTTTAGTAAGCTTTGTCGCATGGCCAGATGTGCCTGTTGACTGCGCCGTCGATACAGACGAAACCATGACAACATTCCATAGGGTACCTACTTAATTTTGCGCCACCTTGCATTATGCCGAAGTATTTGAATACGGAGTACTTCTTCTCATTTTTCACCTCGATGTGATGGGCGGATGGAAGGATTTAAAAAAAAACACAAATAACTTTTCCATTAGCATTTATTCACCGCCAAAATAAGTATCTCATTAACAAAACTCAAAAATATATGCGAGATCTGATATAAGTTATTAATACGAGAAAAATAACAAAATACTCCCTCCAGAACTTACTTCCAACTCCTCTCTCGTAAGAAGTATGTGAAGTAGAATGATATAACGTTTACATGTACATAACAACATCTCTTTTCATTTGTCCAGGGTACAGTCTTATACCTAAATATTTCTTACTATTCCATATTCTAAGAAGTATACAATTACCCAGGGGCAAACCAAGGGGGGGTAATATGGGGGATAGATCACCCCCCCGAAATATTTGGGTTCTGTACAAAAACTTTTATCCCCTAACCTTTTTTTTAAAGCTCAAACATACAAATAAAACTAAAATACTTTCTTTAGTACATTTTTTTCCCATCAAATAAAAGTAATAAATAGTTATAATTATATGCTATTTGTAAAATTTATAATATTTGGTTAAATCATGGTATCACCCCCCGAAAAAAAAAATCTGGGTTCGCTCCTGCAATTAGCTAGTGGTTATTTTGTACATATCTATCATTTTTTGTACATTACATATATTAGAAGTTTACTTTTTGCTGTATACTGAAACTATTATTACACAATTACATTTTTTTAAAAACCAGCGTCCTTTCCTAAAAGCTCCATTTCTATTTTTCCTTCTATCCCAAAAAGTGGTGCTTTGAAAGTTTTTTCAGCTTATATAAGGTGACTTTAATAAAATTTAATAAATATTTATTTATATATGTCATAGATAGTACTTCTGTCAAGAATAAAAATCGAATTTGACATTCAAAAATGTAGTACCTGTTGTTTTTGCTCAATAAGCATGCCAAACTACAGTCAGTAGTTTTCTTATTACTCTTTTAGCCCATTTAATTGGGGTATTGGAAAAACATTTGTGTGATAAACGGATAGGTCATATATAAGTTTTATAACAGAACTATTATTTTTCTTTTTTTTCGCAATAATTCAAAAGTTATACCAAAATAAAAATTGATTTTTGAATCCAGTGCAAAACGACGTCCTACTTCGATACCTATTACCATTAGTAGAGAGATTTTGAGCCACTAAAAATTGTGACAAGTTTATTTATAAAAAAGAAAAATTAACGGTAACAGCAATTTAGGATATTTTTATAGCTACTTTAATATATTGTTAATGTATTTTTATTGAATAACTAATATTTTTATATCTTTGTTAATGTATTTTTATTTAATAACCGATATTTCTTAATCTGCCTGTTATAAAATGTACATATTTTCTGAAGATATCATCAACTTCAGGTGAATCGGCAACAACTCACGAATCCTGTCATCCAACGTCTTGTCAGGGAACCTCATTGGTCCTAAAAGTGTATTACCTCAAAATCGAAAATTTTTGCGATCACAATAACACTGATAAGGAAGTGAAAAGTCACAACAGGAAAATCTCAAAAATAGTTTGAGCTGTACCTACTGTTTTTTATTTTTTCTCCGTCAGGTCAGCGTGCGGATTTTAAAAATAATACCACAAATAACTTTTCATTAGCATTTATTCACCGCCAAAATAAGAATCTCATTAACAAAACTCAAAAATATATGCGAGATCTGATATAAGTTATTAATACGAGAAAAATAACAGAATACTCCCTCCAGAACTCACATTACTCCCAACTCCTCTCTCTTAAGAAGTATGTGAAGTAGAATGATATAACGTTTACATGTACATAACAACATCTCTTTTTATTTGTCCAGGGTACAGTCTTATACCTAAATATTTCTTACTATTCCATATTCTAAGAAGTATACAATTAGCTAGTGGTTATTTTGTACATATCTATCATTTTTTGTACATTACATATATTAGAACTTTACTTTTTGCTGTATACTGAAACTATTATTACACAATTACATTTTTTTAAAAACCAGCGTTCTTTGCTAAAAGCTCCATTTCTATTTTTCCTTCTATCCCAAAAAACTGGTGCTTTGAAAGTTTTTTCAGCTTATGTAAGGTGACTTTTATAAAATCTACTAATAAAAATTTATTTATTTGGAAGGTAGAAAGTACACCTGTCAATAAATCAGAAGGATTTGACATTTAAAAATGTAGTACTTGTTGTCTTTGCACAATAATTATGCCAAACTAAAGTTAATACCTACTTTATTACATGTTTCACCATTTAACCCAGCTATGTAACTATAGTCATGTTCTATCATCAATTTTATGATAGTCTGAAATTAGTTTGGGATTGCTCGACGGAGCATGTCTAGTCCGATACCTTTCTTTTTTTCTTTTATCCTTATGGCTTCTTAGCTTAGCATAATCAACCAGCACATTATAGGGACTGCAACAGAGTCTGGCTGTAACAGTCCAAAAAATAAAGCGTACTTATACTTCTTCATAATCAAAACTCGAAAAGGTCAACATAATTACGTAAAAAGACGAATAACGCGTATCATACTGTATCGACGATTTAAGGATGTATATCAAATCTCACGATTAACAGTGATCACAAATTTAAAATAATGAAATGCACGTGTTATACCGGCCATAATCTAAAATCCAATTTAGCTAGATACCTCGTTTCGAACGGTTTGGAATCATTCGTTGTCAGTGGGTGAATTCTGTAGCTCTAAAGCGAAGCGATAGCTAGATTCTTCCAATGCTTTCGCTCCTTTCAATATTCCATAAATGTCTTCGTTCCGACTCGGACATAACGAACGCACACGAACGGTATAATAGCGAAAGATTGGATCTCGTTTGTAAAGTTTTGACGTTATTATTGTTGTGTCTCAAAGTGACAATTTGTGACAAAAACAAATTCTTCGCAATGGTCGGCATTGCTGGATTGTGCAGAGTCTCATCCAGAACGTTAAACTGTGGTTATGGAATGCCGTCAAAAATCGTTTTCGTAAATGATTAGCTTCGTTTTCACCTGCTTTCGTTACTATAGCGGAAGTTTCAGAATCTACCCACATCTTCCTATGAAACCTTATGATGTTTGACAGCATGTTTTGTGGTTGGCATTTTCATTTTTTCCTTAAATCTCCGTTACTGTTACCTAAATCTAACCTATTGTTGGATTTCCGTTGCAGGAAAAGAAACTAGTATAAAGGGAAGCGTTCATGACAATGACACAGTATAAGTATCTATAATCCCTTCATCATCAGTGTAATCAAAGTCATTTCTCCAATCTGAATCTGAGCTAGAACTGGAAATTTCTGATGTCACTTTTGTAACAAGATTTAATGTATATAATAGATTCAATCTGATGATGGGATAGAATAATAATTAAACCTACTTTATTCTATATTACCTTTACATCCGCAACGTTTACTTCCCAAAAGAGGAAAACTTAGTTTCATAACCGCAACTTTGAAGCACAGAAGAAAAATCTACAATCCGCGCATGTCCCTAACTCCCAGTCCTGCCAAAATCCTGTGTACTGTTTTGACCCTCCAAAACCAGTGCTCAAACTACAAATTTTTTTTGGAATGTATCTTGCTTAAACATGATTTCGTCATTGCGCACACTCAAACGATTTCAAAATGTAGGAAACGTGATGCCGGAACACAACTTATGATCAGGAAAGTAGTAAAGTAGTGGTGATCTATGCTCTCAAACAAATAATTAAACAACAATTATAAGGCTAATGCCCAGTATGGTATAACTATTGTGAATCGGATCAGCTGTTATACCAGGGTAAACTCACGTAATAAATAAAGCAAAACATGCTCGAAAACCATCTGAAGGCCCCCTCTGATACTCAAATATAATCAACCAAAGACATTACTGCTTGACCGCGAGACGGCTGCATCATAAGCAGGCATACTGAGAAGCGATAATATTTGGCAGACCGACTACACAAGACGTCGATAGAATACCCCTTTTTGTTGCAGGACAAACATATTAAGAGCCTTTTAGAGGCGCAAAGTGAGCAAGCTTATTCGATAGAGTAAATGTGAAATTCCAATAAATATTTTCTGTGTAGTATGTATGTAGATAAATTATTAATCTCCTAACGAAAACAAAATATCTGTCCCGCCGCCTATGCGTCTCAAAGAAGACCCCGATCGTCGGTCAGGACTTAGTTTTTCAGGTGATTCAATTCACAATAGTTAAACCATACCGTTAAATAACTCTTTTATGACTTTCACACATGAAAATTTTTAATACGAGTACATTCAATTAATTATAACCTAAGCTCTGATGCCTTTCACAAACATTTCATTTAAAGACCTTTTTTCCTCCAATAGGATTATTTAATGTATTACTACTAAGAATTAATTTTGAATAACACAGTATACTTCATTGCTTTAGTTAGCAAGTAATTAATAAGTGATAATATGCCGAAGTATTTGGATATGGAGTACTTCATATTTTATTTGTTTTTTCAAGTCACCTCGACAAATAACTAGTTTATTTACACCACAAATTCGTGAGCAAATAAAGCTGGGGACTCAATGGCAAACTGCTACTGTAACTGTATCAAGATCGTCGTGAGTATGCAGTGTCTGCAGATAATAGGGCACTCGAAAAGAAAAAATATCATCATCAGCAGGAGCAGGACAATCTGCAAAGCAAGTCATTGCTGAGGGTAGTCAGTGCCTATCGCACAGTATCTAGTAAAACCTTGCAAGTGGTGACAGGGATATACAGGGTTTCCAGTTAGTGTGTAATTCTTCGATATCTCGCAAGGTATACCTGATAGAAGAAAATATCAAATAGAAAAGTTATTTGGTTACTTAAGACGCATATTCTAAAAATATTTTGAAATA
The DNA here is from genome assembly GCA_951848785.1 of Callosobruchus maculatus. Lineage (NCBI taxonomy): Eukaryota > Metazoa > Arthropoda > Insecta > Coleoptera > Chrysomelidae > Callosobruchus > Callosobruchus maculatus. Next base: position 494,013 of record CATOUR010000009.1, on the reverse strand, counting down.
CACAGGATGTTGCGGGAAAGTAGGATAATGACCAACTCAACTTTTTTTATATGGAACTATAACTTTTTTTTTAAATTCTTTTAATTCCCATCATTGATCTCTATTTAGTCCTGAAATATTTTTGTTATATGTTGCGACGTTGTCAAGTTATAATTTATTTTCTATTAATTTCCGGATTTGCAAGGTCGCAAGTAATACGTCCAAATTGATATATTCCTTCAACTTTTCTCAATAATATTATACAGCAGGTTACTTGAATAATAATTGGATATTATTTTGGATGTTACCAGCAATTTGTATCTACAGGGTGTTTTTGGCAGAATTTTAAATTACAGCAACTTGAAGGACATTTTACTTTGTTTTTTTAAATGTAACACCCCGTATTTTTTATTTTAAATCGAAATATCTACTAATACCCTATCTCGCCTAGTAATTTTTTTTTCGCGTTTGCGACGTTGTTAAGTTATAAATTATTTTTCCAAATTTTTAAACAAATATCCCCGATTTTAATTTATTTTAAATAGAATCTTCTACTTATTTTTATTGAAATGAATTGCACAGGTCGAACTTAGTAAGATCTGACAACACTGATGTTTTTGAATTCTGTATGTTCAAAAACCCCCAAGTATTGAATTTCAGCTCTCCAGCTGTGGCGGTTTTGGAAATATTTAAGCGTTCCGGTACCGTTTACTGAAAAAGCGGTGTTGCCGTATCTCAGTGATTAATAGAAACAAAATTTCGATATTATGGGATCTTACTAAATTCGACATGCGCAATTCATTGCAATAAAAATAAGTAGAGGATTCTATTTTAAATAAATTAAAAACGGGGATATTTAAAAATTTGGAAAAATAATGTATAACTTGGCAACGTCGCAAACGCGAAAAAAATATTTTAAGACGAGATAGGGTATTAGTAGATATTTCGATTTAAACTAAAAAATACAGGGTGTTACATTTAAAAAACAAAGTAAAATGACCTTCAAGCTGCTGTAATTTAAAATTCTGCCAAAAACACCTTGTAGATACAAATTGCTGGTAACATCAAAAATAATATCCACTTAATATTCAAGTAACTCGCTGTATAATATTATTAGGAAAAGTTAAAGGAATATATCCATTTGGACGTATTACTTGCGACCTTGCAAATCCGGAAATTAACAGAAAATAAATTATAACTTGGCAACGTCGCAACCTATCCCAAAAATATTTCAGGGTTAAATAGAGATTAATCATGGAAACTAAAAGAATTTACAAAAAAGTTATAGTTCCATATAAAAAAATTAAGTTGGTCATTATCCTACTTTCCCGCAACACCCTGTATATTTCAAAATATTTTTAGAATATGCGTCTTAAGTAACCAAATAATTTTTCTATTTGACACTTTCTTCTATCAGGTATACCTTGCGAGATATCGAAGAATTACCCACTAACTGGACACCCTGTAGATGAAGTCAGAAATATATGAGTTCTTTACATTTCTTTCACTCAATCAGTGCCGACACTTCTATAGTGCAGTTACATTATTATGTAGACCTCAGTAATGATAAAAACGTAATTATCTATACAAAATATATATTATAATAATGCAGAAGGTGGTAAGGAGATCAAAATAATCGCAAATACCAATTTGCAATAGATAAAAACAAAATAAACTGATCTATTTATTATATTTTGACAATATTTGTATTGTATATTACAAATAAATAAATAAAAAACATGGCGAAGTGATTATCTTCCATAAAGTTTATGTAGGTACTACCACGATTCTAAACTCGTCTACGGTAGCGAATTTGGTTGCAGTTCGTAAACGAGTACCCGGCTTTAAGGTTCATTTTTGCGCAGAGATGACGTCACGGTACCATCTATTTGTTTATGTTAAAAGCTATCAAGACAAATGACATGCATGCGTGTAAGGAGACAAATCTTGTTGAGTAGACAAAAGTATCACTACAGCGCACCGAATGGGTCAAAGGTGACTTCTTGGTTTGGGGGTGCCGTTTGGGCGATTTTGGGGCTCCCTGTGAAAGGGGAGACGAACTGTTGGGGAGCGCCCATCATTGGCTGACCTGAAATAAACAGAAAAATGGTGATTATACTGGTAATATTACGTATGTTGCGCCCGTGTGGGGGCGGGTTAGAATATCTCCCATCGTATATCTTGCGTGTCGTAAAAGGCGACTAAAAGGAAACCCTCTTCGCAACCAATAGCTTCGGGTGGACGAGTTGAGAAGATTCAGGACACCTTCTTGTCCTTGGGGTGAGAAATTGTCCCTAAAGGCGGATGAACCAGTAGCTACCATCTGGTCAACGGCATGAGGATGCAGAAAGCAAATGGGAAACTACTGCATTAAAGCTCTTAAAGATATCCCAAGAGAAACTCGTAAAATGTGTAAATGCATTTTACAAGTTCACAACATGTCTGTTAAGACATTGTGACTATGATGATGATTATGTATGTTACAACAATAAGGAATCACCACTTTTGACAGTAACCAGTGGGGTATCACAAGGATCGGTACTGGGACCGCTATTATTTCTGATTTACATAAATGATCTACCCCATTGTTCATTTCAGATAAATGTTTTGTGTTTGCCGACGATATGACAGTTCCATCTAGAGCAAACACGACCGAAGTCGAAGTCGAATACAAATTAAAAAATGGTGTATATCATCTCAAACTGAATGAGAGCAAAACGCAAAAAATTAAATTCAGTTCAAATAAACAAACATATAAATGTGCTCCCGTTAAGTTACTGGGAATAGGGTACTTGCAGAAAAAAATATTATGTCGTTTACGCGTTCCTTAGAGCCTAGTAAACATGACAAGATCACTTGTTTGGTTTTTTGGAATCGGCTGTGCGAGATATTTCAAAAATTATTTCAAATGCCGGAAAATGCCGCGCAAGCAACCTCTGACGTCAGTGATATGCTGTAGTGATGGGATGTAAAGTATTGATATTCGATATCGATAGCCAGTGCTAACCTAACATTTTGACATTGATCATTATAACCACAAAACACAGTCACACACAAAAGTACAAAAGTCAAAAGAATAAAAGTTAGGCTAGATTACTAATTCACTTAGTACGGATGGGCTTGAATTAGATTCTTTGGACTCGTTCATAATGGGATGTGCCGAAATAAAATGATGGCTTCGATTAGTTGCGAATCTCAGTCACAAACAGGATGAACTGTGATACCTATCAGATATAAAAATGTATTGCAACGAAGATGCTAGTGGGTTAATTGCCTGTTTCAAATATGTTTAAGTATCAATAAATTGAGTCGCATTGTTAAAGAATTTAGATCATCTCTAGTTTGCAGTTGAATCTCACTGACCAGCGCTGTAGCGGTATCGATTGTCGATATCGATAAGATACCTGTGACGTCAGCCCTTGTTTTAAGTCACGTGGAAAAATTTCGATATATCCTTATTTTATTTTGCAAATATCTTTTTTTGGCCGTCAGTAAAATCATGTTTTTTGTTTCCTACTGCTTCTTGATATGGTTTTCTTTACGCTATGTATACTCCCGAGACGATTTCACGACCTCTGCAAGTACCCTATTGTTTTAGATAGTTCTTTAACTTGGTCACCTCATGTGGACTACCTTTGTGCTAAGGCTATCATCGCAAATATTTGCGGTCAGACAACTCAAACCCTACGTTGATAACATCTAACATCACGGAATGAAAGGTGCTTGCTTACTCTGCAAGAGGGAGATAATTTCAATCATTTGGTTCACAGAAAAATCGGAAAAAATGAAGGGTACCGGCTGGATTCGAACCAGCGTCTCCGGCATTCTAGGCCGACGCGTTACCAACTATACCACGGTTCCCCGTAATATAGTCGATACACAGCGCCGACGACATGGTATCGATTCCGTCGTCATCCACCACTCCCCCGTATCTCTCTACGAACCATGTGTTTCAGTCATCCAGAGAGATCTAGTCGGCTGTTGGGTGAGTGTGAATCTCCCACCGCTATTTGCACGACAGCTCTCTTTCTTACTGAAGTCCGACACCTCAGTCGACCAGGATTTCACGAAATGAAAGGTGCTTGCTTACTCTGCAAGAGGGAATTGGAATTATCTCCCTAAAAAATTAAGAATAAAAGTCATAGACATATTTAGAAAGCGTTGACAGAAACTGAAAATTTGATCTAATACGTATCTAAACTCATTCTTTTTTGTTGGACACTCAGACTTAATTGTTAATAATGGTGAGATAGATCATTGATTATTAGCCTCATTTACTGCCTATTGTCTCATTAACGTATACAAAAATTAGAATTAACGACTTCCAGATAACCTTTTCGCCATCAAATGGCAAAACAGACAACTAAACGGTCAAGTCACCATTATACTATTTACTATAGTGTTATAGTATGAAGTGTTACCTGTTTATATTACTGCTTTTACTAGTCGTTGTTGCCACGGCTAGTTGGAAAAATGTTACTTCACGAAGAAAACCATTGGAATCGAGTAGCAGTGTATTTAGCACAAACAAAAATACAGGGAAATCGAAAAATGTCACAATGCATAGACCTGTACTGAAATCTGGAACTGTTACTTCTTCTACCTTCAGAGGTAAAAGTCTTACCTCAGAAAATACCGTATTGAACAAGAAGCATAAAATAATTGATTCAAGTTCTAAAAAAAGGACTGCTCAAAATAATAGTTTGGATAGAAGATTTGCCACTGACAAGAAAAGTGAAAATTCTACAACAGAAAGATCAGTGTTAGATAAAAGAAACATCGCGGTTACCAAAGAAAAGGACACTAAGATACATACAACTACAGTGGAGGCAAGGAATATAACTACTGCAAGAAGTAAGTGTGTGTAAGTTATAATATTTTCAAGAACTAGTCTGTTAAAGAGTCATCATATATTATTGATTGATATTTTTTTTTCTAAGGTTCTGATTATTCGAACCAACCCACAGAAATGAGATTTTCTGTTTAGAGCATAATATTATAACATAAGTCATCAGTTTGTAAAAAAACCTAGTAATGTTTATTGAAATTTAGACCACTTCTGTCCATGGTTAATCAGTTGCAATTATAACCTCATTATTATACACAGGGTGAGTCAAGTTCAACGCCTCGAGGTCTTGTGACCAAAAGATATTTCCCTTCTTAGTTGTTTTCTTCCGTATGAACAGGATTTAGTTTTTATTTCATGGCCTGCTAGGTTGCTTATAAGTAGAACAATTAAATAACAGCGATTTCATTTAAAATTCGAAACTATTTGAAAACTGTCAGAGACTGATATTCGCAACCTCATATCACTAGAAAGGTTATCAAATTTTACATTTGGCTGTATGAAGAAAAAAATCGGCACTTCCATTTGGAACAACCAAATTATCTCTGATTGAAGTTTCTTTAATTAATCTGCCGATTTCTCTAACTACAAAAACAATTCAAATTTGATCGTGTAACCTGAGCTATCACATTTCTTGCTTAGTCAAACGACAAAGTCTTAGGTCATAACCTTTTGAGTTTTATCATCGCTGCGTTATTCTACTTTTTTTTCTGATATCTACTTATAACAACGGTGTTTTGCACCTAAACGGTTGGTTTCAAGTCACATGTGTGATACATAAAGTCACACTAGAATTGACCAGGCAATCCGAATATGCAATAATATACAGGATATTCTATTTTAAAAAAATACAACTTTGATATGTCACGCTTTTATTAGATACCCTGTATAAAAGTAATTATTTCAAAAATGAAGTCCAACTCGATCCACATACACTCGCACAGTTGTTTTTGCAAAAAGCGATGCCTTTTGGTCACAAGAGCCCGAGCCGTTGAGTTTGACTCACCCTGTATGTATGTGTTATCACTTTTGCAGTTGAGTATAAGCTGCTGAAGAAACCACACAACTTGTTTATTGGACGATGTTATCCCAAGAAGTACCCAGTGCTACACCAAGAGAATGTCATCGTTACCAACGACGAAAAAAGTCATGTTACTGCTAAAATCAAGGTGAATACACTCAGTCCTAGTTGTTTGTTCTAAAAGGTCAACTGCAATTTTTCGCAAGTTTTAACTGTTTTTGGAACTTTTCGGATTTTTTTCTTACTAAAAATAATATTCGATTCGAAAAAAAATCCTTTTCGCTATAACTACAACTTTTCGCGATTTTTTCGTCATTCCAGTTAGAAAAAAAAGAAGTAAATAGGAATCAAAACTTCACAATAATAAAATCTCTATCAAAGGAATTTAAAAAATGGGCTACAAAATTGCAAGATATTTAGAAATACAATATTTTGCTTCTTTGATTAATATTTTTTCTTGCCATTATAGTGCGAAACTATAAATATGAGAAAAATTTGGGTTGAAACAAACAATGAATAATTCTATATATTGTCCTTTTAGAATTTTGTAACAAACATTTTTTGTCCGCCAGCTTTTGCCAAAATACGAGAAAAAATTGGGAAAATGCCACATCTACAGCAAAACCGTGCATATACAGGGTGTCAAACGACGATTAAGACAAGCAATATATCGGATCGGAACTAAGCAGGAGTAGAGAATTATAATTTTGGGGGTGTAAATTAGAGCAAATGTTGTATCTTTTCTTATCATTAATTCAAGAAGAACTAAGAACTAGTAGCTATATCAAACATCTTAGAACAACATAGTGCAGCGTATGGTCTTGGTACTAACTACAATAAGACCAAGGTTATGATCGTAGATAGAGAGCATGATAATCATCGAGAAATAAAGTCAATAGGCCGTTGTGAAGTAGTTCTAAGTTCTGTATACCTCGGTTCTTTGATCGACAATTCGGGTAGCTGTGAAAATGAGATTCGACGGCGCATTCAACAGGCACGTGTGGCCATGACAAAGTTTACTAAAATATGGCGTGACCATAACATCGCTAAAGCTACCAAAATGTCGCTGGTTCAGTCTCTTGTGTTCTCCATATTTTTGTAAGCCTCGGAAACTTAGACTGTCAAAAAGCAGATGGAGCTCGCATAGATGCTTTTGATATGTGGACGTGGAGGAGAATGCTGAGAGTTCCTTATACCGCCCATCGAACTAACGTTTCCATACTGGATGAGCTCGGTAATCCAAAGAAACTATCCTCCATTGTGTCGACGAGAATGCTTACATTTTACGGACATATACACAGAAGCGATAATATGGAGAAACTTGTAGTTCAGGGTCATGCCCCGAGTGGGCGGTGCCCTGGCCGTCCCCCTACACGCTGGGTGGATACGATGAAACAGTTGCTGGATATGAGTATCAAGAGCGCCACTAAACTGACAGTAAATCGCGAACGATGGCGAGCTACAGTTCTCAAAACTGTTAATAATATTCGTGCTCACGAGTTCACAACATGTCTGTTAAGACATTGTGACTATGATGATTCTTATCGTTGCGTTACTCAGTGAGGTATTTGTTTTTTGGTCAAGTGTGATGTCAGATTCAAAATTATTAATAGGACACCCTGTATATTTGTGCCTTTCTGTGTTCCCCTGGATCAAACAATTCCAACAAACTAGCATACTTGGAGTAAACAGTGATTAATTTAAGAGCTACAGGTACTTAAAGGGTTGTACTACTACCATTAAGACAAAAAATGAAACGAACACTAGCAAAATAATTCAATCGTAGGGGTACCTGTAGCTTTTGAATGAATCACTTTTGACCTCAAGTGTGCTAGTTTCTTGGAATTGTTTTATCGAGAAGAGCACAGAAATGCACTAATATAAACCACTAAAAATTTTGAATCGGACCTCACGTGATCAAAAACAAATACCTCATTTTGTAACACAATAACAAGAAAAGATACAGCATTTGCTCTAATTTCTTATAATTCTCTATTACTGCCCATTTCCGATATATTGATTGTCTTAATCGTCGTGGGATAGCCTGTATTTCCATTTTCTACCTATTTTACAGTTGAGTATCTGTATGACATAAAGTTAACATACTCTGTATATGTATGTATGTATAGTGGAACTGTATTATTTGCAGATGACAGTTGCTGGGCCAGTATACATAACTTGTGCGAACATTTACGACCAAGGCGCTGAAGGTGAAGAGTCTTACCCGACGTACTCCTCGGGTGGAGTTGGACAAAACTTCATCGAGTTCGACGTACTGACACAGTACGGAAAGGGCTTTAAAGTTTTTGCGCAAATATTCGGGTACAGGATAGATGATGAAGTCGCTAGCATGGTGGAGCAGAATGAAAATAAGGACACTAATAATACTACTGATACTGATGTTAAAAAGTAGAGAAAGTAATATTATTATCAGTTGGTTTGAACAAATTAGAATAGTTTATGAAATTTCAGTGTGTGAAAGTAGATTCAAACTAATGAAGAATATAACAGAAGAACCCTTTTTACTAATTGTAGCAGTAGGCCAGTAGGCGATGCACAAGAAATATGCAAGAGATACCTACATTAAACATAACTGAACCCAACATTGCAACATTGCAACACAGTCGAAGGGAAGGGAAGTATTGTGATTTTGAAAATGTTGAAATATATATTCTGTGTGGTTTCACTTAAAGCTGAACAATAAAATATCCTTACCTTGCATGGGTTGTCCAGGCATCATCATGGGCTGTTGACCTCCCATCTGTTGAGCAGGAGGTTTGTACGCGCTTTGCATTCCTCCCCCTGTTGACATTTTCTTAGGCGAGTTCCACTGTTGACCTTTGTTGCCTGAAATTAAAAAATTAAGTCAAGTTGATTGACTCAGTACTTCCCACACATTACGGTGATACCAGTTTATTATTTTCCATAGCCATAGCATGAAGCACTAGTCTGAGAATAATCGCCACCCCCCCCCCCCCCAAAAATTGTCTTATGCCGCCAGGTCTTTCCTTCACAGGATAATGGACAGCTTATTATCAATACTACAAACCTTTTAGTTTTACAACGCCCTACCCCCCAACCACCCCAACTTCACCCCCACCCAAAAAAAGGTAGGAAATGATCAGGAACCCCTAAAACGTCTAAAAACAAAGTTTGAATTATTTTTATACTTTTAGTTGAGTCTACGTTACAAAATACAAAACGATCTGAAGCAATAAATACTCGTATGTATACAGAAAATTCTAAGTCCTTTAGTTTCCGTAATAGGCTAGGCAGTGTTCGGATGGACCTAAAGAGGTGATTTATGTCGCTAGGTCTTCCTTCACAGGTTATGGACAGCCTATTATGAATAGAAGACATTTTTCAGCTTTTCAACCCCCACCCCCCCAACCACCCCAATTTCACCCCCACCCAAAAAAACGCAGAAAATGATCAAGAAGCTCTAAAACGCTTAAAAACGAAGTTTGAGCTGTTTATATTTTTAGTTTCTTTATTATTTCTGCGCCGCCACTGGCACGATTTATAAAAACCATACGCGTCTTCTATCCTCGCCACGGTAGTAATACTGTGTCGAAATTTCATTAAAATCAATTCAACAATTTCCTCTTTACACAATATAGAACGATCAAAGAAATACTCGTATGTTTACACCAGAAAAAATTCTGTTCTTTGCTTTCTGTAACAGGTGAGACAATGTTCGGATGAACCTAAAAAAGCTATTTATGCCGCTAGGTCTTCCTTCGCAGGTCAGTGGACAGTCTATTACGAATACAAGTTTTTCAATTTTACAACCCCCCACCCCCCAACCACCCCAAATTTCACCCCCACCAAAAAAGTAGAAAATTATCAGGAACACCTAAAACGCCTAAAAATGGAGTTTGGAGAATATTTGAATTTTTTCGTTTTTTGCTAAAATTACTCCGCCGCCCATGCACCGATATTCAAAATTATAGCAGCACGGCATATTGCTGCCCAAATTTCATCAAAATCGGTTGCGGTTGCTGAGATTACGAGGCTAGAAGAACGCTAACAGACCGACAGACAGACAGACAGACAGGCCGACGGAACTGAGTGACGTGGATTTTCGATATGTAGGTATCATAAAACGCCCAAAAAGCTTGTTATCTCAAAATCGAAAATTTTCGCGATCATAAAACTCTCCTCACCTATCGGTGTGGGAAGTAAAAGAAGTATTTGTGACAGGTTTTACTTTGATGTGAGGATCGCACGTGTTTTATTTAGTTTTAATGGGATTGTAGGAATACTATATCAGTCATGGCTGTAGATTTACAAAAAAAATGGAGTCAAGTTGATTGACTTAGTACTTCCCACACATTACTGTGATATCGGTTTATTATTTTCCCATAGCAAAAAGCTTTAGTCTGAGATCCTCTTGCAACCAAATCATCGGCAGCCTTCCCTCCCCTAAAATTGTCTTTCCTTCAGCTGTCAATGGACTGCCTAAAACATCTAAAAACGAAGTTTGAGTTGTTTTCATACTTTTAGTTTTTTGATTATTGCTATATATGCTGCCACTGACACGATATTTAACAAACATACGCGTTTTCCATCCTCACCACGGTAATAATACTGTGTCAAAATTTAATTAGAATCAATTTAATAGTGTCCACGTTACAAAATACAAAAAGATCTAAAGCAATAAATACTCGTATGTATGTATACAGAAAATTCTAAGTCCCTTAGTTTCCGTAATAGGCTAGGCAATGTTCGGATGGACCTAAAAAGTTGATTTATGTCGCTAGGTCTTCTTTCACAGGTTAGTGGACAGCCTATTATGAATACAAGAAATTTCTCAGTTTTTCAACCCCCCACCCCCTAACCACCCCAATTTCACCCCACCCAAAAAAAACGCAGAAAATGATCAGGAACCTCTAAAACGCTTAAAAACGAAGTTTGAGCTGTTTTTATATTTTTACTTTTTTTTATTGTTTCTGCGCCGCCACTGGCACGATTTATAAAAACCATACGCGTTTTCCATCCTCGCCATGGTAGTAATACGGTGTCAAAATTTCATTAACATCAATTCAACAGTTTCCTTGTAACACAATATAGAAGGATCTAAAGTAATACTCTCGTATGTTTACACCAGAAAAAATTCTAAGTCCTTTGGTTTCTGTAATAGGCAAGGCAATGTTCGGATGGACCTAAAAAAGTTATTTATGTTGCTAGGTCTTCCTTCATGGGTCACTGGATAGTCTATTATGAAAGCAACAAAATTTTCAATTTTACAACCCCTCACCCCCCAACCACCCCAATTTCACCCCCACCCAAAAAAAAGTAAAAAATGATCAGGAACCTCTAAAATGCCTAAAAACGAAGTTTGAGAAATATTTAATTTTTTTGTTTTTTGCTAATTACTCCGCCGCCCCTGCACCGATTTTCAAAATTATAAGAACATTACCTACTACGACCCCCCAGCATATCGCTGCCCAAATTTCATCACAATCCATGCAACGGTTACTGAGATTACGAGGACAGAAAAACGCGTACAGACAGACCGACAGACAGACAGACCGACAGACAGACTGACAGACAGACCGACAGACAGCCCGACGGAAATGAGTGACGTGGATTTTCGTTATGTAGACATCATGAAACGCCCAAAAAGTGTATTATCTCAAAATCGAAAGTTTTCGCGATCACAATACTCCCCTCACCTATCGGTGTGGGAAGTAAAAAGGATTTCGTAAATCTATGGCGCATAAATTCAAATCTCTCACCAGAATCCATAGTCAGATTTTCTACAAGCGAAGTGAGACTACTCTCCAAATCTCCGGTGAGGATCTTGGCAGGCTGAGGTGGCCTCATCGGCTGTGCTTGAGGTTGAGGTTGGACTGTGTGTTGCATGGGTTTTGAGGGGTCCCCCAGGGGATCGAACACCGACTGATCTGGTTGACCTGCTCAAACAATAAAATTGATTTTAGTGGCTCTGTGATTTACACCTTTTCCAAGAGATTAAGGGTAACTATACAGGGTGTTAATTGAGTATGTTAACAAGCATTTTCATGCTCTTCTGGCCAGAAACTATGGTAAATCTGTGTATCGTGAGCAAATTGTTGTGTAGAGCAGGTTACAATGGCATCAATCGAATCAAATGTACATATTAGAATTAGAATGGGACCCAAAACTGAACCTTGTGGAACGCCGGCCAATATCGTTAAAGACTGATATATCACATTTGACCGTAACATATACAGGGTGTTAATTAAGTATGTTAACAAACTTTAACCACGAATAGTACTCCGAAAAATAGAAAGAAAATGTCATATGAACATGGGTCCGGAAATGCTTCCTAAGGGAGCTACGCTCCTTTGCATGGGGCACCCTGAAGACGGTTTTCCCTCGATATTCTCGAAACCATTCATAACAAAATTACGAAATTAGGAACGATGGGTAAACTTTTGACGTTGAATCTGACTCTGAATTCAGAATTTCATAATTTTAATCAGAGGCGTATCATACGGGAGGAGTTAAGGGTAAAAATAACCCCATTTTCTAAATGGTAATTTTTTTGACATTTTGATTTTAGAATATGGTATTTCAGAGATTTCTACGTAAAAATGGTCTCTTGGTGCATCTGGATAGGGCTAACCGTTTTCGAGAAAAATGCAAATTATTGAATTTATGCAGGCTATTGTAAATAAATAAATGTTCATCTGTTTAATAAGTGTGCTGTGTGTGTGTGTGTGCTATTTACAATAGCCTGCATCGATTCAATAATTTGCATTTTTCTCGAAAACGGTTAGCCCTATCGAGATGTACCAAGAGACCATTTTTACGTAGAAATCTCTGCAATACCATGTTGTAAAATCAAAATGTCAAAAAAATTACCATTTAGAAAATGGGGTTATTTTTACCCTTAACTCCTCCCGTATGATACGCCTCTAACTAAAATTGTAAAATTCTGAATTCAGAATCAGATTCAGCGTCAAAAGTTTACTCATCGTACCTAATTTCGTAATTTTGTTATGAATGGTTTCGAGAATATCGAGGGAAAACCGTCATGAGGGTGCCCCATGCAAAGGAGCGTAGCTCCCTTAGGAAGCATTTCCGGACCCATGTTCATATGACATTTTCTTTCTATTTTTCGGAGTACTATTCGTGGTTAGAGTTTGTTAACATACTTAATTAACACCCTGTATACAGGGTGAGTCAAGCTCAACGCCTCGGACTCTTGTAACCAAACGATACCACTTTTTGAAAAATCGACTTTGCGAATTTATGTAGGTCGATTTGGACTACATTTTAAAAATAACGACTTTTATACAGGGTGTCTAATAAAAGCGTGACATATCAAAGTTATGTTTTTTTAAATGGAACACCCTATATATTATTGCATATTTAGATTCCCGGGTACATTTTAGTGTGACTTTATGTATCACACATGGGACTTTAAGCGAACCGTTTAGGTGCAAATCACAATTTTGGGTATAGGTAGATGTCAGAAAAAAATTGAATATCGCAGCTATTATAAATCTTAGAGGGCTGTGACTTTGCCGTGTTACTAAGCATGAAATGTGTCAGCTTACGTTAGACGGTCGAGTTTGAATTACATTTGTGCTTGCAGAAATCGGTAGATCAATTAAGGAAACTTCAATCAAAGGTAACTTGATTTTTTCAAATGGGAATGCATAATTTTCTTTATACGATCAAATGTGCAATTTGATAAGCTTTCTAATGATATGCGGTTGTAAATATCAATCTCTGGTAGTTTTGATTTAATTTCAAATTTTCAGTAAAACCGGTATTTTTCAATTTTCCTACCTATAAGCAACTTAGCAGGCCATGAAATATAAACAAAAAGCTGTTCAGATGGAACAAAACAACTAACTTAGCAGATAGTTACGGACGAACTAGAGTAAAGGAACAAAGTTATAAATACAACAAATCAATTCTAACCAGAAATAGCAGACATAACACATCTAAGGTCAAAAAGCAGCTGGAGTACGACAGAAATGGGTATTTTTCACATCATACCGGGTACTACAATGTTCTAAAGATTGACGATTCACAAAACCATTGTAAATTTTGAAATGAAAGGAAATCTACCACGTAATGTTGCTGGCAGTTTAATAACTTCAGAATAAAATTTCACATTTCATGATTTAAAAAAATAGTAACCGATACCTCTGACTGGAGTTCTGCAAATTCTTCAATACTCATAAGCAAGATCACCGAAAATGAAGAATAAATTAAAAATCTGCTCAAATTATTAAACATACTTTACCTGGCAGAAAATTAAAATATGATTTGTCAGTATTTCTTTTTTTGCGACCGTGCTAATAGATACTGAAAAATTTAAAGGACGACAGTGAGAGGTATCATTACTTTTTACTTTGACGGAAATGACTACTGTTTTATACCATTAAATGTGAAATTGCTTCTGAAGACATTAGACTGGCGGCAACGATCGCTGAAAGTTTTGCTTTCATTTCCATTTCCATTGTGTTCAGTGATTTTGGAAATTTTTAATCTCTGGTACATTGCAGTCGCTAGTAGGCTGTAAAAATTATCCATTTCTGTCGTTCTCCAGCTTCTCTTTAACTTTAGACATGTTACCGCCGTTGTTTCTGGTTAGAGTTGATTTGTTTTAGGGACTTTTTATAATCTTGTTCTTTTACTCTAGTTCTGCCGGATCTTTTTGCTAAGTTAGTTGTTTTCTTCCATCTGAATACGATTTTGTTTATATTTCATGGCCTGCTAGTTTGTTTATAGGTAGGGAAATTGAAAAACACTGATTTGATTGAAATCTCGAAATTTAATAAAAACTACCATAGATTGATATTCATAACCTGATATAATTAGAAAGCCTATCAAATTGCACATTTGATCGTATAAAAAAAATTATGCATTTGCATTTGAAAAAATCAAGTTACCTTTGATTGAAGTTTCCTTAATTGATCTAATGATTTCTCCAAGCACAAATGTAATTCGAACTCGATCGTCTAAAGTAAGCTGACACACTTCATGCTTAGTAACACGGTAAAGTCACAGCTCTCTAAGATTTACAATAGCTGCGATATTCAATTTTTTCTGACATCTACCTATACCCAAAATTGTGATTTGCACCTAAACGGTTCGCTTAAAGTCCCATGTGTGATACATAAAGTCACACTAAAATGCACCTAGGGATCTAAATATGCAATAATATACAGGGTGTTCCATTTAAAAAAACATAACTTTGATATGTCACGCTTTTATTAGACACCCTGTATAAAAGTCATTATTTTTAAAATGTAGCCCAACTCGACCTACATACACTTGCAAAGTCGATTTTTCGAAAAGTGGTATCGTTTGGTCACAAGGGTCCGAGGCGTTGAGCTTGACTCACCCTGTATACAGCGATTTTCTCGATTTCTAGGATCAGATATAAATAGCAAATTAGATACTTTTCTAAGAATCTTGACGAATTTCAGAATTGGAAGTCTTTTATTTTACGTAAATCCTTTGTTCAGTTGGGTCGTACTGGCTTATGAAGATGTAACGGTGTATAACAAGACTGCTATTGTAACTAGGTATTCAAACGTAGAATTTTGTATCACACAAATTCAGAATGAAAGTATTTTTGCTCAAATATTCTGCCCTCCTTAGTTTAAACGTTCTAAGTTAATTTTTTCAATTTTCGAATTATCTGCATACGCTAAATTGCCATATTTATCTATTGTCCCAACACAGAAAAAAATACTGTTGCGTTTCCAATTAATTGTTAGTATTTGGATGTTTTTCCATCCCTATAAATATATTTACGGTTGTTTCAAATCCATGTCACTGAAAGAATTCAATCCTTACATTCGAAGTAATCACAGGTACACCAATAAATTCAAAACAATTTTATATACATTCTAACGATATATATAACCCTTCTAATACCAGTATTGACATATAATGCAACAAAACATCCTTTTGTTTTCGAAATTTACCCTGTTTCATTTAAGCAAAGCATACAATCTATTCAATGTACAAAAATTATTACTGCAACAGCAGTTCGTGATAATTCATCTGATAAAAATTAATTTTGTTTCAATGGCCCTTGTGGTTCGCTCAACTATAATAATCAGTATTCGGCGGGACTGATGTCCCGATTCAATGAAGAATCAGAATAAAGAATAGGAGGATCATCTCAGTGTTACTATCGCTGCGAACCCGCCAACATGGACGAGGTTGTTCCGTTCTGTTGTTTCAGTGTTAGCCGTGTTGTGTCATCTTGTGGTTTTGCGTATTGCAACAGCAATTGTGTGATTTAAATATGTCCAGTTATATATTAAATGGAGGACCTACTGAGAAATTGGGACTTAGAAGAGCTAACACCCACATTTGAAAGTAGGTATTTAGATTAGTCAAATAGTTATATTTCAGGTAATAATGCAACAACTGGTGCAGGCTTATGTCTAATTCTTATATCATGCTCCTTATAACTTCATACAAAATCACACAATTAAACACCCAAACGAATCAATCAGCTGCCCTCGCAATGAAATCTGTTGGTCCAAGGAAAAGAAAGTAGTTTAGAATCAATTGCCAAACACAGATTCTATTCAACGTCAGGCTGCGATTGAATTATTCAATGGATTCCAATGACATCTTGTAGTTGAATCGACAATACGATATAATTCGTTACCAATTATACACTTCTCATTGGATAAAACATCGCTGTATTTGAGGAATGCTGAGTGTAACGTCCCATTGAATCCAAGTGTAAGTCTTTGACAGAACGACAGATTTTTCTGTGTGAACTTGGAACGTCCAACTTCACTGCTAATAATTTATTTATCTTATATAACCGTGTCTGAACTATACAGATACAGATATTTTTGTCAATCAGGACATTTCATTTTCAATTTTTGAATTAGTAAACATAATTTTGTTACCGAAAAGATTTCCCATATTCGGTGCAGCCTGTTGGAAGCCAGTTTGAGCTCCGCCCCCGCCGGTGAAGTCGCCGCCCATCCACATGCTGCTCTGCGATTGGCTGGCGTCTGTGGGCGGGTTCGAGGACCCGAAGAAGTCTCCGTTCGCTTGGGGCGCAGGGGCGGTGCCTTGTGCGGGGCCGGAGAAGTCCGCGAACGGGTTCATGCCCAATGAGAGCAAGTCGTCCAGGGCGTTCGTCGGTTGTGACTGGGCAAAAACAAAAAATGCAAATAGGAGCTTGTCATACATAATCATATTTTTTATTTTCAATTCAGCTGTATATTAATTAATTCTATTTTTCTTTTCATAACAATGTAACACATATTCAAATGCCTATCAGAAAATACCGGAAAAAGTTGGCGGCCATCCGGATTCGAACCCATGACATCCAGATTGATACCAGTTGAGCGGCGGTAGTTGTACCTCATCATCGTAGTCACAATGTCTTAACAGACATGTTGTGAACTCGTAAAATGCATTTACTCATTTTACGAGTTTCTTTTGGGATATCTATAAGATCTTTAATGCAGTAGTTTCCCATTTGCTTTTTGCATCCTCATGCCGTTGACCAGATGGTTCATCCGCCTTTAGGGGCAATTTCTCACCCCAAGGACAAGAAGGTGTCCTGACTCTTCTCAACTCGTCCACCCAAAGCTGTTGGTTAAGAAGAGGTTACTGTTTATACCGACAGTAGTTCGGTTCCTTTTAGTCGCCTTTTACGACACGCAGCATATACGATAGGAGATATTCTAACCCGCCCCCATACGGGTTACCTACCCAACCTCAAAAGCTATAACTGGATAGACTCTCTTCGACAGGTCAGGACATTTAACAATATCAATGACAATTTTAGGCAAAAACGACGACCACAAAGAGATCTTATATTGATAGCTGACATTGAGTGATCATAGTTATAGTTTGCAGAATTGCTCATTTTGAATGTACAATCTCTCATCACTCGTCGCAAAGATGAGGATGACCTTGGGTCTGATCTCTGTTTGTTGCAGTCCAAGGCTGTTCATCCCACATAATCATATTTTTATGTTCAATTCAATTGTGTATTAATTAATTCTATTCTATTCTAATTCAAATTATTGAAAAAGCCAGAGAGCACCATTCCAGTTTTTATCAGCTTTGAGGACTATTCTAAGGCGTTTGATAACGTAAAAGGGCCTAAACTGTGGGAAATCTTTATCTCTATGGGAGTTCCTTACCACTTAGTATTTCTCATACAGCAACTCTATGAGTCTAGCTCGGCTTGTGTAAGAATTGATGGTAACCTGTTTGGGCAAACAGCAACCAGAAAAGGAGTTCGTCAGGGTTCGATTAGCAAAAAAAGCTCTAACTGATGGAGAGTTTATATCAAATTTCAAAATCCCTAGCTCAGACATAAATGCCCTTATTAAGAAAAAGCAGAGAAGAGAGTGGCAAGAATACTATACAAGTTGTCCTAAAGGAAACTTTTACAAATCGATACAACCATACAAGAACATGGTTCGAGAAGGAAATAAGAAGAAGATATATTAGAACAATATGTCGTCTCAGAAGTGGTCACACCTTGGTCCCACAACATAAATCAAGAGTAGGATTGGGGGGAGATTCGTTCTGCAGATGCGGTGAGGTCGGCACATTAGAACATTGTCTTCTGGAGTGTCTAAATACAACAGAAGAAACAACTCAATTGTATTTCAATCTCTCTACTCATCTTGCGCTTCCAACTAGTATAACCTTAATTCTGGGCTGCGAAAACCAGCAAATATATGAACTAGTTTATAATTATTGTACTGTAAAACTAAAACTTTTAATTTAGATAGAAAATTAAATAAGAAAAAATTGTATATAAAATGGCTCGACTCAACAATTGTAGTATATTAAGAGGCAGGAAAAGATTTAAAAATAAAAAAAAAATAGCTAAACAAAAACAAAATTAAAAAAAAGAAAAAACAAAGAAAAAGTACAAGAAAACATAAAATGAAATACTAACTACTGTTCCATAGCTATGATTTACGTTTCACTGTCCTACATTTAAAACAGTTTAAAATTTCCTTCCTTATATAAGGATGGGGCAAAATGATCTGGCCTGTTGGTCTCTGTCCAGGGTCATTATAATAGCAAAAAAAAATATGGTCTCGGCATTATCTACAACAAGACCAAGGTTTTGATCGTACATAGAGAGCACTATAATCATCGAGAAATAAAGTCAGTAGGCCCTTGTGAAATAGTTCAAAGTTTTGTGTACCTCGGTTCTTTGGTCGACAGTTCTGGTAGCTGTGAAAATGAGAATGGACGGCGCATTTAACAGGCACGTGTGGCCATGACAAACCTAAAGACTAAATTATGGCGTGACCATAACATCACTAAGCTACCAAAATGTCGCTGGTTCAGTCCCTTGTATTCTCCATCTTTTTGTATGCCTCGGAAACTTGGACTGATAAAAAGGCAGAGCGATCTCGCATAGATGCCTTTGAAATGAGGATGTGGAGGAGAATGCTGAGAGTTCCTTATACCAACCATCGAACTAACGTTTCTATACTGGATGAGCTCGGTAATCCAAAGAGACTATCCTCCATTGTGTCGACGAGAATGCTTACATTCTTCGGACATATACATGGAAGCGATAATATGTAGAAACTTGTAGTTCAGTGTCATTTCCCGAGTGTTCTATCACGGAAGATGTTCGAGTGACCTCTCCCAGATAATAACACCGAAGGCCGTCCGAACGAGGAACACTAGAGAGCTCCGCCTTACCAGGTCGAAGTCCCTATACTCCCCGAACTAGCCTCATCCAGCATTCCTTCTTTTGAAGAACTTCGACGCTGTGGAACGAGCTATCAGGGAATTTATTTCCCAACGGCTACAACCTGCAGCGTTTCAAATTTAACGTGCACAGACACTGGCTGACCATAGAAAAATATCACATTTAAAGTATTGAGTTGGACCTAAAAAATAATGGCTATTGATCACGATCAATGTTGAGTCAAAATTTTATGCATAGAATCAGACATCATATTGACGCATTTGTTCAAGAAACGAGGACATGTGGAAGGCTGCAGAAGCTTCGTTTTCAGTCCAGGCGAAAGTCAGGACAGATTTAACTTCAAAACTGAATAGAAGCCATGATAATTCAACGGATAGGATAAATGCAATAGGTTAGCTAAATTATCTTATGAGAATATGCCTATACCTCATACAAGCATTGCTTTCGATGCGGCAATATTTGTAAGTCATTCATCATCATAGTCACAATGTCTTAACAGACATGTTGTGAACTCGTAAAATGCATCAAGTCGGAGCTAGAGTATTTCCGACACGAACGTTATCAATAGTTTTGAGAACTGTAGCTCGTCATCGTTCGCAATTTACTGTCAGTTCAGTGATGCTCTTGATACTCATATCCCGCAACTGTTTCGTGGTATCCACCCAGCGTGTAGGGAACGGCCACGGCGTCGCCCACTCGGGGCATGACCCTGAACTACAAGTTTCTCCATATTATCGCTTCTGTGAATATGTCCGAAGAATGTAAGCATTCTCGTCGACACAATGGAGGATAGTCTTTTTGGATTGCCGAGCTCATCCAGTATGGAAATGTTAGTTCGATGGGCGGTATATAAGGAAATCTCAGCATTCTCCCTCACGTCTACATTTCAAAACCATCTATGAGAGCTCGTGTAATAATTTAATAATAAATATCGATATTTAATGTTTTTGAGAAATGTACACATTATTTAAATAATATGGAAAACATTGTTATTTTTTGGCGTTTACTTAATCGCAATTTTAGTTAGATTTTTAAAATCCTGTGGACTTCAATGTAATTTGGAGCCATTAGTTCCAGAGTTTATAAGAAATATACATTCTGGTATACTTAGCAACTTTAGAAAATCATTTTTGAGACTATAATAAGGTATTGTTTCAAAATATTCAATATTGACCCTTGAAAAAATTACACTACGGGAGTATCCTCTTAATCAAATTAATTATGACTATGTATGTGTGTAAATGATTACAATATGGCTATCCTAAATATTAATGGTAGCTAAAGCAAATATAAATGTAATAATAGACAATACATTTCTTAGATTATGTACTATTGCCTAGTAATTCCCTCAATAGCAATAGCACTATAGACAACTATCTACTGACCACTTTTTGCAAAATCTAGACACATATTTGGGTGACATACACCGTGTGTGGGATGATTTCTGGCACTGGCTTATGATATAATGTGATTGAATTATACGTTTATTCTTAATAGAAAAAAAGTTGAAGAACTTCTCCGTTTTTGCAAGGAATTTCCAAAAGTGAAAGTGGGCCACACACGTTTCAGTTATCTTTACAACCAAACTTCAAACGTTGATTTCTTTGAAACAAATGCGAATTTCAGAATACCTTTTGATATCGGCTTCACGTTCCGAAACCTAAGTGCGATTTCTTTTTTCGGGACACGGTTTATAATTGATATTAAGGGCAGGTCACAGAGGGTGTTAATGGGGGCCGCGTGGCCTCCTAGATCCGTGAGGTAAGGGTTTAAACTTTTACCAGAATCTAGAAACGTTCTCATGTCAATTGATTTTAAGTAAGAGCTCCAAAAATACAAATAATAAAGCAAGTCAGCTTGTGAATTAGGTTTCTTCCTCCAAATTTGTTATTTATTTGTCTATATGTACATACATATATCATGGCAAAATATTCCAGCAAACTGGAGCCTTTGCGCAACATATTGCAGCCAAAAAAAAACAAACTTGGTATCTGTTAAAAAACGCGTGGACGAAATTCTGACTATGTTCAAAAGAAACAGAAATATCCCAGATGAACATTTTGATTGCAATTTTGCTAGACGTTCTGAGCACTGCAAAAAATTATGCCTCCAAGTTTCTATGTCTCGTGTTGCATCAAGGCAATCACATGGAAAACTATAATCTTAATAATGTTAAAGACAGTCTTCCCATTCTACATCATATTTGGGATATGGAAACATTAGTTCGATGGGCGGCATAAGGAACTCTCAGCATTCTCCTCCACGTCCACATTTCAAAAGCATCTATGCGAGTCCGATCTACCTTTTTAACAGTCCAAGTTTCCGAGGCATACAAAAATATGGAGAACACAAGAGACTGAACCAGTGACATTTTGGTAGCTTCAGTGATGTTATGGTCACACCATATTTTAGTAAACTTTGCTATTAATACAAGTAAATTGAATTAAAAAAACTCTCAGTTACCGGTTGCGCTTGCGTCTGCACCGTTCCGCCCCCATCTCCGAACAGGTCGAGTATCTGCTCCGCCTTGGTCTGGGGAGGCGGGGCCGGCGCTTCGTCCTCGCTAAGGAAGGGATTGGTGGCCGCGCCGCCCATCGGTGACGTCACGTTGGCCTTGAAATTGTTCATCATCTGTTCCTCCTCGGCCACCACCGCCTGTTTGAAGGTGTCGTCCACGGCGCCGCCGAACGAGTTGCTGGTGTGCGATAGGGCGGACACGCCCGACTTCAGGCTCTTCTGATTGGACGTTGTGGTGGGGGTGTTGCCCTCCAGCGAGGCCAGGTGGGCTTCCAGGGCATCCAGGAGGCTGTTAGGTGCTCGGGTTAGGTCGGGGATGTCGCCTTTGTCGATGCCTGGACACGAGGAGCATAAGATAATGTCAGTGGTGTGGAGCAGGCGAAGTCACAGCCCTCTATATTTTATGATCGCTGTGATATTCAATTTTTACTTCCCACACCGATAGGTGAGGGGAGTATTCTGATCGCGAAAATTTTCGATTTTGGGATAATATACTTTTTGGGCGATTTATGATGCCTACATAACGAAAATCCACGTCACTCATTTCCGTCGGTCCGTCTGTCGGTCTGTCTGTCGGTCTGTCTGTCGGTCTGTCTGTCGGTCTGTCTGTCGGTCTGTCTGTCGGTCTGTCTGTCGGTCTGTCTGTCGGTCTGTCTGTCGGTCTGTCTGTCGGTCTGTCTGTCGGTCTGTCTGTCGGTCTGTCTGTCGGTCTGTCTGTCGGTCTGTCTGTCGGTCTGTCTGTCGGTCTGTCTGTCGGTCTGTCTGTCGGTCTGTCTGTCGGTCTGTCTGTCGGTCTGTCTGTCGGTCTGTCTGTCGGTCTGTCTGTCGGTCTGTCTGTCGGTCTGTCTGTCGGTCTGTCTGTCGGTCTGTCTGTCGGTCTGTCTGTCGGTCTGTCTGTCGGTCTGTCTGTCGGTCTGTCTGTCGGTCTGTCTGTCGGTCTGTCTGTCGGTCTGTCTGTCGGTCTGTCTGTCGGTCTGTCTGTCGGTCTGTCTGTCGGTCTGTCTGTCGGTCTGTCTGTCGGTCTGTCTGTCGGTCTGTCTGTCGGTCTGTCTGTCGGTCTGTCTGTCGGTCTGTCTGTCGGTCTGTCTGTCGGTCTGTCTGTCGGTCTGTCTGTCGGTCTGTCTGTCGGTCTGTCTGTCGGTCTGTCTGTCGGTCTGTCTGTCGGTCTGTCTGTCGGTCTGTCTGTCGGTCTGTCTGTCGGTCTGTCTGTCGGTCTGTCTGTCGGTCTGTCTGTCGGTCTGTCTGTCGGTCTGCCTGTCGGTCTGTCTGTCGGTCTGCCTGTCGGTCTGTCTGTCGGTCTGTCTGTCAGTCTGTCTGTCGGTCTGTCTGTCTGTCTGTCGGTGTGTCTGTCTGTTGGCGTTTTTCTAGCCTCCTAATCTCAGTAACCGCTGCATAGATTTTAATGAAATTTGGCTAGTGATATGGTGTAGGGTCGTAGTAGGTAATGCTCCTACAATTTTGAAAATCGATGCATGGGCGGCGGAGTAATTAGCAAAAAAACGAAAAATTCCAAATATGTCTCAAACTTCGTTTTTAGGCGTTTTAGGGGTTCCTGATCATTTTCTACCTTTTTTGGGTGGGGGTGAAATTGGGGTGGTTGGGGGGGTGAAGGGTTGTAAATCTGAAAAATCTGTTGAACTCATAATAGGCTGTCTACCCGACCTGAGAGAAAAAGACCTAGCGGTATAATACACTTTTTGAGGTCCATCCGAACATTGCCTTATTGCCGTGTATTATAGGAACCAAGGGACTTAGAGAATTTTCCGAAGTATACATACGAGTATTGCTTTAGATCGTTCTGTATTTTATAATTTTGAAATTACTGAATTGATGTTAATGAAATTTCGGCACAGTATTACTTGTTTGGCGAGGATGGAAAACGCGTCTGATTTTTAGAAATGGTCTCAGTGGCGGCGCAGCAACATTAAAAAAAAAACTAAAAATATGAAAACAGCTCAAACTTCGTTTTTAGGTGTTTTAGGGGTTCCTGATCATTTTCTCCTTTTTTTTGGGTGGGGGTGAAATTACGGAGGTTGGGAGGGGGGGGGGTGTAAATCTGCAAAATTTATTGTACTCATAATGGGCTGTCTACAGACCTGAGAGGGAAAGACCTAGCGGCATAATACACTTTCTTAGGTCCATCCGAAAATTGCCTTGCCGATTACAGAAACCAAGGGACTTGAACTTTCTGATGCATACAAAATACATACGAGTATTACTTTGGATCGTTTTGTATTGTGTTACGTGGAAACTTCTTAATTGACTTTAATGACATTTTGACACAGATTTATTACCGCGACGAGTATGGAAAGCGCGTATGGTTTTTAGAAATCATTTCAGTGGCGGCGCCGGCAATAATAAAAAAACTAAAAATATAAAAAACACCTCAAACTTCGTTTTAGACGTTTAGGGCGTTTCTGATCATTTTAAAAACTCTTTTGGTTGGTTTTTCGGCTTCATGCTGTGGGAAAATAATAAAACTGGTATCATCGGGATGTGTGGGAAGTACTGAGTCAATCAGCTTGACTACATTTTTTTCTGATATCCACTAATACAAAAAACTGTGATTTGCACCTAAACGGTTCTCTTCAAGTATCATGTGTGACACATAATGTCACACTACAATTGACCCGGAAATCTAAATATGTAATAATATACAGGGTGTTCCATTTGAAAAAACATAACTTTGATATGTCACGCTTTTATTAGACACCCTGTATAAAAGTCATTATTTTTAAAATGTAGTCCAACTCGACCTACATACACTCGCAGAGTTAATTTTCTGAAAAGTGGTATCTTTTGGTCACAAGAATCCGAGGCGTTGAGCTTGACTCGCCCTGTATTCAAATTCCTATCAGAAATTCCGGAAAAAGTCGATGGCCGTCGGGATTCGAACCCATGACCTTCAGATTGGTACCCCGGTGCTCTCGCGGTGGTTATACCTGCCCAGATTCAAAAACTATGACTGGATAAGGGCTGTCCATTAATCTCGTGAGGCTTAAAAAGGGGGAGGGACTAGACAAAAATTATGAAATATCACAAGGGGGGAGGGGAAGGTCTAGTAAGATATCACGTGTATTTTTTCGTCAACGCGATAGGGCAGAGACGCCCGACTTTAGGCTCTTCTGATTGGACGTTGTGGTGGGGGTGTTGCCCTCCAGCGAGGCCAGGTGGGCTTCCAGGGCGTCCAGGAGGCTGTTCGGTGCTCGGGTTAGGCCGGGGATGTCGCCTTTGTCGATGCCTGGACACGAGGAGCATAAGATAGTGTCAGTGGTAGTAGTGGTGGAAGGGAGGTGGAACTAGGTAAGTAGGGTCGTATCCATAGTCGATACTTAAGGGTCATAATACTCAAGTAACGAAATGTAAACATGATATGTCAACATGACATTTCGTTGCAGTCAGGTTGCAGTCAAGGTGTTTTTGTAGGTTAATTTTGGAGCACGGTGTTATCAGTTTCTGTCACATCCGGAAAAATGTCCAGCACAAAAGACAAAATACGAAGGAGATAACAGAAAACACCAAAATGCGTAGGCATAGACATAACAAATTGACTTATATTTGAAATATGACAACGTCGCCAAATGAATTCCGCCATATTAGAGATGTTGCTTAAGAAACAGATACATAAGGAAAGCCACACTTGAGGATCTCTCAAGTATCCCTTGAGGGCGCCTCAAGCGGGACCATCGATAGCTACCGGGCCTTATGGTGCTGCGTGTGACGTCACACGTAGCGCCGCACCGGGCCGCACGTATCTACAGGGATTAATAGAGAAACTCCAGCGCTACGAGCATTTTCTTGATATACTGAGAAAACGGTAAAAAATACAAGAGTAATGTATCGGAATGAATTTACAGGAAATTGAATTTGTGATAAGAGGTGCTAGTTGATATTTATTTAACCAGAGTCGTTCAGACTTGAGAAGGTCAAAAGTTGGCCCTATTTGCACACAATTATATGAAATTATCTATTATCCACAAAATTATGTACACAGTACATATGTATGACTCGCCGTCACGTATTTTTCTATAAGCTCCTAGAAACGAAAAGTAAATCGAACAGGACCATATTAATGTGTCAGTAGTATACCTCCGTTGTTTTGAAAAAGTTGAATTTAGCTGATCTTTGAGGAAAGATAATTTTTTCAATATGGTATCCAAATTTTTGTCAATATCAGAGACAATTAAATGCACCTTTTCTATTTGCGTACATGCCTGGTTAATAAGTGCTTTAGCTTTATCAATAGCACCGATTTCACAAACATATGTACACATATTACTTACTAAAGAATTGCATTTTACCCAGCTATTACACAAATTACCTTTACCTAATATTTCTTTAATTTTTAGAATATTACTATATACTATCGCAGACAGATCTTTTTCAATTGTCACAGATGAGATAACTTTTGGCATTTCAGTAATATCTATCTTATAAATAACAATCTTATTTTTACCTTCTATTATTGAAAAATTTTCTATACCATTTATGTTCTGTTTAAAATTGCATTTTAAATATTCAAAATCCGTTATGACATCTTCTTCACTTCGTTTCTGGATCTTGGCATCTTTTCGTTGATCAATTTCTTGTGTTCGTTCTGCGGGATCTTTTATTTTCGGAGGCAGACGTACGTTAAAATATTGCGGCTGATTTAGTATCGTCCGACAATTTGATCTTTGATCGATGAACTGTTAAAGTCGTACCATCGGGCCTAGCAGTATCAATACGAATTATAAATCTATCTTCGAAGTGTTTGATGCATATTACAGACGAATCCTTTATCGTGAAGTTATCTCGATGTATAGCGCCTAACCACTGATTACATTTCATTACATCTTTTGGAAATTTGAACACAGATATGCGCTCTGTCTCTTTATAATTACTACTGCAGAATGGCACACAGCAACTAGACAGCATTTTTGACTAGAGAAATAGAAAATCCATGCGCGTATGCGACGATTACAAAGGCGACTGGATGATCGGCCGGCCGCCCGGCGCGGCGCCTCGTGTGACGTAGACGCCGTGGTGGGGATACACCAGCAGGCCCGGTAGCTATCGATGGTCCCGCCTCAAGTATCCCTTGAGTGTTACTTAAGGGAATCGATGCAGGCTATTTTAAATAATAATTTGCATTTTTCTCGAAAACGGTTAGCCCTATCGAGATGTACCAAGAGACCATTTTTACGTAGAAATCTTTGAAATATCCTGTTCTAAAATCAAAATGTCAAAAAAATTACCATTTAGAAAATGGGGTTATTTTTACCCTTAACTCCTCCCGTATGATACCCTCTGATTGAAATTATGAAATTCTAAATTCAGAATCAAATTTAGCGTCAAAAGATTACTCAGCGTACCTAATTTCGTAATTTTGTTATGAATGATTTCGAGAATATCGAGGGAAAACCGTCTTCAGGGTGCCCCATGCAAAGGAGCGTAGCTCCCTTAGGAAGCATTTCCGGACCCATGTTCATATGACATTTTCTTTCTATTTTTCGGAGTACTATTCGTGGTTAAAGTTTGTTAACATACTTAATTAACACCCTGTATACATCCCTTGGTTTCGGCAATAGGTAAGACTATGTTCGGATCAGTGGCGTGCCGAAAGGGCCCGCAGGGCCCGCGGTGCGGGGGGGCCCCGAGCATCCGGGGGGCCCCCTTTGACACCATCCAGTCACTTAATGTTTTTTAGCAAAAGTCTGCCTCGTTGGCAAGCCCTAAGCACTGAATTAAAAAACAGTAAAACTGTATGATCCACCTCAAAAAAACTATGTCCCACCAGATAGTCATGTTTGTCGAATCTAGCTATAATAGCAAAGAAAAATATGATAGGGATGAGGTAAAGGTCCTACAAAATAAAATAGAGAATTTTGAATTCGTATTTTTATTAATATTTCAAGGAAAAATATGTGAAAACGTCAATTTACTTTCAAAATGTTTGCAAAAAGTCCTTTATAGATATCGGACAAGCCACAGATTTAATTGCATATGTTTCCGATCAATTAGGAAATTTAAGAAATAATTTTGGAAATATTTTTAAAACTTATTATTTTAACAATGGCAAATTGGTTTTGAGCCACAATTAATAGACTAAAGAATTCGTATTACTGAAAAGTTTTTTGATGAAATGGCGATTGATGAACCAATTGAAGGCCCTTAAAATCGTTTAAAAATTTTAGTATTCAATACATACCGAGAACTATTTTAGTACAGCTAAAAATAGGTGTGAGGCATTCACAAATGTCTACTCAAAATTCGATATTTTAAACCCCAAAACACTTATTGAAGTGCAAGAAGTGGAAATTATTAAAAAAGTGAAAGAACTAGTTGAAAAATATCCTGACGATCTCACACAAAATCTTGCATCGTAACTAATTCAAATAAAAAATCTTCTATCTGTAATCCTGAAAAATCTTAACAGTATTATGGAGTTTTCTGATTTTATTTTCGAAAAAGATCAATTGTTGATTAGTTACCTGAGATTTGCACTGCATTTCAGTTGTTTCTAGTACTGCCTGTTACATTGGCTCAAGCAAGCTCATTTTCGAAACAAAAAACTAATAAAAATTTTTGCAAGATCGACAATGGGTGAATCGCGCCTAAGTTCTTTGGCATTCATTTATATAGAAAATGAAAAGGCAGAAGGCATAGACTTAGACCAAATATTTGATACATTTGTTGCTTTCATAGTGGCCATATAACATAAACCGATTTGAAATATTTTTTTATATAGAAGGGGGGCCTCGTGAAACAAATTTGCGGGGGGGGGGCGAAGACCTTGGCACGCTACTGGTTCGGATGGATCTAAAAAAATGTATTATGCCACTAGGTCTTTCTTTCATAGGCCAAAGGACAGCCTATTATGAATACAGCAATTTTTTCTGTTTCACAACCCCCAACCACGCTGATATTACCCCCACACAAAAAAAGTAGTAAATGATCAGGAACCCCTAAAACGCCTGAATTTCTCCACTGTTCAAGCAGCGATTTTTAGAATGATATCATTACCTATTACGATCCCATAGCATATCACTACCCAAGTTTTATCACAATCCATGTAGCGGTTACTGAGATTATGGGGTTATAAAAACACTAACAGGCAGACAGACCTACGGAACTTAGTGAAGTGGATTTACGTTATCATAAAACGCCCAAAAAGCGTATTAAATCAAATCCGCGGTGTGGGAAGCAAAATAAAGTTGGAAAAACTTACCTATATTTTCCGCTACTTTGAGGAACTCCGCAACCCTGTCCATCCGAATCAGGAACTTCTTATACAAATCCAACGCCTCTCTGCACTGCTTCTTGTTCATCTCAAAGTACTTCTCCAGCAGGTTGATCACCCCGTCGTTGTAGCAAGCGAAAAGCCTGATCAGATCCCTGAACAACAGCATGAAGCACATGTTGATGACCCCGTTCATGAGGTCACTGACCGAACAATCGAACTCCAGCAGAGCGTCCAGCTGGTTTTGGAGGATGGGCAACGTCTTCAGGAGGTTCTCAGTGTTCATGGTCCTCAAGGTGCCCTCCTCTTTGCCCCTCTTCACCTTGCAGAAGTCGAAGGCGACAGCTCTGTAGGATAAGGCCTTCTCGTTGAGGTATTTCGCGTATCTGCGGATGAATGGGGACATGTCGTAGCCTGTTCTGGCGCCCACTGCGCTTTGCACGCCGGTCTTGTCTACGAAGTTGGATAGTTGGAAGGAGACGTTACTGGAGGCTAAGTACTGCGTGAACCTGGAAGTATCAACCAATCAATATTTTTATTTCAATAAGACGAAGTTTTACAGAGTATTGGATTATAGTCAAATTAATTCCACAGATAACAAAATATGAAATAATGGGCCGGTTGTACAAATGCGGGTTTAATACGAGCTTTGTTAAGCTTAAGCTTAGCTAAGCTCAGGCACACCCGTTGTACAATCGTAGGCTTAGTTAAACCTAGTTGATAATGAAATTCACTACAGTTGGCATCAATGAAGCAATATGTACTGACATAATCATCCGAAAAATCACTTTTTTTGGTTAGGCGCTTATGACAGTTTGTGTCAAATTTCGGCAACGACCTTTTCTGTCTCTGTTCTTTCATTTGCCTTCTTTGTTAAATTAGACACAAATCTTTCAAAAAATATGACCTAATAAAGTGACAAACAGTTTGAAGGTTTCTTCTTGACATATCATGTCACTTGTATCAGGTTAGGTTTAAACCTCAGCTAAGCTCGCGTTAAGCTTCGGCTTACGTAAGCTCGTGTTAAGCTTGGAGTGGGGGGCTAAGCCAGCATTGTACAACGGACGTTTTGCAACTGACGTGGTTTAACGTCGGCTTACCTTAAGCCAAAGCTTAAGCTTGCATTGTACAACCGGCCCAATATAAAATTTTTAGCATATATACATAATATAAATGTTATACACATAAATACATATATAAATCGACAAGTAATTTAGACATAAACTAACGTAGTCATGTTAATAATAGAAACAACAAATCTAAGTATAAGCGATTATTTAGGGCCGGTTGTACAAATGCGGGTTTAACACGAGCTTTGTTAAGCCTAAGCTTAGCTAAGCTCAGGCTTAAAGTCGACACCCGTTGTACAATCGTCGGCTTACTTAAACCTGGTTAATAATGAAATTCACTACAGTTGGCATCAATGAAGCAACACGTACTGACATAGTCATCTGAAAATTACCTTTTTTGGTTAGGCACTTATGACAGTTTGTGTCAAATTTCGGCAACGACCGTTTCTGTCTCTGTTCTTTCATTCGCTCTCTTTGTTAAATTAGACACAAATCTTTCAAAAAATATGACCTAATAAAGTGACGAGCAATTTGAAGGTTCCTCCTTGACATATCATGTTACTTGTATGAGGTTATGTTTAAACCTCAGCTAAGTTCGCGTTAAGCTTCAGCTTACGTAAGCTCGTGTTGAGCTTGGAGTGAGGGGCTACGCCAGCATTGTACAACGGACGTTTTGCAACTGACGTGGTTTAACGTCGGCTTACCTTAAGCCGAAGCTTAAGCTCGCATTGTACAACCGGGCCTTAAAGATAGAAATGTTTTCGACGGGCACTGAAACAAATTATAAGGTGCAATTCATATAAATACTCGTCTACAGAATAAAATGCATTTTCTTAAAATATTTTTTTTACTTCCTTTCCGAAAATATTCAAGGTCTTATAGCCTTTAGATCAGGTGGAAGTTTATTATATGAATGTACAATGAAGGGTGATTCCTTTTATGGTCAGCCTCCCGCAACGGTTGAAAGCCTATGGCGCGGTAGGAGCGATACAGGAGGATGAGTGTCTGTGCGCGTTAGATTTGAAACGCTGCAGGTTTCAACTATCTGTAAAGAAATTCTCCGGCAGCTCATTGCACAGCGTTGAAGTTCTCCAAAACAAGGAATGTTGGCGGAGACTGGTTCAGGGAGTAGGAACCTGGACATGGTAAGGATGAGCTCGCAAAGCCTCTCCAGTGTTCCTCGTTTGGACGGCTTTTGGTGTTATCATCTGGGAGAGCTCACTCGAACATCTTCCGTGATAGAATCTGTAAAACAGGGACAGGTCAGCCACCCTTCTTCGATGTTCCAGGCTGTGGAGGTCCTTTGTGAGGTTAGGCGTATCGTTTAGTCTAAATGCTCTTCTCTGAATAGTGCCCAGAAGCTTTAGAGAGTGCTTCGGAGTGCATACCCACACATGGGAGAAATACTCCAACGATGGTCGGATATGTGCCTTGTAGAGCAGCAGTAGTTGCTCTAGAGTATACAGCTTCCGACAGCGGAACAAAGCTCCAAGCTTCTGGGATGCTGTTTTAGCAATACTAACGACGTGGTCGTGCCAAGACATGTTGTTGTTGATGTTGATCCCTAAAAGCTTGAAGGAAAGTGACTCGACTATTGGTTGTTTCTCCATTTCTACAATTGGTAAGCCAACGTGAGACTTGTTTGGTAGTGTTATTGCCTGAGTTTTCTGTACGTTAAACTGTACTTTATTTACTAAGTTACCTGGTAGTACTGGTTAAGTAGAGTAGCTTCAGCTAGACTTCGCCATTAGTCTACATTTTTTGTACAGACTTTTATATTTTTATGTGAATAAAGTCCGCTTATTATTATTATAATTCTGATTTTTCAAGTTTCTCTCGCATGACTGCGGTAGCAACAAATGTTGACGGGCTGTGCCAAGTCAACACCTGAACTATTACGGGTCTGAATTAAGGAAGGATCGAACAATACTACAGGTCTTCAGGATTACAGATTTTGGAATATTTTGTGTACATTTTCGTCCAGGCCTAACGGTTGTAGGTGTGGGGTGAATGTGTTTGGTGTAAGGCCTGAGACCGACATAATTAGGAGGACAATTAACTTTGTTTTGCTTCCAGAGTCGTTTTATTTCTATCGCAAGATCAGCGTATTTAGATATTTTCCCAGCGTAGGCGTTTTGAAAATTCATATCCTTGGGAATGGCAATATCTATCAAATAGGTAACTTTGTCTGCCTTCGACCGGAAAACTATATCTGGCCGATTTGCCGGGATAGTCTTATCTGTATGTATTTACACGTCCCAGTGTAGCTTGTATTCATTGTTTTCGAGTACTGATGTCGGTGTGTAATTATAATTAATATATGGATCTGTGTTTTCTATTAGCTTGTTTGTTGTGGCTAGTGCTTGGTGTATGACTTTGGCTGCAGAGTTATGTCTAGCTGTGTACTCAGTTCCAGCGAGAGCTTTGCATGCGCTTGTTATATGGTCTATCGTTTCTTTCTGTTCGTGGCACTTCTGCAATTGTCCTCGGTTATGGATGTATCTTTAATAATGTATTTCATGTAATTCTTTGTCGCAATTACTTGGTCCTGGATAGCAAGCATAAAACCCTCAGTTTCTGGAAAGAGTTGGCCATCCTGCAGCCAGGTGTATGATTGTTTTTCATTAATGTGCTCTTGTGCAACGCGGTATCTGTGCTAGCCATGGAGTGCTTTTTGTGACCAGGCGCTTATTTTTTGTTGTTGTAATTCCAGGTGATTGTGTGTGTCTGCTGAGTGATCTGGGGAGGATAGGGTGAGTGGAGTGTAGTTTTTATCTGCTTTTACTATTGACCTATGTAAGTTTGTCTGTTTGCTTTGGAAAAAGAAGAAGAAAGATTGTTATTATTAATCCCTACTCGACAGGTGTTTTGATATCTACGTTGATCTGTGCGGCCTGTCTTGCCTGGTTCCATGCACGATATCAATGTACTCTCCTACCATGCTGTAGACTGGATTGGATGTTATTTCCTGCAGCTCGTTAATGTCCCAAAGGAGAAGTGTAGGGGATAGGACAGATCCCTGAGGAACACCGGCGTTTATTGATAATACGCCTGATAAATAGCCTTCGACTACAGCTCACAGAGATCGGTCATTCAAAAAGCTATTCAGCCACTGGCGCAAGCCAGGTGGTAGTCCATAAGCAGCAAGTGTGATCAGAAGTCCCTCGTGCCATACTCTATCGAAGGCTTTTGATATGTCAAGTGCAATAATACGGGATTCGCCATAACTTTCAAATGCTTTATTCTACAAGCGAGTGGATGCATAACTATCCAATTAGAGTTTTGAATAAAACATTGTTTTGTTATAAATGATCTAAAAAAACATTGATTCAAAATGATTCAAAAACATATTTATTTCGATCGTAGAAAAAATGTGTGTAACGTGCAAAAAGCATATCAATGATTTTTATGGTGAAAGAAAATTAAAAAAAAAGTTGCATTCCCTGGGCACGAACCGGTTGGAAAGGTAGGAAGACTGACGCTTGACTATTGAGTTACGATGGCGTTACCAAAAAATTTGCTTCATTAGGTAATCTATTAGATCACGAGTGATTTAACTTCAAACATTCAAAAATATATTTATTCCGATCGTAGACTTCGTCTCGAGCTACAAACTTCGTTCATCGTCTATTGTGTAACAAATATACACTAGCTACATAAGTAACTATTTTCACGATTAGCCGGGAATCACGCGCTTGGCTTTGTTCGGGAGCTGTTGGCGTGTCTTCGGTACTGGATTTAAAAATCAATTTTTATTTTGATATAACTTTTAAATTATTGCGAAAAAAAAGGAAAAAAATAATAGTTTTTTTATAAAAAAATATATGATCTTTCCATTTATCACACAAAAAATATTTTCTTTCATTACTCACTTGGAAATACTTATTTCCATTTTTGAAAAAAAAACTGTTTCAGATATTTATAATTTTATGTATTTACCTTTCATTTCCATAACACATAAGATGATGCGTGGTGATCAGAGCCTTGTAGACCACCACCCAGCTGGTGTTCTGAGACCTTTCCATTAGAAGATTTGCCAGTTGTGGTATGGATACGTTGGGTTCGTTGGTACAGTGCACCAAATAGTCCAAGTGCTTCTTTTTAGGACCTGTTAATTACAATTAGTAAATAATTATTACTTTCTAGTCAGTCAGTCTCGCTAACAGACCGATAACGATCATAATGAAGAAAAAAAACGCCTTGGACATATCATGCGGAATATTAGGTATACCATTCTGAAACTAATAATAAAAGACTAGACGGGAATGGATTATTGCCGATCTTCATTGAATGGAGTTGGTATCTTAAGAAGAAGAAGAAGAAGATTAATAAGAATAGGAACAAGAAGAAGAAGTAGCATCAGAATAACTTCCTAGGTAGCATAATCTACATTACATAATCACCAATTAGACCAACTCCTTGCTAGCTGCGTACGACTCACCAAACTCAAGCTTAGACTAACCTACTTAAGCTTAGACAAGCTGTAGCTTGGTCCTTTAGGATATCAAGTAATAAATTTTGCTACCTGCGTTGCGTTGAATTAACCAAACTTAAGCTTAGACAAGTTAAATGATATCAAGTAATACATATCGAGCAGATAAGTTTTTTGTGGAAAATCTATATATGATTGATGCGAATGACTCACCAGACTTGAGTTTCGACCAGCTATATCATATCAAGAGATAAAATCTTCATTCTTTGCTAGTTGCGTACGATTCACGAAACTTAAGTTTAGGCAAACTAAAGAATATCAACTATAAGTGTTCTGTGGAAAATCTATATCATTTATCAGTCGAAATCACCAATTAGACCAATTCCTTCTCTAAAAAATCTATATAATTGGTTAGTCATATAATTATCAATTAGACAAATTCCTTGCCAGCTGTGTTCAACTCACCAAACTCAAGTTTAGACAGGCTAAATGGTAACAAGTAATACATTCTGAATCGATAAGTTCTTCTGTGGAACATCTATACAATACAATTGATTAGTCATATTAGACAAATTCCTTGATGATAGCTGCGTTCAACTCGCAAAACTCATGTTTAGACAGGCTAAGTGATAACAAGTAATAAATTCTGAACTGCTAAGCTCTTCTCTAGAAAATCTGTATAATATAATTGATTAGTTATAATCACCAATTAGACAAATTCCTTGCTAGCCGCGTTCAACTCAACAAACTCAAGTTTAGACAGGCTAGATGATAGCAAGTAATAGATTTTGAACTGATAAGTTCTTATGTGAAAAATCTATATAATATAATTGATTAGGACTAATCCTAATCATCAATTAGACAAATTCCTTGCTAGCTGCGTTCAACTCAACAAACTCAAGTTTAGACAGCTTAAATGATAATAAGTAATAAATACATTTTGAACCGATAACCTCTTCTGTGAAAAATGTATATAATATAATTGATCAGTCGAAATCACCAGTTAGACCAATTCCTTGCTAGATGCGTTCAACTCACCAAACTCAAGTTTAGACAGGCTAAATGATAACAAATAATAAATACACTAGTGCTAAGTTCTTTTCTAGAAAATTTATATAATATAATTGATTAGTCATAATCACCAATTAGACAAATTCCTTGCTAGCTGCATTCAACTCAACAAACTCAAGTTTAGACAGGCTAAATGATAACAAGTAATAGATTCTGAATCGATAAGTTCTTCTGTGGAAAATCTATATAATATAATTGATTAATCATAATCACCAATTAGACAAATTCCTTGCCAGCTACGTTCGACTCACCAAACTCAAGTTTAGACAGGCTAAATGATAACAAGTAATAAATTTTGAATCGATAAATTCTTCTGTGGAACATCTATAAAATATAATTGATTAGTCATAGTCACCAATTAGACAAATTCCTTGCTAGCCGCATTCAACTCACCAAACTCAAGTTTAGACAGGCCAAATGATAACATTTTGAACAGCTAAGTTCTTCTCTAGAAAATCTATACAATATAATTGATTAGTCATAATCACCAATTAGACAAATTCCTTGCTAGCTGCGTTCAACTCACCAAATTCAGGTTTAGACAGTCTAAATGATAACAAGTAATACAATCTGAACGGATAAGTTCTTTTGTGGAAAATCTATATGT
The DNA here is from genome assembly GCA_951848785.1 of Callosobruchus maculatus. Classification (NCBI taxonomy): domain Eukaryota; kingdom Metazoa; phylum Arthropoda; class Insecta; order Coleoptera; family Chrysomelidae; genus Callosobruchus; species Callosobruchus maculatus. The sequence continues at coordinate 457,561 of CATOUR010000009.1, read as the reverse complement.
GATTGATTAGTCACAACCACATCAGATCAAGTTATTGTCAGCTACATGCAATTCGCGAAACTTAAATTTGGATGAGCTAAAACGTGTCAAGTGATAAATCCTTCAACAAACAAGTCCTTTTGTGGAACTTCTATATCTGATTGACAATCGCTAATCAGACAAATTCCTTGTCAGCTACTTACGATTCACTAAATTTAAGTTTAGATAAGCTAACGGGTATATTTGAACCGAAAATTTCTTTTGTGGAAAATCTATACATGATTAATCAGTTAAAGGTACCAATTCAAGCAGTTTCTTGTCAGCTGTGTGCAATTCGTCAAACTTAAGCTTATATTATGAGCTAAAACGTGCCAAGTGATAAAAACTTCAACAGATAAGTTTTTTTGTCGAAAATCTATATACGATTGATCAGTCACAACCACCAATCAGGCCAATTCCTCGTCAACAGCGTGCGATTCGCCAAACTCAAGTTTAGACAAGCCAAAGCCTACCAAGCGACAAAAACCTCCAACAGACAATAATCCTTCCGTTGGACGTGACATACGTAATCCAAAGCTAGGTACCTAGGATCTCCTCGGTGGTGGCCTTGCAGACGGACTTGGCCAATCCTTGGCCGGCCAGGCTGTGCTTGGCCGCCAGCAGCCTGTCGTTGATCGTCTGTCCGGCCATGGCGCACTTCGATGTCGTCACTAACGTACCCCGAAAACGGACGCGGTCGCGGGCGGCTGTGGAAAACCGAGCGGCGGCGCCTCCATGCACTCCGTCGCGACGCTCGGGGGGTCGATCATGTGGCGACGGCGACGACGTCTACGGCGATTACGGCGATAGCGGCGCTCCGATCGATACCGGGAGGGTTGCGATTAGGGGCGGTTTGCACACGGGGCGACGGTCGGCGTCTCATGTACGGTCAATGAATTCGAATAGGTTAGAATAGAGGTGCTCAAGGGGGGGGGTTATTCACCCCTAGGGGGAAAATTCCGATCTATACCGCGAGGGTTGTGATTAGGGGCGGTTTGCATGAGGAGCGACACTCAGCGTCTCATGTACGTCCGGCCAACGAATAGGTTAGAACAGGGGTTCTCAACCGAGGGGAGGGGGTTATTGACCCCTAGGGGGAAAATAACCATAACGATTTCGATCGAAACCGGGAGGGTTGCGCTTAGGGGCGGTTTGCATGGAGAGCGACGCTTAGCGCCTCATGTACGCCCGGTTAACGAATTCAAATAAGCTAGAACAGGGGTTCTCAACCGGCGGGGGGTTTAATTAACCCCTAGGGAGAAAATCGATTCCAATCGATACCGGAAGGGTTGCAATTAGGGGCGCTTTGCACGAGGAGCGACGTTCAGCGTCCCATGTACGCAATCTTAACGAATTCGATTAGGTTAGAATAGGGGTTCTCAGCCGGGGGGGGGGGGGTTAATTCACCCCTAAGGGGTAAACAACCATGTCGACTCCGATCGACACCGGAAGGGTTGCGATTAGGGGCGGTCTACACGAGGAGCGACGCTCAGCGTCATGTACACGAAGTCAACGAATTCTAATAGGTTAGAACAGGGGTTCTCCACAGGAGGGGAGGGGTTATTCACCCCTAGGGGGAAAGTTACCATATCGATACCAGGAGGGTTGCGATTAGGGACGGTTTGCATGAGGAGCGACATTCAGCGTCTCATGTACGCCCGGTCAACCAATTCGAATAGGTTAGAACAGGGGTTCTCAACCGGGGGGAGGGGTAAATTAACCCCTAGGTGGAAAATTACCAAATCGATTCCGATCGATACCGGGAGGGTTGCGATTAGGGGCGGTTTGCACATAGGGCGACGCTCGGCGTCTCATGTACGCCCGGTCAACGAATTCGAATAGGTTAGAACAAGAGTTCTCAACCGGAGGGAAGGGGGTTAATTTACCCCTAGGGGGAAAATTCCGATCGATACCGGGAGGGTTGCGATTAGGGGCGGTTTGCACACGGGGCGATGCTCGGCGTCTCATGTACGCCCGGTCAACGAATTCGAATAGGTTAGAACAGAGGTTATCAACAGGAGGTGGAGGTTAATTCACCTCTAGGGGGAAAATTATGATATCGATTCCGATCGAAACCATGAGGGTTGCGGTTAGGGGCGATTTGCATGAGGAGCGATGCTCAGCGTCTCATGTATGCCAAGTCAATGAATTCGAATAGGTTAGAACAGAGGTTATCAACAGAAGGTGGGGGTTAATTCACCTCTAGGGGGAAAATTATAATATCGATTCCCATCGAAACTGGGAGGGTTGCGATTAGGGGCGGTTTGCACGAGGAGCGACGCTCAGCGTCTCATGTACGCCCGGTCAACGAATTCGAATAGGTTAAAACAGGAGTTCTCAACTGGGGATGGGATAATTCACCCCTAGGGGGAAAATTACCATAACGATTCCGATCGATACCGGAAGGGTTGCGATTAAGGGCGGTTTGCATGAGGAGCGACGCTCAGCGTCTCATGTATGCCAAGTCAACGAATTCGAATAGCTTAGAACAGAGGTTATCAACAGAAGGTGGGGGTTAATTCACCTCTAGGGGGAAAATTATAATATCGATTCCCATCGAAACTGGGAGGGTTGCGATTAGGGGCGGTTTGCACGAGGAGCGACGCTCAGCGTCTCATGTACGCCCGGTCAACGAATTCGAATAGGTTAGAACAGGAGTTCTCAACTGGGGATGGGATAATTCACCCCTAGGGGGAAAATTACCATAACGATTCCGATCGATACCGGAAGGGTTGCGATTAAGGGCGGTTTGCATGAGGAGCGACGCTCAGCGTCTCATGTATGGTCAACGGAATAGGTTAGAACAGGAGTTCTCAACGGGGAGGGGGGGTTGATTCACCTCTAGGGGAAAATGACCATATCGATTCCGTTGGAAACCGGAAGGGTTGCGATTAGGGGCGGTTTGCATGATGAGCGATGCTCAGCGTCTCATGTATGCCAAGTCAACGAATTCGAATAGCTTAGAACAGAGGTTATCAACAGAAGGTGGGGGTTAATTCACCTCTAGGGGGAAAATTATAATATCGATTCCCATCGAAACTGGGAGGGTTGCGATTAGGGGCGGTTTGCACGAGGAGCGACGCTCAGCGTCTCATGTACGCCCGGTCAACGAATTCGAATAGGTTAGAACAGGAGTTCTCAACTGGGGATGGGATAATTCACCCCTAGGGGGAAAATTACCATAACGATTCCGATCGATACCGGAAGGGTTGCGATTAAGGGCGGTTTGCATGAGGAGCGACGCTCAGCGTCTCATGTATGGTCAACGGAATAGGTTAGAACAGGAGTTCTCAACGGGGAGGGGGGGTTGATTCACCTCTAGGGGAAAATGACCATATCGATTCCGTTGGAAACCGGAAGGGTTGCGATTAGGGGCGGTTTGCATGATGAGCGATGCTCAGCGTCTCATGTATGCCAAGTCAACGAATTCGAATAGCTTAGAACAGAGGTTATCAACAGAAGGTGGGGGTTAATTCACCTCTAGGGGGAAAATTATAATATCGATTCCCATCGAAACTGGGAGGGTTGCGATTAGGGGCGGTTTGCACGAGGAGCGACGCTCAGCGTCTCATGTACGCCCGGTCAACGAATTCGAATAGGTTAGAACAGGAGTTCTCAACTGGGGATGGGATAATTCACCCCTAGGGGGAAAATTACCATAACGATTCCGATCGATACCGGAAGGGTTGCGATTAAGGGCGGTTTGCATGAGGAGCGACGCTCAGCGTCTCATGTATGGTCCACGGAATAGGTTAGAACAGGAGTTCTCAACGGGGAGGGGGGGTTGATTCACCTCTAGGGGAAAATGACCATATCGATTCCGATGGAAACCGGAAGGGTTGCGATTAGGGGCGGTTTGCATGATGAGCGATGCTCAGCGTCTCATGTATGCCAAGTCAACGAATTCGAATAGCTTAGAACAGAGGTTATCAACAGAAGGTGGGGGTTAATTCACCTCTAGGGGGAAAATTATAATAACGATTCCGACCGAAACCGGGAGGGTTGCGATTAGGGGCGGTTTGCATGAGCAGCGATGCTCAGCGTCATGTACGTCAGGTCAACGAATTTAAATAGGTTAGAACAGGGGTTATCAACAGGGGGGAGGTTAATTAACCTCGTAGGGGGAAATTATCATATCGATTCCGATCGATACCTACCGGGAGGGTTGCGATTAGGAGCGGTTTGCATGAGGAGCGTCTCATGTACGCCAGGTCAACGAATTCGGATAGGTTAGAACAAGAGTTTGGGGGGGGGTTAATTCACCCCTAGGGGGAAAGTTACCATATCGATTCCGATCGGTACAGGGAGGATTGCGATTAGGGGCGGTTTCATGACCCTCTCGCAGCGCTTCTACAGCGCCATAGACTAGCCTTTGCGGGAGGCTGACCATAAAAAAATACTTTGTGCCATCGTAAATTGACCAGCAAAAAGAATTCGGTGAAAAAAGTAAAGACGCTGCCGTATCCAAAATTGAAAATTCTTTTCGTCATCAATTTTACTATCGTTTAATTGTTCAGAAAACTTATAACTATAACTGACAACAGCAGATCTTTTTTTCCACTTTGAAGATGGTGCAGCATCGTGATTGGATAATCACTGCAGATAGTATTTGATGTCCTTATTCTACTTATTTTTTCTATCCCTTTTTATACTCGACATAATAATAGCTGTTTCGCGGAGATAATCCCGAACACTACCAGAACGTTAGCGCAGTTGTAAAGTTGTTGTTCGTGGTGAAGCAAATCCTTGTTCGGGGTGAAAAATTTCGTGTTTGTGGAGCATGACGCATGGCGCGTTCAACAGATTCTGGAATCAACTGCAGTATGATTGCGCCAATATAAGTAATACCTGATGTCTTGCCGAAAATGTCATCCAAGATCTTTCTACATAGCAGAGCAAGTCTTGAAGAGACGTCAAATGCGTGCTGTTACCTACACCAATGCTCCATAGTAAACTAGGTTTTTTCATCTTTTGCCGCTCTGTAAAGCGGTCCACAGACGCTCCGGAAATCCTCAGAGGAAAAAGTGCACAGTCCTGGCCTGAAGGCCCTTGCACTTTGGCCTGAATACACCCACCTTCAAAGACGCTCAGGAAACCTTTCAGTTCAGTTCAGTTGTAGCAAGCATGGCATCAAAAGACGGCCTGCGCAGGCGATCGAATGGTTTTTCAATTCCACATCCGACGGCCTGTACAGTCTGGCGAACCTCCACATACGCTCCGATAATCCTTGAGGCCAGGACTGTGCAGTTTTTCTTCTCAGGATTTCCAGAGCGTCTGTGGGCCGCTTAAGCTGAGTTTTTTGCTTTTTGCCTCTGTTTTGATCTAATCGCACAGGGGCGGAATTAGAAATGAGGATTTCATTAACGGTCAATACTTTGGTAACCCTAAACATTTAATTTATGTGTTACTGGCAAAAATCACTCCTTTTGGCGAGTACTATATGCCCTATGAAGAAAAGTCCCAACTTAGGGCACACCCTGTGCAGATTGCGATATTTCTGTCGGTAGTTTATTTTTGCTGCTATGGTTATGCCGGTCAGTATACGATAATTTATCTGCAAATTTTGTCAAAAGAGTACACAAGATATTTTGATTCATAGAGCATTCCTAAGTGCAAAATATTCATCGGAAATCGATAAATATTTGAATACTTTTTCTAGAGAAAACCATGTCTTACTGAATCATACAGACTTCTGTATCTGTAGAGTAGGGAGGGTGAGTGGTCCCACTGCACTTAGGCCACAACTGGCCCATTGTGCATCCTCCCAGGGAGTTGTTCCCTCAGGTCATCGTCCATCCTGCCAATTGTAGGAAGGTGAACAAGTCGCTAGGGGACATCTCCCTTATGCGGGCAGGTGTAGGCCAAGACTCGCCGAACGCACACTCTCTAATAGAAGATAACTCTGGGCATTCACATATGACGTGTTCCACAGTTTCGTCTTCGCTTTCACAGATTCTACATATCGTTGTGTCACTTAACCCCATAGTGTGGAGGTGTTTCCTGAGTTGACGATGGCCAGTCAGGAATCCTACTAAGAGACGTAGGTTTGGTCTGGTCATCATCATCATCATCATACTTTTTCTAGAGAAAACCATGTCTTACTGAATCATACAGCCTTACGCTGTTACTTCAAACTTCAACACTCTTTATTCCTTTTCTTATTCCAAATTAAGCAGCCCGTACCCAAGCAAACTAGAAATAGCTGGTTTGAATACACACATTCAATAATATCTACAACACTGTCGTCAAATTCTGATAAAAGTTCGTCACTTTTTATCGCTACACGAGGCACAATAATTACATTTTACATATCAATTCAGTCAACCAAATGTTTTTTCTTCCTACATTTATTCAACAAACATTCACTGATGTTATGAGTAGTGCTTTAAATCTTCTTATCTATACCCAGAGAGCAACATTTCAAGCATCGGTTCATCAGTGTCAGATGTTGAGAATGTAATAATGAGGTTTTATCTACACACGACTTTAATGTATCAGTTGTTGTGTTCTCCACAGTTTACCGACTTATGCATATAAAAATGTATATCAGTATGTCAGTAAGATCTATTGCCTTTGTATGGAGGATTTGACCGGTTTGATAAAGTAATAGTTTACAGGGATAAGGTGACATCAATGATAGTCCAGCAATGAATATGTAAGTTGTAGTAGGTTAAAAACAATTACATATCTTCACCCTAGTTACAAATACATACATAAATATAAACAACAAATGAAAACAGTATAATAATTATTATATGATCAGAGTGTTGTTCATAATTATAGACAAAAAATGAAGGCAAGTTGATTGACTCAGTACTTCCCACACATTACGATGTTACCATTTATTATTTCCCATAGCATGACGCATGAGATCGTTCTGAGTTTTCCAGCCACCCTATCCAAGACTCCATCCTACCTCAGGTCATTTGACCACTCCAAAAAAAAAAAAAAAGGTAAAAAATTACCAGTGATCCCTAGAGAACCCAAAAATAAAGTTGGAACGGTTTTTATATTGTACTGTCCCTTTTACCTCCCACACCGATAAGTGAGGGGAGTATTGTGATCGCGAAAATTTTCGATTTTGAGATAATACGCGTTGTGGGCGTGTTATGATGTCTACATACCGAAAATCCACGTCACTCATTTCCGTCGGTCTGTCTGTCTGTCTGTCTGCCTGCCTGTCTGTCTGTCTGTCTGTCTGTCTGTCTGTCTGTCTGCCTGTCTGTCTGTCTGTCTGTCTGTCTGTCTGTTGGCGTCGTAATCTCAGTAACCGTTGCATGGATTATGATGAAATTTGGGCAGCGATATGTTGTGGGGCCGTAGTAGGTAATGTTCCTATAATTTTGAAAATCGGTGCATAGGCGGCGGAGTAACTAGCAAAAAACAAGTAGCAGCAGTGGCAGCGTAGCAATAATCAAAGATCGAAAATTATGAAAACAACTCAAATTCTGTTTTTAGATGTTTTAGGAGTTCCTGATCATTTTCTACCAATTTTTTGGGTGGAAGTGAAAGTGAGGTGGTTGGAGGGTAGGGGGTTATAAAACTGAGAAGTTTGTAGGATCGATAATAGGCTGTCCATTGACCTGTGAAGGAAAGACCTAACTAGAGAGAGACTAAAGCTTCATGCTATGGGGAAATAATAAACTGGTATCATCGGGATGTGTGGGAAGTACTGAGTCAATCAACTTGACTTCATTTTTTGAATTTAGTTTCATCCCCACAAACACAGTTTTCATCTCTATCACGGCCTACGGTACGGCTTAAAATTTTCATTTCTATCAATTCACTGATGAGCCTCACACATTGTAGAATTATTAACAACACTCTGATTTCAAAAATTATTTTTGTCTAAGGTAGAGGCAGCATTCTGATAAAGCTGAAAAGTATATTAAGTCGCTCATTTACAAGGCAATCAAGAGCCCACTACGAATACAACAAATTTTTCAGTTTCACAACCCCTTACCCCCAACTACCCCATTTTTACCTCCTCTAAAAAATTCGGAAAACTATCAGAAACGTCCAAAACCTCCTCCTCCTGTTTTTATATTTTAATTTTTCTTTTGTTTACTGCTGCGGCCCCATTGACACGATTTCCAAAAACCATACGCGTTTTCCATCTTCGCATTAATCCAATAATATCCAGATTACACAATACAGAGCGATTAAAAGCAATACTCGTATGTATATATCAGAAAATTCTAAGGCCCTTAGTTTGTGTTAATAGGCAAGGCACTGTTCGGGGGGGTCAAGACCATCTGGACCCCCCTAAATACGTGCATGTCCATGGCTTTATCCACACAGAATTCTGAATTTATCGTACAGCCCTCATATATACTCCTTAGCAGTTCTTTTATAAATCTGACACAAGCGAATGAATATACAGAAGAATCTTTAATCAATGCATAGTTTCGATATCCTTGAATGAAAGAAAAAAACAGGAAGCTAATTTAACCGTTCTTTGTATTATTATAACGTGGTACTATATCGAAAATAGCGAATAGATATACTTATCGATTCATTCGTATTTCTAGCTTTGCGTAGTAAAGTAGTAAGGTTTCAAGTCACTTTCACTTTTACACAACAGCTGTATTTTGTAAACAAATGTTTATTAATGACATGCGAGAGTATCTTGCTAGTGCATCAGTGCTATCAATAATTAGAACATCTTGGTGAGTGCTTTAGATGATTTGTTTTTGGATCTGTTTTACATTTTCGATAGAAATATTAGGCACATTTTGTTCATATAACTTTGATGTGTCTTAAGTTCAATTATCCAAACTAAAGTTACTCATTACATGGGAAGTAAGTAAATATATTAATAATACAGGGTGTTTCAGAACTATGGAAACAAACTTCTAGGGGTTATTCAGTGTGACAGTAGAAAACTTTTGAGTATAGGGACCCATGTCCGGAAAAGTGTCCGTACGGTACTACGGCCCTAAGAAGTGTTAAAATTTAGAAAGACGATGACTTGCCTAAATAGCCTTTAATGTTTTCACTTTTTGCCTTTGGTACATGATATCATCACAACAGTTATTCAAAATGTCTTCCTCCAACCTGAATACACCGATTTAAACATCGGACATGATTTCGGCGGACTTGATTAAAAATTTGATACTCGTTTTGAATGAATTTCAGATGCTGCTGTAGTTCATCCGATTAAGTCCTGCTCTGTTTCTACTGGAGTTTCGTAGACCAAGGACTCACTTTGCTGTACCAGTACGTGAGGATTTGGCTCAGCGGTTTGGGCACCGTTGGATTGCTAGTGGTGGAGCCGTTTCTTGGCCTCCTAGATCACGTGATTTAACGCCGCTAGATTTTTCCTGTGGGGACATGTAAAGTCTTTGGTCTACGAAACTCCAGTAAAAACAGAGCAAGACTTAGGTAATCGGACGAATTACAGCAGCATTTGAAATCATTCAAAACGAGTATCAAATTTTTAGTCAAGTCCGCCGAAATCATGTCCGATGTTTAAATCGGTGTATTCAGGTTGGAGGAAGACATTTTGAACAATTGTTGTGATGATATCATGTACAAAAGACAAAAAGTGATTGCATTAAAGGCTATTTAGGCAATTCATCGTCCTTCTACATTTTAACGCTTCTTAGGGCCGTAGTACCGTACGGACACTTTTGCGGACATGGGTCCCTATACTCAAAAGTTTTCTACTGTTGCACTGAATAACCCCTAGAAGTTTGATCCCATAGTTCTGAAACATCCTGTACAATTTTACGTTACACAAAAGTTTACAACTTGATCTAAAAAAAGTACTCTCTTGATCACAATTTGACTATTCTGTTGTTATATTTCATGGCCTGCTACGTTGCTTATAGGTAGGAAAATTGAAAAACGCCGATTTGTTTGAAAATATAAAATGGAATGAAAACTACCAGAGATTGATATTCACAACCTTATATCATTAGAAAGGTTCTCAAATTCTACGTTTAACCGTGTAAAAAAAAATTAGGCATTCCTATTTGAAAAAATCAAGTTATCGCTGATCGAAGTTTCCTTAATTAATCGACCGATTTCTCCAAGCATAAACGTAATTTAAATTTGACAGTCTCATCAAAGTTGACGCATTTTATGCTTAATAATACGGCAAAGTCACAGCCTTCCAAATTTTATAATCTCTGTGATATTCAATTTTTTTCTGACATCTACTTCTACCAAAAATGGTGATTTACACCTAAACGGTTCGCTTTAGGTCCCATGTGTCATACAAAGAGTCTCACTAGAATTCACCGAGGGATCTGAATATGCAATAATATACGGGGTGTTCCATTTAAAAAAACATAACTTTGATACATTTCGTGTTTTTGGGACATCCTGTATAACATGAAAATATTTTTAAAATGTAGCCTTTATGGGTCTCTATCCATTCGAAATTATTATTTTCTTTTTTATCAAATACTTTAGCCATAATGCTCCGTGCCGAATAACGTGAATAACCCTGTATATCGCATTGAATATCCTTCTAACCGTCATATTCAGTTAAATCTAAGAGTAGCCTAGGCTAAACTTAGCTGCTCATGTCCTTGGTTTTTGGAAAAAAATTAAAAAAAGATGAGTAGTTCTGGAATAAACAACATTCTCAGTCTACTTAACAGTACATATCTTTGTGTAGTGTGTCACTACCATCCATTACAAAAAATCATGACGTTGATAGTCCTGCATAAAAACAAGATCTTGTCAAAAGCCATTAATCCGATAAAAACACGTCCATAAAAATATCTTCTAATGTTGCAGATAACCGGACGACCGAGACATGAACACCAATTCGAAGATCATCCCAGACGAAGTCTTGGACTCATCCTTCTGCAAAAAGTGCCTCAGGTATCTGTCAATAAGTCCTATAGGCGTTCACGATGAAGGAGGAAACGTCTGTGGCAGATGCTTGGAACGCAAGGATAAAATCCCCACGTCTACACTCTTCATCTGTGACATGAACTCCGTCAGTCCTGAAGACATCCCATTTAGCCTTTTAGGGCACATTACCCGCGAGAGCCTCTTCCCTTGCATCAACAGATATGAAGGTTGTCAAGCACTACTCAGTTTTTCTGAGATCAAGCAGCATGAAGAAACCTGCAGAATGAAACAGCATCAATGTCCTTGTGGTTTTAGAGGCATTGGATCTCAACTTGTGGTTCACTTCAAGACAGTTCATAAGAAGTTTCTTTCTGACAGAGACTCGACGTTTAGTTTGGACATGCGGAAGGATTTCAGTGACGTGTTTTTGTACAGAGTAGAAGAAATGTTGTTTCTAGTACGGACAGAATATGTGAAAGAAACTAATCAGTATTTATTGGACACAGAATGTTTGGGAGTGTCAGGAAACCTCAGTTGTCGGATATGTCTAGATCTGATGCCACTATGGCAAGAACATTTATCGATATTGTCAGACATTGTCAACGTTCATACCGGAACAACTGTGAGCATTACGCTGAAAATTGATGATGTTCGCATTTGTGAAGCTGCCAGGTTAAAATGTGATTATAAAATACTGATTATACGATCATGACACAGTGTAGTTATTTACTATTCCCTTTTTCTTAACTAAAACGTTTTAACGATATGTGAAGAAAATCTATTAATGAAAATATAATTTTTGCCTTCTTAAAGGCGGCAAAACATCTGTTCAAAGTATTATCATTTCACAGTAATTCTCAGTAAATATTTAATTACTATTTTGTGTAATACTGTCTCAGGTATTTTGGGGTTTTAGAACGCACCTCTACACTCTTCATATGTGACATGAACTCCGTCAGTCCTGAAGACATCCCTTTCAGCCTTTTGGGGCACATTACCCGCGAGAGCCTCTTCCCTTGCATCAACAGATTTGAAGGTTGTCAAGCATTGCTCAGCTTTTCTGAGATCAAGCAGCATGAAGAAACCTGCAGAATGAAACAGCATCAATGTCCTTGTGGTTTTAGAGGCATTGGGTCCCAACTTGTGGTCCACTTCAAGACAGTTCATAAGAAGTTTCTATCTGACAGAGACTCCACGTTTAGTTTAGACATGCGGAAGGATTTCAGTGACGTGTTTTTGTACAGACTAGAAGAAATGTTGTTTCTAGTACGGACAGAGTATGTGAAAGAAACTAACCAGTATTTGTTGGACACAGAATGTTTGGGAGTGTCAGGAAACCTCAGTTGTCGGATATGTGTAGATCTGATGCCGCTATGGCAAGAACATTTGTCGATATTGTCAGACATTGTCAATGTTCATACCGGAACAACTTTGAGCATTACGCTGAAAATTGACGATGTTCGCATTTGTGAAGCTGCCAGGTTAAAATGTGATTATAAAATACTGATTATACGATCATGACAGAGTGTACTATTTACTATTCCCTCCCTTCATAGATCAGTTACGCACAAAGTGTTCTTTTTCGACTATTCATTCCAAGCTTTCAGAAACTTACCATTTCATCTTCAGGAATAAAGTCGATGTCAGAAATTTTCCTATTCGTCAATACCGCCCTTGACCAGGGAGTGCAAGTCCATCGCTTGTAATCCTAAAGAAAAAGCAGAAATCTTAGGGAGGTTTTTCGCAGCCAATTCTACTGTAGACTTCCAAGGAAGTACTCCGACCACCACCATAAACGTGAATTCGAGAATGGCAGAGATCAAATTTCAACATCGAGATGTAAAAAGCATCCTAAAAAACTAAACACGAAGAAAGCCACTGGTACTGGCCAAATTCCGGTCCAGTCCAGTTTGCCCGTTCTAGAAAGGCAAAAAAAGGTCCCACCAATTATAGACCTGTGGCTCTTCTCAGCCTCATGTCTAAGGTTATGGAGACTGTCATTAACACACAGCTCCTGAAATACCTGGACAACAATAACATCATAAATGATCGCCAGTATGGCTTCCATAAGCACAGGTCTACAGGTGACCTCCTTGCCTACGTCACTCACTTGTGGAACAGAGCAATAGAATCATGGTGAATCCCGTGTTGTTGCACTTGATATATCGAAAGCTTTCGACAGAGTATGGCATGACGGACTTCTGGTCAAGCTTGCTACTTATGGAGTACCACCTGGCCTGCGCCAGTGGCTGAATAGCTTTTTGAACGACCGATCTCTGTTTGTTGTAGTCGAGGGCTGTTCATCAGATATATTTTCAATAAACGCCGGTGGTGCCAGGGGTCTGTCCTATCCCCTACACTGTTTCTGCTGTACATCAACGAGCTGCTGGAAATAACATCCAACCCATCTACAGCTTCGCAGATGACAGTACATTAGTGTCGTGCATGGAACCAGGCAAGCCACTATCATCCCAGGAGACGGTACGTCGGCGACAGCAGCATGCCTCGCGGATCAACGCAGATATCAAAACAATTGTCGAGTGAGGATTAGCAAATAAAGTACAGTTCAACGTACAAAAAACTCAGGCAACAACACTTACAAAGAAGTCTCACGATGGCTTACCAACCGTGGGAATGGAAGGTCACCCCATAGTCGAATCACCTTCCGTCAAGCTTTTGGGAATCAACATCAACAATAACATGTCCTGGCACGACCATGTCGTCAGTATTGCTAAAATGGCATCCCAGAAGCTTGGAGTTCTGTTCCGCTGTAGGAAGTTGTATACACCAGAGCAACTGCTGCTGCTCTACAAGGCACAGATCCGACCATCGCTGGAGTATTGCTCCCATGTGTGGGGATGCGCTCCGAAGCACTCTCTAAAGCTTCTGGACACTATCCAGAAAAGAACGATTAGACTAAACGATACGCCTAACCTCAAAAAGGACCTCCACAGCCTGGAACATCGAAGGAGGGTGGCTGACCTATCCCTGTTTTACAGATTCTATCACGGAAGATGTTTGAGAGAGCTCTCTCAGATAATAACACCACAGGCCGTCCGAACCAGGAACACTAGAGAAGCTCTGCGAGCTCATCCTTACCAGGTCGAGGTCCTTACTCCTCCAGCATTCCTTCCTTTGGAGAACTTCGACGCTGTGGAATCAGCTGCCGGGGAATTTGTTTCCCGACGGCTACAACCTGCAGCGTTTCAAATCTAACGTGAACCGACACTTGTCCTCTCGCAGCGCTTCTACAGCGCCATAGGCTTTCAGCCTTTGCGATAGGCCCACCATAAAAAAAAAGTGGCATACATAGGTGGCATATAATGGCTGCTTTCGATGATACGTTGACGAAGGTCATCCAAACTTTCATGTTGAGGAGTAACCACAATAGATTTTAGAAAAAAAGCAGTGCATTACTATAATAAACTTCCCTCAAGACTGAGAACACTGAGGTTGCTTATATTGCATGTATTTTCGAGTAGTATACAGCTGAGGTCGATAGATTGATCAACCCCCGAAAAACACGCTTTTCCGCGCCATCTGACGCTCGGCTGAGGAAATCCTTTTTCCAATCGGCTGCTACACAGGGGGTGGAAACACCCTACTTTCCTTTTGATAACCATCGATTACGCGGCGGTCTACGTGTAAGAAAAGTGGTCGTGAGCCTGAGTGACGATTATTTTTTGAGTTTAGAGGCCACAAAGTATGCATGTCGACCAATCGACTCAATTTGCAGGTAGGTACATTTTTCAAATTACTCAAAGCATTTTTTTAATTTCGGAAATTTTTTGTACTGAAGTAAATATTGATGCGACCATTCATAAATTTCAATTGGATATACTGCACAGCAAAAATAGTGATGATGACACTCTTTCAAAAAACAGAGGTTTAAGGCGTCTGTCTATGACGATATCACTTCAAATTTGCAACTGCATTGACCTCTATCTCATCTTAGATGATCTGTAGGCAGAATAACCTAGTTTTTCTAGACACCTCATTTAATTTATGGTACGTAATTTTTTATTTTAAAATGAATAAATAGGTGCATTTACGTACAGCTATATTTCTGTAAATTTTTCTTTCGAATTTAGGAAAATTTTGAAGTATTTCGGAATGTTAGATAAACTTCCCATTCATAAATTTCTATTGGATATACTGCCCAGCAAAAATAGCGACTATGACAATTTTTCAAAAGAACTAATCCTTAAGGTGTCTATCACTTTAAATTTGCAACAATATAGACCACTATACAACCAATAGATGACCTGTAGTCAGAATAACCTAGTTTTCATAGGCATCACTTTTCATTTATAACCTTGATCTTCAGTAATTTTGTCAACATTGTGGGAATTTTTCATTTTTCGATTAGTTCCATAGACAGGTACCTATACTCAATATGCTTGCCAAGAGCTAGTTTTTCTAGGCACCTCATTTAATTTATGGCTCGCTATTTTTTATTTTAAAATGAATAAGTGCATTTACATACAGCTATATTTTTGTAGATTTTTCTTTCGAATTTAGGAAAATTTTGAAGTATTGCTGAATGGTAGATAAAGCTACCATTCATAAATTTCAATTGGATATACTGCACAGCAAAAATAGTGACGATAACAATTTTTCAAAAAAATGATCCTTATATAAGGTGTCTGTCACTTCAAATTTGCAAAAATGTTGACCACTACACAAATATATACCTACCTAGATGACCTGTAGGCAGAATAACCTAGTTTTTCTGGGCTCACTGTTCATTTACAGCACTTTATCAGTAATATTGTGGGAATTTTTCACTTTTCGATAGACAGGTACCTACTTATACCTCGTTAATATGCTTGTCATGATATTATCTCAAAAATTCTGGAGTTAGGTGTTACTTTTTCTAACAATATATGGTTTGTTCGCTTTTGAACTAAACTGCCAGAAATCCAGGACATATTAAGGCATTTACCTACTTTTGATATTTTCTATGCAAAGTTTGGAATGTATGCTTTCAATCCTGAAATTGATTTATATATTTTTTTAATAAGAAACTAGATTTTTCTTATTGTCAATTTTGCAATCTTGAGCCTTAATTTTAAACCTCATACTATTAATATTAGAAGTGAATAAATTTCCGATTCTGAAGATTTCGGGATAAGACAAATTTTTGAAGACTTTTTTATATTTTTTGCTCAATTAATTCATGAGTTGTAGATTTGAGTTTTAATGTTTTTCACTTCAAGATTTCTTTTGGTTACAGTTACAGTTACAGCATAAATTTAGATAGAATATAGGATTGGTGCTACAAGGTTAACCTTCATTTTAAAAGAACCTGCGTTGTATATGTAGCAATTAATACTCCGATATATTTATTACTACTACTTATTTATTTTGCTGGTATTTTTTTCATCGATTTTTTTTTCAGCTAATTATACCAATAATGCTGTCATTAATACCATGGCCTGGTCCAACAGTTTTCAAAATCTCCTGTCCCCGAGATAGCGCCCGCATCGTTCGTAGAGTCATCCAAAGCAAATGGATACCCATTTTAGATAAATTTAAGGTAAATATAAAGTATTTAAGGTTCGACTTCAATTTAACGTAAACCCATAACTAGAGACCACATAACAACATAAGTACTTGGTTATATGTATATCATAAAAGAAAGGACATTTACTTGATAATAGAATATGAAAAACCCCACAAATACATATAGGTATAAAGAGTTTATGCCCAAAATAGGTAGGTATAAAGACCGTAGAAGTTGTACATACGTCACAAATACGTCTTTTCAGCGACCTGTAAAATAAATCTCTACTTACGGTCTATAAAACGTCCTTAGGACGTCTAATATTAGTTTTCTGACAAGATTCAAAATTTATCTGCATCTTAAAGACATTTTCAAAATTATTAAGTCTTTCACTGACGTCTAACAGACATGGGCCTATATTGTGATATATCGTACAAAATCTTAATATCATTTCAGAATAGGCCTCAAAATCAATGTTGATAGAAAGTATTGCAACTAGCAAAAACTAGAAGCTCTAAAGACACTTTGAAGATGTCTGTCAGTAGTTAGTGCAAATGTTTGTTATTTCGTCCACTTTGCTTCAATATATTAACAATATTGCTGTGTAGGGATGATTGAGAGCAGGACGGAAAATCAAACAACCCACATTTTAAGCGTATATAAGGTTGTGAGGTAGTTCAAAGTTTTGTGTACCTCGGTTCTTTGATCGACAATTCGGGTAGCTGTGAGAATGAGATTCGACGGCGCATTCAACAGGCACGGGTGGCCACGGCAAGGCTTACTAAAATATGGCGTGACCATAACATCACTAAAGCTACCAAAATGTCGCTGGTTCTATATCTGAAATGTGGACGTGGAGGAGAATGCTAAGAGATCCTTATACCGCCCATCGAACTAATGTTTCCATACTGGATGAGCTCGGTAATCCAAAAGAGACTATCCTCCATTGTGTCGACGAGAATGCTTACATTTTTCGGACATATTCACAGAAGCGATAACATGGAGAAAACTTGTAGTTCAGGGTTACGCCCCGAGTGGGCGGCGCCGTGGCCGTTCCCCTACACGCTGGGTGGATACGACGAAACAGTTGATAGATATGAGTGTCAAGAGCGCCACTGAACTGACAGAAAATCGTGAATGATGGCGAGCTACAGTGCTCAAAACTATTGATAGTATTCGTGTCGGCAATACCCTAGCTCCGACTTAATGAATTTTACGAATTCACAACATGTCTGTTAAGACATTGTGACTATGATGATGATACCGTGTGATGCTTTTTGAGAGTGCACAGCGGAAATTTTATATTTTCTTATTAGAGAAATATGTGTAATATTAACACTGATAGAACTGCTGGATAACGGTGTATATCTGTCATAGGTATCTTTGCCGTTAGAATGTCCGTTCCATCCGCAAAGGGACATCTTCAGTCCTCAGGAGCTATCTAAGAAGCGTCATAGACCTTCGCAGTGGATCTGCGGGATATGCGGAAAGCCGTTCTTCGAAGAAAAGTATCTAGATTTACACTTAGACAATCGTCACAAAGGATATATCAATATGGTAAGTTTCCTTTCCTACTGTGAACCTGGTACAAATCATACAAATTGATAGGTACACATTTTCGAATGTGTGATCTACTTGACTCAATTTTTTTGGTTGTAGGCGGAAGATGCAGTGTGCCTAGCTGACTATTGTGATATAATGCGTTGCGACGTGTTGGCCAATCAACCTACGGAATCCATGTTGGCCAGCCAAGTCAACACGGACGTCGAAGTATGGCGGGAAACGTCAAAAGCTCGGCCAGAAGGCTGCGCGAAAAGTCTGGCCACTCTTGGACCCAGGCAACTTACTAAGTAAGTAGCAACGGTAACCGTGCACTATAGAAGCTGTAGATTGATATCGTACAAAGCGTATTGCAATACAGCTTTAGCTGTCGTTTGAAAATTTGTAGACAAGGTAGATGTTTCAATAGGTCTGTTTCGGACATCCGGATTTCGAATCAACTGCCATTGAAACCTCTGACGTCAAACCGAAGTTATGGCTCCGCTATGCTGATGACACGTTCATAATCTGGAACCGTGGAGACGAACAACTGGAAGAGTTCTTTTCACATCTCAACAATATAAGACCATCGATAAAGTTCACAAAAGAAGAAGAGAACAACAGCCTTTTTTGGATGTCTTGGTAATGAGAAGAAATACCGAAATAGAAACCAAAGTGTACAGAAAACCAACACGCACAGGACATATACCTACATTATACCTCGAACCATCCAATATCAACAAAGAAAGGAGTCATTCGAAGCTTGGTCGATCGAGCCAAGAATATTTGTAATATACAACAGGGACTAGAGGACGAACTACGTCAAATTAAAGAAGATCTGTCAAAGAACGCATATCCCAAGAGGCTAGTGGAAGCATCAATGCAAGAGGATGGTATCCACCGAACAAACGGAGTAACCATGCACAATATATGTAAATTTTTACTGTATGGTCAACGGTTATATGCACACCAGCATACCTGCATACTGAGAGCAGTGATGTTATTATAAACAGAAAAATTAAGTTCGATTTATCCGAGTAAAGCCCCAAAATATTGGTTTGAAATAATTTTTTACTCCTTTTCTTCACTGGACAGACTATAGCAGAAATAAAGGTCCTGAAGAGCACAGGCATTCATACGTGATATCATACGTGAAAGGACTGTCAGATACAGTCAGATGAATAGGACAATACTATAAAATTTAAACACGATTTTCAAGAAGCGCCACTTTCCGAAGTTAACGAAAACATATCCCAAGATTGAATATCAAGAAACTAAAAACTGCATCTACGAAGTACCATGTGAATGTGGCAAAGTATACATTGGAGAAACGAAAAGACCTCTGGAAGCGAGAATTAAGGAGCACAGACTCAACAGCCAGAGAGCAGAGACAGGAAAGTTCGGAATAGCAGATCACGCTTGGATCGAGCACCATAAAATTACCTATTTGGGAAGATGCTAAGGTTATTGACAAATAACCTCAATGGTATCGCTGGAAATTCAAGGAAGCAGCTTATATCGCCAGCAACAAAAACGTGTACAGCAAGTCCAGTGTGGTAATTAGACCAATATGGCAGCCTATCATAAGAAATATAAAAAAACTAAAATTGGATAGAACAAACTTGGACACAAACGTGGGACTCAGTGACCACCGAACAACCACATCATTATCAGCAAGAAGCGACGTCACAGACGCACTCAGCAGAACGCGCACCAGCCAATCAGAACAAGCCACGAAAAACGACACGTCAGCTAACCGAGAATAATAGCAATGAAAGGAACATGTACTAAAGACGATTGTAGGTACTATATCAATCAAAACGTTGTAATCTAAAATTATATAGACAATGGAAGTCCGAAACTGACCTTTTGAAACAGCTTTAGCGATTTTATGTTTTCAAAGTAAGCTCCTCTACATTCAATACACCTCTTCATCCTTCGAAACTACTCACTTTTGCCAAGTGTCACTAGGGATTAAAGCCCGCTCGTCAACCCAAGCCCTCAGAAGGTCCTCATCTTAGACAAACGTCTACTTTAAGCTTCATTTTTACATGAGGAAACAGTGCAGAATTGCAGGGAGCAGTGTCTGGACTGTGGAGAGGCTGTGAGAGAAGTTTCAGTCCTGTCTTCTGTCGTGGATAGTGTTGGGACGAGCGAACTTTACCGAGCGAACGTTCACATAGTTTTCGTAATTTAAGTTCGCTATGGATGAAGAGAAAGTTCCCATTTGGGGAATGTTGAGAAGAATCTTTTTCCTATTATTTAAAGTCTATCCAAATAACAGGTATAGATCAAAACATAAACAAATTCGATCGTAATCATTATGTAAACGCCGCGTTGTAGGTGGACAGAATAGCACCTGTTGGCCTATTCGGGTGGGTGTAATGGCGCCCGCCCCAATCGACCAATAGGAGTTGTTCTGTCCACCTGCTCAGCGGCGTTTACGTAAGGGTCACAATTGAATTTGTTCATGTTTTGGTCTATCTCTTATTTGGAAAGACTGTAGTGTGGCATTTGAGAAAAATTCCCTACAACAAATCAACTCTAACCAGAAACAACGGCAGTAACATGTCTAAGGTTAAAGAGAAGCTGAAGTACGACAGAAATGGATAATTTTTACAGCCTACTAGCGACTGCAATCTACTAGAGATTAAAAATTTCCAAAATCACTAAACACTTTGAGATGAAAGCAGAACTTTCAGCGATCGTTGCCGTCAGTCTAATATCTTCAGAACGCAATTTCACACTAATGGTATAAAGCAGTTGTCATTTCCGTCAAAGTCAAAGGTAATGATACCTCTCACTGTCGTCCTTTAAATTTTTCAGTATCGATCAGCAAGATCGCAAAAAAGGAATACTGACAAATCATGTTTTAATTTTCTGCCAGGTAAATTATGTTTAATAATTTGAGCAGATTTTTAATTTATTCTTCATTTTTGGCGATCTTGCTTATGAGTATTGAAGAATTTGCAGAACTCCAGTCAGAGGTATCGGTTTTCGGTTACTATTTTTTTAAATCACTAAATGTGAAATTTTATTCTGAACCTATAAAACTGCCAGCAACATTATGTGGTAGATTTCCTTTCACTTTAAAATTCACAATGGTTTTGTGAATCGTCAATCTTTAGAATATTGTAGTAGCCGGTATGCTGTGAAAAATACTCATTTCTGTCGTACTCCAGCTGCTTTTTGACCTTAGATGTGTTATGTCTGCTATTTCTGATTAGAATTGATTTGTTGTAAGTCATTTTTATAACTTTGTCCCTTTACTCTAGTTCGTCCGTAACTATCTGCTAAGTTAGTTGTTTTGTTCCATCTGAACAGTTTTTTGTTTATATTTCATGGCCTGCTAAGTTGCTTATAGGTAGGAAAATTGAAAAACACCGGTTTTACTGAAAATTTAAAATTATATCAAAACTACCAGAGATTGATATCTACAACCGCATATCATTAGAAATCTTATCAAATTGCACATTTGATCGTATAAAAAATTATGCATTCCCATTTAAAAAAATCAAGTTATACCTTTGATTCAAGTTTCATTAATTGATCTACCGATTTCTCCAAGTACAAATGTAGTTCGAACCCGACCGTCTAACGTAAGCTGACACATTTCATGCTTAGTAACACAGCAAAGTCACAGCCCTCTAAGATTTATAATACAATACAATACAATTACTTTATTTCCATAAGACAGTTACAAACTGTATTGGAATAGTCAAAAATCACCTAAATCTAATTAATAATAATATACAATATAAATAAATAATAAAATAATAAAATTGTACTTAACCCTAAATTACGATTTTTATGTAATCTTCCACCCGATAGTAGCATTTTTGTAACAAAAAATGTTTTAAATTGAATTTAAATTGACTGAAGCTACTACATGCTTTAATATGGTCGGGGAGATTATTAAATAAAAGAGGGCCTAGATTATTAGGTGATCGAAATGCAACTTTCGATGTACTTGTGCTTATATGCAGATTCTTTCTATGTCTGGTATTAAAATTATGTATATCGCAATTTCGTTTGAAATTCTCACTGTTCTTATACACGTAAACACATATTTCAAATATAAATAGACACGGGACAGTTAAAATTTTAAATCTTTGAAACACACCTTTGCAGGTATGTGTTGAAGAGATACCTGCCATAGCACGGATACATCTTTTCTGGGCTAAAAAAATATCTTCAGAAAGTGTTGACCAACCCCAGAAACATATTCCATAGCGTAGTATAGATTCCACATTAGCGGAATAAACCTGTTTTAATTGTTCTCCAGTTAAAATAGTTTTTAACTGTCTTAGCACATAACTTTGAGAGTTTATTTTAGGAGTAAGAAACTCACAATGGGCTTTCCAGTTGAGGTGTGGATCAATATAAAGTCCAAGAAATTTAATATTTTCGCTAAAAGAAAGTTTATCATTATTCAATGATACTTCCAAGTCGTGAACAGCTTTTTGTGCATGATGGAATCGAATAAGTGTTGTTTTAGAAGGATTAAGGTATAGAGAGTGTTGAGAAAACCAAACATTAATTTTCTCAACCAAATCATTACAGTCATGTTGTAGAACTGGGTCAGATTTATTTGAAGTTAAAGCAGATATATCGTCAGCAAATGCCACAAAATGGGATCCTGGATATATGCTGTCAAATTGATTTATATATAAAAGAAAAAAGATTGGGCCCAGAACCGAACCTTGGGGGACTCCAGTGATGATATCTAAAGTATTCGATGTAAAGCTGTTCAAATTGTTCCTTGAATCAGTATGTTGAACAATAACATACTGCTTTCTTTCAACCAAAAAGGATCTGGACCACCGAAGAGATTGCTCAGCAAAGCCATATTTTTCAATGATTGTTAAAAACTTGTTATGATCCACACAGTCAAATGCCCTGCTGAGATCGCAGAATATCCCAACAGGGCACTCGCCAGCGTCAATAAGTTCTATAAGTCTACCGTAAAAGGAATGTATCGCTGACATCGTGCTCTTGTTCTGAGTAAAGCCATGTTGATTTTTCGACAATATATTATTATTTTTGAGATGAAGAAGGAGTCTATTTAAAAATGCGTGTTCAAATATTTTTGAAAACACGGACGGCACAGTAATAGGCCTGTAGTTTTCAACATTAAACTCATCTCCTTTTTTGAAGATGGGAATAACTTTACCAATTTTAATTCTGCTAGGGAATTCTCCACAACAAAATGATACATTAACAAGATGGGTGAGTGGTTTTATTATAAAGACTAGCACTTCTTTCACTAGGAAGTTTGGAATCTCATCGAATCCACACGATTTTGTATTTTTTAGCTTATTTAGTAGTAAGTCACCTAGTTCATTCTCTGTGAAAGGACAGAGTTTAAAATTATCATTAACATTAAAATTAAAATCAGGTGCACTATCTACGAGTTTAATATTCTTCAATATTTCATTTGGGGCTGACTGAAAAAATTCATTGAAAGTATTGGCCAGTAACTCAGGATCGCAGATTTTTTCATCTTGGTGATTACGGAGAACTAAATTTTTGTACGCGAAGTTTTTATTTGTCATTTGATTAATTACTTGCCAGGATGCTTTAGTGGTATTTTGAGATGATATAATTTTATTTTGGAAATATTGTCTTTTAGCTTCTTTAACTAATTTATTATGTGCCCGTTTTGACTCATTATAAAATGGCTTTAAATTTGGATTTATTTGTGAATAGCAATAGAGATCTCTCAAATTATTGCTTGATTTTATTACGCTTTGTGAAACCCAGCTTTTTGAACTATCATTTTTGCAAGATTTACGGAGTGGAAAATGCTTATTGAAATGGTATTGAAATAGATTAAAAAAATTATCAAAAGACTTAGAAATTGTCACTTCGTGATAAACTGTCGTCCAGCTCTCAGCTAATAGAGATTGCTTGAAATTACAAATTGCTTCTTCATGAAAATTCCTTTTCCATTGGTAGAGCTTCTTTGACTTCTTAGAGCAGAGCCTAAAGTCGCCCAAAGTCGTTCTGTGGTCTGAAAGTGTATTGTCATATACACAAGACACAAACTCAGCAACATTAGTGAATATATGATCTATACTACTGGCAGATGTATTTGTCACCCGGGTAGGCCAACCTCCTTTATGATACAAACCAAACGATGCAAATATGTTACACAGTTTAACAAAATTGATACATTTGGAACCAAGACAATTGAAATTAAAATCACCACATACAATAAAAATACAATTAGGGTTAAATAGTATATCAAGTATTTCTTCGATTTTGGCTAGAAATAAAGTCACATTACCGTCAGGTGAGCGGTAACAATTTAACAAAATAATTTTTGTCTTAGAAATAGTACATGATACTGCACATACTTCAATATCCAGCTCAAAGCAATATTTATTTAAATCTATGGATCTGTATGGTATATCATGACGTACATAAATAGCCACTCCACCCCTTTGGCGGTTAGTTCGGCTATAATAGTTTGCTAATTTATAACCATCAATTTGATAGCCTATCATCGATAGATTAGTTGTCCAAGTCTCATTGAAACAATAAAATAACAAGTTTTTAAATACAGACGTTTCTATTAGAAAATCGTTAATTTTGGGAATTGTTAGTCCTTGAACGTTGAGAAAAAGAAGCTTAGGGTCAAAGATTATCGGGTCGATAACACCGTTTTTCTTCGAAAGAAAAAACGTTGTACATAACAGTCTTGGGGCCAAAGTTCTGGATTCATTGCTGCTTTGAAGTTATTTTCATAAATTGAAATTTTAAAAGAGGCATATCGTTCAGGGTGTTTTGAATTTATAGTATCGATTATAACTTCCGGAAAATGAGGAGCCAAATAGTTCTTCATAGCTTCATTAGTTGTTGTTGGAGCGAGTCTAGATACATGTAGCGTTGCCATTTTAGGAACAGCAGAAGGGATACTACAATTTTTTTGTGTAAGGGTACCAACTATTGGCTTTGGTCGCCTTCGATTATGCTTCACGTCCCTCCAGCCTTCGTCCAAATTCTGGTTTGGTTCGTCAGGATTTATGTGGCTGTTGAATATTCTTTTTGACTGCGCCTCGTATACCGCTTTTGAGAGTTGCTGCGACGTTATAGCGGGAGGAGGTTTGTCACAGATTGACCGTTGGCTGTCGATGGATTTCTGTTGAGTGGTCGATCCAATTTCAGTTCTGCGATGCTCCAACGCACGGCTACTGCCAGAGATCGACGATAACGTTTGTGGTGGGGGACTGTGCGGTGGCGGTGGTACTGGCACTGCGATCTTTCTAGCCACTGATGTAGGGCTTCGCCCCCTTGTCTCGGTTGAAGGAGGCAAACTGTCGATAGAATTATTCTGGCGGGATCTAGTTTGTGGCGTATTGTTTTGGCCACACATAACCTTACTATTCTGTGCTTGTAAAAGTGAAATTATTGTATTCAAGCTATTGTTTGATCGCTCTAGTTCCTGAATAAGAATGTTTTCCATGCTAATTTCACATCTAGCTGTTGAGTCAGCACACTTATTTAAACAAGATACATTTCTGCATACCTCTTGTTCCGTTGCTATAGAGTCGTGAAATACTTCGTCATCTTGTTGGTCTTTCTCTAAAAATTTCACCACTTCTTCACTCAATGCCGAAACTACATTAGCAGGTAACTTTTTATTTATGATGTAATATATTAAATCTTTCTTTACGATTTTATTTAACTCGTTAAATAATTGCTGTTGCTGCACGTCAGTAGCCGCCATGATACTGACTGCATAGTTGCGATATTCAATTTTTTTTCTGACATATACCTGTACCCAAAATTGTGATTTGCACCTAAGCGGTTCGCTTGAAGTCCCATGTGTGATACATAAAGTCGCACTGAAATGCACCCAGGAATCTAAATATGCAATAATATACAGGGTATTCTATTTAAAAAAAACAACTTTGATATGTCAGGCTTTTATTAGACACCCTGTATAAAAGTCATTATTTTTAAAATGTAGTCCAACTCGACCCACATACACTGGCAAAGTCGATTTTTCGAAAAGTGGTATCGTTTGGTCACAAGAGTCCGAGGCGTTGAGCTTGACTCACTCTGTAGATGCGTAGAGACGAGAGCATAAAAGGCGTAATGTCCAACTGTTTGGGAGTTGATATTTTTGTGAAATTTATTCAGGAAAATCACGTTTTGTTTATCGTTTATGCAGTAATGGTAATGAGTGTGCTATGAATATTGATCAAAAACAATTGTTCATCTTCATTACACAAATATAGTTTAAAAAACTAAAAAAAGCATGCTTTAGTGATAAAGTTAAATAAAAAATAAAAAGAAACATAGTTTGAAAAAATAAAAAAGACAATTTTAAAAAACATCGGAATAAATTAATTTCATTATTTAGGTTCAAAGGGGGCGGAAAAAATGAGGCAGAAGACACAAGTGACGCACAACAAAAAGAAGAAGTCGATGTCAGCAAAGGTACCTATTTATCCTTATTATTGAACAGATAAATAGATAGATATACTTTATTGTCTAAGAATGAATAGATTCTTATTAACAAAGCCATAAACAAAACAAAATTTGTGATTAAATACTTGCTTTAATTGATCATGGGATGTAATAAGGCTCTTGTAAAAGTTTTTTACGGAAAATTTTGAAATTATTTTGATATCCAAAAAAGTGTATAGTTTGTTATAAATCTTTGATTTGGGAGTGACTAACTTAAAATAGTTTTTTTTCTGATATTATAACCTATACTTAATATGGTCTCATTTTTTGCTTATTTTTGAATATCCCAAGTGAATACTGCTATTACAGTCATGATTTTGTATTCTAAAAATAGTGGTTTCCATGAAGTTTAGGTCTATTCTTGGCAGTGCATCTAATTACTTGCTTCTGTAAAAGTAGCAATCTTTTTAAGTAGGTTTGACTATGGAATACCCTCAGAATGATAGCATGCCGTAACTCGAATTGCTCATCGATTAAGTAAATTATTTATACAACTACCACGCCAACTGGTTTCTGAAATATTCTCGAAACAAAATGCAGAGACTTTCTACCTATCCCAATATACCATTTTCCCAGGTAGTCGCACCAAACCTGGAGACCCACCGGAGTCTCCGGCACCGCAAAACGACAACGTGTCAGACAGCAATAAGCGCCATAGCGATCTGGTGGACTCAGCTTCACCCGCAGCTGGCTACAGGATCACGCCTGAACAGCAACGGCTCAAGGCAGACTGCAAACCTGAGGAGTTGCAACGGATCAAAACCAAATGCGAAGTTCTTGTACGTGATTGCATCGCCGGGTTGCTGATACGCTTGTCCGACAAGAATTTCAAAGAGATCGAAGGTAGGTAGATACTATTTCAGCCTTTATTTAACATTATTATTCATTTTTGTTTATTAATGATATGCACATTTCTTCTCCCAATATATCCAAAACCATGATCGCGGATGACATATTTAGCCCACATAGCACTGGATATCCTATGAACATTTTTTAAATCTCCTATATGTTCCATGAATATTCAGTAGAAGGTTATTAACGTAATATTCTTTATAAAGTATTATTATTTTATCCACTTAGGATAATCAGTGATTATCCGTTTAATGTCTGAATTATTCCAGAATATACCAGTAATATTCCTCATAGAATATTATTTTAATACTCTACTAAGAACAAGATGTAGCTATTTTCTGACGAACATTTAGTAATATTTGTAATAGAAATATCTGTATGTAGGCAAATATTCAATATGAGGTATTATTAATTTATATTTGCACGTTTCTTAGTGAATTAAAAAACCTTCATTCGTTTTGCGTTCATCCTAAACATACCTAATGAGTATAATGTGCAATTTTCAAAAGTTTATTAGTCATTAGCCATTGCCAGCAATACAGATACGGCATCCACCGACGATAAAGTGACAGCATCTTATGCTGATGTATGTATGCATGGCCGATGTATGTGGTGTCGTCAGTTGTCAATCTTGTCTGGTTGTCACTCGCTTCAAGTGTTCTGTCATTCTATGCTTCTACATGTGGATGTCGGCATTGTAGCCATTCACGAATTCACGAGTTTTATTCCTGAAAGGTCTGCATTTATACCCCATTTTGTACAATAAAGTTGCTGGTTGTTATAAAGTGTGTGACAGTGTTCAAAATTATTATGGTCACCTGCTATGGTGTAAGGTTCATTATATAATGTGAGTAGGATTTTGAGGTTAAATGCAACAAGTTTACATTTTTACACTTTATTTAGGCATCTGGACTGAGATGTCTAACCACTTAACTTTTGTGACCATCTGCCAAGTAGGTGCCATTATTTTTGGAACAGTATCCATAATTCCCTAAAAATGTTTCGTATATGAGGTAATTTAGACAAAATATTCCTAGAATATTCAAAAACATTCTACCACGATTGTTCATGTAATATCCGTGCGGAATATTCGGCGGAACATTCTAGGAATATAGCGTGTTTTTCCCATTTCGAACGTTTACAGAATATTCTGAAAATATTCCAATTATCCATGGAATTTTCCCAGAATATTCATAATATCTGTAGTGAATGTGAACAGAATATTCTCATATCATCCGGTGCTATGTGGGAGTATATCCATATTAGGGATCCTCAAGGATTAAGAATCTTGATTAACGATGCTTTTATTCAAATGAGTAACTAGCTATTGCTGTACCAATGGTTTAGTACTGAACAAACTCCTAAAAAACCGATCTAATATTATTCAGTTTTTTAATGGTCAGCCTCCCGCAAAGGCTGAAAGACTATGGCGCTGTAGAAGCGCTGTGAGAGGATAGATGCCTGTGCACATTAGACTTAAAAAGCTGCAGGTTGTAGCCGTCGGGAAACACATTCCTAGTCAGCTCATTCTGCGGCATCGAAGTTCTCCAAAAGATGGAATGCTGGGCTGGAGGAAACTGGTTTGGGGACTAGGGACCTCGACCTGGTAAGGATAAGCTTGCAGAGCCTGTCTAGTTTTTCTCGTTCGGACGGCCTTCGGTGTTATTATCTGGGAGAGCTCACTCGAACATCCTCCGTGATAGAATCTGTAAAACAGGGACAGATCAGCCACTCTTCTTCGATGTTCCAAGCTGTGTAGGGCATTTGTGAGGTTAGGCGTATCTATTAGTCTAAGTACTCTCTCCTGAATAGTGTCCAGAAGCTTTAGAGAGTGCTTCAGAGCACATCCTCACAAATGGGAGCAATACTCCAACAATGGTCTGATATGTGCCTTGTGGAACTGGAGTAGTTACTCTTGTGTATACAGCTTCCTACAGCGGAACAAAATTCCAAGCTTTTGGGATGCTGTTTTAGCAATACTGACGACGTGGTCGTGCTAGGATATGTTATTGTTGATGTTGATCCCCGAAAGCTTGACGGACGGCGACTCGATTATTGGGTGACCCTCCATTTCCACAGTTGGTAAGCCAACGTGAGACTTCTTTGTCAGTTGTTGTTGCCTGAGTTTTCCGGGCGTTAAACTGTACCATTTACTAATCTCCACTCGACAATTGTTTTGATATCTACGTTGATCTGTAAGGCACGTTGCTGTCGCCGACGTACCCTCTACTGGGATGATAGTGGCTTGCCTGGTTCCGTGCACGATATTAGTGTACTGTCGTCTGCGAAGCTGTAGATTGGAGTTGAAGTAAAGTTTAGCCTGCGTCTTAGTAGGGTTGGTTACAATTTAAAGCAGAACAGATGTTTTAAATTTGGACATCAAACTGACTTTTGCAACTCAAATTGAGCACTTGAATAAGAAAATGTCTGTCCAAGCTTTCATTGTATGGCAGCTCCGGCGTCATGTTAACATCGAAACCCTAAAACTTTATTATTTTTTCTTTTTCAGACGAACTGAATAGAGCGATATGTTGGTACCTGACTTGCGATAGATACTGGGAGGACTATCAAACGGAGATCCGAAGTTTCCCATGGGGTTTGTTGTGCATGGTGATCATGGTTGCGTCCGTTGGGGTTTGCATGTGCTACTACGTCGTGTGGGTGTTGTTCGAGTAAGTTGACCAAAAAATGACACCCTTCCAGAAGATCCTCTTAGCTTTTTGAATTTCATATCGCGACACAAATGCCACGACTTCAAATTGCTGCCGCGACTTTGAAGTTTGTAGGTTTTAAAATGTCGTGACTTTTAATGTCATGGCAATAAAGCCGCGACATTTTTTGTTACATGATACTCAGAGTAACAACTGAACATAGAGGTAGTAAACAACTAATTCTAATAGGCCGACATCTTTCCTTACGTTGTCATATTGACCACCAGATACGGCAATCATCATTGTTTACCATCGTCTTAATTGTATAGTATCCAGAAATATTCCATTCTACGTTAGAAAAGACGGTATTTTGATGGTTCAGAAATAATTACAGTAAAATCAATAGATATGTTGACCTCTACTGCGTTACTGCATGTTTCTCCATCATAAACGCAAATTCTGTCTACATAAATTTTGAGGAGCTGGCAACGCCCATAGTGTAAATAAACATGGTGTGCTCACGCGCATGCTGTGACGTCAGCAACGAGAATTTTTGTCGGCGAACTGGCAGGAATACCACATGAAGGATATCGGAATTAAATTTTATTTTCAAAGTGATAGATTAAAGGAGTTCAATAGCCAATTATTGGTGAATTATGTTATAGAGGAGTGGAAAATAGGTAATTAAACGACTTTTTCTAGAAAAATGTATTATTTATTGGTAAATCTCAACATTTTTTTCTTAAGTTTACGCTTACAATTTTCGATTATTTTTTTGTTTATATCTCTCAGCCTGATGTATGTCCTCGTTCGTATTAGACATAATATTATGTTGTCAGGAAATTCTTTAATGGTTTCCACTGGCGTTGCTCAAACTATCTTTAATAATTTTTTAAATACGTTTGATTGTTTAGATAATAACTGTCCAACTGTCGGGAACTTATAGAACTTTACATTTAGCTCTTTCATCTTATTGTAGTTTTTACAACCGACAACTGCACAATTTGGCATTGTGTGTATAAATGACAGTCTTCTATAACTCAAAATAAGAAGGAATACAACGTAAATCAAAGAAAAATCGTTATCGAATAGCGATTCTATCTAAAACGCGACTAAACACCACCGTGGTATTTCGAATTTCGACGTCTAATAATTCCCCGCGCGAAAAATCTTCGTTGCTGACGCAATGCGCAGAGCGATCGCAATTTCGTACGGCTGGCGAGCACACCATCTATAGTCCCACCACGGCAACGCCTACAGAATTTTCTTGCGATTTGTTTACGGTATCCTCTGACTGTCAAACGTTTGTTTCTTCTCTTATGCGTGGCCAGTAAAATCGAATTTGCTATTTGTTGGTAACTGTAGTGAAGCTTTACGAACTTGCTGTGCTATATTCGAGTGTAGATTACCAGTTTTGCGAGATGGGACAGTGCAGAGCAGTGCTTGTATGGGTTGCATTGGAAGAATTTTCAGGTTAGTTGGCAATGTTTGGAGGCTGAAGTGTCAAAAGATGATGGTTTTGAGCACGCCATGCTGAAGTGGTGTTTGTTCACTACCTCTATGTTCAGTTGTTACTCTGAGCATGGATATAATTATGGGCCTGTGGTAGTGCCAATTGAGTCTTAAACCATTGGATTTTTTCCAGCAGGACAGACGACATTAGCGTGACCAGTACGAGCGTGACCGATCAATCCACCCCTTCTCCGGCCAGGAGACTACGTCATCACCCCCACCACATGCCCCACACTGTCATGGACGGCCAATACCTCGGCGAGGATTACTACACGGACAAAGACAACGAATACATTTACGTCTCGTACCCACCGGAATTGAAGAGAAGGCTACTCGAAAGGTGGGTATATGATTTTCTTGAAAGGCTTTTATACGCCGCATAACTCTGACGTCACTTCTGTCAATTTCAGCCGTTCTGTATCCAAACAAAAACAAATCCAACCTAAAAAGCCATAAGGGAATATGAAATATGTATAAAAGCGTGTATTGAGCTGAAGCTTACGACGTGTTTCTCAGTCATGCTAAAATATAAAAATAATCAATAATTACCAGAGCATAATAAACAACCAGCATAATATCTCCTATATAAAAATGGTTCCCACAAAATTTGACCTTGGGAGGGTTTTTGATTGATTTTACGGCTGTCAAGTTTGGGTAGAGACATGGCCGACTCTACACTAGGCCGGAGCCTTAGATTTGGCAACGTGGCTTAGCTGTCAAATAGTGGCCCTATAGTTTCAGAATAATTATTACATCTTATATGTATTAGAGTTCATCTCGGTTAATAAATTAAGAAAAATACTTTTTAGAACTACTACTACTACTACTAATATCACTTACATCTGATGTCTGTTTCATCACAGTCAGAGACTACAAAATAAAAATAAACGTGTTGGGGATTGACTTTTGCACTTCTTGATTTTTAATATTTATTCTTTACAATACAGCTCATCACAGCCAGTGAATGTAATGACAACAAATATTTGCGCTGCTGTCGTAGAGATCGCCTCGATGGAATCAGCTGTTGTCGCTTCGGTGGTCGGTTGACCGTTGCGTTGCGTCTGGACCGGTGGGCTGGACGGTTTAGGGACGAAAAAACTATGCCGCCTAGCAACCGTCTGGCGTTTGCGGCTGCGGCAGTGGCGTAACGTCTGGTTGTTTATCGTCCAAAACGCAACCTGTTTCCTGCCGCCACTTCCATTTCCACTTAAATGAACACTCAATTTACTTTGTAAATTATCACTTGAGCTAGAAAAATTCACTATTAGGTCACTGTGAAGCCATTCTTGCTGGTCTTGATTTCCCTTTCACTATCAAATGCTTTCGTAGGTATGCCCCAGGCCATGCCCAGATGAGTTCTATTAACTGTATTTTTCTGTGATATTTGGGAGGTCCAGAAAACATTATAGGTACCACATTGTGCTTTAAAATAGGTCTTATCCTTTGAAATATTTGTCAATTATTGTCTTTATCCTTATAAATATAACCAGCCCTTCCGAGGAATACCTTTCACCCACTTCTGTTTATGTCCCTTATGGGACACACAATCGCTAGTGCAACCTGGTACTACACACTTTGCAGGCATCTTTTTATCTTTATAGTTTCATTTGTGCAGGTAAATAAGTAGAAACCCATTCAAAATCAGCTTGCAACGTTCTTTTTTATCTGGAATAAGATTATGTTGGGCCATGGTTTGGTAGTCCTCTACTCATGCCTCTACTGGGCTGCAACCTGGTACTACACGCTTTGCAGGCATCTTTTTATCTTTATAGTTTCATTTGTGCAGGTAAATAAGTAGAAACCCATTCAAAATCACCTTGCAACGTTCTTTTTAATCTGGAATAAGGTGATGTTGGGCCATGGTTTGGTAGTCCTCTACTGGGCTGCAACCTGGTACTACACGCTTTGCAGGCATCTTGTTATCTTTATAGTTTCGTTTGTGCAGGTAAATAATTAGAAACAAATTAATAATCACCTTCCAACCATATTTTCTGCACCTGGAAGAACACACATGACATAACAACAAATGAAAACACGGCCTGATCTCCAACGTTGCCATATTTCAATGCTCCGGCCTAGTGAGTAGAGACGGCCATGGTAGAGTTCGAAAATGAAAATATCGATACCGGTACCAACTCGATATTTTTTATCCAAATAGGCGCGTTTGGTTCGTAGAGAGCATTTTGTGATTACACCCCTCAATAATTATATAATTATTTTCGATACCGATACAAAATTATCGATACCAGCCTGGAATGCCTCAAAAAGTATCGATGGCAAAAACACTTTATATTAGTGCAGAAGTATCGAAGTACCGTTACCATCCCTACAAAAAACCCATCCAAATGTGGGGATGCGCGTGTAATTTCCGCCAACTTGAGTTATTGTGCTGGTTGTTTATTATGCTGTGATAATAACTGAGACAGGGGGTCAGGGCCGCACTGGCACAACTTCTTCTTACGACGGTATTTACAATGTTGTCATACCTATCTACAATTTTTCCGCAAATATAATAAACTTTGGAAATATTTAATAATCTGGAATATTTTTTTATTACAGGAAACAGATCAACGTCCTAAGAACCGAGAGTGTTTAATCTAGTTCATATACAGCTCACTAAAAAAATCTACCCACCAGTAAAGAAACGTAACTATAGTGAAATACCTCCAAAAATCAAGCATAGCCTATACATTCGTTTTCTATAGCATAAAGTTCCGTTTTTAGTTTTTGATATCTGAATATTGTAAATGTTTCAATACCATTTTGTATATAGGCTTTCTATAAGAAATACTATGCCAATGTTTATTATAACTTCAAAATTTCATTTTTTTTATTTTAACTAGCTTCTATCTTTTACAACATCTAATCCTTCAAATATTTTGTTACTCTCATAAATGTAAGGGAATTTCCTGAATTCTAAATAATATTTTTCTCATAGTTCCGAAAAGTTTATTATTTATGTATAGTTTAGCATCTGTTATTGTTATATTACCTTCCTTTCCAAAATGCGCTTCAAACAAAAAATGTAGAATATTGTGATGCAAGTAGTGTTGATTGAAAGTTTATGATACAAAAAAAAACTCGTTTCTAGTTTTTGTGTATAATATCTTGGAAGATCATTTATTAAACTATCAGTAAAATCTTTTCACATGCTAAGATCACAAAAATATAACCATTGGCACCAAGGTTTTGAAATTATGGAAATCAACATTACTTGTCAAATAACTTTTTGTATATTCCACAGTTTTTTTGAATTGTATAAACTACCCAATACATATGTAATTTATCTGTTATCAATGCACACTGAAAGTTTTGTACCAATTATATAGATGTAGAATAATGATTAAAATACCAATCATTTTTTCTACGCTGTAATTGATAAAGACATCGCAAAAATATACATCTATCTGCAAACTTTCAAACTGTATGCAGCAGCAAGGTTACGAATACATTTTTTACCGATATTATCCAGGTTTTTCATTTCTTCTATTCCTGATACATTAATCGCAAATTACACGCAGAATATCCAACAATAATAAACAACTAAAAAAAAAAAAATATAATAAAAAAAGGTGTCAATCACTCAATAGTGAGTTTCAGGTAGATCTTATAGTCAAATATCAAATATCTGTAGTGTTTTTTTCAAGTTTTATTCGGAAAAAATATATAACAGTCAACAACAATAACAATAGAAACCATACCCGAATATCTGTAAAGAAATTTATTCTTCAGTCTCCACCTACAGCTTGTGCTTTAACTGCAACCATTCCAAAATCAGGGGGGTGTAATAAGTTATTATCACATCTGCACCTATAATCATAATTTGTAGTCAGAATACGTCCGCACACTGGGCGAATTTCTAAAAATTTACAACAAAATGTGGAGTAAATTTATGTAATGTTGTCATTTTATGTTTTTTGACTACGCCTTTTACTATTTTGAGAAACGGATGTTCAAAGAGAGAAAATATATCTGAAATGTAATCTTGACAATTGAGGATATTTATAATTAGCAAAAAAAAGCAGCTATGTAGAAAACTGTATATTAGCGTGAAAAAAATATTATATTCCTACCTGCTCTCCTAAGAGAAGACAGTATTTCAGTCAAGGCCACTCTGAGATCAAAAACACCTTTTTGCGCTGCCCAGTATATCATAGCATATTCTCCAGACACCTTAAAAAAATTACAATCACCGAAACACATGTGAAGACTAATTAAAAATGGATGATAATCAGAAAAAAAGGAACTTGGATGCATATAGAATGAAGCTCAAGCATAATGAATAACTTAATAATTGATACTTATTGAGTTATGAAAGACAACAGGTATTTTTGACTCCTTTCTGAAAACTTGCTTCTATGTAGGTTGCCAAGAAAATGACTATAGATTGGATTTGGTCAAAATCCAGCCTGTTGTCATACAGGAATCACTGAGGTGATGCCAGCTGTTGACAAGTCTATGGATGACCCTCAGTAGTTTGTCCTAGTTTAAAAATAGCTATAATATACCATGAAGGATGTCAATAAATAATTTTGATCTGAACAATTTCATGGGAACCTATGGATTCATCTGGTGGTGGCATGAGCAGTCTCCATAGCTATTTTTTCATTTTAGTTAAAGGGTTTACCTGATAGACAAACATGGGATGATTAGGATATGCATCTTTGACAGTCTTCAATACGTCCATGTAAGCCATGACTGGTTTAACCATAAGCATATCAGCACCTTCCTGCACATCTCTATGAGCAGCTCTGACAGGCAAGCCTGCACTGCATGTAGGCAGCTGGTAGCACTTTCTATCGCCAAATGTCGGGGCAGATTTGGCTGCATCTCTGCAAATGATCACTGATTCAACATACTTTAGTCAGAAGTTATTTTGGTTGTTTTATGATGCACCACCACTTAACTACAGTTAGATAAAAGTGAAGCTGCAAAAACAAATTAATGAAAGTATATTTCTTTCATATTTCAGCTCGGAAATATTTAATCTATAATCACAGGAAAGCAGAAGTCGAATAAAAAGATCAAGTGGATATTCTTGAAATCATTAGGGCTGTTCCAAATTAAGATTCTATCACCGTCCCAGAACTGTTTTCATCATGCCCCGCCCATTTTGTGTTTCTAGAATTGATGATTGGTTGGTATGCTGGCGGACCAACCAATCACCGTTTTTAGAACTGTATAATGGGCGGGGCATGATGAAAACAGTTCTAGGACGGTGATAGAACCTTAATTTGGAACAGCCCTATTATGTCATGTAGCTCTATGCAAAATATTTTTCAATTCAGTTCAGTGTGAAACAACTATGTTCAAAAGGACTAAGGACTATAATAATAATAATAATTTTACCTGAAAGGTCCATAGAAATTGCTTGCAAACTTCGCAGTGTATGAGAGTACAGCAACCTTATTTCCAAGATCATTCTTGATCAATTTTTCCTTGATAGCACCAATTCTGCCATCCATCATATCAGAAGGAGCTACAATATGGGCTCCTGAAAAGTGTTTCGGTTAAATTAATAAAATAAAAACAACTCAGTATATTCTACTGAGAGGACTGTGTTTCGTTTTATATGAAGTCAGTAGTATGTCAGTTAATATAAATAAAGAAAATAAGAGGACCAAGCTGTGGGTATTAACATTATTAACAATATTTCTGTTTCTTACATTATTAAAAGTGCTACAAACCTGCTTTGGCATAGGAAAGAGCAACATCAGAGATGCGATCAATGCTAGCAGCATTATTTATACTGCCATCACTGTTTAGGACACCACAATGTCCATGGGATGTATATGGGCATAAACAGACATCACAGGCTATGGTTAGATTAGGGTACCACTTTCTGAGTAGTGGTAGAGCTCTTATCACAGGATTTTTGGAACTATCAGCATTTGAGGCAAATTCATCCTGGGTAATAAAATCTCAGTCAGATACTACTTCCAGCCATATAGAAAGAAATATGATTTATCTAACAATTATTGCACCTTCTTACAGAGTTATTATTATTATACCATGTCCCAGGAAGAATCCAGAAAAAAATCGCATTTGTTTCAGGGAGAGCGTTTGAAGTTTGGTTGTAAAGATAACTGAAACCTGTGTGGCCCACTTTCGGGAATTCCTTGCATAAATGGAGAAGATCGGATTATGCTAACAGGTATTTTGAATGTTTTTGTCCATTGTTTACAGCAAATATTATATGATTTATTGCTACAAAGGTGATAAAGAGGCCTACACATTAACCAATTCTGGATCTAATTAAGAGAGTTTCAACATTTTTGCTATTAAGAATGAACATAAAATTTAATCATACTATATCATAAGTCGGTGCTAGAAATCATCCCCAAAAGTTTTCGGGATTCGTCCTTAGACACAATGTATATTTATTGCTTAAAAAGGTACATAATTGAATTGTAGTTGGCATTAAAAGTACTGATGAGGTTATAATATAATGAACTTTGAAAAAAATATATAAATGCTATATAATATAGGTTTTTAAGATTATGAGTGAAATTATATAAGAATTAAAAAGACGGATATAATATGTTACCTTAGGAAGGCTATCTATAACTCCAAATAACAGAACAGACTGTAAACCATTCCGAACCACATTATCCAAATGCTCCTTCAATTTGTTTATGCCAAATCTTGAAACTCCTGGCAAGCTGCTGATAGGTTGTACTGCATCGTCATCTTCTCTACAAAATACGTAACAGTCTGACAATGCTATATGGTAATTAATTTGAACTCGGTTAATAAAAATCTTGACCTTACACGATAAATACCGGATACATTAGATTTTTGGGAGTTATATCACATTTCAAACTGTGCCAATCTCTTAGCGTTTGGTTAAAGATGCTACTGTGTAAAATATGTTTCTTCTCCACTGTGAAAGGCATTTTTCTGTGTTTAAATTTCTCGTATCGGAAAGCACTTTTTCAAATACAAAAATACTTCAAACAAGAACAAGTGAAGTGACAGAGAAATTATGTCAAAATGTAATGTCATAACGTTGTTGACATTACACAGTTGCTTTTTGACATTAAAGTATCGTTTAGATTGCGGTAAGGTAAGAGGTAACGTAAGACGTAAGAAAATAAACCTATGGAATCAGATGGGAGTGTTGGTAGTAGTAACGTAAGAAGAAACGTTACGACTATAAACTCTCATCTGATTCCACAGGTTTATTTTCTTACGTCTTACGTTACTTCTTATCTTACAGCACTCTAAATCCTCCTTTAATTACAGAACGCTGCATCAAGTATCTGCTGTCATCTATCAAGTCAGAGTTCAACTGTCCTGCATAGCTTGTGATTATTATAGATTACTACTTGGATAATAGGTACGCTTAGATCGATTACCCATAGATGGTGCCATAACACTGTGCATGTGCTGACACCTATCTATGTTAGGTTAAACTACACGTAATATACACAATGGTATCTTCTTTGACACAACACCATTTTTGGTACAATTAAAATTATTGTCAACAGATGGCGAAAGAAAATTTTGCACAGATGTTGCCATCTATCAGCTGTTAAAAAAACTTAGCCATAAACTGCTAATCATCTGGTAATATCCACTGACCACTGCTTCCCCAACTGCATCGTTTGAAATTCAAAC
Source organism: Callosobruchus maculatus (assembly GCA_951848785.1). Classification (NCBI taxonomy): domain Eukaryota; kingdom Metazoa; phylum Arthropoda; class Insecta; order Coleoptera; family Chrysomelidae; genus Callosobruchus; species Callosobruchus maculatus. The sequence continues at coordinate 418,576 of CATOUR010000009.1, read as the reverse complement.
ATCATAAAAAGTTGGTAGATAGTAGATAAAATTTATAAAAGGATACCTTGTAATTTGAATATTCAATTTCAGTTAATTTACAACTGACTATTGGAAATGGCCTTTGATGTTTTTGAGTATTTCATTGATTATTTGAAGCCTTAACTAGGTATATTGGCACATTGAAATTTAAAATTGTCTATTTGAAATTTTAGCTGACGCTTTGAAATATTCAACTAACTACTTGGAACTACAACTGACGAAATATAATATTAACTTATCATTTTTAATTATTACTTAACCCTTTGTAAACTACATACTTATTATTGCTGTAATTAGGTCCTAGGTAGGTACCTACCTACTATGATACTATGAACAAATTCAAATTTCTTGCTCCCTATTACGAAGAGAAGAGACTAGAAAATCCTTCAGCATATGCATTGTTTCATCGTTTGACCCTAGTTATCTTAAACGAACGTTTACTCTCACACTCTTATCAGCATTGTAGTTTGACTGATGTGTTACTCGATTGGTTTATTACCACCTATGGCAGTCACGAAGCAAACACATACGCTGATATTTTTCCTCTTTCTGGAAAATTTCGATCGTTTATCAGACAATAATCCATTTCTTACTGCTCGGTTGTGTGGAGTTAACTCATATTTCACAGCTTCACATAGTATATATTGAAATGTCCCAGATGGCACACATTTTGAGCCATTCGATGTACAGGGTGTCCCATTTTGGGCACTTTTACGGGCTACCTCGGTTATTTTTAAAGATAGAGAGTTGCGGTTTTTGCGACACCGTGCTACTTTTTTGTGAAAGTAAAGATGCTGTCAACAAAATTATCATGGCGCTCTCTTGGTTTTTGAGATACAGGGTGAAATCGGAAACTGTATATCAAAAACCAAGAAGGCCATGATGATTTTTAAACGGCATCTTTATTTTCACAAAAAAGTAGCACACTGTCGCGAAAACCGCAAATCTCTAAAGTCCCTTGATTTCTGTAAGTGGTAAGACAATGTTAAAATGGACCTAAAAAAGGGTAATATGTCACTAAATATTTCCTTCACAGGTTAATGGACAGCCTATTATGAATACAACAAATTTTTTACAACAATCGGTAAAATGTCCGGAATTTGAGGCGCAATCGAAAATAGTTGGCATAACATACAGCAAAATTAACAAATACAGCTAATGCACAGCATACTGCAAAATAAACAAATACAATTAACGGACAGGCAAAAAAAAGGCACTACTGTCCCTTGATGACCCATTTCTTTTCGTTCTCTTAACCCCCACCTTCCGTTGAACCTATGAGGTATAATATGGTCACCCTAACTATATCGCTACCCAAATTTCCTTACAATCCATGCAACGGTTACTGAGATTATGAGGGTAGAAAAACGCCAACAGACAGACAGACTGACAGAAATGAGTGACGTGGATTTTCGTTATGTAGGCATCATAAAACGCCCAAAAAGTATATTATCCCAAAATCGAAAACTTTCGCTATCACAATACTCCCCTCACCTATCGGTGTGGGAGGTAAAAGAAACGCAAAATTTAAAATAATGGACCAGTGTTTTGATATAAACACTTCACCCTTTATTGAATAGTGTTAAGCATTTGACCAGACAAGTTATGGACTCAGTATGATGCAAGAATCTCACCAAGTACGAGCATCTATAATCCATAAAATGATTGCTATAATGTATATGAATAGAGATAAAGAAATCGATCTCTAATTATTTATATAATTAATTAACCCATATTTTTCGGTTACAATTTTCTGATGAGTAGCCGCAACTATCTATATATATATTTGTACATGTACTTAACATTCATTCTGCAGACATCTCAGCCGCAGTATCATTCTCTGGAAAGTTCATCTGGGTCAAATATGACTAACGGATTATATTAGTACTCATTATCTAGAGGTCTAGAGTACCTAAAACAATTAAAAATTCATCAATATGATGGGTCACTGATTCCAATTGAGATAACAAGGTTTAGTTTGAATTTGAATTTTCTTAAAAACACAATTTTCTATCGGTCTTTCCTAGTGTGTCAATAGGGACCTTTTGCACAGATCTTTCCAAAGTGTTAGTAGTAAAACGTTAACGGTTATGTACGTCATCAAATATTGTAACGTTACTCTATGTCATAACGATGTCACGCCTTTTAAGTTCTCGTGTCTACGCCATCTCTTAGGGCCGGTTTATCAATGCTCAGTTAAAAGTTCCAGTTACCTAACTGACAGTTTGGCATAGCCAACAGTCAAAGTCCCTGCTGTTTATCGTGACTTTCTGTAACTGAAAGTTATGTAGCTAAGAGTTTGCGTTGAGTTGGCCACACTGCTAAAATGTCCCTAACTCGTTGTTGAATCCTATTGGCTAGAACAAACTCTCAGTTATACGAAATTTCAATGGCAGATGAATACTGAATATCAGGTCCTAATCGTGAATATCGGTGTGTGTATGAATCGGATTAAAATGAGTTCAGCTCCAGAATCGCTAGCAAAAGCTGACGTAAAAAATAAAAGACTTCCAAATTTCACTGAAAGTAAAAGGCAGCTGCTCATAAAAGTTGTCAATATGTATGATAAGGTAATTGAAAATAAACGCACAGAAGGTGCAACATGGAGGGAAAAGGAAAAAGCATGGATGAACGCATAAATTTAATGCCTATTATAAAGTTTATTCCATCAATTACAAAAATTAAGCAAAATATGGAATTTCTAAAGGATCTTATGTCTTACCGTTATCGGTTGTCAGAATAATGGAGCAATATAAAAGATCCCTACTCTAGATACAAAATATAATTCACACTCAAAATATTTATATAGCAGCAGCTTCAAAACCAAAACCAAAGGAAAAAAATATAAAAGTTAGGTTAAGGCTGCAATCACAAAACATAATACTCTGCTGCAATTAAAAGGGGTGATACACGTACGAACTTTAAGTACGCGGTTTTTAAGTTCGCGAACTTACTCGGCTCGACGCGGTGACACACGTGAAGCTGAAATCACTCATTTTGATAATTTTCCTAAATAAACAAAACTTTTAACAAACGCCAAACACAACAAGCGTTGCGCATCGATGGCCCGCCAAAACAAAGTGGTGGCTCGCGGCTCGCAGTACGAGCTGAAACCAGCTACGAGCAACATTTCAAACCAGTTGGCTCGCCGGCGGTTTGCGCGACGGTTTTAAAGTACGCGTACTTACGGTGACACACAGGCGAAAAAGGTCGTCGAGCCATAAGTACGCGTACTTGCTCGTATGTGTATCAGCCCTTTAAGACCTTAGCTGCCAGTTAACCGCATAACTTTCAACTTCCAGTCACTTTAGCAGTTATTTTAGCTGGCAGTTAACGGTTAGCAGGAGAAAGATAAACACTATAACTGCTAGTTAACAGATAACTGTCAGCTGAATTAACTTAACTGAGCATTGATAAACCAGCCCTTAGTCGTGATCATCTTGAAGTAGTCAAAATCGTTCATGCTGCACAAAGTCACAAACATACAGAGGTGAAGCTAATTAAAGGAGTGTTCAGTTGAAGTTTTACCTAACCGAACACAAAATTTTGATGCATATCTTTCTTCCATTTTTATTTTTTCGATTAGTATGAAAGATAGCCGCATTCCAATAACGATAATTTCTAACATTAAAAGAGTATAAATTTGATTAAAATGAATTTGTCATTTCCATTCCATTCCATTTCCATTTTTCAAAATAGGAATACCCAGTATATTATGATCCAGTAGCTTGCCAGTAGTTGTTTTCCACAATTTGACTATGGAAAAAGCCTATTCCAAAGAAAACAACTAAGTCTAACTTACAGGCATTGATAATAATTTTTTATGTTGGTACTTGTACAAATATTAATATAAATTGTTATAAACATCCTTGTCTTGTTTGTGATTGTAGATGATTCTGTTAAAATAAATATGGTTGTAAAAAATACCATATTATTTTGATTTTGTATAAAATATCCAATTATCAATATGATTGTTTACAAAAAATATACCTATCATGACACCAGTTATATATAGCATTTTTTATTTTTGTTTGTTAAGTGACAATGTCAGTACAGGATTCGCGCCGGTGAAATTGTAAAAAATGTCCACTTGCAGTGCTTACGTGAAGTCTAGAAAAAGGTGAAAGTTCCATCCAAAAGTGTAACATTTTCTAGGGAAAATGCCTTCCTTTAACAACTAAGCGGACCGCGTAGGCAAAATGTCCCAGGGAAAGCCATATCCTGGACGAGCTGGCATGGGACAGCATATAAATATCCCGATGGGACTTTATTTATTAGACCACCATGGGTAAGCCTATAGGGAAATCCTCAGGTTGGCCCAAAACATTATCATTTAGTCTGCCTTAGGTTAGCCGATAGGTAAATTCTCAGGTTGTCCTAAAAGATAGCAGTACAAACCGCCATGGGGGTCATCTTATGTGGAAACACTTCGGTTACTCGAAAGCAACGGGGTTATTTTTCTAGAACTGTTTTCCTATACTCCTCTGGCTTGAAACAATGAATAAGGACCAGAGGCTATCCAGCACGGAATGTGGCTGGTGCATAGGCCACACGATGGGCCCTTTTGCGCCTCTATCCGCGCTAGTTCCTAAGACCTGCCCTTTTGGCAAAGGCAAGTACATTCTTAGGTCCTATCCGTTTTATATCTATTGGTTCCAAGGTTCTTGAGCCCAGCATAGTCTGCCTGTGATAGCCCAGGGTTTCACAGCGACACAAGGTGTGTGCCGAGGATTCTTCCTCTTCACCACACCACGTGCACGTTGGGTCGTTGGCCACCCTCATCACGAACAAGCGACGTCTGAAGGTGTTGTGACCCGTTAGTAGGCCTACTAGCAATCTCAAGTCACTCCTATCCAGAGAGAGACAAAATCGTCCTATTCTCTCTGCAGGCCCTGCTAATAGTTCCCGAGCTTGACGGAGATGACCAGAGATGTTGTTCCATCTCAGAGAGTGTTGATTCTGGATCCACTCTCCAGTTGTTTTCCTAATCAAGTTTGCAGATAGCCCTAAGGCTGGTTCCGGGCCCACAAAACTGTTGCCGGATCCCATCCTGGCCAGATGATCTGCCATTTCGTTACCCTTTACCCCAGCGTGCCCAGGTACCCATATCAGTGGTACCTTGCGTTTAGCTGAGATGTCGCCAAGAGCCCTCCTGCACTCCAGGACCAGTCCCGACGTTATTTTCCAAGCACTCAGTGCTTTGATGGCTGCCTGACTGTCAGAGCAGATAGTAATCCGCCTCCTAGACCCGTCAATTTCCCGAATACGATTTACACAAGCAAGAATGGCATAGATCTCAGCCTGGAATACTGTGGTGTGCCCCTCAGGAGGGAGTGAAGGTCTTGTATGGGGTCCGTAGACTCCCGAGCCCGAGCCCTCTCTAGCGAGTGAACCGTCTGTAGCTCCTCTGGCTTACATGCCGGGTTATTCTGGGCACAGATTAGCTAATGTGGCACATTTTTCACTAGTACCATCACCATCGAAAAATTCAATACAGCTACCACCCGAGTATTTAACACAATCCAATCTAACTTCATTCTGTTCCATTCCTTTATGAAGTGCATCGTGATATAAATTTTTGCTATTAAACTTTCCTTTTCCTTTTTAATGTTCCTGTAGAATGTTGACTTAGACAATTCTACAGCCTCCTTGCGAAAATAAACAGGTTACCGAATGATTATATCTGACTTGCAATTTGTGGTTTGGGGGGCCCTTAGTGTGTCGGATGGTACAGATCACAGGTACAGATGGTACAGGTATTGAATCATACGATAAAAAGCGAAAAACGATCCAGGAACCAGGAACTATACTGCAAGCTGCTAGCTTGCTTTACTCAACTTTGCTGCAAGTCACCTTCACCTTTCACCTCTTTCGTCTTTCTAACGTCAACACTGTCAAATGTCAGATTTTGTATAAAGAAGGGTATGGTCTTGAAGGGATATTATCTCTTGAACCACCTCATAGTATACAAGTTGAGGACTTCCAAAACCGTCATCCTTTAAGGATATTCCAGTGATAGACGGCCCAGCGGGATATCCAAGGATGTCCATGCCTGCCTGCCACAGGATATTCCAAACAGGTTATCCTAGAGCTAACTTAAGACAACCTAGGATAGCCTAGAGACCACCTGTAGATGTAATTCTGGTCTTATCCCAAATTTAGGCGATATGGCTTCATTTAGGATGTCCTAGGGATATCGGATGCTGTGTGGATTCTGGCTAGAACAAGCAACGTGAAAATTCTATGAACAAAGACTAGGTGACTCTACCTAACAGCAGAGTTCAAGAAATTATCCAAATCCTAATCATTTAAGAGTTGATACTGTTAATAATCTCGTTCTGCAAAAGTCAAAAAAATATTGGTCGTCTACCATTGCAATGTTTTTGTATACGAATAGATAACGGATGGTTCATTGGTCTAGTCGTTTACAGATAAAAGTAATTATCTCGCGAAAAAATAGTTATAGCACTATTTATCTAATTACACGATTTATGATTTATAAATATAGCGATATTGTTTTATTTATCTTTTATCATGCTGAACAAAAAATACAGTTTTATTGCTTCAGCTGCTGTGTAGCTTGGAAATATGCGAACGAATTCAATTTTTGTTGCTACTGTACTAATTTAAATCGGTTTGTTTCCAGAATTATTTTCGTGTACCTCGGTTCTTTGATCGACAATTCGGGTAGCTGTGAAAATGAGATTCGACGGCGCATTCAATAGGCACGTGTGGCCATGACAAAGATTACTAAAATATTGCGTGACCATAACATCACTAAAGCTACAAAAATGTCGCTGGTTCAGTCTCTTGTGTTCTCCATATTTTTGTATGCCTCGGAAACTTGGACTGTTAAAAAGGCAGATCGAGCTCGCGTAGATGCTTTTGAAGTGTGGACGTGGAGGGAATGCTGAGTTACTTATACCGCCCATCGAACTAACGTTTCCATAGTGGATGAGCTCGGTAATCCAAAGAGACTATTCTCCATTGTGTCGACGAGAATGCTTACATTCCTCGGACATATTCACAGAAGCGATAATGTGGAGAAACTTGTAGTTCAGGGTGATACTCCGAGTGGACGACGCCGCGTGGCCGTTCCCCTACACGCTGGGTGGATACGACGAAACAGTTGCTGGATATAAGTATCAAGAGCCTCACTGAACAGTGAATCGCGAACGATGGCGAGTTACAGTTATCAAAACTATTGATGATATTCGTGTCAGCAATACTCTAGCTCCAACTTAATGCATTTTACGAGTTCACAACATGTTTTTAAGACATGATGATGATCCAATGATAGACCGTAAAACCAAGGGGGCATTTCTGACCCAACTTCAAGTAAAAAATGTCATACAAACATGTATCAAAGACTTTGGTTTTCAAGATACAGTGTATCAAAGTTTGGAAGTATATATAGTCTCCAAATTTATGGAAAAATATTACAGTACTTCCCACACATTACGGTATTTTATTATGTTTTCATAGCATGAAGACGATAGAGCATAGAGTATTTATTGACTATTAATTGTGCAATGTACATCATAGCATATCAGTAACAAAGAAACAACAAGACAATGAATGAAGGTTCAAATATATGATCTATATATTAATAATAAATTAAATATTATAACAGGTAACAACAACAACAAAAAAAAACAGACTAGCACAAGTGCGTGTGTTATACAAAATTGCTTTCAAAGATTTTTGAGTTGAATAAAAACATTGTGACAGTAAAAATGTTTTTATAGAGATCTTGAATATTTTACTGGAAAGTTTCTTTAATAACTCAGGTGACATATACATTTATTCTTGATTTTTTTAGTTTATGGATAGGAATTTGAGATTATGGGAGTGACCTTTGCTAGTTGAAGCGATTCAATTTTTTATTACGAATTTTTGGGAGAGTATGATAAATATAGTATAAGCAAGGCAGAAGCATTACTTTGTGATCTTGAAATAGGGGTCTACAATGAGCCCGATAGTATGCATCACATAAGATCCTAATCGTCTTTTTCTGTAACCTAAAAACAGAAATAGCTGCCATACTTTGACCCCAAAATGATCCCTTATGTGATCCTAGAATGAAACAGAGCAAAATAGCAAGTTTTTAAAATATTGAAACAAGATAAGAATAGAGCTTTCTTATCAAAAATATGCCGCTCGATAATGAACGCTCTAAAGTATTGGTATTAAACAACTTTTCTGCTAGAGCTTTATTTGAACTAACGAGTAGACCATCAAGAGTAGGGCTATCGGTTGTAAAAATTGGTGTCGACAACAAATCTGGTGCATTTAATCTTGATTATGTGATAGCTTAGACCTTCACGTAGACGACAAATAGAAGAGAGCCCAATATTGAGCCTAATATTGGACAGTTGGCTGTTGAAAAATATTGACTGACACCTATCCTTCAGGTAATTATTAAGAAGCTTCAAAGGTAAGTCTCTTATACCGTATGAAGCTATAGATTCCCTTGCATAAAAAATCATTAAGCAAGCTTAACAGTGTTGTCAACTCTGGACTTCTGGAGAGCAAGACACAAAGGGTCTTGGGCCTCAGGATTTTGATCTCAATAGCTATTTTTGACAACTGAGGCACTGAGATATTGCTTTTGAACTATGAGTGAGTGCTTTTCTACCCAACTAATCATTATGGATCAGTACCCTTAATACGTTCCCTCAAAACTGCGTTGTGAGATCCTAGTACTTAGTAAAGCTATTTTGGGACAAGCGGTATAGATAATCAGAAGTGAGAAGTCAAGGAAAGGCAAATTAAAAATAATTTGTATGATTATAAGGCACGCCTTTTGGTTCACAAATGCGCCATGTCGCAACTTTTTGAGTGAGATATACCATAATTAGACGACACTGCATAATCTCATGTTTTACTTAAAGTAATTGCTTTTTAGTGACAGGCTTTTATTGCAGGCTTTTTGACCTTAATCTAATCGCAATCGGGATATTTATACGTTTTAATTTGTTTATCTGGAATCTTCGTAAAGAACAACAAATTTAATTTGCCATAATTTATCACACGTAAGTGGTAACGGAATGTAGTAGTTTTTGCTCTGCTACCATTCAACAGAACTATGCGTCCCATACAACAATACTGATAAGGTTAACTCTACACTATGTTCGTTGTCTATTTTCAGTATTTGGAGGCTTTTTGGTCTCTATTTAAATTTAATAGCAGCTCACTTATATGGAAATCTGCAGTCCTTAAAACACTGTACACTGATGCCATGCAGAGAAGAGCAACTCGACTAATTCATGGCATGGTTTTAACGGGCCACCTCCAGTCACTTAGTCACCGGCGTACAGTTGGTCACCCAAGGTCAAAGAATTTCCCTGAACCTAACCTCTTTGTAACAGCTGCGATTGTCTGGTATTTAGGCATTGCCTTTGCGGTTGTTCAGGTATAAGAAGGTTAAGCTAAAGAAGTGGAAGTGATCATGGCATGTCATATGAGATTTGGTTCATTATGCTGATGAACTATAAACTTTTTACCGATTTTTCGACCATCTCTGTTCTCTGTAGCTTCTAATAAAGTGCAACAAATTTGATAAAATAGATGTAGTTTAAAGTAGGCGGCAGAAAAGGTCTGCCTGTTGCTGGCTAATAAGCGTAAAACAGCTGTCTTCGTACTGGTGGATTGACGGAGATATAGAGCAACCCTCGTATAAATGTAGTTTAACTAAAATCACGATTTTGAAGAACATGGGGCTAAAAAGTTACACATAATTTTTAAAGCAATGATACCTAACTCGTAGCATTTATTCCGAAAATCAAAGTCGCTCAAAAATAAGAGAAAACGAAAATTAGTAAACAAATTGTACTATAGTGCATTTCAGAAAAGCATAGAGCAATAAAAGCGAATTACGTATGCAAAGCGACTATAGATTGACCCACTTTTCATTGTTTGCCATTGAATCCACTGCACAATTATTTCCTTTTATCAATTGCAGGTAGTACCACCCGAGTTATAAAATAGAAATACATTAACCAATATGCCTTGATCTGTTATTTTTATTTGAAACACAAGGTATATGCTTAGGTACCGTATTTCCAGCAATACGTTTGTATGAAGATTAACTCAAGTCTAGATATGAACCATTCATTCCTTGGAGAAAACAATAAGATAGGTACTTTTATCGTAAAAATCTTGGGGGGGGGGGTAATTACATCTATTACCCCTTGTACACGCCCGTGGCTGAAACGTCAATAAAAGGGTTATTTTCAGCATATGTAGTTTTATTTGTGGACGATATTAGATTTATCATTAATATAAAATGTGTTTTCCCTAATTGTTGATAACGCTGGGTTACGTACTACACAAAAAAGAATTGAAATTGTACTATTTATATTGCTATTATTATGTCAATGCTAGAGCGCCCTGGTTTTTCTGTTTTTGATTTATAGACGATAAAATTATTTTTATAACGGATGAAAATTATAGGTTCGTCAAAGGTAAGATGTTAAAAAACATTTTACGTTAACTTTAACCGTGAGCTGTGAATATCTTCATCTGAGTAGAACTAATGTTAAAGTACGAATAGGCTACATTTCATGATAAGAGCCGTCCGACAAAAATTTCCTTATAAATCCTTATCAATTCCTCTACACTGATTAAAAAGTATGATCAGTGTTCTAATTACTGTGAAGAATCGGGTAAATGATAAATAATTTTTTGACTGTCATTTTCTTGAGCTTTTATGCAGCCATTAGTATTTCCATACTTTTGTCCATGATTGTAAATCATATTCTAACAAAAACTATTTTTACCTTATTTTTTAGCACTTTCTGTCCTGACAATACAGTATATGTTTTGAAGATACTCAGTAGTTTAGTTGCTCCTGAAATAGAGAAAAATGGCAGGATACATTAGAAAATCATATTCCATTAATACATACCGATATGTAAGTACAATGAAAATACTTTTTGGATCCTAGCCTGGTGGAACAAGGCAAGAAAATCATGTTGGTAGTAATTTTTTTGTATTCAATTTTGCAAGTAAATTCTAATATAACAGTGGTAACATACTTACTATTAAAAATTAATAAAAATGGTAATCTTGGTGCGATGAATTGCATCTACAAGATCAACGAAGTAGAATAGAATAGTTTCAGAAAAAATTACACTATCAAACTCAGTGCTTATATATACTTTGGTACTTTGTTTTTGGATTTTGTTTTTATTTATTTTACAATATATACTTACACTACAGTATCACCTTTCGAATGTTGGCATGCTTTACCTCCCTAAAAGTGTAATATTTTTGTGAACTTCCCAATATTATTTGATGACTTGTAGTTTCTTTTTGGTTAAAACAACATTGTGTTCTTATCTATTTCTTTTTAATCTCTCAGAATCAATCCCGAGATACCGGAATTGGGAAGCTTAATGCAAAAAATTCCGTGAAATTTGTATTACCTATTTGAAACTAGAGAAGACCTCACACTGACAAAAATATTCCACAATATTTTGATGATGTATTTTAGCAAAAATATTGACAGTGTGAGGAGAAATATTGTGCAAAAAGGGGCATTTATTATTTTTGTAAAAGACTTGAAATTTTTGGCGGGCCGTTCAATACTTTGTAGGTATTAAAACATAAGCTATGCAACAAAATTCATAAATTTTGTTCCAAAACAAGTTCATTGAAACATATTGTTTTAAAACATGTTACAAAACAATAATATGGTTTCGAAAAACTAAGGCGACAGTGCAAACATGGTTATAAAATATTTGTTGACAAACACAAAGAACATATTGTGAACTAGTGAATGCATAATTATATCGGCTACCGCATGTGTGATTTCGTGTTATCCAAAAAACAACATCAAAAAACCAGAATAAAATATAGTGGCAATACTGGCAATGACCTTCTGCAACGGTGGGTTCAAAAATTTTTAAGGTATGACCACTCAGGATTTCCAATACTTATTTACTTTGATTGGTGGGCGTATTGAGTAAAAAATACATAATTTCTAGATGCCATTCCGGTCAAAGAATTACTTGTTGTGATATGGTACCACAGACACTCTTTTTCGCTGTAAGAATCAATTAGTTAAAAATATCTGCTTGTTACCACTCTGCCTCTGACAAACAAATCGATAAAATACTTTCAGATAGCCATCAGGCTGCCTTAAACGGGTTGACTCAATACTATGTACATAGTATGGAACTGTATATATCTTGGAAAGATGTACAAAGTAACTTTGATTTGGGTTTTTTATGGTCAGCCTCCCGAAAAGGCTGAGAGCATATTGCGCTGTAGAAGCGCTGCGGGAGGACAAGCAGTGCCAGTGCACGTTAGATTTGAAACGCTGCAGGTTGTAGCCGTCGGGAAACAAATTCCCCAGCGGCTCATTCCATTTAGAGAGCTTACTCTTCCGTGATAGAATCTATAAAACAGGGACAGTACAGCCACCCTTCTTCGATGTTCCAGGCTGTGGAGGTCCTTTATGAGGTTGGGCGTATCGATTAGTCTAATTGAAGTGTCAAATTTAAGTACCGGTTAAGCCCATTTTTAACGAACTTGCGTTAACCAGTTATTCTTGCATAGTTTCTACATCGTTCAGTGTCTTCTGTCTTATACTAGATGGGATACAGAACAGAAATTATTGATTGACACCTTAGAATGGGCAGAGACGAAAGCCCTCCTGTATTGGCGAGATACACCAGGGCTACTGCATACCATACCCTTCAAGTCAGCCCATTTTCTATCCCCCGAGGATGCTAGAATGGAGCAGGAATGATCTGCGCATTCTGGCCGGTCTGTTGATAGGACAATATGAGAAACCACTTGCGCAAAATGGGTCTTTCCAGTACTGAAAAGGCCTAGGTTTCAAACTTTCGGATTCATCCCTCTGGAATCTACTGACTTCAAGGAAGTTTCATCCAACACGACCATCGCCTTTATCAAAATGTGTTGATTGTACAGTGAACTGTCAATATTTGTGAGCCACAATAGGTACAATAGGGTCGCAGTGGAAGGAGGTATAATCTGCCAACTCATCGTCTCAAAATTCATCGTAATCTACGCTCTCTGACTGAAAAACGTGATTATCGACTGATGCTAGCGAAGAGATATTGCGCAATATTTCATCAATGCATGCCTAATTGCCTAGCTACAAAATATTGAGCGGTCTGCTAGAAATCTCAAACATTTCAGAAAAATATTGAACCCCCTACCAATATTGAACACTCTTTCTTGCCAGTGTGAGTGAAGTACCTATCTTCTGTCAAAATTCTGTGCACTAGACCATCTCAGTGAAAACACTCAACATACATGTAATCGCTTTAATGGACGCTAGCCGCCGGCTATCTCAAACTGTGATGAAACAATCCAACTAAAGATTTTCGACGTTTATCAAATTTTTATCGGAGAGTTCACAAAGTGGCCAGGGCAAAACAAATATGCACAATATAACGATTATCTTCGAGTGAATCGGTCTCATTTGCATCAGAGTGTTCAGAAGGAGCACGAGCTGTTCCCCCTCCAGAAGATGAGCGTGTTCGACAGAAGTTTCGTCATCTGTGGCCCGGAGCCCCATGAGCCCTTACCCAAGGACAATGTAGGCCAGATTTTCTACCAGAATTTGATAGCTGCGCCGAAAGACCTTAAGGTTATGGTGAGTACTTAGACTTTGTCATTTTTGGATGAGGGTACATTTCGGTAAGCCTTCCGGTATGTGACCAATTTTGCGGGGGGGGGGGGGGGGTGATTTTCTAACCAAAAGGCGAAATTTCGTTATTTGTGTTCCCCCCTTTTCTCTAATTTTCTAACAGACTGCCATGTTTTACTTCCCACACCGATAAATCTTTGATTTATTTTTAAAAAAGTAAAATTCTTATTGCCTGTCATGAAAAAAAGAAAGAAAGAGCCTTATCCCCAAAAACCTATTACTGGATAAATCTTTGATTTCGAGATAATACGCTTTTTGAGCTTTTTATATCTGCATAACACTCATTTCTGTCGGCCTATCTGTATATTATCAGAGAAAAAATATTATTTCGGGGGGGGGGGGGGGGGGAGGGGTCTAAATTGCTGATGACATTTTTGACATCAGCTCATGATCGGCAAAAAACATTCTTTCACCGTGGAGGGGGTGCATTTTTGTGGATTAGATTTTTATGGCATTATATAAAGATTATTCAAAATTTGCGGATGACTGTTTATTATTCTTGGGTAAGAGCTAATTACCCTTTTTACTCGCCCCTTTTCGACACCCTTGGGCGCTGTGGCGTTGTAGTAGGTAATGCTGCTACTTTACAAAATCGATGCATGGGCGGCGGATTTATTAAAATATAACAAATCTCAAATATTCCTCAATCTTTGTTTTTATACTTTCAGGGGTTCCTGATTATTTTCTACTTTTTTTGGGCGGGGCGGAAATGGGGTGGTGGGGGTGGGGAGGAGGGGGGGTTGTAAAACTGAAAAAAATATTATATCCATAATAAGCTCCATTGACCTGTTGAAGAAAGACCTAGCGGCTTTAGATCATTCTGTATTGTGTAACGTCTAAATTATTGAATTGATCTTATTGTAATTTTGACACAGTATTATTGCCGCGTCGAGGATGAAAAACACGTATGGTTTTTAGAAATCGTATCAGCGGCGGGCAGCAATAATAGAAAAATAAAAAAATTAAAAACAGCTCAAACCTCGTTTTAGGTGTTTTAGGGTTTCCCGAAGGTTTTCTATTTTTTTCTGGGTGAGCGTGAAATTGGGGAGGTTGGGGGGTAAGGGGTTGTAAAACTGAAAATTTGTTGTATCCATAATAGGCTGTTTATTGATCTGTGAAAAAGGGACGTAGCAACATAACACTTTTTTTGTGGGTTGACGGGCGAGATTTGGTTGTAAGGGGTGGATCTAAAACTATAGCTTCATGTTATAGGAAAATAATAAACTGGTATCATCGTAATGTTTGGGAAGTACAGAGTCAATCAATTTAACTTTATTTTTTCGAATTTTATGACAGGGTCGAGATACCTCTACTTTTTCCCTTCCATACTTTTTGGGAGTTAAACAATGAGTATGGGAACTGCTATTTTCTACTTTTACTAATAATAACACTACCATGAGAGCAGACCATGTTGTTTTCTAGTCTTTTTATATGAATTCTGAATTTCAAGTCAGATTGGGGATTCATGTTCAAAGTTCTGTCATCGGATATCCATGAGCACTTGCCTTACAATCTAGTGGGGGGGGGGGGGTGGATTTGAAAAAAAATGTAGGGAAGTAAATACCACACTTGCCAAACCGATTTTTTTCGAAACCCGAAATGTGTTTCACTATTTTAGCATCATCTTTACTTAAGAAGCACTATTACCTGTAGAGGTGGTACCTCGGATAACCCCGTAATCTTTAAGGAACTTAAGAAAATGTTTGCAATCGGGCGCCTATTTTTCACTTAGAAATAATTTAACAAAACTAGACTCATCTTTCCTATCATATCTTGAATGTGCTATATTTATATTCTTTATAGCTAGTCCTAATACATCTCCTAGTTTGTCCTTATCTACCCTATACTTTGAGCTTATTAATGACTCTTTTAAGTATCTGACTAGAGTGATTTTACTAGGCTGATATATCGGTCTAGGCTTCTAAAAACGCTTTCAAGACTATTTGAATCATTTTGATTGAAGAATATTGAAATGTCTTTCTCTTTCAGTTTGAAACTGTTTTCTTGAAACTATATTTTATAAGTACCCATTGACCCTAGTAACTCTTTTATAATGGACTAGTACCACGAGGTTAATAACAATGATTTAATTATTATAACCGCTTAGTGCATACAAAAATAAACGTATTGCTGCATTTCGTTACTTTCTACATCATTTTGTTTTTTAGTAATTCCATTCAAAAGTTTAAAGAAAGGGATTCAAATTCAGCCAATCAGTGCCAACCGCGCGAATCATCAGCAGTGCATTGTTGCCAAGAACAGCTCCGACTCGCAGACGGGAACAGAAGACAAGATAGATGAGCCAGTCCGCGTACAGCTCCGGCATTTCGCGCGCCATCAGAATGCGGCAACACAGCACACATATCGGTCTTTTGTTTGGCTGTTCGCCTTTAGGGCAGTGACCTCACTGCCCTAGGAGAATTCAAATATTTTCCTTATTTTCACGGCTTTCCTGTGCCGAAAAAAGTCGGAGAAAAAAATGAGATGCTTTTTATAGCGTACCCTATCATATGCAAAAAAAAAAATAAATGATACTATATAGTCCATTCTTTCTAGAAACCTTTATGACTGAACGAGAAACTGATAAATCTATATACTAAAAAATGAAACTGGCAATTTTGTGTTGATGCCATTATATTCGTTTCTGTTCTATGCATGTCAAAATATAAGCTGACTTCAATGTCACTTATGTCTAAAGCTCCAGGAAAGTTAACTATTAATTGCTTTGAATTTTGAAGGAGAACTTAATAATTGAACCAAATTGATCTACTCATGCTGCCGGATGTTTGGTCAAAAACCGCAAGTTTGTCATCAACGGTTCTATAGTCAGGTTGCATGCAGTTTCTCAAAGCCTATCTAATGTTGCTCTTGATGTCAAAGTCCTGAAATAGATACCCCAGTTTTTCGACAGTGCATGTTGTGATTGAAGTCTACTTCTTCTAGCTTAGCTGTGTTTTGATATGGAAAATTATTTCAACTTCGCTCTTAATTCTGATTCTCATTGCAGTGAAGGTCGAGCTTATCTTATCTCCTTCAGGTCAAGTTTGTCAACGTACGCTTAACGTGTGTTGTTAATGTCCAGCAAATTCTGTCCAGACGATAGCGCCTACAATTCAAACATTTACAGATATTTAGAATAAAAACAGGCGTGATATAAAAATTTCCAGTGAAAGATAAGAGGCGAAATATAGTTTTTGTAAAATGTCCTCAAAGGCACATTAGGTGTAACATTGCAAAAAATTAAGATTTCATGCACAACAAGAAATCCAAAACCAACTTTGAACAGCTTTTTCAATTTAGTTTAACTGCCACTAACACAATTTTTAACAACCATAGTCTGTATCAATCTCTACCATTACCCTCGTTACAGCTTAGACATTTCATTGCTATCAGTTTAATGATAAGCTACCTACATTACAGAATTAAATATCTATATCAATAAAATCTCAAAAATTATTTAAGGTAAGGCAAATTCGGATAAAGCTGAAAAGTATCTTAAGTCGTTTTTTTACAGTACAATAAAGAGCACACTACGAATACAACAAATTTTTCATTTTTACTACCCTCCACCTTCAAGTTACCCTAATGTTACCCCCTCTAAAAAAATGTGAAAAATGATAAGAAACCTCAAAGTCGCCTAAGAACGAAGTTTGAGCTGTTTCTATATTTTGTGTTTTTTGATTATTGCCATACGAATTTTCCAGCCTCGCCAATGTGATAATACTGTGTCAAAATTTCATTAAAATCTGTTTAACAATTTTCACATTACACAATACAGAACGATCTAAAGCAATATTCGCATGTATACATGTACATCAGAAAATTGTGTAAGGCAATGTTTGGATGAACCTAAAAACTGCATTGTGCCGCCATGTATTCACAAGTCAATGGCCAGCCTATTATGAGCACAGCAAATTTTTCAATTAACAATCCCCCAACCCCCAACCACCCCAATTTCACCCTCATCCAAAAAAGTAGAAAATGATCAGAAACCCCCAAACCTTAACTATGTTTGAGGAATATTTGATATTTTCGTTTTTTGCTAATTACTCCGCAGCCCATGTACTGATTTTCAAAATTGTAGAAGCATTATCTACTACGACACCACCCCATATATTGCTACCCAAATTTCATTACAATCTATGCAGCGGTTACTGAGATTACGAGGCTAGAAAAACGCCAACAGACAGACATACCGACAGACAGACCGACAGACAGACCGACAGGCAGACCGACATACATATAGTCAGACAGACATACGGTTAGACCGACAGATATCGTAAAAAGCGTATTATCTCATACCCGAAAATTTTAGCGACCACAATAATACTCCCTTCACCTATTGGTGTGGGAAGTAAAAACAACTGAGGTACAAAGATCTATGTACTTGATACCTATATTCGACAGGTTTTTGCCAGAAACACTTTTATTCATGTTATATTATTTTCTTGAACATATCCTTACTCCTTAAGGAAAAACATCACGATCAATTTAAATAAACATACTCGAACTATTTCCAGGTGGACAGTAAGTCCGGAAAAACGTTAACCGCCAGGGAGCTCCTAGAAGAAGCCTGCAACCTAGCAGAAGCCTTGAGGCGGTATGGTTGTCATCCAGGTACTCCTGTGTCAGTTTGCAGTGAAAACACTCTGAAATTCTTCATACCAGTCGTGGCATCGTTTATGGCGGGAACTGTTTTGGTGCCTCTCAACCACATCTACACCACTGAGGAACTTAAGCATTCACTAAGTATTACACAACCGAAGATAGTATTCTGCTCGAAGAAAGTAAGTTCATTATTGTTTTCATTATTGTTGTTTCAATTTTTAAAGTACGAAATATATAAAAAAACGCCTTTGAAACGACAAAGCTAATGTACGGTGAATCAGCAGCAGAGGAATAAAAAAATGGTTAGAATATACTTATTATTCGTTATCTGCGAAGTTTTAAGTGCGGTCCTGTCACATGAGTCTCATAGATATGGTTCAAAGTTCGAGCTGCGAAACGGAAAATCCAATTACTTTTTCTTCATTTTGGACCATTCGAGGTTATCTAGGTCGTCACTATGATGTGAATACAAATATCCTGTGTTTCTAACTCTTTGCACAAGATAGACAAATCGACGGAGGCAGGGTGAATAGTGGAATACGGTCAGGGAAACGACCAGCCTATAACCGCGATGACCGAGAGGCATTTAGGCCACATTCACCTACTCTAAAATCATATCATTATTAGTTATGCCGATGCCGGTTGCACCATTTTTATTTATTTATTTATTTTATTTATTTATTTATTTGCAGTAAATATACAAAAAAAAAGTGTGAGCTGTAGCTAAAAATTTCAAATACATTTTACATTTACCGCAAAAGAGACTGCTAACAACATAGTGCTGATACAAAGTAGCAGCCTCATGGGTACTTAAAACTACAGCTAAAGTGTTTTGTATAATAAAAGAAAGAAAGAGAAAAAAGGACAGTTATAAGAAAAATAGATAAATAAACAATACAATAGGAAAAAGAGTATATAATGAGCATGGCCAAAGGTCATAAAAGATCACAGAAGATCACTCACAGTTTTGCACAGCCAACAAATGTCTAAAAAGGGCTGACCTCAAAGCGTTATGCTGGTATTGGGTTATACATGTCATATATGCTAAATGAAAAAGATCTGCAGTAAGTTGTAGTTTTATGTGAAGGTTGAGAGATGAGGCCCTTATACCTGAGGTTTAGGTGGTGGATATCAGTCCTGAACGATATTTTATTACACAGGTAGGGTGGGCACTTATTGGTTAGAACTTTGTGATACAGTGTCAGCGCATGTAGTTGCCGTCTGCCTGACATAGACAGCCAATTCGCATCTCGTAGTTTATGGGAGATCCTCATATGCTTTCTGATACCATAAATAAATCTTAAACATGATTTCTGTTGTTGTTAGTCCGATGTAGCACGTCAACATTCGAGAGGAGTCAAACGCGTGCTGCTATGTACATCTGTGGTCCGCTTTTTTATGGCCAGCCTCCTGCAAAGGCTGAAATTCTATGGAGCTGTAGAAGCGCTGCGGGAGGATAAGTATTGGTGCACGTTAGATTTGAAACGCTGAAGGTTGTAGCCACCGGGAAACAAATTCCCCGGCAGCTCATTCCGCAGCGTCGAAGTACTTAACAAGAAGGAATGCTGGGGGTGGGGGAGACTGGTTCGGGGAAGTAGGGACCTCGACCTGGTAAGCATGAGCTCGCAGAACCTCTTTAGTGTTCGTTGTTCGGACGGCTTTTGGTGTTATTATCTGGGAGAGCTCACTTGAATATCTTCCGTGATAGAATCTGTAGAACAGGGACAGGTCAGCTACCCTTCTTCGCTGTCCAAGGCTGTGGAGGTCCATTTTGAGGTTAGACGTATCGATTAAGTCTAATTGCTCTCTTCTGGATAGTATCCGGAAGCGTTAGATACTGCTTCTGAGCGCTTCCCGATACATGGGAGTAATACTCCAACGATGGTCGGGTCTGTGCCTTGTAGAGCAGCAATAGTTGCTCTGGTATACAGCGGAACAAAACTCCAACCTTCTGGGATGCCGTTTTAGCAGTACTGACAACATTGTCGTGCCAGGACATGTTGTTGTTAATGTTGATTCCCAAAAGCTTGGCGGAAGGTGTCTCGACTATTGGGTGACCCTCTATTTTCACAGTTGGTAAGCCAACGTGAGACTTATTTGTCAGTGTTGTTGCCTGAGTTTTCTGTACTTTATTTACTAATCCCCAGTCGACAATTGTTTTGATATCTACGTTGATCTGTGAGACATGTTGCCGTCGCCGATATACTACCCTGGAATGACAGTGGCTTGCCTGGTTCCATGCACGACACTAATGTACTGCCAATCTGTAGATTGGATTGGATGTTATTTCCAGCAGCTCGCTGATGTACAGCAGAAACAGTGTAGGGGATAGGACAGATCCCTGAGGAGCACCAGCGTTTATTGAAAATACGTCTGACGAACAGCCTCCGCTGAAAACTGAGTTTTTGGTCCCTGTTTTCATCTAATCGCATCCTATCCTTAAACATATCGGTTATATAAAAAACCACTCCTTCTGGCAAGTACTATATGCCCTTGGAAGCAAAGTCGTACTTAGGAAATATCTTGTAAACATGTACCTCTCTCTGCTTCTGTTTCTATCACAGATAATTTTGAGCGAAAAATAACCATATATTTGATCGGAATTTTCTTCCAAAAGCGTTTAAAAAACTTCCCTTGTTTTAAATTCGCACCGGAGAATGTCTAAAAAAGTACGCGGCCGGCGGGACTCGAACCCACGTCCTCCAGATTTGTACTCCAGCACCGAATCTCTCGTGGCATCTTCTGGTACCACTAACGGCCAGCATACAGGGTGAGTTTTTAGTACCGGCTCGGTCGATAACTCCACTACTGTAGAAGATATAAAAAAAAACTGTATATAAAAATTGTAGCCACGGATATGCTCCTTGCTCAAAAAATATTTTGATTTATACAGGGTGATCCATAACTACGTGGTGATGCAAACGTGCATTTTTTTAAATGACACACCCTATATATTATTCCATATTCAGATTCTACTAATGATTTCTGTTCTTCCAATATAGGGTATTGTTACGTTATACAGGGTGTTTCAAAAGTTATGACCATTTTTGTATCCAAATCACGGTCAAATGAACGTACTGTATATCAAAAAGTAATTAACCAAAAATTATTTTTTTACATGAGAAGATTAGAAATATCCTCTAGTTTTAAAATACGTTATAAAAAAATCCCGCGACGCATATTCGTATACAGGGTGGTGTAGAATGCAAAATCTAGATTTTCTCTCTTTTTTTAAATGTAACCCCCTATATTTTATTATACCAAAGAATTGCCTTTAATATGCTCTTTCATCTTTGTATGGCACTTATTATGGCTGCATTCATTAGTTTCTGAAATATTTCGATTTTTCTACAAATTTTAAATATACCTTCTATTTCTTTAATAAAATTTATTTATTTTGAGAAAATACTACCAAATTTTGTTTTTCCTTAACAAACAACTAAAATATAAGGCGATAATAATACTTGATCAAGTCAAAACACTGAACTAACGAGATAATATAGGTCAAGTGTGCTGAGGAAACAATTTTATAGACGTCATGCATAATTATCAAGCAGATGTATCAGGTAGGCTATGAAATATGAAACGACACAGTCCGAATAAAACGATTCTTCAATCTTTCCAACGCATTAGTTTTAGAGTGCCTCCGTTCTGGATATTGCTATTCATAGTTGATATATTCTAGAGGCAAGTAGACAATTTCTCAAAGACTCTCCTAAATACCCTCAATGGAAAAATTAATTTTCAAAGCTAGGTTTTCACACAGTACGGAATTATTGAGTAGGTTATGAAAACTGTCAATTTTTCAAAGCCTACCTGATAAAACTACTTGATAATTATGCAGGACGCCTACAAAATTGTTTCCTCAGCATACTTGACTTTATTATCTCGATGATTTAGGGTTTTGACTTCATCAAATACTATCAAGACGTTATAATTTAGTTGTTCGTTAAATAAAAAACAAATCAGATAGTACTTTCTCAAAATAAATAAATTTCAGTACACAAATAAAGGCTATATTTTAAATTTACCCAAAAATCGAAATATCTCGGAAACTGATGGACGTAGGTACAACAAGTGCTATACAAAGATGAAAGAGCATATTAAAATCAATTCTTTGGGATAATAAAATATTGGGGGTTACATTTGAAAAAAAAGAGAAAATTTGGATTTTGCATTCTACATCACCCTGTATACGAATATGCGTCTCGGGCTTCTTTTATAGCCGATTTTAAAGCTAGAGGATATTTTTAATCTTCTCATGTAAAAAAAATAATTTTTGATTCATTACTTTTTGATATACAGTACGTTCATTTGTCCGCGATTTGGATATAAAAATGGTCATAACTTTTGAAACACCCTGTATAATGTAACAATGCTTTATATTAGAAGAACATAAATCATTAGTAGAATCTGAATATGGAATAATATATAGGGTGTGTCATTTAAAAAAATGCATGTTTGCATCACCACGTAGTTATGGATCATCCTGTATAAATCTAAATATTTTCTGAGCAAGGAGCATATCCGTGGCTACAGCTTTTATATACAACTTTTTTCGCTATCTTCTATAGTAGTGGAGTTATCGACCGAGCCGGTACTAAAAACTCACCCTGTATATGACATCAAGTGATCTGCCTAAACTGTGGGAAATCCTCATCTCTATGGGAGCTCCTTATCACCTAGTGTTTCTCATACAGCAACTCTGTGAGTCTAGCTCGGCTCGTGTAAGCATTGATTGGTGGTAACCTGTCTGGTCAAACAGCAACCAGAAAAGGAGTTCGTCACGGATGTGTATTACCTCCGATGTTATTTAACATTTACTCTGAATTTGTGATGAGACAGGTATTGGACAACTGGAATGGCGGTACCTATAACTATTGGCGGAAGCAAAATATCCAACTTAAGATTTGCTGACGATACAACCCTTATTGCTGCTTCTCAGGAAGATTTAGTAGCTCTTATAACATCTTAGAACAACACAGTGGAGCGTATGGCCTTAGTGTTAACTACAACAAGACCAAGGTTATGATCGTAGATAGAGAGCACGATAATCATCGAGAAATAAAGTTAGTAGGCCGTTGTGAAGTGGTTCAAAGTTTTGTGTACCTCGGTTCTTTGATCGACAATTCGGGTAACTGTGAAAATGAGATTCGACGGCGATTCAACAGGCACGTGTGGTCATGACAGGGCTTACTAAAATATGGCGTGACCATAACATTACTAAAGTTACCAAAATGTCGCTGGTTCAATCTCTTGTGTTCTCTATATGTATGTATGCCTCGCAAACTTGGACTGTTAAAAAGGTAGATCGAGCTCGCATAGATGCTTTTGAAATGTGGACGTGGAGGAGAATGCTGAGAGTCCCTTATACCTCCCATCGAACGAACGTTTCGATACTGGATGAGCTCGGTAATCCAAAGAGACTATCCTCCATTGTGTCGACGAGAATGCTTACTTTCTTCGGACATATACACAGAAGCGATAATATGGATAAACTTGTAGTTCAGGGTCATGCCCCGAGTGGCCGTTCCCCTACACGCTGGGTGGATACGACGAAACAGTTGCTGGATATGAGTATCAAGAGCGTCACTGAACTGACAGTAAATCGCGAACGATGGCGAGCTACAGTTCTCAAAACAATTGATAATAATATTCGTGTCGGCTCCGACTTAATGCATTTGACGAGTTCACAACATGTCTGTTAAGGCATTGTGTCTATGATGAATGATGATGATCTGATGGGTCAGTATCGATCTTCGACCGCGTTCGATCTAGATGTGACTCGTTCGGGTTGGCCGGTGGGGTTGGCACAGAGACCTTTGCGTAGGGGGGGGGGGGGCAGGGGTGTTGAACTGTTTTTAATTTTATTGAGAAATCCACATGCGGACGTATCTAAGCTAAAAACAGTCTCTTGTTGTGTTTGCAGGCGCTGCCGAAATTCAAAAAGCTGCAGAAGGAGCTGCACTTCATCGACACTTTCGTCGTCCTTGACAACGGAGACAGGTCAGACGACGTGTTCAGCTTGAGCGGCTTCATCTCGAAGATGCTCAATGGCAACAGGCTGCAGCCAGAGTACTTCAGGCCGTTCGACGGGGATCCCAAGGAGCACACCGCGCTGGTACTCTGTTCGTCCGGTACCACCGGATTGCCGAAAGGGGTCATGCTCACCCACTTCAACATCGCCACCAGAATCGTGCAAGCAAGGTATTTTGATTAATGCTATATGGAATAAGTTAAACCTAGCGTGTGTAGATGAAGTTCTATAAAGGATTGGTAAGCCGGGATCTAGAATGCTGATAAAAACGCCCCGGAGAAAACAGTATCTCCTACCTTCCACTTCCATTCTTCGAAACACGGGTTGAACGCGTCCAGAGTTACCAGGTGTGGCGAATTTCCGTCAAAGTGGCGAAAAAATCTAAAATCCTTATTTGACCTTTTATGAGGATGAAACCTCGTATCCTAGACAAGTAGAGTATCCTAATTACAAATCCTGTCGCTGTTTTGAGTTTTGGTTTCGTTCAACGGAAATGGAAAATCTCCGATGCCCGGATCCTGAGGTTTACCAGCAAAAAATATAAAATCTTTATTTGACCTTTTATGAGGATGAAACTTCGTATCCCAGACAAGTAGAGTATCCTAATTACAAATCCTGTCGCTGTTTTGAGTTTTGGTTTCGTTCAGCGGAAATGGAAAATCTCCGATGCCCGGATCCTGAGGTTTACCAGCAAAAAATATAAAATCTTTATTTGACCTTTTATGAGGATGAAACTTCGTATCCTAGACAAGTAGAGTATCCTAATTACAAATCCGGCCGCTGTTTTAACTTTTGGTCTCGTTCAACGAAAATGCAAAATCTCCAATGCTCTGATCCTGAGGTTTACCCGCAAAAAATCTAAAATCTTTATTAGCCCTTTTATTAGGATGAAACCTCGTATCCTAGACAAGTAGAGTATCCTAATTACAAATCCGGCCGCTGTTTTGAGCTTTAGTCTCGTTCAACGAAAATAGAAAATCTCCGATGCCCGGATCCTGAGGTTCTTCCGCAAAACATCTAAAACCTTGATTTGACATTTTATGAAGATGAAACTTTGTATCTTCGATAAGTAGAGTATCCTAATTACAAATCCGGCCGCTGTTTTAAGTTTTGGTCTCGTTCAACGAAAATGGAAAATTTCGGATGCCCTGATCCTTAGGTTTACCCGCAAAAAACCTAAAATCTTCTTTTGACCTTTTATGAGGAAGAAACCTCGTATCCTAGATAAGCAGAGTATTCTAATTACAAATCCGACCGCTGTTTTGAGCTTTAGTCTCGTTCAACGAAAATGGAAGGTCTCCGATGCCCTGATCTTGAGGCTTACCCGCAAAAAATCTAAAATGTTTATTTGACCTTTTATGAGGATAAAACCTCGTCTCTTAGACGAGTAGAGGATCCTAACTACAAATCCGGCCGTTGTTTTGAGCTCTGGTCTCGTGCAACGAAAATGGAAAATCTCCGATGCCCGGATCCTGAGGTTTACCCGCAAAAAATCTAAAACCTTTATTTGACCTTTTATGAGGATGAACCCTCGTATCCTCGATAAGTAGAGTATCCTAATTACAAATCCGGCCGCTGTTTTAAGTTTTGGTCTCGTTCAACGAAAATGGAAGGTCTCCGATGCCCTGATCTTGAGGCTTACCCGCAAAAAATCTAAAATGTTTATTTGACCTTTTATGAGGATAAAACCTCGTCTCTTAGACGAGTAGAGGATCCTAACTACAAATCCGGCCGCTGTTTTAAGTTTTGGTCTCGTTCAACGAAAATGGAAGGTCTCCGATGCCCTGATCTTGAGGCTTACCCGCAAAAAATCTAAAATGTTTATTTGACCTTTTATGAGGATAAAACCTCGTCTCTTAGACGAGTAGAGGATCCTAACTACAAATCCGGCCGTTGTTTTGAGCTCTGGTCTCGTGCAACGAAAATGGAAAATCTCCGATGCCCGGATCCTGAGGTTTACCCGCAAAAAATCTAAAACCTTTATTTGACCTTTTATGAGGATGAACCCTCGTATCCTCGATAAGTAGAGTATCCTAATTACAAATCCGGCCGCTGTTTTAAGTTTTGGTCTCGTTCAACGAAAATGGAAGGTCTCCGATGCCCTGATCTTGAGGCTTACCCGCAAAAAATCTAAAATGTTTATTTGACCTTTTATGAGGATAAAACCTCGTCTCTTAGACGAGTAGAGGATCCTAACTACAAATCCGGCCGTTGTTTTGAGCTCTGGTCTCGTGCAACGAAAATGGAAAATCTCCGATGCCCGGATCCTGAGGTTTACCCGCAAAAAATCTAGAACCTTTATTTGACCTTTTATGAGGATGAACCCTCGTATCCTCGATAAGTAGAGTATCCTAATTACAAATTCGGCCGCTGTTTTAAGTTTTGGTCTCGTTCAACGAAAATGGAAAATCTCCGATGCCATGATCCTGAGGTTTACCCGCAAAAAATCTAAAATCTTTATTTGACCTTTTATGCAGATAGAACCTCGTATCCTAGACAAGTAGAGGATTTTAATTACAAATCCGACCGCTGTTTTGAGTTTCAGTGTCGCTCAACGGAAATGGAAAATCTCCGGTACCCGGATCGTGAACCTCAGGATCCGCAAAAAATCTAAAATCTTTATTTGACCTTTTATGAGGACGAAACCTCGCATTCTAGGTAATTAGATTATCCTAACTACAAATCCGGGTGCTGTTTTGGGTTTTAGTCTCGTTCAACGAAAATGGAATACCTCCGGTACCCGGATCCTGAGGTTCACCCGCAAAAAATCTAAAATCTTTATTTGACCTTTTCTGGGAATGAAACCTCGTATCCTAGATAAGTAGAGTATACTAATTACAAATCCGGCCGCTGTTTTGAGTTTTAGTCTCGTTCAACGAAAATGGAAAATCTCCGGTACCCGGATCCTGAGGTTCACCCGCAAAAAATCTAAAATCTTTATTTGATCTCTTATGGGTATGAAACCTCGTATTCTAGACAAGTAGAGTATCCTAATTACAAATCCGGTCGCTGTTTTGAGTTTCAGTCTCGTTCAACGAAAATGGAAAATCTCCGATGCCCGGATACCGAGGTTCTCCCGCAAAAAGTCTAAAATCTTCATTTGACCTTTTATAAGGATGAAACCTCGTATCCTAGACAAGTAGAGTATCCTTATTACAAATCCGGCCGCTGTTTTGAGTTTTGGTCTCGTTCAACGAAAATGGAAAATCTCCGGTACCCGGATCCTGAGGTTCACCCGCAAAAAATCTAAAATCTTTATTTGACCTCTTATGGGTATGAAACCTCGCATTCTAGACAAGTAGAGTATCCTAATTACAAATCCGGTCGCTGTTTTGAGTTTCAGTCTCGTTCAACGAAAATGGAAAATCTCCGATGCCCGGATACCGAGGTTCTCCCGCAAAAAGTCTAAAATCTTCATTTGACCTTTTATAAGGATGAAACCTCGTATCCTAGACAAGTAGAGTATCCTTATTACAAATCCGGCCGCTGTTTTGAGTTTTGGTCTCGTTCAACGAAAATGGAAAATCTCCGATGTCCGGATACTGAGGTTCTCCCGCAAAAAATCTAAAATCTTCATTTGACCTTCTATAAGGATGAAACCTCGTATCCTAGACAAGTAGAGTATCCTTATTACAAATCCGGCCGCTGTTTTGAGTTTCAGTCTCGTTCAACGAAAATGGAAAATCTTCGATGCCCGGATACTGAGGTTCACCCGCAAAAAATCTAAAATCTTTATTTGACCTCTTATGGGTATGAAACCTCGTATTCTAGACAAGTAGAGTATCCTAATTACAACTCCGGTCGCTGTTTTGAGTTTCAGTCTCGTTCAACGAACATGGAAAATCTCCGATGTCCGGATACTGAGGTTCACCCGCAAAAAATCTAAAATCTTCATTTGACCTTTGATGGGGAGAAACCTCGTATCCGCGATAAGTAGAGTATCCTAATTACAAATCCGTCCGCTGTTTTGAGTTTCGGTCTCGTTTAACGAAAATGGAATATCTCCGATGCCATGATCCTGAGGTTCACCCGCAAAAAATCTAAAATCTTTACTTGACCTTTCATGAGGACGAAACCTCGCATTCTAGGTAATTAGATTATCCTAATTACAAATCCGGGTGCTGTTTTGGGTTTTAGTCTCGTTCAACGAAAATGGAAAATCTCCGGTACCCGGATCCTGAGGTTCACCCGCAAAAAATCTAAAATCTTCATTTGACCTTTGATGGGGAGAAACCTCGTATCCGCGATAAGTAGAGTATCCTAATTACAAATCCGTCCGCTGTTTTGAGTTTCGGTCTCGTTTAACGAAAATGGAAAATCTCCGATGCCATGATCCTGAGGTTTACCCGCAAAAAATCTAAAATCTTTATTTGACCTTTTATGCAGATAGAACCTCGTATCCTAGACAAGTCGAGGATTTTAATTACAAATCCGACCGCTGTTTTGAGTTTCAGTGTCGCTCAACGGAAATGGAAAATCTCCGGTACCCGGATCCTGAGGTTCACCCGCAAAAAATCTAAAATCTTTACTTGACCTTTCATGAGGACGAAACCTCGCATTCTAGGTAATTAGATTATCCTAATTACAAATCCGGGTGCTGTTTTGGATTTTAGTCTCGTTCAACGAAAATGGAAAATCTCCGGTACCCGGATCCTGAGGTTCACCCGCAAAAAATCTAAAATCTTTATTTGACCTCTTATGGGTATCAAACCTCGTATTCTAGACAAGTAGAGTATCCTAATTACAAATCCGGTCGCTGTTTTGAGTTTCAGTCTCGTTCAACGAAAATGGAAAATCTCCGATGCCCGGATACCGAGGTTCTCCCGCAAAAAGTCTAAAATCTTCATTTGACCTTTTATAAGGATGAAACCTCGTACCCTAGACAAGTAGAGTATCCTTATTACAAATCCGGCCGCTGTTTTGAGTTTTGGTCTCGTTCAACGAAAATGGAAAATCTCCGATGTCCGGATACTGAGGTTCTCCCGCAAAAAATCTAAAATCTTCATTTGACCTTTTATAAGGATGAAACCTCGTATCCTAGACAAGTAGAGTATCCTTATTACAAATCCGGCCGCTGTTTTGAGTTTCAGTCTCGTTCAACGAAAATGGAAAATCTTCGATGCCCGGATACTGAGGTTCTCCCGCAAAAAATCTAAAACCTTTATTAGACCTTTTATGAGTATGAAACCTCGTATCCTAGACAAGTAGAGTATCCTAATTACAAATCCGGCCGCTGTTTTGAGTTTTGGTCTCGTTCAACGAAAATGGAAAATCTCCGATGCCCGGATCCTGAGGTTCAACCGCAAAAAACCTAAAATCTTCATTTGACCTTTGATGGGGAGAAACCTCGTATCCGCGATAAGTAGAGTATCCTAATTACAAATCCGTCCGCTGTTTTGAGTTTCGGTCTCGTTTAACGAAAATGGAAAATCTCCGATGCCCGGATCCTGAGGTTCTCCCGCAAAAAATCTAAAATCTTTATTAGACCTTTTATGAGTATGAAACCTCGTATCCTAGACAAGTAGAGTATCCTAATTACAAATCCGGCCGCTGTTTTGAGTTTTGGTCTCGTTCAACGAAAATGGAAAATCTCCGATGCCCGGATCCTGAGGTTCACCCGCAAAAAACCTAAAATCTTCATTTGACTTTTTATGGGAATTAAACCTCGTATCCTCAATAAGTAGAGTATCGTTATTAGAAATCCGGTCGCTGTTTTGAGTTTTGGTCTCGTTCAACGAAAATGGAAAATCTCCGATGCCCGGATCCTGAGGTTCTCCCGCAAAAAATCTAAAATCTTCATTTGACCTTTATGGGGATGAAACCTCGTATCTTAAACAGGTAGAGTATCTTTATTACAAATCCGGGCGCTGTTTTGAGTTTTAGTTTCGTTCAACGGAAATGGAAAATCTCCGATGCCCGGATCCTGAGGTTCACCCGCAAAAAATCTAAAATCATTATTAGACCTTTTATGAGTATGAAACCTCGTATCCTAGACAAGTAGATTATCTTAATTACAAATCCGGCCGCTGTTTTGAGTTTTGGTCTCGTTTAACGAAAATGGAAAATCTCCGATGCTCGGATCCTGAGGTTGCCTCGTAAAAAATCTAAAACCTTTATTAGACCATTTATGGGTATGAAACCTCGTATTCTAGACAAGTAGAGTATCCTAATTACAAATCCGGTCGCTGTTTTGAGTTTCAGTCTCGTTCAACGAAAATGGAAAATCTCCGATGCCCGGATCCTGAGGTTCTCCCGCAAAAAATCTAAAATCTGTATTAGGCCT
Source organism: Callosobruchus maculatus (assembly GCA_951848785.1). Taxonomy (NCBI): domain Eukaryota; kingdom Metazoa; phylum Arthropoda; class Insecta; order Coleoptera; family Chrysomelidae; genus Callosobruchus; species Callosobruchus maculatus. The sequence goes on along the minus strand of CATOUR010000009.1, from coordinate 387,940 downwards.
TTTATGAGTATGAAACCTCGTATCATAGACAAGTAGAGTATCCTAATTACAAATCCGGCCGCTGTTTTGAATTTGGGTCTCGTTCAACGAAAATGGAAAATCTCCGATGCCCGGATCCTGAGGTTCACCCGCAAAAAATTTAAAATCATTATTAGACCTTTTATGAGTATGAAACCTCGTATCCTAGACAAGTAGATTATCTTAATTACAAATCCGGCCGCTGTTTTGAGTTTTGGTCTCGTTTAACGAAAATGGAAAATCTCCGATGCCCGGATCCTGAGGTTCACCCGCAAAAAATCTAAAATCATTATTAGACCTTTTATGAGTATGAAACCTCGTATCCTAGACAAGTAGATTATCTTAATTACAAATCCGGCCGCTGTTTTGAGTTTTGGTCTCGTTTAACGAAAATGGAAAATCTCCGATGCCCGGATCCTGAGGTTCACCCGCAAAAAATCTAAAATCATTATTAGACCTTTTATGAGTATGAAACCTCGTATCCTAGACAAGTAGATTATCTTAATTACAAATCCGGCCGCTGTTTTGAGTTTTGGTCTCGTTTAACGAAAATGGAAAATCTCCGATGCCCGGATCCTGAGGTTCACCCGCAAAAAATCTAAAATCATTATTAGACCTTTTATGAGTATGAAACCTCGTATCCTAGACAAGTAGATTATCTTAATTACAAATCCGGCCGCTGTTTTGAGTTTTGGTCTCGTTTAACGAAAATGGAAAATCTCCGATGCCCGGATCCTGAGGTTCACCCGCAAAAAATCTAAAATCATTATTAGACCTTTTATGAGTATGAAACCTCGTATCCTAGACAAGTAGATTATCTTAATTACAAATCCGGCCGCTGTTTTGAGTTTTGGTCTCGTTTAACGAAAATGGAAAATCTCCGATGCTCGGATCCTGAGGTTGCCTCGTAAAAAATCTAAAACCTTTATTAGACCATTTATGGGTATGAAACCTCGTATTCTAGACAAGTAGAGTATCCTAATTACAAATCCGGTCGCTGTTTTGAGTTTCAGTCTCGTTCAACGAAAATGGAAAATCTCCGATGCCCGGATCCTGAGGTTCTCCCGCAAAAAATCTAAAATCTGTATTAGGCCTTTTATGAGTATGAAACCTCGTATCATAGACAAGTAGAGTATCCTAATTACAAATCCGGCCGCTGTTTTGAATTTGGGTCTCGTTCAACGAAAATGGAAAATCTCCGATGCCCGGATCCTGAGGTTCACCCGCAAAAAATTTAAAATCATTATTAGACCTTTTATGAGTATGAAACCTCGTATCCTAGACAAGTAGATTATCTTAATTACAAATCCGGCCGCTGTTTTGAGTTTTGGTCTCGTTTAACGAAAATGGAAAATCTCCGATGCCCGGATCCTGAGGTTCACCCGCAAAAAATCTAAAATCATTATTAGACCTTTTATGAGTATGAAACCTCGTATCCTAGACAAGTAGATTATCTTAATTACAAATCCGGCCGCTGTTTTGAGTTTTGGTCTCGTTTAACGAAAATGGAAAATCTCCGATGCCCGGATCCTGAGGTTCACCCGCAAAAAATCTAAAATCATTATTAGACCTTTTATGAGTATGAAACCTCGTATCCTAGACAAGTAGATTATCTTAATTACAAATCCGGCCGCTGTTTTGAGTTTTGGTCTCGTTTAACGAAAATGGAAAATCTCCGATGCCCGGATCCTGAGGTTCACCCGCAAAAAATCTAAAATCATTATTAGACCTTTTATGAGTATGAAACCTCGTATCCTAGACAAGTAGATTATCTTAATTACAAATCCGGCCGCTGTTTTGAGTTTTGGTCTCGTTTAACGAAAATGGAAAATCTCCGATGCCCGGATCCTGAGGTTCACCCGCAAAAAATCTAAAATCATTATTAGACCTTTTATGAGTATGAAACCTCGTATCCTAGACAAGTAGATTATCTTAATTACAAATCCGGCCGCTGTTTTGAGTTTTGGTCTCGTTTAACGAAAATGGAAAATCTCCGATGCTCGGATCCTGAGGTTGCCTCGTAAAAAATCTAAAACCTTTATTAGACCATTTATGGGTATGAAACCTCGTATTCTAGACAAGTAGAGTATCCTAATTACATATCCGGTCGCTGTTTTGAGTTTCAGTCTCGTTCAACGAAAATGGAAAATCTCCGATGCCCGGATCCTGAGGTTCTCCCGCAAAAAATCTAAAATCTGTATTAGGCCTTTTATGAGTATGAAACCTCGTATCATAGACAAGTAGAGTATCCTAATTACAAATCCGGCCGCTGTTTTGAATTTGGGTCTCGTTCAACGAAAATGGAAAATCTCCGATGCCCGGATCCTGAGGTTCTCCCGTAAAAAATCTAAAACCTTTATTAGACCTCTTATGAGTATGAAACCTCGTATCCTAGACAAGTAGATTATCTTAATTACAAATCCGGCCGCTGTTTTGAGTTTTGGTCTCGTTTAACGAAAATGGAAAATCTCCGATGCCCGGATCCTGAGGTTCACCCGCAAAAAATCTAGAATCATTATTAGACCTTTTATGAGTATGAAACCTCGTATCCTAGACAAGTAGATTATCTTAATTACAAATCCGGCCGCTGTTTTGAGTTTTGGTCTCGTTTAACGAAAATGGAAAATCTCCGATGCTCGGATCCTGAGGTTGCCTCGTAAAAAATCTAAAACCTTTATTAGACCATTTATGGGTATGAAACCTCGTATTCTAGACAAGTAGAGTATCCTAATTACAAATCCGGTCGCTGTTTTGAGTTTCAGTCTCGTTCAACGAAAATGGAAAATCTCCGATGCCCGGATCCTGAGGTTCTCCCGCAAAAAATCTAAAATCTGTATTAGGCCTTTTATGAGTATGAAACCTCGTATCATAGACAAGTAGAGTATCCTAATTACAAATCCGGCCGCTGTTTTGAGTTTGGGTCTCGTTGAACGAAAATGGAAAATCTCCGATGCCCGGATCCTGAGGTTCAACCGCAAAAAACCTAAAATCTTCATTTGACCTTTTATGGGGATGAAACCTCGTATCCTCGATAAGTAGAGCATCCTAATTACAAATCCGGCCGCTGTTTTGAGTTTCGGTCTCGTTTAACGAAAATGGAAAATCTCCGATGCCCGGATCCTGAGGTTCTCCCGCAAAAAATCTAAAATTTTTATTAAACCTTTCATGAGTATGAAACCTCGCATCCTCGAAAATTAGAGTGTCCTAATCACAAATCCGGCCGCTGTTTTGAGTTTCGGTCCCGTTCAACGAAAATGGAAACTCTAAATTATTTATTTGACCTTCGATGAGGACGAAACCTCGCATTCTAGGTAATTAGAGTATCCTAATTACAAATCCGGCCGCTGTTTTGTTTAGTCTGGATAAAAAATGACCCGTATTGAACTTAGTAAAGTTAAGTGAGCTGAGATTATCTGTGATTTTGTGTAAAACGAATGTGGCTTATATCTAATGATATATCTATCGTCAGTCAATGTCATTTCAAGACTGATAAAACAATATCTGATCCGATTAAAAGGAATAAGATATAGCAGCGGTATTCCAATTTCCAATATACGGTGAATGTGCGCTGTTGCAGCATTCACCATATATTGAAATTGAAACGTTCACCACTCTTGCAATTCAAGTCTTTTCAAGTTTTGACCGTTGATCATTATATAACATATTCTATGAACTTTACATCTTTGTAAAATCTGTTATACTTGTTAGGAGGTTAGACGGAATTACATTTTTCAAGTAATTTTGTATGTCCTATTCAACTGTCAATATAACGTGGTTTGTTAATAAATCTCAGTAGGGATACCGTAGACTTTTTGATTAGCTTTCATTCAGAAAAACTTCTGTCAAAGCTGGCATTACTTATGCCAGATGTGGGAAATATGTTTAGCATTATAATAAAGTTTTTCTCAAGGTCTGCAAAAGCTGCGAAAGGACACGCCTAAGGTTTTAGCGTAATCTAAAGCTTCGTCTATGTATTTTTCGTTCATTTCGTGTCCTATCTTTGAGGCGTTTATTTTCTGGGCACAATGACCTATGTTGGAAACCTCTGTTTTCAGACAATATTGGGCATCAACCACTTCACCACGTAAAACTGGTTGTCACAGACCCAAGAAACGTATAAATAGGTATAGCTAAGTTCATCGCGACTAACAAAGCTTCTACAACAGTTCTTGAATCCAAGCTGCCATCTATTTCTCTAGTGCTGTCAAAATTTGTTTTTCTGCCTGTCCTGAATCCTCTTTAGTGATCATGGGGGCCCCATACTACGCCACTGTAACTGAGCAGGTGAAAATTAGTAAGCCCTAAGAAGTCGTATCATCTAATCCTTACATCGTAGGAAGTACCCAAAACATCACTAAAGCTTTCAAAGGGTCGCTGGTTCAGTCTCGTGTGTTCTCCATATTTTTGTATGCCTCGGAAGCTAGGAAGCTTGGACTGTTAAAAAGGCAGATCGAGCTCGCACAGATGCTTTTGAAATGTGGACGTGGAGGAGAATGCCGAGAGTTCCTTATACCGCCAATCGAACTAACGTTTCCATACTGGATGAGCTCGGTAATCCAAAGAGATTATCCTCCATTGTGTCGACGAGAATGCTTACATTCTTCGGACATATTCACAGAAGCAATAATATGGAGAAATTTGTAGTTCAGGGTCATGCCGCGAGTGGGCGGCGCCGTGGACGTTCCCCTACATGCTGTGGATACGACGAAACAGTTGCTGGATATGAGTATCAACAGCGCTACTGTACTGAAAGTAACTCGCGAACGATGTAGAGCTGCAGTTCTCAAAACTATTGATAATATTCGAGTTCACAACATGTCTGTTAAGACATTGTGACTGTGATGATGAGGAAGTACCCAGTCAGCTTTCATCTCTCCAGCTTTTTCGCTGTTGTTTTGTCAATAACAGATCTTTTCCTATTGCAGAGACCCTCGGTACCTGACCCACAACAACGTAGTATTAGGACTGATGCCGTTCTACCACGCGTACGGTCTCTATTTCGGCATCACATCCATCCTGAACCACCACCTGACGGTGATGATTGACCGATTCGACGAAAATTCGTTCCTCAAAGCGATCCAGACGTACCGGATATCCGTGGTACGTGTGACCCCGCCTTTAGTCATCCTCCTGGCCAAGTCAAAGAAGCTGGAAAACTATGACCTCTCCTCCGTGGCGGAGGTCTTTTGCGCAGGTGCACCTCTGAGCGCGGAGACTGAGATCGAACTGAAGAAAAGGTAAGGTGCTTCTACAGGGTGAGTTTTTAGTATCGGCTCGGTCTTCGATCATATACAGGGTGGGCCAATAGTGCGTGGAAGGAGGATTGTGGGCTTACTAAAAAATATTTCAAAAATCTGTCACTTGATCATGATAGGGACCCTTAAGGGCTATAACGTAAAAATATTTTCACTCAAATTTTGACGTTTATACAGGGTGATTCATATCAAACTTACATTTTTTTTAATGGAACCCCCTATATATTATTGCATATTTGGATTCCTTGGTTAATTCTAGTGTGACTTTATGTATCACACATGGAACTTTAGACGAACCGTTTAGACGCAAATCACCATTTTTGGTATAAGTAGGTATCAGAAAAAAAATGAATATCGCAGCTATTATAAAACTTAGAAGGCCGTGACCTTGGCGGTACGACTAAGCATGGAATGCGCCATCTTAGGTCAGAGGGCTAAATTTGAATTCTTTTTGCACTTGGAGAAATCAGTAGATTAATTAAGGAAACTTCAATCATAGATAACTTGATTTTTTCAAATGGGAATGCCTATTTTGGTTTAAAGAATCAAATGTAAAATTTGATTACCTTTCTAACGATATAGCATTCTCGATATCAATCTTTTTTGGTTTTCATTTTATTTCAAATTTTCTGTCAAATCGGCGTTTTTCAATTTTCCTGCGTGCAAGCAACCTGGCAGGCCATGAAAAATAAACAAAAGCTCGTTAATATGGAAGAAACCAACTAACTTAGTAGAAACATGCAAACTAACTAGAGCAACGAGGCAAGATTATGCAAATTCCTTACAACATATTAGCTCTAACCGGATACAACAGCCGCAAGATATCTAATGCCAATGAGTAGCTGGGGTATGGCAGAAGTGTTTGTCTTTCACAGCATACTATCTATTGATGTCTACTAGAGCTTGACAACCTTCCAAAATGATTAAACATTTTGAAACCAAAGGAAAACTACCAGCGATTTTTGCTTACACTCTAACATTTTTAGAATGAAATTTCACATTTAATGGGATAAAAAAATTAGTAATTTCCGTTTAGTTAAGTCAAAAGGGAAGATATCTCCAACTGGAGCATTCTGAACATCTATTGAAATAATGCTAGAATTTTTTAATTACGCTATGTTGTAATTGTGTTTATTTCATGTAGTTTTCTGCAAACTAAATTATATTTTACAATTCAAACAGACTGCAAATCAAGTTTCACTTTCCGCGATTTTGCTAATAAGTAGAAGTACCTTCTGAAGAATTTGAAGGGTTCCAGTCAGAGGTATCATTACTTTTGACTTACGGAAATTTGGTACTTTTTTATAGCATTAAATGTGAAAATTTATTCAAAAGACATAGATATTCTACTGTCAGTAACAATCAATAGTAGTTTTCCTTTGATTAAATATTTTTTTACTGAATTTGGAAATTGGCTAATAGCTAGTAGGCTGTGAAAAATGAACGTTCTTGTTACCGCTATTGTTTCTGGTTAGAGCTAATATGTTGTAAGGAATTTTCATAATCTTGCCTCGTTGCTCTAGTTAGTTTGCATCTTTCTACTAAGTTAGTTGGTATCTTCCATATTCACGAGCTTTTGTTTATTTTTCATGGCCTGCTAGGTTGCTTGCATGCAGCAAAATTGAAAAACACCGATTTGACTGGAAGTTTGAAATAAAATGAAAACTAAAAGAGATTGATATCGAGAATGCTATATCGTTAAAAAGGTAATCAAATTTTACATTTGATTCTTTAAACCAAAATAGGCATTCCCATTTGAAAAAATCAAGTTATCTGTGATTGAAGTTTCCTTAATTAATCTACTGATTTCTCAAAGTGCAAAAAGAATTCAAATTTACCCCCCTGACCTAAGGTGACGCATTTCATGCTTAGTCGTACCGCAAAGTCACGGCCTTCTAGGTTTTATAATCGCTGCGATATTCAATTTTTTTCTGATACCTACTTATACCAAAAATGGTGATTTGCGTCTAAACGGTTCATTTAAAGTTCTATGTGTGATACATAGGGTCACACTAGAATTGACCAAGGAATCCAAATATGCAATAATATATAGGGGGTTCCATTAAAAAAAATGTAACTTTGATATGAATCACCCTGTATAAACGTCAAAATTTAAGTGAAAATATTTTTACGTTATAGCCCTCAAGGGTCCCTACCATGATCAAGTAACAGATTTTTGAAATATTTTTCAGTAAGCCCACAATCCTCCGTCCACGCACTATTGGCCCACCTTGTATAACTAGATAAATTATGCAGAGGCTAGTTCTGAGTCCAAGACAGACATAGATACACACAAGCGGCAAGTCGCGTATACATTGGTAGTGTTTTAATTTGGCGCGCTTTGCCTGTGAACGAAGGAACGTACGTAATGTTTATACCATATTTGCAGTGGCGTAACTTTACGGTATGTGCTCTTTCACCAAAACCATTTTATTCAAAAATCAATGAGGAGTATAATTTGGAGATTAATAATCTAAATAATAATAATCTAATAATATCTAATAATAATAATAATTATCTAATAATAATCTAAAATGGCCAAATATTCAATCGAAAAGATTCGGAATAAGTTGTCTGTACTATTCCACTGACTATATTGAAAATCTGCTCAGTTTATTTACTTTTGTCCTTTTTGATGTATAGTGTGTGATGAGACATTTCATATGAAGTACCGATGAACTTTTAATATGAATATGTAGATATTGTACACAGTTTGACGAATATATGGATGAGTATACATTTTTGTATGATTGTATATTTTCATTAATTTTATTTTATGTATGTAATTCATCTTTTGACATGTTCTATACTCTAATAGGGTCATTTGAAAGATTATCGGTCCATCTATATCCTTTTGGTTGTAGATACAGTGTTCTGCTATCTCTGTGTTAACACAAATTATATCTGTTATTGTTGAGTGATATACTATGATGATTTCATTGATTTTGTTTTGTCCTCAACTGTAAGCTACTTCACTACTTTTAAATGTCTAATGAAATGTTTGTATACTGTTTCATTTACAAGTACTTTGATGTGACAGAGCTAACAATCAACTCCCATATTCAGTATATTGTTTTGTTAAATGTGGACTGACGACACTGAACACATTTACAAATCAATCTCAGATAGAAGTTCGTAACCCCCTTTCGAATGTATAAGCACCCGCCTATGTCCTGTCTAGGGTAAACATCTTGGACGTTTACAAAATCCACTAAGATGATGCAAGCAAACAATCACTGTGTTGAATAGCTACCATTACTTATCTAGTTATATATGATCGAAGGGCTCGGTCGATAACTCCACTACTGTAGAAGATAGCGAAAAAAGTTGTATACAAAAGTTGTAGCCAAGGATATGCTCCTTGCTCAGAAAATATCTAGATGTATACAGGGTGATCCATAACTACATGGTGATGCAAACATGTATTTTTTTAAATGAGACACCCTATATACTATATATGATTCCATATTCAAATTCTACTAATGATTTCTGTTCTTCCAGTCTAGGGTATTGTTGCATTATACAGGGTATTTCAAATCTTATGACCATTTTTATATCCAAATCGCTGTCAAAAAGTGATGGATCAAAAATCAATTTTTTTACACGGATGAATAAAAAATATCCTCTAGTTTTAAAATCGGCTATAAAAAAAGCCCGCGACGCATATTCGTATACAGGGTAATGTAGAATACAAAATTTAGATTCTCTCTCTTTTTTTAAATGTAACCCCCAATATTTTATTATACCAAAGGATTGCTTTTAGTATGCTCTTTCATCTTTGTATAACGCTTGTTATCACTGCATTCATTAGTTTTTGAGATATTTGGATTTTTCTACAAATTTTAAATATACCTTCTATTTGTTTACTAAAATTTATTTCTTTTGAGAAAATACTATCAAATTTTATTTTTGCTTAACAAACAACTAAAATATAAGGCCATAATGGTACTTGATCAAGTCAAAACGCTGAATTAACGAGATAATAATATAAGACAAGTGTGTTGAGGAAACAATTTTATAGACGTCATGCATTTCTTCAGTCTTTCAAACGCATTAGTTTTAGAGTGCCTCCGTTCTGGATATTGTTGTTCAAGTTAATATATTCTAGAGGCAAGTAGGCAATTTCTCAAAGATTCTCCAAAATACCCACAATGGGAAAATTAATTTTTAAAGCTCGTTTTTCACACAGTACGGAATTATTGAGCAGGTTATGAAAACTGTTAATTTTTCAAAGACTACCTGATAAATCTGCTTGATAATAATTATGCATCATGCCTACAAAATTGTTTCCTCAGCATAATTGACTTTATTATCTCGACGATTCAGGGTTTTGACTTCATCAAATACTATCATGACCTTATAATTTAGTTGTTCGTTAAATAAAAAACAAATTCGATAATACTTTCTCAAAATAAATAAATTTCAGTACTCAAATAGAAGCTGTATTTTAAATTTACCGAAAAATCGAAATATCTCGGAAGCTGATGGACGCAGGTACAACAAGTGCTATACAAAGATGAAAGAGCATATTAAAAGCAATTTTTTGGTATAATGAAATATTGGGGGTTACATTTAAAAAAAGAGAAAATCTGGATTTTGCACTTTACATCACCCTGTATACGAACATGCGTCGCGGGCTTTTTTTATAGCCGATTTAAAAACTAGAGAATATTTTTAATCTTTCAATGTAAAAAAAGTAATTTTTGATTTATTACCTTTTGATATACAGTACGTTCGTTTGACAGCGATTTGGATATAAAAATAGTCATAACTTTTTAAATACCCTGTATAATGTTATAATACCTTATATTGTGAGAAGACAAATTATGTTCTACTGCACTTGAACAACAGAATTGAGTTCAAATACGACAAGCTTGACTAAATATTACTGAATACTTATATTTGCCTGAAATTGAAAAATGTTCAGCAAGAAACGGCGTTTAAGTAAACTGTGGCCTTACTTTTCAGGCTGAACATCAAGACTATCCATCAAGCGTATGGATGCACAGAAGGCACTTTGGCGCTCACAATCATGGACAAAGACGTTTACAGGCCCGGATCTTGTGGCCAAGTTATCACCTACATGTGCTGTACAGTAAGGAGCCCAGAAACTGGACACGTTTTGGGTCCTCGCCAGGTTGGGGAGCTTTGTTTTAAAGGTGAGAAGCATCTTAAATGTATTTTGAATTAGGAAATTAATTTGAAAACCGAAAAAATTAGATATTCAAAAAAGAAGACTAAAAAAATTGCAACTTAGAAAAATCAAACTGAAGATTCAAAATATCGAAAAATCAGAAAAAATCCTTAATTTAGTTAAGTATCGAACATACGAAAATTTCCAAGATTTAAAAATTCGTAAAGTTCGAAAATTCAAAACTCATAAAATTGGAAAATTTCTTATATTTAAAATTTGGAAATTTAACGAGATTGAGAAAAATGGAATGTAAAAACAGAGTTTATCAGATCAGTCTGTTTTTCGTCTTTCAGGGCCTTTGGTAATGAAGGGTTACTACAAAAACCCACAAGCCACAAAAGAGTCTTTCACAGCTGACGGCTGGCTACGAACTGGAGATCTAGGGTACTACGACGAAGAAAATTATTTTTACATTGTGGATAGGCTGAAAGAACTTATCAAGTTCAAAGGATATCAGGTAAAGCTCTCAAAAAATAATTTAATCAGGCATTGTATATAGGGTGGGCCAATAGTGCGTGGACGGAGGATTGTGGGCTTACTAAACAATATTTCAAAAATCTGTCACTTGATCATGGTTGGGACCCTTGAGGGCTATAACGTAAAAATATTTTCACTTAAATTTTGACGTTTATACAGGGTGATTCATATCAAACTCACATTTTTTTGAATGGAACCCCCTATATATTATTGCATATTTCGATTCCTTGGTCAATTCTAGTGTGACTTTATGTGTCACACATGGAACTTTAAACGAACCGTTTAGGCGCAAATCTCCATTTTTGGTATAAGTAGGTATTAGAAAAAAATTGAATATCGCAGCGATCATAAAACTTGGAAGGCCGTGACTTTGCGGTACGACTAAACATGAAATGCGTCACCTAATATCAGACGGCTAAATTTGAATTATTTTTGTACTTGGTGAAATCAGTAGATCAATTAAGGAAACTTCAATCACAGATAACTTGATTTTTTCAAATGGGAATGCCTATTTTGGTTTAAAGAATCAAATGTAAAATTTGATTACCTTTCTAACGATATAGCATTCTTGATATCAATCCTTTTTGGTTTTCATTTTATTTCAAATTCTCAGTCAAATCAGTGTTTTTCAATTTTCCTGCGTGCAAGCAACCTAGCAGGCCATGAAAAATATGGAAGAAAACAACTAACTTAGTAGAAAGATGCAAACGAACCCGAGTAGCGAGGCAAGAACATGAAAATTCCTTACAACACATCAGCTCTAAACGGAAACAACAGCGGCAAGATATCTTATGTCAATGAGTAGCTGGGGTATGACAGAAGTGTTTGTTTTTCACAGCCTACTAGCTATTGAGGTCTACTAGAGCTTGACAACTTTCCAAAACGATTAAAAATTTTGAAACAAAAGGGAAACTACCAGCGATGTTTGCTTACAGTCTAACATGTTTTGAATGAAATTTCACATTTAATGGGATAAAAAAATAGTCATTTCCATTTAGTTAAGTCAAAGGTAAGGATATCTCCAAATGGAGCATTCTGAACATCTATTGAAATAATTGTTAGGATTTTTTAGTTATGTGCTATGTTGTAATTGTGATTATTTCATGTAGTTTTCTGCAAACTAATTTATGTTTTACAATTCAAACAGATTGCAATTCAAGTTTCATTTTCCGCGATTTTGCTAATAAGTCGAAGTACCTACTGAAGAATTTGAAGGGTTCCAGTCCGAGGTATCATTACTTTTGACTTACGGAAATGGCTTCTTTTTTATAGCATTTAATGTGAAATATTATTCAAATTTATTCAGAAGACATAGATATTCTACTGCCAGCAACAATCACTAGTAGTTTTCCTTTGCTTAGATATTTTTTTACTGACTTTGGAAATTGGATAGTAGCTAGTGGGCTGTGAAAAATGAGCGTTCTTGTTAACGCTACTGTTTCTGGTTAGAGCTAATATGTTGTGAGGAATTTTCGTAATTTTGCCTCGCTGCTCTAGTTAGTTTGCATTTTTCTACTAAGTTAGTTGCTTTCTTCCATATTAACGAGCTTTTGTTTATTTTTCATGGCCTGCTAGGTTGCTTGGATGCAGGAAAGTTGAAAAACATCGATTTGACTGAAAATTTAAAATAAAATGAAAACCAAAAAAGATTGATATCAATTAGAAAGGTAATCAAATTTTACATTTGATTTTTTAAACCAAAATAGCCATTCCCATTTGAAAAAATCAAGTTGTCTGTGATTGAAGTTTCCTTAATTTATCCTCTGATTTCTCCAAGTACAAAAAGAATTCAAATGTAGCCGTCTGACCTAGGGTGACGCATTTAATGCTTAGCCGTACCGCAAAGTCAAGGCCTTCTAAGTTTTATAATCGCTGCGATATTAAATTTTTTTCTGATACCTACTTATATCAAAAATGGTGATTTGCGCCTAAACGGTTCGTTTAAAGTTCCATGTGTGATACATAAAGTCACACTAGAATTGACCAAGGAATCCAAGTATGCAATAATATATAGGGGGTTCCATTCAAAAAATTGTAAGTGTGTTATGAATCACCCTGTATAAACGTCACAATTTAAGTGAAAATATTTTTACGTTATAGCCCCCAAAGGTCCTTACCGTGATCAAGTGACAGCTTTTTGAAATATTTTTTAGTAAGCCCACAATCCGCCGTCCACGCACTATTGGCCCACCCTGTATAGTTACAAAGTACAAAACACCATAATTATGTATATGAGATTTTAGCTTGTGCATCTCAGATTCACGAAATTCAGGGGCCTGTGCTGACATCCAGGCAGCATTAGGGTTGCCAACTTTTTTTTTGTAAGAAAAAAGTATATTAGACAGTATTTTATTATTTTTTATGTTTTAAACATATACTTTTTGAAGCTTTTTGCAAAACTTATAAAAAAACTATCATTTCTGAAGGCCTCGTCACATTTTAGGTCAAAATTAAAATATATGAGTAGCTCATTTTTCATTAAATTAATTAAGGCTCTGTTCCCCTTACTATGAATGCCGACGTGGCAGGAACAGAAAATAAATATGAAATAATTTTGCTAATATTAACAAATTCTTCTGAAGCATTTGCTAGCAAATATTTTTTGCCAGTGCTCATGTTGACAAAATCTTTATGGCTGCGGATGAAGCTCCGGGATCAATGTTAATATAAAACAGTATGTTAGATACTTTTTTAAGTTGAACAGTAGCAAAAAACAGTGTAATATTGTTTTTAACAGTATGGTTGGAACCCTAGGCAGCATTGAAGTTCTTGTAGGTTTACATCAAGGCTTGCCCTGCAATGTAGAAAGATCTTGACTGACATTTTGGCAAGACAGTGTCACGTATACATGAAAAAAGTCATAAAAAGGTAAAACAGCTTTTTCTGGTGTTTTATCTTTGTTTGTTTTTGTTTTATTGCGATTTAAATAGTAACTATGCTATAGCTTAATATCGATCCTGGAAATCCATTCTATGGCTGACGGCTTGGCTTAGAGGAAGTCCTTTTTGTTACCTGGATATGCTCTAAGGCCACATTCTTGCATTATATGCTTGACAGTTTGGTGTTCCGCTCACAATCGCATCATGGGGATTCGCGCTTGTTCCATTTTATCAACGAATCGGCGCACACACCATGCGACATGCGAATTCTGTTTAGGGTTGACCATTCCCTTCGGTAGAGCTCAAAACCAGGAGGTTCTTGACCAACAAATAAATTATTGTTCACTTCTTCTATTGTTTGGGTCGCCCAAATTTCTGCCCATTTAACTGCAACGTTAAAACCAACAGACCCGAGTTGAAGAGCTGTTGCAATTGGTGGTTTTCTGAGACCGTAACACGCGCAAAAAAAAGAGAAAACCTAGATTTTGCATTCTACTTCACCCTGTATATGAATATGCGTCGTCGACTTTTTTACCGTGTTAGAACTAGAAGATATTTGTTATCCTTTTATGTAAAAAAATCATTTTTGATTCGATTATTTTCAATATGCAGTTACGTTCATTTGACAGCGATTTGGATATAAAAATTGTCGTAACTTTTGAAATACCCTGTATAATGTTACCATACATTATAGTTTTGAAAAAAATTGTTTGCATCACCACGTAGTTATGGGTCTCTGTATAAATCAAAATATTTTCTGAGCAAGGGGCATATTTTTGGCTACAACCTTTGTATACAACTTTTTTCGCTATCTTCTATAGTAGTGGAGTTATCGACCGATCCGATACTAAAACTCACCCTGTATATTAACTTCTTTATTTACCAACAATAATTTTTCTATTATTGTCTAAACATCTTTCTGTTCCCTAACCAGGTTGCTCCAGCAGAACTCGAAGCAATCCTCCTAAAACACCCCAAAGTGCTAGATGCAGCCGTGGTCGGCCTACCAGATGAAATGGCAGGAGAACTACCCCTAGCATTCGTCATTAAAAAACCAAGGGAGGAAGTCACAGCAACAGAATTGCAACAGTATGTAGCTGGTGGGTAAATTTTCACTTTCAGTTTGAACTTGAACCTCTGCAGGGTGTAACTAAATAAGTGTAAAACATTTAAGGGGGTGATTTCTCATCGAAAAAAAAAGATAGAATCTTTCATATAAAGAAACTTCATTGGAGCATCCCTTGTTAAGATATAGCCCCTTAAAGGGGGTACATAACATTTGTTTAACAATATTTTCCAAAAGCACCAAAAAGTTACAATATTGAAGTTAACCTGACATTTTCTTCTACCAAAAAGACACTTAGCTAGTAATTTATTTGGTTTACCCCATGGTTGTAAGGGGTGGAAAACGCAAGCTTGATCCTAAACTTGTTGATATTTAAATAGTCTTTAATATACGAGAGTTGCTCTATATCGGCTTTCATACGCTGCTGCGTACAGAACCCGCGCTCTCTGGTGGCTAAAAGCGGACGAGCCTTGTCGTCCCACCAAGGAGTTTACTGCTGTTACCAGCGATTCTCTTTGGTTGCCGTTATCTTCGAGTACCAGATGGCGCACCGGCAGAACTTTCTGTCATTTGCTAGTCTTTAATATTTTTTGGCAATTTATTGTAGATTCCCAGTACATCGGGCAATGCCGTACCCACATTATATTTAGCGAAAGCCACGTGCAGATCTTCAAATTGTCTGGTCACAGCAGAGCATGAACGTATTTTTGTTTATAAATGTATACACCACCATTTCATAAATAAACAAAGACGGTAGTGTTAAAACTACCAGACGTCTAAAAATATCCTTGCAGGACTGCCTACTGTTGATACCAGTCATGCACCGGATGGCCCTTTTTTGGCTCAAAAAGACGTGCTGAGCATTAACTGATGAGCCCCAGACACAAAAAGCGTCTTGACTCAACTCGAGCATAGTAAACTGAAACTAGTTGACAATGCGTAAGCACTGTTCTCAAATTTTTTAAAACATAAGACTGAGAGCTTATCTTTGAACTAAGGTACAACCAGGCACGTGTGGCAATGACAAAGCTTACTAAAATATGGCGTGACCGTAACATCACTAAAGCTACCAAAATGTCGCTGGTTCAGTCTCTTGTCTTCTCCATATTTTTGTATGCCTCGGAAACTTGGACTGTTAAAAAGGCAGATCGAGCTCGCATAGATGCTATTGAAATGTGGACGTGGAGGAAAATGCTGAGAGTTCCTTATACCGCTCATCGAACTAACGTTTGCATACTGGATGAACTCGGTAATCCAAAGAGACTATCCTCCATTGTGTCGACGAGAATCCTTACATTCTTCGGACATATTGACAGAAGCGATATGGAGAAACTTGTAGTTCAGGGTCACGCCCCGATTGGGCGGCGCCGTGGCCGTTCCCCTACACGCTGGGTGGATACGACGAAACAGTTGCTGGATATGAGCATCAAGAGCGCCACTGACCTGACAGTAAATCGCGAACGATGGCGAGCTACAGTTCTCATAACTATTGATAATATTCGTGTCGGCAGTACTCTAACTCCGATTTAATGCATTTTACGAGTTCACAACATGTCTGTTAAGACATTGGGACTATGATGATGATGAAGGTACTCACAGTGATCTTTAAAGTTTAAGCCCGTGTCGAGATACAGCCCCAAAAATTTAGCTTGCCTATCAATGCCATTGACAGTAACATGTAATTATTAATATAATAATAATAACAAATTTTCATTCATTCATTCTTCATTTTCTGCGATCTTGCTAATAGGTACTGAAGAATTTTCAGAACTCCAGTCGGAGGTACTTTTGACTTGAGTTTTGACAG
This sequence comes from Callosobruchus maculatus, assembly GCA_951848785.1. Classification (NCBI taxonomy): domain Eukaryota; kingdom Metazoa; phylum Arthropoda; class Insecta; order Coleoptera; family Chrysomelidae; genus Callosobruchus; species Callosobruchus maculatus. The sequence goes on along the minus strand of CATOUR010000009.1, from coordinate 371,244 downwards.
AATTGCATACTTTTTATTAAATGTGAAATTTTATTATGCAACTAATAAACTGCCTACAACATTGTCTAGTAGTTTTCGTTTCATTTCAAAATGTTTAATGGTTTTGGAAATTGGCAATCTCTAGTACATTGCAATAGGTAATAGGCCGTGAAAAAATCCATTTCTGCTATACTCCAGCTTCTCTTTGACCAAACATATGTTACCGCCGTTGTTTCTGGTTAGACTTTGTTTGTTGTGAGTAATTTTTATAATCTTGTCCCTTTAGTCTAGTTCGTCTGTATTTTTCAGCTAAGTTAGTTGTTTTCTTCTACCTGAACAGGTTTTTGTTTATATTTCATGGCCTGCTACGTTGCTTATAGGTGGGAAAATTGAAAAACGCCGATTTGTTTGAAAATTTAAAATTAAAATGAAAACTACCAGAGATGATATTCACAACCTTATATCATTTGAAAGGTTATCAAACTCTACGTTTAACCGTATAAAAAAATAGGCATTCCCATTTGAAAAAATCAAGTTATCGCTGATCGAAGTTTCCTTAAATAATCGACCGATTTCTCCAAGCATAAACGTAATTTAAATTTGACAGTCTCATCAAAGCTGACGCATTTTATGCTTAGAGTAATACGGCAAAGTCACAGCCTTCCAAATTTTATAATCACTGCGATATTCAATTTTTTCCTGATATCTACTTATACGAAAAATGGTGATTTACACCTAAGCGGTTCATATTAAGTCCCATGTATGATACATAAAGTCACACTAGAATTCATCAAGGAATCTGAATATGCAATAATATACGGGGTGTTCAATTTAAAAAAACACAACTTTGATACATTTCGTGGTTTTGGGACACCCTGTATAACATGAACATATTTTTAAAATGTAGCCTTTATGGGTCGCTATCCAAGTTATTATTTTCTTTTTTATCCAATACTTTAGCCATAATGCTCCGTGTCGTATAACGTGAATAACCCTGCATACGCTTGTTTTACGCCCTTGACACATAAATAACTATTATTTCCAGAGCATGTATCGCCCCAGAAAAGGCTAAGAGGAGGTGTGATCTTTACAACGTCGATACCAAAGAACCCAAGCGGCAAGATACTCAGGAGGGATTTGAAGCAACGACTAAAGGACTACAAACCAAATCTCGATTCAAAACTTTGAATACCCTATTGTTTTGTCTGTATACATTATGTGGATGTGATATACATGCGAAATGTCTGATGTAATTTATATTAAACGTTGTTTTTGTTACGAATATGTATTGAATCAATATATATTATATACATTGTTGAAGAAAATATATTTTTTAATTAACGTTTATCATAATGTCTTCTGATAGTGGTATTTATGGTGTCTGGTAATAAAATGATTATTTTTTTAAACATAAAATAATTAGCTGTTCTAAGATATCAAGTGAAAGAGGCGTGATGGTGTGACTTTTTAAACCCAATATTTCGTAATCACTTCGTATCAATGCCCATTTTAACCTTTATCGATTTGTTATGTTCTCATTAGAGGTGATTTAAGACAAACATGGAAATAACGATAAAAACGCAATATATAAAAAAAACTATCTATAGCTGTGAGAGTTAGCGAAGTTGAGATACATATTTGCGGCTTCGTTATTTTTGAGATTTTGTTTTCAAATCTATAGGAACTTGTTTTACTATTTTGATTCTGTACTATCGGCAGATGTTACAAACTAAGTAGATTATAGACACATATTATGTCGTTGATTTAAACTATCAAATATCTAAAATAATTCCTAAAATTTATCATGTGGTACGTTATCCCCTTGTTACACTTATTAGAAAAATCACATATGTTTGTGTCAAAATAACAAAACTTTTACAGACAGTAATTTTGGATGATTCTGTTTGACGTTCAAGAGACACTTTTTTTTGCTTTTTTGTCAACTAACTTTTACAGTTTGTCTTGACTCAAGACCCAAGAAGATTCTCCAGTCTATTGAATTTTTTTAATTAATAAATGGCTATTTAATAAGTCTGTTGAAAAAAACACGGACAAAATAGAGACCCTCAAAGTTACTTAAAATAACTTTATTTACAGGAACAAATATAACAAGTCTTTTATCATAAATAGTACTAAGAGAATGTCTCGATGCTTTTCTAACACTGTACATACACTTCAGACATATGAAGATAAAATGAAATTATTGAAACAAAAAAAAATTACAAAAGCGTAGAAAAAGATTTTTAGCAGTAGACATTTTTTTATTATCATTATTTTAAATAACTCAACTATCCTGAGTATATGGAAAATGCCACGATAAAAAACTCTTTCAAACGCTACATTTGGATATATTCGATCAGCTAGGTTGTCAGAATTACACTAATCTTCGTTGCCTATATAGGGTATTTAAAAATCTTACTTTTAGCATAGTATTTTTGACTTCAGGCGAAAAATAAGTGTACACCTCAAAAGAGTTGATTGCAGATGGTGATTTTATCTAATTTAACTGCTCATATATTTGAGTATAGAGTATTTAATCATAGTAGAAATTAAAATAACCTGTACACAAACATCTAATACCTGTGCTTATGCCTTCAAGATTAAGGGCTGGTTGTACAATGCAAGCTTAAGCTTCGGTTTAAGGTAAGCCGACGTTAAACCACGTCAGTTGCAAAAAGTCCGTTGTGCAATGCTAGCTTAGCCCCCCACTCCAAGCTTAACACGAGCTTACGTAAGCCGAAGGTTAATCCTAGCTTAGCTGAGGTTTAAACTTAACCCTGATAACATGATGTGTCAAGAAGCCGACGATTGTACAACGGGTGTCGACTTCAAGCCTAGGCTTAGCTAAGCTTAGGTTTAACAGAGCTCGTGTTAAACCCGCATTTGTACAGACCGCCCTAAAGGTTTAATATAAATATGACAGTTTTTGACATTTGACATTAACGCTCAATTGACATATTGGCAGCGTCCGAACAAATCCGTTGATATTATTTCTTACCACAACTGGAGCAGTTGAAGGAAAAGTAGCAAAAGGAAAAGCGACGATGTGAAAAAATTATACAGAAACTAGAGAACATACTCTATAATCCCCGCAGGATTAAGAAACAGTTTAGCGACTTCAGTGCTTCGGCTTCAGATAAGGATAATAATACTGTTATAAAATTTTTGTTCAGCCTTCCTAAGATCACACTACAAATAATTACGTATGTTCTTTCTCTCCTACATTTTCCAATATATATCTTTGATATTTATTCTTAAAACAGAACAAGACAAGTGGAGGATAAAACCATGTTTCAGGTTCCCAAAACATCATTCTAATGAATATTTCACTAATTTTGTATTTCCTTTGACTGATTCACCCAATATGGATGGGTGATACTGTCTCTGTTGTCATGTTGCCTTTTCTGTGAATCTTGGTTTTCTCTTGATCCTAATAACACTAGTAACATCACAACCGGTCGCAACAGCTTTTGGATTTTGTCCTATTTATGCCGATGAAAAGGCACAACAAAATAATGATTAGTTTTCTCGAGGATACATTTAAAATATACAAACATAGAAAAGAGCTAAATTCAAAATAGGTACCTCAAGATTTTTATGCATGCACATCTTGAATACAGGCTAAAGAAAATAAACCTTAAAATCCAAGACAGCACTATTTTCCTATGTCATATGGGTCATTAGACCAGTTAATACTTTCTTATATTAGATTCATCTAAATGTGTCGAATAAAGTAACGTTTTTATACCGAAACACTAGGGTAACTGGAGAAGCACAATTACTAAATAATAAAAAAAATAATTGAACAGATATCTATGTGTTTTTTTTTTCGCCCTTTCGATTAGCTAGCTATGAGCCCTCCATGCACTGATATGCTGATATTTGTACAGAATTTCTAATTTCAACCAAAGTACCCCCAATTTCCAATATTTAACAACAGTGAACTTCACTGTGTGAAAAACTTGACGCATTTTCTATGCCTAATCGCTCCCTACTATGTCTGATAAACCTAACCTCTATATTATGGTGCAAAAAATAACCGGTTATTGGTGTAACCGGTTAACCGATAACCGGTTATTTTCGAATAACCGCCCATCCCTATACAAAACCTCGAGTACTCAATAATCCTCGCTCATCAAAAGCACCACCAAAGCACTCCATCCCGTAAACGGTCTACACCCACTGCCTTCACCGGTACTGTCGTTGTACTGTTCCCAAACGTACCCCGTGTGACGGTACTGATTGAACACGTTGCTAATCACCGCTTTCCTCAACTCTTTGTACAATCCCTCAGCTAACTTCCTGTAAGGACCTTCTGCCTCCGAGTAGTGCTTCAGCGCCCTCACAGCCAGGAAATTCATGTTGATCCAGATCTGGCCCCTCCAATACGGCGGGTCGTGCTCCGTGTTGCGTTTCATGTACAGAGGGGAGGTTTTGGATAAAGATCTCAGGCCGAATTTTGACAGGATGGAAGGTTGGGACATGTCCTTGAGGATGGTTTCCAGTTTGGGAGAGGTGGGGTGGATGATTTGCAAGAGGAAGGGGAAAAGGTTGACGTAGCCGAAAGTCATGCCGTCGACTAGTCGGTATTCGGGTTTCTTGAAGACCACTCGTTGCATCTCCATGTTTTGGTTTTGTTGTCGGGGAAGGGGTTGGGGGCGTTCTAGCCGGACACTGTCCGTGTGTAATCTGGAATAGAAAAAAAAGGGGATAAAGTCCAATGAGCCGACCAGCTAACGCTAAAATTATTTTACAATATACAGGGTTATTGATAAAGTATTTTGTAAGAACTTTCTGACAACGCTATAAAATACGGGGTGTTCCATTTAAAATAAAAAAAATATGGTCGCGAGTTTTGGTTCACCCTGTATACAAAATCAAAGATAGCAAAAACTTGATTCAGGCAAAACTAGACAACCACGAAATTATTTTAGCATTGAGAATCAAGCTTCCAGTCATTGATTTTAAGATACAAGGTGATGAATTCATTAAGATTTTCACACAAAAGTGGCCATATATCTAAAACTACCCTGTATAACCTGATAAAACCCTATATTTCCGGAATATGGAGAGCGAGCACAATTAAAATTTAGGATAATATATAGGGTGTTCCATTTGAAAGGAACAACTTTGGTATGCTTTGACTTTATCAATAACCCTATATATATTATAAAATAATTTTAAAATGTAGACCTTAAGCCTCGTGGCCACTAGCAAATAAAATTGCTAGAGTTGCTCTCACAAGTCACTTGCGTAGCGTGTGCACATAATTAAAGAAATAATGCAGCAAAATTACTTGCACTTAAAGAACTTGCGACTTGCTGAAAGCTTGTAGTGTACACGGTTACTCTCAGGAAATTAGTTTGCCGCAAAAATTTCGAGCCTGTTCCGAAAGTCTTGCAGCAAGTAGTGTTGTAAATCCAGCAAATATGGAGAAGTTCTACTGGACGAGAGAAGACACGTGCCTTTTGATTGAAAATTTTGAATTATTTCCTGAATTATTATGGAATGTACATACTCCAGAATTTAAGGACAGAATCAAAAAGCAGAATGCATTATAAAAATTGGCCGACTCATTTAATACTTCTACAGCAGAAATTCAAAGGAAGCTACATCGTAATTTGAGAACGCAAATTAACCAAGAGTGGAGCAAAATTCAAAAAAAGAAAAGTGGACAAGGGACTAGTGGGAGTACTTGGGAGTTCTTTGACTCATTAAAGTTTATAATTGACTAAAATATACAGAATACTACGGAAGATAATCTGGTAAGTTGAAAGTCGATTTTTAGAAAAAAAGAATGTTATGTTGTATTTCTAGCAGTAATTGTAGCAATGGTCGGAAAGTAATTAATTAGGCTAGGTCCGGTTCAACACTATTCTTTATTGACTCTCGTTCTTACAACTCTTCGTAGGCAGGCAACCCGTCATACATACACATCCGCAAAAACTGTTTAAGCTCCATCGGATCTTCATTTCTCAATTCAGTAAGTAACTTTTCGTGTATCCCTAGAGTAGTTCTACGTTGAATCCACTTTCGCACCCAACATGTTCTCCGCCTTTTACTATCTTTCTCTTGTTTTCTTTTTTTTTTAAATTAAATATACAACTACGGCCACAGCTGCAGATTTTGCGTACGACATCTTATCATCTATAGTGTACACGAAATCAGAACAATCAAGCCTAATTGAACTTGCGAGAGCAACTTCCTAGATTAAATTTGCGAACAATTAAAAGATAATGTAGACAGACAGGCAAATACTTGCTGCAAAAACTATCGCAAGTTACTTGCAAGTGGACACGAGCCTTTAGCTTTATCTACAACTTTTTTTCGAAAGTTTTTTTTTTCATGGAGGTATCCAACTTTGGAGTATAAATTGATCACCCTCTATGACTTTTGATTTTTTATTGACACGATACGATACTATACGTTTAACTCGCAATTAAATTAACTTGCTTTAAGATTTCTGGTTGTGAGTTAAATAAAATTACGTTTTTTCCCAAGTTCGAGAAAAAACGAAAAAAATACCCCTCACTTTTTCCAATTTTTCCGCACCCTTGCGTTTCGAAAGCACGTAACTTACCCATAGTCGGCATATCTCCTGGAGAAGTCCGACCAGTGCAGCCGGTCCAACAGCTTGTTGTCCATGAGATAGTCGGCCGTCTGCCGGTACTTGCGTCCGTCCTGTCCCAGCGCGTCGGACAACGTGGCCAGCGCATGCGCGGCCATCGCCATCCAGCAGTACAGATCGACGTGTCTCTCTTCGTCGGTGGGGTGCGAAGCCCTGGGGTAGTCGTCCAGGCCGGAGGTGAGGGTCTTGGGGTTCAGCTCGCGGGTGGTGTCGGGGTCTCTGCCACGCCATCGGTACGACCCTGGTACTTCGCCGCGCTGCGTCGTGTTGAACCAGGAGAACCACGCCTGAGAAACAAGCATATCGGTCGTGAAAAATTGAACATACGGGATGGAGTACCACAAGGATCTGTATTATGTCCCATCTTATACCCTGTTACCCGATACTTTAGACTGTCATCCGTGTCAACAGCGAACAGCTGTTCGGCTAGTGATAACTAAAAATCCCCCAGAATGAATCTTGACACATGGTTTGACGGCATACGTACGTACAGTGCTGCACTCTTGACCCTTTATCAATATACAAACGAAAAAAATGTATTAGTTTCGGTCAATCATTTTTGCTTTGAATTCTTATATAGTGAATCAATGTCTTGTTCACAAAAATAGTCATTATTTCTTGACAATGAGACATTCAGTAAAAAAATTACTACGACGTTCCTGACTTGCAGGATTGTCAATACAGACTACTACTAAAAAACTAAATGTGAGGTGCACTTCTTCGTCAGCTGATTGCTATCAAATAGACGTCAAGCCAGTATAAAGTATCAGGTGACACAGTATATTTTTGGTATACATTAATAACCTAATAACATTAGAGATAATGTGGTCAATTCACTGTATTTGCAGATGACACTACAATACGCTGGCATGATAATGACATACATGATTTAAATAAAAAAATTGAAAATGATATAAGTATAATCAAAGGATGGTGTGACAGCAATTTTTTATCTTTTAATATCTCGCTAACCAAATTCAGTACTTTCAAATGCTTACATGACGTGATTTACTTAGACAACGAGCAATTACATCAAACATACAGCATGGAGTTCCTAGGTCTAACTATTGATCAAAAATTGAATTTTATAAATCATGTTGATAATTAATTTATGAATTAGCTGAAGTAACTTACATACTAAGAACAGCTAGAGAAACTCTTGGAAGAAACACCACCAAAAGTTGTTATTTTGCATTATTCCAAAGTAGATTGAGTTCCGGCATCCCATTTTGGGGTGTCTGTTCGCATACCTACATAAATAAATTGTTAGTTTTACAGACGCAAGCAGTTTGATGCATCGCCAAGAGTAGACCTAGAACTACATGGATGCCACTATTTGTAGAATACAAAACGATGACTGTAATTGCACTATTTATTTTGGAAACGACATCACTGATATTCAAAAATAAAACAAAATTTGGGACCATAAATATAGAATATAATATAAGACAAAAGAATGATTTTAAATTAATCACCCCCAAATCATCACTAATTGAAGATTAAATTATATACAATGGAGTGAAGACTTATAACAAACTTCCTCATTCTTTTAAAATTCAAAAATATTTAAAAGTTTTCCGTAGAAAACTTAGAAACTTTATGTTACAAAAACCTTATTATACCTTAGATGAGTTACTTCTATGACGAGTTTTAGTGATTATTCCACATTTTGTTGTTATTGTATCTTTTTTTTTCTTTTTTTGTTGTTTGTGAATAAGAATATTGTGTAATTTCTTAGACAATAAACTATATTTATCTATCTATCTATAAATGCAAATCCGACATACCACACATTTGTCAAAATAGAGTTTTATATACCATTTTGTTTATTAAAGCGCTACCATACCTGTAAACGAGGATACATTCTTTCCAACGTAGCCCACTGATCTTCGTTGAGTTTGTCTCCATATCGCCTCAAGATGCTCTCCAATGTTAAAAAGAAGGTTGGTGGATTGGCATAAGTATTCCACTGGATTGTAAACTCGCTTGGAACCTGCCAGAAATAAGCAGATCTCAGTTATTTGTAAGTCTATAAAAGTTTTAATGTTGCAGTTTTTATTTAACATTTGAATTAACAAAATAAAATAGGTATGCAAATCCTTTTCAAAAAGATTTAAATCATAAATCACAAATCATTATAATAATTTTGAAAAAGTATTTAAATTTTAATTCCTTTTGAGGGAAGAAATTGATTTAAATCAAAAATTATTATATGATTTTAACCATTCTTGTCTTGATTTAAATCCTTTTTGAATAAATTAAAACTGAAAAAATTTAAATCATTAGTCTACAAACCAGTTTGGAGAAATAAAATACAAAATATAAATGAAACACCATTTGTAAAAAAATATGTCAGGTAACATTGCGGTAACAGGTATGGTAAAACTTATTGGTTATGTCACATCCTTGATTTAGCTCACGGCGTATAAGTGATCAAAATCACATAAGATAATTATTATAAATGCTATCTACTATAAATAAAACTTCGATTAGATTCTTATTATTCTTCTTCTATTTGTACATCTAGGAGGATGAATGGCTGAAAAGTTACCTTAGCAAGAGCTTCCACGCCCAAAATTTGCTCTCTTGGGATCCAGCCTTCAACATTCAGTAGGTCAAACCAATGACTCATTATATCCAGAGCAATGTCCAGATCCCATTGGGAGATTAAAAGCCCATGAAAGCCTTCATCCCACAGAAAGCCTCTAGGGAAAAAGCTCCTGAAAATATAAACTATTTTAACACAGCAGATTTGTTAAGAGTTCTCTTTAGGCTACTTGATGAACATGCACAATCTTACACATTAAAAAATTATTAGGAGTAGTGAAACATGTGTCAGGTGACTTCAAAACAATAAAAATATGGATATATGCATCTGAAATCGTATATTTTCAATGTTATCCATCATCTCTGTTCCAGAAATTGTCAATTCTGATGATTCTACTCAAAAGCAAGTGCATAAAAAAATGAAATAAAAATGTTCACCCTAAAATAAAAGTATTTTTAGAAAGTTATTTTATATAAAACCAAAGCAAACGCTGGCGCTTCATTGTTTTACAATTATTATTAAAGTATTTGCCATACAAAATTCTTATTGACATGCCTATATCTAAATTCTTATTTTTTAATCCCAATGTTAAAAAAAGAGTTTTTTCTATGTTAGACAAACGGTTGAAACTAACAAAATTTTATTTTAAATCTATACCTGACGTCTGTAATTTTTCGTTATGATAAAATACCTACAATGTTTTAGGTCCCTATACCCAAATTTTCAATCTTTTCTGAATTTTATGTTAGAGATGCAAATAGTCTATTCTGAATTTATGCTGGGACTATTTTGAATGATATTATCCGAATTATATTTAGAGTAGGGGTAACAAAAAGGCACAATTCCATACCTGGAAGGCACCGCAGTATAGAGTGGTGCTCGCCAGTAATACACTGGTTCTTTTATGTATGTGCTTTGTACTTTGGACGCACCATAAAAATACCCAATGCCACCAATCATGTTACTTAAAGCTGCTTGAGCAAATGTGTATTCCTTTGATGAAGATGAAATCCTAAAAATTGAATCAATTTTTAAAATTTTTGTCTCTGTACATACTTATTTTATAAATAAATTTCCTTGATAATCTTTGAAATATCATTAGTTTTGAAAAATTTTGAATTATTTCAGAAGTGCTTTTTTGTATACAAAGAATGAATCATTATTTGACAAATTTTGATCATATAAATAAATGTTATTAAGTTTCCTTATACATCTCAACATCTCATGGATTTGAAAAATAATTCTGAATAAGCTGAATTTAATAATACAAAATCAAGTAGGTACCCTTTAGTTTTCAGTTGGAATTTTTTCTCGAATGTTTGATCAAATTGCACTCTGTTTTTCTGCAATATTTTTGTGTATGTATCTCCAACCAGAGTGTCTGGTCTATATGAAAAGCTTCCTGATTCAAAAATCACATCCATTGTGAATGGTACCCTTCCTGTCAACTGTACTGCCACAAAGTTTGGGTCTAACTAGAAGAAATAACAGTATGAGAGTTTCAAAACAACTAACTTTATACCGCAGCATAGTAAACAACCAGCAGAATATCTCTCAGGCAGATCGAGCTCACATACAGGGTGAGTTTTTAGTACCGGCTCGGTCGATAACTCCACTACTGCAGAAGATAGCAAAAAAAGTTATATATAGAAGTTGTAGCCACCGATATGCTCCTTGCTCAGAAAATATTTAGATTTATACAGGGTGATCCATAACTACGTGGTGATGCAAACATGCATTTTTTTAAATGAGACATCCTATATATTATTCCATATTCAAATTCTACTAATAAATTCTGTTCTTCCAATATAGGGTTTTGTTACATTATACAGGGTATTTCAAAAGTTATGTCCATTTTAGTATCCAAATCGCGGTCAAATGAACTGTACTGTACTGTACTGTAATGTACTGTATATCAAAAAGTAACGAATCAAAAATTATTTTTCTTACATGAAAAGATTAAAAGTATCCTCTAGTTTTAAAATCAACTATAAAAAAGCCCATGGCGCATATTTGTATACAGGGTGATGTAGAATGCAAAATCTAGATTTTCTCTTTTTTTTAAATATAACCCCCAATATTTTATTATACCAAAGAATTGCTTTTACTATGCTCTTTCATCTTTGCATAACACTTGTTGTACCTACCTCTATCAGTCTCCAATATATTTCGATTTTTCGGTAAATTTAAAATATACCTTCTATTTGTTTAGTCAAATTTATTTATTTTGGAGAAATACTATCCAATTTTAATCCTGCTTAACAAACAACTAAAATATAAGGCAATACTAGTACTTGATCAAGTCAAAACACTGATTTAACGAGATAATATAGGTCAAGTCTGCTGAGGAAACAATTTTATAAACGTCATGCATAATTATCAAGCAGATCTATCAGGTAGGCTATGAAATATTGAACGACACGGTCCAAATAAAACGATTCTTCAATCTTTCAAACGCATTAGTTTTAGAGTGCCTTCGTTCTGGATATTGCTGTTCATAGTTGATATATTCTAGAGGCAAGTACAATTTCTCAAAGATTCTCCTAAATACACTCTATGGAAAAATTAATTTTTAAAGCTGGTTTTTCACACAGTACGGAATTATTGAGCTGGTTATGCAAACTGTCACTTTTTCAAAACCTACCTGATAAATCTGTTTGATAATTATGCATCACGCCTACAAAATTGTTTCAGCATACTTGACTTTATTGTCTCGATGATTTAGGGTTTTGACTTCATCAAATAGCATCATGACCTTATAACTTAGTTGTTCGTTAAATAAAAAACAAATTAGATAGTACCGTCTCAAAATAAATACATTTCAATACACAAATAGACGGTATATTTTAAATTTACCGAAAAATCGAAATATCTCGGAAACTGATGGACGTAGGTACAACAAGTGTTATGCAAAGATGAAAGGGCATATTAAAAGCAATTCTTTGGTATAATAAAATATTGGGGGTTACATTTAAAAAAAGAGAGAAAATCTAGATTTTGCATTCTACATCAACCTGTATACAAATATGCGTCATGGGCTTTTTTTACAGTTGATTTTAAAACTAGAGGATATTTTTAATCTTTTCATGTAAAAAAATAATTTTTGATTTATTACTTTTTGTTATACAGTACGTTCATTTGACCGCAATTTGGATACAAAAATGGACATAACTTTTGAAATACCCTGTATAATGTAAGATAACCCTATATTGGAAGAACGGAATTTATTAGTAAAATTTGAATATGGAATAATATATAGGGTGTCTCATTTAAAAAATGCATGTTTGCATCACCACGTAGTTATGGATCACCCTGTATAAATCTAAATATTTTCCGAGCAAGGAGCATATCCGTGGCTACAACCTTTATATACAACTTTTTTTGCTATATTCTACAGTAGTGGAGTTATCGACCGAGCCGATACTAAAAACTCACCCTGTATATGCTATTGAAACGTGGACGTGGACGTACCGCCCATCAAACTAACGTTTCCATCCTGGATGAGCACGGTAATCCAAAGAGACTATCCTCCATTGTGTCGACGAGAATGATTACATTCTTCGGACATATGTATACACAGAGGCGTTAATATGGAGAAGCTTGTAGTCCAGGGTCATGCCCCGAGTGGGCGACGCCGTGGCCCTTCCCCTACACGCTGGGTGGATACGACAAAACAGTTGCTGGATATGAGTATCAAGAGCGCCACTGGACTGACAGTAAATCGCGAACGATGGTGAGCTACAGTTCTCAAAACTATTGATAATATTCGTGTCGGCAATACTCTAGCTGCGATTTAATGCATTTTACAACATTTCTGTTGAGTTAAGACATTGTGACTATGATGATGATGATGCCTCAGAGTGTTGAACAAGCCTTACAGATTTTAGGCTGTACTATCATAGCCTACTGTTTTAAATCTATCACAATTTTTTAATGAGTCAGTGTGAAACCTGCCCTAGCAAATAATTTTATACAATATTCCTCACAAGTTCAATATTTTCATGGCTATTTTATACACATACCTTCTCATCATGGCCTGTAAATGAAGGTAATTCACCAGCAAGTACAATCTTTTGAGGCGCAGCAAGTCTTAAAGATGATATAACTGTTTCTTTGAGCAAATGGAGACCTGGCGCAGTTGTGCTGAGGAATGACTCATGGTCTAGCACACCTAAAAATATAACAACAAAGTCAATATGTTCATTTAGTTTTCAATCAAAGAAGAAACAACCTACCTGAGCTATTTACAAATTTCAACTTGAAATCTCCCAGTGTAGATGTGTAGCCTTTGATCCCTATGATCTTTGTCTGCGAATAACTTGCCTCAATATAACCTTTGGTCTCCTCGTCAAGAGCTACATACCATATTAGAGATACCAATTCATCCTTTACCTCATTTGCAACATTTTTCTAAAAAATAGCAAAACCAAATAAATATATCAAGTCAGTATCTTGAATTTATGAATAACCATACATTTATGTAATCTACAGATATTCTAGCACTCCATTCTCCACCATTTGATCCTCCTAGTCTTTTGATAAAGGAAGTGTTTAGGCAGAATGGTCGATCAATAATTTCCTGCTCTCCAAAGTTTTTGCCATCATGTCTCACCCAACCATACTTTGCAAGGTTATCACCTTGCTCACACCAATGCCTAAAAAAAAATAGAAAAAAAAATTTGATACAAGGAGAACATATTGATCCTAAATAAATTTTTACAAGTCTTAGACAAGGAAAGTGAGAGGACAGAATGTGTGGCTGACAACCGGTGTGAACTTGGCAGCTAAAACCCAGCAGACAATTTTCCGAAGATGCCCGAACGACCAGTGGCGTCGTTATTACGAATAAACACTATTGACGGTATGATACGTGCTTATATATCGGGTTATTAACTGAGCGATCATCTAAAGGGGTAGCAGCCAAAATAAAAACAATTAAAATATCATTTTTACCCCTAAGGAAATAATTCCCCAAGATGAAATTGCAGCCAAAAAATAACACCTAAATAATGCCATTTTATGAGTCCAGTCTCATCAACTGAGCGAACTTTAAAGGGCGAGCAGCCAAAATCAAAAATATTAAAATATAATTTTCACCACTAAGGAAATAATTCCCCAACATGAAATTGATGCCAAAATTTAACACATAAATAATGACATTTTATGAGTCCAGCCTTATCAACTGAGCGAACTTCTAAAGGGCCAGCAGCCAAAATCAAAATTATTAATATATCATTTTCACCCCTAAGGAAATAATTCCCCAAGACGAAATTGATGCCAAAAATTAACACATAAATAATGATATTTTACGAGCCCAGTCTCATCAACTGAGCTAACTTCTAAAGGGCCAGCAGCCAAAATCAAAGAAATTAAAATATCATCTTCACCCCCAAGGAAATAATCCCCAAGATGAAATTGATGCCAAAAATTAACACATAAATAATGACATTTTATGAGCCCAGTCTCATCAACTGAGCGAACTTCTAAAGGGCCAGCAGCCAAAATCAAAAATATTAAAACATCATTTCCACCCCTAAGGAAATAATTCCCCAAGATGAAATTGATGCCAAAAATTAACACATAAATAATGATATTTTATGAGCCCAGGCTCATCAACTGAGCGAACTTCTAAAGGGCCAGCAGCCAAAATCAAAAATATTAAGATATCATTTTCACCCCTAAGGAAATAATTCCCCAAGATGAAATTGATGCCAAAAATTAAGACATAAATAATGACATTTTATGAGTCCAGTCTCATCAACTGAGCGAACTTCTAAAGGGCCAGCAGCCAAAATCCAAAATATTAAAATATCATTTTCACCCCCAAGGAAATAATTCCCCAAGATGGAATTGGTGTCAAAAAGTAACACCTAAATAATAACATTTTATGAGCCCAGTCTCATCAACTGAGCGAACTTCTAAAGGGCCAGCAGCCAAAATCTAAGAAATTAAAATATCATTTTCGCCCCCAAGGAAATAATTCCCCAAGATGAAATTGATGCCAGAAATTAACACATGAAAAATGACATTTTATGAGTCCGGTCTCATCAACTGAGCGAACTTCTAAAGGGCCAGCAGCCAAAATCCAAAATATTAAAATATCATTTTCACCCCCAAGGAAATAATTCCCCAAGATGAAATTGGTGTCAAAAAGTAACACCTAAATAATGACATTTTATAAGCCCAGTCTCATCAACTGAGCGAGCTTCTAAAGGGCCAGCAGCCAAAATCAAAAATATTAAAATATCATTTTCACCCCTAAGGAAATAATTCCCCAAGATGAAATTGATGCCAAAAATTAACACATAAATAATGCTATTTTATGAGCCCAGTCTCATCAACTGAGCTAACTTCTAAAGGGCCAGCAGCCAAAATCAAACAAATTAAAATATCATTTTCACCCCCAAGGAAATGATTCCCCAAGATGAAATTGGTGCCAAAAAGTAACACCTACATAATGACATTTTATGAGTCTGGTCTCATCAACTGAGCGAACTTCTAAAGGGCCAGCAGCCAAAATCAAAGAAATTAAAATATCATTTTCACCCCCAAGGAAATGATTCCCCAAGATGAAATTGATGCCAAAAATTAACACATAAATAATGATATTTTATGAGCCCAGTCTCATCAACTGAGCTAACTTCTAAAGGGCCAGCAGCCAAAATCAAAAAAATTAAAATATCATTTTCACCCCCAAGGAAATGATTCCCCAAGATGAAATTGGTGCCAAAAAGTAACACCTAAATAATGACATTTTATGAGTCCGGTCTCATCAACTGAGCGAACTTCTAAAGGGCCAGCAGCCAAAATCCAAAATATTAAAATATCATTTTCACCCCCAAGGAAATAATTCCCCAAGATGAAATTGGTGTCAAAAAGTAACACCTAAATAATGACATTTTATGAGCCCAGTCTCATCAACTGAGCGAATTTCTAAAGGGCCAGCAGCCAAAATCAAAAATATTAAAATATCATTTTCACCCCTAAGGAAATAATTCCCCAAGACGAAATTGGTGCCAAAAAGTAACACCTAAATAATGACATTTTATGAGTCCGGTCTCATCAACTGAGCGAACTTCTAAAGGGCCAGCAGCCAAAATCCAAAATATTAAAATATCATTTTCACCCCCAAGGAAATGATTCCCCAAGACGAAATTGGTGCCAAAACGTAACACCTAAATAATGACATTTTATGAGTCTGGTCTCATCAACTGAGCGAACTTCTGAAGGGCCAGCAGCCAAAATCAAAAAAATTAAAATATCATTTTCACCCCCAAGCAAATGATTCCCCAAGATGAAATTGGTGCCAAAAAGTAACACCTAAATAATGACATTTTATGAGTCTGGTCTCATCAACTGAGCGAACTTCTAAAGGGCCAGCAGCCAAAATCAAAGATATTAAAATATCATTTTCACCCCTAAGGAAATAATTCCCCAAAATGAAATTGATGCCAAAAATTAACACATTAATAATGACATTTTATGAGCCCAGTCCCATCAACTGAGCGAACTTCTAAAGGGCCAGCAGCCAAAATCAAAAAAATTAAAATATCATTTTCACCTCCAAGGAAATAATTCCCCAAGATGAAATTGATGCCAAAAATTAACACATAAATAATGATATTTTATGAGCCCAGGCTCATCAACTGAGCGAACTTCTAAAGGGCCAGCAGCCAAAATCAAAAATATTAAGATATCATTTTCACCCCTAAGGAAATAATTCCCCAAGATGAAATTGATGCCAAAAATTAAGACATAAATAATGACATTTTATGAGTCCGGTCTCATCAACTGAGCGAACTTCTAAAGGGCCAGCAGCCAAAATCCAAAATATTAAAATATCATTTTCACCCCCAAGGAAATAATTCCCCAAGATGGAATTGGTGTCAAAAAGTAACACCTAAATAATAACATTTTATGAGCCCAGTCTCATCAACTGAGCGAACTTCTAAAGGGCCAGCAGCCAAAATCAAAGAAATTAAAATATCATTTTCGCCCCCAAGGAAATAATTCCCCAAGATGAAATTGATGCCAAAAATTAACACATGAAAAATGACATTTTATGAGTCCGGTCTCATCAACTGAGCGAACTTCTAAAGGGCCAGCAGCCAAAATCCAAAATATTAAAATATCATTTTCACCCCCAAGGAAATAATTCCCCAAGATGAAATTGGTGTCAAAAAGTAACACCTAAATAATGACATTTTATAAGCCCAGTCTCATCAACTGAGCGAGCTTCTAAAGGGCCAGCAGCCAAAATCAAAAATATTAAAATATCATTTTCACCCCTAAGGAAATAATTCCCCAAGATGAAATTGATGCCAAAAATTAACACATAAATAATGCTATTTTATGAGCCCAGTCTCGTCAACTGAGCTAACTTCTAAAGGGCCAGCAGCCAAAATCAAAAAAATTAAAATATCATTTTCACCCCCAAGGAAATGATTCCCCAAGATGAAATTGGTGCCAAAAAGTAACACCTACATAATGACATTTTATGAGTCTGGTCTCATCAACTGAGCGAACTTCTAAAGGGCCAGCAGCCAAAATCAAAGAAATTAAAATATCATTTTCACCCCCAAGGAAATCATTCCCCAAGATGAAATTGATGCCAAAAATTAACACATAAATAATGATATTTTATGAGCCCAGGCTCATCAACTGAGCGAACTTCTAAAGGGCCAGCAGCCAAAATCAAAAATATTAAGATATCATTTTCACCCCTAAGGAAATAATTCCCCAAGATGAAATTGATGCCAAAAATTAAGACATAAATAATGACATTTTATGAGCCCAGGCTCATCAACTGAGCGAACTTCTAAAGGGCCAGCAGCCAAAATCAAAAAAATTAAAATATCATTTTCACCCCCAAGCAAATGATTCCCCAAGATTAAATTGGTGCCAAAAAGTAACACCTAAATAATGACATTTTATGAGTCTGGTCTCATCAACTGAGCGAACTTCTAAAGGGCCAGCAGCCAAAATCAAAAATATTAAAATATCATTTTCACCCCCAAGGAAATAATTCCCCAAGATGAAATTGATGCCAAAAATTAACACATAAAAAATGACATTTTATGAGTCCGGTCTCATCAACTGAGCGAACTTCTAAAGGGCCAGCAGCCAAAATCCAAAATATTAAAGTATCATTTTCACCCCCAAGGAAATAATTCCCCAAGATGAAATTGGTGTCAAAAAGTAACACCTAAATAATGACATTTTATGAGCCCAGTCTCATCAACTGAGCGAACTTCTGAAGGGCCAGCAGCCAAAATCAAAAATATTAAAATATCATTTTCACCCCTAAGGACATAATTCCCCAAGATGAAATTGATGCCAAAAATTAACACATAAATAATGATATTTTACGAGCCCAGTCTCATCAACTGAGCTAACTTCTAAAGGGCCAGCAGCCAAAATCAAAGAAATTAAAATATCATTTTCACCCCCAAGGAAATAATTCCCCAAGATGAAATTGGTGCCAAAAAGTAACACCTAAATAATGACATTTTATGAGCCCAGTCTCATCAACTGAGCGAACTTCTAAAGGGCCAGCAGCCAAAATCAAAATTATTAATATATCATTTTCACCCCTAAGGAAATAATTCCCCAAGATGAAATTGATGCCAAAAATTAACACATAAATAATGATATTTTACGAGCCCAGTCTCATCAACTGAGCTAACTTCTAAAGGGCCAGCAGCCAAAATCAAAGAAATTAAAATATCATTTTCACCCCCAAGGAAATAATTCCCCAAGATGAAATTGATGCCAAAAATTAACACATAAAAAATGACATTTTATGAGTCCGGTCTCATCAACTGAGCGAACTTCTAAAGGGCCAGCAGCCAAAATCAAAAATATTAAAATATCATTTTCACCCCTAAGGAAATAATTCCTCAAGATTAAATTGATGCCAAAAATTAACACATAAATAATGATATTTTATGAGCCCAGTCTCATCAACTGAGCTAACTTCTAAAGGGCCAGCAGCCAAAATCAAAGAAATTAAAATATCATTTTCACCCCCAAGGAAATAATTCCCCAAGATGAAATTGATGCCAAAAATTAACACATAAAAAATGACATTTTATGAGTCCGGTCTCATCAACTGAGCGAACTTCTAAAGGGCCAGCAGCCAAAATCCAAAATATTAAAATATCATTTTCACCCCCAAGGAAATAATTCCCCAAGATGAAATTGGTGTCAAAAAGTAACACCTAAATAATGACATTTTATGAGCCCAGTCTCATCAACTGAGCAAACTTCTGAAGGGCCAGCAGCCAAAATCAAAAATATTAAAATATCATTTTCACCCCTAAGGAAATAGTTCCCCAAGATGAAATTGATGCCAAAAATTAACACATAAATAATGATATTTTATGAGCCCAGTCTCATCAACTGAGCTAACTTCTAAAGGGCCAGCAGCCAAAATCAAAGAAATTAAAATATCATTTTCACCCCCAAGGAAATAATTCCCCAAGATGAAATTGATGCCAAAAATTAACACATAAAAAATGACATTTTATGAGTCCGGTCTCATCAACTGAGCGAACTTCTAAAGGGCCAGCAGCCAAAATCCAAAATATTAAAATATCATTTTCACCCCCAAGGAAATAATTCCCCAAGATGAAATTGGTGTCAAAAAGTAACACCTAAATAATGACATTTTATGAGCCCAGTCTCATCAACTGAGCGAACTTCTAAAGGGCCAGCAGCCAAAATCAAAAATATTAAAATATCATTTTCACCCCTAAGGAAATAATTCCCCAAGATGAAATTGATGCCAAAAATTAACACATAAATAATGATATTTTATGAGCCCAGTCTCATCAACTGAGCTAACTTCTAAAGGGCCAGCAGCCAAAATCAAAAAAATTAAAATATCATTTTCACCCCCAAGGAAATGATTCCCCAAGATGAAATTGGTGCCAAAAAGTAGCACCTAAATAATGACATTTTATGAGTCTGGTCTCATCAACTGAGCGAACTTCTGAAGGGCCAGCAGCCAAAGTCAAAAAAATTAAAATATCATTTTCACCCCCAAGCAAATGATTCCCCAAGATGAAATTGGTGCCAAAAAGTAACACCTAAATAATGACATTTTATGAGTCTGGCCTCATCAACTGAGCGAACTTCTAAAGGGCCAGCAGCCAAAATCAAAGATATTAAAATATCATTTTCACCCCTAAGGAAATAATTCCCCAAAATGAAATTGATGCCAAAAATTAACACATTAATAATGACATTTTATGAGCCCAGTCCCATCAACTGAGCGAACTTCAAAGGGCCAGCAGCCAAAATCAATAATATTAAAATATCATTTTCACCCTTAAGGAAATAATTCCCCAAGATGAAATTGCTGCCAAATATTAACACATAAATAATGACATTTTATGAGCCCAGTCTCATCAACTGAGCGAACTTCTAAAGGGTCAGCAGCCAAAATCAAAAATATTGAAATATAATTTTCACCCCCAAGGAAATAATTCCCCAAGATGAAATTAATGCCAAATAGTAACACCTAAATAATAACATTTTATGAGCCCAGTCTCATCAACTGAGCGAACTTCTAAAGGGCCAGCAGCCAAAATCGAAATTATTAATATATCATTTTCACCCCTAAGGAAATAATTCCCCAAGATGAAATTGATGCCAAAAATTAATACATAAATAATGATATTTTATGAGCCCAGTCTCATCAACTGAGCTAACTTCTAAAGGGCCAGCAGCCAAAATCAAAGAAATTAAAATATCATTTTCACCCCCAAGAAAATGATTCCCCAAGATGAAATTGGTGCCAAAAAGTAACACCTAAATAATGACATTTTATGAGTCTGGTCTCATCAACTGAGCGAACTTCTAAAGGGCCAGCAGCCAAAATCGAAATTATTAATATATCATTTTCACCCCTAAGGAAATAATTCCCCAACATGAAAATGATGCCAAAAATTAACACATAAATAATGATATTTTATGAGCCCAGTGTCATCAGCTGAGCTAACTTCTAAAGGGCCAGCAGCCAAAATCAAAAAAATTAAAATATCATTTTCACCCCCAAGAAAATGATTCCCCAAGATGAAATTGGTGCCAAAAAGTAACACCTCAATAATGACATTTTATGAGTCTGGTCTCATCAACTGAGCGAACTTCTAAAGGACCCGCAGCCAAAATAAAAGAAATTAAAATATCATTTTCACTCCCAAGGAAATGATTCCCCAAGATGAAATTGGTTCCAAAAAGTAACACCTAAATAATGACATTTTATGAGTCTGGTCTCATCAACTGAGCGAACTTCTAAAGGGCCAGCAGCCAAAATCAAAAAAATTAAAATATCATTTTCACCCCTAAGGAAATAATTCCCCAAGATGAAATTGATGCCAAAAAGTAACACCTAAATAATGATATTTTATGAGCCCAGTCTCATCAACTGAGCCAACTTCTAAAGGGCTAGCAGCCAAAATCAAAATATCATTTTCACCTCCAAGGAAATATATCCCCAAAATGAGATTAATGCCAAAAACTAACAGTAAAATAGTATCAATTTATCAGGCCGCTCTCATGGACTGAGCGAACTTTGTAAAAGGGATAATCCATCAAGGTGGGGTTGATGACAAAAATCTATAACTAAATAGGCTCAGTCGATGAGCCGTGTGTCATTGACCAAGCAGGCTTTTAAAGTGTTAGCTGGCAAAATGAAAATACATAAGAATGACCTTGACCCCAGGGACATAATTGAGAGAGAAAGATGGAATTGATTCGACCTAGTTGGATCTGCACAGATCACACATTTTGTTGGCTGTTTTCTGGTTTATATCTGTCGTTTTCTGTATTTCTGTAGCTGTAAGGAGACATCTAAAATGGATGTCTCGTTTGCAAGTTCTACAGGTGAATATGTTATCTGTATTGGCTTGGACCGTCGAGCATGCACAGAAGAGACAGATATTTCTCATATCCGCGCTGTTGCGAAGCAGCATCCATTTGAAATTAATTCTTTGTTGGTCTATATCCGCTGCACGGTCGAGCCTTATTCCTTTGGTAATCCCCTGAAAAAAGTGTATGACATAAACACCGCAATTGTAGCCATCTTTCTGTATAATGTGGTCTGGGGTCTCAAACATGAATTCACTGATATCTACATTTTTGAGCTTCATAAACATGGAGAGACGTTGGCAATATCTATTCTTAAATAAAATTTCATTGCCCATTGGATCTATGAATATAATTGATTTGTCAGTAATCGTTAGTATTAGCAAGGTATAGTGGTTGTTTTGGAGGATTGGCATAATTATTCTATCTTTATTTAAGATGATACTGTCGGTGAAATGTGGCGTAAATGTGTTGCTTGAAAATATGATGGACGACTTTGCAACAGATATTATTTGATAACGGTTGCCACTGGATCTGTTGATAATATGCAGACAGTGATCTACAACAAAACTACTTAAATATTGTCTATGATTTAGAGTTGCGAAATCATCCTGAAGGAGCTCTTTAATTGAGAAATTTATATCTGGGTTAACAAGTACCACATACCCCCTTTTATTAGGCAACTCTCGGTAAAAATAAATGTTTTCTACCAAGCCGTTGGCCATAACATTTATTTCTTCTGAGGTGGTCCACTTTCTCTGTGATCTTGAAAGCCTATCATACCCCAGAATTGAGGGAAGGAAATGAAACAGATAAAAATCTCTCAATTTCTTCAGCATCATATCCCAAAACCTTCCATTTCTATCCACTCTAACTACTTTAATTCCTTTGAACGTGTAAATAATTAGATCGCACCAAGTTCTATCAGTTACCTCTAGTATTCCTTGTATTTGGTAGTAGTAATTGTGAACGCATCTTACAGATTCTCCGTTCTTATTAAGGAAATCGAAGTCGTAATTATGTGGATCGGAATGTCTAGCTTTATATGGGCATTTTACCTCCACAATGCCATCGACTCCCACTAGACCATCGGGTGAAGCTGCAAGATAGGGATATTCCCGGTGTATCATTAGTCCCGATTTTGAACAAGGTACATTGGTAGTTTTCTCGTACAATTCGATGGCATGTTCTTCAAACTTTCGGCCGTGAATAGTGGCTGGAACTTCTATATCACCGCAACTCGTGATACTCTCTATTATGTTGCGAAATGATGAAACATCTCTCACTTTACATATTCTTCCAAAATACGAGGAGGTAACCCTTTTCTTTCTCTCCTCCTTCCACTGTAAACAATCACTTTGAAGCCTCGTGTCACGTTCTATTAAAGATATTTGTGTTGCTGACAAGTTTAGTGATTTTAAATAGGTCTCGCATTGCTGATATATATCCGTAGAATGGGATGGTTTGGATTTGGCTACTTTTGACGTGCAAATATTACACTGAAATTTGAATTTTTCAATGTCGACTCTTTCGTCCAACTTCAAACAAAATTCATGCGCCCATTTCTCACACGTATCGCATTGAATCCACTTGGTGTTAACGTGTGTACTGCCATAGCCGCAATAAATACGCTGAGTGAAATCATCGTCTTCTGCAAAGATACAGTCCTGTCCGTCAGTTGCTTCCTCTTCGGCAAACTTCTGGACAGCCATTTTTAGATAGTTACCGCTAAAGTGAGAGGTTTGGCTTTTTTGCCGCTTATTCCATACCTCTTGCGAATGTGTTTCGTCTGTCCTATCTTTCGTTGTTGCCAAACGTGATTTCGTTATTCTAAGATCGGTCTCCCGGCTCAAAGATAAAACATCCTTTCTAAGTATTCGGACGAACTCAGAGCATTTTAAATTGCGTTTTCCATGGAGAGAATTTTGTTTCAGTTGACCGAAATAGTTTTCGACGTACGAGTTACTCAACAGTGGACCATTTCCTATTGTCAGTTTGCACCAAAGTGGACAGTACGGAATATATTTTTTTACAATGATTTGTATCATTTCCTCATTGAAATACTCATTTCTTTTAGCCTCCGTATTATATGCAATAGAAATTTTTTTTGTTATTGCGAAATATCTTCTATAAAACGGACTTGAAGTATACATTACGTCACTGGTTGTATTTTCATCAATTGCCACATCACTCTGTATATGAATAAATTCACCAGCATCTTTTAGTTGGGACTTGTTTGCCCTGGATTTGAAATATGACATTGAATGATCTACCATTGCATTGTGATACGCGGAGCTTAAAATGATAAACGTGTTGCAAACGAAATCGTCAAAGTCGTTCAGGTTTTCAATTGACAATGCGATCACTATCATGTCTTTGAAATATCTTCTCTGCGTATCACTTTTCGCTATTTGGTTAACATCATGACAGATCATTTTAACGAAATGGGCGCAACAAAGATGCACTTTAATAATATTTCTGTCAAGGGATTTTTTTCTAGAACATTCATCGTAGCACATTTGAATGTACTCGGATAGTGTGCATCGATTGAAAGCTTTGCAAATTGCGTGCAAATTTGCAAAGGAAAAATCGGTAACGATACCTGACACTGCTGGCCACAGATGTTGCTCCTCGCAGAAATGTCTAAAATCGTGAAATAGCTTAAAAATGGTATTCGAATCATGATTAGCAGAAATCATCGAGAAAATGGGGAATATTCGCTTAGATGAATTAATGCGAATAACTGCAGTATATAGATATATTCTTTTTTGAAGAGCTGGAAAAGGATTCCGTACAACTCCGCCAGTTGCATCGAAATATATGATAGGATATATCTGGGATCTTAAAACGTTCAGTTGCTCCAAGCTATATAATTTTACGTTGAAGGGTATACACAGTTCTCTGATATATTCTGGGTGGTCTTTCAGCATTAACATCAGATCTAACATGTCATCCTTAGATCTGTCTAGTTGTCTTGCAGCTTCAGACTTCAATTTTCTTATTGTACAGTCGGACTTGATATTCATGAGATTTCTGCTTTTTTCTGCTAATTGTATATTGGTTTGTAAAAGCGTCTCTTTTTTATATTGAAAAGCCTTCTTACTCTGCAGTTTCCGTTTTATCACGTTTCTCTCTATCCCTCTTACATGTGAAGTAAGAAAGCTTGTGTGATAATAATTGATTGACGAGCTATAAACAGAAACAGACTTATCTTTTATGTATATTTTGAATTTTTTGCATCTATAACTACTGTGCTTGCATGCAGCATAAATAACAATCTTATTCTCCTTCTTTAGATATTTGTAATATTTGAAATTTAATAAGCAGGTATTGTTAACATGTTTCATTATGTTTCGTTTTAGAACATAGGGATAATACTTTGGATTCAATTTATTGTTTTTGTATATAACTGCCCAAAGCTTATCTTCGATTACGAACGTACCTTCCAATACTACGCAGTCTCTGTATCGTTTACCGTCAAGAATTCTATCGTCGTTCACTGAATTAAAAGGAAGTATGTCGTTAGAGATTACTGTTTGCTCAGAGAAAGCATGCATGACAGCTGTACAATTTGGAGATTCGTCCAGACATTCAGGAGTAACATCGTGAATCAGTGGCTCTTCAGCAGTTCTTTCTACATTAAATGTTTCTTCTTTTATGAAGGGCGAAGACAAGCTAGCATCACAAACATCATCTTTTTCAGTATCCCTTTTAGTCGATTCTTCCAGCCCTTTCAGTGTCATTGCTGTTTCCTCAGTGCAAATGTGCTGGTCCTGCGACTTGGCTGTTACATTTGTCTGAGTAGTTATGATAGATTCATTCTGGGTGGTATAATTTGTCTGCTGATGGCAAGACATCGATAAGTTGTCTTTCATTGCTCTCCACAAATCATACAGCTTTCGACGATTTTTCATAGAGTTTTTTATGTTAAGCTTACCGCATATGGTTTCGTACACCGAGCTAGTATCTCTGTAGGCCTTACATATCTCACCAGGATTTATATTCGAACTAATGAGAGCATCATTTAAACCTTTCATGTCTAAACTTGAGGTTTTTGTGGTAGAAGATGAAATATTGGAAAACAATCTTGCGTGCCTTTTAAACTCGGAAGTTTGCATTATTTTCAATACCATGCTAGCGGATCCATATTTCGTTCCCTTTAATGCCGAGGCCAAATTGCAGTATACGGATTTGTCAATAGTTGAACTGCTCATACTCAGTTCTGGCTGGATCCTTTTCAGCTCAAGGCAAATAATTTTATAGACGTTGGTGCGAGAAATATAGCGTGTCTGCACCATGGCTGTAGTTTGGAGCTACAGTACTGAAGCTAAATATAATTATAGTTCGGTTGTTTTGGTTTAAACAAAGGTGTTTACAATAAATGAAGCCAATAGCTAATTGAATAAGCCGTTAAACAAAGCTCTAAACGAGCTGAAACTAAAAAAAAAATAACCAAAAGATTTTGTCTCTAAACCTGATAAAAAAAATATATAAACGGCCTAAATACACGCAAACCAGGTACTAACAATACACCTAACTAATATCTCTATTCCTGAATTAAATAATATCCGAATGTTTTTATGCTAAACTAAGTATTTTACTATCAACGCAACGTAAAAGATAACCATATACCGTCCGTATCAGAACCGCAAAGTCCAAACGTGAAGTATAGAAGCAGATCTATTCGGTCTACGGCCCACTCGCCACTCATAAGGTGGAAAGTTTTTGTTTCTAGTCAGCGACAACGGTCGGTCCGCCAGCTATTACGTACCCTCGCGTACAGGTATTGCAGTAGGCGGTCGGTTTTTGTGACCCAGATAGAGACTAGGTTGGCGGACGTCAAGCGCTGCGCTGACTAGAAACAAAAACTTTCCACCTTATGAGTGGCGAGTGGGCCGTAGACCGAATAGATCTGCTTCTATACTTCACGTTTGGACTTTGCGGTTCTGATACGGACGGTATATGGTTATCTTTTACGTTGCGTTGATAGTAAAATACTTAGTTTAGCATAAAAACATTCGGATATTATTTAATTCAGGAATAGAGATATTAGTTAGGTGTATTGTTAGTACCTGGTTTGCGTGTATTTAGGCCGTTTATATATTTTTTTTATCAGGTTTAGAGACAAAATCTTTTGGTTATTTTTTTTTTAGTTTCAGCTCGTTTAGAGCTTTGTTTAACGGCTTATTCAATTAGCTATTGGCTTCATTTATTGTAAACACCTTTGTTTAAACCAAAACAACCGAACTATAATTATATTTAGCTTCAGTACTGTAGCTCCAAACTACAGCCATGGTGCAGACACGCTATATTTCTCGCACCAACGTCTATAAAATTATTTGCCTTGAGCTGAAAAGGATCCAGCCAGAACTGAGTATGAGCAGTTCAACTATTGACAAATCCGTATACTGCAATTTGGCCTCGGCATTAAAGGGAACGAAATATGGATCCGCTAGCATGGTATTGAAAATAATGCAAACTTCCGAGTTTAAAAGGCACGCAAGATTGTTTTCCAATATTTCATCTTCTACCACAAAAACCTCAAGTTTAGACATGAAAGGTTTAAATGATGCTCTCATTAGTTCGAATATAAATCCTGGTGAGATATGTAAGGCCTACAGAGATACTAGCTCGGTGTACGAAACCATATGCGGTAAGCTTAACATAAAAAACTCTATGAAAAATCGTCGAAAGCTGTATGATTTGTGGAGAGCAATGAAAGACAACTTATCGATGTCTTGCCATCAGCAGACAAATTATACCACCCAGAATGAATCTATCATAACTACTCAGACAAATGTAACAGCCAAGTCGCAGGACCAGCACATTTGCACTGAGGAAACAGCAATGACACTGAAAGGGCTGGAAGAATCGACTAAAAGGGATACTGAAAAAGATGATGTTTGTGATGCTAGCTTGTCTTCGCCCTTCATAAAAGAAGAAACATTTAATGTAGAAAGAACTGCTGAAGAGCCACTGATTCACGATGTTACTCCTGAATGTCTGGACGAATCTCCAAATTGTACAGCTGTCATGCATGCTTTCTCTGAGCAAACAGTAATCTCTAACGACATACTTCCTTTTAATTCAGTGAACGACGATAGAATTCTTGACGGTAAACGATACAGAGACTGCGTAGTATTGGAAGGTACGTTCGTAATCGAAGATAAGCTTTGGGCAGTTATATACAAAAACAATAAATTGAATCCAAAGTATTATCCCTATGTTCTAAAACGAAACATAATGAAACATGTTAACAATACCTGCTTATTAAATTTCAAATATTACAAATATCTAAAGAAGGAGAATAAGATTGTTATTTATGCTGCATGCAAGCACAGTAGTTATAGATGCAAAAAATTCAAAATATACATAAAAGATAAGTCTGTTTCTGTTTATAGCTCGTCAATCAATTATTATCACACAAGCTTTCTTACTTCACATGTAAGAGGGATAGAGAGAAACGTGATAAAACGGAAACTGCAGAGTAAGAAGGCTTTTCAATATAAAAAAGAGACGCTTTTACAAACCAATATACAATTAGCAGAAAAAAGCAGAAATCTCATGAATATCAAGTCCGACTGTACAATAAGAAAATTGAAGTCTGAAGCTGCAAGACAACTAGACAGATCTAAGGATGACATGTTAGATCTGATGTTAATGCTGAAAGACCACCCAGAATATATCAGAGAACTGTGTATACCCTTCAACGTAAAATTATATAGCTTGGAGCAACTGAACGTTTTAAGATCCCAGATATATCCTATCATATATTTCGATGCAACTGGCGGAGTTGTACGGAATCCTTTTCCAGCTCTTCAAAAAAGAATATATCTATATACTGCAGTTATTCGCATTAATTCATCTAAGCGAATATTCCCCATTTTCTCGATGATTTCTGCTAATCATGATTCGAATACCATTTTTAAGCTATTTCACGATTTTAGACATTTCTGCGAGGAGCAACATCTGTGGCCAGCAGTGTCAGGTATCGTTACCGATTTTTCCTTTGCAAATTTGCACGCAATTTGCAAAGCTTTCAATCGATGCACACTATCCGAGTACATTCAAATGTGCTACGATGAATGTTCTAGAAAAAAATCCCTTGACAGAAATATTATTAAAGTGCATCTTTGTTGCGCCCATTTCGTTAAAATGATCTGTCATGATGTTAACCAAATAGCGAAAAGTGATACGCAGAGAAGATATTTCAAAGACATGATAGTGATCGCATTGTCAATTGAAAACCTGAACGACTTTGACGATTTCGTTTGCAACACGTTTATCATTTTAAGCTCCGCGTATCACAATGCAATGGTAGATCATTCAATGTCATATTTCAAATCCAGGGCAAACAAGTCCCAACTAAAAGATGCTGGTGAATTTATTCATATACAGAGTGATGTGGCAATTGATGAAAATACAACCAGTGACGTAATGTATACTTCAAGTCCGTTTTATAGAAGATATTTCGCAATAACAAAAAAAATTTCTATTGCATATAATACGGAGGCTAAAAGAAATGAGTATTTCAATGAGGAAATGATACAAATCATTGTAAAAAAATATATTCCGTACTGTCCACTTTGGTGCAAACTGACAATAGGAAATGGTCCACTGTTGAGTAACTCGTACGTCGAAAACTATTTCGGTCAACTGAAACAAAATTCTCTCCATGGAAAACGCAATTTAAAATGCTCTGAGTTCGTCCGAATACTTAGAAAGGATGTTTTATCTTTGAGCCGGGAGACCGATCTTAGAATAACGAAATCACGTTTGGCAACAACGAAAGATAGGACAGACGAAACACATTCGCAAGAGGTATGGAATAAGCGGCAAAAAAGCCAAACCTCTCACTTTAGCGGTAACTATCTAAAAATGGCTGTCCAGAAGTTTGCCGAAGAGGAAGCAACTGACGGACAGGACTGTATCTTTGCAGAAGACGATGATTTCACTCAGCGTATTTATTGCGGCTATGGCAGTACACACGTTAACACCAAGTGGATTCAATGCGATACGTGTGAGAAATGGGCGCATGAATTTTGTTTGAAGTTGGACGAAAGAGTCGACATTGAAAAATTCAAATTTCAGTGTAATATTTGCACGTCAAAAGTAGCCAAATCCAAACCATCCCATTCTACGGATATATATCAGCAATGCGAGACCTATTTAAAATCACTAAACTTGTCAGCAACACAAATATCTTTAATAGAACGTGACACGAGGCTTCAAAGTGATTGTTTACAGTGGAAGGAGGAGAGAAAGAAAAGGGTTACCTCCTCGTATTTTGGAAGAATATGTAAAGTGAGAGATGTTTCATCATTTCGCAACATAATAGAGAGTATCACGAGTTGCGGTGATATAGAAGTTCCAGCCACTATTCACGGCCGAAAGTTTGAAGAACATGCCATCGAATTGTACGAGAAAACTACCAATGTACCTTGTTCAAAATCGGGACTAATGATACACCGGGAATATCCCTATCTTGCAGCTTCACCCGATGGTCTAGTGGGAGTCGATGGCATTGTGGAGGTAAAATGCCCATATAAAGCTAGACATTCCGATCCACATAATTACGACTTCGATTTCCTTAATAAGAACGGAGAATCTGTAAGATGCGTTCACAATTACTACTACCAAATACAAGGAATACTAGAGGTAACTGATAGAACTTGGTGCGATCTAATTATTTACACGTTCAAAGGAATTAAAGTAGTTAGAGTGGATAGAAATGGAAGGTTTTGGGATATGATGCTGAAGAAATTGAGAGATTTTTATCTGTTTCATTTCCTTCCCTCAATTCTGGGGTATGATAGGCTTTCAAGATCACAGAGAAAGTGGACCACCTCAGAAGAAATAAATGTTATGGCCAACGGCTTGGTAGAAAACATTTATTTTTACCGAGAGTTGCCTAATAAAAGGGGGTATGTGGTACTTGTTAACCCAGATATAAATTTCTCAATTAAAGAGCTCCTTCAGGATGATTTCGCAACTCTAAATCATAGACAATATTTAAGTAGTTTTGTTGTAGATCACTGTCTGCATATTATCAACAGATCCAGTGGCAACCGTTATCAAATAATATCTGTTGCAAAGTCGTCCATCATATTTTCAAGCAACACATTTACGCCACATTTCACCGACAGTATCATCTTAAATAAAGATAGAATAATTATGCCAATCCTCCAAAACAACCACTATACCTTGCTAATACTAACGATTACTGACAAATCAATTATATTCATAGATCCAATGGGCAATGAAATTTTATTTAAGAATAGATATTGCCAACGTCTCTCCATGTTTATGAAGCTCAAAAATGTAGATATCAGTGAATTCATGTTTGAGACCCCAGACCACATTATACAGAAAGATGGCTACAATTGCGGTGTTTATGTCATACACTTTTTTCAGGGGATTACCAAAGGAATAAGGCTCGACCGTGCAGCGGATATAGACCAACAAAGAATTAATTTCAAATGGATGCTGCTTCGCAACAGCGCGGATATGAGAAATATCTGTCTCTTCTGTGCATGCTCGACGGTCCAAGCCAATACAGATAACATATTCACCTGTAGAACTTGCAAACGAGACATCCATTTTAGATGTCTCCTTACAGCTACAGAAATACAGAAAACGACAGATATAAACCAGAAAACAGCCAACAAAATGTGTGATCTGTGCAGATCCAACTAGGTCGAATCAATTCCATCTTTCTCTCTCAATTATGTCCCTGGGGTCAAGGTCATTCTTATGTATTTTCATTTTGCCAGCTAACACTTTAAAAGCCTGCTTGGTCAATGACACACGGCTCATCGACTGAGCCTATTTAGTTATAGATTTTTGTCATCAACCCCACCTTGATGGATTATCCCTTTTACAAAGTTCGCTCAGTCCATGAGAGCGGCCTGATAAATTGATACTATTTTACTGTTAGTTTTTGGCATTAATCTCATTTTGGGGATATATTTCCTTGGAGGTGAAAATGATATTTTGATTTTGGCTGCTAGCCCTTTAGAAGTTGGCTCAGTTGATGAGACTGGGCTCATAAAATATCATTATTTAGGTGTTACTTTTTGGCATCAATTTCATCTTGGGGAATTATTTCCTTAGGGGTGAAAATGATATTTTAATTTTTTTGATTTTGGCTGCTGGCCCTTTAGAAGTTCGCTCAGTTGATGAGACCAGACTCATAAAATGTCATTATTTAGGTGTTACTTTTTGGAACCAATTTCATCTTGGGGAATCATTTCCTTGGGAGTGAAAATGATATTTTAATTTCTTTTATTTTGGCTGCGGGTCCTTTAGAAGTTCGCTCAGTTGATGAGACCAGACTCATAAAATGTCATTATTGAGGTGTTACTTTTTGGCACCAATTTCATCTTGGGGAATCATTTTCTTGGGGGTGAAAATGATATTTTAATTTTTTTGATTTTGGCTGCTGGCCCTTTAGAAGTTAGCTCAGCTGATGACACTGGGCTCATAAAATATCATTATTTATGTGTTAATTTTTGGCATCATTTTCATTTTGGAGAATTATTTCCTTAGGGGTGAAAATGATATATTAATAATTTTGATTTTGGCTGCTGGCCCTTTAGAAGTTAGCTCAGTTGATGAGACTGGGCTCATAAAATATCATTATTTATGTGTTAATTTTTGGCATCATTTTCATGTTGGGGAATTATTTCCTTAGGGGTGAAAATGATATATTAATAATTTCGATTTTGGCTGCTGGCCCTTTAGAAGTTCGCTCAGTTGATGAGACCAGACTCATAAAATGTCATTATTTAGGTGTTACTTTTTGGCACCAATTTCATCTTGGGGAATCATTTTCTTGGGGGTGAAAATGATATTTTAATTTCTTTGATTTTGGCTGCTGGCCCTTTAGAAGTTAGCTCAGTTGATGAGACTGGGCTCATAAAATATCATTATTTATGTATTAATTTTTGGCATCAATTTCATCTTGGGGAATTATTTCCTTAGGGGTGAAAATGATATATTAATAATTTTGATTTTGGCTGCTGGCCCTTTAGAAGTTCGCTCAGTTGATGAGACTGGGCCCATAAAATGTTATTATTTAGGTGTTACTATTTGGCATTAATTTCATCTTGGGGAATTATTTCCTTGGGGGTGAAAATTATATTTCAATATTTTTGATTTTGGCTGCTGACCCTTTAGAAGTTCGCTCAGTTGATGAGACTGGGCTCATAAAATGTCATTATTTATGTGTTAATATTTGGCAGCAATTTCATCTTGATGAATTATTTCCTTAGGGGTGAAAATGATATTTTAATATTATTGATTTTGGCTGCTGGCCCTTTTAAGTTCGCTCAGTTGATGGGACTGGGCTCATAAAATGTCATTATTAATGTGTTAATTTTTGGCATCAATTTCATTTTGGGGAATTATTTCCTTAGGGGTGAAAATGATATTTTAATATCTTTGATTTTGGCTGCTGGCCCTTTAGAAGTTCGCTCAGTTGATGAGACCGGACTCATAAAATGTCATTATTTAGGTGTTACTTTTTGGCACCAATTTCATCTTGGGGAATCATTTGCTTGGGGGTGAAAATGATATTTTAATTTTTTTGATTTTGGCTGCTGGCCCTTCAGAAGTTCGCTCAGTTGATGAGACCAGACTCATAAAATGTCATTATTTAGGTGTTACTTTTTGGCACCAATTTCATCTTGGGGAATCATTTCCTTGGGGGTGAAAATGATATTTCAATTTTTTTGATTTTGGCTGCTGGCCCTTTAGAAGTTCGCTCAGTTGATGAGACCGGACTCATAAAATGTCATTATTTAGGTGTTACTTTTTGGCACCAATTTCATCTTGGGGAATCATTTGCTTGGGGGTGAAAATGATATTTTAATTTTTTTGATTTTGGCTGCTGGCCCTTCAGAAGTTCGCTCAGTTGATGAGACCAGACTCATAAAATGTCATTATTTAGGTGTTACTTTTTGGCACCAATTTCATCTTGGGGAATTATTTCCTTGGGGGTGAAAATGATATTTTAATTTCTTTGATTTTGGCTGCTGGCCCTTTAGAAGTTAGCTCAGTTGATGAGACTGGGCTCGTAAAATATCATTATTTATGTGTTAATTTTTGGCATCAATTTCATCTTGGGGAATTATTTCTTTAGGGGTGAAAATGATATTTTAATATTATTGATTTTGGCTGCTGGCCCTTTTGAAGTTCGCTCAGTTGATGAGACTGGGCTCATAAAATGTGATTAGTTACTATTTGGCATTAATTTCATCTTGGGGAATTATTTCCTTGGGGGTGAAAATGATATTTTAATTTTTTTGATTTTGGCTGCTGGCCCTTTAGAAGTTCGCTCAGTTGATGGGACTGGGCTCATAAAATGTCATTATTTATGTTTTAATTTTTGGCATCAATTTCATCTTGGGGAATTATTTCCTTAGGGGTGAAAATGATATTTTAATATTTTTGATTTTGGCTGCTGGCCCTTTAGAAGTTCGCTCAGTTGATGAGACCAGACTCATAAAATGTCATTATTTAGGTGTTACTTTTTGGGACCAATTTCATCTTGGGGAATCATTTCCTTGGGGGTGAAAATGATATTTTAATTTTTTTGATTTTGGCTGCTGACCCTTTAGAAGTTCGCTCAGTTGATGAGACCAGGCTCATAAAATGTCATTATTTAGGTGTTACTTTTTGGCACCAATTTCATCTTGGGGAATCATTTCCTTGGGGGTGAAAATGATATTTTAATTTTTTTGATTTTGGCTGCTGGCCCTTTAGAAGTTCGCTCAGTTGATGAGACCAGACTCGTAAAATGTCATTATTTAGGTGTTACTTTTTGACACCAATTTCATCTTGGGGAATCATTTCCTTGGGGGTGAAAATGATATTTTAATTTTTTTGATTTTGGGTGCTGGCCCTTTAGAAGTTAGCTCAGTTGATGAGACTGGGCTCATAAAATATCATTATCAATGTGTTAATTTTTGGCGTCAATTTCATCTTGGGGAATTATTTCCTTAGGGGTGAAAATGATATTTTAATATTTTTGATTTTGGCTGCTGGCCCTTTAGAAGTTCGCTCAGTTGATGAGACTGGGCTCATAAAATGTCATTATTTAGGTGTTACTTTTTGACACCAATTTCATCTTGGGAAATTATTTCCTTGGGGGTGAAAATGATATTTTAATATTTTGGATTTTGGCTGCTGGCCCTTTAGAAGTTCGCTCAGTTGATGAGACCGGACTCATAAAATGTCATTTTTTATGTGTTAATTTTTGGCATCAATTTCATCTTGGGGAATTATTTCCTTGGGGGTGAAAATGATATTTTAGTTTCTTTGATTTTGGCTGCTGGCCCTTTAGAAGTTAGCTCAGTTGATGAGACTGGGCTCATAAAATATCAATATTTATGTGTTAATTTTTGGCATCAATTTAATCTTGGGGAATTATTTCCTTAGGGGTGAAAATGATATTTTAATATTTTTGATTTTGGCTGCTGGCCCTTTAGAAGTTCGCTCAGTTGATGAGACTGGGCTCACAAAATGTCATTATTTAGGTGTTA
The DNA here is from genome assembly GCA_951848785.1 of Callosobruchus maculatus. Taxonomy (NCBI): domain Eukaryota; kingdom Metazoa; phylum Arthropoda; class Insecta; order Coleoptera; family Chrysomelidae; genus Callosobruchus; species Callosobruchus maculatus. The sequence goes on along the minus strand of CATOUR010000009.1, from coordinate 335,675 downwards.
CTTTTTGACACCAATTTCATCTTGGGGAATTATTTCCTTGGGGGTGAAAATGATATTTTAATATTTTGGATTTTGGCTGCTGGCCCTTTAGAAGTTCGATCAGTTGATGAGACCGGACTCATAAAATGTCATTTTTTATGTGTTAATTTTTGGCATCAATTTCATCTTGGGGAATTATTTCCTTGGGGGTGAAAATGATATTTTAATTTCTTTGATTTTGGCTGCTGGCCCTTTAGAAGTTAGCTCAGTTGATGAGACTGGGCTCGTAAAATATCATTATTTATGTGTTAATTTTTGGCATCAATTTCATCTTGGGGAATTATTTCCTTAGGGGTGAAAATGATATATTAATAATTTTGATTTTGGCTGCTGGCCCTTTAGAAGTTCGCTCAGTTGATGAGACTGGGCTCATAAAATGTCATTATTTAGGTGTTACTTTTTGGCACCAATTTCATCTTGGGGAATTATTTCCTTGGGGGTGAAAATGATATTTTAATTTCTTTGATTTTGGCTGCTGGCCCTTTAGAAGTTAGCTCAGTTGATGAGACTGGGCTCGTAAAATATCATTATTTATGTGTTAATTTTTGGCATCAATTTCATCTTGGGGAATTATTTCCTTAGGGGTGAAAATGATATTTTAATATTTTTGATTTTGGCTGCTGGCCCTTTAGAAGTTCGCTCAGTTGATGAGACTGGGCTCATAAAATGTCATTATTTAGGTGTTACTTTTTGACGCCAATTTCATCTTGGGGAATTATTTCCTTAGGGGTGAAAATGATATTTTAATATTTTTGATTTTGGCTGCTGGCCTTTTAGAAATTCGCTCAGTTGATGAGACTGGGCTCATAAAATGTCATTATTTAGGTGTTACTTTTTGGCACCAATTTAATCTTGGGGAATCATTTGCTTGGGGGTGAAAATGATATTTTAATTTTTTTGATTTTGGCTGCTGGCCCTTTAGAAGTTCGCTCAGTTGATGAGAGCAGACTCATAAAATGTCATTATTTAGGTGTTACTTTTTGGCACCAATTTCGTCTTGGGGAATCATTTTCTTGGGGGTGAAAATGATATTTTAATTTTTTTGATTTTGGCTGCTGGCCCTTTAGAAGTTCGCTCAGTTGATGAGACCAGACTCATAAAATGTCATTATTTAGGTGTTAATTTTTGGCACCAATTTCATCTTGGGGAATCATTTGCTTGGGGGTGAAAATGATATTTTAATTTTTTTGATTTTGGCTGCTGGCCCTTTAGAAGTTCGCTCAGTTGATGAGAGCAGACTCATAAAATGTCATTATTTAGGTGTTACTTTTTGGCACCAATTTCGTCTTGGGGAATCATTTTCTTGGGGGTGAAAATGATATTTTAATTTTTTTGATTTTGGCTGCTGGCCCTTTAGAAGTTCGCTCAGTTGATGAGAGCAGACTCATAAAATGTCATTATTTAGGTGTTACTTTTTGACACCAATTTCATCTTGGGGAATTATTTCCTCGGGGGTGAAAATGATATTTTAATATTTTGGATTTTGGCTGCTGGCCCTTTAGAAGTTCGCTCAGTTGATGAGACCGGACTCATAAAATGTCATTTTTTATGTGTTAATTTTTGGCATCAATTTCATCTTGGGGAATTATTTCCTTGGGGGTGAAAATGATATTTTAATTTCTTTGATTTTGGCTGCTGGCCCTTTAGAAGTTAGCTCAGTTGATGAGACTGGGCTCATAAAATATCATTATTTATGTGTTAATTTTTGGCATCAATTTCATCTTGGGGAATTATTTCCTTAGGGGTGAAAATGATATTTTAATATTTTTGATTTTGGCTGCTGGCCCTTCAGAAGTTCGCTCAGTTGATGAGACTGGGCTCATAAAATGTCATTATTTAGGTGTTACTTTTTGACACCAATTTCATCTTGGGGAATTATTTCCTTGGGGGTGAAAATGATATTTTAATATTTTGGATTTTGGCTGCTGGCCCTTTAGAAGTTCGCTCAGTTGATGAGACCGGACTCATAAAATGTCATTTTTTATGTGTTAATTTTTGGCATCAATTTCATCTTGGGGAATTATTTCCTTGGGGGTGAAAATGATATTTTAATTTCTTTGATTTTGGCTGCTGGCCCTTTAGAAGTTAGCTCAGTTGATGAGACTGGGCTCATAAAATATCATTATTTATGTGTTAATTTTTGGCATCAATTTCATCTTGGGGAATTATTTCCTTAGGGGTGAAAATGATATTTTAATATTTTTTATTTTGGCTGCTGGCCCTTTAGAAGTTCGCTCAGTTGATGAGACCGGACTCATAAAATGTCATTTTTTATGTGTTAATTTTTGGCATCAATTTCATCTTGGGGAATTATTTCCTTGGGGGTGAAAATGATATTTTAATTTCTTTGATTTTGGCTGCTGGCCCTTTAGAAGTTAGCTCAGTTGATGAGACTGGGCTCGTAAAATATCATTATTTATGTGTTAATTTTTGGCATCAATTTCATCTTGGGGAATTATTTCCTTAGGGGTGAAAATGATATTTTAATATTATTGATTTTGGCTGCTGGCCCTTTTGAAGTTCGCTCAGTTGATGAGACTGGGCTCATAAAATGTCATTATTTATGTTTTAATTTTTGGCATCAATTTCATCTTGGGGAATTATTTCCTTAGGGGTGAAAATGATATTTTAATATTTTTGATTTTGGCTGCTGGCCCTTTAGAAGTTCGCTCAGTTGATGAGACCAGACTCATAAAATGTCATTATTTAGGTGTTACTTTTTGGCACCAATTTCATCTTGGGGAATCATTTCCTTGGGGGTGAAAATGATATTTTAATTTTTTTGATTTTGGCTGCTGGCCCTTTAGAAGTTCGCTCAGTTGATGAGACCAGACTCGTAAAATGTCATTATTTAGGTGTTACTTTTTGGCACCAATTTCATCTTGGGGAATCATTTCCTTGGGGGTGAAAATGATATTTTAATTTTTTTGATTTTGGCTGCTGGCCCTTTAGAAGTTAGCTCAGTTGATGAGACTGGGCTCATAAAATATCATTATCAATGTGTTAATTTTTGGCGTCAATTTCATCTTGGGGAATTATTTCCTTAGGGGTGAAAATGATATTTAATATTTTTGATTTTGGCTGCTGGCCCTTTAGAAGTTCGCTCAGTTGATGAGACTGGGCTCATAAAATGTCATTATTTAGGTGGTGTTACTTTTTGACACCAATTTCATCTTGGGAAATTATTTCCTTGGGGGTGAAAATGATATTTTAATATTTTGTATTTTGGCTGCTGGCCCTTTAGAAGTTCGCTCAGTTGATGAGACCGGACTCATAAAATGTCATTTTTTATGTGTTAATTTTTGGCATCAATTTCATCTTGGGGAATTATTTCCTTGGGGGTGAAAATGATATTTTAATTTCTTTGATTTTGGCTGCTGGCCCTTTAGAAGTTAGCTCAGTTGATGAAACTGGGCTCATAAAATATCAATATTTATGTGTTAATTTTTGGCATCAATTTAATCTTGGGGAATTATTTCCTTAGGGGTGAAAATGATATTTTAATATTTTTGATTTTGGCTGCTGGCCCTTTAGAAGTTCGCTCAGTTGATGAGACTGGGCTCATAAAATGTCATTATTTAGGTGTTGCTTTTTGACACCAATTTCATCTTGGGGAATTATTTCCTTGGGGGTGAAAATGATATTTTAATATTCTGGATTTTGGCTGCTGGCCCTTTAGAAGTTCGCTCAGTTGATGAGACCGGACTCATAAAATGTCATTTTTTATGTGTTAATTTTTGGCATCAATTTCATCTTGGGGAATTATTTCCTTGGGGGTGAAAATGATATTTTAATTTCTTTGATTTTGGCTGCTGGCCCTTTAGAAGTTAGCTCAGTTGATGAGACTGGGCTCGTAAAATATCATTATTTATGTGTTAATTTTTGGCATCAATTTCATCTTGGGGAATTATTTCCTTAGGGGTGAAAATGATATATTAATAATTTTGATTTTGGCTGCTGGCCCTTTAGAAGTTCGCTCAGTTGATGAGACTGGGCTCATAAAATGTCATTATTTAGGTGTTACTTTTTGGCACCAATTTCATCTTGGGGAATTATTTCCTTGGGGGTGAAAATGATATTTTAATTTCTTTGATTTTGGCTGCTGGCCCTTTAGAAGTTAGCTCAGTTGATGAGACTGGGCTCGTAAAATATCATTATTTATGTGTTAATTTTTGGCATCAATTTCATCTTGGGGAATTATTTCCTTAGGGGTGAAAATGATATTTTAATATTTTTGATTTTGGCTGCTGGCCCTTTAGAAGTTCGCTCAGTTGATGAGACTGGGCTCATAAAATGTCATTATTTAGGTGTTACTTTTTGACGCCAATTTCATCTTGGGGAATTATTTCCTTGGGGGTGAAAATGATATTTTAATATTTTGGATTTTGGCTGCTGGCCCTTTAGAAGTTCGCTCAGTTGATGAGACCAGACTCATAAAATGTCATTATTTAGGTGTTACTTTTTGGCACCAATTTCATCTTGGGGAATCATTTTCTTGGGGGTGAAAATGATATTTTAATTTCTTTGATTTTGGCTGCTGGCCCTTTAGAAGTTCGCTCAGTTGATGGGACTGGGCTCATAAAATGTCATTATTTATGTTTTAATTTTTGGCATCAATTTCATCTTGGGGAATTATTTCCTTAGGGGTGAAAATGATATTTTAATATTTTTGATTTTGGCTGCTGGCCCTTTAGAAGTTCGCTCAGTTGATGAGACCAGACTCATAAAATGTCATTATTTAGGTGTTACTTTTTGGCACCAATTTCATCTTGGGGAATCATTTCCTTGGGGGTGAAAATGATATTTTAATTTTTTTGATTTTGGCTGCTGGCCCTTTAGAAGTTCGCTCAGTTGATGAGACCAGACTCGTAAAATGTCATTATTTAGGTGTTACTTTTTGGCACCAATTTCATCTTGGGGAATCATTTCCTTGGGGGTGAAAATGATATTTTAATTTTTTTGATTTTGGCTGCTGGCCCTTTAGAAGTTAGCTCAGTTGATGAGACTGGGCTCATAAAATATCATTATCAATGTGTTAATTTTTGGCGTCAATTTCATCTTGGGGAATTATTTCCTTAGGGGTGAAAATGATATTTAATATTTTTGATTTTGGCTGCTGGCCCTTTAGAAGTTCGCTCAGTTGATGAGACTGGGCTCATAAAATGTCATTATTTAGGTGGTGTTACTTTTTGACACCAATTTCATCTTGGGAAATTATTTCCTTGGGGGTGAAAATGATATTTTAATATTTTGGATTTTGGCTGCTGGCCCTTTAGAAGTTCGCTCAGTTGATGAGACCGGACTCATAAAATGTCATTTTTTATGTGTTAATTTTTGGCATCAATTTCATCTTGGGGAATTATTTCCTTGGGGGTGAAAATGATATTTTAATTTCTTTGATTTTGGCTGCTGGCCCTTTAGAAGTTAGCTCAGTTGATGAGACTGGGCTCATAAAATATCAATATTTATGTGTTAATTTTTGGCATCAATTTAATCTTGGGGAATTATTTCCTTAGGGGTGAAAATGATATTTTAATATTTTTGATTTTGGCTGCTGGCCCTTTAGAAGTTCGCTCAGTTGATGAGACTGGGCTCATAAAATGTCATTATTTAGGTGTTGCTTTTTGACACCAATTTCATCTTGGGGAATTATTTCCTTGGGGGTGAAAATGATATTTTAATATTCTGGATTTTGGCTGCTGGCCCTTTAGAAGTTCGCTCAGTTGATGAGACCGGACTCATAAAATGTCATTTTTTATGTGTTAATTTTTGGCATCAATTTCATCTTGGGGAATTATTTCCTTGGGGGTGAAAATGATATTTTAATTTCTTTGATTTTGGCTGCTGGCCCTTTAGAAGTTAGCTCAGTTGATGAGACTGGGCTCGTAAAATATCATTATTTATGTGTTAATTTTTGGCATCAATTTCATCTTGGGGAATTATTTCCTTAGGGGTGAAAATGATATATTAATAATTTTGATTTTGGCTGCTGGCCCTTTAGAAGTTCGCTCAGTTGATGAGACTGGGCTCATAAAATGTCATTATTTAGGTGTTACTTTTTGGCACCAATTTCATCTTGGGGAATTATTTCCTTGGGGGTGAAAATGATATTTTAATTTCTTTGATTTTGGCTGCTGGCCCTTTAGAAGTTAGCTCAGTTGATGAGACTGGGCTCGTAAAATATCATTATTTATGTGTTAATTTTTGGCATCAATTTCATCTTGGGGAATTATTTCCTTAGGGGTGAAAATGATATTTTAATATTTTTGATTTTGGCTGCTGGCCCTTTAGAAGTTCGCTCAGTTGATGAGACTGGGCTCATAAAATGTCATTATTTAGGTGTTACTTTTTGACGCCAATTTCATCTTGGGGAATTATTTCCTTGGGGGTGAAAATGATATTTTAATATTTTGGATTTTGGCTGCTGGCCCTTTAGAAGTTCGCTCAGTTGATGAGACCAGACTCATAAAATGTCATTATTTAGGTGTTACTTTTTGGCACCAATTTCATCTTGGGGAATCATTTTCTTGGGGGTGAAAATGATATTTTAATTTCTTTGATTTTGGCTGCTGGCCCTTTAGAAGTTAGCTCAGTTGATGAGACTGGGCTCATAAAATATCATTATTTATGTATTAATTTTTGGCATCAATTTCATCTTGGGGAATTATTTCCTTAGGGGTGAAAATGATATATTAATAATTTTGATTTTGGCTGCTGGCCCTTTAGAAGTTTGCTCAGTTGATGAGACTGGGCTCATAAAATGTCATTATTTAGGTGTTACTTTTTGGCTCCAATTTCATCTTGGGGTATTATTTCCTTGGGGGTGAAAATGATATTTTAATTTTTTCGATTTTGGCTGCTGGCCCTTTAGAAGTTCGCTCAGTTGATGAGACCGGACTCATAAAATGTCATTATTTATGTGTTAATTTTTGGCATCAATTTCATGTTGGGGAATTATTTCCTTAGGGGTGAAAATGATATTTTAATATTATTGATTTTGGCTGCTGGCCCTTTAGAAGTTCGCTCAGTTGATGAGACTGGGCTCATAAAATATCATTATTTATGTGTTAATTTTTGGCATCAATTTCATCATGGGGAATTATTTCCTTAGGGGTGAAAATGATATTTTAATATTATTGATTTTGGCTGCTCGCCCTTTAGAAGTTCGCTCAGTTGATGAGACTGGACTCATAAAATGGCATTATTTAGGTGTTATTTTTTGGCTGCAATTTCATCTTGGGGAATTATTTCCTTAGGGGTAAAAATGATATTTTAATTGTTTTTATTTTGGCTGCTACCCCTTTAGATGATCGCTCAGTTAATAACCCGATATATAAGCACGTATCATACCGTCAATAGTCTTTATTCGTAATAACGACGCCACTGGTCGTTCGGGTATCTTCGGAAAATTGTCTGCTGGGTTTTAGCTGCCAAGTTCACACCGGTTGGCTGACATCTCTGTTACCAAAAAGTACAAAAGCACTGTGACCAGTGCCTCAGCTAATGGCATTGACATTATGGTTAGGCTATTTGGAGAAATAATCTATTTTCAAATAAAATGTATTGAAATATTGTTATTCGCGAGTTCTGTATCGCCAATTTCACCATCCACAGTTCAAATTTAAGTAATTAACATTAATTTAACAGTTAATTTCCATTTGACCGATATCTTGTCTTGCAAAATGTAAGCTATAACTTTTACAACCGTGAGCTGCACACCCTACCATTATGCACACCACAATATTTTAGAATTATTGGTTTAGTAACGCTAAGTCTCACAAAAAAATCCGACTGTACCAAATTATTTGTTTTCCACCAAAATTTTGACTTAATAGTTTCCTCTCACAGCTAATTCATATAGCAACAGATTGAAGTGCAGTATCCCCTCTCTTTCTTTATCTAAGGTACAAGTTAATAATATTGATTTTACCTAATTCCATGGCCACCTGGCTTTAATCTATTGGGAAAATACCACATTAGACCTGTAACCAATGATGCAGGATCTCTGGTTTTTAGTCCAAAGTAAACTCCCGGCCTATAGCTCCCCCAGAATCTCTCTGGTATATCCAAGCCACTTTTAAGTACAACCTGAAAATAATAATATTAACACATACCTACAGGTTTGCTTAAAAACATCTTTTAGTCATTTTTGGACCAACATATACACACAATTAGGGCCGGTTGTACAATGCAAGCTTAAGCTTCGGCTTAAGGTAAGCCGACGTTAAACCACGTCAGTGGCAAAATGTCCGTTGTACAATGCTAGCTTAACCCCCCACTCCAAGCTTAACACGAGCTTACGTAAGCCGATGCTCAACGCGAGCTTAGCTGAGGTTTAAACCTAACCTGGTATAAAAATGACATGATTTGTCAAGAATGAACCTTCAAATTGCTTGTCACTTTATTAGGTCAAATTTTTTGGAAGATTTGCGTCTAATTTAACAAAGAGAGCGAATGAAAGAACAGAGACAAAAACGGGTGTTGCCAAAATTTGACACAAACTGTCATAAGTGCCTAACCAAAAAAGGTAATTTTTCAGATCATTATGTCAGTACGGGTTGCTTCATTGATGCCAACTGTAGTGAATTTCATTATCAACTAGGTTTAACTAAGCCGACGATTGTACAACGGGTGTCGACTTTAAGCCTGAGCTTAGCTAAGCTTAGGCTTAACGAAGCTCGTGCTAAACCCGCATTTGTACAACCGGCCCTTAATCATTCAAATATAATCTATAAATGATAATATTGCATTCAGGAACATGTTGGGTGACCATATACTTGCTAGACCAATTCTAGATGATGGGCTTGCTGGATGGGTAGTGCACTGTGAGAAAATGGAGAAAGAGCTGGCTTATGTTTGGTTGCTTGTCCATTCATTGATAGAGTTCTTTTTTCTGTATATTGTGCCAACTCTTAGGGCTCAAATTCTTGACATTTTAATGATTTTTGCGATTACAGCCAGACAAAAAATTAAGCTTTAAATTTCCCGATATGTCCGGGATTTTCTGGATGAATGGTCACCCTAGGAACATATTTATTCCTAGAGAACCATGCAATATCTCTTGTGTTCTCTATAAGTTTCCATACTGGAAGGGCTTGATAATCCAAAGACTATCTTCCATTGTGTTAACAAGAATGCTTACATTCTTTGGAAGTGATAATATGAAGAAACTTGTAGTTCAGAGTCATGCCCCGAGTGGACGGCGCCGTGACCGTTCCCCTACACGCTGGGTGGACACGACGAAACGGTTGCTGGATATAAGTATCAAGAGCGCCACTGAACTGACAACAGCAAATGATGGCGAGCTACAGTTCTCAAAACTGTTGAAAATATTTGTAATGGCAATACTCTAGCTCCGACTTAATGCATTTTACGAGTTCACAACATGTCTGTTAAGACATTGTAACTATGATGATGTTGCAATATGAAGATTCAAATTTCCAGAGAAAGAATATATCCTCACCTTTTTACCATCGAATGGTGTATTGATTCTGGTCTCTAGATACCCCATATATCCACAGCTGACTGCTATGCCCAGTACAATGCATAGTACTAGTTGCTTCCAGTATCCCAGAATATCGAAGGGTTTGGAGGACTTCCCTTTGACTGAGCTTCCATTGCTACTACTACTGTGTGCGCTGTTTGTCCCTTTTTCGGGCTTTTTCACTTCCGAATTTGACGGGGTCCTACGTTTTCGAACCATATTTCCTCATCTCAATCCATATACGTGGCTGAGTCTGTCACAAAATTGGTGAAAAACAGATAAAAATCACTTCGATCCAGTGGTTTTTCATCGCCACGTTATCACAGAATGTGTCAATATTGACATATTATGTCATAAAAGTCAGGTACAGCATCAGCTGATTTCTATCATTCACATTGTCATAGGCAACCAGTTATACAACTAGATATCCGAAGAAAGAAACAGGGCCGTAGTCAGGTTCTGTTAACATTTTAAAAACAATACACGTTGGAAATGAAACTAACTAAGAAATTAATGTTGAATAATTCAATTTTCATATACATATACATGTTGTCAATAACCTACAGAAATTGCTGCTCCTTACTAGTTTGTTAGGGCCGGGCTTTTCGATCTTCAGCGATTCTAGCCTCTTACAACATCTGGATACCTTGTTGGTCACAAAGTCTATGTCGCCCCGACCTGTGAGGCTTAGCTCCTTTAGTACAGGAGAGTCCTCCAGCCATTTGAGCAGGACAGTGGAAGGCACGTTTTGCTTAACGGTGATTCTCTTCCAGAGGACTGGCGACGAAACTAGCAGGTACCACCTTTTGCATACACATCTGGCAATCTTGTACAGCTCTTCGTGTGTGAGATGCGAAAATATGTGTACCATCACTTCATCAAGCAATGCGAAGAAAAGGTCTAAAGGTCTTAATCGCTATCTTTCAGATATTTTCAGGTAAAGATTGCTCTGCCTTTTGATCAATTTTGATCCAGATGACAAGACACTGCTTTTCTATTCAGTGTGATTAAGACTGGCCGTAAGCAAGCTTCTTAGTTATAAAAGAAAGTATTAGAGGTACATATATGGACTCATACTACACCGAACAAGAGTTTTATTGCTTACAGTTACAAGTTGCAATAGGTACAGTTACAAATACTCTTTATAAACAGAACTATACTTCCACACATACATATCATTCGTAATCATCATCATCTAAATCAGCTTCGTAGTCAACATCATCTAGATCAACATCGTCTAGATCAACGTCAGTCAAGTCGTTTAGGGTATTGCTTGTAATATCTTGCCAAATATTTTCCACAGCCACAGGCACGTCTACAGATTCATGATTGGATTGACTTATTAACGGAATTCTCCTATTGTTGGCTGTGAACAAAGTAGCAGCATCGTAGCTATCGCTGTTGATGATGGATTCTATCAAAGCCTTCATCTGCTTCTGACTGACGGGACCATAATAGCTGCATTTGTTTATCCCAGAATGCTTGCGTCGGGATAGCAACTTGAAAAACTTGCAGGAAAGAATTTTCACACCACTGAAGTAGATGTTATTCAACTGCTTGCATTTTGTCAATGACCTACACAAATTGCTACCTCTTACAAGTTTGTTAGGGCCGGGGTTTTCGATCTTCAGCGATTCTAGCCTCTTACAACATCTGGCTACCTTGTTGGTCACAAAGTCTATATCGCTCCGACCTGTGAGGCTCAGCTCCTTTAGTAAAGGAGAGTTCTCCAGCCATTTGAGCAGGACACTGGAAGGCACGTTTTGCTTAACGGTGATTCTCTTCCACAGGACTGGCGACGAAACTAGCAGGTACCGCCTTTTACACACACACCTTGCAATCTTGTACAGCTCTTCGTGTGTCAGATACGAGAATATGTGTACCATGCCTTCATCAAGCAACGCGAAGAAAAGATCTAAAGGTCTAAATCGCTATCTTTCAGATATTTTCACGTGAAGATTCTCTGTCTTTTGAGCAATTTTGATCCAGATGACAAGAAACTGCTTTTCCATTCAGTGTAGGTAAAACTGGTCGTAAGTAAACTTTTTAGTTGTAGAAGAAAGTATTAGAGGTAAATATATACACTCAAACTACACCGAACAAGAGTTTTATTGCTTACAGTTACAAGTTGCAATAGGTACAGTTACAAATACTTTTTATAAACAGAACTATACTTCCACACATCACATATCATTCGTCATCATCATCATCTAAATCAGCTTCGTAGTCAACATCATCTAGATCAACATCGTCTAGATCAACATCAGTCAAGTCGTTTAGAGTATTACTAGTAATATCTTGCCAAATATTTTCCATAGCTACAGGCACGTTTACAGATTCATGATTGGATTGACTTATTAACGGAATTGTCCTGTTGTTGGCTGTGAACAAAGTAGCAGCATCATAGCTATCGCTGTTGATGATGGATTCTATCAAAGCCTTCATCTGCTTCTGACTGACGGGACCATAATAGCTGCATTTGTTAATCCCAGAATGCTTGCGTCGAGATAGCAACTTGAAAAACTTGCAGGAAAGAATTTTCACACCACTGAAGTAGATGTTATTCAACTGTTTGCATTTTGTCAATAACCTACATAAATTGCTACCTCTTACAAGTTTGTTAGGGCCGGGGTTTTCGATCTTCAGGGATTCTAGCCTCTTACAACATCTGGATACTTTGTTGGTCACAAAGTTTATGTCGCCGCGACCTGTGAGGCTTAGCTCCTTTAGTAAAGAAGAGTTCTCCAGCCATTTGAGCAGAACACTGGAAGGCACGTTTTGCTTCACGGTGATTCTCTTCCACAGGACTGGCGACGAAAATAGCAGGTACCACCTTTTGCACACACATCTGGCAATCTTGTACAGCTCTTCGTGTGTCAGATACGAAAATATGTGTACCATCACTTCATCAAGCAATGCGAAGAAAAGATCTAAAGGTCTAAATCGCTATCCTTCAGATATTTTCAGGTTAAGATTCCTCTGCCTTTTGAGCAATTTTGATCCAGATCACCAGACACTGCTTTTCTATTCAAGTTGGTCGTAAGCAAACTTCTTAGTTATAAAAGAAAGTATTAGAGGTACATATGTGGACTCAAACTACACCGAACAAGAGTTTTATTGCTTACAGTTACAAGTTGCAATAGGTACAGTTACAAATACTCTTTATAAACAGAACTATACTTCCACACATCACATATTATTCGTCATCATCATCATCTAAATCAGCTTCGTAGTCAACATCATCTAGATCAACATCGTCTAGATCAACGTCAGTCAAGTCGTTTAGGGTATTACTTGTAATATCTTGCCAAATATTTTCCACAGCCACAGGCACGTCTACAGATTCATGATCGGATTGACTTATTAACGGAATTCTCCTATTATTGGCTGTGAACAAAGTAGCAGCATCATAGCTATCGCTGTTGATGATGGATTCTATCAAAGCCTTCATCTGCTTCTGACTGACGGGACCATAATAGCTGCATTTGTTAATCCCAGAATGCTTGCGTCGAGATAGCAACTTGAAAAACTTGCACGAAAGAATTTTCACACCACTGAAGTAGATGTTATTCAACTGTTTGCATTTTGTCAATAACCTACACAAATTGCTGCCTCTTACAAGTTTGTTAGGACCAGGGTTTTCGATCTTCAGTGATTCTAGCCTCTTACAACATCTGGATACCTTGTTGGTCACAAAGTCTATGTCGCCCCGACCTGTGAGATTCAGCTCCTTTAGTGAAGGAGAATTCTCCAGCCATTTGAGCAGGACACTGGAAGGCACGTTTTGCTTAACGGTGATTCTCTTCCACAGAACTGGCGACGACACTAGCAAGTACCACCTTTTGCACACACATCTTGCAATCTTGTACAGCTCTTCGTGCGTGAGATGCGAGAATATGTGTACCATAACTTCATCAAGCAATGCGAAGAAAAGATCTAAAGGTCTTAATCGCTACCTTTCAGATATTTTCAGGTGAAGATTCCTCTGCCTTTTGCGCAATTTTGATCCAGATGACAAGACACTGCTTTTCTATTCAGTGTAGTTAAGACTGGTCGCAAGCAAACTTCTTAGTTATAAGAGAAAGTATTAGAGGTACATATATGAACTCAAACTACACCGAACAAGACTTTTATTGCTTACAGTTACAAGTTGCAATAGGTACAGTTACAAATACTCTTTATAAACAGAAATATACTTCCACACATCACGTATCATTCGTCATCATCATCATCTAAATCAGCTTCGTAGTCAACATCATCTAGATCAACATCGTCTAGATCAACGTCAGTCAAGTCGTTTAGGGTATTACTTGTAATATCTTGCCAAATATTTTCCACAGCCACAGGCACGTTTACAGATTCATGATTGGATTGACTTATTAACGGAATTCTTCTATTGTTGGCTGTGAACAAAGTAGCAGCATCATAGCTGTCGCTGTTGATGATGGATTCTATCAAAGCCTTCATCTGCTTCTGACTGACAGGACCATAATAGCTGCATTTGTTGATCCCAGAATGCTTGCGTCGAGATAGCAACTTGAAAAACTTGCAGGAAAGAATTTTCACACCACTGAAGTAAATGTTGTTCAACTGTTTGCATTTTGTCAATAACCTACACAAATTGCTACCTCTTACAAGTTTGTTAGGGCCGGGGTTTTCGATCTTCAGTGACTCCAGCCTCTTACAACATCTGGATACCTTGTTCGTCACAAAGTCTATGTCGCCCCGACCTGTGAGGTTCAGCTCCTTTAGTAAAGGAGAGTTCTCCAGCCATTTGAGCAGGACACTGGAAGGCACGTTTTGCTTCACGGTGATTCTCTTCCACAGGACTGGCGACGAAACTAACAGGTACCACCTTTTGCACACACATCTGGCAATCTTGTACAGCTCTTCGTGTGTCAGATACGAAAATATGTGTACCATGACTTCGTTGGGCAAGACGGAGAAAAGATCCAAAGGTCTAAATCGTTTACGTGGTATGCCTCCTTCCTTGCCCTCTTTCCATTCTGATCCCTCTGAGCTGCGGCTTCTTTTACGAGATGTTGATCCGGATGACGCGACATTGCCTTCATCCATACTGTTTCTGTTTATAAATGGGGTAAAGTTCAACTAAAAATTTGACAGTTGTGATAGTAGTGATTACTGAGGTGATTTGTCATATCTTAAGAATGATACTGCATCCTACTGTGAAGATGGTTATGATAAACGTCAAAGTGACACGATTCCTGACGCAACAACAGCCGGCTAGTTTTGAGTATAGGGGGTGTTGGGATACTCTGGGTCATTTTGGAGCTCCGATATTCACTTCCTTTACGATCGTTCTGTAATGTAAACATTCAGAAACCGTGTTTAGTAATAAAAAGTTGTCGTTCTCACAACTATGAAAGGATGAGTGTGAACATTCTGTAATGGTTTTCAAGAAACTTGGTTGGTTGATATATAAAAAATCTTATTGACAAAGCAAATAAGTAAGTAAAAGTACATAATGAAAATACATATACATAAAAATTAAAATACAAATACATAAAAAAAATAAAATACTTAAAAGTCAGACATTCACAAATTAAAAACTTTACTGACACCCCATAGATGAAGGTTATTTTTATGTTCATCAAACACTTGGGGCAATAGTTAACTAACTCATTGAGTGAAGGAAAATTCAAAATATTGGTCCAGCGAGTAGAATGCTTGTGTTATTAGTATTTTTTTAACGCTTTACGGAACTTCATAATATTTGGGATTGCTTTAATATCCGATGGCAAGTAGTTATATATTTTCACACTATTATATATTATGGAATTTCGCACGAGGGTAGAATGAGGTATTGGTAGCGGAATGTCATGTCTTCGGCGAGTTGCATAAGCTTGTTGATGGTCGGAGAATGAAGAACGATGTTTGTGTATTAGGCTCGTAGTCTCTAATATGAAAAGAGATGGCAATGTAAGGACTTTATGACGAATAAAAAGCGGTCTGCAAGGATCTCTACAAGAAGCACCTACAATATATCGTATTGCACGTTTTGCAACTTAAAGACAGATTGGAAAAGGAACTGGCTACAACAGCCCCAAAATGGTAGACCGTAGGACAGATGGGATTGCACCACTGCGAAAACAACTGTCCTAGCAATCGAGATGCCCAAGTTTGTTGCTGTAGCTCGTACGCAATAACAGCCTGATGCAAGCTTTTTGTTCGAACTGATAATATGTTTTTGAAATTTAAGGTCAACGTCAAGCTGCAATCCAAGAAACCTAGTACATTCAGAGCTTTTGATGGAAAATTGTTCACAAAAGATGTCATTGATATCAACACGAAATCCAAGAACTTGTTGTTTTTTTAAAGTTAAATAAAAGCCCATTTGAATCACACCAGGTTTTGATAACAACGATCTCACGTGCAATTGTTTGGACCAGATCTTCTGGCTCATCTTTGTGCCATATCACAGTAGCATCATCAGCAAAGGCAGTGAACTTTCCAGATATATCAAGATGAAATAAGTCGTTGATATATAAAAGAAATAACATTGGGCCCAGCACAGAGCCTTGAGGGCCCCAGGCTTAATAAAATGATCAGAAGGGTTTCTGCCATTCGCTAAGACACACTGGAGTCTTGAGGAAAGATAAGACTCGAACCACTCCAGTGCCACACCCCGAAAACCATAGACTTCAAGCTCCCGCAGCAGCGTTCTGTGATTAACGCAGTCAAAAGCCTTCGAAAAATCATAGAACACCGCTGCAGTTGCCTGGCCGCTGTTGTAGTGCGTGAAAAGTTGCTCCAGAACGTAAAACATAGCGCCATGAGTATTTTTGGCGGGAAGAAAACCAAACTGAGAAGAGCTAAAAACAGCGTGCTGAGATAGGAAGTCCATCATTCGTCTTTCAACTAGTTTTTCAACGACTTTGGAAATAGTTGAAGGCAACGAAATAGGGCGGTAATTTGATGGATCCTTTATATCCCCGCTTTTATGAAGTGGAACTACAAGAGCTTTTTTAAAGCTAGGAGGAAATGTGCCTTCTGAAAACGGTCTGTTTATTGTTTCTGATAAAACACTCAAAGGGCGATCTGGAAGTTCCATAAGAAGTTTAGCGGAGATTCCATCACATCCAGATGCATTTTGATTTTTGATAGATTTAATGACAGCTTTAATTTCTCGGATATCAGTTGGCTGAAAGAAAAATGAATTTGTAACATGCATACTGTTGAGATAACTTATAGGATCTACGTCAGATTTTAAGCAGTTAGTCAGATTTTCTGCAACTGTACAGTAGAACTTATTTAGATCGTTTGGTTCAGCATTAAATTGCTGCAAATTTATTCCAGTTTTTCCTGTGACCTCACTTAGATAAGGAAGGAGAGCTGATACCGCGCCTGTATGATGCTGTACGAACTAGCTGTGACAGAAAACGAATTGCTGTCAATATTTTCGTGGAAAACGAATAATTTGGTACGGTAGTATTTTTTTGTGATATTTAGCGTATTTAAGACCAATTATTATAAAATATTGTGGTATGCGTAATGGTAGAGTGTGCAGCTTACGGTTGTAAAAGCCACAGCAGTAGGAAGGGCCAGGAATCACTTTTCACAGGTAAATTTGTGTTCATATTTTTTGGTGCATTCGAAGTTTATGCAAATATCTCGTATATCTAGTTCAGAGATATATATGCATCGAAAATATAATTTCAAATGTACCACTAACATTCGAATCATAATATTTTTGAGCATGTAAAGTGTAAAAATTATATTTTTTAAGGCATGTTTTGGTTCAAATACAATCAGTTTTCCAGTGACGTATCTGTTATAGCTTACATTTTGGAAGACAAGATATCGGTCAAATGGAAGTTCACGGTTAAGTTAATGTTAATTACTTAACTTTGAACTGTGGATGGTGAAATTGGCCATACAGAACTCGTGAATTACAATATTTTAATAAATTTTATTTGAAAATAGATTAATTTCTTCAAATAGCTTAACCGTAATGTTAATCCCATTAGTTACGGCACTGGGACTAGCGCTTTGGTACTTTTTGGTAACAGATATGTCAACCGCGCGTTCTGTACTCTCTCTTTCCTTGTCTAAGCTTACACATTACCATTGTCATTACATTACTGTCAGTCGTATTTATTATTATTATGCATTTCTTATTTCTTCCCGCATGGTTGCGGTAGTAACAAATATTGATGGGCTGTGCCAAGTCAACAACTGACCTATTATTATTCTGAATTCAAGAAGGACCGTACAATGCTGCTATAGGACCGGCAAATTCCAAAATGGGTCGTAAGTAAGTTTTATATAACAAAGAACAGGTACTAACGTCACATCCATGGAAGATCTCTCCATCATGTAAAGTAGCCTCTTGGCTTTGGACGTCATACGGTACCGATGAGACACCGGTGCTGCCATACGCTCCTGGGGATATAGAGTCCGTTGTGGAGAACGAGAGAAGCCGGATTTACTGGAACTACTAGTTCCCCACGCTCGAGCTTGTACAGGTAAACAAGCCCGACATAGTCCTTCTCCACCGCCAATAGAAGACGATGTTCGTTATAGAGTTTTCGGCGCCTGTCAAGGTGAACATCATCTCTGAGGAGGAGGAAAAGCGGACTAAATATCAGGAGTTGCTCGGACAACTTCGCTCTGGCCAGACTACACTGTAAGTCTGCTGGTTATGGTCATTGGATCCCTAGGTGGAATGAGGAATACGCTGCTCTCTGCACTGCCCAAAATACCGCCAGAATGCAGAAGGCAGCCATCCTCGGGTCCCTTCGTCTACTTAGGGCGCACGATTCGCGGACCCAGTGATTGCGCACCTCGCGGTGTGAGGAGTAGTCACTGGGTAATGGAACAGCAGCTCGGTGTGTCGGAGTCCGGGCTACACTTTTTTGTTTTTTGTATCAATAATAATAATAATAATAATAATAATAATAACAATACCCACACCTCGCAGAACGTGTAACTGAACAGCGACTCATTGACCAAAAACGAGTCATAACAAAAAACAACCGCCTTACACCCGAAGAACTACAAGCTATAAAGATTCTTGTATCCAATGAAATTAATACTGCTCATCCGAATCACCCGCAGACCTCAAACAGAACCACAATCGACAACACTAGCATACACTCAGAGACAGATCCAGAACATGAGCACACACAACATATACCAGATTCCGCTGTCCAACCTAATGACTCGTTAGCTACTGAATCAATCACAGAACCTCCAAACACAGGCATGACCAATACCACCAGCATACACTTGGAATTGGATCTAGAAAATGATCATACACCAGAAACAACATGCACTAACTTACCTTCCACAGCCACACAAAGCCAAAACATTACTTTACCACCTGCCATCACACAATCTGCCGAACAAGTGATGAACACACAGTACAACAAATGGTGTGGCACCAATCCTACATTGCGAGATCCCCTGCCCAGACTAATTTTTAAAAACAACACTCTACAAATATTACACACAATAAACGTCAACATAATACCGCAATTTTTAACCAAAGACAGTGACCTAGAGGACATCCATACTGTTATATATGCTGCCGCAGCAACCGCACTCACACTCAACGGCCAAAAACTCCCAAAACGATCTATAGCCCGCACAACTAAAAGATCTAAACCTAAATGGCAAATAAGAATTGAAAATAAAATCAGCACAATCAGAAAGGATCTGGCACACCTCGCGCAATATACCAACAATAACAACCGCTCAAAGCGAGTACAGACAACAATTAATATACTGAAATCCAAGTCACCACAACAGACAATACCAGAAATAGCTGATACCCTTAAACAGAAGCTTGCAGTCTATGCAGCTAGACTCCGCAGATACAACGAGTCTAATGCCAGAAAGGATGCTAACAATCTTTTTCAAAAAAGTGAAAAACAGTTTTACCAAAAGATAACAGCCGACAACCAGATAACAGCAATAGAACCTCCTAGTAAACAAGAGTTAACTGAGTTTTGGGGAAGTCTATGGTCAGAACCCAAAACACATAATGAAAACGCTCCATGGATCAGACAAGAAGAGGAAAAACATCAACATATAGTGGAGCAGGAAGACGTTATCCTTACACCAGAGGAAATAGCTGAAACCATAAAGCATACCCATAATTGGAAGTGCCCAGGCGTGGATAATGTGCAAAATTTTTGGTACAAGCAATTCAGTGCAACATACCAAATGCTTACGGACCAAATCAATAAAGCCATACCCCAACCGAATCGGCTTCCCAAATTCCTCACGCAAGGAATAACGTATATAAAACCCAAAAACGCAGACACCAAGAACCCTGCCAACTATCGCCCAATCACTTGCCTTCCCACCTTGTACAAGATTATCACCGCAACAATATGCAGGAGAATTGAACAACACCTCACGCAAAACAACATCCTGACTGAAGAACAAAAAGGATGTCGAAAGCAAAGCCAAGGTTGCAAGGAACAACTTATAATTGATAGTGTGATCATGGAGCAAACCAGAAAAGAACATAGGAACCTTCATACCTGTTTCATCGACTACAAAAAAGCCTTCGACTCTGTGCCCCATAGCTGGCTAGCGAAAACTCTTCAAATATATAAAATCAACCCGGGGCTACGTGAGTTTCTTAAAAGTACCATGGAGACATGGCGAACCAGCATACATCTCAAAACCCAGGACGGCCTTATCAAGACGGATGAGCTTCACATAAGGCGCGGCATCTTTCAGGGTGACTCTCTCAGTTCACTGTGGTTCTGTCTCTGTCTGAATCCGCTCTCCAACGCACTTAACAACACAAACTGCGGTTTCAACATTAGACACGATAGATTAAACCAACACAAAATCAATCATCTCCTCTACATGGATGATATAAAACTATATGCCGCCAATGAAGTACAACTGAAAGAGTTAATCAGAACAACAGAAGCTTGCTCGTCAGACGTCAGGATGGAATTCGGAATGAGTAAATGCAAGGTTCTCCACATCAACAAAGGCCAATGGAAGGACCACCCCCAGCAGGAAACAGTAGCTGGCCAAACACTAAACAACATGAACAAGGACGAAACTTACAAGTACCTGGGCTTCAATCAAAACGTTAAAATAGACCACACACAAGTCAAGGCACAACTAACCCAAGAGTTCAGAGATCGCCTTATTAACCTACTAAAAACCAAATTGAATTCCAGAAACCTTACAAAAAACCTTACAAAAGCCATTAACCAGTCCTCACATACTCCTTCGGCATCATCAAGTGGTCACACACTGATATAGAAAACATCCACATCCTCATACGGACGGAACTCACGAAACACCGAATGTCACATCCAAACGCATGCAAAGAAAGGCTCACCATAGACAGGAAACGAGGAGGCAGAGGGATTACAGATATACAGTCGCTTCGCACAAGACAGATAAAGACACTCAGACATTTCTTCCAAAACAAACAAACAAATTTACATCGAGCAATAGTAAAAGCAGACAAAAACTATACACCACTCAACCTATCATGTCCAGAACCACGTCGCAGACACACACAATCCCACACAATCACAACAAAAAAAATAAGCACCTGGTCGCAGAAACCACTCCATGGCAAACATAGATACCGTATTACGCAAGACCACATAAATGAAAAACAGTCATACACCTGGCTGCAGGATGGCCAGTTCTTTCCAGAAACTGAGGGGTTTATGCTTGCTATCCAGGACCAAGTTATTGCGACGAGAAACTACAAGAAATACGTAATTAAAGATCCATCCATAACAAACGATAACTGCAGAAAATGTCAACAACAAAAGGAAACAATAGACCACATAACAAGCGCATGCAAAACTCTCGCTGGAACTGAGTACACGGCTAGACATAACTCAGCAGCCAAAATCATACATCAAGCATTAGCCACAAAAAACAAACTAATCGAAAACTCCGATCCATATTACAAGTATACACCAACATCAGTACTCGAAAACGATCACTACAAACTATACTGGGATGTTGAAATACACACAGATAAAACCATCAATGCAAACAGACCAGATATAGTATTTCAGATAAAGGCAGACAAAGTTACCTACTTAATAGATATTGCTATTCCCAATGATGTGAATGTTCAAAACACCTACGCTGGGAAAATATCTAAATACACTGACCTTGCCATAGAAGTGAAGCGAATTTGGAAACAAGATAAAGTTATTATTGTCCCCTTCATTATGTCGGTCTCAGGCCTCACACCGAACACATTTACACAACACCTACAGCAGTTAGGCCTGGACGAAAGTTTACATAAAATATTCCAAAAGTCTGTAATCCTTAAGACCTGTAATATAGTACGATCTTTCCTAAATTCAGATCAGTAATAGTTCAGGTGTTGACTTGGCCTAGCCCGTCAACATTTGTCGTCACCGCAGTCATGCGAGAGAAGCTTGAAAAAACACAATAATAATAATAATAATAATAATCCTCACATACTCCTTCGGCATCATTAAGTGGTCACACACTGATATAGAAAACATCCACATCCTCATACGGACAGAACTCACCAAACACCGAATGTCACATCCAAACGCATGCAAAGAAAGGCTCACCATAGACAGGAAACAAGGAGGCAGAGGGATTACAGATATACAGTCGCTTCGCACAAGACAGATAAAGACACTCAGACATTTCTTCCAAAACAAACAAACAAATTTACATCGAGCAATAGTAAAAGCAGACAAAAACTATACACCACTCAACCTATCATGCCCAGACCATGTCGCAGACACACACAATCCCACACAATCACAACAAGAAAAAATAAGCGCCTGGTCGCAAAAACCACTCCATGGCAAACATAGATACCGTATTACGCAAGACCACATAAATGAAAAACAATCATACACCTGGCTGCAGGATGGCCAGCTCTTTCCAGAAACTGAGGGATTTATGCTTGCTATCCAGGACCAAGTTATTGCGACGAGAAACTACAAGAAATACGTAATTAAAGATCCATCCATAACAGACGATAACTGCAGAAAATGTCACCAACAAAAAGAAACAATAGATCACATAACAAGTGGGTGCAAAACTCTTGCCGGTACCGAATACACATCCAGACATAACTCTGCGGCCAAGGTCATACACCAAGCATTAGCCACAACAAACAAACTAATAGAAAACTCAGATCCGTATTACAATTACACTCCGACATCAGTACTCGAAAACGATCAATACAAACTATACTGGGATGTTGAAATACATACAGACAAGACTATCCCAGCCAATAGACCAGATATAGTTTTCCAGTCAAAGGCCGACAAAATTACCTATTTGATAGATATTGCCATTCCCAATGATGTGAATATCCAAAACACCTACGCTGGGAAGATATCTAAATACACGGACCTTGCCATGGAAATAAAACGACTTTGGAAACAAAACAAAGTCACAATTGTCCCCCTCATTATGTCTGTCTCAGGCCTTACACCAAACACGTTTACACAACACCTTCAACAGTTGGGCCTGGACGAAAAGTTACACAAAGTATTCCAAAAGTCTGTAATCCTGAAGACCTGTAATATTGTGCGATCCTTCCTAAATTCCGATCAATAATAGTCCGAGTGTTGACTTGGCACAGCCCGTCAACACTTGTTGCTACCGCAATGATGCGAGAGGAACTTAGAAAGTCAGATAATAATAATAATAATAATAATAACAACAAGAAAATATAAGCACCTGGTCGCAAAAACCACTCCATGACAAACATAGATACCGTATTACGCAAGACCACATAAATGAAAAACAATCATACACCTGGCTGCAGGATGGCCAGCCCTTTTCAGAAACTGAGGGATTTATGCTTGCTATCCAGGACCAAGTTATTGCGACGAGAAACTACAAGAAATACGTAATTAAAGATCCATCCATAACAGACGATAACTGCAGAAAATGTCACCAACAAAAAGAAACAATAGATCACATAACAAGCGGGTGCAAAACTCTTGCCGGTATCGAATACACAGCCAGACATAACTCTGCGGCCAAGGTCATACACCAAGCATTAGCCAAAACAAACAAACTAATAGAAAACACAGATTCATATTACAATTACACTCCGACATCAGTACTCGAAAACGATCGGTACAAACTATACTGGGACGTTGAAATACATACAGACAAGACTATCCCAGCCAATAGACCAGATATAGTTTTCCAGTCAAAGGCCGACAAAATTACCTATTTGATAGATATTGCCATTCCCAATGATGTGAATATCCAAAACACCTACGCTGGGAAGATATCTAAATACACGGACCTTGCCATGGAAATAAAACGACTTTGGAAACAAAACAAAGTCACAATTGTCCCCCTCATTATGTCTGTCTCAGGCCTCACACCAAACACGTTTACACAACACCTTCAACAGTTGGGCCTGGACGAAAAGTTACACAAAGTATTCCAAAAGTCTGTAATCCTGAAGACCTGTAATATTGTGCGATCCTTCCTAAATTCCGATCAATAATAGTCCGAGTGTTGACTTGGCACAGCCCGTCAACACTTGTTGCTACCGCAATGATGCGAGAGGAACTTAGAAAGTCAGATAATAATAATAATAATAATAATAACAACAAGAAAATATAAGCACCTGGTCGCAAAAACCACTCCATGACAAACATAGATACCGTATTACGCAAGACCACATAAATGAAAAACAATCATACACCTGGCTGCAGGATGGCCAGCCCTTTTCAGAAACTGAGGGATTTATGCTTGCTATCCAGGACCAAGTTATTGCGACGAGAAACTACAAGAAATACGTAATTAAAGATCCATCCATAACAGACGATAACTGCAGAAAATGTCACCAACAAAAAGAAACAATAGATCACATAACAAGCGGGTGCAAAACTCTTGCCGGTATCGAATACACAGCCAGACATAACTCTGCGGCCAAGGTCATACACCAAGCATTAGCCAAAACAAACAAACTAATAGAAAACACAGATTCATATTACAATTACACTCCGACATCAGTACTCGAAAACGATCGGTACAAACTATACTGGGACGTTGAAATACATACAGACAAGACTATCCCAGCCAATAGACCAGATATAGTTTTCCAGTCAAAGGCCGACAAAATTACCTATTTGATAGATATTGCCATTCCCAATGATGTGAATATCCAAAACACCTACGCTGGGAAGATATCTAAATACACGGACCTTGCCATGGAAATAAAACGACTTTGGAAACAAAACAAAGTCACAATTGTCCCCCTCATTATGTCTGTCTCAGGCCTCACACCAAACACGTTTACACAACACCTTCAACAGTTGGGCCTGGACGAAAAGTTACACAAAGTATTCCAAAAGTCTGTAATCCTGAAGACCTGTAATATTGTGCGATCCTTCCTAAATTCCGATCAATAATAGTCCGAGTGTTGACTTGGCACAGCCCGTCAACACTTGTTGCTACCGCAATGATGCGAGAGGAACTTAGAAAGTC
Organism: Callosobruchus maculatus; assembly: GCA_951848785.1. Lineage (NCBI taxonomy): Eukaryota > Metazoa > Arthropoda > Insecta > Coleoptera > Chrysomelidae > Callosobruchus > Callosobruchus maculatus. The sequence goes on along the minus strand of CATOUR010000009.1, from coordinate 310,681 downwards.
AGATAATAATAATAATAATAATAACAACAAGAAAATATAAGCACCTGGTCGCAAAAACCACTCCATGACAAACATAGATACCGTATTACGCAAGACCACATAAATGAAAAACAATCATACACCTGGCTGCAGGATGGCCAGCCCTTTTCAGAAACTGAGGGATTTATGCTTGCTATCCAGGACCAAGTTATTGCGACGAGAAACTACAAGAAATACGTAATTAAAGATCCATCCATAACAGACGATAACTGCAGAAAATGTCACCAACAAAAAGAAACAATAGATCACATAACAAGCGGGTGCAAAACTCTTGCCGGTATCGAATACACAGCCAGACATAACTCTGCGGCCAAGGTCATACACCAAGCATTAGCCAAAACAAACAAACTAATAGAAAACACAGATTCATATTACAATTACACTCCGACATCAGTACTCGAAAACGATCGGTACAAACTATACTGGGACGTTGAAATACATACAGACAAGACTATCCCAGCCAATAGACCAGATATAGTTTTCCAGTCAAAGGCCGACAAAATTACCTATTTGATAGATATTGCCATTCCAAACGATGTGAATATCCAAAACACCTACGCTGGGAAGATATTTAAATACACGGACCTTGCCATGGAAATGAAACGACTTTGGAAACAAAACAAAGTCACTATTGTCCCTCTCATTATGTCGGTGTCAGGCCTTACACCAAACACGTTTACACAACACTTTCAACAGCTGGGCCTGAACGAAAAGTTACAGAAAGTGTTCCAAAAGTCTGTGATCCAGAAGACCTGTAATATTGTGCGGTCCTTCCTAAATTCCGATCAATAATAGTCCGGGTGTTGACTTGGCACAGCCCGTCAACACTGTTGCTACCGCAATTATGCGTGAGGAACTTAGAAAGTCAGATAATAAGGTTTAAACCACCTACGCTGGGAAGATATCTAAATACACAAACCCATACGACTCTGGAAACAAAACAAAGTTGTTATTGTCCCCCTAATTCTCAGTCTCAGTCTCAGTCCTTACACCTAACACATTCACACCACACCTGCATCAGCTAGGCCTGGATGAAAAAATTGCACAAAGTATTCCAAAAATCTGTCATCCTGAAGACCTGTACGATTCTTCCTGAATAGAGATCAGTAATAGTTCAGGTGTTGACTTGACACAGCCCGGCACCACTTGTTGCTACAGCGATCATACGAGATGAACTCAGCAAATCAGAATAATAATAAAAAACGAAAAACTTCATAATCGACCAAACTTCGTTATTGGTTGTTTCAAACGATCGCTGTTTACTTTTTCGATGAGGATGATGTAGATATAGAGCAACTCCAAGTTTTGTTAGCACCCATAATGTGCGGGAAGTACTGGGTCAAGAGACGGTCAAGACACTTGACATGTTTTAGGGGCTCTAAGCTTGTCATGATAAAGGCATTTATCAAACGAGATTACGAACGTTGCACCGATCGGCTGTCGGGTACAGCGAGGAGAGAAAGTTGGTCACTAAAGTAGTTTTAAGAATATCTGCAAACGTTAGTGTTACATCAGTTACGCAACCGGTTGTTTTTAATGTGCAAAGAAAATCGCACTTTGCGGCTGCCATGGCGATGGCGGCAGGAAGTGTGTTGAACGCCGAACGGGAAGTTGATCTCTCGTTCGTACGCGTGTCCTGAAATACAGGGTGACCCATAGCCGGATTAAGCTTTCATGGGGCCCGGGGCTTATAATTTTAAGGGGCCCTTTATAAATAAAATGCAAATACTACTATTTATGAAACTATATTCGCGACATAACAAAATATACTACTATTCACTTTTTTATAAGTACGTCATGAGTCCCGCTTATAGTATCAGCACTGCTCTCAATGTTTGCGTTTGCTTAGTAATCAGAACTATTTTCAGTGCAATCCTTTTCAAGCGGAGCGTTAGGTTTGCTTAAAAAACTTATTTTGGGCAATTTTTTCACTGCTTTTAATTTACCCTCAGCAGTCTTAAAATAGTTATTTAGAGTTATCTTGGTAAATTGTAGCCATGTAGCACAAAGACATAACACTAAGGAACTATATGGATAACTTACGTCTCTTTTTTGAGCGTCGGTCGCCTTTGTATCGGTTCAACTTCGATTTATTCATTATGTTGGCACGGGCCACAGGTGCCGACAGTATCCAATGGGTAGGTATAGGTATTTTCTATTTTCTTTTTATACAGGCTGAGTCAAGCGCAACGCCTCGGACTCTTGTGACCAAACCATAGCACTTTTTAGAAAATTAACTTTGCGAATGTATGTAGGTCGAGTTGGACTACATTTTAAAAATAATGACTTTTATACAGGGTTTCTAATAAAAGCGTGCCACATCAAAGTTATGATATTTTAAGTGGAACACCCTGTATATATTATTGAATATTTAGATTACCGGGTCAATTCTAGTGTGACTTTATGTATCACACCTGAGACTTAAAGTGAGCCGTTTAGGTGCAATTTACAATTTTTGATATAAGTAGATATCAGAAAAAATTGCGGCTGTGGGTTTGCCGTTTGAATTACATTTGTACTTGGAGAAACCGGTAGACTAACTAAGGAAACTTCAATCAGAATTAATTTTTTCAAATTGGAATGCCTAATTATTTTTATACAGTTGAATTTAAAATTTGGTATCAATCTCTGGTAGTTTTCATTTAATTTCAAATTTTCAACCAAACCGGTGTTTTTCAATTTTCCTACCTATAAGTCACTTAGCAGGCCATGAAATACAAACAAAAAACAATTTGGGTGGAAGAAAAGAACTAACTTAGCAGAAAGATACAGACGAACTAGAGTATACAGTTAAAATTACAAAAATGACTTACAACAAATCAACTCTAATCAGATATAACAGAGGCAACACATCTAATCAAATCAAATTATAAAACATAATTTGTCTGGCAAAAAATTAAAATCTGATTTGTCAGTATTCTTTTTTTTGCGATCTTGCTAAAAAATTAGAAGGGCTACAGTGTGACAGTCAGAGGTATCGTTACTTTTGACTTTGACTGAAATGACTATTGTTTCGTATCATTAAATGTGAAATTTCGTGCTGAAGATATTAGACTGCTAGAAACTATCGATGAAAGTTTAATGGTTTTGGAAATTTTTTATCTATAATACATTGCAGTAGCTAGTAAGCTCTAAAAATTATTCATTTCTGTCGTATTTCAGCCTCTCTTTGACCTTAGACATCTTGCCGGCGTTGTTTCTAGTTAGATTTCATTGGTTGTAGGGAATTTTTATAACCTTGCCCCTTTACTTCAGTTTATCTGTATCTTTCTGATAAGTTATTTGCTTCTATCTGAACACGTTTTTGTTTATATTTCATGGCCTGCTGGTTTGCTTATAGGTAGGGAAATTAAAAAACACCGTTTTGATTGAAATCTCGAAATCAAGTTTTTAGTAGATCTACTGATTTTATTGTTCATTTATTGACATAATATTTGCTCTGTCACATTAAATTAAAGTAGGGCCCCTGCGGGGCCCCTCTGAACCGCGGGGCCCGGGGCTCCGGCCCCTTTAGTCCGTGGTTAATCCATGGATGCGGTGACCACACAACACAACTGAGAACTGTTACAAAGTTATAATTGAATCGGTGAGTCCAAGAACAGCACAAGTCAAAAAAATTGCGTTTTGATTTAAGATGGCCAAAACATTTAAAATACGAAGATCCATCGGTTGCGCTTAAAAAGACTACAAAGTATAAGAATAACCCCATTCTACACACCATCTGTTTACGGCGTTGCGATGAAAAATATTACAAGTCCCAGGGCATATACTGATTTTAACGTCATTGGTCAACTCATTGTTGGCAGTCAGCGCCACGGTTCGCCGTATCTTTAATAATAATAAAACAATTTTTACATACTTAGCACCCTCTATTGACGTTGTCATAACCTTATCATACACTAAAACTTAAAAAATACAAAAAACCTTTAAAAGGAAGACTGAGTTCAAGAACAGTACAAGGGCATACACTATTTTTTTAATAGCCTGGAGGAGGGTGAGACTTTCGAATCTATTATGTTGTATTATCATTGGTCTAAAGAATTATAACAACTTCTATATGATGGAGAACACAGTAACTTTACTCGTTTTGGAGTTAATACGTTTTTTCGTTCATCTCAAAACTATATGTTTTTGGACTTGTACTGTCCTTGGGCTCACCGAATAAATTATTTTATTAACCCTTTAAGTCTGGAGTTAAATATTTGTTTGAACTTTATTGAAAAAGTACAAAACAGCTCAAAAGTGAAGAAATAAACTGAAAATCAACTTTAAACTGGTTTAAAAATACATTTTTTCAATAAAATGGTGGCCATCTAGGGTAACGAGTAGAACTGCTCAGTATTGTGGGACAGTTGTACCCTGAATAGCACGGAACATTTCTGTCAGGCATGAAAGAGGTTTGTTCACTATCAGCTCCAGTATCTTGAAAAGATCTTTCGGTGTCTTTTTTTATACTTATGTGTCATCTGCATGGTCATTAGCCTCGTGTTCCGTGTAGGCTTAGTTACTGTTTCCCGGCGCCACTCTAGGAACAGCACTGTGAACTAGAAGCCAACAGTGACGGCTTCGGTGTAATTACTTATATTTTGTATGACAGACAAATTTTCTTCAAAGTTTCCAAACGTATCATTATCGATCTCATCTTTATCCCCAGGTAAATAATCATCCGCTCCCCATCTGACGGAGTTTCTGCTACAATGTGATATAGATCATCTACGTCCATGGCTTTGAGCTCCGCAACAGTCCACTGTGTGTTCTTATTGAAATAGTGAAAGATGTATTGAGCAGACGAGAGCAAGTCTGTTTGACAAGAATAAGGCTTGGACACACCTGTTTAACCTCATCCCACCTCCTCCTCGGACACAGACCAACCCTATGTTTAGAATGCCATTGTATTCTAACAATTGAGCACATTATTCTGACTTGTCCAAAATATGATTCCATCCGATCACAATGCTCTATACCAAGTACTCTTCAAGGATGTTTTACAAATACACTAGCCACTAAAAACCTATTATGCTTCCTAAAAACTATAAATATCTATCTTAAAATTTAGAATCAAAATAAACCCCCCTTTCACTTATTGATGCTCCCTTCAGATCCTGAATACCCATACTCTGCGAACCCAAAAATGCACACCTGCGCAATCTGAGAAGTTGGAAACAAAATGATATACGGCTACACCCCTGTATTGAAAATATCTGCTTCGGACTTCCATTATTTATATTATCTTTGAGTATCACAACGTCAGTTCAACTGAAGATTATTGAAGATATTCTACAAGCGAAACGTTGTGATACTCAAAAATCATTTAGACAATGGATGTTCGAATCATATACAGGGTGTCCCACGACGATTAAGACAAGCAATACAGGGTTGGGATAAAGTATGGAACCAAGCAAATATCTTTGAAACGGAAAGGGTGATATTGCTGAAAATTTGCAGGTAAATGTAGTGACGTATAATGCATCTGAAGACATTATGTTAGCTATTAATGTACTTCTGGTCTAACCAGAAGTACCGTCAATTTTTTTAATTTAAATGGGACACCCTGTATATTTTTGCAGATTTTAATACATCTTTTTTTCCGAATACGTCCATAGTAGGTTTAGTATTTGTTCCTGTAAAAATGGGAAAGATAAAGCTTTTTTATTTACTGAAACGTTCATTTTATTTGATGTGTTAGCATAAGAAAATTTAAAATGAATTATCAAGGAATTATCTCAGACGTTCAAAATGCCCACCGTTTACTTCCTGACAATATGCAAGTCTGTTGACAAATTGCTGAGTTACCTTGTCGAATCAATTCACGTCAGGATCTGGACATCAGGAGGTAAATGGCCGGCATTTTAAACATATGAAGAAGCTTTATCTTTCCCGTTTTTACAGAAACTAATACCCAAACCACTATGGACGTATTCGGAAAAAAAAGATGTATTAAAATCTGCAAAAATATACAGGGTGTCCCATTCAAATTAAAAAAGTTGACGGTAGTTCCGGTTAAACCGGCAGTACATTAATAGTTAACATAATGTCTTCGGATGCACTATACGTCGCTACATTTGCATGCAAATTTTCAGCAATATCATTCTTTCCGTTCCAAAGTTATTTGCTTGGTTCCATACTTTATCCCAACCCTGTATATCGGAACTGGGCAGTAGTAGAGAATTTTAATTTTGGGGGTGTAAATAGGAGGAAATGTATCTTTTCCTAACGAGGTATTGGTTTTTGGTCACGTGACGCCCGATTCAAAATTATTAATGTATATTTGTGCCTTTCTGTGTTCCTCCCGTTAAAACAATTCCAACAAACTAGCACACTTTGGGTCTAAAGTGATTCATTCAAGAGCTATGAATTTAAAAAGCTTTTTTAAAGATTGAACATTTCTTGGCAGATTACTAACTAATAATAACTGTAAATTCTATATCTTGTACAAGGGGTGAGTGCAATGGCACTGTGTGTGAAGTCCCCCTTGAGATTTCCTCAGTTCATATTCACTGAAGTTGTCTTTTATATTGTAGCTTAATTAATATAGTACCATCGTTATTATCTTATGTTTTAAGTAAACGTACCAAAAACGAAACGCAAGATGGTAGTTGCGCAAGTTAGCTGGCATACCGCCGATCTAGCATGTTGCAACCACGGATAGCGAATGAAAAATCCATATTCCTAGATTTTGCAAGTGATTATAATTAATAAACAGCAATTAGTGATTAATTGTGGATATATGTAGTTGCCGGTGTTGTGAAAGGTAACTGTTATGGATGGTTAGCATTGATCTCTATTTGTTGATCGAATCAGACAAAGTTAACAAACAATTATAATAATGATTAATAATCAATTTTTTATATGAGCAGACAAGAAGATTTCATGCAATGTCCTTAATTACAAGAAAAAGAAACACATCAAATGAATCTAACTTTCATATACTTCGTGAACCTTTCAAATCATACTCTTTATAACGAAAAAAAAAATCAAATCCCATTTTAAATAAAATTATCTTCCGCTTTGTTTATTATTTTTAACTGCCACACTATGATGCAAACAGACCACATATATTATTTTAAAGCAATTTGGGGGGGTTTATTTATTTAATCGTGTATGAAATACATTTGTTTAGAATATCAATTAATGTATTAGTTTTATATATTTTTTATTATTGTTTTTTTAAATTTTTATCTATATGTTTGTATTACTTAACTGGTAATTAAGCAACACCCACATAGATATCTAACGATCACAGGAGGGACCCTCAAGTGTGGCTTTCCTTGTGTATATGCCTACGCGGTCTGCTCTACTATATGGTGGGATTCATTGGGCGACGTTGTCATATTTCAAATATGTATAGGTCAACTTGTTGTGCCTATGCCTACGCATTTTGATGTTTTCTGTTCTCTTTTTGTTTTGTGCCTATATTTTGTGTTTTGTGCCGGACATTTTACAGGATGTGACAGAAACTGGCAACACCGTACTCCAAAAGTAACCTACAAACTACAAAATTGACTTGACTGCAACAAAATGTCATGTGGACATTTCATTACTTGAGTGTAACTCAAGGGAGCCTTACGTAAGAGACCCTGGAGTAGCTGTGGAAACACAAAACCTTACTTGGGGGACCCTCAAATATTAAGGGACCCCTAAGTATGAACTATGAATACGGCTCATAATGAAATTTCTGGGTTTAAGTCTGATGGGGGCTAGTGCTTATACAGGGTTGTGATAAAGTATGGAACCAAGCAAATAATTTTGGAACGGAAAGAGTGATATTGCTAAAAATTTGCAGGCAAGTGTAGTGACGTCTAATGCATCCGAAGACATTATGTTAGCTATTAATGTACTTCCGGTTTAACCGGAAGTACCGTCAACTTTTTAAATTTAAATGGGACACCCTGTATATTTTTGCAGATTTTAATTCATCTTTTTTTTCCGAATACGTCCATAGTGGGTTTAGTATTTGTTTCTTAAAAAATTTGTCTCACAAATTCGTCCGTGGCGGTCTGCGGTCTTCCCGTTTGAGGTATTTTTTTTTTGTATTTTTTTTTTAGTCACCATCAAACGTGTTATAGGACCCCTGTCGGGACGTAAATCATCAAAAGTTGACACACTTCTTTGTGAGTTCTCACGCGATCGCCAAAACCGACTTTGAATGACCGGCATTTTAAACACCTGGAATGATAAAGAAGCTGTATCTTTCCCGTTTTTACAGAAACTAATGCTAAACTCACGATGGACGTATTCGGAAAAAAAAGATGAATTAAAATCTGGAAAAATATACAGGGTGTCCCATTTAAATTAAAAAAGTTGACGGTACATTAATAGCTAACATAATGTCTTCCGATGCACTAGTCGTCACTACACTTGCCTGCAAATTTTCAGCAATATCACTCTTTCCGTTCGAAAGTTATTTGCTTGGTTCCATCCTTTATCCCAACCCTGTATAGAGAGTCTTTTATCCAATGACTGTCTGCTTCGTTCTGTTCTCCTACTTCTCGCATTTGTTCGATCTGGACTATACAGGGCATGCGTATTCGGCTGAAGCAAAAAACATGGCAAGAGATGTCGTTCGGAATACACCAGAGTGGGCCCCCCATTGATGAATAAATAACATCATCGTTCCTTGTCTTTGAGATCTGCAGGAAGACAAAGTACCATACTGTGCCATGCATGTATTAGGGTTTATTAAAATTTTTCGAAATTTCGGAAATTTTCGTAATATTCAAAATATTCCTTCCATCAAAATTCCAAAACAATGATTATCATCTTGTCACAATATTTGTTAGTGAGGTTAGGATGCAACAGAAACGGGCACAAAGACAGCCGCAAATCCAAGCAGCAAAAAGTGCAAGCGTATGTTACGTAACCTTTCTCTGCACCAGAGACATGTATGGGTAGCAGGTCAGTGGGGAAATTCACTCGTTGCAGTTCATTGGCGTAGACAGATCGTGTTTATTATTGTCTTTGACCTAGTTCAACAAAAACAAGTAGCGCTGAAGAAAGTTATTTGTTTTCTTGCCGCAAAAAAAAATGATTAGAGTACTATAAAACCCTGGAAGAAACTTGTATAGATATTTCGAGCCAACAACTCTCGGCTATTTGACTAGAATACCTTGTGACCAGGAGGTCAATGTAAGGAAGCTGTCCTCTTCAGGACTCATAACTAGAATCTTCGGAACTGTGGTAATCATAGTGTCGGTTGAAAAACAACAGTGTAATTCCAAAAGAATCAAAAATGTATCTCATGTATCTAAGAACAAAACATTGATTACGATGAGGCTATCATCATCATAGTCACAATGTCTTAACAGACATGTTGTGAGCTCGTAAAATGCATTAAGTCGGAGCTAGAGTAATGCCGACACGAATAATATCAATAGTTTTGAGCACTGTAGCTCGCCATCGTTCGCGATTTGTTGTCAGTTTAGTGGCGCTTTTGACACTCATATCCAGCAACTGTTTCGTCGCATGCATCCAGCGAGTAGGGGGACGGCCTCGGCGCCGCCCACTCGGGGCATGTCCCTGAACTACAAGTTTCTCCATATTATCGCTTCTGTGTATATGTCCGAAGAATGTAGGCATTCTCGTCGACACAATGGAGGATAGTCCCTTTGGATTACCGATTTCATCCAGTATGGAGACGTTAGTTCGATGGGCGGTATAAGGAACTCTCAGCATTCTCCTCCATGTCCACATTTCAAAAGCATCTATGCGAGCTCGATCTGCCTTTTTAACAGTCCAAGTTACCGAGGCATACAAAAATATGGAGAACACAAAAAACTGAACCAGCGACATTTTTGTAGCTTTTGTGATGTTATGGTCACGCCATATTTTAGTAAGCTTTGTCATGGCCACACGTGCCTGTTGAATGCGCCGTCGAATCTTATTTTCACAGCTACCCGAATTGTCGATCAAAGAACCGAGGTACACAAAACTTTGAACTACCTCACAACGGCCTATTGACTCTATTTCTCGACTGGATATTCTATGAATATGCTTTAAATCTCATATATGTTCCATGAATATTCAGTAGAATCATAGAATATTAGTTATTTCCACAACCTCTTGATTATTCTGGATTATTAAATTAATATTCTTTATAGAATATTATTATTTTATCCACTTAGGATAATCAGTGATTATTCCTTCAATGTCTGAATTATTCCAGAATATACCAGTAATATTCTTCGTAGGATATTATTTTAATGATCTACTAAAAACAAGATTTAGCTATTTTCTGACAAACATTTAGTAACATTTGTAATAGAAATTTATGTATGTAGGCAAATATTCAATATTAGGCATTATTAATTTATATTTGCTCGTTTCTCAGTGAATTAAAAAAATCTTGATTCGTTTTCCGTTCATCCTAAATATACCTAATAAGTATGATGTGCAATTTTCAAAAGTTTATTAGTCATTAGCCATTACAGATACGGCATCCACCAACGGATGATAAAGTGACAGCATCTTATGCTGACGTATGGTAACTATGATGTCGTCAGTTGTCAATCTTGTCTGGTTGTCACTCTATTCTTCGCTTCAAGTATTCTGTTATTCTGTGCTTCAACATGTGATGTGGGCATTTTAGCAATTCACGAATTCAAATTCACGAGTTTTATCCTGAAAAGCCTGCATTATACCCAATTTTGTACAATAAAGTTGCTGGTTGTTATAGTGTGACAGTGTTCCAAATTATGGTCACCTACTATGGTGTATGTTTCATCATATAATGTGAGTAGAATTTTGAGGTTAAATGCAACAAGTTTACATTTTTACACTTTATTTTAGGCATCTAACCACTTAACTTTTGTGACCATCTGCCACTAGTAGGTGCCATTATTTTTGGAACAGTATCCTTAATTCCTTAAAAATGTTTCGTATATGAGGTAATTTAGACAAAATGTTCCTAGAATATTGAAAAACATTCTACGACGATTGTTCGTGTAATATTCGGCGGAATGTTCTAGGAATATAGGGTGTTCTTCCCATTTCGAACGTTTACAGAATATTCCGTAAATATTCTAATTATCCATGGAATTTTCTCAGAATATTCATAGTATCTGTAGTGAATGTGAACAGAATATTCTCATATCATCCAGTGCTATGTGGGAAAGGCATACAAGAATTAGAAAGAGAACGACCTATGTCATATTTGTGTAAAACGGGCTGGTACCAGTCATTTTCAAGTGTTTGACAAATTTAAAAAACAAAAATGCCACGTCAGCTATCTGAAACAGAGAAGGCTGAAATAGTGGCTAAAGTTGAAGAAGGTTGGAAAATTCTTGAAGTTGCGCAGTTCTACAACAGAAATAAAAAAGCGATATTAAAAATTAAATTTTGCTGGGAGCAAGAGGTATCAGTGAAAAGAAAAGTTGGTTCAGGTCGTTTCAAAGTTTCAATTATGAACTTGATACCAATGCAATATCAAATATAATCCACTCAATGTCAAATAGATTAAATAAAGTTATAGAAAAACATGGTCAAATGACTAAATACGCGCATGTACCTATCCATCTATCCCGTGCCCAAAAAAATCGCGGAAAAATACGACAAGGTCCTTATGCCATCATCATCATAGTCACAATGTCTTAACAGACATGTTGTGAAATCGTAAAATGCATTAAGTCGGAGCTGGAGTATTGCCGACACGAATATTATCGATAGTTTTGAGAACTGTAGCTCGCCATCGTTCGCGATTTACTGTCAGTTTAGTGGCGCTCTTGATACCCATATCCAGCAACTGTTTCGTCGTATCCACCCAGCGTGTAGGGGGACAGCCACGGCGCTGCCCACTCGGGGCATGACCCTGAACTACATGTTTCTCCATATTATCGCTTCTGTGTATATGTCCGATGAATGCAAGCATTCTCGTCGACATAATGGAGGATAGTCTGTTTGGATTACCGAGCTCATCCAGTATGGAAACGTTAGTTCGATGGGCGGTATAAGGAACTCTCAGCATTCTTCCCCATGTCCACATTTCAAAAATCTATGCGAGCTCGATCTGCCTTTTTAACAGTCCAAGTTTCCGAGGCATAAGAAAATATGGAGAACACAAGAGACTGAACCAGCGATAGTTTTGTAGCTTCAGTGATGTGATGGTCACGCCATATTTTAGTAAGCTTTGTCATGGCCACACGTTCCTGTTGAATGCGCCGTCGAATCTCATTTTCACAGCTACCCGTATTGTCGATCAAAGAACCGAGGTACACAAAACTTTAAACTACTTCACAACGGCCTATTGACTTTATTTCTCCACGATTATCGTGCTCTCTATCTATGATCATAACCTTGGTCTTATTGTAGTTAATACCAAGACCATACGCTGCACTATGTTGTTCTAAGATGTCTAATAGAGCTACTAGTTCTTCCTGAGAAGCTGCAATAAGGGTTGTCCTGTAATATGCCATATTGCATATTATATCATTCAACCATCAAAGATGCATGTAGTATCATGCACCATGGACTAGTATCTCCATTATATCTAGCGGTGGTGCGAGATCAATTTAATAATCATGCTATGATTATCGATATCGTATACTAGCTAACGATGTCAGCACCGGTTTTCAGTCACGTGAAATAATTTGAAAAAATCACAAATTATCGTTTAATATTTCATGATTTAAACGAAGTGTAATTTTTGTTATAGGCAGTCTTTGAATAGTTTGTCTTTTCTCTAAGCACGCTCTTAATCTAATTTTAAGGTACTGCGAGGACTCTATTGGACTACTAGTTACATGTCGCAAATGGCTTAGTTTAATCGAAACCGACAAATCACTTTTCCTCCCGAAAAACGCATTTATGGGTCGAGGTTATGTAAATTTCCCCTCTAAACCAATGCGTCTCGCTGCACCTATGCAGTTGTCTATACGAAAGCGAAAGCTCATGTCTTAGAATGCAGTGATAACAGTCGATCGCCAATACCTGCATCTAATGGATATGAACACGCTATTCGGCGAAGAATAACGCAAAAGAAGCGAGCCTAAACAGCATCCTGAAAACAATTAACAAAACAGAAGAAGAAAAACAGTTCAAAGCTGTGCATCTGCAAACAACAAAGGAAGATAGAACCTAAAGAGAAGCATCCTTACAACTTTAGAAGATCAGCAAGAAGATCCTTAGTAAGTCGTCGTGGACCATGTTAAGAAGATGTTGTTAGTGCCTTTGTTAGTGACGTGGTGCTGCAGGAGGTCAGTAGCAGCAGAGCAGCAGGTGAAGCACACGTACAACTCCTCCGATCTCTCTTACCTCTCCAATGGAATTCAGTTTCCCGTGTCGGAATCCGAAGTGATTTCCTTGTTGGAGCATGGCGGTGAAAATGTGACCCAGCAGCAGTGGTTCGCAGGGCTGTACGACCATCACAAATGGAAATTGGCGTTAGATCGGGTCGACGAGGTGGACGGCATTGGGTGCAAGAGGGATATGCAGGTGTATTTGGAGGAGTTGAGGAACGGGACCATGTGGGCTGTGAAGAGTGAGTAGCTAGAATTGGTTCACATTATTTAGTAACAGTATGTATGATTGAATTTGCTAATTCAATTTCATCATTTCTTTCATACCGTTTTATCTAGTTATCAACTATAGAATAATAAGAATATCGATGAGAGACCGGTGGTGGTAGGGGTATACAGGGTGGGCCAATAGTGAGTGGACAGAAGATTGTGGGTATAATAAAACGAATTTTATACATGGTAGGGACCCTTGAGGGCTATAACCTTGAAATATTTTAACTTAAATTTTGGCGTTTATACAGGGTGATTTATATCAAACTTACATTTTTTTGAATGGAACCCCCTATACAGGGTTATTCACGTTATTCGACACAGAGCATTATGGCTAAAGTATGTAATAAACAAGAAAATAAAAATTGGTGATGGATAGAGACCTATAAAGGCTACATTTTAAAAATATTTTCATGTTATACAGGGTGTCCCAAAAACACGAAATGTATCAAAGTTATGTTTTTTAAATAGAACACTCCATATATTATTGCATATTCAGATTCCTTGGTGAATTCTAGTGTGACTTTACATATGTATCATACATGGGACCTAAAGCGAACCGTTTAGATGTAAATCACCATTTTCGGTATAAGTAGATGTCAGGAAAAAATTGAATATCGCAGAGATTATAAAGTATAGAAGGCTGCGACTTTGCCGTGTTACTAAGCATAAAATGCGTCAGCTTTGATGAGACTGTCAAAATCAAATTACGTTTATGCTTGGAGAAATTGGTCGATGAATTAAGGAAACTTCTATCAGCGATAACTTGATTTTTTCGAATGGGAATGCCCAATTTTTTTTATACGGTTAAACGTAGAATTTGATAAGCTTTCTAATGATATAAGATTGTGGATATCGATCTCTGGTAGTTTTCATTTGATTTTAAATTTTCGAACAAATTGGCGATTTTCAATTTTCCTACCTATAAGCAACGTAGCAGGCCATGAAATATAAACAAAAACCTGTTGAGGTAGAAGAAAACAACTAACTTAGCTGAAAAATACACACTAACTAGACTTTATGATACATAAAGTCACAAGAGAATTCACCAAGGAATCTGAATATGCAATAATATACCCCGTATCGATTTTAAAAAACATAACTTTGATGCATTTCGTGCTTTTGGGACACCCTGTATAACATGAAGATATTTTTAAAATATACCCTTTATGGGTCTCTATCCATCCCAAATTATTATTTTCTTTTTTATCAAATACTTTAGCCATAATGCTTCGTGTCGAATAACGTGAATAACCCTGTATATTATTGCATATTTGGATTCCTTGGTGAATTCTAGTGTGACGTTATGTATCATATATGGATCTTTAAACGAACCATTTAGGCGCAAATCACCATTTTTAGTACAAGTCGGTATCAGAAAAATAATGAATATCGCTGCGATTATAAAACCTAGAAGGCCGTGACTTTGCGGTACGACTAAGCATGAAACGCGTCACCTCAGGTCAAACGGTTAAACTTGAATTCTATTTGTAGTTGGAGAAATCAGTAGATTAATTAAGGAAACTTCAATCGCAGATAACTAAATTTTTTCAAATGGAATGCCTATTTTGGTTTATAGAATCAAATGTAAAATTTTAATACCTTTCTAACGATATGGGCTTCTCAATATCATCTTCTTTTGGTTTTCATTTTGTTTAAAATTTTTAGTCAAATTGGTGTTCTCCAATTTTCCTGCGTGTAAGCAACCTAGCAGGCCATGAAAAATAAACAAAAGCCCGTTAAGACGGAAGAAACCAACTAACTCAGTAGAAAGATGCACATGAACTAGAGTAACGAGGCAAGATTATGAAAATTCCTTACAACACATTAGCTCTAACCGGGGACAACATGGTAAAATATTTAATGCCAATGAAAAGCTGGAGTGTGACAGAAGTGTTTTTTTCACAGTCTACTAGATATTGAGTTCTACTAGAGCTTGAGAACTTTCCAAAATGATTAAAAATTTCGAAACAAAAGGAAAACTACCAGCAATTTTTCCTGGCAGTCTAGCATCTTCAGAATTAAATTTTACATTTAATGGGATGAAAATATTAGTCATTTCCGTTCTGTTAAGCCAAATTAAAGATATCTCTAACTGGAGAATCCTGAGCATCCATTGAAATGATTGCTAGAACTTTTTATTACTCCATGTTTATCCAAATTTATTCAGAAGATATAGATATATTCTATTGCCTGCAACAATCGTTGGTAGTTTTTATTTAATTAAAGATTGTTTACTGACTTTGGAAATTGACCAACAACTAGTAGGCTGTGAAAAATGAGCATTCTTGTTACCGCTATTTTTTCTGGTTAGAGCTAAGGTAATGAATTTTCATAATCTTGCCTCGTTACTCTAGTTCGTTTGCAGCTTTTTTTGTATAACTGAGCAGACCGCGCAGGCAGAGCCTAAATACCAGAGTATCGCGGCTGCTGTGAAAGGGTTATGTTAGGGGAAGTTTGTTAACGCGAGATTTGAATGGGCCAATACCCGCAGGCTCAATAAATACATCTTCTCGTAATCCATTCAAAGCCTTGGACACTCTGGGAATAAATGTGCGGTTGTACCGCTCGGTTCTTGATATATGAAGAACGACCGTCATAGGATGAGATGCAGCAGTCGCACGGGTGCATCTGATAGGAGCGGTGAGCGGTGGAACGATAGAGTATAGCTCAGAGGAGCAGATTCTGTTGGAATATCGGTAGAAGAGTGAGAGGTCACCAACAACACGCCGGTGGGAAAGTGGCTAGAGGTGGCGCGTTAAGGCCGGGTCGCCAATTAGTCGAATTGCCCTTCTCTGGACGGCATCTAGTATAGACAGGGTGGTAGGGCAGCAGCTCCTAAGACATTAGAGCAATACTCCAGGCCAGGCCTTATCTGGGCTTCATATAGCGTGAGGAGGTTACATGGTGAGAAGTACTTTCTGGCTCTAAATAGCTTTTTACCAGCAGCTGTTGCAATTGACGCGACGTGTTCGTGCCAGATCAGATTTTCTGTAATGTTGACTCCTAATAAATTGAATGAGCGACTCCTTGGCAGAGCCCGGTTGTTCATTAGAACCTGGTGTTGGCTTGGGCACTTCTTGTTTGATAGCGTACAATACTGGGTCTTGGAAGCATTAAATTTAACCATATTCTTAAGCCCCCAAGCGGTAATGGTATCGAGATCCTTTGAAAGTGAAGCTGCCACTGCCAGTCTTCTGCGTTCCAGCTCGACCACAGAGATCGGTCTATTGCTCATGATGCCTGCATGCAGCGTACTATCATCCGCAAAACTGTGGATTGGCTTTGTAGTGCTAGAGAGTAGATCATTAATGTGAAGCAGAAACAATGTTGGAGCCAATACCGATCCCTGCGGAACACCGCCGTCTGCTTACTTAGTTGGTTTCTCTTCTTCTATCTTAACGGGCTTTTGTGCCTGCCATATTGCAGGGTTCAGCAAGATGCAACTTTTCTCTAATTCAATCATTTTTGTAAATATTCTGGTTTACGAGATTTCTGTAGTGTGCATTCCTATGTGGGATAGTCCAGGCACGTATTTGGGGGGGTCCAGGGGGGCCGGACCCCCCCGAAACGTTATAAAATGCCGTCTAAAAAATAGAATCCGCAAATTTGCACCCCGCTCCCCCGCAAATTTTAAGGTGGCAACTCAGTCTGGACCCCCCCCCCCGAAAGGTCAACCAAGTGAGAGCCATAATCTGGACCCCCCCAAAACCAAATCCTGGATACGTGCCTGTGGGACACCGTGTATAGGTTAAATAGTGTTAGTGAAATAAGACTGAAAACTGAATTATAACTTCATGCGTGACATGACTTAAAAACACCAGGTACCACAACAATTAAATACAGCCAAAGGAGAAATTTGATGAACCACGTGACATTAGATAGGCCTCCAATTATATTACAGAAACGACAACTGTAAATAATCAGGCAAATGCCATGTACAAGGAAGGAACATTGAGTATAGAATACTGTTGGGTAATTACGGTTTCCTTTTTGGTCGCTGTATCTTTATACTTGTACTGCACTTATGCAATCTCGAGACCATATACGACCTTGTATTTCTAACAAAGTTTATATAATAATAGATATGGCCTATGAGACATTTGTGCAGACTTTGGAGATATTATCAAACTTTCTACAGCCCTCTGAATAATCCTTCAGGTTACTTACTTGTAACACATTTCTTGAGTCCAAATCTACAACTTCAAAACAGTGACACTACTCCTCGTTAGCGGTTCGGAAGACCTTTAGACCTTTGCCTTTATATCATAGTTCGCCAGTCAGTTTGTAATCCTGTCGGCCTAGTCACCCAGAAACCAGACAATTGTTACAGAGAAAAAATGGAGTCAAGTTGATTGACTCAGTACTCCCCACACGTAACGGTGATATCATTTTATTTTTCCCCATTGCATGAAGCTATAGTCTGAGACCCCTCTGCAACCAAATCATTGCCCGTTCGCCCTCAAAAAAAACATACAACACAAAAACTCTCGTAAATAGTTTCCTGCATCTTTATACGAACTAAGACAACACAGTTTTTATTCTGAAGGCTTCAACTGGATGAAAAGTAACGATCGGGAACCCTCACATCGCCTAAAAACGAAGTTTGAGCTATTTTTATACTTTTTGTTTTTTTATTATTCCTGCGCGATTTCTATAAACCATATGCACCTTCCATCCTCGCCACGGTAATAATACTGCGGCAAAGTTTCATTGAAATCAATTCCATAATTTCCACGTTACTCAATAGAGAACTATCTAAAGCAATATTAGTATAGTACACATCAAAAAATTTCTGGAATAGGCAAGGCAATATTCGGATGTATCTAAAAGAGGGTATTATGCCGCTAGGTCTGTTTTCACAGGTCAATGAACAGCCCATTCTGAATATAACAGAATTTTCAGTTTTACAACCTCCAACCACCCAAATTTTACTCTCACCACCCGTTTAATACTTTAATCAATGCTCTCACCCAAAAAAAGTAGAAAATGATCAGGAACCTCTAAAACGTTTAAAAACTAAGTTTGAGTTGTTTTCATATTTTTAGTTTTTTATTATTTCTGCGCCGCTACTGACACCATTTATAAAAACCGTAAGCGTTTTCTATCCCCACCACGGTAGTAATACTGTGTCAAAATTTCATTGAAATCAATTCAATGTTTCGTTCCTACACAATACAGAACTATCTAAAGCAATATTCATGTGTACACATCAAAAAATTCTAAGTCTCTTGGTTTCTGTAATAGGTAAGGCAACGTTCGGATGGACCTAAAAAAGTTATTTATGTCGCTAGGTCTTCCTTCACAGGTAACTAGACAACCTATTGTGAATTTAACAAATTTTCAGTTTTACTTCCCCCCACCCCCCAGCCATCCCTAATTTCACCCCTACCCAAAACAGAGGAAATATTCAGGAACCCCTAAAATGCCTAAAAACGAAGTTTAAGAAATATCTGAACTTTTTTATTTTTTGCTAATTACTTCGCCGCACATGAACCGATTTCCAAACTTATAGTAGCATTACCAACTACGACCCCACAGCATCTCGCTGCCCAAATTTCATCACAATCCATGCAGCGGTTACTGAGATTACGAGGTGTAAAGAAAGGCGACAGACAGACAGACAGACCGACGGAAATGAGTGACGTGGATTTTCGTTATGTAGACATCATAAAACGCCCAAAAAGCGTATTATCTCAAAATCTAGAATTCTCGCGAAGTAAAAGAAAAGAAAGAGAAAGAGAGGAAGCAAGAAGAAGAGCAAAGAGAGAAGTGCAAAAATAACTAGAGTAATTTTGATGCTGTAAAGATAATTTTCTTGGGATCAGATATTGCTAAAAAGTGAATTTATATAATCTAAAATTCCACGACTTAATTTTGGTTACAGTGCGAGCCGCAACCTGGAATGTTTGCGGACTTGCAGGACCGTATAGTCCACTTGGTTGCTTTGCGATCTCGCTTGTTCATAGCGTCTGTGCTTTTATATAGTCCTTTAAATAAGGAATATTGAGATCCCTATGCAAGGATCTCGTTAGAAATATACCAAGGGGCATTTGTAATAGTTCTCAGGATCCTGTTTTGGAGTATCTGCAAAGTTCGCATGTAAGTCTTAGCTAGAAAACACCAAGCTGCACATGAGTAAGCTTGATTGCAGGTTTAATAATAATTTTGTATAGCCGAATTGACTTAAATTTGATGTTCTATACATAGAAAAGCTGTCGAAATGTAATTTGAAACTTTGTTTTTAACCCCTAATCACCACTTAATCACTTACAAAGAAGTCTCACGTTGGATTACCAACAGTGGAAATGGGGGGAGGTCACCCCATAGACGAGTAACCTTCCGCCAAGGTTTTGGGGATCAATATCAATAACAACATGTTCTAGCATGACTACGTCGTCAGTATTGCTAAAACGGCATCTCAGAAGCTTGGAGTTTTGTTCCACTGTAGGAAACTGTACACACCAAAGCAACTACTGCTGCTCTACAAGGCACAGATCCGACCATCGCTGGAGTATTGCTCCCATGTGTGGGGATGCGCTCCGAATCACTCTCTAAAGCTTCTAGACACTATCCAGAAGAGAGCAATTAGACTAATCGATGCGCCTAACCTCACAAAGGACCTCCACAGCCTGGAACATCAAAGAAGGGTGGCTGACCTATCCCTGTTTTACAGATTCTATCACGGAAGATGTTCGAGTGAGCTCTCTCAGATAATAACACCACAGGCCGTCCGAACCAGGAACACTACAGAAGCTCTGCGAGCTCATCCTTACCAGGTCGAGGTCCTTACTCCCAGAACCAGTCTCCTCCAGCATTCCTTCATTTGGAGAACTTCGACGCTGTGGAATCAGCTGCCGGGGAATTTGTTTCCCGACGGATACAACCTGCAGCGTTTCAAATCTAACGTGAACCGATACTTATCCTCTCGCAGCGCTTCTAAAGCGCCATAGGCTTTCAGCCTTTGCGGGAGGCCGACCATAAAAAAAAGAATGAATGTGTCAGGAGGTTGGTTGGAGGAGTAGGGACCTTGACCTGGTAAGGATGAGCTCGCAGAGCCTCTCTAGAGTTCCTCGTTCAGACGGCCTTCGGTGTTATTATCTGATAAATCTCACTCGAGTGTCTCTGTAAAACAGGGACAGGTCGGCCACCCTTCTTCGATGACCCAGGATGTGGAGGTCCTCTTTGTCCAGATACTATCCAGAAGCTTTACACAGTGCTTCGGAGTACATCCCCACACATGGGAGCAATACTCCAACGATGGGCGGATCTGTGCCTTGTAGAGCAGTAGTAGTTGCTCTGGTGTATATAGCTTCCTAAGGCGGAACCAAACTCCAAGCTTCTGAGATGCCGTTTTAGCAATACTGACGACGTGGTCGTGCCAGGACATGTCATTGTTGATATTGATCCTCAAAAGCTTGCCGGAAGGTTGAGTCAAAGCCTAGTTGAGCGAAAGTATATTAAAGATAGGATTTTCATGTGTCAACCTGTGTGATAGATTTCTACTTTTTTAAGAAGTTATACCACCATACTGACATATATTCGTAGTTTCATGACAGTAAACGTCCAAACAAGCTGACTGAATTTTTATTACTGCAATTCGAGGTGTGAATGCGGAATTTAAAATGTTTTTTCATAAAAAAACATGTCCAATTCAGTGATGCACATTTGTCAGAAACAACAAAATGGGAGAAACCTGTAATGTTACATGCATCAGGAATATTCCAGTGAATTTAAGCAAGAACCAGTAATTCTTCTCGCAAAGTGCGTATGTAGCCAAGCCAGTGTCCATTAGAGTGATATAACCTTTAAAGCATTGCAGATATTTGAGAGTGCAAGTAGGTTGAAAAATGAAACCAGTCCGTAATAGTCGGTACCAATAGTACCGCTAGTACCGACCATATAAACGCTGAGGCTGTACAGAAAGAGAAACCGACGAAGCCATAAAATCCATTTGTAATTTTAGACGAAAATATCATAATATTGCGAAATTGGTTTCTTGAGTATTAGGGGAAATTTTCTATTGATTCTCGACTGTTATTGGAACGGTAGAAAAAAAGATTGAGTTCTCTCGACAATATTGAGTTATCCATTATTAACGTATTGGCGTTTTTTTTGGTATATTTTTGTTTTCTTGAAAATCAAATTGATAGAAATCAATAGCTTTGATCAATAAACTGGGAGTGTCGATGTGAGGTTATGTACAAGAAAAAAGTAGGAAGGAATTTACTTTAGTAAATTCAAACGGCGCTGTCACTGTGGAATTTTTTAAACCCGAAGCGACAATCACAAAATCCGATTTTTCACGGACTAGTTTTTACATGCCGATTCCGAATCTGTGTTTAGCTTTTCTTTTTCTAACAAACTTTAACCACGAATAGTACTCCGAAAAATATAAAGAAAATGTCATATGAGCATGGGTCCGGAAATGCTTCCTAAGGGAGCTACGCTCCTTTGCATGGGGCACCCTGAAGACGGTTTTCCCTCGATATTCTCGAAACCATTCATAACAAAATTACGGAATTAGGTACGATGGGTAAACTTTTGACGTTGAATCTGATTCTGAATTCAGAATTTCATAATTTTAATCAGAGGCATATCATACGGGACGAGTTAATGTTAAAAATAACCCCATTTTCTCAATGGTAATTTTTTTAACATTTTGATTTTAGAATATGGTATTTTAGAGATTTCTACGTAAAAATGGTCTATTGGTACATCTCGATAGGGCTAACCGTTTTCGAGAAAAGTGCAAATTATTGAATCGATGCAGGCTATTAGGCTAAATAAATAAATGTTCATCTATTTAGTAAGTGTGCTGTGAGAAACAATTGCAATAATTGATAAACAACTTGAGAACTGTCAGTTTATTAAGTTTAGAGTTTGTTGTCAAGTAGAAGTGTACTGATATTCCGCTTAAAATGGTCCAATTTACTAACGGAGAAATGACAGATATGCATTTCTGTTATGGAATGGCTCAGGGTAACGCTCATGCTGCGAGACGTATCTATCATGAACGATATCCCCAACGGCGCAGTGCCTGCTGTAAGAACATTTATGCGAATCCACGCCCGACTTACCGAAACAGGTAGTTTTAAGAGGTCTACAGTTGTCATAGGAAGACCTGCAATAGTACTTTCCGAAACAACGTCTTCAGGGTGCCCCATGCAATGGAGCGTAGCTCCCTTAGGAAGCATTTCCGGACCCATGTTCATATGACATTTTCTTTCTATTTTTTGGAGTACTATTCGTGGTTAAAGTTTGTTAACATACTTAATTAACACCCTGTATTTATATTGTGTTTTTACGTATTGAGAATCTAATCCTATTTCTTTTCTTTACAATCGATGGCGATATTTCTTCGAAAGTTACAACCATTTCATATGATGCAATAAGATTAAAAGCATATTGTTGTAAAACGCACAACTGGTAAACTTTCAAAGCTGGTAGATAAAGTTACAAGGTTAGTAGATTTTATTTGACTATCTTATACAATTGAATGCATTTATGGCAGTCAATATGGAGAATGTCTAGTAATAATACAAAATACAAACTTATAACTATCTAATATGTTTAACTTAATATGTATGTACACAAGCAGACAACGGTTAAAGCAGGAAAATGAAAATACAATTTATTGCGAACTGCTGATATTAGAGCTAAGTTTCTGATTTCTTGTGTTCGGTCTGCGAAAGAATCTGAAGAAATGAATGAGTATAGTTTTGAAAAACTGAAAAACCAGCTTTATAGCCCTACAAAAGCGAAAAACAATTCTTAATATAAGCGAAAAAAAATAATGAAGGGAAAATACTAGTGTTATTGTGAAAAAAGCCTAGGTTCCCGTATCCGAAATATATATTATGTGGCACATAGGGCGATTTTTACACAATAATACTTGTTTTTTGCAATCAATTATATTTTACTTTTCAGTGCTACGAAAGTGCATTTTTCAGTTTTTTCAGCTATATTAATTTTTCAGTTTTTAGCTCAGGGTACTGAGGGTTAACGATTTTAGATATTTAGGGTGAACTTATCCGAGGGTCTGATATTTTTGATCCTTTTTTACATGAGGCTTAAACTCAAATCAAAGGCCAGATTTGAAATTGGTATCCTCAAGCATCCTCAAGCTATACACCATATGAGTTTTCGTCCTGATAGGGAGGTCAGATAACGATTGTTGTTTGAAATTTGTAGACAAGGTAGATGTTTCAAAAGGTCTGCTTCGGACTTGATGATGTGGTAAGATACCACATCAATCGAAACGTTGTAATCCAAAATTCTATAGACAATGGAAGTCCGAAGCAGACCTTCAGATAACGATTTTAGATATCTAGGATGAACTTAAGAACTGAGGGACTGAAAATTTTTGATCTTCTTTACCTGAGGCTGAAACTCTAAACAAGGGCCAGATTTGAAATTGACACCCTCAATCCATACATCATATGAGTTTTCGTCCTGATAGTAGGTCAGATAACGATTTTAGATATTTAGGGTGAACTTGAAGATCTGAGGGTCTGAAAATGTTTGATGTTCATTACCTGGAGCTCAAACTCTAAACAACGGCTTGATTTGAAATTGGCACCCTGTAACTATACACTATACGAGTTTTCGTCCTAATCCGGGCCCAGATAACGATTTTAGATATTTAGGGTGAACTCGAGGGTGAACTTGATTCAGGTCTGAAAATTTTTGATATTTGTTACCTGAGGCTGAAACTCAAGAGGACGGCCAGATTTTAAATTGGCACCCTCAGAACATACACTATACGAGTTTTCGTCCTGATAGGAGGTGAGAGAACGATTTTAGATATTTAGGGTTAACTTGAAGATCCGAGGGTCTGAAAATTTTGAATGTTCGTTACCTGGGGCTGAAACCCACAACAACGGCCAAATTTGAAATCGACACTTTGAAACTATGCGCCATACGAGTTTTCGTCCTGATATGATGTCAGATAACGATTTTAGATATTCAGGGTGAACTTGATGATCTGAGGGTCTGAAAATTTTTGATGTTTGTTACTTGAGGCTGAAACTCAAAAAAGCTAGATTTTAAATTGGCACCCTCAAAACATACACCATACGAGTTTTCGTCCTGATAGGAGGTCAGATAACGATTTTAGATATTTAGGGTGAACTTGAAGATCTGAGGGCCTGAAAACTTTGGATGTTCGTTACCTGAAGCTGAAACTCAAAACAACGGCCGGATTTGTAATTAGCACCCTCAAACTATAGACCATACGAGTTTTCGTTCTGATAGGAGGTGAGATAACTATTTTAGTTATTTAGGGTGAAGTTGGATATCCGAGGGGTTTAAATTAAATATATTGACACATACATATGTGGAGCTAATAAAAACGTGTTGAAAATATCAACTCAAGTTTGTTGAATCAAAGTTCTTGCTTCTTCCACAAGAGGGAGATAATTACAATCATTTTCCCGATTTTGCTGTGAACCAAATGGTTCAAGTTTATTGATTGTAATACATATAGCAAATACAAAAATGGATAATACCAGAAAAGCGCTGTTATTCCAACAAATTTATTACTAATCAGATATTTCTGCAATCAAGAGCTATTTGCTGAAAACCCACTCGAAACCTTTCTTTCTGTGATTGCAAAAATCAATTTCACATCTACGCCAGTACGCACTGAAACCATGTCATCATCGCTTCATTAAAATTGGCATGGAATTCATTGAACTACTTCTGAACAGCCATCGTTGGTAATTACTATATTGAACATATTAGTAGAATTGTTTGTTACACTTCCGTGTTATTATATAATCATTTTCATCAAAAATATCAAACAATAGTTAATAATGAATATAATAACACTACACTAGGAGCAGATATTTTTATGTAGAATCTATGGATCTGAGGTAATAACTTGGTATTTCTGGACTTCAAGGATTGTAATATCCTTGAACTCAGTTTGGGTAAAGTGGATATCACTTTCTTCATGTCTTAAATTGTCTCAAAGCTATAACCTACTATGAACTGTTGTAAACTGCCTAAAGACAAAAACTTGAAGTTTCTGGTCTTCAGTTCACCATATTCAATAGGTAACTATTTTTTTTAATGAAAACTGGATGTACTTTGCTGTCCAGTTGATATGACTAATCCTTACAAGTCTAAAGCAACCCTTCTTCATCATCATAGACACAATGTCTGAACAGACATGTTTTGAACTCGTAAAATGTATTAAGTCGGAGCTATAGAGTATTGCCGACACGAATATTATCAATAGTTTTGAGAACTGTAGCTCGCCATCGTTCGCGATTTACTGTCAGTTCAGTGGCGCTCTTGATACTCATATCCAGCAACTGTTTTGTGGTATCTACCCAGCGTGTAGGGGAACGGCCACGGCGCCGCCCACTCGGGGCATGCCCCTGAACTGTAAGTTTCTCCATATTATCGCTTCTGTGAATACGTCCGAAGAATGTACGCATTCTCGTCCCACATAGCACTGGATATTCTATGAATATTCTTTAAATCTCCTACATGTTCCATGAATATTCAGTAGAATCATAGAATATTCGTTATTTCTCTTGATTATTCTGGATTAATAAAATAATATTCTTTATAGAATATTATTATTTCATCCACTTAGGTTAATCAGTGATTATTCGTTTAATGTCTGAATTATTCCAGAATATACCAGTAATATTCTTCATAGAATATTATTTTAATCATCTACTAAGAATAAGATATGTAGCTATTTTCTCAAGAACATTTAGTAATATTCGTAACAACTATTTTCTGTATGTAGGCAAATAATATTCAATATGAGGTATTATTAATTTATATTTGCACCTTTCTCAGTGAAATAAAAAAAACTTTCATTTAGTTCTATTCGTTTTGCGTTCATCCTCCTAAATATACTTAATAAGTATTATGTCCAATTTTCAAAAGTTTATTAGTGAATTAGCCATTGGCAGCAATACGGTAAAGTGAGATCATGGTGTCGTTCATTCGTCAGTTGTCAATCTTGTCAGGTTGTCACTTCACTTCAAGTGTTCTGTGCTTAACCTTCGATTTGGATTTGTAATAAACATGTGATGTGGGCATTTTAGCGATTCACGAGTTTTATTCGTGAAAGGCGTGCATTTATACCCAATTTTGTACAATAAAGTTGCTAGTTGTTATAAAGTGTGCGACAGTGTTCCAAATTATGGTCACCTACTATGGTGTATGGTTCATTATATGATTATATAATGTGAGTAGAATTTTGAGGTTAATGCAACAGGTTTACATGTTTACACTATATTTTAAACATCTTTAGACTGAGATATGTCTAACCACTTAACTTTCGTGACCATCTGCCACTAGTAGGTGCTATTATTTTTGGAACAGTATCCATAATACCATGAAAATGTTTCCTATATGAGATAATTTAGACAAAATGTTCCTAGAATATTCAAAAACATTCTACTACGATTGTTCATGTAATATCCTTGCGGAATATTCGCCGGAATATTCTAGGAATATAGCGTGTTTTTCCCATTTCGAACGTTTAAAGAATATTCTGTAAATATTCCGATTATCCATAGAATTTTCTCAGAATATTCATAATATCCGTAGTGAATGTGAACAGAATATTCTCATATCATCCAGTGCTATGTGGGGTCGACTTAATGGAGGATAGCCTCTTTGGGTTACCGAGCTCATCCAGTATGGAAACGTTAGTTCAATAGGCGGTGTAAGGAACACTCAGCATTCTCCTCCACCTCCACATTTCAGAAGCATCTATGCGAACTCTATCTGCCTTTTAATAGTCCAAGTTTTCGAGGCATACAAAAATATGGAGAACACAGGAGACTGAACCAGCGACAGTTTGGTAGCTTTAGTGATGTTATGGTCACGCCATATCTTAGTAAGCTTTGTCATGGTCACACGTGCCTGATGAATGCGCGGTCGAATCTCCTTTTCACAGCTACCCGAATTGTCGATCAAAGAACCGAGGTACACAAAACTTTGAACTACCTCACAACGGCCTGCTGACTTTATTTCTCGATGATTATCATACTCTCTATCTACGATCATAACCTTGCTCTTGTTGTAGTTAATACCAAGACCGTATGCTGCACTGTGTTGGTCTAAGATGTTTAATAGTGCTACTAGTTCTTCCTGAGAAGCAGCAATAAGGATTGTATCGTCAGCAAATCTTAAGTTGTATAATTATTTTGCTTCCGCCAATAGCTATACCGCCATTCCAGTTGTCCAATACCTGTCTCATCACAAATTCAGAGTAAATGTTGCTTTTTTCATTGCAGTGTTCGATGCATCAGGAAGGTATCCAGGTCAATTCCACTTTGGGAATGACTACTGGTTAGGATCTAAAACTCTATGTAACGAACTGAGTAATCCAGAAACGAATAGAGAAATACCACCTTTTGCAGTTCAGTTCTACGTGGCCAAAGTCAGGATCAACATCAACGAAGAGGCAACGCCTGTTGTAAGTAAGGTGAATTTTTTTGGCTCAAATCTAACGTAGTGCTGCTTATCAATGTAATTCTGAGGGAAGCTAGAATGTAGCTTGTTTGGTGGTGGGACAAAAATAATGCTTGATGTATTTAATACAATCTTTATACACCTACAGTTTGGGATATATCTACTAAGCCATGCATTTAGTTACAAAAGTGGATACGAGAATAAAAGGTCTCTGGGTGTTAATAATAATTTTAGTCACTAGGGGAGATAGGTTTGCCAACATTTCTCCCTTTAACGATTGGAATTAAAAACCATTATTTGAAAATACGTTTAATAAAGCAACAAATAAATATAAAGAAAATGATCAAAACCTTAGTTTGAAAAAGTAAAATAAAAACGTATATTGATAGAAAAATTTCTGTCTATGCCAAGGTCACAAATTGCTCGACGAAAATTTGTTTGAAATAGAAAATTCATGTACTATAATTTGAATATATGCCTCTGAGGAGATGACAAAATTTTACATACTGGAACGTTACTTTTAACAATTTTAAAAACATTAGGTGCCTCATCAAGCATAAGAAAGAAATTTTGAACTCTTCGAGAACCTTCGATCTCCCAATATCTTCCTTCACCCTCCAAAAAAATACGTAATCGTAAAGCTCGAAAACGCTCAAACCTGAAGTTTAAGCATAATTATGTTAGTTCTTCTTTACAACTTATTCAACATCTTAGAGTTGCCACTGGATAATTCTCCGAAAACGGTTAAATTTTCCAACCCTATGATGCCGTATTACCAGGTTGTTGCAATTTTCAATTTCCGTCAAACGAGTCTGAAACTTGAAACTGCGACCGGATTTGTAATCAGCACCCTCACATTATACAGAACACGAGGTTTTATCATGACAGAAAGACCGAAAGCCAAGTAGAGGTTTTCGACTTTTAAGGTAAACCTCTGAAGATCTGAAATTTTTGATTTTCGTGAAACGAGACTGAAAGTCAAAGCTGGGACTGGATCTGTAATTAGCACCCTCGTACTATCCAAAACACGAGGTTTCATCATGATAGAAAACCAAATAGAGGTTTTCGACTTTTGAGGTAAACCTGAAGATCGGAAAGATGTGAAATTTTTGACTTTCGTCAAACGAGACTGAAAGTCAAAGCTGGGACTGGATATGTAATCAGCACCCTTATACTATCCAAAACACGAGGTTTCATCATGATAGAAAACCAAATAGAGGTTTTCGACTTTTGAGGTAAACCTGAAGATCGGAAAGATGTGAAATTTTGTATTTTCATCAAACGAGACTGAAAGTCAAAGCTGGGACCGGATCTGTAATCAGCACCCTTATACTATCCAAAATACGAGGTTTCATCATGACAGAACACCAAATAGAGGTTTTCGACTTTTGAGGTAAACCTGAAGATCGGAAAGATGTGAAATTTTTGACTTTCGTCAAACGAGACTGAAAGTCAAAGCTGGGACTGGATATGTAATCAGCACCCTTATACTATCCAAAATACGAGGTTTCATCATGATAGAAAACCAAATAGAGGTTTTCGACTTTTGAGGTAAACCTGAAGATCGGAAAGATGTGAAATTTTTGACTTTCGTCAAACGAGACTGAAAGTCAAAGCTGGGACTGGATATGTAATCAGCACCCTTGTACTATCCAAAACACGAGGTTTCATCATGATAGAAAACCAAATAGAGGTTTTCGACTTTTGAGGTAAACCTGAAGATCGGAAAGATGTGAAATTTTGTATTTTCATCAAACGAGACTGAAAGTCAAAACTGGGACCGGATCTGTAATCAGCACCCTTATACTATCGAAAATACGAGGTTTCATCATGATAGAACACCAAATAGAGGTTTTCGACTTTTGAGGTAAACCTGAAGATCGGAAAGGTGTGAAATTTTTGACTTTCGTCAAACGAGACTGAAAGTCAAAGCTGGGACTGGATATGTAATCAGCACCCTTATACTATCCAAAACACGAGGTTTCATCGTGACAGAAAACCAAATAGAGGTTTTCGACTTTTGAGGTAAACCTGAAGATCGGAAAGATGTGAAATTTTTGACTTTCGTCAAACGAGACTGAAAGTCAAAGCTGGGACTGGATATGTAATCAGCACCCTTATACTATCCAAAACACGAGGTTTCATCGTGACAGAAAACCAAATAGAGGTTTTCGACTTTTGAGGTAAACCTGAAGATCGGAAAGATGTGAAATTTTGTATTTTCATCAAACGAGACTGAAAGTCAAGGCTGGGACCGGATCTGTAATCAGCACCCTTATACTATCCAAAATACGAGGTTTCATCATGACAGAACACCAAATAGAGGTTTTCGACTTTTGAGGTAAACCTGAAGATCGGAAAGATGTGAAATTTTTGACTTTCGTCAAACGAGACTGAAAGTCAAAGCTGGGACTGGATATGTAATCAGCACCCTTATACTATCCAAAATACGAGGTTTCATCATGATAGAAAACCAAATAGAGGTTTTCGACTTTTGAGGTAAACCTGAAGATCGGAAAGATGTGAAATTTTTGACTTTCGTCAAACGAGACTGAAAGTCAAAGCTGGGACTGGATATGTAGTCAGCACCCTTGTACTATCCAAAACACGAGGTTTCATCATGATAGAAAACCAAATAGAGGTTTTCGACTTTTGAGGTAAACCTGAAGATCGGAAAGATGTGAAATTTTGTATTTTCATCAAACGAGACTGAAAGTCAAAACTGGGACCGGATCTGTAATCAGCACCCTTATACTATCCAAAATACGAGGTTTCATCATGATAGAACACCAAATAGAGGTTTTCGACTTTTGAGGTAAACCTGAAGATCGGAAAGATGTGAAATTTTGTATTTTCATCAAACGAGACTGAAAGTCAAAACTGGGACCGGATCTGTAATCAGCACCCTTATACTATCCAAAATACGAGGTTTCATCATGATAGAAAACCAAATAGAGGTTTTCGACTTTTGAGGTAAACCTGAAGATCGGAAAGATGTGAAATTTTGTATTTTCATCAAACGAGACTGAAAGTCAAAGCTGGGACCGGATCTGTAATCAGCACCCTTATACTATCCAAAATACGAGGTTTCATCATGACAGAACACCAAATAGAGGTTTTCGACTTTTGAGGTAAACCTGAAGATCGGAAAGATGTGAAATTTTTGACTTTCGTCAAACGAGACTGAAAGTCAAAGCTGGGACTGGATATGTAATCAGCACCCTTATACTATCCAAAATACGAGGTTTCATCATGATAGAAAACCAAATAGAGGTTTTCGACTTTTGAGGTAAACCTGAAGATCGGAAAGATGTGAAATTTTTGACTTTCGTCAAACGAGACTGAAAGTCAAAGCTGGGACTGGATATGTAATCAGCACCCTTGTACTATCCAAAACACGAGGTTTCATCATGATAGAAAACCAAATAGAGGTTTTCGACTTTTGAGGTGATCGGAAAGATGTGAAATTTTGTATTTTCATCAAACGAGACTGAAAGTCAAAACTGGGACCGGATCTGTAATCATCACCCTTATACTATCCAAAATACGAGGTTTCATCATGATAGAACACCAAATAGAGGTTTTCGACTTTTGAGGTAAACCTGAAGATCGGAAAGGTGTGAAATTTTTGACTTTCGTCAAACGAGACTGAAAGTCAAAGCTGGGACTGGACATGTAATCAGCACCCTTATACTATCCAAAATACGAGGTTTCATCATGATAGAAAACCAAATAGAGGTTTTCGACTTTTGAGGTAAACCTGAAGATCGGAAAGATGTGAAATTTTTGACTTTCGTCAAACGAGACTGAAAGTCAAAGCTGGGACTGGATATGTAATCAGCACCCTTATACTATCCAAAACACGAGGTTTCAGCATGATAGAAAACCAAATAGAGGTTTTCGACTTTTGAGGTAAACCTGAAGATCGGAAAGATGTGAAATTTTTGACTTTCGTCAAACGAGACTGAAATTCAAAGTTGGGACTGGATATGTAATCCGCACCCTTATACTATCAAAAAAACGAGGTTTCATTATGATAGAAAACCAAATAGAGGTTTTCGACTTTTGAGGTAAACCGAAGATCTGAAAGATGTGAAATTTTTGATTTTCGTCAAACGAGACTGAAAGTCAAAGCTGGGACTGGACCTGTAATCAGCACCCTTATACTGTACAAAATACGAGGTTTCATCATGATAGAAGACCAAATTGAGGTTTTCGACTTTTGAGGTAAACCTGAAGATCGGAAAGATGTGAAATTCTTGACTTTCGTCAAACGAGACTGAAAGTCAAAGCTGGGACTGGATATGTAATCAGCACCCTTATACTATCAAAAAAACGAGGTTTCATTATGATAGAAAACCAAATAGAGGTTTTCGACTTTTGAGGTAAACCGAAGATCTGGAAGATGTGAAATTTTTGATTTTCGTCAAACGAGACTGAAAGTCAAAGCTGGGACTGGACCTGTAATCAGCACCCTTATACTGTACAAAATGCGAGGTTTCATCATGATAGAAAACCAAATTGAGGTTTTCGACTTTTGAGGTAAACCTGAAGATCGGAAAGATGTGAAATTCTTGACTTTCGTCAAACGAGACTGAAAGTCAAAGTTGGGACTGGATATGTAATCAGCACCCTTATACTATCAAAAAACGAGGTTTCATCATGATAGAAAACCAAATAGAGGTTTTCGACTTTTGAGGTAAACCTGAAGATCTGAAAGATGTGAAATTCTTGACTTTCGTCAAACGAGACTGAAAGTCAAAGCTGGGACTGGATCTGTAATCAGCACCCTTATACTATCCAAAACACGAGGTTTCATCATGATAGAAAACCAAATAGAAGTTTTCGACTTTTGAGGTAAACCTGAAGATCTGAAAGATGTGAAATTCTTGACTTTCGTCAAACGAGACTGAAAGTCAAAGCTGGGACTGGATCTGTAATCAGCACCCTTATACTATCCAAAACACGAGGTTTCATCATGATAGAAAACCAAATAGAGGTTTTCGACTTTTGAGGTAAACCGAAGATCTGAAAGATGTGAAATTTGTGATTTTCGTCAAACGAGACTGAAAGTCAAAGCTGGGACTGGACCTGTAATCAGCACTCTTATACTGTACAAAATACGAGGTTTCATCATGATAGAAAACCAAATTGAGGTTTTCGACTTTTGAGGTAAACCTGAAGATCGGAAAGATGTGAAATTCTTGACTTTCGTCAAACGAGACTGAAAGTCAAAGTTGGGACTGGATCTGTAATCAGCACCCTTATACTATCCAAAACACGAGGTTTCATCATGATAGAAAACCAAATAGAGGTTTTCGACTTTTGAGGTAAACCGAAGATCTGAAAGATGTGAAATTTTTGATTTTCGTCAAACGAGACTGAAAGTCAAAGCTGGGACTGGACCTGTAATCAGCACCCTTATACTGTACAAAATACGAGGTTTCATCATGATAGAAAACCAAATAGAGGTTTTCGACTTTTGAGGTAAACCGAAGATCTGAAAGATGTGAAATTTTTGATTTTCGTCAAACGAGACTGAAAGTCAAAGCTGGGACTGGACCTGTAATCAGCACCCTTATACTGTACAAAATACGAGGTTTCATCATGATAGAAAACCAAATTGAGGTTTTCGACTTTTGAGGTAAACCTGAAGATCGGAAAGATGTGAAATTCTTGACTTTCGTCAAACGAGACTAAAAGTCAAAGCTGGGACTGGATCTGTAATCAGCACCCTTATACTATCAAAAAAACGAGGTTTCATCATGATAGAAAACCAAATAGAGGTTTTCGACTTTTGAGGTAAACCTGAAGATCTGAAAGATGTGAAATTCTTGACTTTCGTCAAACGAGACTGAAAGTCAAAGCTGGGACTGGATCTGTAATCAGCACCCTTATACTATCCAAAACACGAGGTTTCATCATGATAGAAAACCAAATAGAGGTTTTCGACTTTTGAGGTAAACCTGAAGATATGAAAGATGTGAAATTCTTGACTTTCGTCAAACGAGACTGAAAGTCAAAGCTGGGACTGGATCTGTAATCAGCACCCTTATACTATCCAAAACACGAGGTTTCATCATGATAGCAAACCAAATTGAGGTTTTCGACTTTTGAGGTAAACCTGAAGATCGGAAAGATGTGAAATTCTTGACTTTCGTCAAACGAGACTGAAAGTCAAAGTTGGGACTGGATATGTAATCAGCACCCTTATACTATCAAAAAAACGAGGTTTCATCATGATAGAAAACCAAATAGAGGTTTTCGACTTTTGAGGTAAACCTGAAGATCTGAAAGATGTGAAATTCTTGACTTTCGTCAAACGAGACTGAAAGTCAAAGCTGGGACTGGATCTGTAATCAGCACCCTTATACTATCCAAAACACGAGGTTTCATCATGATAGAAAACCAAATAGAGGTTTTCGACTTTTGAGGTAAACCTGAAGATCTGAAAGATGTGAAATTCTTGACTTTCGTCAAACGAGACTGAAAGTCAAAGCTGGGACTGGATCTGTAATCAGCACCCTTATACTATCCAAAACACGAGGTTTCATCATGATAGAAAACCAAATAGAGGTTTTCGACTTTTGAGGTAAACCTGAAGATCTGAAAGATGTGAAATTCTTGACTTTCGTCAAACGAGACTGAAAGTCAAAGCTGGGACTGGATCTGTAATCAGCACCCTTATACTGTCCAAAACACGAGGTTTCATCATGATAGAAAACCAAATAGAGGTTTTCGACTTTTGAGGTAAACCTGAAGATCTGAAAGATATGAAATTTTTGATTTTCGTCAAACGCGACTGAAAGTCAAAGCTGGGACTGGATCTGTAATCAGCACCCTTATACTATCCAAAACACGAGGTTTCAGCATGATAGAAAACCAAATAGAGGTTTTCGACTTTTGAGGTAAACCTGAAGATCGGAAAGATGTGAAATTTTTGACTTTCGTCAAACGACACTGAAAGTCAAAGCTGGGACTGGATATGTAATCAGCACCCTTATACTATCAAAAAAACGAGGTTTCATTATGATAGAAAACCAAATAGAGGTTTTCGACTTTTGAGGTAAACCGAAGATCTGAAAGATGTGAAATTTTTGATTTTCGTCAAACGCGACTGAAAGCCAAAGCTGGGACTGGATCTGTAATCAGCACCCTTATACTATCCAAAACACGCGCTTTCATCGTGATAGAAAACCAAATAGAGGCTTTCGACTTTTGAGGTAAACCTGAAGATCTGAATGATGCGAAATTTTTGATTTTCGTCAAACGAGACTGAAAGTCAAAGCTGGGACTGGATCTGTAATCAGCACCCTTATACTATCCAAAACACGAGGTTTCATCGTGACAGAAAACCAAATAGAGGTTTTCGACTTTTGAGGTAAACCTGAAGATCTGAAAGATGCGAAATTTTTGATTTTCGTCAAACGAGGCTGAAAGTCAAAGCTGGGACTGGATCTGTAATCAGCACCCTTATACTATCCAAAACACGAGGTTTCATCGTGACAGAAAACCAAAGAGAGGTTTTCGACTTTTGAGGTAAACCTGAAGATCTGAAAGATGTGAAATTTTTTATTTTCGTCAAACGAGACTGAAAGTCAAAGCTGGGACTTGATCTGTAATCAGCATCCTCATACTATCCAAAACACGAGGTTTTATTTTTCGTCAAACGAGACTGAAAGTCAAAGGTGGGACCGGATCTGTAATCAGCACCCTCATATTACCCAAAACACCTCATATTACCCAAAACACGAGGTTTCATTTTCATAGAAAGCCAAATAAAAAATTTGGATTTTTTAGGAAAAATTGACAATCCGAAATTTTTGATGGTTTTCAAACAAAACTGAAATTCAGAACTACGGCCGAATTTGCAATCAGCACTCTCAAATTATTCGAAACACGAGGTTTGATCCTAATAGAAAACCAAATAAAAAAATTGGACCTTTTAGGCATATCAGGGGATCTATTACTTCCCACACCGATAGGTGAGGGGAGTATTGTGATCGCGAAAATTTTAGATTTTGAGATAATACATTTTTTGGGCGTTTTATAATGTCTGCATAACGAAAATCCACGTCACTCATTTCCGTCGGTCTGTCTGTCTGTCTGTCTGTCTGTCTGTCTGTCTGTCTGTCTGTCTGTCTGTCGGTCTGTCTGTCTGTCGCTTTTTTCTAGCCTCGTAATCTCAGCAACCGCTGCATGGATTATGATGAAATTTGGGCAGCGATATGCTGTGGGATCGTAGTAGGTAATGTTTCTATAATTTTGAAAAACGGTGCATAGGCGGCGGAGTAATTAGCAAAAAACGAAAAAAAATAAATATTGCTTAAACTTTGTTTTTAGGCGTTTTAGGGGTTCCTGATCATTTTCTACTTTTTTTTGGATGGGGGTGAAATTGGGGTGGTTGGGGGGTGGGGGGTTGTAAAATTGAAAAATTTGTTGATTTCATAATAGACTGTCCATTGACCTAAGAAGGAGGACCTAGCAATATAAATAACGTTTTTAAGTCGATCCGAACATAGCCTTACCTATTACAGAAACCAAAGGACTTAGAATTTTTCTGGTGTAAACATACGAGATTATTGCTTTAGATCGTTATATATTGTGTTACGAGGAAATGAAATTAATGAAATTTTGAAACCGTATTACTACCGTAGCGAGGATGGAAAGCGCGTATGGTTTTTATAAATCGTGCCAGTGGCGGCGCAGAAGTACCTAATAAAAGAACTAAAAATATAAAAACAGCTAAAACTTCGTTTTTAAGCATTTTAGAGGTTCCTGATCATTTTTTGCGATTTTTTGGGTGGGGGTGAAATTGGGGTGGTTGGGGGGCGGAGCGTTGTAAAACTGAAAAGTTTGTAATATTGATAATGGGCTGGGAAAGACCTAGCGGCATAAGACAATTTTAGGAGGGGGGGGGGGGGGGGGGGGCTAGCGATTGTTTGGATACAAGGGATCTCAGACTAAAGCTTAATGCTATGGGAAAATAATAAACTGGTATCACCGTAATGTGTGGGAAGTACTGAGTCAATCAAATTGACTTCATTTTTTTTTTTGTCTCGTCAAACAAGACTGAAACTCAACAGTGCGACCGAATTTGTAATCAGCACGCTGAAATTATCCAAGCTTTGGGTGTATTTGTTTTTCCTATAATAACAATTATAACAGGATAAAATAATAATTATTATTACCGAACATTTTTGAGCTAGCGAAATGCTATTTATTACATGTTTGCACTGTTTCACGTAAAAGTGTGCCTAGGAAATCTGTTTATCGTCTTTTACTTCCCACACCGATAGGTGAGGGGAGTATTGTGATCGCGAAAATTTTCGATTTTGAGATAATACACTTTTTGGGCGTTTTGTGATGCCTACATCACGAAAATTCATGTCACTCATTTCCGTCGGTCAGTCTGTCGGTCTGTCTGTCGGTCTGTCTGTCGGTCTGTCTGTCGGTCTGTCTGTCGGTCTGTCTGTCGGTCTGTCTGTCGGTCTGTCTGTCGGTCTGTCTGTCGGTCTGTCTGTCGGTCTGTCTGTCGGTCTGTCTGTCGGTCTGTCTGTCGGTCTGTCTGTCGGTCTGTCTGTCGGTCTGTCTGTCGGTCTGTCTGTCGGTCTGTCTGTCGGTCTGTCTGTCGGTCTGTCTGTCGGTCTGTCTGTCGGTCTGTCTGTCGGTCTGTCTGTCGGTCTGTCTGTCTGTTGGCGTTTTTCTAGCCTCCTAATCTCAGTAACCGCTACATAGGTTTTGATGAAATTTCGGTGGTGATATGGTGTAGGATCGTAGTAGGCAATGTTGCTACAATTTTGAAAATCGGTGCATAGGCGGCGGAGTAATTAGCAAAAAACGAAAAATTTCAAATATGCCTCAAACTTCGTTTTTAGGTGTTTTAGGGGTTCCTGATCATTTTCTACTTTTTTTTGGGTGGGGGTGAAATTGGGGTGGTTGGGGGGTAGGGGGTTGTAAAGCTGAAAAATTTGTTGTACTCATAATAGGCTGTCTACTGACCTGAGAGAGAAAGACCTAGCGCTATAATACACTTTTTTAGGTCCTTCGGAACATTGCCTTTTGTATTACAGGAACCAAGGGACTTAGAGAATTTTCCGATGTATACATACGAGTATTACTTTAGATCGTTTTGTATTTTATGTTGAAATTACTGAAGTGATGTTAATGAAATTTCGGCACAGTATTACTACTTTGGTGAGGAAGGAAAACGCGTCTGATGTTTAGGAATCGTCTCAGTGGCGGCGCAGCAATATTAAAAAAACAAAAAATATGAAAACAGCTCAAACTTCGTTTTTACGCGTTTTAGGGGTTCCTGATCATTTTCTGTTTTTTTTTTGGGTGGGGGTGAAATTCGGGTGGTTGGGGGGGTGGGGGGTTGTAAATCTGAAAAATTTGTTGTACACATAATGGGCTGTCTACTGACCTGAGAGAGAAAGTCCTAGCAGCATAATACACTTTTTAAGGTCCATCCGAACATTGCCTTGCCGATTACAGAAACCATGGGACTTAGAATTTGTGGTGTATACATACGAGTGTTGTTTTAGATCGATATATTATTCTATTGCGTATCGCAAAAATTATTGAATTGATTTTAATGAAATTTTGACACAGTGTTACTACCGCGGCGAGGATAGAAAACGCGTATGTTTTGGAAAAAATCATTTCAGTGGCGGCGCAGGAATAATAAAAAAACTAAAAATATAAAAACATCTCAAACTTTGTTTTTAGGCGTTTTAGGGGTTCCTGATCATTTTCTACTTTTTTGGGTGAGGGTGAAGTTGGGGCGGTTGGGGGGTGGGGGGTTGTAAAACTGAAAAAATTTGTTGTATTCATAATAGTTTGTCCATTAACCTGTTGAAAAAAATACGTAGCGGCATATTACACTTTTTTAGGTCCATCTGAATATTGACTTGCCTATTACAGAAACCAATTTTGTGATGTGTACATACGTGTTTTGCTTTATTTCGTTCTATGTATTTTGCGTAAAGCGAAAATTATTGAATTGATTTTAATGAAATTTTGACACCAAATTTAGTGCCGCGGCGAGAATGGAAAACGCGTCTGTCTTTGAAAAATCGTCAGTGGCGGCGCAGCAATAATAAAAAACTAAAAATATAAAAACACAGCTCAAACTTTATTTCTAGATGGTTTGGAGGCTCCTGATCATTTCGCATCGTTTAGTTGAAGCATGCAGAAAAAAAAATGTGGCGTCTTAGCTTCTAAGGAGGGAGACGCAAGAAACTATTTACGAGAGGTTTTTGTGTTGGTTGTTTTTTGCGGGCGGCTGGGCGATGATTTGGTTGCAGGGGATTTCAAACTATAGCTTCATGCAATGGGAAAATAATAAAATGGTATCATCATTATGTGTGGGAAGTACTGAGTCAATCAACTTGACTCCATTTTTTTGTTTGCGGTGGATCTGTTGAAGACGAGCCGAGCCTGCCATGTTTAATCGCTCTGACGATATCTGGTTGTCGCCGTTGATTCCGCTGGGTGTTTTGGTGTTGGTAGACGCGAGAGCGTTGCGCTAAAAAGTTTGTGCGCTTGCGAAGGTGTCGCGCGGTGATGGGTGTTTGCTGCCGTGCCGGCCTGCCCTGCGCTTCTTCGTTGCAACTCCATCACAAGACGCGTCGTTCACTTCCATACCCGGAGAACAGAAACCGACGGAGGTTGCTCTGAAATGTCTCATACCTCGGTTATAAATTAATAATAATTATTGCTTATACCTGGTTTTTAATTCATACTTTGGGTTGCCAGAGGTGGCGATTTATCGCCATTTGGGCGACTTTGGAGCTAACTTTGGCGACAAATTTTTGCTCTTGGCGACTGGCGACAGTTTTGGGCGACTTTCATTTCAAATTTGGATAAGAATCAAAATAGAAACTTAATTTTAATTAGGTACGACATCATGCTGTTTTCATCTTACATGTTTATGCAATAACTGAAAGAATGCTGCAAAAATCTAATGCAAGTAAACGTTACAAGACACAAAAGCTGTGCGGTACCACCTTGTTTTGAATTTGAACCCTAGATTCTATCCGCGAACGTCTGACCACGATGTCATAGAGCATAATAGATGACTTTGACCGTCTAGTCCCAGAGAAAGATTAATATTTTTTGTTCAAAAAAAAGTCGCAAGTTACTATAGATATCGTGGCGCCATCTACTTTTTGGTTTTTTTGTCCTGAAAATTATTTAAATCAGATTTCCCTCATTAAATTAGTAAATTTATTGGAAACTATTGTTGGCGACAAATATGGGCGATAGGATCATTATGGTTGGCGATTTTTGACGATATTTTTCGTTCTGTTTGGCGACATGATTGTCCATGGACCTGGCAACCCTGCACAGGCAGCTTGGATCACCTTGGCCAACGCATTATCGAAAGCTGCCATGACATCCCATAACATGTTTTTGCACTGCCTGTCAGGCATTTGAAAATCGCCTACATCATCGTTTGGCCAATAACAGGCAACAGTTTTAACATTTATTGCAATAAAGAGTGATATTTTCCTGTGCTTTTGTATTCTATTTCAACAAAAAATTCTAATTTTCTCGAAAACGAATCGACCGATTTTAAAAATCAAACGTCAAAATAGAGAGCTTCAACATACCTTTAAAACAAGATTTTAAAGGGATGAGCCTTGAGGCCGGAGGGTACAAGGTAGGAAAGTAGTTTTCAGTTAAAAAGTTGTCCCCCTTGACATAGTTTTTGATGTGTCTTGGTATTTTGTTTTGTCTTTTACGCAGTGGTTTTCGATAAATCCGTGGTGGGAAAATTTTCAAATGAGCATTGAGCACCATGTACATGGAATACATTTTGAGGGAATATTCCTTGGGCCATTGTAAGCATATTTTGTTTATCGACTTTTACTTCTATACGTGAAGGGAGTATTGTGATCACGAAAATTTTCGATTTTGAAATAATAGACTTTTTGTACGTTTTAAAATATCTACATAACGAAAATCCACGTCACTCATTTCCTTCGATCTTTCTGTCTGTCTGTTGGCGTTCTGCTATCATCGTAATCTCATTAACCGCTGCATGGATTGCGGTCAAATTTGGGTAGCGATATGGTGTGGGGTCGTAGTAGGTATAATGCTGCCATAATTTTTGAAAATCGGTACATGAGCGGCAGAGTAAGTAGCAAGAAACAATTTCAAATAATCCTCAAACTACGTTTTCAGACATTTTAGGGGTTTCTGATCATTTTCTTTCATTTTGGTGGGGATGAAATTGGGGTGGAGGAAGTAAAACGAACATTTATTGTATTCATGATAGGCTGTCCATGGTCTGTGAAAGAATGACCTAGCGGCATAACACACCTTTTAAGTCCCTCCGAACATTACCTTAGCTGTTACCGAAACCAAGGAAGTTTAGTCGAGGGTTTTTTTGACAGCAAAAGGTTGGAAAGAAATGAAATTTGGAAAGATGGTAGACGTCTCCTGAACCTGTACCTAAGTTTGCGACCTCAGGGTTGCTGCTCAGGGTGGGGTGGGGGGTTAAACATCTGCTTCTCGGCGATTTTCGAAAAATAGTGCCATTTTGGTAAGTGATATCGAAAAAAGCTTCAAATGATTCATTGAGAGAAAAAAATCAGCATCACTTTGAAGTTTACATTTTTCTTGTGTCTTGAATAGTTTCCGTCTTACAGTGCGGCAAAGTTAGGGGTTGGTTTGTGATTTTCTGCGCGTTATTGTTTCGTAACGCTTTTAGACAGATAGTACCGTTTTGGTAAGTGCTACCGAAAAAAGTTCAAACAATATATGGAGGCAACAAAATTCCCAACAATTTTGGTCTTCTCATTGTGTGACCAATAGTGCCCATTCTACAATGCCCTAAAGTTAGAGGGTGGTTTCTGATTTCTACTAAAATCAGAATTTGATTGCTTATCAAGTGGAAGAACGCTATCAAGTAGTTCTGTAAGACTTTTTCTCCTAATATCAAGTGGAAGAACGCTATCAAGTAGTTCTGTAAGACTTTTTCTCCTAACAGAATAATATTCCTCATAACCTCATATCTTTACTGTCTGCAGCTGCCTAAATAACACATTTGGGCTTGAAAAAAAGAACGGCATATTAGCGAATCGCTAAGGGCCACAAAAGCATTTTGGTCGTAAAATATCGGAAAGAAATAAAATTTGGTAGAATGGTAGACACTGGTTCCCTGAATTCAGGTACACCTAAGTTTCGGGGGGGGGGGGGTTACCGCTCGAGGAGTGGGAGTGGGTGAAAACTCTGCTTCGCGCCAATTTTCTAAACATAGCGTCGTTTTGGTAGGTGCTTTCGAAAAAAAAGCTCAAATGA
The DNA here is from genome assembly GCA_951848785.1 of Callosobruchus maculatus. Taxonomy (NCBI): domain Eukaryota; kingdom Metazoa; phylum Arthropoda; class Insecta; order Coleoptera; family Chrysomelidae; genus Callosobruchus; species Callosobruchus maculatus. The sequence continues at coordinate 268,385 of CATOUR010000009.1, read as the reverse complement.
GAAAATTTAATTTTCGACCTCTGAGGGTTGTCGCTAGAGGGAAAAGGGTGAATTTTGTTCCCTCGATAAATACTTTGTTTTTTTAAATAATTATTACTGGGTATTTATAATTATCTACTACCATAATGAATTCTTTTGTTGGTTATTTTAAATCCCTCATGGAATGTTTCAGACGAGGCAACTAAATTTGGGAGAATGCCTGCCAAAATCTTGTGGTGCAAATGGAGTGAAAAGACTACTAGCATTGGACTTAAGCCATGGAGCATCTGTCACCATCGTAGGAGTCAGGAAAGTTCCAGGGGACTATTCTCTTTTGGAGGACTTCAAGGTCCATCTTGTGGGGTGAGGACATATGAGTTTGATTTATTCTGAACATGATTTGTATATGAGCTATTTTGTTCAATATTTTCGAGGGACTAAATACTAGCTGGTTTTGGATGTAGCATCTTAGCTTGTTGGTGAATGGCAAAAATTTCAGCACTTACTTGAAGTGTTTTGGTTCTCAGGCACAAGATCGTCTTTTATTTTATGTGTGCTTGTGCTTTCCAAGTCAAACACTTTAAAACTTTCAAAATAAATAGCGCAAAGAGGTGTTTGTCTTTGAATAGCCATACACTGCTTTTTAAAGATTTTAAACATTCTGTCTTTTCTATTTTAATCATTAGTGTGCTAAGTGACCTGTTTTCTGGAACGGTTTTCTCTGAAAACGTTTCGCATTGCTAGATAATGACACTAACAAGGAATCAAACGCTTGTTCGTTTTAGGGGAGCAACCCTGACAGCTGTAATAATAGTAGCAGTATCAACTCTAGTCGATGTAGCACGGATAAACCGAAAGAAAAGGAAAATTAAGGACGCCGAGACTGAGAGCAACAACAACTGTAGACAGAGCAATATAAATGTAAATGGAAGCACTGATGCCATTTTGAGTTCGCAACAGAAGGAGGGGAAAAAGCAGCGACAATTCAGTGGTAAGCTTTAGGGAGATTTATTAAAAAAAAATGTGACCGTATAGTACGTTGCCGTTTTCCATTTAAAAAAACTTTATCCAACTATTGTTGGTTAAAATTAGTAGAATTTAGGGCAAAAATCACGTGCATGAGTTTTTTCGAAACGGAGTTGTAAATAATTATTGTTAGTATTAATTTCAAATAGCTAATGATCCGTATTGATAAAAATGAAGTATTTCCTTCAAAGGTAAAGGTAGGAGGGACAAGTAGCAGAGCTCACGAGGAAAAAGTGGAAGGAAAATGATTTCCTTTAAAATAATCTTTTTCCTTTCTTTGCAAGCAAATTCTCAAAAAAGGAAGAAAAAGTTGACTCGCGCTAGTACGGGTATGATGCCGCCGATAGGTCTCAATTTTTGCAGTTACAGCAGTTACAGAGGCAAAGCATTACTAATGTTAGGTTAGATACAGACTGTGTGCTAGTACTGCTAAGTTTTACTCAGAGGCTTGAGATTGTATTTGATCGCTTTGATAAGGATGTGAAGTACATGCTTCGATTTCTACAAGAAAAAGCAAACGCCCTTCTTTAACTCCTTCTACTCAATTTCCGAAATACGCTAATGTAGTAGTGATATTTATTTTGTGTATTTCAGGTATCCCTCTAAGGATCCTGCTTGCTTTTTCAGCAATAGGAAATAGCAAGAAGATTTTAGCGTTGGAAAACGTTTCGCTGGACGCTATAAAGTGTATACACGGCCTTAGATTTCTTTCGATAGCTTGGATCATATTGGTTCACACCTATCTAGAGATTTTTGCGGTAGCAGACAATAAGAGCATGAGGTTGATTACTGAAAGGGAGTTTGCTTATCAGACGATAGCAAATGCTTCTTTTTCAGTTGACACTTTTTTCTTTATCAGGTAAATAGACCAGTATATATTTGTTTTCAGGTATAACTATAAATTAGAGCAAATAAAGTATTTTTTCTCAATACTGTGTCACCCAATGAGGTATTTGTTTTTGGTCACGTGACGTCCGATTCAAAATTTTTAATGGGACACTCTGTATATTGGTGACTTTTTGAGTTCCTCCCGATAAAACAATTTCAACAAACTAGCACACTTGGGGTCTAAAGTGATTAGTTCAAGAGCTACAGGTACTTAAAGGACTGTACCACCACCAGTAGGGGTACATGTTATAATCAATGGTAGTGGTACCATCTTTTAAGTACCTGTAGCTCTTGAATAAATAACTTTATACCCCCAAGTGTGCTAGTTTTTTGGAATTGTTTCATCGGGAAGAACACAAAAAGTCACAAATATACAGGGTATCCCATTAAAATTTTTGAATCGGACGTCACGTGATCAAAAACAAATACCTCATTGGGTGACGCAGTAATAAGAAAGGATACTATATTTGCTCTAATTTAAACCCCCAAAATTATAATTCGCTACTACTGTCCAGTTCCGATATATTGCTTGTTTTAATCGTCGTGCGACACACTGTTTTTGTTTTCAGGTATAGCTAAAGTTATTAGCCTCAGTATGCTATTGTTACCATTATTATACTTTATCCATCAAAGATATGGAATATGACTTTATTTATATATGGTTAAGTGATCTACTACGTCACAAAAATGTGCAGTCTACAACTTACAAATAAATATGGTTTAAAAAACAAAAAAAACACGCTCTTAAAGAACATCGAACTAAAAATAAGTTTATAACAATAATGAATGAGAAATAATAGTATTATTGTGGAAAAAGTGACCATTTTTTAACTTACTTACTTAATTTTAATTTCTTCTATTCGAATCAAAAAACTTGATTTTTCAAAGCAAACCGGAAGGATTTGATGTAACAGTGAAGCATTATATGAAATGATTAGGTTACCAAATGAGAAAAAAATAGCGCTCTAGACAGGCGTCGTTCTGATTACAGCGCTACCTGCCGGATATAATGTAAACTTAGGGTGGCGCCCAGAGTTCCGCACTGTCAGTTGTGGCCAAGCCAGCATATGGCACGTTACAGTTTAAGACAACAGATGGCGCAGTATTGCAGTTACTATCACATGCCTGACAAAATTCAACAGCATGGGAAAGGATACTTATCTGACGTAGGCAGTTATGCCAACTTAATGGATTTTTTGTTAGATTTAACAAAGTTTTTTGAGAATAAAGATGAAATAGCCAACTTGGGTTTAATTCAAAGGTTGTTACAAGCTCACAAACCCACAAACGTACATACAGGTGAAGCTAACAGAAGCGTGTTAAAATGATCTATAGATCATGGAAAAAGATCTTCATGAATATTTGATTTTGAAGTTTCCTCATGTATTCACTGTATGTTATTGTAATTGCAGTGGTCTGCTAGTCACACTTACATACTTCAGAACAGACTCAAAAATTGAAAGGCCGAAAAAGGAAGAAACGACGTGTCAATCTCTACAGTCCAGTACATCAAGTTTTCTCATCTTGTTGACCTACAGGTTATTCAGGCTTACACCAGCATATTTGTTTGTGCTAGGTCTGAACGAAATAATAATGAGGTAGGTAAACAATAAACAGGAATTTACATTTTTCTTAAATATATATTTTGTCGGGCACATACATTTTGTCGCCTTCAAAATGGTCTCCATTATATATTATGCACTTGTGCCACCGATTTCTCCAATCCTCTAAACACTTTTCAAACTCCATCTTTAAGATAGCAGGCCCTTTAGAGTTCTTTTCATTTTTGGAAATATGAAGGCTAGGGCATTTTTATGGTATTATTTGTAACCCAACAATGCACAAAAGCCTATTAATAATACAAAATTTTTTTAGCTTTGCAACCTCCCACCCCTACCACCTCAATTTCACTCCCCACCAAAAAAAGTAAGAGGTGATCAAAAATCCCTAAAATGCCTAAAAACGGGGCCAAGCTCACAAGATTTCTAAAAACCATACGTGCTTTTCATCCTCGCCATGGTAATACTTCTGTGACAAAATTTCATTAAAAATTTGTTAGACCTATGGTTTCTTTTAATAGGCAAGGCAATGTTTGGATGATCAGTGGACAGCATATTATGAATAAAACAAATTTCTCAGTCTTACAGCCCCCCACCCCTCAACCACCCCAAATTTTACCCCACCAAAAAAAAGCAGTAAATGAACAGGAACAACTAAAACACCTAAAAACGAAGTTTGAGCAGTATTTGAATTTTTGAGTCTTTTGCTAATTACTTATTAAGACCTCACAGCATATCGCTATCCAAATTCAATCACAATCCATGCAGCGGTTACTGAGATTACGTGGCTACAAGAACACCAACAAACAGACAGACAGATCATCAGACAGTCCGACGGAAATGGGTGAGATGGACTTTTATTATGTATTTATAAAGCGGCCAAAAAGCGTAGGTTTGAGAAGTCACAATTGAAAATACTTCTTTCTTTTTATCGGTCTGGCAAGCAAAAGAAAAAGAAAACAACAATACTGTATCGACCTTCATATAAATTTTGTATATTAATATACAGTTTCAATGAATTAAATTGTGGAATAATGTTGAGTATATTACAGGTATCTACATTCTGAGTCAGTCTTCTCACCAGCCATCATAGATCATATCAGTTGCACAAGCTACTGGTGGAGGAACATACTCTATATAAATAACTTCTATCCGCAAAAGGAGTTTTGTATGTTATGGTCGTGGTATATAGCCAATGACACTCAGTTTTACATTATAACATCCTTTCTCTTAGTTATAGCAGTTAGGTGAGTTTTTATCTTTATAATTCTCTTAATGCACCTATACCAAAATGCATAAACACTAGTGCTTGGATTACCGAGTCTATATAACTTTAAGGCCCGATTTTATCAACATGCATATTTAACAAAGAATTTGACTGGCTTTTCTATTGGACGTTATTTAGCAAAAGCTTTCTTTTGATTCATTTGATTCAAAAACACACGTATTTCGATGGTACAAAAAAAAGTGTGTAACATGAGTAAACAGCATATCAACGAACATTTTGTATAAAAAAATAAATAAAAAAGTAGTTGCATGGGCTGGGTCTCGACCCAACACCACTCACGATCAGAGGGAGTTGTTGTCGAACACTATACCACTCGCCCACCCGCCATCTTGCAGGGCGGATCGCCTCAACGAAACATATTCGATTAGGTACTTTATTACTGGGATTTGTGATCTAATTTCAATTTCAAACATTCAAAAAGATGTTTATTTCGATCGTTGACTTCGACTCGAGCTGCAAACTTCATTCATCGCCTATGATGCAACAAATAAGCATTTTAGTTACAACTGTTAAAAGTATTTTCACGAAGTACGTAACACGGGTTTGGGAGCCGTCCGCATATTTTCGGTACTGGATTCAAAACCCATTTTTATTTTGATATAACTTTTGAATTATTGCGAAAAAAGAAAACAAAAACATGTTTGTGGTAAAACTTATATTTGACCTCTCCATTTATCACAAAAAAATATTCAAAACCCTAATTTTTTGTCATCATTATCATTTGATAGACCAACAATCCGGTGATCAAATGTACAGCTTTTGTGGAATCTGATTGGTTGAGACTAGCAATTGCTAAATTCTTTGTTAAACCATTTTTCACCCATTTAGGATGGAAAATCAGACAGAAAAAGATACTAGATGGGTCATAATGGTCGATTGTATGTGAAGCATGTCATTTTTTACCTTTTTGAGGTAAACTTCAAGAGAAATCAATAGTTTTCAGAGAACTTTGACAGATGCGTGTTCTTGAATGGACTGCTCTAATTGGTCAAAGTCTTTGTTAAAATGCGCCTGTTGATAAAATCGTCCCTTAAGAGTGTAAATAGCGCTAAAACTGTCAAACATCATTAGTTTTTAAACTTTTTGAAATCACTTAAACATTTTTCATTAGTCAACAGTTAGTTCCTTGAAAATCCTTTGCAAAAAGCTTTTGATTTAACAAAAAAAAGTGTTTGAAAACGAAGCAATCTCAAATACTATATAAATTTTATAAAAAACGACGGAGGAATCTTTAATGCAATATCTATTCAGAAAACTTCTTAGGCTCCTGAATATGAATTCATTTATTTATTTGTATTATTATGAGACAATACAAATGCTGCCACCTCCAAGGCTACGCCTTGTATGGGGTATTGGCATTGACATTTTGGAAATATACATGAAATTTAGCTATATACCTATCTTGCCTCTCTTCAAACTGCTACGTTGATCCAGTTCTTGCTATTACTCTTCATGGCCTTCAGTGGATCTTCCTTGGCTCTTTCTTCTTCTTTAAAAAAATTGGTGATATCATTGTTTTGAACTTGGAATTTGGTTTGTTTTAAGGGGCCCAAGCCATTTGAAATTTGCCAGTATAGCATGTGGAACTTTGATGCTAACGTCGTGGATCACAACGTTTGTGATTGCGATGAAGTTTGACTACGTTGTGAGAGTGGAGGAACCATTTGCTTTATTTGATCAACTCTACGATAAACCATGGTTGAGAATTGGACCTTATCTAGTCGGTAAGTATCATTGAACAGACTTTTAAACTTTAGATTCATTATGTTAATGTAGTCCTGTCTTATGTCACTTAATGTGATCTACAAGACCAATAAGTTTTTATTCTATTCTATTGTGATCGAAAATATTTTCTATTTTGAGATGATTCGCTTTTTGGCCATTTTACGATATCTAAATAACGAAAATCCACGTCACTCACTTCCGTCGGTCTGTCTGTCTCTAGGTGTTTGGGTTTCTATATGCTGTGGGGTAGTAGTGGGTAATGCCATTTTGAAAATGGTTCATTATTCGGTGGAGTAATAAGCAAGAAAAAACAAAAAAAAACCAAATATTCCTCAAAATTCATTTTGCGCCGTTTTAGAGGTTCCTTACGTGTGGCGTTGCTTTTTTTATTAAAATAAGTTTACTGTATGTATATTTTATTATTTTTTAGGTATATCGATGGGATATTTGCTATTTCGAAAGGACTGCAAAATCGCGATGCCACCAATAGTTGCTGTGATAGGATGGACTTTATCACTGGCATGCTTGGGCAGTTTGGTTTACGGCGTAGGCCGACAAGGGTTGGTCATCCCCACGTCTGCGTTCTATGTAAGTTTTACTATGTATTCCGTCATGTCCATGAGTGTCGTTAGTGAGAGAGTAACCGAGAATCGTTGCTCGTCGGCATATTCGTTAACGTCAGTTTTGTGTCAACAAGGCGTTGCCAAAGCTTCAGGAATAACTTTAAGAAATGAAGCAACAGCATTAAAAACCCCAAAAGAACAATGTGGAATTTCTAGGAGGGGCAAGCGCTTTCCCTTGCCCCCTGAACGATGCCCACGATCAAGTTTCTACAGTAACCCTATTCTTGAATTTGTGGGATCCGAAAGAAGATTAAGACCACTTCTAAGCTAGTCGTGAAAACGCTGTTGCAAGTTCTAAAGCATTTTGTTTGTCAGAAAATTTGGATTTTGAGATCTGAACCTTGTAAGCCTTAATATGTATCTTCTTTAATACCTGGTATTATGTTTATAGTTTCAGACATTGAGCACAGTGTTTGTTTAATAAAAAAGTCCAAAGTGATAAGCGTGTCATTTATTTTGATCCAATTCCATAAAAATAGCACTCAAAACACGACATGTCACAGTTTCTAACATGCAAAATGCGACGTGTCCAAATTTAAAATCTAGTTTCAGAAAATCTGTCCTAGATATTGGGGCGTTTTGATCTAACATCCTGAACCGTCGTAGATTATCCTACTCTCGTTTCAGTATTATTTTTACTCATAATAAGGCGCTATTCGATTTCTGTTTCCGCGAAATTGTCAGGTTTTGCATTTAGATGACTGCGATGTCAACTTTTTACAATTCTAGGCTGCTCTCGGTCATACAGCTTGGGGTTTATCTATGGCTTGGATCACAGCGGCTTGCAGTAGCGGCTATGGAGGCATCGTGAACACCTTCCTCAGCTCCAAATTTCTGCTACCTCTCAGTCGACTCACCTACTGCGCTTACCTGGTCCATCCCGTGTTGATGTGCCTCACCAGTTTCCAGTTGGACGGCCCATTGCATCTCCATATCAGCATGGCGGTAAGATATTCAGTTATTTATACAGGGTGTCCTACGACGATTAAGACACGCAATATATCGGAACTGGGCAGTAGTAGGGAATTATAATTTTGAGGGTGTAAAATAGAGCAAATGTATCTTTTCTTATTATTGTATTACCCAATGAGGTATTTGTTTTTGGTCACGTGACGTCCGATTCTAAATTCTTAATGGGACTCACCCTGTATATTTGTGCGTTTTTGTGTTCCTCCCGGTAAAACAATTCCAACCACAGAGTTAACATCTCTAGAGGGAATGTAATCAACAAAATGCACAGGTCGCTGACCAGCCAACATGTAACGGAAATTTTGACAGCTTGAGGGCATTACCAGTGGCGTACGATTTTATATTAAAATTGGATGTTCATTAATAGATTCAATTATTACTGTGATGTTACAAACTGATACAATAAGTTATATTAGTATTTAGCTATACTTAGAGAGTTACCCTTATTATAACTTGATTGTAACAGTTGATAATTTATTATTACCATGAAGTGTTTCCCCATATTTTACGCTACTGAAAACCAAAACAAAACCTATACTAACATATGATAATTGGCGTTCACCGATTCGTTGCTATTGCAGCAAGCTATGCACTTTTCATTTCGTCCCATCATGCAATTATGACAATATTGTTCATAAATAATTTAATTCACACCACAAATAGTCACAAAGTCACTCACATATACACTAAAACAACAAAAATCTGAACACACGCAATAACCACAAACTACAATGACAGCCACATGACAGCTTTAGGGGACGCCGATTGTAGGTTGCCAGATTTACGACATATTAGAAGTTATTGCGACATTCCGCTATGAAATTTACCATTTTTGAGATTTCGTTATATCAATACAAATTATATTCACGTAAATCAGTTACATTGCAAGTATATTTTAATGTATAGTTAAATACCCAGTTAAATACTTTGAGGAACATGTGTTCAAACTGCAGAAACTGCAAGATTCTGAGGAAACTGGAAGGTCCTTAAGCGGACGAAGAAGAGTGGCAATAGCGCTATAGATGTTGGCTGGCCAATATTCAAATTAGGCTTCCTCTAGAGATGTTAACTCTGTGATTCCAACAAACTAGCACTGGCACTAGTGATTAATTCAAGAGTTACAGGTACTTAAAGGATTGTACCACTACCATTATAAAACACTAGCAAAATAATTTTGACTATAGGGGTACATGTTATTTAATGTAATCAATCGTGGTGGTACAATCCTTTAAGTACCTGTAGCTCTTGAATGAATCATTTGAGACCCCAAGTGTGCTAGTTTGTTGGAATTGTTTTATCGGAAGGAATATAGAAATGACCTAATACACAAGGTATCCCATTAAACATTTTTAATCGGACGTCACGTGACCTAAACAAATACATCGCTGGATAACAAAATAACGCGAAAAGACAAAGCATCTGCTCTAATTTACATTCCCAAAATTATAATAATTCTCTACTACTGCCCAGTTTCGATATATTGCTTGTCTTAATCGTCGTGGGACACCCTGTATATTACATGCTGTTGTTGTCTATTAAGAGTATCTTATCTGTGGTAAATGAACTGGAGTTCAATGCTAAACCCCTTTCAAAAAAAACTATCGAATGTGGGGGGGGGGGTTACTATAGGCAAACAGTTCAGTTGTCTAAGTTTTTAAACCCTGGATTCTAAAATGGGCTGTGGTTTAAATAAAACACCGAGAGGTATCATTTAATAATATAATTTATTTATTACAGGTGGTGATATACTTAGGAAATCTCGTATTGTCATTTTTGTGTGCGTTTGTCATTTCGATAATGTTTGAAGCGCCTGTTGTGAACCTGTTGAAGATTGTATTTGCTTGACGGAGATCGTTATAGTTTTAGTTTTTATAATTTAAATAAAAGTTTATTTTGTAAAATACGTGTTTTCTTTGTATATCCTATACATTTTACTGTTTCCATGTTATACATGAGGTATTTTAAATAAGCCTCTGTCATTCAAAGTGATAACATACAAATAGAATGCATGAAAAAGTAAAAACAAATAAAAAATAGCTGATACATAGAGAGAAGTATATTTTAGTACATGAGCTTAATATACTTCATTTCTGGATTCTGAATTTTTTTATTGATTCTGTAATTCTATAGCCACCTCTTTTGAAATATTGTCTACAGATATCACTAATAAATGCATTTCTTATTCGTCACAACAATATGTTTTGCAATTCTCAAAAATATAGTTTACTTAGCATCAGTATACGGAAAACTATGAGAAAATATCCCTTACCTTCTTACTATATCATAATGTTAAATATCTAAAATCTAAACTTATATATTATAGTGTATATACAAATGGTCTAATGAAGTTAGTTCATACTAATCACATTTTCCATGAGGTTACTGAGTGAGACTTAATCAAACTTACGAACTAAATGTTTAATTTGCAAAATGTGGTTTAGTAGAACTAAACAACAACTGACATAATCTATTATGATTTCTAAATCTACACAGTGATAAAAAACTATATCATTTTGCGAAGGACAAATAAATATGGTACATATTATATTCTATGAAAGGAGGTACTAGTCTGTAATGGCACTATTTACAAAGGAAACATTCACTTCACACTGTAAGTACTTTGGACAATCTGCCGTTTCACTGTTGTGAGATCTGAAAAATAGAAATATAATGTCAGAAATAAAATAAATCAATAAATTGGAGGTCAAATTACGTCCGGTATAAGTAAAAGATATTTCCAAATTGATGTAAAAGATTTCAAAGGACAATTCATCCGTATTTTTCTGTTGAAAACCCATTTGCTTCTAAGTTAAAGATGCTTAAAATTAGGACAAAAAATAAGTATGTCCTTCCACTGAATAACTTAAAAAAATGAAATATTAGATTCAGCTAAAATAAATGCCAGGTTGAGATTGTTCTTGAAACTCTAAAATATTACCATGAATGACTATAATATTTAAACACAGTCAAATAAAGGTTTTCGATTTTTTAGGCAAACCTGAAGATCTGAAAGATCTGAAATTTTTGATTTTCGTCAAATGAGACTGAAACTCAAAACTGCGGCTGGATTAATAATCAGCACCTCGAAGTTATCCAAAACACGAGATTTCATCTTAGTAGAAATCCAAATAAAGGTTTTCGATTTTTTAGGCAAACCTGAAGATCTGATTTTCGTCAAATGAGACTGAAACTCAAAACTGCGGGTGGATTAATAATCAGCACCTCGAAGTTATCCAAAACACGAGATTTCATCTTAGTAGAAATCCAAATAAAGGTTTTCGATTTTTTAGGCAAACCTGAAGATCTGAAAGGTCTGAAATTTTTTATTTTCGTCAAATGAGACTGAAACCCAAAACTGCCACTGGATTCATAATCAGCACCTCCAAGATATCCAAAACACGAAATTTCATCTTAGTAGAAAGCCAAATAAAGATTTTCGATTTTTAAGGCAAACTTGAAGATCTGAAAGATCTGAAATTTTTTATTTTCGTCAAATGAGACTAAAACTCAAGACTGCGACTGGATTCATAATCAGCACCCCAAAGATATCCAAAACACGAGATTTCATCTTAGTAGAAAGTCAAATAAAGATTTTAGATTTTTAGGCAAACCTGAAGATCTGAAAGGTCTGAAATTTTTTATTTTCGTCAAATGAGACTGAAACCCAAAACTGCCACTGGATTCATAATCAGCACCTCCAAGATATCCAAAACACGAAATTTCATCTTAGTAGAAAGCCAAATAAAGATTTTCGATTTTTAAGGCAAACTTGAAGATCTGAAAGATCTGAAATTTTTTATTTTCGTCAAATGAGACTAAAACTCAAGACTGCGACTGGATTCATAATCAGCACCCCAAAGATATCCAAAACACAAGATTTCATCTTAGTAGAAAGTCAAATAAAGATTTTAGATTTTTAGGCAAACCTGAAGATCTGAAAGGTCTGAAATTTTTTATTTTCGTCAAATGAGACTGAAACCCAAAACTGCCACTGGATTCATAATCAGCACCTCCAAGATATCCAAAACACGAAATTTCATCTTAGTAGAAAGCCAAATAAAGGTTTTCGATTTTTAAGGCAAACCTGAAGATCTGAAAGATCGGAAATTTTTTATTTTCGTCAAATGAGACTAAAACTCAAGACTGCGACTGGATTCATAATCAGCACCCCCGGGATATCCAAAACACGAGATTTCATCTTAGTAGAAAGCCAAATAATGGTTTTCGTTTTTTTAGGCAAACCTGAAGGTCTGAAAGATCTGAAATACTTGATTTTCGTCAAATGAGAGTGAAACTCAAGACTGCGGCTGGATTCATAATCAGTACCACCAAGATATCCAAAACACGAGTTTTCATCTTAGTAGAAAGCCAAATAAAGGTTTTGGATTTTTTAGGCAAACCTTAAGATCTGAAAGATCTGACATTTTTGATTCGCATCAAATGAGACTGAAACCCAAAACTGCGGCAGGATTCATAGTCAGCACCACCAGGATATCCAAAACACGAGATTTCATCTTAGTAGAAAGTAAAATAAAGCTTTTCGATTTTTTAGGCAAACCTGAAGATCTCAAAGATCTGAATTTTTTTATTTTCGTCAAATGAGACTGAAATTCAAAACTGCGACTGGATTCATAATTAGCACCCCCAAATTATCCAAAACACGAGATTTCATCTTAGTAGAAAGCCAAATAAAAATTTTCGATTTTCTTTTTGGCAAACCAGAAGATCTGAAAGATCTGAAACTTTTTATTTTCGTCAAATGAGACTGAAACTCAAAACTGCGACTGGATTTGTAAACAGCACCCTCAAGTTATCCAAAAACAAGATATTTCATCTTAATAGAAAAGCAAATAAAGATTTTAGAGTTTTTAGGTAAACCTGAAATATCTGACATTTGAAGGGTCCAGGGGAAAACAGCATTACTCCATTTTTATGCAGAATTGAGCTGGCTGTCTCTCCTTATGGCATATTGTATTTACTATCAGATAACAAAATCTTTAAATGGTGAAAGCAGCTGGAGTCCGCAAAATAACAGGTACAAGATAGGCTATACTCGGGAAGAGTGGCATGAGTAGTTAAACCTATATTTTCGATTTTTTCCAAATCTGTCGGATGGACTATTGTCGTTCTTCCCCTATACCCTTCATTTATTATTTCTAATAAACGAGACTGAGGGCCGGTTTCTCAATGTCCAGTTAAAGTGTCAGATAGGTATCTGCCAGATAGCGTTGCTATGGATACAACTGTCAGATAAGGTTTACGTGACTTCGTAAGTTTAGCCTTCAATTGTTTAAACAATTTATCTAACAGTTGCTGTTATCTTGCAGATAAATATTTAACTGGACATTGAGAAACCGGTCCTATGGACATACAAATACAAATATAACGTTTATTTTGCTAATGCACTAAGTTGCATAAATGGATATCAAAAATACAGCCTAGTAAAACTGTTGCTAATGAATCTCAAATGATTTCACATTTTGTAGCTATTTCATAGATAAGTAAAAACTGATGGTTCAAAGGTGCTGTAGTATTTTTACCTTAATGTTTTGTTTATTTGGCTTATTTTTGAGATCACAGTTTATAAATTTTATGGTATAGTATATAAGAACTCATATGATGTACAATTTTAGAAGATAATCATGTGGAAATGCTTTACATGGATGTGAATAAATTATTTTTGACATTTCGATTTTCACTGTCATTTCAGTTGCTACTGTAGAAACTAAATTGTTAAAGTTATCAACAAAAATATTTTCGAGCTTAAAATATAATTTACAATGTCCCTGGGTGGTATGGTAAGACCGCCGAATGAATATTTTGTCTCACTATACGCTTTTAGCGTGATACAATCCTTTTAGTACCTGTAGCTCTTGAACTAATCACTTTAGACCCCAAGTGTGCTAGTTTGTTGGAATTGTTTTATCGGTAGGAACACAGGCACACATATACAGGGTGTCCCATTAGTAATTTTGAATCGAATGTCACGTGACCAAAAACAAATACCTACCTCATTGGGTAGTACAATGACAAAAAAGACACAATATCTGCTCTAATTTACATGCCCAAAATTATAATTCTCTATTACTGACCAGTTCCGACAGATTTCTTGTTTTAATCGTCGTGGGATACCCTGTATTTATATCCCTTACATTTCAAGGTTTACCACAAAATAAGGATGGATCTGGTTGTCATTCTCCATCCGTTAGTAAATTTAAATTGATTGGTAATATCTTTTCTCGCGAAATTGATTACTCTCAAACTTCTAAAAAGATTATCCATTTCCTGCAAACAAATTCGAGATAACAAAATCCGATATTTTTGAGACACTGTATAGACTTCGCGTTAAACACGTTCAACCTCTACTTTGCGCCGCCCCGTATCTCCCGGCTGACGTCGGTACACTGCTACTGGTGTACCGGGGAGACGGGGCAAGGGGCAGGCCGTTTTGATATTTTTGCGGAGTGATACAACTTATATGTATTCCGTAAACTTTGCAAATACCTACAGCATGTTAGTGAAACTCTCAGGTCAGGTTAGGCCGAAGCAGCAGTAGCTGGGTTAGCGCGTCAAGTCCTGGCAGCGACCACTGGCAGCGCCTGGTTCATCTCCGGGTACTCTTCGTACTCTTCCTCAGGATCGTCGTAGTCCTCGCCCTCCTCTATCGGCTCCTGGTCGTCAGGTTCCTGCGAGGGGATGATTGGGGGTGCGGGGGGAGCGGGTCGAGCGCCTCCAATCAGGTCCTAAGGGGTTAGTGGGGGTGGTTAGTGCATGGGGTGAAGCGTGGTGAATGAGCAATGGCGATTTTCATGATGTTAGGGGAGCTTGGCGAATATTATTATTATTTCGTTTACTGTATGATATTATTAAGACTGTAATACATTATGAAATTTCTTGTACAAGTTTTGTGCATCTTCTCTAGATTCCTAGCTAATCGCAAAAATTATTACTTGTTTAACTAGTGACTAACTATCTAATGTTATAAGGTTGTGCATATCAATTCTGGTATTTCAAATTTTCAATCAAATGGGTGTTTTTCTATTTTCCCACCTATAAGCAATCTAGGGTCGTATTCATAGTCAATAAATACGTAAGGGTCCCTTAATACTTGAAGGTCCTTTAAGTAAGGTCTTGTGTCTCTATAAGTACTTGAGGTTCCCTTACGTAGGGCTCCCTTGAGTAATACCACAGCATAGTAAACAGCCGGCACAATATCTCTGAGGATTTCCTATATAAAAATGGTTCCCACAGAATTTGACCTTGGGATGATTCTACGGCTGTGAAGTTTGGGTAGAGATGCGAAAATGAAAATATCGATACCTTTAGCCGAATAGGCGCGTTTGGTTCGTACAGAGAATTGTGTGCAATTGATTACACCCCTCAATAATTATATAATTATTTTCGATATACAAACCACTACAAAAGTATCGATACCAGCTTGGAATCGCTCAAAAAAGTATCTAAGATAAAAATACTCGATATTAGTGCAGAAGTACAAGTATCGAAGTATCGTTAGCATCCCTACACAACTGCCCTGCCCCTGCAAACCTGAGATATTGTGCTGGTTGTTTACTGTGCTGTGGTAATACTCAAGTAACGAAATGTCAACATGATATGTCAACAAGACATTTCGTTGCAGTCAAGGCGATTTTGTAGATTAATTTTGGACTACGATGTTGTCAGTCTCTGTCACATCCGGAAAAATATCCGGCACAAAACACGAAATACTGGCACAAAACAAAAAGAGACAACAGGAAATATCAAAATTCATAGGCGTAAGGGCTGTTCCAAACTACGGTTCTATCGCCGTGCCAGAACTGTTTTCATAATGCCCCGCCCATTTTACAGTTCTAAAAACGGTGATTGGTTGGTCCGCCAGCGTACTAACTAATCTAGAATTACAAAATGGGCGGGGCATGATGAAAACAGTTCTGGGACGGTGATAGAACCGTAATTTGGAACAGCCCTATAATAAATTGACTTATATTTGAAATATGACAGCGTCGCCAAATGAATCCCACCGTCTCGTAGATGTTGTCTAGGAAACAAATACACAAGGAAAGCCACATTTGAGAGTCCCATAAATATTGCTTGAATATTACTTAAGGAACCTTAAGCACAGCATAGAAAACAATAACTCAAGGTGGCGGAAATTACACGCGCATCCTCACTTTTGGAGGGGTTTTGAGGCGTTCCAAGCTGGTATCGATACTTTTGTATCGGTATCGAAAATAATTATATAATTATTGGGGGGTGTAATCAGTTGCACAAAATGCTTGTACGAACCAAGTGCCTATTTGGCTAGAAAATATCGAGTTGGTAACGGTATCGATATTTTGATTTTCGCATCTCTACCCAAACTTGATAGCCCCCCAAGGTCAAATTTTGTGGGAACCTTTCTTATATAGGAAATCCTCAGAGATATTATGCTGGTTGTTTTGTATGCTGTGCCTTAAGTATTACTCAAGAGACGACTATGAATACGCCGCGTTCTCTGTTTGACCGGGCCTTCAATGTATCTCGCATGGTTGCAGCAGCAACAAGTATTGACACAATCCTTGTTTGGAACGTGTCCTGAATCGCACCAGGCATGATGTCCCTAGTCCACGACAGCGCGATTTCGATCTTTTGGATCTCATCAGGTGGAGACCTGGTAAAGCCCGATCACAGCATACGAACCAATCAGCAGAATATCTCAGGTTGGCGGCAACCATACGCGCATTCCGCCATTTTGGATTAGTATCTGTCAAAAGGGGCATATGGACACCATTGACGCAAGTTCGACGCTGGTATTTGCTGCGATAAAGGGCATTCTGCTGATTATTTAGTGTGCTGTGGTCCGATATCAGCCTGATATGACACCGGACAAGGAATTTAAAATTTAATATTTTATAATAACAATTGAATTTGATTTCATATGAAATATATGGTCGTTTTCATGTAAGAATGGAAATCTAAACAAACCAGGAACGAGAAATTGCTATCACGAATACCATATTTCTTTATTGATTTGTTGGCTAAGGAGTTCGATCTTTACAATTTCCTAATTGTATGTATGCTATGTTTTTTTTTGAGGAATTGTAGTCAACAGAAAAAAATATTTTAAGTACCTTTGGTGGTCTCCATCCACAGCCTGGTAACGGCAGGCCGTCTGGTCCCAGAGGACATGGGGCGTCCAGTCCAGGCACACCTTGGTCACCCTTGTCTCCCTTGTCTCCTTTCCTACCTCGTTTACCCAGAGGACCCTACGAAATACAACAACTTGGTATAGCTTAAAGTCTAGTGAAATGTAATTTTGATAATACGCAAGATTCCAGCAAATAAACTACAATTCCGACACAGATAAATCGCTAGCAAACCAGAGCTGTCACAAGTACTAGTAAATAGTATTTCAAATACCAATTACCAATTACCAGAGTCGCATGCGTCAAAGTACAAATACCAAGTAATTTTATTTTTGAAAGTACTTCAAGTATCAAATACTTTAATTTGGTACTTGATTTTTCAAATAAAGTAATTCAAATACGATACTAATATTTCAAGTACTTAAAAAAGTAATTCAAATACCATACTAATACTTGAATTACTTGATATAGTATTTCAAATCCGGCGATGGATATTTCAAGTATTTCATAATTATTGTTGAGTAATAAAAAGTACCTTATGAATGGAAAAACGGTATACATTTCAATAAAAATAGAAACTGATTTTTGTTTGAATGACACTACAAAGACATGGAACGTGATTGAATCACAAAACTACTTATACTATAAGAATATTATATATATAAACAAAACAAAAACAAAAAAGGTGCAACCTGGGCTCCGACACAACGGGCTGCTGTTCCATTTCCCAGCGACTACTCACACCGTGAGGTGAGCAATCACTGGGTCCGCGAATCGTGCGTCCTAAGCAGACGAAGAGACCCATGGATGACTGCCTTCTGCATTCTGGCGGCTAAGATGTGCGCCGCCGCACGGCACACCGGCATTTTGCGCAGTGCAGAGAGCAGCATATCCCTCATACCACCTAGGGATCCAATGACCATTACTAGCAGACTCACAGTGTAGTCCGGCCAGAGCCTGCGAAGTTGTCCGAGGAGCTCCTGATACTTGGTCCGCTTTTCCTCCTCCTTAGAGACGATGTTCCCCTCGGCAGGCGCCGAGAACTCGATAACGAACATCGTCTTTTATTGGTAGTCGAGGAGGACTATGTCGGGCTTATTTGCATGTATAAGCTCGAGCGTGGAGAATGAGTAGTTCCAGTAAATTCGGCACCTCTCGTTCTCCACAACGGACTCAATGTCCCCTGGAGCATACGGCAGCACCGGTGTCTCATCTATACCGTATGAGTGCCTTAAATGGTAGTATAGCACTCGTAGAGCCGCGTTGTGCCGATAGACGCAGCCTGTGCCACCTTACACGCCGACAAGAGGTGCGTAAGGGTCTCTGGCGCCTGCAGGCAGGCTCTACAGCGGATATCGGGCACATCCACACCCATAATCCGGCTACGGTATACTAAGGTGTTGAAGACACCGTCTTGGCCAGCTATTATAGAGCTCTCAGTCTCCGACTTCAACCCATTAGACCTTAGGAAGCAGAAGGTCAACTGCTCAGATAAACCATGCTCTTCTAGATGTTTGTAGAAGATTCCGTGCATTGGTTTATCTTTGTGAAGTCTTAAAAGCAATTGGACTTCAGCAGCTTTAATCCGGGTTTTTAATTGTGCGGGAGCAAGTTCCGTAACGGACTGCTGACACCTCCGCGTGAAGTCGAGCGTGAGACTAAGTTCTTCGGCTGCCCGTGTTGCTGCTCTAAAAAGGAAGGCTCCTTTACCCGCAATCTCGTGCTCTCGCACAAAGCGGATCAGGGGATCGGTGCTCGTCGTAACATAGCAGGCAGTGGCCAGTACTACTCTGTTGTGCAGACGCTCCAAACTCAATAGTCCACGCCCTCCCAGGTGTCGCGGGAGGTATATTCGCGGGACAGAGGATTTAGGATGTAGACTTCCCTCCATATTCATCCTTTTGCGGGTCTTCATGTCGATTTGTCGCAGCTCTTCCACTTTCTAGCGGATAGCACCAAAGCTGTATAACAACAATGGGACCGCAAGCATGTTTGTGGCAGCGACTTTGTTTTTGCTGGACAGTTCTGACGACCAGATCTGCCGGAGTCGATATATATAAACAAAACAAAAACAAAAAAGGTGCAACCCGGGCTCCGACACACCGGGCTGCTGTTCCATTTCCCAGCGACTACTCCTCACACCGTGAGGTGAGCAATCACTGGGTCCGCGAATCGAGCGTCCTAAGCAGACGAAGGGACCCATGGATGACTGCCTTCTGCATTCTGGCGGCTAAGATGTGCGCCGCCGCACGGCACACCGGCATTTTGCGCAGTGCAGAGAGTGTGGAAGTACCAAATACAAATACTTCTTATAGCATTTGGGAAATAAAATTAATTTGAAATACAGTACTTCAAATACCAGAAAGTAATTGAAATAAATTTTTCAAGTACTTTACTTCTTTAGTATTTCAAATAAAAATGCCAGGTATTTGAAATATATTTTTTGTGCTACAAGTACCAAATACAAATACTTCTTAGAGAGTATTTGGGGAATCAAGTACAAATATCACAAAAAAAATGTATTTGAAGTACAGTACTTCAAATACCAGAAAGTAATTGAAATACATTTTTCAAGTACTTTACTTGAAGTAATGACAGCTCTGTAGCAAACAAAATGTTTATTATACTTATGTAAGTAGTTTCTACACCATTACTTGACTAAGGTACAAGGTGAGTCAAAAAAATATAACTGTTGTGAATGATGAATATACGTTTTTTACTTCCCACACCGATAGGTGAGGGGAGTATTGTGATCGCGAAAATTTTCGATTTTGAGATAATACGCTTTTGGTACGTCTCATGATATCCACATAAAGTGAATCCACGTCACTCATTTCCGTCGGTCTGTCTGTCTGTTGGCGTTTTTCTAGCTTTTTTAGGTCCATCCGAACATTGTTATAGAAACCAAGGGACTTAGAATTTTCTGACGTATACATACGAATATTACTTTAGATCGTTCTGAATTGTGTAACATGGAAACTATTGGATTAATTTTAATAAAATTTTTACACAGTGTTGTTACACTGGCGAGGATGGAAAACATTTGTGGTTCTTAGAAATCGTGTTAGTGGCGGCGCAGCAATAATAAAAAACTAAAAATATAAAAACATCTCAAACTTCGTTTTTAGGCGTTTTAGGGGTTCCTGATCATTTTCTACTTTTTTTTGGGGTGGGGGTGAAATTGGGGTAGTTGGGGGGTGAAGGGTCATAAAACTCAAAAATTGTTTGCATTGATGATAGACTATCCATTTGACCTGTGAAAGAAAGACCAAGCGGCATAACACACCTTTTTTGGTTCGGAGGGCAATGACATTTGGTAGCAAGGCTATTTCAGACTATAACTTCATGCTATGGGGAAATAATAAACTGGTATCACCGTAATGTGTGGGAAGTACTGAGTCAATCAACTTAACTTCATTTCTTACTTAGCACTTACCGAGTCTCCTTTGTATCCTTTGTCACCCTTTGGACCCTAGAACCAAATAGTAAGTATCTTGAGTATACAAAGTATATTGTATAAAGAATTTCATTTTATCTTGACATGCGTTTTAGTTACCAGCCAGCTGTCAAAAAGCTTCACCCATGCTCGGTTTTAGTAAATGTTAAAATGGTTAGTACCTCTTGACCGGGTATGCCGTCTGTGCCCTGGAACAAGTTTTTTGTTAGTTTTGTAACAAAAAAAAAGTTGAAAAATACTGTTTCACCACCTTCAGATAAACTTAAAGGAAAATTTGTGGGGAGAATTGGCCTCCACTAGTCAATAATGCAAATATGTTATATGTCATTATGTTGGAATTCATTAGACTTAACGAATAAACCAGCAAAATTTTTGTTAAACATTTTCTTGTGGACAGTTGGATTGGAAACCAACATTATCTTATATTCTGAATACAGGTAATTCTTTAAGCCTTAATTGCAGCCAGAATACCCACAATGTCGTGATTGCACATTTGCACTGAGATATAAAAAGAACTAATACATTTATTTTGGCTGAGATTCGGGTTAACTAAAAGGTGGTTAAACAGGACGACTGATACAATACTTATACATACAAAGTACGTTTTGTAATAAAACTTTAGTTGTTCAGTCGAAACACAAGAGAATTGCTCATCATAGTAGATATCTTACTAGTGTTTTGCTAACTTTACATGATTTTCAGTTATCTAAGCTGTCTGACAATGAAAGTTAAGCTGATATAGTAATACCATCTCCAAGGCTTCAGTTAAAATATTGACAAATAGAAATACACAAAATCTTTTTTTACCGTCTAAAAACAGTTCTAAAAATTACGATTTACTATAATGATTACATTTCTGCAAAACGTCACTCTAAGTGTGAGAAGCAAAGACCATAACCATAACATAAGTATTGTATCGATGTGTTATAAAGATGACAATAATACAGGGTGCTCTAAAGTTGGAGAATGAAGGAAAATCTTCACTGTTTATAATTTACGAATTTTTCCGAACCTCCCTACCACTGAATAGAAATGTACAAATTCGGTGCAGACAAGAATAGGGTACTTGCAGAGGTCGTGAAATCATCTCGGGAGTATACATAGCGTAAAGAAAACCATATCAAGAAGCAGTAGGAAACAAAAAACATAATTTTACTGACGACCAAAAAAATATATTTCCAAAATAAAATAAGAATATATTAAAATTTTTCCACGTGACTTAAAACAAGAGCTCACGTCACATGTATCTTATCGATATCAACAATCGATACTGCTACAGCGTAGGTCAGTGAGATTCAACTGCAAACTAGAGATGATCTGAATTCTTTAACAATGCGACTCAATTTATTGATACTTAAACATATTTGAAACAGGCAATTAACCCACCAGCATTTTCGTTGCAATACATTTTTATATCTGATAGGTATGTATCACAGTTCATCCTGTTTGTGACCGAGATTCGCAACTAATCGAAGCCATCATTTTATTTCGGCGCATCCCATTATGAATGAATCCAAAGATAGAATCTAATTCAAGCCCATCCCTACAAAGTGAATTAGTAATCTAGCCTAACTTTTATTCTTTTGACTTTTGTACTTTTCTGTGTGACTGTGTTTTGTGGTTATAATGATCAATGTCAGAATGTTAGGTTAGCACTGGCTATCGATGTCGAATATCAATACTTTACATCCCATCACTATAGGATATCACTGACGTCAGAGGTTGTTTGCGCGGCATTTTCCGGCATTTGAAACAATTTTTGGAATATCTTTCACAGCCGGTTCCAAAAAACCAAACAAGTGATTTTGTCATGTTTACTAGGCTCTAAGGAACGTGTAAACGACATAATATTTTTTTCTGCAACTACCCTGTTATTAAGATATTGTCCGTAGGTAGGTTGATGCTACAAAATCGTAGTTTTAGATTATTTGTAATGCCAGTTTTATAATGTACACAAACAAACGTACAGTCCGCTTCTCGTAAGAAGATAACAGTGACGTCACAATTGATGAAGTATCAAATCGAATTTGAATAATAATATAATGCAAAAAATAAGTGCATAACTTCACAACATATGTCTTCGCCAACATTGGACTGAGGTAAATCGTAAGACCACACAAAATCAAAATAAAAACCACACAAGACAACTCGTACAACAGTTCACAGTGCACCTATGTAACTATGACGTCACTGTTATCCTCTTACGTGAAATGGACTGTATGTATCTCAACGACATATAGATGAGCAGCGCCATAATTGGGACTGCAGCAGACTGTTTCCTGATATCGTAAATTTTTTATAGTTGGAAAAAGTTTTCTACTTAGAAGTCGTTTAAGAAAGGCCCAACTTTGAGAGCACTTTGCATTTTGCATAATATTAACCTATAAAGTGTCAAGTATTCTTACCGGAAGTCCTGGATCTCCTCGCTCTCCTTTGCTTCCAGGTTCACCTTGAGCCCCCTATTGAATAAACCTAATCTTACTACTTTTTTCAAAAACCAGTAAATTTCTCCACTTTGCTGAATCATTATTAACTAGACAATATCGAAAAAGATTGTCCATTTTCCACTAATTTATATTTAACATTCAAAACTACGACTCGCAAACCCCGAGTGAAAATAACTTTGGCAAGCAAGAAAGTTTGTTATAAAATAACAAGGAAAGCATGAAGTCCCTTGTATTGTCCGTTTTTTACGGGAATTTTAGAATACGGTGTAATTTTTGACTAAAATATATTTGAAATTAGATATGCATGTTTCTAATTATACTCACTTTCATTCCATCAAGGCCAGGTGGACCCTGTGAATAAGTAAAGTAAAGAGCAGTTAAAAACTACTTCTTCAGATCACAGCATGCCTTGCAGTGCTTGCCAGCCTTGAATGCTTTGTCGTTCTTCTCATCATCAACTTCATCAAAATCGGCATGCGTTTGTCAAGATATCATCATGATTGGTGGAGGTTAGTGATGACAACTACATGCTTGAAGCGTTAGCTTAGTTATGTTTTATAAGTTCATGCAGAAGCAGAACTGTAATAATGGTCATGTCAATTTTATTAGTTTTGAGCCTACCGAGTGATTCAAGGTCGATCCTATTTTTGCGTATACATAGGTCATAAAGAAAATGCCATTTGGAAAGTTTAGAAGTTTATAGTATCTCCGTAAATAGACAGAAAATTGATGGTTTACGATATTTTTTTAAGGTCAGCCTCCCGCAAAGGCTGAAAGCCTATGACGCTATACAAACAGCTCATTTCACAGCATCGAAGTCCTCCAAAGGAAGGAATGCTGGAAAAGACTGGTTCGGGGAGTAGGGACCTGGACCTGGTAAGGTGTTATTATCTAGGAGAGCTCACCCGATCACCTACCTTCCGTGATAGAATCTCTAAAACAGGGATAGGTCACAAGGCTGTGGAGGTCCTTTGTGAGGCTAGACGTATCGATTAGTCTAATTGCTCTCTTCTGGATAGTGTCCAGAAGCTTTAGAGAGTGCTTCGGAGCACATCCCTACACGTGGGAGCAATACTCCAACGATGGTCGGATCTGTGCCTTGTAGAGCAGCCGTAGTTGCTCTGGTGTATACAGCTTCTGACAGCGGAACAAATCTCCAAGCTTTTGGGATACCGTTTTAGCAATACTGACGACATGGTCGTGCCAGAACATGTTGTTGATGTTGATCCCCAAAAGCTTGACGGAAGGTGTCTCGACTATTGGGTGACCCTCCATTTACACAAGTCAAGTCAACGTGAGACTTCTTTGTGAGTGTTATTGTTGCCTGAGTTTTCTGTACGTTAAATTGTACATTGTTTACTAAGCCCCACTCGACAATTGTTTTGATATCTACGTGGATCTGTGAGTGAGTTTCACCAAAGGTCCCTGATGCCACACTCTATCGAAGGCTTTCGATATGTAGCACGACGCTGAGAAGAGCCACAGGTCTATAATAAATTGATGAGATCGGTTTTTTTGCCTTTATTAGGATATTATTCTATTATCCTGACTTTTCGTCTTTCACCCTTCATCATTAGCTTCGTTTTTTTGCCATATCAAATTTCTGCAAGGATACGTCGAGAATATAACTCTAATTTTAATATCTTCGTCGTGAAAAATCTATGACAGATTATTAAATGTGTATCTATAGGAACCATGAGTAACACGCAAAATGCCAACAAACAAATTTTGACAGCATATACCTAAGTGTGTAGAATTTGTTGTTGCAACTGACATCTATTGAATAACCGCCTACTTCGATCAAAAAATTATATTTGGAAATTTTACTGAATTATGACTAATTGATAAGCAGATTTATGGAAAACGGTTATTCATAGCGACATTTAGAAGATTCATGTGAAATGCTTGAAAAACGCGATTTAACAAAGCTAACAGTGGACCTTCCGTAGGTTATTAAAAATATCACGGACTCAACACATATCTAATGATGAAGTGCTTAGACGTATGAGAAGGGAAAGAGAGTTACTTACTACAATAAAAGGAAGAAACACCCCTTATCTGGGACACGCATACCGAAACAACAAGTATGATATACTAAAACTAATAATAGAAGGAAACATCGAAGAAAAACGTGGTCCTGGTCGCAGACAACATTCATGGTTAAAAAACATACGCGATTGGACTGGTATGAACACATAATCTTTAATTCGTACCACTCAAGACCGGAATAAGTACGCCGAAATTTTCGCCAACCTGAAGAAGAAGAACAGTATTTTAAAGAGGCAAGGGCGCCCTCTACAACTAACAACGGATATGAGTTTACTGTCTTAAAAACTCCCGAGTTCCTAATTTCGTGACGTTACGTCATCCTGTTGATGAAATATTAAGCAAAAACGAAATGATAATTACAATTTTGACACCCTGTATTTCGATTATCAACTTTTGAACTGAGGTAAGTTTAGTGAAATCTCAATATTTACACTCAACGAATCGTACCGTTAATCAGGGTACACTCTGTATAATGATATCTTTGGACATTGACATCAAAAGCGAAATTTGCAAGGTCTAGCCTTGCGCTACAACGTGTAAACCGGCCTTTACAGGTGTTATTTTCTACCGCCAAGATCGGTAGTAATCGGTACCGCCCGCCCAATGGTGGGATGGTGGGGGTTAGCAGGGAGCCAGGGAGTTCGTTTTGGTTTCAGTTGTTTAGTTTTGTTATCAATCACAATCAGTTCTTTTCTTCATAATTTGGTATCACTCGGTGGTATCACTGTTATCGGGATCGGCTTCGCGCTTTTGTGAAAAATACGACTTCTTATCTCGCTCTATCGTCAGTTAGGACAATAAACCATGGATATTTAAGTGTTGTAGTGGTGGTTGATTGGAAACTCTCACAAGAACTTCACGCAGCCTTGGGTTTTGGGTAAGTTAAGAATTTTTACTTATGGAATGTTTTGTTAAAAGCATAGATGACTCTCGCTAGTGGCTAGGTATACATTACAAAAAAGGGACAAACATTTTTTGTGATACTTCGATACTTGCGCCACCATCGTAAAAACTGTATTGCAGCACTACGTTTATAGTCGGTGATTTTAGCCGATATAATAATAATTATCATGTCGTATTTACTATTTACTGCGCGTGTTTAGTTGCAAATTGGGTAAACTCCCAGACAGGGTGAATAACATACTGATCAGTGTCAAGAATCCTAATAATCATATGCCTATGTATGTCTTATCAGATTTGTTTGAGTCTACAGGCACAGGGTGACTTTTCACTGTTTTTTGATAGTACCGTATCGGTCGATAATTCGACTACTGCAGAAGATAGCAAAAAAAGTTGTAGCTACATAAATACTGTAGCTAAGGATATGGTCTTTGCTCAGAAAATATTTTGATTTATACAGGGTGATTCATAACTACGTGGTGATGCAAACATACATTTTTTTAATGAGACAACTTATACATATTATCCCATATTATTTGTCAGGTGTTAGAGCATTATACAGGGTATTTTAAACGTTATGACTATTTTTATTTACAAATCGCTGACAAATGAGCGTACTGTATATCGAAAATAAATGAATCAAAAATTATTTTTCTTTTACATGGCAAGATAGAAAATATCTTCTAGTTTTAACTCCTGCTGTATAAAAAGTCGACGACGCATATTTATATACAGGATGAAGTAGTATGCAAAATCTAGATTTTCTCTTTTTTTAATTCATATTTTATTTTATTCACGAGGCATTTCATATATCAACATACATTCATCAGTTTCAGAGATATTTCGACTTTTCGGCAAATTTTAAATATAGAAGGTATATCTTCTCTGTGAAAACCAAGCTTTAATAACGAATATTTCTATGGAAGAACAAATAAAAGGTATTTAGGAGAATCTTTGATAAATTGTCTGCTTGTCTCCAGAATATATCATCAACAGCGATATCCAAAACGGAGGCACCCTTAAACTGATGCATTTGAAAGATTGAAGACTCGTTTTATTCGCACTGCGTCAGTGAATATTTCAAAGCCTACTTGATATTGATATATGATATAATTCTTATGTATCACGTCTATAAAATTCTTTCATTAGCAAACTTGACTTATCTTATCTCGATAATTTAGGTTTTTACTTTACCAAATATTACTATGGCCTTATATTTCAGTTGTTAAATAAAAACAAAATTTGCAGAAAAATAGAAACATCTCGGAAACTGATAAAATATTGTAGGTATAGGAAATGCTACAAAAAAGATGAAAGACCAGATGAAAGACCATAATGAAGACAATTTTTTGTAAAATGACACATGCGGGACTACATTTAAATTAAAAGATAAAATCTCTTATTACATTCTAGCTTACCCTGTATGACATTATGCGTTGTCGACTTTTACGGTCAACATTATAACTGACTGTAAAAAAAAACTAATTTTTGACTCATTACTTTTTGATATACAGGCCTATTGGGCAGCAATTTGTACATAAAAATGGTCATAACTTTTGAAACACCCTGTCTTATACCTTATATTGTAAGAACGGTGATTATTTGTAGACTATATATGGGATAATATATAAAGGTGCCTCATTTAAAAAAAATGTAAATTTGCATTACCACGTAGCTATATGGATCACCCTGTATAAATCAAATTATTTTCTGATCAAGGGGCATATCCTTAGCAACAATTTTTTTACTATCTTTTACAGTTGTGGAGTTATCGATCGATCCGGTACTAAAAACTCACCCTGTATCTCATTATGTAAATAGGAAATTCTAGATTAAATTTTATAGCACTTTTAGTTGCGCTATTCCGCACTTTTGTTGAATAAATTATTTTTACGAAGGGTGAAGAAAGGCGGGAACTCATAACATTGGAGTATATAAATTAAAGCATGTATTAATAATTACAGCACATGCACATACATTTATTTTCCGTACATGTCGATGGTACATCAAGCTTACAGTACTAGACATCTGTTTTAAAATTAAAAATATTTTACATTTCTTTTAGGTTTCTCAAACCCTAAAGGCTAATATCAGTCACATACCTCAAACTGTATCCTCCTTATCAACACTATCTATGAGCTACTATAAAACACCTATAAAAATGTTAACATGTATATTACAACACTGTTTATTTTTATAGTAACTAATCTAAATTTCGTGGTTTGCAAGAAAAATCCCTTTTTACATATATAATATCATAAATAATTACGGTATCGGTATAAGTATTTATAAACTCCATTTCAACCTTATCCCATCACCTATATTTCGGTCAAAATCAAAGCCTGATAACTTTTTTAATTTTTACTCTATTTTAGAAAACTTTTGAGGGAGGTTACTATTTTAGTTCAGTTTTCAGTTCCACATCTCGAAACTAATGGACTTTTGAATTTATATACAGTGTGAATCAAAATGTTGTTGATTGTTTAGAGCAAAAATAGTATTTTTTAAGAAGTTAAGATTTTACTTTTTATAACTTCTTTACTTAGGGTCGGTTTCTCAATGTCCAGTTGAATATTTATCTGGAAGTTAACGGTTAACTGTTAGATAAATTGTTTACTCAATTGAAGGTTAAACTTACGAATTCACGTAAATCCTATCTGACAGTTAATATCCATAGAAATGCTAACTGGTAGCTACCTATCTGACACTTTAACTGGACTTTGAGAAACCAGCCCTAAGTCTCATTCTGATGATTTGTTTAGTAGTTTGCGCAGGTATTTTTGAATTTTCTTCTTAGTGTTTTCAAATCCACGCAATTTTAATTTAATTCTAAGACATCCTGTGGAATACTTTCAGAATCAAATATTTTTCAAATATCATCTCTCACTAGGAACCATATTTTTGCTATATTTTCTCAATTAAAAAAAGTGTAAAAAGTAATAAATATATCTGTGAAATGCTGAAGATACCATCAAAATCAGACTGGAAGTAGAGAAGCTAAGGCAGGTAGAAAACTAAATTGCAAACGAAATACTTATTTTGCTCAAAAAATCAACCGTCCTTTGTATAGAAAAAAAAAACAAAAAGGAAAATATAGAGAAACTATGGCTCTCTTGATTACATCATTTCTTTGAAGTTTGGGTAATGAAACATAGTGTACGATCTGAGATTGAAAACTAAATTAAGTAGCAACGTCTCTAAAAATTTCGTGAAATTTAGAGTTAAAATTAATAAAGCGATTTGAGGTTAACCAAAAATATAAGAGATGTGACACTTTTGAACAGGAGTTTATTAGTGAAGTACATAGATATATGATAGAACCACTAAACAAATAACTGCATTAATTCATAGCCCTATTCAATATAACAACATGCCAATGAATAAAAAAAAGTAAAATTTGCAATATTTCGACCTCCTTCACAAGCTTCCTAAAAAGAATAATTCTGCACCTTTTTAACTTTTTTGGACTTAATGCTTTTCGCTTCAAAGAATTTTGTAAATTTTTGACTTGAAACATTGGAATTTCTTCCAAAAATTACACGCTAGTGAATTCATTGAAGAACTGAATTAAAACATATTTTATAGCATATTTGGTTACTTAAAAAATATAAAGTTTACAATCTATGTCGTGAGTTTAACAAACCTTTTTTTCGAATCATCGTTTTAATGTAGTTTCTTACTTATACAGTTCAATTTTACATCTAGTTGATTGATTTATTACTTCTCATGTCATTCGTTTAGTGGTTTTCCTGCTCAATGTTTCTGGACAGTAACATGTTCAAAAATGCTTATTCTTAAGTACGATATGGACGATGTATACGTTTTGTCAAACATTAACAACATAGCAATGCCTGTCTAAGAAGCTAAATGAACAGTTGTATGGTTTTCCCAATATACAGGGTGAGTGAAGTTGTTGATACTTCTTTTTCAACTATATATAGACGTTGTGAAAATGAACATCTTTTCCAAGTAACTTTTGTCAGAAAAATAAGAAAGATAAGAACAAAAAAAAAGGGTTACACTGTTGTCTGATGTGCTGTTTGTCCACGAGAACGAATCAAGTAAAAATAAATTGAATAAAACGACTTTGGCTGATAAGAATAAATCCTAGTGCCACTAAAATAGGCTTTAGATATCAAAAATTTCCACGAAATTTTTTTTGCCGCATAAAATATGTCACTTAAAATTTTTTTGCTGCAAATTCACATATTCTTCGGTCAATTTTTTTACAAACTCCGATTTTCACCATATTTCGAAACCAAACAACAACTCAAAACAACCAAAACCAGGACAGAACGTTAAAGTATCGGAAAAAGCTGTAAACAACAATTTTAGGGTGTTTAAGTATCTATTTAAGTAGTGAAAATTTTAATTCATAATATCGCGGTACAGTAAAATTGCATTTAAAAAATTAAACATCCTGAATATTATTAGTTATTTAAAATTTAATTATAAACAAAAAAATTATGTGACTAAATTCAGTATTCAAAAATCTTATTAATCTTTAAAAATTTTGTATATTTTACTTAATGATCGACCACTTCCATACTTCTTCTAAAACCTTGTTTTAATTACACAAGAAGTTCTGAGTATAAATAACAACGCCTTCATGCCATCTAAAAAGTATATTATTATACGAAATTTTGTTTCTCAAAAAGTGCCTGCTTCTTTTGATCGTTGTTTTTTGGTGATTTTATATTCACCTACATACTTTCTTAATTTAAATTTTACCAATGATGAAAAAATCTAAATAATATGGAACATTGAGAAGCCATTCCACATAGCTGCTTAGAAATACATTGACAAAGCGACTTTGATGGAGGAAAACATCTCCACATTTAGATTGGACTAGAAATATTTGATACTCAAAGTATAATGGATGGATTCCAAGAAAATATAATTCCAAAGTATAATTACAGAACATCACTGTAGAATAGGTTTCGTTCAGAATATATTCTAAAGTTATAGTACAGAAAATACAAATTATCTTGTTTTTAAGAATAATTTATTGTTCTTATTGATGTATTTGGCAGTGATATTATCATCCCAAAAAATTAGTATAAAGGTACATTTTTTAATATATTTCCATAATCAGTTATTATACAGTTAAAAGCATTTAAACATTTAAGTGACTTTTTAAAAGTGTGAGCGATAGAATTAAATTTAATATTTCTGTTGGAGATCAGTGTATGAAATTAGGCCAAATTCCCATGTTGAGCAACCGTAAAATATGTTTAAAAAACTATATTCTGAACGAATCTTTATTACTTAATATCGATGCATATAGTATTAGGCTCAAAATTTTTCTCACAATGATAATTATAAGACAGTTACAGTGTAGTAGTATAAATTATAGTTACAGATTTAATACAATCATATTTTCATAAAAAAACAGGTAGGCATTATTTCAAATAACGTAAGTACCATATAATTTGTTTTAGGCTCGGCAAGTGTCAAATCCTGCATTTGGTTATCACTTTAAAATGCTCTGAAATCAAAACTGTAGTGAATTAGAGCGTATTGTGCAGAACTTAATGATGTACTTACATTGATTGATCTATATAATGCTCGTACAATATATACAGCGTTATTCACGTTATTCGACACGGAGCATTATGGCTAAAGTGTTTGATAAAAAAGAAAATAATAATTTGGGATGGATAGAGACCCATAAAGGCTACATTTTAAAAATATTTTCATGTTATACAGGGTGTCCCAAAAACACGAAATGTATCAAAGTTATGTTTTTTTAAATGGAACACCCCATATATTACTGCATATTCAGATTCCTTGGTGAATTCTAGTGTGACTTTATGTGTCATACATGGTACCTAAAGCGAGCCGTTAAGGTGTAAATCACCATTTTCGGTATAAGTAGATATCAGGAAAAAATTGAATATCGCAGAGATTACAAAATATGGAAGGCTGTGACTTTGCCGTATTACTAAGCATAAAATGCGTCAGCTTTGATGAGACTGTCAAATTTAAGTTACGTTTATGCTTGGAGAAATCGGTCGATGAATTAAGGAAACTTCGATCAGCGATAACTTGATTTTTTCAAATGGGAATGCCTAATTTTTTTTATACGGTTAAACGTAGAATTTGATAAGCTTTCTAATGATATAAGGTTGTGAATATCAATCTCTCGTAGTTTTCATTTAATTTTAAATTTTCAAACAAATCGGCGATTTTCAATTTTCCTACCTATAAGCAACGTAGCAGGCCATGAAATATAAACAAAAATCTGTTCAGCTAGAAGAAAACAACTGACTTAGCTGAAAAATATACACTAACTACACTAAAGGGACAAGATTATAAAAATTCCTTACAACAAATCAACTCTCCCAGAAACAACTGCGATAACATCTCTAAGGTCAAAGAGAAGCTGGAGTATGGCAGTAATAGATATTTTTACTGTCTACTGGCTACCGCAATTTACTAGAGGTTAAAAATTTCCAAGGCAATCAAAAACCCTCATATGAAACAGAAACAACCAGCGACTGTTGCTCCAGCACGCAACTATCAATCATATGTAATGGTGTAAAAAAGCACTAATTTGCGTCGAAGTCGATACCTCTGACTGGAGCCCTTCTATTTTTCAATATCTATTAGCAATATTGCAAAAAAGGAATACTGACAAATCAGATTTAAATTTTCTGCCATTTAAGCTATGTTTTATAATTTGAACAAATTTTAATTCATTCTTCATTTTCTGCGACCTTGCTAATAAGTACTGAAGAATTTTCAGAACTCCAGTCAGAGGTACTTTTGACTTGAGTTTTGACAGAATTGCATACTTTTTTATATCATTAAATGTGAAATTTTATTATGAAAATAATAAACTAATTACAACATTCTCTAGTAGTTTTTACTTTATTTCAAAATTTTTAATGGTTTTGGAAACTGCCAATCTCTAATACATTGCAGTAGCTAGTAGGCCGTGAAAAAATCCATTTCTGCGATACTCCAGCTTCTTTTTGACCAAAGATATGTTACCGCCGTTGTTTCTGGTTAGACTTTGTTTGTTGTGAGTAATTTTTAAATCTTGTCCCGTTAGTCTAGTTCGTGTGTATTTTTCAGCTAAGTTAGTTGTTTTCTTCTACCTGAACAGGCTTTTGTTTATATTTCATGGCCTGCTACGTTGGCTATAGGTAAGCAAATTGAAAAACGCCGATTTGTTCGAAAATTTAAAATTAAATGAAAACTACCAGAGATTGATATGCACAACCTTATATCTTTAGAAAGGCTATCAAATTCTACTTTTAACCGTATAAAAAAAATTAGGCATTGCCATTTGAAAAAATCAAGTTATCGCTGATCGAATTTTCCTTAATTCATCGACCGATTTCTCCAATCATAAACGTAATTTAAATTTGACAGTCTCATCAAAGCTGACGCATTTTATGCTTAGTAATACGGCAAAATCACAGCCTTCCAAATTTTGTAATCACTGCGATATTCAATTTTTTCCTGATATCTACTTATACCGAAAATGGTGATTTACACCTTAACGGTTCGCTTTAGGTACCATTTATGATACATAAAGTCACACTAGAATTCACCAAGGAATCTGAATATGCAATAATATATGGGGTGTTCCATTTAAAAAAACATAACTTTGATACATTTCGTGTTTTTGGGACACCCTGTATAACATGAAAATATTTTTAAAATGTAGCCTTTATGGGTCTCTATCTATCCCAAATTATTATTTTCTTTTTTATCAAATACTTTAGCCATAATGCTCCGTGTCGAATAACGTGAATAACCCTGTATAGAAAAAAATGATTCACATTGAGGTATATTTACAAAAATAAAAACAAAAAATAATAACTAGAATAAATAATGTGTGAAATATGTGCACATAATCCATTTGAACTAAATACAGTCATGTCAAAGAAAAACAATATATTTTATTCAGAACAATATCGCGATCATATGCAGGGTGAGTTTTTAGTATCGGATCGCTCGAGAACTTCCCTGCTGGAAAAGATGGCGAAAATATTTTGATTTATACAGAGTGATCCATAACTGCGTGGTGATGCAAACATATTTTTTCTTAATAAGGTACCCTATACATTATTATTTATTTATATTCTACTAAAGATCCTCGTTATTTGAATATGAGGTATTGGAACATTATACAGGGTAATTCAAAAGTTATACCATTTTCATATCCTAATCGCTGTCAATCTCAGTATATCAAAAAGTAATGGATCAAACGTTATTTCTTTTACATAGCAAGATAAAAAAATATCCCCTAGTTTTAACGCTGGAGGAGCATATCCTTGTCTACAAGTTTTGTATACAACTTTTTTTCTCTATCTTCTACAGTAGTAGAGTTATGGACCGATCTGGTACTAAAAACTCACCCTGTATATTTCTGGATAACTGAGGGGATTTTAGGAAATCAAGATGCCTTGAACCGGGCATGAAAAATAAAATAAGTTGAAATAGATGGTACAATTTGAACTTATTTATACTATATCGCCCAATTTCTTTATCCAGTTGTGTCATGGATAACTAACAATAGGCCATTTTAAACCTATACTAGTGGTGAAACAAAAAAAAGGCATTTATTTGAGGCAAATAGTTTCAAACATCGTTTTTCTTTCACATGGACTTTGAATTATACAAACCTATATATTAAAAATCCTAATATGTAACCTGTAAAGAAATCGTAATACAGAATAAAAAACAACGTAAGACAATACGAGATATGCTTTGATCAGTAATACTTTATACGAGGGGTGAACCGGTCGTGAATTGTGGTGTACAAGTTACAGGAATTGGCATGAATTGTCATGAATTGCCTTGAATTTGCCAAGAATTGTTGTGAATTGTCATGAATTGCCAGAATTACCATGAATTGTGTCGAATTCAATAGGAATTGTCTAGAATTGTCATGAATTGCTATGAGTTTCTCAAATTTTACCATCCACTGCGCATGATCAGTAGATCCCGAATCGTCAACACGTGTTATTCCGATGGCGTCGCTTGCGAGATTTTGTAATATTGTACGCGTCAAAAATATAAGAGCAGTTTAAATTTCTGTCTCCCTACCGAGTGCCGACACTACAAAGGATCAAAGAAGCCCGACCAGTGAGGTGACTGTTTGCCTTTCGGCATGTTTTATTACCCTGGCGATAAAGCTGACATTTTCGTTAGCGTAGTCAAAATTGTATAATCAGATGTCGATCAATTTATTTTGTTTTTATTTATTGCAAATTGGTATTTTCGATTATTTTGATCTCCTATCACTTTCTGAATTGTTATAATATATATTTTGTATATATAATTACGGTTTTATCATTACTCAGGTCTACATAATACCGTAACTGCACTATAGAAGTGTCGACACTGATTGAGACCTGAAAGAAATGTAAACAGCTCATATACAGGGTGTTCCACGACGATTAAGACAAGCAATATATCGGAACTGGCAGTAGTAGCGAATTATAATTTTGGGGGTGTAAATTAGAGCAAATGTAGTATCTGTTCCTATTATTGTGTCACCCAATGAGGTATTTGTTTTTGATCACGTGACGTCAGATTCAAAATTTTTAATGGGACACCCTGTATATTTGGGACTTTTTGTGTTCCTCCCGATAAAGCATTTCCAACAAGCTAACACACTGGGGGTCTAAAGTCATTAATGCAAGAGCTAAGGGTAATTACAGGATGGTACCACTACATTGATTATGACATGTACCCCTATAGTTATTATTTTGGTAGTGTTTTTTGAATGTAACATTTTAAATCGAAGTCTCTACTAATACCCTATCTCGCCTTGTAATTTTTTTTTCGCGTTTGCGACGTTGCCAAGTTATAAATTATTTTTCCAAAATTTCAAACAAACATATTTCCGATTTTTATGAATGGAACACACTGTATATTTTATTTAATATAAGGCCTTTACGGAAACTGTGATCGGGTTAACCCGATTAGTTGGATCACTGATCCTGACGTTCGGAAAGTGATCTGGGATAGGCAAGAAATAGGGTAGTTCACTCTGGCATAGTAAGTGATTGCGATCGGATGATTCAGTGGATCGATTCTGTAACTTTCGCTATAGTAACGAAAGCAGGCGAAGACGAAGCTAATCAATTACGAAAACGATTTTTGACGACATTCCATAACTAAAGTTTAACGCTTCGTTACGCTTTCGGCATGGAGCTCGATGACTCACGAGCAATCAAGAGTTGGCTTAAATATCTCTGGATGAGACTCTGCAAAATCCAGCAATGCCGACCATTGCGAAGGATTAGTTTTTTCTCTTCGATTCATTGCTTGTTAATTAAGTACACAAATAAATTTAAGCAAATTGTCACTTTGACACACAGCAATAATAACGTCAAAGCTTGACAAACGAGATCCAAAATTTTCGCTATCGCTTATACCGTTCGTCTGCGTTCGTTATGTCCGAGTCGGAACGAAGACATTTATGGAATACCGAAACGAGCGAAAGCGTTGAAGAATGTCGCTATCGCTTCGCTATCGCTTCGCTTAGAGTTATAGAATTCTCCCACAGATCAGTAGCTGCTTTACTTTACCATCTGTTTTTTTATTGTTAAACCAACTTTTTCGTTGTTCGATGTCCGTTAAATTAATGGAATCATAAATTCCACTTGACAGCCGTTTGACATATATAACTGATCTATCGGGATCCAGATCAGTGTTTCCGTAAAGGCCTATAGAAGTACTCCCTATTAATGGTTTACGGCGTGAGCAAGTTTTAAGTGGTCATACTATCTATTTAGAATACAGAGTTACAAGAACGCTTAAATATCTCCACAACTTGCACAGGTGGAAGGTTAAAATTCAATACCTATGGGTTTTCGGATATGTATGCAGAATTCAAAAACTCTAACAGCAATGTTGCCAGACTTACTACTTTTACGTTACACGTCAAAATTTTGTTATTTTAAACAGAATGCTCTACTTATTTTTATTTCAATGAATAGTGCGCGTTGGATTTAGTAAGGCCTCATAATTTCATTTTTTTTTCTATTAATTACTGAGATACGGCATCACTGCTGTTTCAGTAAACAGTACGGGAACGCTTTAATATCTCCACACTGCCACAGCTGAAACGAAAAACATAAATACCGGAGAGTTTTACAACATGCAAAATAAAAAAATGCTAACAACAGTGTTGCCAGATTTACCACTTTTACATTGGACTTCAAAAATAGGGTATTCCACTAAAAATTATGACGAGACAGGTTAAATTGGTAAATCTGACAACACCCATGTTAGCATACTGTATGTTCAGAAGCCCCCAAGTATTGAATTTCACCTCTCCAGCTGTACAGTTTTGGGAATATTTAAGCGTTCCGGTACTGTTTACTGAAAAAGCGGCGTTGCCGTATCTCAGTAATTAATAGAAACAAAATTTTGAAATTGTGAGATCTTGCTAAATTCTACATGCGCAATGCATTGCAATAAAAATAAGTAAGAAGTTTCTATTTAACATAACAAAATTATGACGTGTAACGTAAAAGTGGTAAATCTGGCAACACTGCTGTTAGAATTTTTGAATTCTGCATGTTCGAAAACCTGCAGGTATTTATTTTATCGTTCCAGCTGTGCAAGTTTTGGAGATATTTAAGCGTTCCTGTACCTTTTACTGACCTGGTATTCGAAATAGATAGTATGAGCAAGGAAAACGGTTTTATTTTTTGAGGGACACCACTTAAAACTTGGTCACGCCGTAAACCATTACTAGTACTTCTATGTTAAATAAAATATACAGTGCGTTCTATTAATAAAAATCGGGAATATGATATTCGGTGGGAATATGTTTGTTTGAAATTTTGGAAAAATAATTTATAACTTGGCAAAGTCGCAAACGCTAAAAAAATATTACAAGGCGAGATACGGTATTAGTAGGAACTTTGATTTAAAATAAAACATACAGTTAGTTACATTTAAAAAAACAAAGCTAAATGACTTTCAAATTGCCGTAATTTAAAATTCTGCCAAAAACACCCTGTAGATGCGCATAGTTAGTAACATCCAAAATAGAGAGTTTAATAGTTCTTTTACTCGAATCAACAGTCACACATAATAATAATGATACCATTTTCTTGTTTTCCCATTGCATGAAGAATAACCCAAATGATATTTAGCCATATTTAGCCTTGCAAAACGAGATTCATAGGCCTAATTTACCAACTCTGGGGTCCGCAAAATATGTGGGTTGTGTTGGTAAACTGATTGTGTTTAAATATGCATAAATACATAATTAACCAGAAGAGGAAATATTTGAAATCGAGGCATAAAAATGGGTAAAAATGTATTACAAAAAATCGCATTATTGTAGATGTAAGGATATGAGTACAGTCTAGATGTCTCAAATAATAAGTGTAGTGTGGTGTGCAAAAACATCAGTACTGAATTGGCATGAATTGTCAGGAAGTCCCATGAATTGTTTGAATTGCCATGAATTTCCATGAATTGTCACGATTTTTTATGAATTGTCATGCAATTCCTTGAATTGTGTGAATTGTTTGAATTTTTTGAATTGTTTTACATGGAAAGCATATGAATTGTGTGAATTGTTTGAATTGTGGTGTACAAAATTTCCGTGACCGGTTCACCCCTCGACTTTATAATACTACGTCTATTAGAAACGTCGGCAAAAGTACTTTTTTCAATAAGTACTGGTATACGAAATATTATCTTTTCATGGATATTTTGATTTATGCATCGTATTTTTGTAGCACTGTCTGGACACAAAAATATTTAACATTTGGGCAGACTCCCAACTGCCATATTTCAAAAAAACTGTCGCAGTTCAAGTAGTTATTTATTATTCCGCAGTCATTTAGCCTATGCGTTTTCTCATGAAAATTTAGGAATTATTAATTTTTGTCATGGACTAGTTTTTAATTTTGAAATTAGTTTAATAGTAGTTTTATATAAACGCTTCTGTTTTTTGCAGGACAAGTGCGAATCGCTGTGAGTTTCTAATTACATACCTAGAAAAAGTGAAAAAAAATATTGCTGGAAGATATATTTCTGTTTACAATAATCTAGATCGTTTTTTGTAATCTTTAAAATGTAATTATGAGCGACTTAAAAAAAATCCTTTCGTTCTTTAAATTGTGGAATCTCTGTATCAACTCTTTTTTAAACACTCCCAAAGGCATCACTGAGCAAAGCAGCATTACAATAAAAAAAATGATAATGACCGGGAATTTCTTAAGTTCAAATTGTTTTTTACTATACATAATGTATGGTTTTATCTTTAAAACTGATTCAGTGGAATATTACATTATAAAGGTGAACTATGTTTTTTTTAATGTGATCAAGTGATCAGAAGGTTGAATGTTACAATGCTATCTGGAAGACATTGCTACAAAAATACGATCTATCGTCATATTTTATACTAAAAATACAATAAAATCTGAGGGAACTACATATTCGTGGCAGTCGTGTTTCATCTATATTTCACAGAATTATTGTCCTCCAAACTTTTCGACGACCCTACCATACAGCCATCTCAACCTGACAGCCATGAGGGAAAAAATGGCAACACCGCACAAGAACTAACAGATTGTATAGACAGGTCTCGGAATTGAAATATTTCTTTTTTAATATTCCTGACGTCTTGCTTTGATGACGTAATTATTCTTGGGGTATTCGGCCGCCTGTAATACGCTCCGCTACCTTGTTTGATAACCAGATATTTTTATTTACAAAAGAAAGATCGTTTTAAGTGATCTTTGTCCTGTGATACTTTGGAAAACATCAACTAGTTTTTTGGGATTCTTGAGCTAGCTTATAAATCTTCAAAAATGTTTATACAGAGCTTATTATGCGTTTTTGGGCTATTTATTTGAGCTTAGATAAGGGCTTCATGACATTATATTTAAATTTACTGCTTAATGAAAAATTGATGCTCATTACTGCTACTATTATGCAATGTTCTCTCCTAATCTCTCTTGCAGGATACACCACGGTATTCTAAAGGATATGTATATATGGGATTTTAGCTTGTGCCTCTCGTATTCCCAAAATTCAGGGGCCTAGGAGGCGGATTACCATCTGCTTTGACAGCGAAGCAGCGCTGGAAGCAATGAGTGCTTGTAGGTTTACATCAAGGCTCGTTCTGCAATGTAGACAAGTCTTTAATTTTACATTTTTATAAGATATCAAGTGTCATTTTATATGTGTGTCGAATCATCTACTGCCCATCAGATAATATGTTGTCAAAAAATAACCCTCAATCTAGACATAACCTTGAAAAGTGTACAGTGTTGCCAAAGGTGTTCCATTCATGGCCGTCACATCAAGCGGGCTTTCGGGGTGTGTCGTCATCAATCACGCTGACTGTCGTTTGTTATTCGAAGCTCAGCAACAGCAGCAGCAACCGCAAACTTTATGTTAATGGGGAGAAGTGTTAATGCGCTGTTAAATCACTGCAATGTTCGGGGGGTTACTCGTGGGGGGGCTGGATCGTGCATCGCGGCCGTGTGATAGGCCTAGTTATTATAGTATGTTTTCCTTACCATCGGGCCTGGCTTGCCGTAGTCTCCTGGTCGACCGCTCTCGCCGCGTAGTCCCATCGGGCCCTGCGTCAAAATTCGATAAAAAAATTTTATATACAAAATAAAAAAACAGAACACCTAATACTAATTACAATATTAGCAAATGACAGAAAGTTCTGCCGGTGCGCCATCTGGTACCCGAAGGTAACGGCAACCAAAGAGAAACGCTGCTAACAGCAGTGAACTCTTTGGTGGGACGACAAGGCTCGTCCGCTTTTAGCCACCAGAGAAGCGCGGTTCTGTACGCAGCAGCGTATGACTCGTATATCGACTAATTACAATAATTTTTTCAATATGTTACGCTCAATACCCGAATTCGGGTAATGCCCGAAAAAAATAGGCAGAACTAGTTTTGAGCAAGGAATATTTCCCAAACCTGAAATATGAATTTTATACGACTTTTGAGCATTACCAAATAGGCAGAACTAGTTTTGCGCATCTGGAAATAGACAGAACTAATTTTGCGCAACTTGAAATGCACAGGACTAAAATAGTTCTGTATATTTTATGAATGACCAGCACAAATTCTACTTTTTCTGTTTAATCAGCGCCAGCGACGGACTCAAATAAATATAAAGTTGGAGAAGTTAAATATATTTTAATGAATGCCCACAAATAATAAATCGTCAACTAAGGCTGGTTTAAATTTTGTATTTGATTGTGTGAGCATCAAATTGGCTTGTGCTTCCAGGCCGCTTTTTGCGTTTTCACGATTCGTACTTATATTGCAGGAACGCTGGCAAAGAAACCTAACCTAACCTAATCTAACCTAACCTACCCTAAACGATAGGTTTTTGCTGGTTCTTGACACATAATGCATAACGAATGTTCACTTTGGTTGTCATTCCGTCCACAGAACTAGTTCTGTGCATTTCAAGTTGAGCAAAGCTAGTTCTGTGCATTTCAAAATGCGCAAAACTGTTCTGTCTATTTGGTAATGCTCAATAGCCGTATAAAATTAATATTTCGGGTTTGGGAAATATTACTTGCTCAAAACTAGTTCTGCGTATTTTTTTCGGTTTTCATTGCCCGAAGCCGGTTATTGAACGTAACATATACATCGGTGTCGGAGCCTTTAGGGGAAATAAACATCGACAAATCACCCCTCAAAAGTAGTTTTTTTCCACCATAATACAATGGCAGCCATTTTGTTTTTTTGTTTAATTGATGAACGAGTGTTGTACTGATTTAGCCATAGCTACCCATGTAGAGGTTCTACAGGCACAAAATAAATCTCATTCGATAGCGAAACATGCACGCCATAAATTAATGGTAAACATTTTCCATATATTTTTTTTGATATCAGGGTAAAAAAATTGTTAAAAGAAAATAATTATGTAATTTTTTGCGTTTTTTTACAATTTTAGATTTTCAAAACGTCTAAGCTGTTAATATACAGTTTATTTATTTCTAGGCGATACTACATGATGTTTCCTAAAAAATATAGCTATACATCTTAGCTCTAAGTAAAGTTGTTTAGAAGCTATGATGGTTTGAATATGACCTTTTATTGTCTAATCCGGCAGTAGATAAGGCAATTAAACAAAATACTTAGTGGTTACGACATTTATTTTGGGAATAAATAATCAGAGAGAAAATCAAAAGATAAGTTTGAGAAATCAAATGTCTTACTTACAGGTAAACCCATAGGTCCTGGATCACCTTTTGATCCCTTTTCTCCCTGAAATTGATAAAAATGTATGTTCAAAACTCGCATTTCTTAATCAAATCATTGATGACTTGAATATCGCTAGAACAGAAATTCGTCTTCAGTAATATCACCGATATGATTACAAAGTGCTTTGCAGCTAACGGTAATTACAACTAAGTACTTCTTTTTGTTAGGCTGAAAGATCAGCCTTAACTAAACAAATTGAAATTTTCACATCAAAATTGTGATTACAAACCTGAAATATTTTAGGCAATGCAC
The DNA here is from genome assembly GCA_951848785.1 of Callosobruchus maculatus. Taxonomy (NCBI): domain Eukaryota; kingdom Metazoa; phylum Arthropoda; class Insecta; order Coleoptera; family Chrysomelidae; genus Callosobruchus; species Callosobruchus maculatus. The sequence goes on along the minus strand of CATOUR010000009.1, from coordinate 225,865 downwards.
AAAAGAATGTGCCTTGAGCAAAAGATACGTATAATGACAAGTGTACATCAGAATTGATATAAGCTTAGATAGATGTTTAATATAATTCAAGAGTTGAGTGGAAGAGTACTCTAGAGTGAACTCCCCCTTGTGGTTTTTAGATGGCTTATATCATTTTTATTTTGTTGTTGCTTTTTTAATGTTTTTATTTAATCTCCTTATGTTTGTTTTGTTTAGATGTTTGGAAATAAAGGCATTTGTTGTATATGATCTGATGGAGGTTCAAAGTTTGATAGCTAAGTCAATATACTAGTGCTAATAATTTCGCCATAAATGTAAACTGAACTTTTTCTGATAGTAACCGACTAATAACAGACTTTGGCGTTGAAGCCACAAAAATGAAAGCATTATTTCTAACTTACTCGTTCTCCTTTGATTCCGTCATGACCCCGATCACCTTTGATTCCTGGGGGACCCTGTATTCCTGGAATTCCTGCAGGACCAGGAGGACCAGGAGGGCCTATTATCTGTCACAAAAAAACTCAAAGTATAGCTGAATCTTAATAAAAAATTGTTTTTTACGTCTTGTGTACTACCGCCTTTGTAAAGCTCATAAATAACTTTACAAATGAAAGCATGTTATAAGGTTTTTATTACCCTTTTCAAATCCAAAGAAAAAAGTGCCTGATCCATTTCTGAAAAAAAAATCTTTGAAAGCAGACCACTAAACTAACTTTTAGTTAAAGCAGTTCACACTAAAAGTAATGACACAAAATTATAACAAATCAAATTATTATTGGAAAATGTGATATTTCCAAAGGGAAACATAAACTTTAAAAGCGGTCTTCTCAAAAACGGAAAAATATGACTTACGCACTTTTTACATTGGGCCGTTCAAATTCAGTATGTTTCACAAACCTAGTTGAAAACAATGCAACTCTCCTATGAAACTAAACAAAATGCGGTAGATATTTTTTCAATTCAACAAGAAAAAGTTCGAGATATGATAGATAGATAAATATACTTTATTCTCTAAGAAATTACATTATTCTTATTGACACAGCTATATAACAACAAAATGTGGAATATTCACTAAAACTCGTCATAGAACTCATCTAGTATGTAATAAGGTTTTTGTAACAGAAAATTTCTAAGTTTTTTACGGTAACCTCTTAAATCTTTTTGAATTTTAAAAGAGTGTGGAAGTTTGTTATAAATCTTAGCTCCATTGCATATAATTGAATCTTTAATTAGCGATGATTTGGGGGTGATTAATATAAAATCATTGTTTTGTCTTATATTATATTCTATATTTATGGTCTCAAATTTTGTTTAATTTTTGAATATTAGTGATGTAGTTTCCAAAATAAATAGTGCAATTACGGTCATAATTCTGTATTCTAAAAATAGTGGCTCGCATGAAGTTCTAGGTCTACTCTTGGCGATGCATCTAACTGCTCGCTTCTGTAAGACTAACAATTTATTTAAGTAAGTATGAGAACAGACACCCCAAAATGGGATGCCGTAACTCAGCTTACTTTGGAGTAATGCAAAATGACAACTTTTGGTGGTGTTTCTTCCAAGAGTTTCTCTAACTGTTCTTAGTATGTAAGTTACTTTTGCTAACTCATTAATTAAATTGTCAATATGATCTATAAAATTCAAGTTTTGATCAATAGTTAGACCTAAGAACTTCATGCTGTATGTTTGATGTAATTGTTCGTTGTCTAAGTAAATAACAAGTAAGCATTTGAAAGTCATGAGTTTGGTTTTAGGGATATTAAAAGGGATATTACCTTTGAAAGTAAAAACTTGTATAAAGGTATTGGCTGATAATAATGAAACATTAAATTTTTTACACTTCGTGACAGATCTAGCAGGTCTTCAGCAGCGGTCTTCAGTTCTCCAACTTTACATCTCTTCTACGTCGATGTTACCCTCATCTGCCTGGCGATCATGGTACCCAGACATTTGGTTTATGGAGTCTTGCATGCATTCGGACACTCGTAATATAATAAATCCTACATTTCGCTCTGACTGACAATTTCGAATTACTCAAATAAAAGGTAAACCATTTTAGTGCTATCTTAGAATAACCATATTTATCTAGTTTCTTGATCAAAATATTGCAGATTCATTTAAAAACCATCACCATTACACCTTACACGTCATAACTTACCACTTCTCCAGCGGTGATTTCTCCGGTGCCGTCTCCCTGGAACAGTATAGAGAAAATAAAACAAAAAGACAACGTTTTCAAGCTTGGATACCTAGAAAGCATATTATGTACAGCGCAGAAAGCTTTTTGATTGATCGTACGCAAATTGAAAGCATACAAAGACCTACTAAAAGCTTTTCGAAATGCGCAAATGGAAACTGCATTTTGTTATGGGGATTTGTAGAGTAAATCCTGGAATTGTATTTTTGTATACTTTCAGGAAGTACCCTTTCGTGTGAAATGGGTTTATATCTGTACTCTTCAGTATAGTGAATACTAAAAGTAGGTTATTTGGATCTCTGTTAAAAAATCCAGCTCAGTTTAGCTGAGTGTCTAGCGGTATTTTGTAGATTGTTCAAAAGCATTTGACTGTGTTAAATATAAAAAACGGCTGAAAATACTAGGAAGCAAAGGTATTTACTCTCAAGTACTGAATACGAACACCAATTATAGCAGAAGATCCGAATATAAGACGACCTTCACCGAACTGGTTAATGGATGAAAAGCATTTTATATTAAATTTAATATGTTAAAAAACATATCGCGATTGGGTTGGCTGAAAAATTTCAGTCCAGGATATGATTAATTAAACATTGAAAAATTATTTTTTTTTAAACATTTCACTGGTTTGGTTAATAGACAAATCACATGCCAATCGAAAGTATGAAGCACATAGAATATGCAAACGTTAGGTTGGCTACGTTGTTCCCGTCCCAACTATAGGGTAGGCAGGTATAATCAGGTACATCAATAATAGTAATTTGCACCGGTGTGGTTAATGCATGAAACTTATATCAAAATAAAGATAATTGAACATCATATCCTGGACTGAAATTTTTCAGCCAACCCACTCGCGATATGTTTTTTAACATATTAAATTTAATATAAAATGGTTTTCAGCCATTAACCAGTTCGGTGAAGGTCGTCTTATATTCGGATCTTAGACTATTAGCTTCAAGACTAGAACATTTCGAGACAAGAGATGTCTATAAAGCGCGGAGCCAGACATGGATTCATGCTCAACGCCATGCACTTAACGATGTATTTCGATATACGAGGGTTGCTCTATATCTCCCTCAATCTACCAGTACGCAGACAAGTTTCACGCTTATTAGCGATCATTGGTGCGCCAACAAAAGACAAAGATCTTAGTGATAAGCAGAAATTGAAATCAGCAAATAGATATAAAAGTTCACTTTACGTCAGTCTGCTAAATGAAATTATTGCAAGCGGCGTTAAATTAGCTCTGACCTTGACAATAACCTTCAAAGCCAACGGGCGATATAAATCAAAATTCCTAATTTCGTGAACATATATCGGCAATACCTAACGGTCAATTTTACGTTAGTTTATGTCCTGAGTAACTTTCGTTTATGTCCTTGAGTAACTTTCAATGTCATTTAGGAAAAACATTTGGAGTTCGAAGGTCAGATTGATTTTGTCAAATGATAACCTCTACTGTTAACTCCAGAAGCTTATGGCGTTGAGCTTGACCTTGATTAACTGAGTTTATTTGAGGGTCAAATTAATTTGAGCACTCTTAAGTTTGACCTTGAAGGAAAGTTGATGACATTTTTGAGGTTGTAGACAGACTAGACAGCTTCAGGACTTTTGTTTTGGAGGTTTGCATTTGAAACCTTGAATAACATCGAAGGGCCACACGGTTGACAGATGTTAGGAAGCAGTAATTGTTAGACATACGCAGTGAGACATGTTATATGATATAAATAAATGTAATATATAGTTACCTGTCGTCTTCTCAGCTTTTTGTACTTCTGTAAGGCCATTCCGAGAAAAGAAAAATAGTGGTTAATGAGAGAAGGTATATGATAATGTGATTAACTTATACTTAAAGGTTTGATAACTTCTTTGTTTTAAATAAAAGTTATAAACAGAGTCAAGCTCTAAATTATAAAATTATTTTGTATTATACAGGGTGTCCCACGACGATTAAGACAAGCAATATACTGGTACTGAGCAGTAGTAGCGAATTATAATTTTGGGGTTGTAAATTAGAGCAAATATATTATCTTTTCTTATTATTCCGTCACCCAATGAGGTATTTGTTTTTGGTCACGTGACGTCCGATTCAAAATTTTTAATGGGGCACCCTGTATATTTGTGACTTTTTGTGTTCCTAACGATTAAACAATTCCAACAAACTAGCACACTTGGGCTCTAAAGTGATTAATTCAAGAGCTACAGGTACTTTACTTATAATATGGTAGTGGTACAGTCCTTTAAGTACCTGTAGCTCTTGAATTAATCACTTTAGACCCCAAGTGTGCTAGTTTGTTGCAATTGTTTTATCGGGAGGAACGCAAAAAGTCACAAATATATAGGGTGTCCCATTAGAAATTTTGAATCGGACGTCACGTGATCAAAAACAAATACCTCATTGGGTCACACAGAAATCAGAAAAGATACTATATTTGCTCTAGTTTAAACCCTTAAAATTATAATTCGCTACTGCTGCCCAGTTCCGATATATTGCTTGTCTCAATCGTCGTGGGACACCCTGTATAAGGTGTTTCATAAAGTCAAAATATAGAATTTGAATGCCGCTCATTTTTCCTATTCTGACAATACAATATTACTTTAGGTTCTACAGGGTACTTTTAAAGATGTAAACGGCCAATTTAATGTAAATATCTCAATGTTTTATGTAAAATCAATAATAATTATTGAAGATTAATGTCTTAACGCCATTTTAATTTCCCAGTAATCTAGTTGTTTTGCAACTAGTAATGTTTCCGACATCTTTCAACTTGTAAACAACAGGATGACAATGATTTTCTCCAATATTTAGATTGGCACACCCTGTATATTATATCATCTTCAGAAACCACTAACGAAGTAGGGTAAAGTCGGTCAAATTGTACCCATTGCATATTTCGTCAAATAACTCTCTATTGACTTATTTGAATTCAATTAAAATATAAATTAAGATTACTTGACATGTTTCTATCAAAATGCGGAACAGGAAATATTCATAAAGAGTGACAGTTTGACATAATAAATGTTTTTTTTAAAATGTTGCAAACGGTACAATCTACCAAACTGGTTCACTAAATTGTACCACCCGGTTTGGTAAATTGTACCATAGCAAAACACATTAGATGTTCCTTACAGATTGTGATACACATTGTAATGAATAAAAGCTTTTATTTGTAAAACTTAAATATAGAAATCCCAAACTAGAAGCTCGTTAGTAAAACAAAATAATTATTTATAAATTCAATCGTCCCAATGATTTAATTCCTGCTTTTGCTTTCCTGTTTGTATCCAATCAGTGTCTCTTGAGAGTCGGCTTCGGAATTTTGTATCATTTGCAGATCTGGTTTAGTCCTAATTTTGGAGTTTTGTACTTTCTTACTGCTGCTTTCATATCTTGGTCTGACCAGTGGCAGTATTAAAAATACTGGAGTTTGGTCAATTGTACCTGCACGATTTAACAAACGAGTTGGTGGTCCAAATTACCGAACCGATATGATTGACACAAATTGCTTTATTTATTTTTCAAAGGTGAAGTAAGGGTGAATATAAATCGTCCAAACTCTTCAGAAATGTCGAATAATTATAACGCCAACTCAACTACCAAAAAGTATTTATTTGGATACAAAGGCTTATCTAAGATTGTATAATACTTACTGCGTAGGGGTGTTTTTCCGAAAAACACAAATTTTAACTTTTATGGGAGAGCGCCATTCACGCCTATTGGTGAGTTACGTTTTGACAACAGGAGGTATAAAATAAACAAACTAGATGACGCTAGAAGCTTACAATTTAATAAATATTGAGGTGGTACAATTTAACAACCGGTACAATATACCCTACTTTACCCTACTTTGATTTTTGTGATCACTGGGAAATTATTCATACATTACCGAAGAGGAGCTACCGCAGCCAATGTATTCTTAATAGCAATATTGCCAAGGCATTTCCCGTGAGCTAAGGTGAAGGTTTCCATCAAGAAGAAAATTGAACGTATTAATAACGGAAAATTAAGTTATACTTTTGCTTGGCTGCAAATTTAATCAATCAATTGCTGCGCGCCGGGTTCGCAGTTTGCCTTTACATCAATAATTATCTCTAATTAGTTTTCGCTATAATAGCGAGAGTTAAGTGCTTGTAGTGAAATTTACGATCCTTGAGGAAACTTGCTCCTCTGAAATCTTGAATTAATGATGTTTTGTTTCCATAAGACTCGATTTCACAGTGTATAGTCATATTAATGCCACAGATAATACAGTACTTATCAATGGTATATGGCCAATGACCATGTAGTCGATGCCTTAAACCACAGAAAAAAATAATATTTTAATGTCTAAATGCATTCATACCCGATTGACAAGCTAATCGTGTATAAAGCCTCGTGTCCACTAGCAAATAAAATTGCTAGAGTTAGACCCAGTTTCACAATCGCTAGTTAACTAGTGGTCAAAAGAAAACTAGTGGTTAGCGAAAATATTCCATTTCATATTCGACGGTTTACGTCAAAAGCTCGGTCAACCAGTAGCTATGTTAACCCAAGGACAAGGTATGGGTTATCTCGACGTTTGTTGTAGTCAACCGATTACAGCTTTGGGGGTTATAAAAGCTGGGATTTTGACACTGACGTCTAAGGCGTTGATGGATTTTGATTATACTCTGTAATGACATAAACGAAAAATATGGAAAGAAAGGGTAAGTTTCTTTGTCAAAGGGTTAAGTTGTATTCACGGAACACCATTATGGCAGTGCCCTGAGACCAATACGTGGTGCCAACATAAAGATAAGTAAGCTTTACCATTTGTGAAACAGAGCTCCCCGATAACTACTGGTTAACTTCCATCTGTCGGTTAAGTGACTACCAGAGGTGACCAATGATTGTGAAACTGGGCCTAACACTCACAAGTTACTTGCGTAGTGTGTGCACGACGTCATTAGAGAAATATTGCAGCAAAATTACTAGCACATAAAGAACTTGCAACTTGCTGAGAGCTTGTAGTGTACACGGCTACTCTCAGGAAATTGGCTTGCCACAAAAATTTCGAGCCTGTTTCGAAAGTCTTGCAGCAAGGAGTGTTTTAAATCAAATATGGAGAAGTTCAACTGGACGACAGAAGACACGTGTCTTTTGATTGGAAATTTTGAATTGTATCCTGAATTATGGAATGTACATACTACAGAATTTAAGGACAGAATCAAAAAACAGAATCCATTACAAAAATTGGCCGACCTACTTAATACGTCTACAGCGGAAATTCAAAGGAAGATATATAATTTGAGAACGCAAGTTGCAAGAGTGGAGATAAATTCAAAAAAAGAAAAGTGGACAAAGGACTAATGAAATATATAAAAGTACTTGGGAGTTCTTTGACTCATTGAAGTTCATGTATCCCTAGAGTAGTTATAAGCTGAATCCACTTTCTCCCCAACATTTTTTCCGCCTTTTACTATCTTTCTCTTGTTTCCTTTTTTTTAATTGTATCACTATCGCAGCAGCTACAGATTTTGCACACGACATCTTATCTATAGTGTACACAGAATCAGAATAATCAAGCCCAAGTGAAATTGCGAAAGCAATTTCCTAGGTTGAATTTGCGAACAATTAAAAGATAGTGTAGACAAACAGGCAAGTACTTGCTGCAAAAACTAACACAGGTTACTTGCAAGTGGACACGAGGCTTTACAGAGGAAACATTCAGGTATCCGGGGAAACTTAAACGTCAATAACTTTTTCATTTGATGTCTGTCGACGCTGAAATTAGTGTTGATCGACTCAGAATTAGAAACCAAATCGATTCATGTATACGATTTTTCTCTAGAGTTGGAAGAAATGCATTTGAGCGGCTTGAAGTTTGTATGCCTTGTACAAATATAAAAGAGCGTTAACAAAAATATACTGATGTCATAAAACGTCAACACCATGCGTCAAAATTTCGAGTGTAATTTTTTTAAATAACCAAAGAATATGAGGAGAAATGGCTTACGATCTGCAGCAGAGGTTTCATTTGTGGAAGATGGCTGCTGTTAACAATAAATGAAAGGAAGCTGGTGACAACACAAATAGATCAGTGTTGAAGGAGCAGCAAGGGTTAAGGCTCGTGTCCACTTGCAAGTAACTTGCGATAGTTTTTGCAGCAAGTTGTGGAGTCGGGTTAGAATATCTCCCATCGTATATCCTGCGTGTCGTAAAAGGCGACTAAAAGGAACCGAACTACTGTCGGTATAAACAGTAACCTTTTCTCAACCAACAGCTTTGGGTGGACGAGTTGAGAAGAGTCAGGACACCCTCTTGTCCTTGGGGTAAGAAATTGCCCCTAAAGGCGGATGAACCAGTAGATACCATCTGGTCAACGGCATGAGGATGCAGAGAGCAAATGGGAAACTACTGCATTAAAGATCTTAAAGATATCCCAAGAGAAACTCGTAAAATGAGTAAATGCATTTTACGAGTTCACAACATGTCTGTTAAGACATTGTGACTATGATGATGACTTGATTGTCTGTCTACACTATCTTTTAGTTGTTCGCAAATTTAATCTAGGAAGTTGCTCTCGCAAGTTCACTTGGGCTTGATTGTTCTGATTCCGTGTACACTATAGATGATAAGATGTCGTACGCAAAATCTGAAGCTGCGGCGGTAGTTCTGGTATATTTAATTAAAAAAAAAAAAGAAAACAAGAAGAAAAGGCGGAGAAAATGTTAGTTGAGAAAGTGGATTCAACGTAGAACTACTCTAGGGATACACGAAAAGTTGCTTACTGAATTGAGACATGAAGAACCGATGGAGCTTAAACAGTGTTTGCGGATGTGTCTGTATGACGGGTGCCTGCCTACGGAGAGTTGTAAGAACGAGAGTCAATAAAGAGTAGTGTTGAACCAGACCTAGCCTAATTAATTACTTTCCGACTATTGCTACAATTACTGCTAGAAATAGGTACAACATAACATTCTTTTTTTCTAAAAATCGATTTTCAACTTACCAGATTATCTTCCGTAGTATTCTGTATATTTGAGTCAATTATAAACTTTAATGAGTCAAATAACTCCCAAGTATCTACTCTTATATATTTCATTAGCCCCTTGTCCACTTTTCTTTTTTTTGATTTTTTCTCCACTCTTAGTTAATTTGCGTTCTCAAATTATGTAGCTTCCTTTGAATTTCTGCAGTAGAAGTATTAAATAAGTCGGTCAAGTTTTGTAATGCATTCTGCTTTTTGATTCTGTCCTTAAATTCTGGAGTATGTACATTCCATAATTCAGGATATAATTCAAAATTTTCAATCAAAAGGTACGTGGGTTCTCTCGTCCAGTTGGACTTCTCCATATTTGCTCGATTTACAACACTACTTGCTGCAAGACTTTCGGAACAGGCTCGAAATTTTTGCGGCAAACTAATTTTGTGAGAGTAACCTTGTACACTACAAGCTCTCAGCAAGTCGCATTTTATTTGCTAGTGGCCACGAGGCTTTAAGTTCGAGGTGGCACTTTTTGTATCAATCCGTACAAATAAATGATGAGATGAAATGAAAATAGGAAAGCCGCATACTTACCGATTCTCCTTTCTCGCCCTTTTCTCCTTTTTGTCCGGGATAGCCGGGCGGTCCTGGCAGGCCGGGGGGCCCCATCAGACCCGGGGGGCCGATATCGCCATATTCGCCCTTCTCCCCTTTCAGTCCGATCATGCCCTGCGTCAATGATGAATATTTTAAAAATCCGCAGTGTGCTCTTAAATTTGCGCAAGAAAAAAGCGACCTACGAATATTTGTTTTATTTTGCCGGTGCTTCTCCGGTTGAAATTTTTGCTTACTCGTCAAAAAGAACAGTGGTTTGCAGTTATACAGGGTGTCCAGTTAGTATGCCTGATAGAAGAAAATGTCAAATACAAAAGTTATTTGGTTACTTAAGATGCATATTCCAAAAATGTTTTGAAATATACAGGGTGTTGCGGGAAAGTAGATAGTGATCAACTTAATTTTTTTATATGGAACTATACCTTTTTTTTTTCTTCTAGCTTCCATCATTGATATCTATTTGCCAAGTTATAATTTATTTTCTATTAATTTCCGGATTTGCAAGGTCGCAAGTAATACGTCCAAATTGATATATTCCTTTAACTTTCTTATACAGCGAGTTACTTGAATATTAAGTGGATATTATTTTGGATGTTACCAGCAATTTGTATCGACAGGATGTTTTTGGCAGAATTTCAAATTACGGCAACTTGAAGGTCATTTTACTTTGTTTTTTTAAATATAACACCCTGTATTTTTTATTTTAAATCGAAATATTTACTAATACCCTATCTCGCCTTGTAATATTTTTTCGTGTTTGCGACGTTGCCAAGTTATAAATTATTTTTCCAAATTTTTAAAATGTCTCCGATTTTAATTTATTTTAAATATAATGCTCTACTTATTTTTATTGCAGTGAATTACGCATGTCGAATTTAGTAAGATCTCACAATTTCAAAATTTTGTTTCTATTAATTACTGAGATACGGCAACACCGCTTTTTCAGTAAACGGTACCGGAACGCTTAAATATTTCCAAAACTCGCACAGCTGGAGAGGTGAAATTCAATACTTGGGGGGTTTTTAACATACAGAATTCTAAAACGCTAACATCAGAGTCGTCAGATTTACCAATTTTACGTCATAATTTTGAATGAAATGCCCTATTTATGAAGTCTAACGTAAAAGTGGTAAAGCTCACAACACTGATGTTAGCGTTTTTGAATTGTATGTTCAAAAACCCCCAAGTATTGAATTTCACCGTTCCAGTTGTGGCAGTTTTGGAAATATTTAAGCGTTCCGGCACTGTTAACTGAAAAAACGGTGTTGCCGTATCTCAATAATTAACAGAAACAAAATTTAGAAATTGCGAGATCTTACTAAGTTCGACATGTGCAATTCATTGCAATAAAAATAAGCAGACGATTCTATTTAAAATAAAATCGGGGATATTTGTTTAAAAATTTGGAAAAATAATTTATAACTTGGCAACGCCGCAAAGGCGAAAAAAATTACAAGGCGAGATAGGGTATTAGTAGATGTTCCGATTTAAAATAAAACATACAGGGTGTTACATTTAAAAAAACAAAGTAAAATGACCTTAAAATTGTCGTAATTTAAAATTCTGCCAAAAACACCCTGTAGATACAGATTGCTGGTAACATCCAAAATAATATTCACATAATATTCAAGTAATTCGCTGTACAATATTATTGAGAAAAGTTAAAGGAATATATCAATTTGGACGTATTACTTGCGACCTTGCAAATCCGGAAATTAATAGAAAATAAATTATAACTTGGCAACGTCGCAATCGATCCCAAAAATATTTTAGGGTTGAATAGAGATCAATGATGGAAACTAGAAAAATTTAAGAAAAAGTTATAGTTCCATATAAAAAAATCAAGTCAATCACTATCCTTCTTTCCCGAAACACCCTGTATATTTCAGAATACTTTTAGAATATGCGTCTTAAGTAACCAAATAACTTTTATATTTAACATTTTCTTCTATCAGGTATACCTTACGAGATATCGAAGAATTACAAACTAACTGGACACCCTGTGCACTGGGTGTTCTAAAATGAAGGATATATCGTTAAGAGCCCTTTTTGATTTTGTTCGTGTTTATCAGAAAATAACGCTGCAGAAACCTCCGCGTGCTGACGAGATTCCATGAGACATAACAGTTTGTGAAAATTTGTGTTGCTCTCTATGAAACAAAATTATTTTGTATAGCGCCTTAGGCTTATGTCACAGTATTCAATTTTTATTACAGTTGCTAAAGAGTACTCACCGGCAAGCCAGGTGGACCTTGAGGTCCAGGTTCTCCTATCGGTCCAGGTTCACCGGCTGGTCCTATCAGGCCTACGTCTCCTTTTGGCCCTTGAAAATAGAAAATAACGTGTATAGCTTTTAGCGCAGAAGAATAATATAGCAATATCTTCCTTTATTTGGGTGAAACACCTGCTGAAACTTCTGGAATAATTGAATCATTGAGTGGAAAAACAATACATCTCCAAAATCCTTGTTTTGAAAAAAACACAAATATATGTTTTGACTATAAAGTTTTCATTTCACAGCAATGAAGTCTACAGAAATATTATAAAGGATGACTTCCTCTATATAAACTTGCTGAGCAGGTTCCTTTAAGTGTGTTCTGGAGGGCTGTGAAGCAGAAAAAAGAACTTGGAGTTATACTGTTTTTCCACTCAATATTTAGTAAACATAAAAAATGTAAATATTTTTAATTGAGATGCGATTATTAATGTATGTCATAAAAATTATGTCAGCTTTAGATTGTAATAATCCCTATTATCATTCCGGTTGATCCTTGTTGGTGGTCTCCCAAGAGGTAATATGGTAGTAAATATTCAAAAATTTCACCATCCATCTACTTTTATGACTTCTTTTAAATCACTGATCTTCTTTGCATTCATTGATAATGTTTTTTGTAGGCTGCTTCATTTGGAGAAACGGGGATGACATTAGGTTTAAGCGGTTCAAACGTATTTGTACCTAGTCCTCCAATGAAAACCAGTAAAAATATACCCTGGTGTAGAACTGTCATAGATCAACAAACTGATGATAAGTTGAAACTGAGATTTCATTATATCCTTTCAGGACCGACTTACAGAATTTTACTTCCCACACCGATAGGTGAAGGGAGTATTGCGATCGCGTAAATTTTCGATTTCGAGATAATACGCTACTTGGGCGTTTTATGGTATCTACATAAATTTGGGTTGCAATATGCTGTGGAGCCTTAGTTAGGTAATGCATCTATAGTTTTGAGAATCGGTGCATGGGCAACGGAGTAATTAGCAAAAAATAAAAAATTTCAAATATTCCTCCAACTTAATTTTTAGGTATTATTTTCTATTTTTTTAGTGGGAGTGAAATTGGGGTGGTTAGGGGGTGAGGGATTGTAAAACTGAAAATTAACTAATTATTAAAAGCTTTATTCGTATTATACAGGGTGTAACTAAATAAGTGTAAAACATTTAAGGGGGTGATTCCTCATTGAAAAAAAAGATAGGATATTTCATATAAAAAAACTTCATTGTAGCATCCCTTGTTAAGATACAACCCCTTAAAGGGGTACATAAAATTTGTTTAAAAATTTTTTTCACAACTAAAAAACAAACAATATTGAAATTAACCTGACATTTTCTACTACCAAAAAGACACTTAGCCAGTAATTTATTTGGTTTACCCCATGGTTGTAAGGGGTGGTAAGTGCAACCCCTAAAATTTATTTTAACGCTACTTTTTGTCTTATTATTTGTTTTCCATTAAAAAAGTCATTTCCGATAGACTGTTTCATTCTAAACAAAAAATGTCTCTTGAATTTTTTTCCTAAAATAAACCAGGCCGCAGTATTTTTTTTATAACTGAGCAGACCGCGCAGGCAGAGCCTAAATACCAGAGTACCGCGGCTGCTGTGAAAGGGTTATGTTAGGGGAAGTTTGGTAACGCGAGATTTGAAAGGGCCAATACCCGCAGGCCCAATAAATACATCTTCTGGCAGTCCATTCCAAGCTTTGGACACCCTGGGAATAAATGTGCGGTTGTACTGCTCAGTTCTTGATGTGTGAAGAACGACCGTCTTAGGATGAGATGCAGCGGTCGCACGGGTACGCCTGATAGGAGCAGTGAGCGGCGGAACGATAGAGGATAGCTCAGAGGAGCAGATTCCGTTGGAATATCGGTAGAAGAGTGACAGGTCACCAACAGCACGCCGGTGAGAAAGTGACTGAAGGTGGCGCGTTAAGGGCGGATCGCCAATTAGTCGAATTGCCCTTCTCTGGACGGCATCTAGTATAGACAGGGTAGTAGGGGCAACAGCTCCCCAGACATGACAGCAATACTCCAGGCAAGGTCTTATCTGGGCTTTATATAGCGTGAGGAGGTTACAGGTTTCTGTAATATTGAGTCCTAACAGCTTGAATGAGTGACTCCTTGGCAGAGCCTGGTTGTTCATTAGAACCTGGTGTTGGCTTGGGTACTTCTTCTTTGATAGCTTACAATACTGGGTCTTGGAGGCATTAAATTTAACCATATTCTTAAGCCCCCAAGCGGTAATGGGATCGAGATCCTTTGAAAGTGAAGCCGCCACTGCCAGTCTTCTGCGTTCCAGCTCGACCACAGAGATCGGTCTATTGCTCGCGATGCCTGCATGCAGCGTACTGTCATCCGCAAAACTATGGATTGGCTTTGTAGTGCTAGAGAGCAGATCATTAATGTGAAGCAGAAACAATGTCGGAGCCGACACCGATCCCTGCGGAACCCCGGAATTGATGCTATGGAAAGAAGAGGAAAAGCCATCTACCGCGACCTGAGAGAAAGCCTGCGAGCCAACCGCAAAGCTTGACAGGGAGCCTATAAGACGGGAGCTTGCTTAGGAGAGCTGCATGCCACAGTTGATCGAATGCCTTTGAAATATCGAGAGCAACGACGTGAGCCTCGCCAAATGACTGGATGAGTTTGCTCCACACATGTGTGACGTAAGTCAGGAGATCTTCAGTTGATCTTTGGTGTCGGAATCCTTATTGTCTGTCGTTGATTAAGTGATGGAGCTCTATGTATTTAATGAGCTCTTGGTTGACGCATTTCTCCATCACTTTACTGATTACAGAAAGCAGAGCTATAGCTCTGTAGTTGGTCGGATCAGTTTTGGAGCCCTTTTTTGGCACCGGCTGGATGCAAGCTGTTTTCCAGCTTTTTGGGAAAATGCCGGAATCATAAGACGAACAAGATACATAGTGTTTCAGAGACAATTTTAAAGTCAGGCAGTGCCTGGGCACTATTAGTGGATGGCACCATTTCAATAATTGTGCTGCAAAAAACACTATTTAAATAATAATAATAATTAGAAGTATACTTCAATCAAGATTAGACGTAGACTGTCTCTGCATGAAATTGTTGAGACCACTTCTCTCGTTATTGTCAACCTGTCACTGAAATAAATCTGTGGCTTGGATGAACAAGGGCCTATCTGCATAAAACAAGTTTTGAGAAAATTGAAGATTTGTGAAAAAAATTCGAAGTTGTTTTTTATTGACGTTTCTTAACCTAGCGACATGATATTTTGATAAACGTTGTAATGAAGCGCCAAATATTTATAAAATATGAAACTATTAGGTTTATTGATGTCGTTAAAAGATTTTTGTTAGTTAGGCTCCAGCAGATTGGTCTCAAGTTAATATAGGCCTTGTCTTTAATACAGTTATTGATACACTTAGGACCAGAAAATTGTTACTTAGGACCGGTCGCCGTGTAAAACATTACATTTTTACCTCGTCGAAATTTTCCTCATTATGTTTAATTACAATAGTAGGAGTGATAAATTTAAGATTTTCTGTAGTAAAAACTATTTTATTAAAAAAATATCGTTTGCAAACTATGTAACGTATACTAATGTAGAACAAAGAAGATATTCGTTATTCTAACAAGATTAGCAGATACACAGATGGATGCGAGATTGTATGTATGGGCTACTCATCATAGTCTAACACAATAGGACAAACGTCTTCGTCATCACTGATACTGTCAGCTTTTAAATTCAAGTAAAATAGTTGACTGTTCGGATGTATGTAACACAACAAGGTTCTAATGTCTTCAAGTTTCTTTTTAGGCAGTAGAAGTGGGAACGCATCATGTAGTTTTTCTAAACTAGGATGTTTTGTGCTTATCTGTCCTTTTTAGGTTATTGTTTACGAAATCTCAAGGGCCTATGACATACATCAGAATTAAAGTATTACATATTATTCAAAATAATAAGGGCATAAGTAGTAGATAGCACCTACGTTTAAAATTAATCATATATCTATGTTACACTTAGGCCCTTTGAACCTTTTTATCTGCAAACTAAAAATGGCCGAAGATAACATATGTAAGCATACTATATTTTAACCGTCTCTTTGCATGACACTCACCCTGTAAGTACCCGCCTATGTATACGAAGAGTTTGTTGGACGCCATATGTTTATTTTTCTGAGGCACTTAATAAAGATAGGATAAGGGTCTTACGCCTTATGCCTGTGAGAAAAATATGAAAAAAGAAAGTAAACACAGTGTCCCTCTAATCCTCGTGACGCGTGGTTCATTGAGTTCTGCTTGTGGTTGCAATTGGTGAGTTGTTCACTGAGTATATTTCTGCATTTGTCCGTATATCATTGCATGCATGTTTTAACCATTGCTTTGAAGTCATAATTGATTGAAATACCGAGATAAAAGGTAGCTAACATAGAATCTCTGCGGAGGACCCCCTAATGGGATCTGGGGAACTGTCTTAACTCCCTAATGGGACCTGGGATAAAGTTGAAACAGTTAGGTATGATTGTGAGATTACTGGGAGCAGGATACCTCACCCTCTCCGAAGTAATCAGTGTCATAGCGTACCTGTCTAACTCCAGCCCACTATTTTAATTGACTTGGAGGACCCCCTAATGGGACCTGGGGTACTGTTTAAGTCCCTAATATGACCTGGGACTTAGTAACAGTTAGGTATGATCATGGGATTGCTGGGGAGCACGATGAAACACACCTCATCGTCTCTGCAGTAATCATTGGCATTAGCGTACCTGTCTGGCTCCAGCTCAATTAATGAATTAAGGACCCCCTAATGGGACCTGGGGAACTGCCTCAACTCCCTAATGGGACCTGGGATAAAGTTGAAACAGTTGGGTACAATCAGGCGATTCCTGAGGAGCACGGTGAAGGTGGTTAGTAATATAAACACCTCATTATGTCCGCAGTAATCACTAGCTGGCGTACTTGTCCGGCCTGGGAACAAGATATATTAGACAATTCGTGAGGGTAGCCCATTGCACTCATGGATTCATATCTTGGAGGTCTTCCATGCGGTAGGAAGCTACCGTTCTCCTTGATATGGGAGGTGGATCGCACTAATTCTACCTGTGTCAGTTGTAGGGCATGTTCTCAGGTCAAAGTCTTCACTTATTTATAGAGGTGCGTACCTAGATAGATCTATCGCTAAGCAGATATGAGTTGCGAGTCACATTTGTAGGTAAGGTGCCGTAAATCGATGTGGCGGGTGTGGTCAGTTGTGAAGCCAAGACACACTTTTAGCCGTCCGTGTGGCACCTTTGGGTTTGCGCTCTCCTCTGGTGTGCACATATAACGGACGAGTACCAAAGTGGCGGTACTGAGGGATTGCGCCTTATATCTTAGAAAATACTGAGATCATCCTCAGACTATGTTCGAAGCCTTGGATGTAGTTCGAAAGCATCCTGGGCCTCTCAGCATTGATTGGGAGATAATATCAGTATCAGAGCAGACTAACATAACAGTAATTTTGTGCATGTAATGTAGCGGTTGAATGTGGAAGTTACTCATGAGCGTTTTCAAAATACAGGCCCGTCTCCGACTGTTTCCGTCACCTCTTGTCCAGCAGATCTTCCCTGTCGTCTTTTCACCAAGTAAGTGGTCTCTTCAATTCCTGACTATTCGAGTGTATCAGAGTTCTTTTCGTATCACCCTCGTAAAACAAATTTTTTGGTACAGGGTGTTACGTTGGAATTTTATTGTATCTTTTATTATTCTATTCTATTATTTTTACATACGTCATTCTACTACGTTCTACACATAGGTCTCATATTTCTTGTATCATTTATGCCGACTTTTAGTTAGGCCTCAAAGTGAAGCAAAAAGCAAAAAAAGCATAAAGGCTCAAGTCCATATAGGCCCCATTTAGTGGGTCTATATTAAAAGATAGGTCCATTTACGAGATGAAAAATGTTTAATTAGTGTAGATAAGACCGTGATAAGGTATACATAGGCCTTTATATACACTGATGTGTGTTCATACTTAGGCCTTTTTACATACTATGTAATCCTCAACGAAAATGCCTTTTGACTTAGGACCTATTCCATCGGAAAGAGCGTATTCTATTTATGAAGTTGAGTCCAAAACCCCAAATTTGCACATAGGCCCTTGTTCATCCAAGCCACAGAAATATCGATGGCTTTAAACCGTTACAAGGCAACAAGAAAACCAACTGCTCATTACATGGAAATTCACCGCAAAAAACAGTCTGTCCCCCAATTTATTTTTCCACAAGCTACGGCGAATTAAACAGTTTATTTACGGAGGGTTGATGTAACCACCGCAGTAAACTTGGGAAACTGACGAGCTATGCGACTCCCCCCCCCTTCCTGCCTCAGGGTGTGACGCACCTGTTCGCCCTCCCAACCCTGGGGCAGTTTCGGAGTACGTCACTTTCTGTCTCTTTATGTACGATATCGACCAAAAGTTTAGATGCGGTTCCAGCGTAAAAGACTCATTTATAAATATATTGTTTAATAATAATAATCATTAGAACGTTAGGATAGACCACACACAAGTCAAGGCACAACTAACACAAGAATTTAAAGATCGCCTCACTAGACTGTTAAAAACAAAACTGAAACCTCACAAAAGCAATTAACACATTTGCAATACCAATCCTCACGTATTCCTCTGGCATCATCAAATGGTAGCACACTGACAGAAAATATACATATACTCATGCGAACAGAACTCACGAAACACAGAATGTCACATCCCAATGCGTGCAAGGAAAGGTTGACCGTAGACAGAAAACAAGGGGGCAGAGGAATTATAGATATACAGTCTCTTCACACAAGGCAAATAAAAACACTCAGACATTTCTTCCAAAGCAAACAAACAAACTTACATGGGGCAATAGTACAAGTAGACAAAAACTATACACCACTTAACCTCTCTTGTCCAGATCACGTAGCAGACACATACAATCACATCCAATCACAACAAGAAAAAATAAACACCTGATCGCAGAAAGCACTCCACGGCAAACATAGATACCGTGTCACACAAGACCACATTAACGAAAAACAGTCATACACCTGGTTACAGGACGGCCAGCTGTTCCCAGACACGGAGGGTTTCAGTCTTGCCATCCAAGACCAAGTGATTGCAACACGAAACTACAAAAAATACGTAATTAAAGATCCATCCATAACAGACGATAATTGCAGAAAATGTCACCAATACAAACTATACTGGGACGTTGAAATACATACAGACAAGACGATCCCAGCCAATACACCAGATATAGTTTTCCAATCAAAGGCCGACAACATTACCTATTTGATAGATATAGCCATTCCCAATGTGAATATCCAAAACACCTACGCTGGGAAGATATCTAAATACACGGGCCTTGCTATGGAAATAAAACGACTTTGGAAACAAAACAAAGTCACTATTGTCCCCCTCATTATGTCGGTCTCAGGCCTTACACCAGACACGTTCACACAACACCTTCAACAGTTAGGCCTGGACGAAAAGTTACACAAAGCATTCCAAAAGTCTGTAATCTTAAAGACCTGTACTATTGTGCGATCCTTCCTAAATTCCAATCAATAGTCAGGGTGTTGACTTGGCACAGCCCGTCAACACTTGTCGCTACCGCAATTATGCGAGAGGAACTTAGAAAGTCGGATAATAATAATAATAATCGTTAGAACGTTAGGATAGACCACACACAAGTCAAGGCACAACTAACACAAGAATTTAAAGACCACCTCACTAGACTGTTAAAAACAAAACTGAATTCTAGAAATATTAAAAAAACCATTAACACGTTTGGGATACCTGTACTCACATACTCCTTTGGAACCATCAAGTGGTCACACCCTGACATAGAAAAGATCCGTATAGTTATACTAACAGAATTCACGAAACACAGAATGAAAACAAGAGGGCAGAGGAATTGTAAACATACAGTCACTTCACACAAAACAAATAAAAAAACTCAGACATTTTTTCCACAGTAAATAAACAAACTTACATAAGACAATAATAAAAGCAGACAAAAACTATACACCACTCGTCCTTTCTTGTCCAGACCACCCACACAATCACATACAATCACAACAAGAATAAATAAATACTTGGTCTCAGAAGGCACTCCATGGCAAACATAGATACCGTGTAACACAAGACCACATTAATGAAAAGCAGCCATATACTTGGCTAAAGGATGGCCAGCTCTTTCCAGAAATGGAGGGCTTTATGCTTGCTATCCAGGACCAAGTCATTGCGACACGAAATTATACGAAGTATATAATTAAAGATCCATCTGTCACCGACGATACCATCAACAGAAGGAAACAATAGACGAAATAACAAGCGCATGCAAAACTCCCGCTGGAATCGAGTACACGGCTAGGCATAACTCTGCAGCCAGTCATGCACCAACACCAGTACTCGAAAACAATCAATTCAAACTAACAGGGAGGATGAAATGTATACAGACAGCAAATAGCCCCGATATAGTTTTTCAGTCAAAGGCAGGCACTGCTTCCAAACCTTTGAGCGATATTATACATTCATACAACCAAACTACGTAGCCAGAGCACACATAGAGCTTCACTGTGGGGAGTCAACTTTGGATATTTCTGCTGTCCTTATTTACATTCAATCTCACATGTTTGTTGAGGTGAGCTGCTGACTCGCACCAAATGAAATTAAATTCTGAGCTTCCCATTTGCTACAGATTTATCTCTACACGAGTAATTTTTTCGCAAAATCTCTACTATAAATATGTCCTAGTTCAAATATACATTTTGTAGTGTTCTGATTTTAATTTTTTTTTATATACTACTATTAAATGAATAAGGACCAGAGGCTATCCAGCACAGAATGTGACTGGTGCATAGGCCACACGATGGGCCCTTTTGCGCCTCTATCCGCGCTAGTTCCTAAGACCCGCCCTTTCAGCAAAAGCAAGTACATTCTTAGGTCCTATACATTTTATCTCTATTGGTTCCAAGGTTCTTGAGCCCAGCATAGTCTGCCTGTGATAACCCAGGGTTTCACAGCGACACAAGATGTGTGCCGAGGATTCTTCCTCTTCACCACACCACGTGCACGTTGGGTCGTTGACCACCCACATCACGAACAGGTAACGCCTGAAGGTGTTGTGACCCGTTAATAGGCCTACTAGCAATCTCAAGTTACTCCTATCCAGAGAGAGACAAAATCGTCCTATTCTCTCTGCAGGCCCTACTAATAGTTCCCAAGCTTGACGGAGATGACGAGAGATGTTGTTCCATCTCAGAGAGTGTTGATTCTGGATCCAATCTCCAGTTGTTTTCCTAATAAAGTTTGCAGATAGTCCTAAGGCTGGTTCCGGGCCCACAAAACTGTTGCCGGATCCCATCCTAGCCAGATGATCTGCCATGTCGTTACCCTTTACCCCAGCGTGCCCAGGTACCAACATCAGTGATACCTTGTGTTTAGCTGAGATGTCGTCAAGAGCCCTCCTGCACTCCAGGACCAGTCCCGATGTTATTTTCCAAGCACTCAGTGCTTTGATGGCTGCCTGACTGTCAGAGCAGATAGTAGTAGTATAGATATGCCGATTCTGATCCTCCCGAGGTCATTTGAAGGTCATTTAAATGGGGTGTGGATAACCTTGAGATGTGACGTGGGCTTTTCTTATAGGTGCCGATTCTGATCCTCCCTGAAGGTCATTTTGTAACGTTGTGTTTTCAAATGTGATCGTATCTGAAGGGCTTGTTTCAGTGGGGTGTTGGGTAACCTTGAGTTTTTTTTTGTGTTAGTGTATAGCTGCTTATTTTGAACGTCCTTGAATGTGACTATTGACTGGATAACCTTGAGATTTGACGTGGTGGATAACCTAGAGATTTGACGTGAGGCCAATTGCAATCCTCCCTGAAGGTCACTGATATAGGGTGTGGATAGCCTTGAGATCAGTTGTATAATTTTCTTATGAGGCTTGATAGTGATGCTCCCTTAAAGTCATTCAACTGGGGTGGGAATAGCCTTGAGCTTGATCTCACAGAAGAACGTGTTCTGCTAACGTCAGACCTTGCCACCATAAGCAAGCAACCGGAGGTGGGGGTACGATGCCCTTGAGGATCTAGCTATAAATCGAGGAGGTTCGAGCATCGATGCTACAGTTGCCTGACTCACAGTGACTAACATATACTCTAATAAAATGCATACATGTAGTGATTGTGGTAAACATTTTACGCGTTCGGACAATTTGCGTCGGCATAAGAGAAATATTTGCAGTGTGAATCCCACAAATGGACCACCAGCTAAAAAAATTAAATTGGATAGTACACCTCCGAATATGATATGTCCTTGCTGCAATGTCTCGCTTCCGAACAATCGAATGGCTGCTCACGCAAGGACATTACAACATAGAACAAATTCATCGATCCCGATCAGTGATGGTGTGAGACTTATTAAAAGTGCATTCAAATGTAGAATTGCCAGCTATAGATTTAGCACATCAGAATTGTACACCGACTTTAAAGAGTTTTTCGAAAATATTAAGCAAAATACGCTAGATGTAATAGAAGAGAAACTTCGAGTGCACAGAGCTCTGAAAGTGAACATGGAAGTATTCGGGAAGTACGTATTACAGACGAGTGATGTAGCAGATATCAAATCCTTCAATACGGTTAATAAAGTAATAGACGAAAGCACAGAGCTGTCTGATGTTTATCAACAATTTGCTGATGAAATTACATCCCAGTCATCTGAGTTTGAGGAGAAGGATTCTGGTATGTTAAATATTTAGAGAAGTGCATAAATTAAGATAGTAACCTTTGTTGTTTTTTTCAGGGTGGGCGATTGAATGTATCCTTTATGCTGAAGTGAACATTAACAAGTTTTCACCATTGGGTGGATCATCTTATATAAAGTTACCATACTTTATAGAGAAGAAGAAGGCAGTGATAAATGTGCGAAATCAAGACCAGTGTTGTTTCGCTTGGGCCGTCACATCAGCGCTACTACCAGCAAGCACCCGAGTAGTGGAAGTGTCGTCCTACCCGCATTTTTCAACCATTTTGAATGTCCATGGTATGAACTTTCCCGTTACTCTTAAAGATATCTCATTGTTCGAGAGAAATAATAATATCTCTATAAATGTGTATGGGATTGAAAAAATAATCAAAGATGGTAACGTCACATATGAAATAGTTGGTCCATTGAGATATGCTCAGAAGAAATTAGCTTTACATGTCAATCTGCTCTATTTAACGGATGATAAAGGGAATGGTCACTATTGTTGGATAAGAGATCTTTCGCGATTAGTTGCAAATCAGTTAAGTTCAAACGGACATAAGCGGTACTTTTGTGATGGTTGTTTGTTATATTTTTCAACTAAGGCATATCTAGATATTCACCAAAGGAACGATTGCAATCATATATTCACAATAACACCCACAGAGAAACTACGAACTGATAAGTTTGGTAATCAGGTTTCAGAAAACATACTTAAATTCGAGAATTTTGAAAAGCAAATGCCGGTCCCCTTTGTGGTGTATGCGGATTTTGAGTCATTATTAAAACCAATCGATAGTTGTGAACCCAACCCAGAATATTCGTATACAAACGAAACCCACACACATGAACCATATTCATTTTCATATTTTATTAAATCTTCATTTGATTCTGACTTATCCAAATTCGTCTTGTATCGAGGTAAGGACGCGGCGAAAGAATTCGTGACAAGGCTAGAAGCTGATCTTAAAGAACTATATTTCAAATATTTGAAAGATGTAACTCCCATGATCCCTTTAACGCCGGAAGAGCAGATTGAGTTTGACACTTCAACGAAATGTAACATCTGTGAGAAGCCATTTTCAGGATCCGATATTAAAGTTCGCGATCACTGCCACATAACTGGTAAAGTTAGATTTGGGGCTGCACATTCGAAATGTAATTTAAATTTCAAATTACCAAATTTTATACCAATTATAACGCACAATTTAAGTGGGTACGATTGTCACCTATTTATCAAACAACTATCTTCTCATGGAGATAAGATAGACGTGGTAGCCCAGAATAAGGAAAAATACATTTCATTTACAAAAAGTCTGTATATGCATGACTATGTGGACCGAACCGGTAGAATAAGGAGGAAGTTTTTACAAATGAGATTTATCGATAGTTGTCGTTTTCTACCTGGATCTTTGCAAGCATTATCAGACAGTTTGACTAATAGGGATTTTCTGGAGAGTAAAAAGTATTTTTCAGATCCTAGAGTCTTTAATTTAATTAGACAGAAAGGTGTATTTCCTTACAATTATGTGGATGATGTAAAGAAACTGGACCAGGAATATTTACCATCAAAGGCAGAGTTTTATGATAAGTTAAATGAGAAAGATATATCTGAGGAGGAATACGCGAGGGCAATAACTGTATGGAGAACGTTTAACTGTAGGAATCTGGGTGAATATTCTGATATTTATTTACGGACCGATGTTCTTCTCTTGTGTGATGTCTTTGAAAGGTTCAGGAGGAATAGTATGAATATTTACAAATTGGATCCAGCACACTACTACACAACCCCTGGATTGTCTTGGGATGCGATGTTAAAGTATACCAAAATTAGCCTTGAGCTCCTTACGGACATAGATATGATTGGGTTCTTTAAGAATGGTATTCGCGGGGGGATAAGTCAATGCAGCGATAGAATGCACGAAGCAAATAATAAATATTTACCAAATTATGATCCATCTAAAGAGTCAACATTTATATCATATCTCGACGCCACGAATCTTTACGGGCATGCTATGTCATCACCTCTTCCAACTGGGGGTTTCGAATGGATGGGGGATTCGGAAATATCTACATTCGATTTAGAAAATGCCAAAATAGACGGTGAGAATGGCTATGTCTTGGAGGTTGATGTGCGATATCCTGAAGGGTTACACGATTCACATAGCGACCTTCCGTTTTTGGTGGAAAGTATTATCCCACCAAACGCCAAGACAAAGATTCCGAAACTAATCCCAAATCTGTACGACAAGAAAAAATATATTGTACATTATCGCGTCCTTCAACAAGCTGTAAGGTATGGTTTGCAAGTAACCAAGGTTCACAGGATCCTTAAGTTCAAACAATCGTTCTGGTTGAAGGAGTATATCGATCTCAATACGACAATGCGTAATAAAGCAAATAATAAATTTGAAAGGGACTTCTATAAGCTTCTAAACAATGCAATCTTTGGAAAAACTATGGAAAATGTAGATAATAGAAGAGATATAAAGTTGGTCACACATTGGGAAAATCATCGTAATAGCATCGGTGTGGGAGCACTAGTAGCTCGTCCAAATTTCAAGAGTTGTTCCATATTTAACGAAAATCTTGCAGCTATCCATTTAGGAAAAGTTAGGGTACATTATTTCAAGCCAATATACGTGGGATTCTGTATACTAGACATATCTAAAATAGTAATGTATGATTTTTTTTATGGTTTTCTTAAAAAGCAGTTCAACGATAAAGTATCTATGCTTTACTGTGATACAGATTCGCAAATTTTGAAAACTCATACAGACGACTTCTATGAATTTATGAGAAATAATATCAGCGAGTTTGATACTTCAAATTATAAACAAAACAATGAGTTCAAAATTCCAGTCAATGACTCTATTCTGGGTAAAATGAAAGACGAATTTCCAGAAGACCCTATAATAAGTTTTTACGGAACAGGTGCGAAAGCATACTATATCAAGTCAGTTAAG
Organism: Callosobruchus maculatus; assembly: GCA_951848785.1. Classification (NCBI taxonomy): domain Eukaryota; kingdom Metazoa; phylum Arthropoda; class Insecta; order Coleoptera; family Chrysomelidae; genus Callosobruchus; species Callosobruchus maculatus. Next base: position 200,112 of record CATOUR010000009.1, on the reverse strand, counting down.
GGAGAAATGAAAAAAGCAAAGGGTGTTAAAAAAGCAGTAATACAAAATCAGTTATGTGGTAATGATTATAAGCATATAATAGAGAATGGTGGTCTGATTTTAAGAAAAATGAATACATTCAAAAGTAGGCTGCATGATGTATATACAGAAGTCAAAAATAAAGTAGCTTTAGCACACAACGATGATAAAAGGTTTATAATTCCAAATACAACAAAAACTTTACCCTGGGGGCACTCTGACATTGAATTTTACCAAACAGACCCCACAACGAATGTAAAATATGCTATCGATGCTATTAATGAGATGACAACGCGCGAAGCTCCTGAAGATGGTAATTTGGATCTACTTATACAATTAATGTTAGCCGAAGTTTCTAGATATTAGATTTAAGCTACTGTACGCTTGTAAAGTAGGATAGTATTGAATAAATGCTTGAAGAATAAAGTTGGCCATTTTATTTCAACTTTTGCGCCTAAACTGACACTACTCATCACCAACATCATATTCAGTGGCAAACGACATGACTACAGTTGTTGTAGATATTCAAGGATATCATATCGAATCAAAATTTGTTCCAAAAGAGATAGCATTTAAGAAAGATGGAATATTGTACCATTACATTGTTAAACCTATGGTTCACTTCAGTAGACTGAACGTGAAAGACCAGAGAACTGTTAAGTTTGTGGAAAAGTATAATCATGGTATTAGATACAAAGCAGGAAATACAGATGGTAACCAAATAATGAAAATAATCAAGCATCACGTTAACAACGGTGATATAGTCTTTCTGAAGGGCCATCAAAAATATATCTATCTACTCAAATCTGTTGCTGAGCTGAGCTTAGAAAACGTGGAGATAGTGAATTTGGAGACCGACAATGATATCCAGCTTAACGTGAACTTGAACAGAGAATCAATATGTGATGATGTAATAAGGTGTAATTATCACTCCCAAAACAGAAACGGTAGGTGTGCCTTGAGTGTTTGCACGACGATTGATTTGTGGATAAGGAGATACCGTTCAACCATCAAAGAGCAGAAAGGAAATCTTCATTTACTACAAGACGACCAATATTTTTGAATTCCAAGTTACATTACTAATGTTATTTTGTTGAATAGGTTGTATTAGTATTCCAATATATTCATCAGAAAAATATCAGACTGTTTCATTTAATACATACCACGATACATGCCAAAGTGTATAGGGTGGCTCATATTGAAGTTTTGTTAGCAAAATTAATTCATTTCTCGAAGTATAAAAATTAACCTTATTCAAGAAATGTTGTTACAGCCAGACGTGTAAGAAACACAGGGATTACCGAAAACGTCTGGCAACATGGCAGTAGATATGGCAGGGTTTTGGGGGCTGTCCCTCATTCCCTCCACTCAAGCGATTCGACCTATTAAAGTAGTGGGCGGATACCTCTATCCCACTCTTCCTTCTAACCAATCAAAAATGGGGAGAGGGCGATCAGCAAGCGATTAGGGTAGGAGTTTAAGGCATAAAACTGCTGGTCGGAACCAGGAGAGGTCATTCTGTTTAGCTTTCGATAACAGACAAGCAGCTACAGCCACCTTCCAGCAACAAGCGACTAATTCGAGGATGTCTGCAAAGATGAATGTAAGTATAAATAATTTGGGTATAATTTGAGGGACTGCTCTGCCAACTGTTGGCAATGATATACGTTTCTAAGCATTTTTTTCTTTTATTGTTACAGATGACCACCGATGCCCTGTACCATTCCGACGATGACGACTTCCAACCTTCACCAGCTAAGCGACCAGCACCGCAACCATCCGCCTCCGTGGCGGGGCCAAGCCCGACCACTAGGAAAAGGACGGCGCCGGTGAAGGTAACGACTGGCACAAAACGCCAGAAGAAGGAAGGTAGCGCTTCCGAAAATAAATTGGTTGCGAAGCAATCAAAGCCTTTGAGGAAGACGAAGGAAAGCCGACCGTCGACTTCGATGCCGCAAAAGAAGCGAAAAGAGGGTGCTAGAATGAAGTCGTGTAAGTCAGCATACAAGACTTACGCGGCTCAATACCAGCAATATGAGCCCTTCCTTTTCACTTCAGTTGCTGCACCGGAGTCGACAGTGGATTTCTCGTTTCTTAACGAGGCCCCGATTACGACGGATCCAAGTTGTTTTCGCAAGTCACCTATCCGGGTGTTGGCTGGACTTGAGGAGCCTGGTGTGGTGTCGTCGTCGATAACTCCACCGGAACGGTGTCAAGCAAAAATTGTGGTTCATGAAAATTTGCTAGTCACCGCTCCAGTAGAATTATCAACGAAGGCACCTTCAGAGCCCGATGAAAGACCGTCAACCCCGGAGCGGTATCGTACACCCTCACCGACGCCATCCCGTAAGCTGCCAGCTACACCGAGGACACCGAAGATACTAGCGACCGAACCGTCCCAGGAGTCGCTAGCATCTTCGGCATCTAAGGAGAGCGGCAGCTCTAGCAGTAGTGGTTGTAGTGGTAGTAGTAGTAGTAGCAGCAGTAGCAGTGAGAAAGTGGGTACTACGAATGAAACCACTATGCTTGGCCCACTAGTGTCCTTCTATGCTGGCCAACTGCAAAAGGTCGAAAGGGACCTGCAGAAGGCGGAGGCGGAAAAAATGCAGTTGTCCGAAGAAGTGCAGTCGCTGCAGACGCTCGTTGACTTAAAACGAACCGTCGTCGAGGAAAGGCAGCGACTGCAGGAGCGTCTCCAGCAGTTGGACCAGCGTTTGGCAGAGATGGATGGTGCGGAGCAAGCTGGTGAAAATATGAAGGAACGGGAGCGGATCGTTGGGGAAAGGGTAGCGCATCTGAAAGGAAAAAAGGAAAAACTGGTGGGACGGATGGCTACGGTCATAGCTTATGAAGATGACCCTATCTGTCTGTCCCAATCCCAGTAGTTTTTTTATGTATATATTTTTTCCTTTGTTTTTCCTTTGTTAACTTGTAGATATTTAGAGTTAGTTGTATGTATGTATATATTTTTCCATTTAGAATTAGCATTATGTATTTATTTTTATTTAGTTTGATATTTTTCATAGTTAATAAATTAAAATGTATATTTGTGGAAAAATACAACAAAAAAAAACAATTTAGATTTTAAAAAAAATTTGTAAAAAATGTTGAAATTTAGGTATTTATTTGTATATAGGGGTTAGTGATTTGTGTACATTTTTATATAATAGTAGTAATGTACAAATGTATTTTTATGTATATCTTATAATTGAGAAAATATATAAAACAAGTTTTAGTTGATGAAAAAGTATTTGTGAAAAAAAGTGTCTTTAAATTTTGTATTCATTTGTATGTAGTTGTTAGATATTTCTGTAAATTTTTCTAGAATAGTAGTAATATACAAATGTATTTTTTGATCATAATAACTTTTATGTATCTTATAATTCAAAAATAAAGAAATTGAAATAGATATATATTGATTCTGAAATCTAGTTTATTTCTGATTAATAAATGAGAAAAAAATATGCAAAAAAAAAATTGTTTATGAAAAAAAAAAATATTTGTGAAAAAAAGTTCGTAAGTATTTGACAAAAACAAATAGGTTAGTTTATGAAAAATATTTGTGAAAAAAATTATAGGTTGGTTTCTAAGACAACAGGTTAGTGCGTAGTCTCCAATTACACATAGTGCTTACTGGGTCGTGCTAAGTTTCGGTAAAGGTGGAGGTTAGGTCGACTGCTGCGCCGTCGACTAACATCGACACGGGCGGTGGGTCGACGGCGGCACCTTATCTCGCCGCGCATACAAAGGCTCGGCGGAGGCCCATTTTGACGCATTTTGAGGGGCAAATGTGATCTTCAAGGGTCCTTCAAAACGGTAGTTTTTTCAGAAAAAAGACTGAAAAAAAAACGTTAGAAGCATGAAAAAATCGAGATAGACAAAATTGTAAGACTGATAAAAAAGTACACCACTAAATAAAATTTTTAGAAAGATCCTTCATTGGTGAAGCCGCCCACGCTCGACGAATTTTTTTCTGTCACGGTGGTAAGGTTTTTGAATAAAGTACGATTTAAAAAAAAAACAAGTTTATTGGTTGATACAAACAAAAAATCTCTTTATAATTCACAAAAATAGCGCCTCATATCTCCTCCTCGCTATCTACAGGAAAAGGTAATTCCACTCTCTGGTTTTCTGGACCATCCGGACGATCAGGATCATCATCGTCGCTGTTATCAGATGAGCTGTCAATTGTAAACAGCAGGAACCCCAGTGGCTGTCTTGTGGAGTCGCACGGTCCATCGTCCATCGGTGACCTCGCCACCGCCCAATGTGATTGGTCGGGTAACTCACCATCAGGAACCGCAGTCTCGATACTCCATATGCTGGAGTTATCATTGTCGTCATCTAACCAAGACGTTGAGTCGCAAGGTCCGTTTGACTCTGTAGTCATTTCGCTGCTAAATGTGTTAATTCGTCACTTGATTGTACAGTATGATTTTCATTGACAAGAACTCTCGTTTTTATGTTTCTAGTTCCCCACACTAAAGCCCCCTCCATACCTCCTCCCCTCTTCATCTATACATCTTTAGAAGTAAACTTAGTGTGTTATTGGATGGAACGTCGATGGCATTGGTGGGTGGGTACTTATATGCGTGCCCCAAACCAAGACACAATAATCTCACAAACGCTCAAGGCGCATTTACCGTTTCTGTTAGCACACTGGCACTCATGCTTCATACTATTTTCAAGTATCACCAATTACTAAGTTACTGAGCGCTTATTGATAGAACAAGTAATTGTATTATTATATGAGGGGATGGATATAGAAAGGAAAAAATATTGCTTCTTTTTTATTTCATTCATTATTTATTTTATTCAAGATGAACATTACTTTATACATCGAAAAAAGATAAAACAGTTTCTTTTTCTTCATTCAATTTTGTCCTTTTCTGTTCAGATTTCATACTAAGAGTATCAATCCTCTTCTGACAATCATCTAACTGTCGCTTCCTTTTATTTCTGCACTCCTTGACACGTTTTCTTTCTTCATCTAACTGCTTTATTCTTTCATCATCCGCTGCCTGGGCTGCCTGAAGCTTGTCACAATGGGCCATCTCCTCTGCCAATTTCTTTTCTGCACTTATTATTTCAGCTTTAATTCGCTGAATACTACTTCTCAACGCATCCCTCTTCTCGTCGAAGTCGTCCATTGGAGGTTGCTTCGATTTAAGTAGTGTTTCTCTTAAAATGTTGCTAACTGGTTTGGATGCTGCCTGTTTCGACTTTCTCACTGCTGGCACTGTTGACGCTGTACCCGTTGATGTTCTCGCTCCATCTCCAACTACTGGCGGCATCGATGCTGCACTTGTTGATGCTATCGCTGCATCTGTTGATGCTCTTGGTACATCCATATCTATTTCTACCACCGCATTAGCATCCTCCGCGATTCTCCGGTCTGGCTGCTCCACATGAATAAACTCGTGAAGTTCATCCTGGACTTCTACTGCCAACTGTGTAAACTGCACCCCGTCACTCTGCAGTTCCTCCAGAATGGCTTGCAAGCAATCGCCACTAATAGCGTCTTCGTTCTTTGTTGGTTGGTTGGCCATGATGATGTACGTAATATGTAGTGTTTTCTACGGAACAGTATGATTCTTTGAAGACTGTAGAACTGATAAACCATTGAAAGTAGACTTGTATTTATACAGAAAACACTCTACACGACAGTAGTAAAATCTAAGAGGGGGAACATTGAAATACTGATATGGGTGGTGTACGTGCAGCTGTTTAACGATGTACACTATAATAGACCAATGAGAGGACTGGTTGAAATGTATCACAACCAATAAGCGTTTATGGGCGGATTCACTTACAGTTCGGTCAATAACGATGTCCGTTAGAAGCCACCGATATCGATGCTACATGGCAGTAGTAAAATCTGAGAGGGGACCATTGAAATATCAATATGGGTGGTGTAAGTGCAGCTGTTTAACGATGTACACTGTAATAGACCAATGAGAGGACTGGTTGAAATGTATCACAACCAATAAGCGTTTACGGATGGATTCACTCACAGTTCGGTCAATCACGATGCGCGTTCGAAGTGGCTGATATCAATGCGCGCATGCGTTGTCGGCGCGTATAGCGAAATGTTCTCTATTTCCACTAATAATCTTACGTACACCAGCTGGCAAGTAGGCGGATCTTCTTTTTTTTTGCTTTCTTTAACGATATACACTGATGGGGGAAGACAGTAGAGGAGGGAGGCTTACCTACCTGGAACTGTATAAATATGATGGTGAAATGAGAGTTCTTCAGTGCAGTTCTGCTACCGCTACTACTACTACTACTATACTACCGCTACTACTACTATTTGAAAATGGAGTATTCGAGGAAGTTGATCCCCTGCCCGTACAATGGTGAACATGAGGTGCGGCGTGGGACAATTGGGGACCATTTGCTGGTTTGCCCTTTCCGGGGTTGTGGTCCGGTGAATTGGCCACAATATATTGCTACCTATCTAAGTAAAGGTAAGTTTCCTCATTTCACTATATATCCCTACACGAGCAAGCTATCAAATGACAACTAGTTTATAACAGAATAATCCAAAATTTACAGTTGTTCTACAAAATATCTCTTTATTTGCAGAGCCATCCACCCAGACAGGAAGCCATAAGGAAGCCGAGGCCAGCAACCCCACCACGCCACCGCAGGACCCATCGAAGTACGGACTAGTGCAATGTCCGCGTGTTGCAGCGCATTGGGTCAAACCTACGTCGATGGGAATGCACCTCCTGCGGTGTGCCAAGAACGTGCTGCCTACCAAGAACGTGCCTACCACGCCACCACAGCATCACCTCGCAAGCCGGAGAGATGTGGAGGTTCAGCCTGAAGGTACATAATTCGTTTCTGCGACAAAAACTTTTTTTCTTTTTTCATATATCTTGCACATCTTTATCCTAGAAGTCACAGAAAATTGATCTCTACTAAACATCATTGTATTAATTTTGCACTGATACAATCATATTGTATAACTCTAAATTTTAAATAAATCAAGCCACACAAAAATTCTTCAGTACATCCACATAGATTTTCAACCTTCTGAATCTTACCCACATTCACATAAATTACAAAACCATATTTTCTATTGTTTCAGAAAACTGGGATGATGATGATTATCCCACGTATAGGCCGAATCTCCAGAACAGAGAAGTAATCCGGGATCCTCCCCCTTGCCTCTCCAAGAGGGAGAGAAAGCTGTGGAGGAGAAGCGAGGTGGTGCGCTTCAACAATATAACTAAATAATTTTTATCTTAGGTTAGGTGTATTTTATGTATTAGAGATTAAGGTAGAATTAAATAATAAAAGTAAATTGAAAAAACTGCTATTTTATTTCCAAAAGTATCGAAACAAATATACACATTGAAATTATTACTGCTAAACATAGTCTGCGCTCCGTCATATCAATCATCACAGTACATCTGCAGCGTCTATCCAGGAATTCTTGTTCTTTTGGAAACCTAACCATTTTACAAAGAGCTTGTTTCCTCTCCTTTTTAAGACTTTTTCAATCAAATACTCATTTGGAAACTGTGTTTTTCTTAGCTCAGCTTCATAGAAACAACCGCTTATTGGTCGCCGATCCATATCTTCTAGCATATATGTGACCGGATCTGTAATATTAACTTTGCGTATTTTGAAGAGCTCCGTGGAATAATTCGGAGTGTAACCTTTTTCAAATACACCTTTATATCTGCTTATTCTCACAACGTCTCCAAGATTAAGTTTGCTTTTGCCAGCAACCTTTGGATTGCGATACGCACTCAATCGAGTGTGAACATTAATTTCAATAGGGGCCAATCCAGTTGTTCGATGTATTCTATTGTTATATACGTTAGTGATATCATCCAAAATAGTGATCCATGTGTAACTTCCTCTTGCGGAAAATTCTTTGAACAGAAGGTGCTTTAGCGAACGGATAGCCCTTTCAGCAATTGCGGCCTTCTTTGTACTGTATGTGGAATAATGGTTAATTCCATACTTGTTCATGAGAGAAGCAAATTTTCTGTTGTAAAATTCGGTTCCATTATCTGTTTGTAGATTAATTGGATAATATCCTGCGTCCCTTATGATATCGCCCATTGCTGTCGTTACCGTTACCATATCTTTCTTCTTGATTGGTCTACACCATAGGAACTTAGAATAGCAGTCAATGACTACCAATATGTATCTATATCCATTATTTTCTTTATGGAAAGGTTGCATTTCCGCTAAATCAGCTTGCCATAAGTCAGCGAAACCTTTTATGATAGTTTTTCGACGGCGAAAGTTCTTCCGAACTGCCCTGTGTAACTCTTCTGCTATGCCACGTTTTGTTGCGCTGTTAATTGACATATCTACATGTAGAGGTCTGACTCAGGTGATTGTAGAACAGAAACTGATCATTAATCATGAAAAATCTACTGATCTATGGTCTGAGTTGATTTAAAGTGTAGCCTGCAAGCCACGCTGGTAAAACAGGGCCACCTTCAACATCGAATTCCCTTTTGACTTCACTAGCTAATTTCTGGCAAAAATTATATACAACCTCTAGTTGCTCTAAAATGGATATCAAATTGGTTGTTAATACATCAATCTTTTTCTCAAGGCCATCACTCAATTCTAGCGTTTTGCTATTCACCATACTTTCAAGCATATCAGTGGTACTTTTTAGTTTTTTTTCAACATACTTTATATGAACAGAGTCATTTTCATCTGTAGGATCACCAACATTCTTTAACTGCTTTCCATTGATATCATAATTTCCAGTTTGTGTAAGTTTAAAACCAATACCTGGAATACCACGTACAGTTGTATGCTTAGAACTGCGACGACCAAACTTATCTATCGTATTGTGCATCGCTACGAAAGCGCTATACTATTAGTGGGATCTTTCAACTTGCAAATATATACCCCAAAATTAGCGTATTACGCCCTCTTCACGCAATTCTTCTATTATAGATAAAATTTCGTTATCGTGGTTTGTGTGACCCGCGGATTTTGAGCTGTATAGCAATTTCAGTCGATCAATCAGCTCGTTGATGTCGTTCCAATACACAAAGTCGCGTTTATTAGTGTTAAATATCTTATACTTAGGTATCTTCATTTGTGTATGTCCCCTACCAACTCTGGCTCTCAAATGCATGGGGGATGATGTAGATAGGATATTAAATAATTTATTGAAATACTCAGATCCGTCGACATTGTAAATATTAAGAGGTGTGTAATCTTTGCGAAGTACATTAGTTAGATTCAATATGGACCTGAATGTGTGTAGAGTTTTCGAGTCGGAGTTTCGTGTATCTCCTACAAACATCATATCTAGTAAGTGTGGGGATATTTTGAATTTACTAGTCTTATCACCCGATGATAAATGAACCGCCTTATCATCAAATTCCACTTCATGTACACCCATTAACAGCTTCTGTGATTGTGGGTCGATCCTTACATTATAAACACTTCCATAGGCCGGATGTCCTGCTCTCAAATTATCTATATGACTTTTCAACACCTCAGCAACTGCCTCTCTATCCACACTTGAATTAGCTGTAGATACATACTGAGTGACTGAATCTCTTTCCCTCTCATTAATTGATGATGGTGTATCAGGTAACTCCTTTATTGGTGTTATACCGGAAAAAGCAGCGGAAGTCAAATCTTCGAATCTCGGCCCTTTTGGTGTGCTAGTAGAGGGAAGGGTTTGATTTGGATATGTAGATGGTGGTTTTTTAGGAGTGCTCGTAGGACCAACATTTTGAATTGGCTGTTTCGGTAGCGTAGGATTGGATGCATTTGCTATTGTCTTCAACTGTTTTGTAATAGGCTCATATATCTGTTCCAATGAAGTGTTACCGATTTCGCGGGCTTTCCTTACATAGTTGAATTTTCTCCGCACTGACTCTGTTGCATTAACTAATTCTTTTTTTAGAGCTACCTCATCATTGCTCTGTTGTTGTTTCATTCTGGTATATGTAATGTTGCCACTGCGATGTATGCTGATTGCAGTCTCACATTCAATTGATGATATTATTAGTCTTGCAGTGGATTTATGAAGCTATCGAATCCCTTCCGGTACCTGCCGTTTCTTATTTCTCTATCTTTGTCGATAACTAGGAATCCATATTTATCCCTCCAACATATTGCACACATATCTTGAAATTGCTTAAAAGTTACATCGGGAGCCACATGGTCAGAGAAAACATGTGATAAATTTGTATTATCGACCTTAAACAAAACTATCAGGTTTGCGTTGTCTCTAATCACTCTTTTCGGTACCCAACTGTAACTTTGCACACAGTAAAAGCAATCCACACCTTTGTGTCGCCCCATACTGAAGTATTCTCGTATAGCATTTTGATTCTCACATATCACATCATCAAAGATAAAAACTGAGTTTGGTTTGGCTTCTGACGGTGGTGGAACTTCGGAATTATTAGCAAATGCATAATATCCTAGTCCATCTATCGAACTCATTACTTTTTCAATGAATGCGTACTTGGGTTGGTTGAGCGACTTTGAAAAAATATATAAGTTCTCAAAAAACAGCCCATTCGGATGTAACAGGAGAGATACTAGTACATTGGTTTTTCACAGTTTGATGGTCCAACTATAATACATCGAATTGTTGATGGTAGTAGTACCCCATGTCGACGACGAGAAGTATTATTTTCCGGATCAGTAACATTGACATCTATATTGCTAATGTCTAATTCCTGGTCCTGTTTTGTCACCTTCATCGTTCAACGACTTGACCATATATAAGCTGCAGTTGTTTATATGTGTTTTATTTAAATGCCGCTACTTCTTGAGAGAAGGTGTAGTAGCATCTCCAAAACTGGTGGTGGAATTGTTAATAAGTTGATAAATAAGCTGCCATTCGAAGCACATTTGCCTTTTTATCAGTATTGCGGCCCGGGTACTCGATTGGAAGAAAGGATCGCACTAGGCCAAAAAGGAATAAATAGATTAGACGCGGCCTGCTTACAACACGACCTTGCATACCGCAAATCCGATTTAGCTACAAGACATAAAGCTGACTACCAACTTGAGCAAGAAGCTTGGAAACGAGTCAAATCAGCTGACGCGAACCTTGGAGAAAAAGCAGCTGCTTGGTTAATTACAAATATTATGAAGGTCAAACGACGCACTGGAATGGATCTTGCAACACTACGTGGACGGAATAAGAAGAAATGCATGCGTGAAAAATCGAGGAAATTAGTAGGTGTAAAACATCGTGCAGGAATGGGTTATGCGTCACGACGACGAGGGCAGAATAAAAATAATATACGTAGGAAAATGAGGAAGGCTATAAAGAAGGTGCACTTTGGTTCAGGAATACTAAACAGAGTTCGCAAAAATATGAAACATTTTTCGAACCACAAGCAAGATAACAGTGTGCTAAGAAAAGCAACATCTGCTGCATTATTAGCTACCCGGAAGTATATCAAGTCCATTGGGGGCAAACGGCATATTCGTCTTCCGCGAGTTATACCTATCCCCAAAGTAGGTGGAATTCTTCCTTTGATTCCAATTTTTGCCGGTCTCTCAGCATTAGGTAATCTCGCTGGGGGTATTGCAAATATTGTTAGGTCCTCTAAAGCAGTTAATTCAGCACGACAAAGGAATACAACTGATTCAACATCTACTTCTGGTATAAGTAAAATTGGAAACGGTATATATTTGAAACCATACCGCAAAGGATTTGGTTTGTTTGTTAAACCTAGGACTTCAAAAAACTTTTAAAAACCCTACCCCAACGACCGCTTACAGATAATGACCTTGTGTATTACGCTAAAAAGCTAGAAATACCATATTTCAGAGGGATTTTTATGCGCGATGATCTGCCTAAGCAAGGTCCACTGAGGAATGAGTCAGCCATCATTAATTTAGACAGCAAGAGTGGGGATGGGTCACACTGGGTTTCATATATAAAACGCGGAGTGGTGGTATATTATTATGACAGTTTCGGCAACCTACCGCCAACCAGCGAACTGGTGAAATATTTCCTCAAAAAATCTAAGAAGATTCAGATCCTGTATAATCACAGACGACAGCAGAACTTCAATACCTTTTGGTGCGGGCACCTGTGTCTACGATTTCTTTCTGAAGAGAAGCAAAAATCTGTGAAAAATGGATCGTGAAACACTTAAAAAGATGAGCAATTCCCTTAAAGCATTTTCAAGAGAAAGAAGCCTGTTGAACATGACACAAGAAGAACTTGCCCACATACCCAAAGAAGTACTGATGGTATGTACACCTAACGAAATAGCACTTGTATGGAACAAACTGCCATTGCATTTGAAGGAAGATGTGGATATACAACGATTCCAGTTCTGTTGGGAGCACTATAATACACACCAGAACGGAGATGAAGCAGACGGGCCGCCACCAAGAAAAATATTTTGTTGTTACTGTAATTTGCAAGATATCTCTATGACAAGCAGTAATGAGTCAAACAAGTGTTGTAATCAATAAAATTTTGAATATATAAAAGTGTTATTTTTTTGTATCACCGCAGTCATGTCTTATACATTTACCTTGACGGGTTATGACAGTGTGCTGTCTGCTAGTTTTTATCCGCCAATAGAGCTGGATACCAATGCGCAGTACGGATTGGGGCTAATAGGTTTTTACTCCTACAACTCAATATTCAATGTTCATGAGGGTAATAATCTAATTGTGTTTAAACAACCTTCAGATGATTCTCAGATGAATATTACATATATTCCACCAGGCACCTACGAAATCGATGAACTCAACATATATCTACAAAAGATAATAAAGTCCATAGTTCGATACAAACATAATGTTACAACTGACGAGCTGTTTTGTCTGAAGGCCAACAACAATACAATGAAATGTGAATTATATTCAATATATGATGTTGATTTATCTTTCCCTAACTCAATTGCATCTTTGATTGGATTTGAGCCGGAGGTTTTCGAATGCAACAAAAAACATATATCAACCTTACCAGTTAATATAACGACAGTCAGACTAATAAAGGTCGACTGCGGATTGATATCTGGCGCCTACCACAATGGAAGTGAAATGCACACTCTGTATGAATTCGACATAGACGTTGAGCCTGGATTCAAATTAACAAAGGAGCCACAGAATGTAATATATATGAGCGTTATGCCTAGTGGTCGTCAGTTTATCGATAACATCACACTGAAAATTTTGGATGACGAGGGAAATCTGATTAACTTCCGTGGTGAAAAAATTATCGTTAAATTGGAATTGCGTCGGTTAGCTTGAGCAAACTCCACAATTGAATAGGATGGGTTTTCTATACAACATAGGTGCACAACAATTGAAAAAAGTCGATAAAGCCCTTACAAACAACCATAAAATACGAAGAACACATAGGAATAACCTTATTCGTCATTCGTCAGCTGCCAAAGGCACAACGTCGAAGCTATCACTACAAAATCGTAAGTTTCTGGAGTCTATAGGACTAAAGCTAACTGAAAAATATGGTTCTGCACGTATCAAGTGAGAAGCTGGATGTTTTTGAGGAACCGATTTTGGATCACTCCTTAGCAAGTTTACATGAATACACATACAAGCCGTATGGTTCACCATATTTCAAGAATTCTGACATTGTTCATATACCAATCAACTTCCAAGATCTCATTTTAAATATTGCTGACAGTTACATTTTCATCGAAGGAACGTTTACTCCAAGTGATGCCACGAAGTCCTGCTATCTATCTAACAATGCTCTGTCTTTTCTGTTTGATGAAATTTCTCTACATATGGGTGGTGAAAAAGTTGTCATTGTACGAAATCCTGGAATAACGTCAACAATGAAAACAATGATCTCTCATGGTAAAAGTGCCGCCCATTCACTATTATGTACAGGATGGGGCTTAAATGAAGACAATTCAGCGATATGGGATTCAACTAGTAAGGTCTTCAGTGGTAGAATACCTCTAAAACATATAATGGGATTTGCTGAGGACTATAAAAAAGGAATTCTAAACATAAAACAAGAGCTTGTATTAGTCATTGCAAGATCCTTTAAGAACTGCTTTGTCGGTGAATGTGACGCAGAGCTATCAATATCAAAGATTGAATGGAAAGTCCAACAGATTGTTCCTGAAGACCGCTACAAGGTCAAACTTCTACAGAGACTGAACAAAAGCAGTTTGAGTTCAAGGATTAAGGTGGCATTTCGCTCTTGGGATTTGTATGAACTACCATCACTTCGCTCAACATCAACAGACGTCTGGGCAATTCGAACAACCAACAAGCTAGAGAGGCCTTTGTTTGTTATCGTTGGATTTCAAGACTCAAAATTAGCAGAAGATCCTAAGAAGGACATCACTAAGTTCATTCATGCCAACATAAACTCGATTCGATTGAAGCTGAATAACCAGGTATACCCATATGAAAGGTGGAACCTGGATTTTGAGAAGAAGCTAAACACTGCGGCTTACTATGCATTTGAGAGCTTCCAAAGTGCGTATTACAACAAGGGAATGGCAGAACCATTATTCAATATTAAGGAGTTCAATGATAACCCACTATTTGTAATCGACTGCAGTCATCAACCTGATAACCTTCAGCTGTCAACTGTGGATATATCGTTGGAATTTGAAACCAGAAAATCTTCTTTCCCAGCTAACACTAAAGTGTATGCATTAATCATTCACGATTCTTGTATTAGTTACAACGCTTTTGATGGATCTATTCAGAATGGACTTATTCATTCATATTAAATGTATTTTGATTTTTATTATAGCTGTCATGGCAAAAATAAAACACTTTTAATACATTTGTTTTTTTATTTATGCATAAATGATACAGAAGTGAGCCGGATGCGTACAAATGTCATTCTTTATCTACGAAACTATATTTGGTAATTATATGTTGAGGTAAATATTCCTCTATTGCATACAAAAATGGTTTGAGCTCATTACTAATCATCCCATCACATAGTTGATCGATGGTACATTCTTCACGTAAATATTGTCTGCATAACTTTTCCCCTTCTTCATATTTCCTGATTAGCATCCTCTTCCGTTCGACCTCTTCATCATCCCAGCAGATACTCAAGTCATAGACCGTGGAATGTTCCTCATCGAAAATCAAATCTACCAATTGACATGCAATTCTCTGGATGGCTGTACGTAGATCTTTTGCTTTAGGCCACCCCATTGCTGAATACTGCATCCACATTGTATAATGGGAATGAAAAGTTAGTCTGCTTCTGAAACAAACAGAACGTCTAATACCAACTAGGTGCAAATAAATGTTTTTATCTCGAATTTACCTTCTACATATCGCGGGTCCAATACATGGGAGTAACCATTATATTATTTATACCCAACACAATCTGTACTACCTCATCATCAAATATATTATTGTTGAATATAATCAAATTTCATCAAACATTTGGAGCGCGCGCCTGGTGTTTTAGGTGAACTTTGACCAATATATGTTAGTGAATATTTATTTTGAGATTCATTTATCTCTTTAATCACTGCTTCAGACATATGCTCCGATACTCTTTTAGGTAACCATACTTTGAACTCATTAGCAGCATCTTCTAATAGTGTTGCTACTAGACATTCACCAAATTTTGATTTGACGGGTGACAGATTCTTAATTGTATGGGCTTTGTTTACAGTTAGTGAAGATAAAGTTCTGAAAAGTATTTTGTTATCGAGTTCACAGTTGATTTTATTGTTAATTTCATGCAATTCAGAGGTAGCGACAGACATTGTTTAAAGAAAAAACAAATAATGTTACTGTTGGATAAATAATATAAAAAGGGTGCTCACCAAGTTATATCTGTACACAATATACTTCGGGACTATACTCTGATCGTCTCTCGACTTTTACTGATCACTAGCCCGTTATTACACTATTTATACAGATACCTTCAAGGTCAAAATACGTCACCGTGCATTCTTCTCAAAACCATCAAGCCTCGTAAGAAAATCATACAACTGATCTCAAGGCTATCCACACCCTATCTGAGTGACCTTCAGGGAGGATTGCAATTGGCCCCACGTCAAATCTCGAGGTTATCCACCACGTCAAATCTCAAGGTTATCCAGTCAATAGTCACATTCAAGGACGTTCAAAATAAGCAGCTATACACTAACACAAAAAAAACTCAAGGTTACACAAACAACCAATTCAAACACTAACAACAAATATTTCAAAATCGTTATCTATAGGCACATTGTAAACCGAAAAAACTCAAGGTTACCCAACACCCCACTGAAACAAGCCCTTCAGATACGATCACATTTGAAAACACAACGTTACAAAATGAACTTCAGGGAGGATCAGAATCGGCACCTATAAGAAAAGCCCACGTCACATCTCAAGGTTATCCACACCCCATTTAAATGACCTTCAAATGACCTCGGGAGGATCAGAATCGGCATATCTATACTACTGATAGTGTTCGCCTACTAGACTACTATATACTACTATATACTACTATTACTACTATTAGTTAATAAGTAATTAGAACAGGATACGACGATATTGACGATCTCAGACGTCACAAGTCAGAAATGATTGTCTCTATTTGCTCATATCTCTTTCCAGTGTCCGTCACCCTGCATTGTTGTGCCTTACGCTTGCCATAGTTCCTAGATTGTGCAAGGGGTTTTCAAGAATAAGCAAGATAGGATAGAAACATCGTCTTGTTCTTCCCGCAGTGGCATGAATCATCCTCAGCGTATCTCCATCTCACTAGGTTATGAACGCCTTCTGAAAGGATACGGAAGGCGTTCAATAATGATACCCCCTATAGGGGTTGAAAAATGCGATTAAAAGTAATATAACCGGATGACTTTTATACGTGTTATAGTTGGACCTCTCAGGAACATATATAAAAAAAAACGTCATCTATTTTAAATAATATGAACAATTTTTTAACGATTTCTAACGAAAATGACGTGAAAAATCGAACTAACCTCAAATTTCTCATAAACGGCCCAGCAGAAGCGGATAGCAGTATTTTTTTTCTGTTATCAAACCGCCTGTAGATTTCGGATAACGACTTTTGGGAACATTAGCTGGTAGCTGTACTAAAATGCTACCGCATTTTCGTTCGGTTACTTTAACGATTTGTTTTCACGTTTTAATCCCCCTACTCTTTATCTCCGATACTTTCCATTTTGGAGTTGTGGTGCAATGACAAAAAAGTTTCTAAACTCTCAAGTAAAATCCGAACACTTAAAAAAAAAAGTGATTTTTGCATTGAAAATTTGTATACAGCTTGGCAGTACCATTTCTAGTAGACATATAACACTTTTTGTTCATTCAGACGCTAAAAACTATAAACGATTAAAAACAAAGCATGGCTTTTTGTCGATTCAAAATGATGATATCTGTTGCAAATGTGGCAAGAGACTAGTTCGTTGTGTAAAAGAGATGAATTAGTTGTGCAAAGATGCTTCCTAGAAGACGACAGCTCCAGTTTGCGCAGTTAAGCCCCTTTGAACGGGGTCGGATTGTAGGCCAACGAGAACGTGGTGCTTCTTTCAGAGCAATTGCTGTTGCAGCGAGCTATAGGTTCTGGAGCACGTAGAAGAACTACAGATCGACAAGATCGTCATCTACGACTACTGGCACTTCGAGACAGAATGCGATCCACTCGAAGTGTTGCTATTGCTTAGTATAGGATCATATCGTCCGCATCTAGTGCTTTCACTCACTGCAAATCATCGTCGCCAACGGTTGGATTGGTACCAAGAACACCAACAATGACATGCTGAGTGGCATCATCAGATGGCCTTCTCCCACTAGTCCAGGTTTTGTCTGGGGGCACATGACGGACGCCAACGCGTAAGACGACGACGGGTTGAACGACGTGATCTCCAGTTTGCGCCATGTATACCGTCCTATTGGTTTGATGGTTTGGGGTGCCATTACATTCAGCAGCAAGTCACCTTTACTTGTGATTCGTGGCACAATGACTGCGCAATGTTATGCGAATGAGGTGTTAGAACCAATTGCCGTTCCATATGTCCGAGGCCTCGAAGAGGGTTTTTTCCAGCAAGGTAATGCACGTCCTCATATTATAAGGGTATCGATGAGGTTTCTACAGGAAGCTGAGGTCAGGGTAATCCCCTGGCCTTCACGATCACCCGATTTATCGCCAACTGAAAAAGTATGGGATTGGATGGGTCGATATATAAGCGATTTACCCAATCCTCCGACGACGCTGGACGAACTGGAACATGCTGTGAGGGCAGCTTGGGTGTAACTGTAAAGTTAATCCACAATCAGATTACGAGCATGCCGCGTAGGCTAGAGGAGTGCATTTCTCGATATGGAGGGCTCTCCCATTATTAATCTGTTGTAATTTTTTGTAAACTAATTATTGCATCTCAACAAGAGGTCCTTCAAGCTGGCAGATTTGAAGAGAGATGATGAGGCTGTGGGTGAACGCCTATCGGAGGCCTCTACATTTGGAGCATCAATCGCGAAATTTACGCTGCGGCTCTGAGGCTAGGGGAGAGTGAGAGACTCTCCTCTTGAGAGAGCACAGAGACGGGTGCGCCAAATGGAAGCGAAAATCCAGTTGGCTCGCCAGGAAGCATCCCGTATCCAGCGTGTGATGGAATATAGAGCGGCAGGGAAGCCTTTTACGCGCCGAGTGCGCCAGATAGCCTACGGGTTGAGGCGCGACCATCATACACTCAGTCAAGCGGTGTTGGTTGTTGTCAAGCAACACTGTCTTGACAGGATACGGATGCTAATCGCTGCTAAGCGATCGTTGGTGGCGCGGGCGAGAGGTCTGGAACAGAACAGAATGTTCTACGAAAGACCTTCTCGCCTTTTCCAACAGCCGCCACCAGCCATAGAGCTTGGAGGCTTGGAGGCCTTCTGGAGGGACATTTACGAACAGCCCAAACCTCTCTCAGCAGACACTCCGGCCTTGGCGCAGTTCGAGTCCGTTTGTAGCAGGACTCCTAACTTAAATGAACTGCGTCATCCGATAAACACGGAAGAAATTCTTGACGCCTTACGAGGCGCAAAGAATTTCGCAGCTCCTGGCCCGGATGGCATAAACACCTACTGGTGCTAATTATGAGTTCGTTTATTATCGTATTTAGTCGTACCGCATTTCATCAACCACAACCCTTTTTTAGTTCCCACACCGATAGGTGAGGGGAGTATTGTGATCGCGAAAATTTTCGATTTTGAGATAACACGCTTTTTGGGCGTTTTCTGATGTCTACATAACGAAAATCCATGTCACTCATTTCCGTCGGTCTGTCTGTCTGTCTGTCTGTCTGTCGGTCTGTCGGTCTGTCGGTCTGTCGGTCTGTCGGTCTGTCGGTCTGTCGGTCTGTCGGTCTGTCGGTCTGTCGGTCTGTCGGTCTGTCGGTCTGTCGGTCTGTCGGTCTGTCGGTCTGTCGGTCTGTCGGTCTGTCGGTCTGTCGGTCTGTCGGTCTGTCGGTCTGTCGGTCTGTCGGTCTGTCTGTCTGTCTGTGCGCGTTTTTCTAGCCTCGTAATCTCAGTAACCGCTGCATGGATTGTGATGAAATTTGGGCAGCGATATGCTGGGGGGGGGGGTCGTAGTAGGTAATGTCCTTATAAATTTGAAAATCGGTGCAGGGGCGGCGGAGGAATTAGCAAAAAACAAAAAAAAAAATATTCCTCAAACTTCGTTTTTAGGCGTTTTAGGTGTTCCTGATCGTTTTCTACTTTTTTGGGAGGGGGTGAAATTGGGGTGGTTGGGGGGTGGGGGGTTATAAATCTCAAAAATGTGTTGTACTCATAACAGGCTATCCATTGACCAGTAAAAGAAAGACCTAGCGGCATAACACCCTCATAGGCCCATCCGAACATTGCCTTGCCTATTCCAGAAACCAAGCGACTTAGAATTTTCTGATAGAATACATAGGAATATTGCTTTAGATCGTTCTGTATTGAATAACGTAAAAGTTATGGAATGGATTTTAATGAAACTTTGTCACAGTATTACTACCGCGGCGAGGATGGAAAAAGCGTATGTTTTGTAAAAATCGTGTCAGTGGCGGCGCAGCAATAATAAAAAAACAAAAAATAAAAACGCCTTAAACTTTGTTCTTGGGCGTTTTAGGGGTTCCTGACCGTTTTCTACTTTTTTTTTGGGTAGGGGTGAATTTGGGATGGTTGGGGGGTGGGGGTTGGAAAACTGAAAAATTTGTTGTATTCATAATGGGCTATCCATTGACCTGTGAATAAAAAACCTAGTGGCATAATAAACTTTTTGAGGTCCATTTGAACATTGCCTTGCTCATTATAGAAACCAAGGGACTTTTTGATGTACATATACAGACGTATGAGTATTGTTTTAGATCCTTCTATATTGTGTAACGCGAAAATTATTAAATTGATTTTAACAAAATTTGACTACAGTATTACTACTGCGGCGAGGATGGAAAAAGCGTATGTTTTGGAAAAATCGTGTCAGTGGCGGCGCAGCAATAATAAAAAAACTAAAAATATAAAACAGCTCAAACCTTGTTTTTAGGCGTTTTAGGGGTTCCTGATCATTTTCCACGTTTTTTTGGGTGGGGTGGAATTGGGGTGGTTGGGGGGTAGGGAGTTGTAGAACTGAAAGATTTGTTGTATTCATAATAGTTTGTCCATTGACCTATAGAAGAAATACGTACTGTGGTTTTTTTAAGTCCATGTGAACATTTCATTGCCTATTGCAGAAACCAAGGGAGTTAGAGTTTTGTGACGTATACATATACGAGTATTGCTTAGTTTCGTTTTATGTATATTGCGTAAAGCAAACATTTAAAATTGATTTTAATGAAATTTCGACACAGAATTGACTATCGCGGCGAGAGTGGAAAACGCACCAGTGTCAGAAAAATCGTGTCAGTGGCGGCCCAACAATAGTTAAAAAACTAAAAATATAAAAGCAGCTCATACTTCGCTTTTAGACGGTTTAGAGGCTCCTGATCATTTTGCATCGTTCAGTTGAAGCATGCAGAATGAAAACTGTGGCGTCCTAGTTTCTAAGGAGGGAGACGCAAGAAACTATTTACGAGAGTTTTTGTGTTGGACGTTTTTTTTGCGGGAGGGTGGGCGATAATTTGGTTGCTAGGGGATTTCAGACTGTAGCTTCATGCAATGGGAAAACAATAAAATGAAATCATTATTATGTGTGGGAAGTACTGAGTCAATCAACTTGACTCCATTTTTGTAAAAATGTTCATACGAAAATAAGCAGTGGTGCGATAATTTTGTCCAGGAGTGTATCATCGCTTGGACTGTATGCGCTCCACGCAAATGCACTAATCACCTGGTAACAGTGCGACGTACCAGGTAACTCCGTGGTTTATGAATACCCAATTACAACAGGGCTTCGATTCACTTAACGTGTACACGGCGCATCTGTGGCGTGTTGTACATTCCAATTAACATCTTCGACTAACGATCTTGTAGCCCGCTGCACTAATTGCTCACACTAATCGCTCTCTAAAGTAGAAATGTTATTTCGGTCTGGATGTGTGCTATTTGCGACGGTTTTCGTAATTAAATAGATAGAGTTGAGCAGATGGCATCATGGCTTTCTTGAGGCGCAATAGTAGTTAAAGCAATTGTGTATATAATGGTAGTTGTTATACCAGGTGTCTCAAGATGTTTCACAGCATAGAGTCTAACGTCCAAACAGTACAAGATATCAGAATAGACACAATGAGGTCGCAGTGGAAGGAGGTATACTCTGTTACCTGATACGTTAAACTGGCTTGACGTCTATTTGATAGGCATCAGCTGAAGAAGAAGTGTATCTCAGATTTAATTTTTTACTAGTGGCGTTGATTGGCAATCCTGCGATCAGGACCGTATTAGTAATATTCTTACTGAATACCATTTCCAAAAAGGAATGACTATTTTTGTAGACAAGAAATTGCTTCAATATCTAGAAATTCGCAGCAAAAATGTTTGGTTAAAAGAAATAGATTATTTTATTGATTTGTGTAATAAAATGTTTATACATTTTTATAAAAATGTTTTTAATTAAACTACTAGTTATTTGGTACCTCAGTAATGTTCAGTTCTAATTCAGGAAATCGAACCTGTGTGAACTTTTTGAAATAGCTCCATACACTTTTTACTATTTGTATGGCCATTGCGTTGCCCCTAACGTTATATTTTTCTTCCATTGCTATAAAAAGAAATGTCAGGAACACAGTGCTTGTGTATGGTTAAGCTAAAAATGCTTTTATCTTCATTTTTACCTTATTTAAAGCGTAATCATCATGATCAGACCAGCCGTACTGATACACTGAAAGAAACTCCGGATTTTCCGGGAAAATGTAAAATGAGCATAGACGAAAACGTCACTCGTCATTGGCAATTACTCATCATTAACAGTACTTGTACTCAGTACAGCCCTGTATTCCTTCAAAGCTTAAAATTGATAGGCCAAGACTCCATCTGGGGTATTTTTAGTTATCACTAGCCGACCAGCTGTTCGCTGTTGACACGACTGACAGTTTAAGATATCCGCTAACAGGGTATATAATCATGATACTACGACTTTAGAAGGTATGCTCACGCGCATGACATCTTCCGTCTCGCTTCCACCTGTGACGTCAGCGTGTGACAAACGGGGTTTGTTTACTTGTTTAGTTACAGGTTAAATCCGCATATTTTCTAGGATAAATAAATTTTTATACTTATGTTTCATGTAAATTTCTAGGTTCTCACTGGAGAAATATTCAGTGTGCTAAATTTGCCCATTGAGAATGAGGTCGAGGAAGAAATGTCCGAAAGACTGGACACTATAGATTCTGATTTGGATGAATTAGGATGGGATGATTTGAAAAGTTTGGCATGTTTCATTGCATTTTCGTTGAAAAATAAGGAGAATCTGGGTTATATCCCAGATTGCACAGATACTTCGTCCACTTGGGTCAACCATTTAACGGAAGGTGGACAACTAAAACCTACAGATGAGTTCTTGGCAAAATGTAATGAGCTCGACCATATATTTTCCAACTATAATGGAAACGCTTTGAAAATTTGAAAAAACTATCTTGCGAATTTAAACAAATTAGCAGAGAATGTAGATGTGACTTATGATGCAAAGAGCTTGTTTTTTAGATGTAAAATGTGTTTCAGAATAAAAATTCTTCATGGGGAAATTGGAGACCTCGAATATTAGAAAACGGAAATTCACTAAGATTGTCAGATAGTATAAAATAATAAATTTACAGGGTCCTGCGACGGTGCATCCAGCTTTCCTAGCACCTTCCCTATTTGGAATAAAAAATGGTACATAAAATGAAAATGCGCCAAAAGATGGTCAAAAATTTACAGTTTGCAGAACTTATTTTTGACGATATTCATTTTCAGTTCATAATAGAGAAAGGCTAGTTCTACGCTCTTATGCACCCCTTTTTCAACTGTTATTGTCCGTCCAAAATAGATTTCCCTATTAGACTCATATTTACAGAATCAATAACTACAACACAAGAGCGCAACAAATAATATGCCCGGCCTATACCCAAGGTATCAGAAACCCTCACTACAAGTGCGTCAAACTTTTTAATTCAAACATATCATTATTATTAAACAGATACATGGCATGAAAACATTTTGAAAAAATTTGAGGAAAAACCTGGTACTACTAGGAGTCTTTACTGTCTAAGAATTCACGTGTACTAGGTAAATACAATGCCCAGAAATATATAGTTCTATTGTGCTGTGGTATGTATTTCATTTTATGTATAACATAAAATATATGTATAGTGGATGTGACATATATATTTCAATTAATAAAAATAAAAAAAGTTGAGAATGTATTTTTCTTATCCCCTAATTTCAAAAATTCAATTTTACCAATCATTAGCAGAAAAAAGTCACTATTTATTCGCTATTTAAACATAATTATTGCCACTATGCTTGTTCATGATTTTTTTTAAAACCTCTAATAACAAAATCATGTTATTTATTTCTTGTCTACCTTTTATTAAGAGAATTATACAGTAAATACATATTATGCAAATTATCTTGAAGAGCTGGTGACGCATCATTATAATCTACATATAAAAAATAAGAACGGTAATCAAAGGCTCCTGGATGGAGTATATGGAAATTCCACCCCCTATTCGAGAAATTTTCCCACAAAAAGATGGTTTCACTAGGCACTCCAATCGATCTCTTATATGAGATTTCAGAAAAATACGTCCAGACCGCTCTGGCTCTGTACTTTTTCCACATTGTACATTTTTGTGAGTACAAAATTTTTGTACCTGAAATTCAGTACGCTCGGAACTGCTGCAAACGGGTCGGGTGTCGAGTAGTATCCATTTTCTGTATAACTATTTCACCAATCTTTTATTCAAATACAGAGCAATCTGTATTGTTTATATTATACCGTGCATTAGCTATTTTCATTTTGTATGAATATTAAATATTTAAGACAGATATAACAAGAAACGAAATAAAGCTTTCAAAAATCAATGCTTTGGCGCCATGTGATTTTACATTTTTGTCACGCGGTGACGTCATGCG
Organism: Callosobruchus maculatus; assembly: GCA_951848785.1. NCBI lineage: Eukaryota > Metazoa > Arthropoda > Insecta > Coleoptera > Chrysomelidae > Callosobruchus > Callosobruchus maculatus. The sequence goes on along the minus strand of CATOUR010000009.1, from coordinate 175,614 downwards.
CAGACCGGTCCGAAAACTGTCAGGCAAGTGATCATATCTGTTGGGGTCGTAGTATCATGGTATATAATCATCCTACTCACAATCAAACTAAGATAACCTAACCTAAAACATGGAACAGTGGAGCAAACTCATCCTTTCGTTTGGTGGTGCATATATTGTTAAATTCAATGTCTCAGCTTTGAGATTCCTTGAAGATGATGATACTTTTCCATCTCTTGATATGCGATCAGAGAAGTGAGGAGAAATGCATCAATCAAGAGCTCTCGAAATACCTTAAGCTCCATGACTTAATGACAGACGGTACAGATACCGGATCTTCTGGCTTGGTCACGCATATGTGGAGCAAACTCATCTATTCGTTTGGAAAGACTTACGTCATTAAGTTTAAGGTCGCAATGTTAAAGTTTTTTGAAGATGACGATACTTAGTAAGAGCTCATTAAGTACCTTGAGCCTCATCACTTAATCAACGACAGAAAATATGGATTTCAGATCTTCTGGTCAGTCTTTCCACACAGCAACAAGACAAACACTTAACCACGAATTTCTCTTGTCTTTTTATTTCCCACACCGATAGGTGAGGGGAGTATTGTAATCGCGAAAATTTTCGATTTTGAGGTAAGATGCTTTTTGGGCGTTTCGTGATGTCTACATAACGAAAATCCACGTCATTCATTTCCGTCGGTCTGACTGTCTGTCTGTCTGTGCGCGTTTTTCTAGCCTCGTAATCTCAGTAACCGCTGCATGGATTTTGATGAAATTTGGGCAGTAATATGCTGTGAGGTCGTAGTAGGTAATGCTGCTACAATTTTGAAAATCGATGCATTGGCGGCGGCGCAATTAGCAAAAAACGAAAAATTTCAAATATTCCCCAAACTTCGTTTTTAGGCGTTTTAGGTGTTCCTGATCATTTTCTACTTTTTTTGTGTGGGGGTGAAAATTGGGGTGGTTGGGGGTTGGGGGGCTGTAAAATTGAAAAATGTGTTGTATTCATAATAGACTGCCCACTGACCTGTGAAGGAAGACCTAGCGACATAAATAACTTTCTTAGGTCTATCTGAACATTGCCTTATGCCGATGATGGAAAACAAAGGACTTAGAAATTTTTCCGATGTATACATACATACGAGTATTGCTTTAGATCGTTCTGTATTTTATAATGTGGAAACTACTGAATTGATGTTAATGAAATTTCGGCACAGTATTACTACTTTGGCAAGGATGGAAAACGCGTAAGATTTTTAGAAATCGTCTCAGTGGCGGCGCAGCAATATTAAAAAAACTAAAAATATGAAAACAGCTCAAACTTCGTTTTTAGACGTTTTAGGGGTTCCTGATCGTTTTATATATTTTTTTTGGATGGGGGTGAATTTAGGGTGGTTGGGGGGTGGGGGGTTGTAAAACTGGAAAATTTGTTGTATTCGTAATGGGCTGTCCATTGATATGCGAATCAAAAACCTAGCGGCATGATACACTTTTTAGGTCCATCCGAACGTTGCATGCTTATTATACAATCCACGGGACTTAGAATTTGTGATGTATACATACGAGTATTGTTTTAGATCGTTCTAGATTGCGTAACGCGAAAATTGTTCAATTGACTTTTAATGCATATTTCCTGAAGAGGGAGACGGAAGAAACTATTTACGAGGGTTGTTGTGTTGGATGTTTTTTTTTTTGAGGGCGGGTGGGCGATGATTTAGTTGCAAGGGGATTTCAGACTATAGCTTCGTGCAATGGGAAATAATGAAATGTGTGAGAAGTACTGAGTCAATCAACTTGACTCCATTTTCTTTTCTAATCGAGCGCCTGCACAACAGACCGAGTTGCTAAAAAGTTGCTGAAAACATCAACAAAATAGAATAGTTGACAAAGTATTTCTCTTTTGTTGCCGAACTGTTAGGAAACACTGACTTGCTGTTTTTATCTGTTTGATGTGGACCTGGCGTAATCTACCTGTATGCCAGAATAAAGTTTGAGATACATATCTTATACCTTTACCTTACTATGTAACAACCGCTTCACGAGGGAACATCTACATCCGCTATTAGTACATGGTGAAATTATAATTTGGTTCATCAACGTATGAAAAGCAACTCAAAACATCTAAAGATATGAACTAGTTTAGTTAAAAATACACACTAGAAACCCACATTTGTTATTTTTATACATACCTTGTATGTTTCCATATCCAATAAAATACAAAATTTATGCTACAAAAAGTATAAACCAATGCTTTTACTTTTGCAAATTAATGTACCTAAGCCAAACATATCTTCTATATAAAACCCAGGATAACAAATGCTAAATTAAAAACTTGATATTTTGTCATAGAATATACTGGATTCTGACTAACTAAAACGACTTGTTATTTTTCTAAGAAGTGAAATGTGTTCCTGATATTGTCCCCTAAATGATAAATATTATTATGACATTCATCATCATAGTCACGATGTCTTAACAGACATGTTGTGAACTCGTAAAATGCATTAAGTCGGAGCTAGAGTATTGCCGACACGAATATTATCAATAGTTTTGAGAACTGTAGCTCGCCATCGTTTGCGATTTACTATCAGTTAGAGGCGCTCTTGATACTCATATCCGGCAACTGTTTCGTCGTATCTACCCAGCGTGTAGGGGAACGGCCGCAGCGCCGCCCACTAGGGGCATGACCCCGAACTACAAGTTTCTCCATATTATCGCTTCCGTGAATATGTCCGAAGAATGTAAACATTTTCGTCGACACAATGGAGGATAGTCTCTTTGGATTACCGAGCTCATCCAGTATGGAAACGTTCGTTCGATGGGGGGTATAAGGAACTATCAGCATTCTTCTCCATGTCCACATTTCAAAAGCATCTATGTGAGCTCGATCTGCCTTTTTAACAGTCCAAGTTTCCGAGGCATACAAAAATGTGGAGAACACAAGAGACTGAACCAGCGACATTTTGGTAGCTTTAGTGATGTTATGGTCACGCCATATTTTAGTAAGCTTTGTCATGGCCACACGTGCCTGTTGAATGCGCCGTCGAATCTCATTTTCACAGCTACCCGAAACATTAGCTATGTTTTTTTAAGATGTAAAGAAGCAGATGACAATAGAGTCTTGAACATTTCTTACCACTGTATACTTTTTGTAGCATTCATTTTGCGTATACAGTTAAAGTGTTAAAATAAAGTTAATACTTACTCAAGTGCGTAAATTAAAATAAATGGTGCACATTGTTAATCAGCTGTGTATACATTAGTAGATACCAACACCTCTACAAATAAAAAAAAAACTGCAACAGAAATTAAAAAAAAATTAGTAAATATTAATAAGCAGGTGAAATTCATTGAATAAATGTGATATAATAATAATTACGTGAGGTTAATATAAACTTGAAATAAAATACTATGAGTTAAGTAACTGACACTAGCATCAAGTTTTCTACCAGTTTAAGCGTAAACATTTATATTCTCCTTGAAAGAGATAACAGTAAGTGTCTTAAAATTAAAAAAAAAAACGGAAGAGAAACAGAATAAACATAAATGCTATGCTAAAATGGAATAAATATGTATCTATGGTTACAATATACAAAAACAATTAAAAAAATTAGTGTTAAGGTTAATACAGCAAAGGTATGAAGACATTGTTCTTATTTCCCTTTTTGGAACCAGAGTTTGTTTATGATATTTTGGAGTACTTATAAAGGGTGCTTCATGGAGTAACTGGTAGTTTATTAGAGTCAAAAATAATTATAATATTAGTATACTGTCGACCTGGCAGTAATAATTGTAAATGTCAAACTAACTGGTACTGGAAGGTTCGATAAAACTAGCTTTGGCTCGTATTGACGATAGTTTCACAGGTATTTGACTAAGAGCAACGAAATGAATCATCTATGTCATCAAGAAGTACTATTTTTAATTGGAAGCATAAAAGCTAACTCGACCTCTCATATAAGTACTTCAAATTTCATAAAAATCCATTTACTGAATGGAAAAGTAAAGAAAGGGAAATAGACCTTTATTTACGATACGTTCAACAAAATAGTAACAAGTCAGTTTGCAATAACACATGCAAAGCAAATCACAACTTGCAGACAAAAAAAAACAGACAACAATACACATGCATATCAAGATAATCCCCTCATGAAGCTATGGCAATTGGCAATTTGGTTTCATTATCACACGATGTCATGATTTTCTGTAAACATTATAGTTTGTTATACTATAACTATATTGCAGTTGAAGTTCTCTGAAATTTTTCAATTTGACCCAGAGAACAAAACAAAATCATATTGATTTGTAAAATGCGACCAAAAAATATACTTTTTAATATTCTAAGGCTTAAATAGTATTTAGGTATGCCTGTAATATGCGTATTCTTGTAAATTTGTGATACCGTAAGCATCCCTTAACTGCAAAGCGCTAGTTATAAATAATAGGTGGCGGCGGCGTATTTGATCTTCCTTGACCTTGAATATTCTTGTTTGAAGTTAAAACAGCATATTTGGTGCTGAATCAAGAACCTCGCACGAAATATAAAATTGAATGATGTAATTATAACGTTGGAGCACACGACAGAAAGGTTCTGCCGGTGCGCCATCTGGTACCCGAAGGTAACGGCAACCAAAGAAAATCGCTGCCAAACAGCAGCAGACTTCTTGGTGGAACGCCACGGCGCGTCCGCTTTAGTCACCAGAGAGCGTGGTTCTATATGCTACTGCATATGAAGTCGATATACGAGGGTTGCTCTATATCTCCGTCAATCCACCAGTACGCAGGCAGCTGTTTCACGCTTATTAGCGATCATCAGTGCGCCATAGGTCGATTGACGGATATAGAGAGCATCAGATTTTTCATGTTTACTAAACATGTGAAACATGTGAGAGCAGACGACAGAAAGGTTCTGCCGGTGCGCCATCTGGCATCCGAAGGTAACGGCAACCAAAGATCTGAGCTTGCGTCATCCTACCCAAAATCTATCGTTTTACCTGCAACAATATACTATTGACTTTCATCAGTGCAATGTAAAGTATGCAGGTTGGTTGAATGGATATCTTCTAAAATATAATAATATAATAATTTCTACCGATTTGGTTACACTTTATGACCTAAAATGTTTATACATTTTTATAAAAATGTTTTTAATTAAACTACTAATTATTTGGTACCTCAGTAATGTTCAGTTCTAATTTAGGAAATCGAACCTGTGTAAACTATCTGAAATAGCTCCATACATTTTTTACAATTTGTATAGCCGTTGCGTTGCATTTTTCCTCAATTGCTGTAAAAAGAAATGTTAGGAACTCTGTGCGAGTGTATGGTTAAGCTAAAAATGCTTTTATATTCATTATTACCTCATTTAAAGCGTAGTCATCATCATTCAGACCAGGCATCCTGATATACTGAAAGAAATGCCGGATTTTCCGAGAAAATGTAAAATAAGCATGGACCTCAGAGCATAGACGAAAACGTCACCAAGTGCAAATTACTCGTCATTAACAGTACTTGCACTCAGTACAGCTCTGTATTCCTCCAAAGCTTAACATTTGGTTGCATTCAGCAGAAAGATCGGGAGCCGCTACTTTTGTAGCCGCTACATCTCAACAGTTGGCATTCTGCTGAAAAGCGTTATTTGTGCGCTCTCAGATATCACGATAAATAGTTTGTGACGCCTGTCAGTTGTCAGTGAAATGTCAAATGAGTTGTCACATTTGAGGTTATTAAAAATAAAAAGATATGTCAGATTGTATCAAAGTTTTGAACTGTGTAAAGTAGTATGGAACTTTTCTTTTAAATATGACAACATAACCTATAACATAACATGTGACACTCATAAGGTCAAAAGTAGCTTATTCCGCCCCGCTCCAAGTGAGCGTACTTTTCTGTCGCTACATAAAATGGCGACCACTGGAGCGGTAGCTGCTAGGTTGCGGACGCGTTCAGCAGAAAATTTGGTAGCTGCTCCGCAACTGTCGAGTCTGCTGAATGCACCCAATGATATGTCAGGGCTCAATCTGGGGTATTTTTAGTTATCCCTAGCCGAACAGCTGTTCGCTCTTGACAAGGCTGACAGTTTAAAGTATACTTGTGACAACGTTATAATTATATCACTCAATTTTATATTTAGTGCGAGGTTCCTAATTCGCATAAATAAAGTCATGACATCGTGAATCGAGCAAAAGGGAGACGAGCCAATGTACATTACCCTCTTGCCCCTGCGTCCTCGAGCGCCCTTCTCCCCCGGGGCCCCAGGGGGTCCAACGGGACCCAGTTCGCCTTTCTCACCTTCACACGGAACATACTCCAACTTTAGATGATATTTAATAATATGATGCGCGCTTAAGCTATACACATACATACGTTCGAAATCGATAAGCAATAATATGTGAGACTGCAGACCGTATCGCTTTGTTCAAGGAAATATGAAAGGACACGTTCTGATGTAAGGAAGCAAACGGCTTTATTGGATTTCTGCGAAATGCAATTTTGAAGGATTTGCAGACGGAACAGCTGGTCGAATGAAACGAAGCACATAAAAAAGATGCTGGGCTCAGGATTACAGGATTTCTCGTTTCAGTTAGAATGATCCTTGATGATATGGTAATATTTAATGACTCTATTTTTGGAACAAAAAACTTTGTCGGCGTGTAAGACGTGCGCTGGGACGGCTTACGTCCATCGGCACAACGCGGCTCTACGAGTGCTCTACTATCATTTAAGGCACTCATACGGTATCGATGAGACACCGGTGCTGCCATACGCTCCAGGGGATATAGAGTCCGTTGTGGAGAACGAGAGATGCCGGATTTACTGGAACTACTCGTTCCCCACGCTCGAGCTTGTACAGGCAAACAAGCCCGACATAGTCCTTCTCGACCAGCAACAGAAGACGATGTTCGTTATTGAGTTTTCGGCGCCTGCCGAGGTGAACATCGTCTCTAAGGAGGAGGAAAAGCGGACCAAATATCAGGAGTTGCTCGGACAACTTCGCAGGCTCTGGCCAGACTACACTGTAAGTCTGCTGGTTATGGTCATTGGATCCATAGGTGGAATGAGGAATACGCTGCTCTTTGCACTGCGCAAAATACCGGTGTGCCGTGCAGCGGCGCACATCTTAGCCGCCAGAATGCAGAAGGCAGTCATCCTTGGGGTCCCTTCGTCTACTTAGGGCGCACGATTCGCGGACCCAGTAATTGCTCACTTCACGGTGTGAGGAGTAGTCATTGGGTAATGGAACAGCAGCTCGATGTGTCATAAAAAACATAGCTTTTGAGACACAGGATAGTAAAGATTTTTCAAAAAGATCGTTTACAATATTACAGTTTCGTAGGCTATCACATAGGTGGCGTTACTAGAACGGAATTCATATGATTTTACTTTTCCAACACAGACAGTATGATATCTACATATAGAAAATACACGACACTCATTAAGTCGGAGCTTGAGTATTGCCGACACGAATATTATCAATAGTTTTGAGAACTGTAGCTTGCTATCGTTCGCGATTTACTGTCAGTTCAGTGGCGCTCTTGATACTCATATCCAGCAACTGTTTCGTCATATCCACTCAGCGTGTAAGGGAACAGCCACGGCGCCGCCCACTCGGAGCAATACCCAGAACAACAAGTTTCTCCATATTATCGCTTCTGTGAATACGTCCGAAGAATGTAAGCATTCTCGTCGACACAATGGAGGATAGTCTCTTTGGATTACCGAGCTCGTCCAGTATGGAAACGTTGGTTGGATGGGCGGTATAAGGAACACTCGGCATTCTCCTCCACGTCCACATTTGAAAAGCATCTAGGCGAGCTCGATATGCCTTTTTAACAGTTCAAGTTTCCGAGGCACACAAAAATATGGAGAAGACAAGAGACTGAACCATGCGAAATTTTGGTAGCTTAGCTATGTTATGCTCACGCTATATTTTAGTAAGCGTTGTCATGGCCACACGTGCCTGTTGAATGCGCCGTCGAATCTCATTTTCACAGCTACCCGAATTGTCGATCAAAGAACCGAGGCACACAAAACTTTGAACTACCTCACAATGGCCTACTGACTTTATTTGTTCATTATCGTGATCTCTATCAACGATCATAACCTTGGTCTTGTTGTAGTTAATACCAAGACCATATGCTGCACTGCGTTGTTCTAAGATGTTTAGTAGAGCTAGTAGTTCTTCCTGAGAAGCTGCAGTAAGGGTTGTATCGTCAGCAAATCTTAAGTTGGATATTTTGCTTCCGCCGATAGTTAATGGTACGATTAAAAGTGATCAAAGCAGAGGCAGTTCTTACCTGGAGGTCCTGGCGGTCCAGGAGGTCCTTCGATGATGCCCGTCGGGAATTGGTCGCCCGTCAAGGTTGTCGTCAGTCCTCGTTCGCCCTTGTCGCCCTTTTCACCCTGCAACACGGACGCAACCTGTCATTATCACTCCACGCACACAAAGTCAAATATCCGATTTCCACCCCGCATTAACGCTTGATTAGTAGCTATACAATCACAGTGGCGCAGCTAGAGTCCACTTAAAGGGATGCTATGTCTCATTAGTTTCATCAGGGATACCCTTGACACGTGATATTCTCGTTACACAAAAAAGTTCAAACGAAAACTGAGTGGAATGTTTGACAGTACTACAGGGTCTGTCATACCAGGCTTTCAAAATATTTTCTTTGTACTTCAATCCTTATAACTCACCCCAACCGTTTTTTTTAAATAGCACCCAATAGTTTTTCCTACACAAATTAAGTCCATATTTTATTTTAAATTTTGCAGTACCTTTGGTATTATATAAAAAACATACATTTTTTTTGCATAAGTATAAGATAAAAAAATAAGGATTTGTTTGAGACGTAATATTTTTGTAAGAAAAACAGACAAAAAGAAAACTAAGAGCGCTTTTCAAGGGTACTGAATGGCCCATCATGCCATGCTTTCGAAATATTTTCTTGTACTTCACCTAAAACTCATCCACAACTTTTTTCCAAATAGCACCCCCACCGATTTCCCTACATAAATAAGGACATTATTTTATTCAAAACCTTGTAGTGCCTTGGATTTCATACACAAAACCCATTTTTTCATAATTTAATAAGCATAAGATAAATAAAATAAGGATGTGTTTGAGACGCAATATTATCGTAATAAAAAAGGATAAAAAATACCTTTTTTTACCGAAAGGATGTATGAAATACACTAAAAAACCCACATACCTTTGTTTTTTTATCTGTTTTTTGCATCAAACAAATTCTGATTTTATTTATGTTATGCTTATGATTTCACGAAAAAATAAGTTTGTGTATAACATCAAATGTACCACATGATTTTAAATAAAATAGGGATATCATTTATTCAGGAAAACCTATGGGGTGCTATTTGAGTAAAAAAGTTGAGGGTGAGTGTTAAGGGTTGAAGTATAAAAAAATGTTGACTGATAGGCCATATAGTACTTTCAAAAATTTCACTCAGTTTTTGTTCGATTTTTTTTTTCACGAAAATACCACGTATCAAGGAAATTCAGGGACACCCTGGTATATCTTTGACCTTGAGTATACAGTAATTCAATAAGTATGTTTTAATACCTTGATATGGTCAGGATAAATGATCAAGTACCTATTTGCCATTTCCAGATTACCTTAAACAAAGCTGTACGTTGAGACAGTTCAAACCTCAATCAAAACCTTTTGTAGTTAATAAGTGCTATTACAATTTGTGGAATTTTATTGCTTGTTGTATACAGGGTTGTTCATTTGAAAACTTTCCACCATGGATTTATTGAGAACCGCTGATTAAAAGAAAAAACACCCAGAACGTCAAAAGATTTGTCAAGGGAGACAACTTTTTAACCAAAAACTATTTCACCCTCTTGTACCCTCCATCCTGCAGGGTCATCCCCTTCTAAATTTTAAATGACAAAGGGTATTGAGTGAGTCGTTTGCCCATACGTTAGGCAACAAAACTTTGTGACACCTGAAAAACGGCAAAAAAGTGAAGTATACTCTTTAAACTAAAATCTGAGCTTTTGGAGAACTATACATTTATCGATAGAGAGAGTTTGGCGAGAATGCTGTGTTGGTTGCTAAATCCGAAGTGGATCATATAGGTTAGACTTACAAAATTTTTCAAATATTACAAACATCTGCTAAATCGTGGCCAGGCTTACAATCGAGGTTTTGAATAAATTTTTTTTGTCATAAATGGAAAGATCATATATAAGTCTTATAACAAAACTGTTTTTGTTTTCTTTTTTTCGCAATACTTCAAAAGTTATATCAAAATAAAAATGGGTTTTTGAATCGAGTACCGAAAACACGCCGACGGCTCCCGAACCCGTGTGACGTCAACCATGGCAGTCAGGATGCTCTTTTGACCAACGACGTCCTACTCCGATACTAGATTCTAGATTCCCAGCCAATCGTGAAAATACTTGCTAGTAACTAGTGTATATTTGTTGCAATATAGCCGATGAATGAAGTTTGCAGCTAGAGATGACGCCTAGGATCGAAATTAATATCTTTTTGTATGTCTGAAATTAGATTGCAGATTCCAGTAAGCATAAGTACCTAATCAAATAGTGAATCTGTTGATTTTTGCTTCAAAGCTCAGGCCTTCCAACTTTTTTTTTATTTTTCTTTTATCAGAAAATTTATTGGTTTTTTGAATTATCCACCGCGTCCTGTACTTAGTTTTTGCACTATGCAGTGCAAGTAATATGTCTAATAGAATTTGGTCAAAGACATATTTATGTTGATCTTAGAAAAAAATGTACGTAACAAGTGCAAAAAGCACATGAATAAATTATTTGATAAAAAAATTAAATTAAAAGTTGGAAGGCATGGGCTTCGAACCAAAGACCAGCAGATCCACTATCGGACACTCTAAGCACTAGACCAGCCGAACATGCAGCAGACAGTTTCAACAAAACTTATTTGATTAGGTACTTACTTACTGGAATCTGTAACCTGATTTCAAACATTCAAAAAGATATTTATGTCGATCGCAGACTTTGTCTTGAGTTGCAAACTTCATTCATCGACTGTGTTGCAACAAATATACACTAGTTACCAGTTTACCAGTTAGTATTTTTACGATTGGCTTGGAATCTGGAATCTAGTATCGGTGTAGGACCTCGTTGGGAAAAGGAGGATCCTGACCGCCATGGCGACGTCACACGGGTTCGGGAGCCGTCGGCGTGTTTTCGGTACTCGATTCAAAAACCCATTTTTATTTTGATATAACTTTTGAATTATTGCGAAAAAAAGAAAACAAAAACGGTTTTCTTATATCACAAAAAATTACATATATTTTATTTAATTCAAAACCTCAATTGGAAGTATTGATTAACATGCGCTACATGATGGTATACCAAAATGTTGGTTGGTTTTGCAAAACCCTTAAAGCTCTTGCTCCAACTACGCCACTGTTTACATGTCCTATAGAGCTGTTAGTTGTAGATAATTAGCCGTTTGTTGTGGAATAGAGCACCCGGTGTCAGTATTGTATAAAAGCCGTAAAAACCCTTAATCAACCTTTGTAACTGCTAATCTGGGAAATAACTACATACCATGCAATGTTACACCAGAAGGAAAAAATCGAAATACAGACCAGTCATTTTAGGCATTGCTATAAAAAAAATTATCAACTAGATTTTGTGTGTGTTATTGCAACCAAAATTACCGAATGACTGATATGATCTCGACTATTTCATTCATATTGCTTTTAACTATAACCCAGTGTTAAAGGGTTGCTGTACAGCTGAAAGAGAAGTGGATTACATTTTATCCCATAAGTTAGAACCCTGTTTTTTTTGTTAGGTATTTAATGGAAAGAGTCTCACACGTCTTCCCTTGAGTCCCGGGAATCCTGGTAAACCCATGTAGCCTCTTTCGCCCTAGAAATATTGTTATTTATTGGATTTTTATGATCTAGAGGGATGCGGCTCGAAAATTTATTTTAGTTCTGAGGGAGATTAAACATTTATGGACTCTAACTTATCGAATCATATAACTATTATTTATATTTTGTCAAAATACGGAAAGGTAGCATGGTAAAAAAACTTATTGAAAAACCTGAAGGTCAATTTAATTTTGCAGATCTAAACAGGTATGCAACTATCAAAATGAATTCATATTTTTTTCGTTCATTTTTTCTTAACTCCGGTAAAATTGTTCAAATTATATTTTATATCGGGTTTGAAAAATAGAAAATATTTCGGTAACAAACCAATATTATTCTTTCTTAAAAAAGATCTTCAGGTTCACTTAAAAAATCGAAATTCTTCATTTGGCATTCTATTGAGATGAAACCTCGTGTTTTGGACACTTAAGGGTGCTGATTACAAATTCGGTCGCAGTTTTGAGTTTCAGTCTCGTTTGACTAGAATCAAGAATTTCAGATCCTGCAGAAATTCAGGTTTGCTTAAAAAAGCTAAAATCTTTATTGGTCTTTTTATCAAGACAAAAACTAGTGTTTTAGATAATTTCAGGATGCTAACTACAAATCCGGACACACTTTGAGTTTCAGCCTCGTTTGACCAAAATCAAAAATTTCAGATCCTGCAGATATTCAGGTTTGCCTAAAAAAACCAAAATCTTTACTGGGACCTCTATCAAGACGAAACCTCGCGTTTTGGATAATTTGAGGGTGCTGATTACAAATCCAGTCACAGTTTTAAGCTTCAACCTCGTTTGACGAAAGTCAAAAATTTCAGATCGTGCAGACGTTCAGGTTTGTCTAAAAAAACTAAAATCTTTACTGGGACCCCTATCAAGACGAAACCTCGCGTTTTGGATAATTTGAGGGTGCTGATTACAAATCCAGCCACAGTTTTGAGTTTCAGTGTCGTTAGACGAAAATAAAAAAAATCAGATCCTGCAGATATTCATGAAGGTTTGCCTAAAAAACTAAAATCTTTATTGGGCTTCCTATCAAGACGAATCCTCGCGTTTTGGATAATTTGAGGATGCTAATTACAAAGCCGGTCACAGTTTTGGGTTTCAGCCTCGTTTGACGAAAATCAAAAATTTCAGATCCTGCAGATATTCAGGTTTGCCTAAAAAAACTAAAATCTTTATTGGGCCTTCTATCAAGACCAAACCTCGTGTTTTGGATAACGTGAGGGTGCTAATTACAGATCCGGTCACAGTTTTGTGTTTCAGCCTCGTTTGACAAAAATCAAAAATTTCAGATCCTGCAGATATTCAGGTTTGCCTAAAAAAACTAAAATCTTTACTGGGACCTCTATCAAGGCGAAACCTCGCGTTTTGGATAACTTGAGGGTGCTTATCACAAATCCGGCCACAGTTTTGTGTCTCAGCCTCGTTTAACGAAAATCAAAAATTTCAGATCCTGCAGATATTCAGGTTTGCCTAAAAAAACCAAAATCTTCACTGGGACCTCTATCAAGACGAAACCTCGCGTTATAGATAATTTGAGGGTGCTGATCACAAATCCGGCCACAGTTTTGAGTTTCAGCCTCGCTTGACGAAAGTCAAAAATATCAGATCCTGCAGATATTCAGGTTTGCCTAAAAAAACTAAAATCATTACTGGGACCTCTATCAAGTCGAAACCTCGCGTTTTTGATAATTTGAGGGTGCTGATTACAAATCCAGTCACAGTTTTGAGTTTCAGCCTCGTTTGACGAAAGTCAAAAATTTCAGATCCTGCAGATATTCAGGTTTGCCTAAAAAAACTAAAATCTTTACTGGGACCTCTATCAAGACGAAACCTCGCGTTTTGGATAATTTGAGGGTACTGATTATAAATCCAGTCACAGTTTTGAGTTTCAGACTCGTTTGACGAAAATCAAAAATTTCAGATCCTGCAGATGTTCAGGCTTCCCTAAAAAAACTAAAATCTTTACTGGAATCTCTATCAAGACGAAACCTCGCGTTTTGGATAACTTGAGGGTGCTGATTACGAATCCAGTCACAGTTTTGAATTTCAGCCTCGTTTGACGAAAATAAAAAATTTCAGCTCCTGCAGATATTCGGGTTTGCCTAAAAAAACTAAAATCTTTACTGGGATCTCTATCAAGACGTAACCTCGCGTTTTGGATAATTTGAGAGTGCTGATCACAAATCCGGCCACAGTTTTGAGTTTCAGCCTCGCTTGACGAAAGTCAAAAATATCAGATCCTGCAGATATTCAGGTTTGCCTAAAAAAACTAAAATCATTACTGGGACCTCTATCAAGTCGAAACCTCGCGTTTTTGATAATTTGAGGGTGCTGATTACAAATCCAGTCACAGTTTTGAATTTCAGCCTCGTTTGACGAAAATAAAAAATTTCAGCTCCTGCAGATATTCGGGTTTGCCTAAAAAAACTAAAATCTTTACTGGGATCTCTATCAAGACGTAACCTCGCGTTTTGGATAATTTGAGAGTGCTGATCACAAATCCGGCCACAGTTTTGAGTTTCAGCCTCGCTTGACGAAAGTCAAAAATATCAGATCCTGCAGATATTCAGGTTTGCCTAAAAAAACTAAAATCATTACTGGGACCTCTATCAAGTCGAAACCTCGCGTTTTTGATAATTTGAGGGTGCTGATTACAAATCCAGTCACAGTTTTGAGTTTCAGCCTCGTTTGACGAAAGTCAAAAATTTCAGATCCTGCAGATATTCAGGTTTGCCTAAAAAAACTAAAATCTTTACTGGGACCTCTATCAAGACGAAACCTCGCGTTTTGGATAATTTGAGGGTACTGATTATAAATCCAGTCACAGTTTTGAGTTTCAGACTCGTTTGACGAAAATCAAAAATTTCAGATCCTGCAGATGTTCAGGCTTCCCTAAAAAAACTAAAATCTTTACTGGAATCTCTATCAAGACGAAACCTCGCGTTTTGGATAACTTGAGGGTGCTGATTACGAATCCAGTCACAGTTTTGAATTTCAGCCTCGTTTGACGAAAATAAAAAATTTCAGCTCCTGCAGATATTCGGGTTTGCCTAAAAAAACTAAAATCTTTACTGGGATCTCTATCAAGACGTAACCTCGCGTTTTGGATAATTTGAGAGTGCTGATCACAAATCCGGCCACAGTTTTGAGTTTCAGCCTCGCTTGACGAAAGTCAAAAATATCAGATCCTGCAGATATTCAGGTTTGCCTAAAAAAACTAAAATCTTTACTGGGATCTCTATCAAGACGAAACCTCGCGTTTTGGATAACTTGAGGGTGCTGATTACGAATCCAGTCACAGTTTTGAATTTCAGCCTCGTTTGACGAAAATAAAAAATTTCAGCTCCTGCAGATATTCGGGTTTGCCTAAAAAAACTAAAATCTTTACTGGGATCTCTATCAAGACGTAACCTCGCGTTTTGGATAATTTGAGAGTGCTGATCACAAATCCGGCCACAGTTTTGAGTTTCAGCCTCGCTTGACGAAAGTCAAAAATATCAGATCCTGCAGATATTCAGGTTTGCCTAAAAAAACTAAAATCATTACTGGGACCTCTATCAAGTCGAAACCTCGCGTTTTTGATAAATTGAGGGTGCTGATTACAAATCCAGTCACAGTTTTGAGTTTCAGCCTCGGTTGACGAAAGTCAAAAATTTCAGATCCTGCAGACATTCAGGCTTCCCTAAAAAAACTAAAATCTTTACTGGGATCTCCATAAAGACGAAACCTCGCGTTTTGGATAACTCGAGGGTGCTGATTACGAATCCAGTCACAGTTTTGAATTTCAGCCTCGTTTGACGAAAATAAAAAATTCCAGCTCCTGCAGATTTTCGGGTTTGCCTAAAAAAACTAAAATCTTTACTGGGATCTCTATCAAGACGAAACATCGCGTTTTGGATAATTTGACGGTGCTGATTACAAGTCCAGTCACAGTTTTCACTTTCAACATCGTTTGACGAAAATCAAAAATTTCAGATCCCGCAGTTATTCAGGTTTACCTAAAAAAAACTAAAATCTTTATTGGGCTTTCTATCAAGACAAAACCTCGTGTTTCGGATAATTTGACGGTGCTAATTACAAATCCGGTCACAGTTTAGAGTTTAAGCCTCGTTTGACGAAAATCAAAAATTTCAGATCCCGCAGATATTCAGGTCTGCCTAAAAAAACTAAAATCTTTATTGGGCTTTCTATCAAGACGAAACCTCGTGTTTTGGATAATTTGACGGTGTTGAGTACAAGTCCAGTCACAGTTTTCACTTTCAACATCGTTTGACGAAAATAAAAAATTTCAGATCCCGCAGTTATTCAGGTTTGCCTAAAAAAAAACTAAAATCTTTATTGGGCTTTCTATCAAGACAAAACCTCGTTTTTCGGATAATTTGACGGTGCTAATTACAAATCCGGTCACAGTTTTGAGTTTCAGCCTTGTTTGACGAAAATAAAAAATTTCAGATCCTGCAGATTTTCAGGTTTGCCTAAAAAAACTAAAATCTTCACTGGGCCTTCTATCAAGACCAAACCTCGTGTTTTGGATAATCTGAGGGTGCTAATTACAAATCCGGCCACAGTTTTGAGTTTCAGCCTCGTTTGACCAAAATCAAAAATTTCAGATCCCGCATATATTCAGGTTTGCCTAAAAGAACTAAAATCTTTATTGGGCCTTCTATTAAGACGAAACCTTGTGTTTTGGATAATTTGACGGTGCTGATTACAAATCCGGTCACAGTTTTGAGTTTAAGCCTCGTTTGACGAAAATAAAAAAAATCAGATCCTGCAGATTTTCAGGTTTGCCTGAAACAAACTAAAATCTTTATTGGGCCTTCTATCAAGACCAAACCTCGTGTTTTGGATAATTTGAGGGTGCTAATTACAAATCCGGTCACAGTTTTGAGTTTCAGCCTCGTTTGACGAAAATCAAAAATTCCAGATCCCGCAGATATTCAGGTTTGCTTAAAAAAACTAAAATCTTTATTGGGCTTTCTAGCAAGACGAAACCTCGTGTTTTGGATAATTTGACGGTACTGACTACAAATCCAGTCACAGTTTTGAGTTTCAGCCTCGTTTGACCAACATAAAAAATTTCAAATCAAATTTTCAGGTTTGTCCAAAAAAAGTCGAAAATCTTTATTCGACTTTCAACTAAGATGAAACCTTGTGTGTTAGATAATTTGAAGGTGCTAATTACAAATTCGGTCGCAGTTTTGACTTTCAGTCTCGTTCAACAAAACATTTTGAAAAAAATATTGATAGACTAATATACATTTAAAATCAGGTAGCTAACTTCTCGTCCAAAATTAATAATATTTTTCAGCAATTAGGTTCCTCAGACATTTTTTTTTTGATGCAGTAAATGCTCCAACAGAATATCTGTGTGTGCAAGTATTGTAGAAGTCAGATATATGTATAAGAGTTGTTTACATTTCTTCAGGTCTCAATCAGTGTGGACACTTCTATAGTGCAGTGACGTTATTATGTAGACCTCAGTAATAATAAGAACGTAATTATCTATACAAAATATATATTATAATAATTCAGAAAGTGGTAGGAGATCAAAATAATCGCAAATGCCAATTTGCAATAGATAAAAACAAAATAAATTGATCTATTTATTGTATATTAACATCTGATTATACACCGACACATACAATTTTGACTACACATAACAACAGTGCAGCAAAAAATGCCGAAAGGGAAAACGGTCATTCGACCCGTCGGGCGTCTTGTGAAGGATTAAGGGGTCCTTTGTAGTGTCGACACTCTGTAGGAGCACAAAAAATGTAAACAGCTCTTATATTTCTGACGCGTACAACACCAAATGGAGGTAAACATGAGACATACCTTGGGTCCCGTAAGTCCATCCATACCAGGTGGTCCAGGTGGCCCAATTGGACCTGGGTCTCCCTTCAGCCCGATCGGTCCAGGCTCGCCGGCCATTCCTTGCCTGCCGTCGTGTCCAGGCATCCCTTCGGGACCTGGGGGACCAGGGGGGCCGGGGGGTCCCGGTTCTCCAGGCTCACCCTAAACACAACACGTAAGTTCAAGCTGAAGTCACGGGCAACAATAATTCAAGATTTGGTCTCTAGGAATAAAAGCAAGTTATTTTATTTACTGTTTTTACTTGTTCATTTATGCAGAAATATGCTACTTGCACGTGAAATCTGAACACTGAGAAAAAAAGGGTTTTGATGAAATACAATAATAAATAATTATTTTATCAAAAATTCAACAGCTCAATAATGGGTGGGACCTCCATGTTCACGAATGCACTCCTCTAGCCTACGCGGCATGCTCGTAATCTGCTTGTTGATAAACTCTAGAGGTACAGCCTCCTAAGTTGTCCTCACGGCATGTTCCAGTTCGTCCAGCGTGATCGGAGAATTGGGTAAATCGCCTATGAATCGACCCATCCAATACCATACTCTTCAATTGGCGATAAATCGGGTGACCGTGGAGGCCTGACCTCAGCTTCCTGTAGGAACCTCATCAATACCCTTGCAATATGAGGACGTGCATTATCTTGCTGGAAGAAATCCTCTTCGAGGCCTCGGACATATGGAACGGCAATTGGTTCTAACACCTCCTTCACATAACGTTGCGCAGTCATTGTGCCACGAATCACAAGCAAAGTGACATGCTGTTGAATGCAGTGGCACCCCAAACCATCGAACCAATAGGATGGTGTACATGGCGCTCAACAGCAAACTGGAGGTCACGTCGTTCATCATGTCGTCATCTTACGCGTTGGCGTTCGTCATGTGCCCCAAGACAAAACCTGGACTCATCAGAGAAGGCCGTCTGATGCCACTTAGCATGCCATTGTTAGTGTTATTGGCACCAATCTAACCGTTGGCGACGATGAGTTGCAGTGAGTGGAAGCACTAGATGCGGACAATATGATCCTAAGCTCATTTCACTCAATCTGTGGTACACCGTGCGGATTCGAATGGGCCTCCCTATAGCTGCATACCAATCGTCAGCATCAGCTTGAGTGGATCGCATTCTGTCTCGAAGAGCCAGCAGTCGTAGATGACGATCTTGCCGGTGTGTAGTTCTTCTACGTACTCCAGAACCTCCAGCTCGCTGCATTCGCCCTTCTGCGATCCATGCGCGCCATGCTGCTACAACTATTGCCACGTTACGCCCCATGGTTACAGCAATAGAGTACTTGCAGAAAAAAATATTATGTCGTTTACGCGTTCCTTAGAGCCTAGTAAACATGACAAAATCACTTGTTTGGTTTTTTGGAATCGGCTGTGAGAGATATTCCAAAAATTATCTCAAATGCCGGGAAATGCCGCGCAAACGACCTCTGATGTCAGTGATATCATATAGTGATGGGATGTAAAGTATTTATATCCGATATCGATAGCCAGTGCTAACCTAACATTTTGACATTGATCATTATAACCACAAAACACAGTCACACACAAAAGTACAAAAGTCAAAAGAATAAAAGTTAGGCTAGATTACTAATTCACTTTGTAGGGATGGGCTTGAATTAGATTCTATCTTTGGATTCATGCATAATGGGATGCGCCGAAATAAAATGATGGCTTCGATTAGTTGCGAATCTCGGTCACAAACAGGATGAACTGTCATACCTATCAGATATAAAAGTGTATTACGACGAAAATGCTAGTGGGTTAACTGCGAGTCGCATTGTTAAAGCATTGAGATCATATCTAGTTTGCAGTTGAATCTCACTGACCTGCGCTGTAGCAGTATCGATTGTCGATATCGATAAGATACCTGTGACGTCAGCCCTTGTTTTAAGTCACGTGGAAAAATTTGAATATATCCTTATTTTATTTTGCAAATATCTTTTTTTGGCCGTCACTAAAATCATGTTTTTTTGTTTCCTACTGCTTCTTGATATGGTTTTCTTTACGCTATGTATACTCCAGAGACGATTTCACGACTTCTGCAAGTACCCTATTGCTCTGAAGGGAGTTCTCGTTGGCCTACAATCCGACCCCGTTCAAAGGGGCTTACTGCGTAAACTGGGGCTGTCGTCTTCTAGGGGGCATCTTCACACAGCCAACTAGTCTCTTGTCAGATTTGCAACATATATCATCGTTTTTGAATTGACAAAAAGCAATGCTTTGTTTTTACACGTCTAGAGTATTTTAGAGGTGCCACGTAGGTAAATAGCATCTGAATGAACGAAAGGTGTTACGTGTGTACCTCGATCCACCGAAGAAAAAGAGCGCAAAAAATTCATGGTGTTCACGTGCTTTCGATATTTGTAAGACCTGTTTACACGGTAAGCACCGACGCGACGGTAACAGTCTTTCCAGGAACGACAAATGGACGGTGTTATACAATAATGACTTGAGCCACCGATCTGTTGTTTTGAAATTAATTTTGTATTAAGCTACTTTCTGGACTGTAGTAGTTAAAAAACACTCTTATCATAATTTTTTATATTCAAATAAAATTAGTAAAAAATTACCAAACCAGACATAAAATTTATTAGTAGGAATGGACCACCAATCTACCCAAATAAGCTGAAGTACCTACGCTGAGTTTAACAAAGTTGTTTTTCCTCAATCTCTGAATCTGAATCACGACCACTTCTTCCAAGATGTTTTTAAAGTCTTGACTTTGGAGATACTTTCAAATGAGAGATGTTTATTTGTATTTACCTATTTACGTGAGCAGGATCCAACTTGCTTTTGCGTATTCATCCCTTCATATTCTAATCAAATATTGAAAATACCCCTATCTGGTCTGCCGACAAATATACCTTCAAGGAATACGTTCAACATAATCTTGTACAGTTTTGATATCATACTTCATCTAGCAATCTACACTAACGACTTGTAGTTTTTCAATAATGGTGTATATCTCACATATTGTGGATTATAATACTGCTATATATATGTCCAGTGGTGAAACCGGGCACAAAAAAATGTGATGTTCATGTTCATGTGTTTTCGATGTTTGGCAAACCTGTTGTTTAGACTACAATACGACCGCGGCCATATTATGAGGAGGCGTATTTGATTCTTCAGGAAAGGTGGCTTGCCTCTGACCAAGCCACGAGAACTCACTCTTTGCTCACCTGTTTTCCCGTTTCTCCGCTGGATGGATATTATTAATGAATTTCTTCATTAGATTATCGGTTTGACAATATGGAATGGGAACTTGCCCACAGAGGTCACCAAAATGTGAACAGTGATTTATGCTCAATGTAAAATGGAACGTCCAGGTTTTGGTACCAAATAAACGATTATAACCAAAATTATGTTAAGTTCCTTATGGCACAACGCCATCCACATCGTGTTCGTTTCAAGAGGCGGTCTGCTGTGGTGTAATCTTGCCTACAGCCAGACGACAAGAATTCACTCATCTTGCGCGTGATCACTCTTTTTCTTCGCTGGACAAAGAATAGAGATAGTACTGCCAAGCTGTGTACAAAGTTTCAATGCAAATATCCCTTTTTTTCCAGGTGTTCGGATTTGGCCTGCGAGTATTATTATTTATTAAAGGTGTCTCTATCTACACTATGGCAAATAACTACATCTTTTCCAACAGTATTGCCCAAATAATCAAATTACAATTCTAGAGCGTTAGTTATATTTTCAAATAGTCATATGAATTTTCTAAATCAGTTTTAATTGTGTCAATAATTGTAGCTTTAAATGATCAATTCAATATTCATTAGCATCATATTAATCTGAAAAAGAGCCAAATCAAAGTATAACACAAAAAATACAAATCTTTATAATTCTGAATTTGGTGATAATGACCCATATACAGGGTGTCCCAGAAGTCAACGTCAAGCCACTACGGGGTGACAGGATTGGTTGTAACTATCATGAGAAAAATCAGAAAAAAAATCTATCCCATGCAGTTTGAAAATTATAGTAATGAAAAAAAGGTCTTGTGGTATTAACAACTTCTGGTCGTAGGACCAAGATAACATAGCACGTGATTTGTAGGACAATGTTGCTGTCAAATTGTATAAATATTAACGAAGCAATAGTGACAAAATCAGGCTGTTAGTAATAAATTTGTATGGCCTTGTTATTGGTACATGTTGGATGGAGGGGGACAATGTGATCAAACCATAGATTTTGTAGGACAAACATTTTTTCTAGGTTGATCACATTCTTAAGATTTAGTTGAAAAACTAACTGTTAGAAAGTAATTGACATATTTCATCCCTGCTACCCCTGTTAGCTACCACAATCGAGAACTTTTGTAGAGGAAAAAGTTGGGCGTCTCATCAACATGAAGCTACTCACGCAAAATCAGCTTGTTAGTAGTAAGTAGTGAAAATGGGCCTGGGATCCCGGACTATACTTTGACGCGATACTGGGATCCGTCTTCTCGCATTAAATGTGCCTGGCTCATAAGTAGATCTTTTTTAAGAAAATGTAGGACGTGTACTGAGACTGATGGTACACAATTTGAACTTTTATTGTAATAGAAACCTAAACCTAAACTAAGCTGGGTCAAGATTTTTCATTATTTTATTAATTTTACTTATTTTTGTTGACTTTGCTGAAAGTGGCCTCACTATCTGTCTTGCTCACCCATGGCAAACATGTCCACTATCCACCTCTCTCATCATTTTGCCGTAAAATTAAGAACCTACCAGAAGCTTGTGCGAATAAAGAACATCTGACCTGAGTGAAATGGGTTAGCAAAATCGGGTTACTTGAGGTTTTCCTTTTTTACTCGTTTTTTTTAGTATGAAACTAACAAGTATTGTACCATTTTACAATCCTGGTTCAATGCGCCAACTTTTAATGGTGCTTGCCAAGGTACTTTAGTACATTTTTTTTAAAGGAGGGTCTTTCAAAGTCGGCAAGCTTTGAAAATTTTAAATTCATAGTTTAATAAATAGTCTTCATTCTAAAAAAATTGTGTCATTATTTTTGACTCTACTCCTAGAAATGTTATTTAGGGTTACGGTTCCAAAGTTTAAACGAACAAAAATAATAAAAGTTAACCACAGTAACCGAAAAATTGTTATAATTTGAGAAAATTCCTAGGTTTTTTAAATGCCCAGAATTTTCAAATTGTGTGGGATAGATTTTTTTTCTGATTCTTCTCATCACAGTTACAACTAATCCTGTCACCCCGTAGCGGCTTGACGTTGACTTCTGGGACACCCTGTATACAACAATTAAAATTGCATATTGATTTGCTCAATCTCATACATACTTGAGCAAAAACTCAAAAACTACCGCATCATAAACCACATTATACAAGTTAACAAAAAAAGCAGTCATTCGTGCAGGAACTTTTATGTAGCTACTAAATAAGCGGAAAATACGAGAAAAGCAAAATTATCCTCAGATGAATACAGATGGCGGTCTCTAAACAACTTTCAAAGCATGCGGCACTACGCAGCATGAAGATTGATCACGGAGGCACAAGCAAACTAATATCAACAGTTGTGCCACTAGCCACAACTTATAATTAGAGAGACAGTTGAATGCGAAATGGACCGTTCCGACTTTCATTATTACCTCGGTCGGTGAATATTTCAGGAAGTCGTCCAAGCGGAAAAAGAGTACGGCAGTGGATAGGGCTCCGGCATGTAGAAACTTTCGTATTTATATTGAAGCTCCGACAGTCGGTTTCCTTCTCGTTTAACGTCAGTGCTTTACATGACTTCACATTATTTACATTGTTTTGAAACATTCGATAAATTTACTTTATAGATATAGAAATTTGAATGAACGCTGATAGAAAATTAGAACTGACAGTATACTGTGAGGTATTGCTAAGTGTTTGATGATTATTTGTAGGTTTGTCGATTTTCAATTATTTTCTGTTATTTAATACACTCTTCTATTTATTTCATCTAAAAAAAAGCTGATATTGTGAGTGGATGCGGGAAGTCTCGTTTTAGTTTTTAAAGCTCCGACAAAATTGGTTTCATTCATCAGTTTCACATGCTAGCCAAACAATCGACTATTTCAAGAATTAGAAATAATATTTGAATGTAGGATGATAATAAAAAGATACTGGAACTGCTGTAAAGTAGCGCTATAGAATTTCACTGAATTGAGATCTCGATTTTTTCCTTGGTTCTATGTTTTTTGTAGATTTGTATATTGCGAGCAGACAGAAAGAATTCTGCCGGTGCGCCATCTAGTACCCGAAGGTAACGGCAAACCAAGGAAATCTCTGCTTAACAGCAGTAGACTTCTTGGTGGGACGCCAAGGTGCGTCCGCTTGGCCACTAGAGAGCGCGGGTTCTATACGCCGCTGCGTATGAAAGCCGATATACGAGGGCTGCTCTATACCTCCGTCAATCCACCAGTACGCAGACAGCTGTTTCACGCTTATTAGCGATCATCAGTGCGCCATAGGTAGATTGACGGAAATAGAGAGCATAAATTCTTCCATGTTTAATAAACATGTGAAACATGTGCGAGGAGACAGAAAGAATTCTGCCGGTGCGCCATCTAGTACCCGAAGGTAACGGCAAACCAAGGAAATCTCTGCTTAACAGCAGTAGACTTCTTGGTGGGACGCCACGGTGCGTCCGCTTGGCCACTAGAGAGCGCGGGTTCTATACGCCGCTGCGTATGAAAGCCGATATACGAGGGCTGCTCTATACTGTCTGCTCGCACATGTTTCACATGTTGGAACATGGAAAAATTGATGCTCTCTATTTCCGTCAATCGACCTATGGCGCACTGATGATCGCTAATAATAAGCGTGAAACAGCTGTTTGCGTACTGGTGGATTGACGGAGGTATAGAGCAGCCCTCGATTTGTATATTGTCAACTTATTTTCTGTAATTCAATATGCCTTTCTATCAATTTCATCCATTAATGTGCTGATATTGTGAGAGGATAGGGCTCCGGTACGCGGTAACTTTCGTATCGATATTGAAGCTCCGACAGTTGGTTTGCTTCTCATTCATCGTGAATGCCTTGCATCATCTCACTCTATTTAAATTGTATTGAAAGATTCCATTGATTTGTATTATTTATATGGAGATTTCAATGGACGTTTCTAAAAAAATAGGACGTACAGTACTGTTAGGTATTGCTAAGGAATTTCACCAATTAATATATGGATTTTTAACCTGAGTCAACTAATTTTTTGTAGGGTTGTTGATTTTTTTAATTATCTTCTTCTATTCATTTGATCATCTATTATTAAGGTGCTGATATTGTGAGAGGATAGGGCTACGGTGGGAACTTTCGTATCGCTATTAAAGTTCCGACATTCGGTTTGCTCCAAGGCCAAGTCCTTAGGAAAAAGAAAAAAAACATATTTTTCGATATTTTTTATATCATAATCTCATATACTCTTTTCTTTTAGATGTCACGAAGGAAGTCGCCTTCAGAAAGAGCTTTGGTAAGTCACATTTTTTCAAAGTAGTCATATTTATAAAGCCCTCATACTATACCAGCCGGAGCCTTATCCACAGCCAAAACTTTCAACCTCATATACAGGGTGAGTGAAAATTAGCGACGTTAGAATTACGTTGGTGTAGAACGTAATACAAGAAAATAAAGCTGTGTGATGTGATGGCGTGAAAAAACGATGAGTGAGAAAAAAATAATCCAGATAGCTTGAAACGATTTTACTACATTTTAAGCAGTTTTTAGAAACAATGATACGAATATTTAGGCTTTGCCTTTGCGACTTAGCTATAAAAAATCTGACAATCAGGTTTCAACTTTTCTCTTTCTCTTTCAAGGCAGTAGGTAAAGTGCATCTTTTTGTATAATAAAAATTAAGTATTTATTTCCAAAGAAAAAATAGAAAACTAGGATCGCAGTTTTATTTTTTTTTTACAAAAAAAGTAACATTTGATACTGAAATTGGGACGGAAAATTCTTAGAAAATAATTATCGTACCTCAATCATTTTTTCAACAAGCTATCTGGTAAACAAACAGAAATTAAGAAACAAAAAATTATTAAAATAATGATCGCCAATAAACTAAATAAAACTCACTTTCAGTGTGATGATTGTTTCACCGGAAATGTTATGGCCCCTTTCTTGTAGCCCCTAGAAATTACACTAATCGTAAATACACACAAATCTACTATTTAGAAAAAGATATATAAAGTATCAAAAGTGCTATAGAAGTCAACACCACTAAAATAAATAAAAATACATTTAACACCTAAGAATCTGCTCCACCACAGGCTGCATGCTAGAAACACTACAAAAACTAAAAAATAAAAAGTGAGTTCTTTGGAGGCGATTTGGGTGACATCAGAAGTGGGATCGAGGCGCCTTCGTTATAAATTCATTTCTGTTTTGAGTATCAAAAAATTTAAAACGACTACTTTGTCTAGCTTATATTTGTCCTCCATCTTTCATTTTGCACAAATTACATATTAAAGTTATACTGTTTATCCAGAGAGTTACGGAGTTTTCTGTAATTTTTATCTGTAGCATATTAATTAATTCAGTAATTTAATTTGCTGAAGTTTTGGCCGCTACCAGCTCAACTTAATATTTTCATGAAAAGAGGATTAGAATATTCTGGTGTTTCGAAATTGTGCTTGAACATGAAAAATGAATTTATAAAACAATATGAATTCCGCAAATGACTATTCTGATTTCAGGACGAATTTAGAAGACTTCAAGGGATAATTTTTGGCACCGACTCATTTTATAATTGTTTAAATCATATATTTATCCTTAATAGCTAAAAAGTTGGAGTGCGCAAAATAGTTGATGTGTGGTCGCCCTTATCATACTCGTACGTCAGCTGAGGTAGACAGTCGACAAAAACGTTAAAAAAGACCTGTTAGCGTAACCGTATTAAACGACCTCCGCCCTTTTCTGCTGTGAAATCGAAAGTGTTTCTACCGAAAGTGAAAGTGAAAGAAGGTGGGCCACACACGTTCCAATCATCTTTACAACAAAACTTCAAATGTTTATTCTCTGTGACAGATGCGAATTTAAGAGTAATTAAATTTGATATCGGCTCACATTCCGAAACGTTTTTTTGTCTTGGGACACGGTGTATACTTTTGAATGTATCCGACGCTATTTTTTATATTTAATTTCTACAAGCTGTTTCTTTTGATATTTGGTAATGGGTCTAAATATTTGACTAATTTTCACCTTTTTAGCAGAAGCTAGAATGGTCTAAAATAATAAGTTGTATTTTTACATTGTAGCTACTTCGTATTCCTGGCTTTTAGGTTCTAATCTAAAAATATTCTGGCTATTTGTAATGCTTCCAATTTTTCCAGAAAGTTCATTGATAATAGAAAAGCGTAAGATCGAAATTACGTAGGTATATTGGAAACACTATAGTCAGTTTACTTAACTCCAGATTTTGGTTAGTTTTAGAATCCATCAGAATTGAGAAGAGTAAAGAAATAAATGAACGCTTTTTGAAGCTTGACGCAAAAGAAATAATACTGTGGTAAATCGCCTTTAAAAATTGTAACGAAACTAGAAAACCACAAGGACTTATTCCGCAATGTTATTTTTTCTTTTTGTTGTGTACTGTGCTGGCAATCCACGTATTCAGATTTAAATAAGGGCCAGCAATTACTTGGATAGCGTGACTATGGCCAAATTTATCAACGTTTGTATTCGCATGCATCCGTCAAAGTTCTCTGAAAATTATTGATTTCTCTTGAAGTTTACACTATCATTAATAATTATAAATACCTGCAATATACTTTTGTATCATAGTAAAAAGGGGTAAAAATAACATTTTGTTGCATTTCACAAAGCTAAACACACGATTTATGTGTGTCTCAAGTGTGCATTACTGGTTGCCTATCCTTCTTAGCGGCAAAGCTTGCGGGCTGGCGAAAGTATAATCTTATTTTGTGTTCCTAATAGTAGTTGCGCTTCGGTGCCTTTTATCCAGAGCCGCCCCGCTGCAGCTTTACATGCCCTGTGATTATTTCTATAAGAAGGTCTATAACAGACATGCTACTAGTAGATGGAAGTTTCTTCGCAAAAGTATGTATTTGTCTATAATCAATCTGATTGGTTGAGATGGGATTTATAATTATTAATTAAGGTGGCTGTCATAGGTACTTATATGATTCTGTAACAAACTATCGCAGTTTGCAATAACTATAAGGTAAACATGAAAAATCTGGCATTAACTTGCAAATCAATCGCTTTGTTCTGATTTTCTGCTAATATTTTGATCCATGAATTCTAAAATATTTTTGACGAAAGTGTCATCCAGCTTTAACGTTTTGTCTCCAACATTGATAAAATACTATTGGATGATACTTATTAACATAGCCCTCAATACCCAATAGAAAGTTTTTGCTAAACAATATCCAATAGAAAAGCTTTGTTAGAATATGCATGTTGATAAAACAGGGCCGAAATGTATCTATGTCTATCCAAAAATCTAAACTAGCAAAACCAATCGCCTCCAAAGAACACGTTACACAATATAATACAATTAAAAAAAAAAGCGACAATAACGAAAAGAAAGTCTAAACTAAACGATAAACCACCGATTGTGCTAAACAACGAGAGCTTCGATCGGAGCGTGCTGTGTCAACTGTCAGCTGTCAATCTCACCTTGACAGCAACAATCTCTGCGTAGCCCAGCGTACCACCTCGCAGTGTCGTCACCGATCTTTTCAAGCCACCCTGTAAAACATACGTGTGTTCATTGGACAATGTCCCTTACACTTGGCGGTTGAGGAATCAAGGAAAGTAACTCCGATGAACATTACTTGTTTATTGTTCACTGTCTTATTCCTCTATACCGTATCATAAAAGGTATAGAACGGTCATGAATGTATCTCCAGGTTCAGACTAATGTCACTAATTTGTTATTTTCCTAGAATATAATTTATTCGCTTCATCAACGTCATTATTAAGGGTGTATATCGCCCCACCCTTGTTATTATTAGCTTCAGTTTGTTTTGTGAATTTTTCATTGGCATTTTTTTTTAAATTTTATTAAAACCAACGCTTGTTCCATTTGTCATACAGAAAGCATTACATTTTTATTCTATTATTTTCCATGTCTTTTCCTATTTCCATGTCATCTTCTACATTCTAATACACCTTTCTATTATTACTTCAATAGTGAATAAAATGGTTTCTTCACTGCTGAAATTTGCTAGTATCTCTTCTTGTGTACTTATATTTTCAGAATCAATAATCTCAAAAGGCCTTTACGATAACAGTGATCAGATTCTAGATCGATCAGTGTAATGTCAAACAGCTGTGAAGTGGGATTTATGGTTCCATGGATTTTAACGGACAGAGAACAACGAAAAATTTAGTCGAAGATCAAAGAAGAGATGACTAAGAAAAACAGCTACTGATCTGAATCATCCAATCGCTATCACTTAACGTACAAGAGTGAACTGACCCTATTTCTGACTGATCCTAGAACACTTTCCGAACGTTAGTACCAGTGATCCTTGTGAATCGGGTTAACCCGATTATAGTTTCCGTAAAGGCCTAAAATGTGAATACAAAGGTTAGGTTGTGTTCACGGAACACAATTATGGTAGTGTTCCTAGACCTGTCTAAGAGAATTTGCAGTGGCAGCTTTTTTTGGGATGAAGAAGAGGAACACAACCAAAGATTTCGAAAAAAAAAATGATATTGGATTCATCAATTTTTGTTTTTGAGACACGAAAACGAGAAGGTGAATGGCAATGGAGCATGAAGTTACTTTCCATGATATTACACCACTGATAACAAAGTTTGAAAATCATTTGGTACAGAATAAAATAGTGGTATTGTATATAGAAATTTATACTACTGATTGGATTTAATACTGGAATTGTTCAGTTGGAAATCTATTTACATTTCAATATTAAGGGAATTTGTTAATCAACTTTCGCCTATTATTGTGGCACAAAAATACTTTTTAGGGCCAGTTTCACCATCCCCTGATAAGTGTCAGATAGCTTATCTACATATTTTGTCTTTGTCATTTGACATAAGTAAGAAAGTGACAAAAACTTACGGTTAAGTTGTCTGACACTTATTAGCAAGTGGTCAAACTAGCCCTTAGGGTCTTATCCACGTATAGAGCAAATACTCGGATACGAATTTATTCCTGTCATATTATTAATTCCAGTGAAAAATCAGATGAGAAAGGAGCTCAAAAATGTGGGTACGCTTTCACCATATTATAATAAGTTGATGTAGCAGCATCCACCATTTTTTGATATTAAATATCCAACTTCGCTTTTGGCTAGACTAACTTTTCAAAATGCAAATAAAAATATACTTGTACATGTTTGAATCGTAATATGAGAAGAAAACAAAAAAGAAACTGTTTAGGAACGGTGAAGTACGATCAACATCAGACGTACCTTGCTCGAAAACTCAAAATCTGATAATGTATAAAGCCCTTATCATATGTTTAATGCAAATAAACGACTGAATTTGTTTTTCTTTATATCATAACTTAATCTAATAAATTAATGATACAAAAAATACTAAAGTCATTTGCAGTCCTTGAATACCCATGTAGGCTTCTTTCTATACCGTTATAATCATGTAGAACTCCTTTTGCTCATAAAAATTGCGTGACAATCGAAGAGCAAGATCAAGCAGTAAACACATAAGAATACATATAATATCATTTCTAAAATGTACCTTGTCTTTTTGTCTTATTGTGTTTCACTGGCCTATAACAAAAACACATATGCTTGAGATATATTTTAATAACATTTCGGCCACATCTGTGGCCTTTATCAAGGTACAGAATATGACAAAAAGCTAATTCTAAAACATGAATCATCAAATTCAGGTCTCTATACTACATAATAGTTATAAAATGAAAAAGGATGGTCTACTGTTCCCCTGAATGAGATGTAGTATTGTCTCACCTCAGATTGCAGTCTGTTTGACATTCATAAGGTACAGAATAAATCTTAAGATGCTTAAGATGCTCGATACTCAACAAAAAACAAAAGTTGTCGCCTGGATGGGCTGTCAAATAATGCCATTCATTTTTTTTTTTCATATTTGATACTTTGACATCTGTGATCTGTGTTTTGACGCATGGCACAGAGGTGACCAAAACGTATAAGAGCATATGTATGTGTGGTTTTAAGGGCTAGTGAAACACGATATATATCAGTACAACAAAGCATACAAGATACCCCTACCTACTTTCACTCTTAGAATTAAGTCCACCTTTTATATCAATCTTCATCGCATACTGTATGGTCAGCAATAGAATGATGGCAGATACTAACCAAGTCAAGTACGATATTTTTAAAACACCTATTAATGAGTTAAAGTATATCTTGACTAGAGTACCTCTTTAAAATCTTAGTTATGTAATTGTTCAAGTGTATTTTTATAACTTTTTAACAAGACTGATTCTAATATTTTTAAATTAACTATATATATTTTCGTTTTCTAATCTTGCTTTGTAGACTGCTCTATAACTTTTATTTGTAACTGAGAAAGGTGAAGATAATCCAGCAATATCCAATGCTACAAATTTACCATCGTTCAAATATTTCAAACAATTTGGTCGTTCTCAGTCAAATAAGAGCTAGGACTTTATACAAAAGCTTTTGTAACTTAGCAATTGCAGTAATATTATTTCTCGTTTTTTGAAGTTACGGTTTAGGTATGTTTCAAATTTTAGTATGACCTTTTTTTTTCTAAAAGACAACTATAACTAAAGCTTGCTCTTCGATGTTGCACGACGTTTATTACACAACACACTAACAGCAAAGAAAAATGTACAAAAATTTAGATAGAGAAAGGGACACTTGCCATGCTTCTCGTGATACGTACCCGAGCCGGCAGCTTAGAACAATACAACGAAAAGTGAAACGAAGCTGTTCAATCCTTACTATTAATCTAAATCTAAATTACTAAGTGGCTTCAACGTTGCCTTCCAATAAATGGTAGCCTTAGACTTCTTCGAGAAGATTCCGTTCTGATAGCTTTTTAAAGAATGAACAATTCAATTCCTAGACTAAAAAGACGCTGAGCTATGAGATCTTCAAGTTCCTTCATTTTTACAGGAAAAAAACATGATGCATCAAACCTTTTCATTTGGTTAGACATCAGTGATTCAAAAAACTAAATGAGTTTCAGAAAATACCAAAATATTAAAAATATTGGAAAACTACGTATTAGCCATGGTAGTCATAGTTATGAACTATAAGGCACCTAACTCCTAAAAGTGGGTGTGGCATATATTCATTAGAAAAAAACAGCGGAAATGGTCTAGCAACAATTCTTAATTTTGCATCTGAACGATTAATAAATAAATAATAATATAAATAAAAAACAAATCAGAGGTAACTTCACGTTTTCCTTTATAATATACTGTAAATCGTTATGCTTATAGAAATACTATCGTATATATCGGGTGTCCTAGAATTTTCTTGTAAGGTGATATTTTCGTAACGAAAAACAGTTCAAGCAAGAACTAAGTAGCAATTCTGAAGGTACATAGGGTCTATCATAGGCATTCAAAACATTTTCAACATTCCTGAAAGCTCATCCTCAACTTTTTGTTTTCAAGTAGCACCCCACAGGTTTTCCTATATAAATAATATCTCTATTTTATTTAAAGCTTGTGGTACCTTTGATGTTACAGGTAAAATCTAAATCTTTCTTGAAATCATAAGCATAACATAAATAAAATAAGAATTTGCTCGACACCTAATACTTTTGCAAAAATAACCTATAAAAAAGAGAACTAGGTAGGTTTTTAAGGGTACTGAATGGACTATCGTACTATGCTTTCTGAAAAAATGTCTTTTTTATCCTTTCTTATTACGAAAATGTTACGCCCCAAACAAATCCTTATTTTATGTATGTTATGCTTATGACTACGAAAAAATTGGTTTGTGTATAAAATTAAAGGCACCACAAGATTTTAAATAAAATCGGTAATGACCTCATTTATGTAAGAAAATATGTGGGATGCCATTTGAAAAAAAAGTTGGGGTGAGGTTGAGGGGTGGAAGTACAAAAAAATGTTTCGAAAGCATGGTATGATAGATCATTTAGTATTCTTGAAAGGTCCACTTAGTTTTGTTGATTATCGGAATCCTTATTTTATTTATCTTATGCTCATTAATGAAATAAATAGGTTTATGTATAAAATAAAAGGTACTGCAATATTTTAAATAAATAATTACTTCATTTATGTAGGAAGGACAATTAAATAATATAATAAAAGTACAAAAAATGTTTTGAAACCATGGTACGACAGAGCCTATAGTACTATCAAAACTACCCTTCAACTTTCATTTGAACTTTTTTTATGACGAAGAATACCACGTATCAATGAAATTCTGGAACACCCGGTATATGATATCTGAGGGAAGGAAAATAAACGTTAAAAAAGATTTTCTATTACTTGGACCAGTTCCACTAAAAAAATAAGGCGTGAAAGTGTGTTCTTCTAATTCCATCTACTAATGCTGATACAAGAATGGTGAACCTTTAATAATAATTCAGGGAAAAAAGCTGTTAAACTTTACTGTGAAGCTTCTTATAACATTTTTTAGTATTGATTAGTAGTATTTTGTTAGTTCTTGTACGCTTTAGGCTACATGAAGTAAAGTTCGAAGGTATTTCATTACTTTTGCTCTTCACGACAAAAGCCTGATTCTTGCTATAGCTTTATAGAGCAACTAAAAAATCTAAAAAGACTATTTTTTTGTCATTTATTTGGTTTGAAATGTAGTTTCTTGATGTGAACATCATAAAACGTCCATAAAACACCTTTCAAAATTTAAAATTTTATAATGCTGAACGATACAAAAAATTTTACCACAATCTGTGTATAAAAAAAGAACACTCCTTCACTTTCACGAAATGTTTGAGGATGAATTATCGGAAATTGAAAATATACTCACTTTGACAGCTTGCAGAACGTCAATACCTGCGCTACCCGCAACTCCTTTTTGTCCTTTATCACCTGGTCGACCCTGAAACGTAACTTTATGATATTGAGTTTAGAAACGAGAGAACTGACGACTTACTGGCTCTCCTTTTGGACCATCCAGACCAATGGGGCCCTGGGAAAATAATAAGGAACATTTTTTTGTGTTAAGGCTATAAAATGAAAAATAACAGGAGATACCAACGCTTCTTATCTATTTCTTATACAAGGTGGTCAAAAAGTTACAAACTCCCTCTTTATCTCAGTCTGGCGAAAAAAAATTGTAGGATTTCACTAATGATAACCATATTTTGGTGTGCTGAAGTCGAAGTAACAAATGTAAGAAGGTATGTCCTGCTATTTTCAGAAAATATAAGATAGACACATATAAGAATATCAGAAGAAAAAGCTGGTGTGTTGTGACATATGTATGTATGGTTAAATGAAAATAAGTAAAACACTAGCTACTAATATTAATTGGTTAGATAAACATTTATAGTCCAAGGGCTCTTGAGGGCTACACATTTGGAATTTCAAAAAAGTTCTATGTGCAGCCAAAAATACAGGTAAGAACGATCCCCACTTGTGAAACCTGGCAGGTAATAGATAGCAAAAATCCCTTCTCAGATTAGTTAAATGATAAAGCGCCTTTTTTATATTTTATTCGTAACAATATAATAACTCGCATTACTCTTTGCCAGACCCTTAACATGGTTCCAACCCCTTGCTAGACACCCCTAAACGATAATGATTTAAAATTATACTTTGTTTTATTGTAAAAGCTAAATTTTATATATGATTTTTGGGAAATCTTCAAATCAAGTTTCCCCACTAGCCAAACAGTTTCGAGGGTTCTCTCATCCTGCCAGACACGTCTTAACTCTCACCCCTGCGTCAAATCAAATTCGTCTAATCGCCGCGTTTCTATTGGTCTATGGGTGATTATTATAAAAAGTTTAATGAATATTGTTCTGAAAATGTATTATTCAAGCTATAGTAATTTTATTTGATGAATTGTCTTCATACATTGAAAAAAGGTTACCAGACTATTTGAATAAACTACAGCGGATGTGCAGTGAAAGATCGTTATGGACTGAATGCTCTATTTCACTCGCACCAGTTGCAGAGTTTCAAAGCGTCTGGCAGGATGAGAAAACCCTCTAGACTGTCTGACTACTGGGGGAAAGTATAAAAATTATGAATAATTATTGTTTAGGGGTGTTTGGCGAGGAGTTGAGACCATGCTAAGTGTCTGGTAACAAGAAACCCGATTTTTTATATTGTTACGAATAGAATATGAAGAAACTGAACTTTATACTTTAACAAATTTGAGATGGAATTTTGTACACCTTTCCTGGTTTGATAAGTGGGGATTATTCTTATCTGTATTGAGGATACACATAGAAGAACTTTCAGTTTTTATGAAATTACTAAGGTATGACCCTCAAGGGCTCTATTGTGCATGTTAGAGTGTTAGGAACCGTCTCCAAATTTTACTGAAAATTATTTCTTGTTAAGCGAAATGGGTGCCCTTTCCACGTCATTGGGAGTATGAACGAAATAATAAAGTATATATACGCCAGGAGTTTTAAAACTTGAGACTATCAGCATCGTTCTACATTCAAGCAGAGTGTAGAATGATGCAACATCTATTTCACAGAACTGAAAAAGTTGCTTCGTACATACTAATAGCAAATTGTATTCTCTCAGGATATCATTAATTTTTGCAGCAATCTTTACAGGGCACTAGAAGACATAGTGTCAAGCGGATATCCACAGATAGAGCAACTCTAAAGTCCATTTGAGAAAACATACCTCGTCCACTTAAAATTCATATTTCATTGTGTTACTATCTCTATCTACAATTAGTAATGATATAATCCCTAACTTAAGTGAAATATAGAGAAGAATGTAGGAAAAAATCATAACTGAAAAAGTACAAAAATTGCATAACCTACATTGGAGCCAAGAATATCATCCAGGTTGCCTTAGAGTTGCTTTATCTCTTCACTCTACTTTTTGGAATACCCTGAGCATTAATTTTTTGACATTACAGACGAACGATCGTACTGCATCTTATTCATGAGAAAACTTAAAAGGGCATATTTTCTAGAAACTTAAATAATTAAATCTCTGACTTTCTGTCGACCAAAACTTCCAATTGCATGGCATTCCAGCGAAATTACGGAAGTTTGAAGGCAATGGCGACAAATCACTTTTCGTATTCCGTTTCATACTCCATTGGTTCCGTTAGTCGTAGATCAGTCGACAGATACCTTTTTTTTATATGCAGAATATTACAAATACAAAGGAGACCTAGTGTCGATCATAGTACAATAAATCTGACATCGCTGATTCTGAAAAGAGCCTTTTGAGAAAAAAGAACCGGATACAATTTTTTGCATAAATAGTTCAATACTGAGACTCAAAACATGCGGTTTCATCTTAGTAGAAAGCCAAATAAACATTTTCCATTTTTAGGTAAACCTACAGATCTGAAAGATCTGACATCTTTTATTTTCGTCAAAAGAAATTGACAACGGTGACCGGATTTGTAATAAGCACTCTCAAGTTATCAAAAACATGAGGTTCCATCTCAATAGAAAGCTGAATAAAAGTTTTTGATTTTTCAGGTAAACCTCAAGATCTGACGTTTATAATTTTAGTCAAACGAGACTGAGGTTCAAAAGTGTGACCGGATTCGTAATCAGCACCGTCAAATTACCCAAAACACGAGGTTTCATATTAATAGAAAGCTAATTAAAAATTATCGACTTTTTAGGTAAACCTAAAAATCTGAGAGATCTGACATATTTATTTTCGCCAAACGAAACTGAAACTCAGAACTGTGACCAGATGTATAATCATCACCCTCAAATTATCCAAAACGCGAGGTTTCATCTTGATAGAAAGCTAAATAGGGGTCTTCGATTTTTTAGGTAAACGTCAATATCTGAAATCTGAAATTTTTTATTTTTTCTCAAACGCGACTAAAATTCAAAACTGTGACCCAATTTGTAATCAGCACCCTCAAGTTATCCAAAACGCGAGCTCTCATCTTAATAGAAAGCTGAATACAAATTTTCGATTTTTTAGGTAAACCTCAAGATCTGAAAGATCTGAAATTTTTTATTTTCGTCAAACCAGACTGAAACTCAAAACCGTGACCGATTTTGTAATCAGCGCCATCAAATTATCTAAAACACAAGGTTTCATCTTAATAGAAAGCTAAATAAAGGTTTTAGATTTTTTCGGTGAACCTCAAGATCTGGAAGATCTAAAATTTTTTATTTCCGTCAAACGAGACTGAAAATCATAACTGCGACCGGATTTGTAATCAGCACCCTCAAATTATCCAAAGCACGAGGTTTCATCTTAATAGAAATCTAAATAAAGGTTTTCGATTTCTTAGGTAAACCTAAATATTTGAAAAACCTGAATTTTTTAATTTTCGTCAAACGAGGCTGAAACTCAAAACTGCGACCGGCTTTATAATTAGCACCCTCAAATTATCCAAAACACAAAGTTTCATCTTAATAGAAAACCAAATAAAGATTTTAGCCAGACATTTAATGTGTCGCAAGAAAAGACTATCAGTATCCGAGTATATAATAAAATGACCTCTTTTTTAATAAATAAATCATCCAGATGTCGTGGCATGTAGTACTATCAAATACTGTTTCATTGCCGTCAAGCAAATATCCTTATACAATTAATGACGCTAAATATCTGATAGCCAGATTTTCACTTATGCACCATTGCATACATTTTTGGTTCTGTCGACTGGTCTATAGGACAGCGGAAGGAATTTCTGGAATTCCTCGCGCTGGTTCGCCGGATCACAGCTACAATACGCCAAGCCACCACCCAACAGAATGAAACAAATGAAAATCAACAAACCGGAAATCCCGGATATCCGCGCACCCCAGTCGGACCCTGCAACAGATTTTTACTTTGCACTTCATATAGTTCAGCTAATTTAGATATACGCAATAATTAAATGTAAGAGATTAAATCAACAACCTGCTTGATGTTTCGTCAACAAGGTATCCTCAGAAGCTATTACCCGTTCGGTGACTCCAATGAAACTGAGCCAGGGACAGCGGCGTCAGCTATGGATGTAACTGCGCTTAGTAGTGTCGGTCTTTGTATCTCTTCCCATCATTTTAAGATCATTGTGTCTCCAAGTACGGGTATCCATGTCCTGTTGACCTTTTATGCTTCTTTTTAACTTCACCGACAAAGGAGGGGTAAGTTTTAGGATCGGCCCGGCCCGTTTTCGCAAATTTTACCGAAATCAACGTTGCGAGGTGTCATTTCCAAGACTGACTCATTTTCTGATGTGAAAATGCTACTAAAAGTGGACCAAAAGATAGAGATAAAAAAAGTTTGAAATTATCATGAATTTTTATTCCGCCATTCTGAAAATTTTGCAGCATGCGCGGTTGCGTTTTTGACAATGAGGAAGCGTGCTCTTTATTGTGATAGCATTAGAATGTCATGATATGATATTATTTTATGAGTTACCCCCATCCCCAGCTCTTTTTTATCATCGCATCATTTTCTCATAGTGACCAAGTTTGAAGAGAATCCGAAAACGTTGTTTTTTTTTTTGATGTCCGTCTATGTGTCTGTTTGACTGTACGTCCACGATTTGATTCTTCAACGATTACTCAAAAACGCTTCAAGCGATTGGTTTCAAATTTGGCCAACTTAAATTAATGAAGGTCCCTTTGAGTTGAAAAGGTTTTGGCGCCGATCGGTCAATAAGAGTGGAAAAGGCAAAGGGGGGGGGGGGGGGGTGCACAGCAAAAATGTATAACAACATATAAATTTGATAGCACTACTTGAAATAGAATGTGTGTTTATGTCTAAATCAATATATCACATATTAGTTTTAACCGAAATGGAGGTTAAAAAAATTAAATAGATTGAAATATGCAAATGCTTTGTACGTAAATAACTTAGAGATGTCTACCTCATAATAATATTCGATGGGACTCTTAAGGGTTAAAAGGAGCCGGAGTTGCACAAAAAAATGTCATTTAACACATTGGTGCAACTGATCCCACCAGTCAAAATACTGTCAAAAGATGCTAGAAACGATAATCACATGTGGGTCTTTTCTCAAAATAGCAGCTAAAAAATTAATAAGGGTGGGATGTATAAATTTCAAAGAACCACTTGAGATGATGCAGTTCCTAGAATGATGTCGACCTCGTCCAACGTCCATATTTTTTGTATTTTTATGTATATAAATCTCGATGGCCTCTTTGTGCAATGTCCTTATGTCCTGCCATTTTATATAACTACTGACACCACCTCTCAGTTTCTCGTAAGTGACCGGACAGGTAACTGCTTCTGAGGATTACATCTGCTCGTGTTGACGAAACGTCAAGATGACACTGACCGAACATCCCAAGAGCTATCAACTTATGAGATATGGCTGCGAAAGCCTTACTCAATACAATTCCAGGATAAAACCGTCCAGAGAGCTGGAACTGGAAATCCACTATCACCTTTTGACATTTTAGTTTAAATATAATAAAATCATCAAAAAGTTAAGGCATACTTTTTTGTATCTAATTTTTGGGCTCCAGTGGGGTTTAAATTGCCTATATGCACATTCATTTGAAAATCTCTAACCTCGGATTCTTCGAAAACTGCTGATTAAAAGACGTCGAGACACGTCAAAAGATTTGTCAAGAGGTATAATTTTATAACCAAAAGTTACTTCATCCCCTTAAAATCATCGAAATAAAGGACTTCGACATACGTTTGAAACAAGGTATTACTCGATACCCCTTGTTTTAAGGGGATGATACTGGGGGGGGGGGGGGCAGAGGGTACAAGGGGATGAAGTAGTTTTCGGTTAAAAATTTGTCCCCCTTGACAAATCTTTTGACATGTCTCGGCGTGTTTTTAGTTGGCGGTTTTCGAGAAATCTGGGGTGGGAAGTTTTCAAATAAAGTTAAAAGCACACATTGATGATGTTTTATTTTTTTACATTTTACTTGTCTACTCATTATTAAATTGTGCATGGCTTGACATCAGTTTGACACGTCGTGTATAAAAAAGTTTAATGGAAGTAGTATTCCAATATTTACAAAAATAACCTAAAATCATATACTGTAAAATCACCTTCAAAATGACGTCAATGTCATGATGTCAATGATGTCAATTAATAGTGGAGTTGCTGAGTGAAAAAGTTCTACTTATTTTTGAAGATAGTATGAAATATAGTGTACATTACTTGTTAAAAAGTAAATTTTGTGCACTAGCCATTAAGTACTGATGTACCACATTTAGGACTGACCCTTCGTCTGACAGACTACCAAAGTTACTACTGATATTTATGGAAAATAATTAATTAGACATCATTGGAACTTGTCACACGAATTTAGTACATGTCTTGAGACAACAGAAATGCCAGGAATAAAAAAGGTAGATCATTTACTAAGTGACAGTGTTGAAAGAAGTTATATTTCCAAGTAAAAGGG
This sequence comes from Callosobruchus maculatus, assembly GCA_951848785.1. Taxonomy (NCBI): domain Eukaryota; kingdom Metazoa; phylum Arthropoda; class Insecta; order Coleoptera; family Chrysomelidae; genus Callosobruchus; species Callosobruchus maculatus. Next base: position 135,413 of record CATOUR010000009.1, on the reverse strand, counting down.
AACAGAGAAGAAACTAAACAGGGTACAAAAAGAGGAACAAAACTATTGGTAAGTAGGCTCATGCAATAGCTAAAAGTAACTTAATTTGACACAAGTCACAAATCTTCGACGCAATGCTCAGATACTATTTTCGCGCACTGAAGGCAAATGTGGCTTGTAGTATGCATTATGACGGAGATATTTAGTCATTCCTCTCTTGCTGCTGGGACAAATGGGGCATATTTTTCGTTTTCCTATTGTATGTTCAGAAGAGGGATCTGTATCTGCGTCTGCTGGACGTAGGATCATTTTCGAATTTGGATATCATGGAAACTATTTGACCCAAAATCGCTGTGGCTGAGGCAGAGTACTTGTGGTATCCTAGTTTGAGAGTATACATAAAAAAAGTTCTACTCATTATAAACAACAAAAATATACAGGGTGTTTCATAAGCTGGGACTTTTTTTCATACAGCGGATAGTACTCACCAAAATGAGTGATTTCCCCAGTAACATATAAACGAAGTATTTAGAGAAAACAAGATACTGACCATTAAAGAAGTCCTCTATTCTAAGTCCGTCTCTGGGCAATCGCTCACCATGTCATATATCACAACAGACAAGGCAGCGCTAGTGGTGCCGATGCCGGAGAGAAAACACTAAAACAGGCAGTTCATCATACGTCGCGTTGCTGTGGCATAGTTTACGAGAGTGCTTGGCTTGCTGCATCTGACGATCGGTCTTTAAAAACAACAACAATGGCGCACGCTTATAACAGTAATGAACTGGTGGACATAATTTTAATGTACGGTGAGTGTGGTCAAAATACCGCTGCGGCTTCTCGAGTATATGCCGATCGTTTCCCTAACCGTACTCACCCTGCACCTCGTCGATTTGTCTCGCTCGTGCAAAGAGCTGGAGACACAGGATATCTGAATCCACATCGTGGTGAACACGCTGGAAGACCTAGACAACCTCATATGGTCCAAATTGAAGAAGACAGCGTAAGTCGTACTTTTACCTGTAAGACACCTGCGACAGGACCGCACTTACAACTTCGTGGCAACCAAATAGTGAGTACTTGCTTGAATGTTTTTTACTGTTTTGTTGCTGGTTCACCGTGCGTTAGCCTTGCCGTTTCAAGGGCCGTTGGTTCTAAAGAGGAAAGTCCCAACTTTTAGAACACCCTGTATACATTTAAAGGACACGCGTAGTCTGTCTGACGAAGGATCAGTACTTAAGGGGTAGCTAGGTTTGCCAAACTCCACCAAGCATTGTACAGCTGTCTGTCACATCTAATGAACTCATTTCATTGCTTTTATTTTACTCTGCTTCATAAACTTAAAACGTTATAGAATTTCATCAGTTTTATGTTCAGCGACTCCAAATGCAAGAGCTTCAGATAACTTTGAGAGATTCGAGTAACAAAGCTTTGTGTAACCCGAGTTCAGAATTATCATTGTGACGGCAGTTTCCAACTCCCTTGCTCTGAACGGCTTCACCAGATTTAGTATCTCTTATTCTCTTAGTAGACACTCTCAGTTTATATCGAATTGTCCTCTAATTTCCGTGACAGTGCATTAACCCGAAGCCAATTCCAATAAGAGGGGGGGTTGATGAGACGAGGGAGTGACTACTACACCGCTTAACAATTGTATAAGAAATGGACTTGTATCGTTGGTTCGAAAACAATTACTACGTTTCCACGGGCTTTCAAAACTTTTGAAAACGTAAACTGCTTTTAAAATGATTGAAACCTTTTTGCATTTACGACAGGGCTTATTCTAACTGGCACCTGAGCACAAAAGTGTAGTTGAAAGCATACGTTGAGTAGTTGAATATTCAAAATTGGGTGGTAGGTTTTTTATGTTTTTCACAAGATATGGTCAAATTCATAATGGAGGTGCCTATCTATTATATTTAAATTTAATCTAAGAATTGGTGCCGTTAAATTCATTATTAATCGTGATTTGTGATTATGTGTCATCAGCTTTTTGATTCTCGGTAAGAAGAATAACTCCAATGGGTAGTTGAAATAAATCCTTAGAATAAGCCCTGATTTACGAGATACTTTGAAACCTTTCCCATTTAACCATCTTTCTATCGCTTACAGTTTCCAAGATTCGTTCCCCATATTTCAGACACACTGAACTTTGTGAATACGAGAGACGCAAGAAGCTATATATCTCTGCTTGGAATACCGTGGTGTGTACCTCAAGAGAGAGGGAGAACTTTGATTTTGGCCCACAAACCTCAACGCCGGAGCCTTCGTTGGTAAGTGAGCCGTCCGTGTACCAGACTGGCCCTCTCCCCTCAAAGGGCCGCCTGCCGCTTGGCCCCCACTCTTTCCTTGTAGGATACTTCACCGTAAATTTAATGGTCAAAGCAATATGTAGGAGAAATTATATCACTCCTCATAATATGTAGGATAGGGTCATCCCTTTGCAGTTCCGAGAGGATGACAGAGCGTCCCCTATCAGAATTCACAAAGGACCGACTCCATAATCGGACGCAGATGCCTTTGCCTCCCCTTGAACTACCAGTCGAGTGGAGGGAAATTCAGCAGTGCTTTTAGCGCGCTCAACGAAGTCGTGCGTACTGCATTTGTTATACTATCGCAAGCCAAGGGTTGAATTTTATTTAGCTTTGCTTTGCTGGACTACAACCTTACACATGGTTACCACATTACCGATCCATACAATAAGGACGGCCCTACAACCGTTCTACATGCCCATAAAGAATAAGAATAAAGAAGAACCTTATTGACTTTATGTTCTACATGTTGTCTCCAATTCGCTTCGAGTCTAGAATTACGCCTAGATATTTCACTGATTGGTTCAAGTTCAAGTGCCGCCTACCCTTATTTTCCTGAAGTGAAAAAAGAACTAAGAGAGCGAGTATTTGAGTGGGGTCAGAACTCGAAATTTTCTGAATATCCTCTACCAGTATTCTTCCAAATTATTTATCACGTCATGCTTTCATATTAAAATTCAATTGAACCATACAGGATGTTCTTAATTATCATGTACAGACGAAAGAAGGAGATTCCTAGGTTTTTTAAACTCAAATTTCAAATAAACATAGGTCCGCAATCGCTTTGTTACCAATCTTCGGGTGCTCATGTTGAAATTTCAATATTTTTTCAGTTTTTTGTTAATAACTCTCTCAATTTTTGAGGTATTTAGCTCAAATTTAGAATATAAGAAGCACAATACGAGTTGCATAATTGCACTTGTCAAATGGTTGGCAGAATCTACAGGGTGATATTTTTTCAGGGGTCATGCTCCCTTTCTTACCCTGAACTTCGTACTTTTACACTTTCCAACTCTAAAGTAGACTGCACAACTTACGATTTAAAATCCTATGTGTCAAATTTGGTAAAACAAAACAGTTATCCGAATAAATCCATAGCCTACTGGACCATAATTTAAATACAACATTTTCATCTACCTAATAACAGAGAATCCTGTTTTGTTTTTTTCTCGATAAGGATCGGAGACATAAAAAAATTACAAGAGGACAAAAACTTTCTAAACAAGATGGAAAAATTATATGTTTTTTGAATTTACCTGCGCAAAATGTCAGGGTAAGGAAAGGAGGCATAACCCTGAAAAAATAACATCCTATAGATTCTGGCAACTCATCAATAAGTGCAATCATGTAACTCATATTGAGTACTTGGTATTCCAAATTTGAGATAAATACCTCAAAAATTGAGAGAGTTATAAAGAAAAAATTGAAAAAATATTGAAATTTCAACACCCTGTAGATCGGTAACGAAGCCTTTATTTGAAATTTTAGTCCTTAAAATGGTACATGATATTTAGGAGCACCCTGTATATCGCAGGTATGAGAAAATCGAGTAATCGCCCATCTCTAGCCCCGATCGTGATGCGGTTCAGTAGTCACTCCCACCTTGCGCATAAATTATTATAGGGCGAATCTTGGGCGGCCGCGGTTTCTCTGGACGCAGGGTGGACGCAGGGTGTGATTCATGCAAATGACGTTATTGATGTCAACGATTGATGTAGTGTCAGGATGTCGCTGGTTACGTGATAATGTCTGCATTGCGAGCTCGGAGTTTGGGGGAGGGACAGTTCGAAATCCGGGAATTTACGGGACGGCGATCATAGCAGGCTGTTATTGCGATTCTCGAAGAAACAACTGAACGTAGAGGGAGTAAACAAGTAGATGTTCAGTATTCCAAAAAAAATTACTTACGGGATTTTTAATCTATACCTGCTTAATGTCGTTTATTTATTATTTATTAATTTTGTATATATTTTTTTTAATAAAGTTTTTTTGTTTTTTTTTCTTTATATATTCGCATGTGAAATCCGAACAGCTAGAAAAAAGGTGATATTTGCATTGAAAATTTGTACACAGCTTGGCAGTACCATCTCCAGTACACATGTAACACTTTTTTTTTGTTCAAAGGCTATTTGCCTACATAGCACCTCTAAAAACGATGATATCTGTGACGAGAGACTAGTTGGCTGTGTAAAGATGTCCCCTAGAAGATGACAGCTCCACTTTACGCAGTTAAGCTCCTTTGAACAGGGTCTGATTGTAGGCCAACAAGAACGTAGTGCTTCTTTCAGAGCAATTGCTGTAACCATTAGGCGTAACTTGGCCTCAATTGTAGCAGCATGGCGCGCATGGATCGCAGAAGGGCGAATGCAGCGAGCTAGAGGTTCTGGAGTACGTAGAAGAACTACAGACCGGTAAGATCGTCATCTACGACTATTGGCCCTTCGAGACAGAATGCAATCCACTCGAGCTGTTGCTGACGCTTGGTATGCAGCCATAGGGAGGCCCATTCGAATCCGCACGGTGTATCACAGATTGAGTGAAATGGGCTTAGGATCACATCGTCAACGTCTAATACTTCCGCTCAATGCAACTCATCGTCGCCAACGGTTAGATTGGTGCCAAGAACACCGACAATGGCATCCTGAGTGGGATTAGACGGCCTTATACAGAATGTTGAAGTCAAGGTACTCCCTTGGCCTCGACGATCACCCGATTTATCGCCAATTGAAAAAGTATGGGATTTAATGGGTCAACACAGGCGAACTGGACGCTGGACGAACTGGAATATACTGTGAGGGCATCTTGGGAGGATTTACCTCTAGACTTTATCAACAACCAGATTACGAGCATGCCGCGTAAGCTAGAAGAGTGCATTCGTCAACATGGAGGGCCTACCCATTACTGATCTGTTGTATTTTTTTATAAACTAATTATGACAAATAAGTTCGTTTATTATTGCTACCACATTTCATTTTTCATTCATTTATTTGCAAGAAAAGTACAAATATTAACACCCTTAGGAGGCCGAGCCTTGTGGCGGGATATAAGCAACCCTTTTTTTTCCGGGTTCGGATTTCACTTGCAAGTAATAGGTATTATAAAATTTGCACTCAAAACACGAAAACCGCAATAACAGCTGCACTTTTCAAAAACAGCCAAACTCACATTTTTATGCATTGACAGGGAAACTGAGTTAAATGGCACTACATAGTTTACTTGTAAAGCTGTATACAAAATGTCCAGTGTATTCTTACCCTTTGTCCCATTTCGCCTTTCTGACCCTTGTCACCCTGTAACCATTAATTTCTGTTGAAATGTCCTCGAGCGGACGCGAAAAAAGCAAGATGGAGTGCCACTCATCTCAGACAATGGTCACTCCGGTTGCGCTATTCGCTGGGGACATTTTGTTCCACTTACAAGGCCAATTTGAATACTAACTAAGGGTTGAATGTGGAAAAAATATGGTGGACGATGACTGAGGGGTCCCCAGTACTGTGTGCAAAAGCGCAGGATGAGAAATATATGGAAAATGAGCATCCGTCTAGCACTATGGTAACTTTTCAGTGTTAAGCCTCGTGTCCACTAGCAAATAAAATTGCTACAGTACATTCAATCCCAAGATAGACTCCAAATAAACAGTCGCATGCAACATTCGCGTGGTTACTGTCCGCTAACGTCTGCGAACGCGCCAGCTATAGTCCAGTGCAATTATGAAATTTTATATGACTAAAAGAGTTGCCCTATGAGCCCATTGCAACTCAAAAGTAGCCAGTTGCCAGTTTGAAATGATCATTAGGCAATGAACACTTGACATTGCATATTTGGATCTACTTTCCAGTCAGCCTTGGAGATTTAGACTTGCCAGATTATAACACACAATTTGCACATAATGTACTGGACTATTAGGGACCCCACGGACACGAGCCGATCACGCACGCGGGCTTGTTTTCATTTGGTCTAGCTTGGCTGTGAATACAGTATAGAGTTACTCTCACAAGTCACTTGCGAAGCGTGTGCACTACGTCATTAGAGAAATATTGCAGCAAAATTACTTGCACATAAAGGACTTGCGATTTTCTGAGAGCTTGTAGTGTATTCGGTTACTCTCAGGAAATTGGTTTGCCACAAAAATTTCGAGCCTGTTTCGAAAGTCTTGCAGCAAGGAGTGTTGTAAATCAAATATGGACACGCTCAACTGGACGAGAGATGACACGTGTCTTTTAATTAACCCTTAACCGGTAACGTGCAAATTCGGGGCATACCTGGTAACGTGCAGTCTGTGAGACTGTAACGTCTTTGAAGCTTAAAAAATCAAACTCTCCTAATTATTTTTTGGAAAAAATGCATGAATATTTGTTGGGCATATATCCTTTAATAATAATTTTGTATAAAGTAGCAGAACATGCGATGTAAAGAAAAAAAATTATGATAATTATTAACTAGAACACAAATTAGCAGCACAAATTTGTAGGACCAAGATAATAAAAAAAAATTGACCACACTCAAATCTATATATTTTGTGATTGATAATAAGTAAAGCAATATACCTATAAAAATATTTTGGTAAAAAATGACGGACCTGCCATGATTACCAGTTGAGAAAAATTAGAACGTAAACCGTAACGTTCCGTCTCACAGACTGAACTGAACTAACAACTAAGCACATCTGGAATGTTGTTTATGCAAACTTATTGATAAACGGGATATAAAAGGGATAGCAATGGCAGATAGATTAGATGAGGTCATTTACCAGAAATGCGGTAAGGTTTTGTTGTAGGCTCGAATTTAATATTGCTTGCAGTCTCACAGACGGCACGTTACCAGTTAAGGGTTTTAATTGAGTACTTGCTGCACAAACTATCGCAAGTTACTTGCAAGTGGACACGAAGCTTCACGATGATTTATTGATAAAAAACGAGACTGGTGCAATAGTATTAGAATGATATATATATTTTTTTAAATCTTGAACAACGTTTCAACGTTTGATTCCCTTCTCATATACTTCTGAGACTCCATGTTTTGATCTTTGTTTAATGTACCCATCACAACGCTGTTGAGCTCTGATTCTGATCCAAATCTTCGACCTCTCAAAAACTGTTTGACTTCAGAAAACAAATAATAGAAGTCATATGGAGCAAGATCAGGAGAGTAGGGCAGGGGGTGAACCATAATTTTCACCCCTTTTCCAACAACTGTTGAAATTAAATATAGTTATATCAAAATACAGACAATTTTATTGGAAATACGGGTAGAGACAAAAAGTTGGATTGAAAATAAATTTGGGGGTTGCGTTTTCCACCCCTTATAACCATGGGGTAAAGTAAATAAATTACTGGCTAAGTGTATTTTTGGTAGTAGAAAATGTCAGGTTAATTTCAATATTGTAACTTTTTTAGTGCTTGTGAAAAAAACTGTTAAAGAAATTTTATGTACTCCCTTTAAGGGGCTGTATCTTAACAAGGGATGCTCCAATGAAGTTTTTTTATATGAAAGATCCTATCCTTTTTTCGATGAGGAATCACCCCCTTACATGGTTTACACTTATTTAGTTACACCCTGTATATTGTTACTTCGTTCAAAATATATCATTTTGTATAATGTTTGTACACTTAGGCTTAAATTCAGGTGGACCCTACTCCGCTGTGACTATTATCACATGGATTATGGATTTCATAAACGGTCACATCGTTCACCATATTTTCCCCAGAGAATATTTCAATATTTAATTGCTAATATATTGAATTTAAATATATTTTAGATCGATTTTTTCATTTCTCTACATTGAAACACCAATTAATATTAGTTATTGATAATGAACGTATGATATTGCGCTGAAGAAAATGATTTCATGACATGAACCGTTACTTTACATGTTTTTGAATCATGGCATAGCGAAAAAAATGGTATAGGAAACTTTTAACCCTATCTGGTGTGTCATATGTATAGTTTTTTCGTTGTTTCGAATAATATATAGTCATTATCAAGCATCAAACAAAACTTCTGCTTTCTGATGCCTGACGATGAGTCTATACTAGTCGAAACGTGGCATCAAGAAACATAAAAAGGCTTTGTTTTAATTCCGACCTAATCCTAGAAAAATGACAACTAAGTTAAAATGTTAGTTTAAATTCTTCCATAGGTAGTTTTTATCAGAAAAAGCGTAAAGTAACTTGAATCATGCCACATGTGGCTCCGGATAGTTAGGTGGAAAATTAGAGAGAGAGAAAGAAAGAGACAAAATAAAAAAAATATCTACCGGAAAGCCATTCTTGCCGGGAGTGCCTGGGGACCCCTGAGACAAAAATAAAAAAAATCAGTGTTTAAGTGGTTCTACATGTATTTATAACTTTGAGCAAACATAAGCTACTTACTACTTTACTAAAGCTTTATGGCAAATCGTTGTGATAACGGCTTATGGTCCAGTCAAATTCAAACCTTTTTAATACATAATTAGGCTTCATTTCGTTTTGTTTGACATCTGTCATTATGTCTTTGTTTGTTATACAGGGTGAGTCTTGAGTATGAAGCGCTTCAATAATCATCTCGGAAACGGTTTGGAAGATCTTCATGAATTTTGGGTTATGAAAGTTTTGCAATACGACCGATCTTATGACAGTATTTTCATTGTTGTTATATTTTCCGTTTTTCTGAAAATATAATGAATTTTGTTATTTGAAATGGATCACCCTGTATATTCTTCTATAGGTATTTGAAATGCTAGGAAAATTCTCATTATTTTCATCAATTATTCTCATTACCTACCTAAATATAATAATTTCTGAGTGACAGCTAAATTTACATAATATCCTCCCAAGTAAAAATAAGACATTCACTTCAAAAAACATGATGTGAAGGCGGTTACAACAGATGCTCAGAATGTTTGTCCGTTTACTTCAATACAACAAGCCATGCTATCCTTGACACTTCGTAGTACATTTTGAGACATGCCTCTATGCCTGACTGCTCAACTCTTCCCATCTCTGTCATAGCCATTTTACAGTTATTTCAACTTAGGTGGATACAATATAAATTTAGCCCACCCCTTAAATTGTGACGTTTAGGTGTAGGAAATATTATATAAAAATAATCGGTATTTTTCAAAGATTTCAAAAAGGAAGAAATATACAGTGTGATCCATTCGAAATAACAAAGTTCATTATATTTCCGGAAAAACGGTAGATCTGACAATATTGTTCAACAGTTTTCGAAATAATTGATATGATCCATACTTTAAACTTACTCTGTATATTTCCAAGGCATTTTTGCTTATACTGCATATACAGGGTGAGTCCTAAATTGATACCTTTTAACTGTGTATAGAAGTCCCTTAAATAAACAACTTTTTCAAATAACTTTTTTCAGAAAACTGAAAAATAAGCGAGATACAGAATACAAAAGGTATATCTCAGCTTGTGTATCAAGACGAACGTAGTCTGTTTATGTTTAGTTTTTTACTCGGATTTTTGTCAAATCAATTAGCCATTGTATGTGTCAGATAGTGTAGTTCATCGTTGTTAATTTTGAATTGGTAAATCCTAAAGGTGGCACATTATTAGAAATAACTTTTAGGATTTTCCAATTTGAAGCAAACTATGATACACTGAAAGTGATTAGTGTACTAATTGACAGATACAATGCCTGATCTATAGGACAAAAATCCGAGCGAAAAGTTAAACATAAGTAGACTAGAAACGTCTTGATACAAGGTCCAGATTTACTTTTTTTATTCTGCACATCGCTTAGTGTACAGTTTTCGGGAAAAAGTAGTTTATTCTAACGACTTCTCTACACTGTTAAAAAAAGTACCAACTTAGGACTCACGCTCTAGATGTACATGTGATAGTTTAACAGATTTACCTCAGTGGGACTTAAATAATTTTTGTACTCTTATTTCATACCTATGTTAACCTTATACTGTGCACCAGATGCACTGGGAAAATGCAGCTTAGTGTAGGAGTCACTGCTTTTGCACAAAAATCAATAAAGATCGAAGAACTATGATTTACACAGACAAAAACGAAAGTGTTTTGAAGCTATGAGGCAACCTTGATTTGACGTATTTCAAAAGAACTTCATTTTCTCCCGGGAATATCTAATTTGACTGGACCATGTGTTCGAATGTGCACTTTTTAATGGTCTCAGGTAGACAGTAAATTTGATAATTAGCGGCCTTTATATGGCTCGTTTAATAACAACTAAAGTCTAAGGTATGCTTAGACTGGAATTTATGCTGCAATTTGGGAAGCAAATTACCTGGCCGTAAGCTACGATCTCCTGAATTATTTGAGGTTAGGAACATTTTTGGATCTTCGAACATTGAATCTTCTCCCTTACTGGACTAAATTGAAAAGTCTCTCGCTTAGAGGTCTAAGGGGCTGTTCACACCAAAAGAAACTGATATACTATGAAGAATCATAGTAAGAAATAAAAAACACCTTTTTTTATTCTGTTTCTAAAATGCTGATTGACACTTAATCTAGGGACCTTTAGAGTAAGAGTGCACATTTGAAACGTCAAAAGTAATGCTCTAATCGCTTGTCTGTTAAATAACAGAGTACGGTATAAGGATCTGGATTTTGTCGAGATTATTGGCAGCCCCGGACATGACTCATCAAATTTTCAGCTCCAACGATATGGTAGTTTGGACTTGCTGCAATACAATTTATAGATACGATAGCAAGCGGTTTATGGCTTGTTCGCTTCTGGTTATGTCAGGTTGACTCTAACTTATGACTGTAACAAGATCTTGTAGTGTATTAAGTATTTACCATGTCTCCTGCGAAGCTGACACCTAAGACACATTTGTGGTGTTGCTAAATATAAAATTTAGTGTTATGAAGGCATTTTTTTCAAAATCCCAAGTAATTTTAATGTGTGAATACAGCTATTTTGCCGATACTTCAACTCTAAAATAAATTGATGATTCGTTTTAGGTTACAATAATGGCATAAGAATTTCTAACCCCTGCTTACAATTAGATCCACTTTCTCAGATAGTTATTATATGCAAATACCAACTGTGTTGTAAATTTGACAACAGTGAAACACTGAAATAAAATATGGACGATACTTCGTAACATTTGAGGTGTTACCAAGTATAAAATTTAGCGTTATGATGGTATTTTTTAAATTCAAAGTAATTTTAATGAGATATTTATTATATGCAAATACATACAAAAGTTGTATAGCCAGAAAGTTGTAAACTTGACAACAGTGAAAATATCGTTAGTGTCTTTGACAAACGCTCCTATGTTGCATATAACTATAAAAAATAATTTAGATAGTGCAAATTACGCTTTTGGGCGTGTTTTATTTGACTGACATTTTTTCAACATGAGATTGGAACATTTGGAAAAAAAGGAAATATTGTGAGATGAAAATTTTAAAATGTTTATAGCCTCCTTCATTGTTAATCTGAAGCCGAGTCGTTGCTGATACAGCTCTTCAAGCTGTCGAACTTCATTAACACTGTAATTTTTTTAATCCTAAAATCCTTATACCGAACTCTGGTTGTCTGCGTGCATAGAACTTACCGGTGCTCCAACTTCACCCGGTTCTCCCTTTTTTCCTTTCCTTCCCCTCTTTCCAGCTGGTCCTGGAGGTCCTGGTGGGCCTGGAGGACCTGAAATCCAAAAAAATATCATAGTTATAAATTCTGAGCTTCAATCAATATAAAAAAGATAGTCAATAAATCATTTTCAATGATTAGTCCCTGTTTTGGCTTTTTTTAAAGGTTAATAATGTTTTATTTTTGGAGAAATTTGTACCGAAAAGTCTGGCAATGTCGCACCTCTGAAAGGATATAACAATTCGATTTTGGTAGAGGTCATGAGTCAGAGTCAGACATCGGAAGTCGAACGGCACAGAATCTTCGGTTATAAATCAAATATTTGACTATATAGCTCAATTTCATATACGCGTCGCTATAGTGCGGGATTGTGCAACAGGTGGTATAATCCTTATTATTTTATATTTTTTATCCTTCCTTTGTTCCTTTTTCGCCATTTGTTGCATATCAATTTTGGACCTAAATTTGTGGCGAGAGATAGCGTTAAGCGTTTTTGAACCTTTAATTATTACAGTCCACTTTCATCGGACAATTTGCGTGAATATATTTTATATATTTATATTCGTGTAAATTGCCCATACAGTCCCCATAGTCTAGCATGAAAGTTGCGTTATGTTGTTCAAAAATAGAGCTAAGCGAAAGGTAACTTTTGTACAGAGGTTTCTGCTGATACAAAATCAAAGAACATATAAAGTATATAAATAAAAGAAAATATCAAAATCGGCATTCAAGGAGTACATTTGGGAGTCAGGACGCAGTGTAAAATGGCACCAAGTCTCTATACTGCATAAGGGCGGTAATAGAGAAGAAAAGATAAAAAATCTGCCTATATAAAGTCGAATCATGATCGTATTTCTAATTTATTATTACGATTGTAACATGAGTTTTCAGCTGTTACTATGTACCGGAGTTTATGTTAAAAGCATTGGAGGTACTAGATAAAATACAAAATAAAATAATCATGTAACAAAAACAAGGTGCACTTTGTTAATCCTAACGAAACAGGTGGTCCCCAGTCTCTTGATAATTCCTTCATATTTATACAAAATAATGCTGGAACAGGTCACAACATAAGTCACGATTAGATCACAAAATAGGGATAGACTGAAACAAACGTCTATTCGAGTATTTTTAAGGTTTCTTCTTAGTCCTTGAGAAAGGTGCATTTTTTGTACCGTTTTAGTTCCCATCCCGAAAAGTGAGCGGAGTTTTGTGATCGCGAAAATTTTTTCGTTTTGAGGTAATACGCTTTTTAGGCATTTTGTGATATCTGCATAACGAAAATCCGCGTCACTCATTTCCGTCGGTCTGTCTGTCTGTCGGTTGGAGTTTTTCTAACCTCGTAGTCTCAGTAACCGCTGCATGGATTGTAATGAAATTTACATATTTTTACATTTACATATTTAGCAATATGCTGTGGACTCGTAGTAGGTAATGCTATAATTTCGAAAAGCGGTGACAGCGTTAACAACGTGGTGACGATGGAAAACGCATATGGGTTTTAGAGATCGTGTCAGTGGCGGTGCAGCAATAATAACAACCCAAATTGTGTTTTTAGGCGTTTTAGAGGTCCTATCATCTTCAATTTTTTTTTGGAGGGGGTAAAATTGGGGTTGTTGGAGGGTTGTGAGCCACAATTTTTTTATATTCATAATAGGCTATCCAGTAACTTATGAAAGAAAGACTTAGCGGCATAATACACTTTTTAGGTCCATCCGAACATGGCATTGCCCATTACAGAAACAGGTGGACTTAGAAATTTTTGTGTACGTATGAGTATTTCCTTAGATCGTTATGTATTGTGTAGCCTGGAAATTATTGAGTTGACTTATATGAAATTTCGACAGAGTAGAAATGGTGTCAGTGGTGGCGCAGCACTAATCAAAAAACTAATAGCGTTTTTCACTGGTTGCATTCGGGCTGCACTGGATTTCTGTTCTGCATTTCACTGGCAGTTCCAGTGCAAAAATTTTTAGGTCGAACTGAGTGCAATAATTTCGCATAGATTTCAAAGTGAGTGTCGTGGAAGTGAACCAAGAAAATGACAGTTGGTTTGAGCGGGAAACTTCAAATAACAGAATTGTGTTTCATCTGTTTAAACTTTAGATCTTTGAGTACAGTAATACTTAGTTGATTTTCACTATTTTCAGTCAGAATGAGTAGAGTGAACGAAAAAATAAAACTTAATTTTCTTGTTCGAATTGGCATAATCCAGCTCATCTGAGGATGAACAAATATGTATTTAGGAAGAAGTTCGGGAGAAAAAATTCCCAGAATTAGCAATTACATGGAAACTATTGAACAGTTTTCAGACAAACGAGTAAGTAGGATAGTATAGTAGTAGTATGCTGTGGTAATATATGCAAAGGTTGTTGTCAAAACAAGTTGATGTTTCTTGATGTGTATTTCACTGGAAGAACCCAGTGCAAAGGTGTTACCCTAGGTGAACTATTTCAGTATTCAGCACTCGCACAGAGTGCACTAAAATGTGCCCAGTGAAAAACGCTATAAAAGTATTTAATAACTATTTGCCATAGTACACTTAACGAAAAAGGTAGCGTACTTGGGTATATACCCGATATTTACCCAAGCGCCAATATAGTGTTTACATATTGGGTATATACCTGTAGTGAAGCTTTGGGTATTTACCCAGTATACGGTGAATTTTGCCCATCACTGCCTAGAGCAATACAGAATCGTGTAATACTTTACCGATGCCCTCGTAACTAACGAATTGAATCCCGCTAAGCCTCGTAAAGTAATCCATCATCAAACTACACGGTAATTGCCTGTAAATAGTTTACAGCGTGCTATAGAACTCCGCAGTTGTTCCAGCACACTCCAGTTTCAATAGCATACGTTATCGGACGGCCATTAGAACTTCTCAGGGGAAGTTTACCCTAAGTTGCTTGTCTTCCTTTCTGATCTTATTACATTCCGCAGGACTACACTTTTTCGTACAGTTTTTTTCCCGGGGCCGACTAATAAAAACAAAGGACGCCGTCTGTATAAAGAATTTGGGGCGTCTAAATTGCAGCCAGGGGAGGATTAGGCAACAGAGCCGTAATGAGGTACTTAGTAGTAGTACACACAGAAAAATCTGTCATTTTGTCAAAGACTTACGCTTGGATTCAATGGGACGTTACGCTCAGCATTCCTCAAATACAGCGACGTTTTCTCCAATGGGAAGTGTATAGTTGGTAGCGAATTATATCGTATTGTCGATTCAACTACAAGATGTAATTGGATTCCAATGAATGATTCAATTGCAGCCTCTCGTTGAATCGAATCTGTGTTTAGTAATTGATTCTAAACTACTTTCTTTCCCTTGGACCAACAGATTTTATTACGAGGACAGCTGATTGATTCGTTTGGATGTTTAATGGTGTGATTTTGTGTGAAGTTATAAGGAGCATGATATAAGAATTAGACATAAGCCTGCACCGGTTGTTGCATTATTACCTGAAATATAACTCTCTGACTAATCTAAATACCTACACTCAAATGTGGGTGTTAAATCTTCTAAGTCCCAATTTCTCAGTAGATCCTCCATTTAATATATAACTGGACACACAATTGTTGATGCAATACGCAAAACCACGAGATGACACAACACGGCTAACACCGAAACAACACAACGGAACAACTTCGTCCATGTTGACGAGTTCGCGGCGATAATAGCACTGAGATCATCCCCCTCATCTTTATTCTTACCTTCATTGAATCGAGACATCAGTCCCGCCGAATACTGATTATAGTTCAGCGAACGACAAGGGCCATTGAAATAAAATTAATTTTTATCAGATGAATTATCACGGACTGCTGTTGCAGTAATAATTTTTGTACATTGAATAATTGTATGCTTTGCTTAAATGAAACATAGGGTAAATTTCGAAAACAAAAGGATGTTTTGATTGCATTATATGTCAATACTGGTATTAGAATGATTATACATATCGTTATAACGAATATAAAATTATTTTGAATTTATTGGCGTACCTGTGATTACTTCGAATATAAGGATTTAATTCTTTCACACCCGTATGCACCGTAAGTCAATTGCGCGATTAGTTACGTAAGCCTGGATTAGATTACTTGTTTACAATGCACCGCAAGCTGACAATTCTGACATTGTCACTGTCAAAATAATCTTGCGAACACAACCTTGCCGTATCTCCAATCTTGATTAGTTAATCTCTTGACGGTGCATGGCTAGATGCCAAACATTAGCAAAACGCGATTAGGGAATTAGGATTAGAATGGCCAAACGGTGCATACGGGTGTTAATGACATGGATTTTAAACAACTGTAAATATATTTAAAGTGATGAGAAAACATCCAAATACTAACCATTAATTGGAAACGCAACAGTATTTTTTTCTGTGTAGTCGTGATCTATTGGTGCTAGCACAACAGAATTGTTGACACAAGTCAAAATTTGGTGATTAACTGATTATATAGTTGAAACTAAAACAAATACAGCCAGGTTAAGTATAATATTCGCAAGTGAAATCCGAACACTGAGAAAAAAAACAGGTTGCAGTTGACGAAATGCAGTAGGACTAACCAAGAAAATAAACGAATTCATTTGCCATAATTATTTTATAAAAAAATACAACAGATCAATAATGGGTGGGCCCTCCATGCTGAAGAATACACTCTTCTACCCTACGCGGCATGCTCGTAATCTGCTTGTTGATAAACTCTAGAGGTACAGCCTCCCAAGCTGCCCTCACATCATGTTCCAGGTCGTCCAGCTTGGCCAGAGGATTGGGTAAATCGCCTACGTATCGACCCATCCAATCCCATATTTTTTCAATTGGCGATAAATCGGGTGATCGTGGAGGCCAGTGGAGTACCATGACCTCAGCTTCCTGTAGGAACCTCATCGATACCCTTACAATATGAGAGCGTGCATTATCTTGCTGGAAGAAACCCTCTGCGAGGCCTCGGACATATAGAACGGCAATTTGTACTAACACCTCATTCACATAATTCAAATATCTGAATTTTTGAACTTGATATAGTACCGTGAGCTTTTATATTTATTAACTGATTTGAATTTCTGCCTATCACCACTGTCTTCATCTTTCGTTTATTTATTTTTAGTCCCTTCTGATCACCTAATGAAGCTATTGGAACTCAGAAGAAGGAATCACGTATGAAGATTTCTTTATAAATCAGTAAATAGTCAAGTAGACGTCCTCTTTTCCTTGAATAAGCCTTATTTAGTTTCAAAAACTTATTTATCATGTTGAGAGCCCCAAACAAACACAAAAAACCGCTCCACCTTCTTTCTACCTATTGGAGACTCATACTGCTCCCCTATCAATTCGTCAGCAATATTGGAGTGAATTGGAATAACAATTGAAAGAAATGAGAAACATCCTGAGAGATATTTTTCATCATCTCCAAATCCTATTATTCAAATTAGACGTAACGGCATTTAGTTCTGCATACCCCTCCAGTTCTTTTCATCATGGGCGGAGATAAGCTTTTGTTATAACTGAGCAGACCGCATAGGCATAGCTTAACTATAGCTGCTGTAAGAAGGTTATGTTAGGGGAAGTTTGTTAGTGCCAACACACGCAGGCCCAATAAATACATCTGGCACTCTATTCATTCCAGGCCTTGGAAATTCTGATAATAAATGTGCGGTCGTATCGCTCAGTGTGGCCATGACAAAGCTTACTAAAATATGGCGTGACCATAACATCACTAAAGCTACTAAAATGTCGCTGGTTCAATCACTTGTGTTCTCCATATTTTTGTATGCCTCGGAAACTTGGACTGTTAAAAAGGCAGATCGAACTCGCATAGATGCTTTTGAAATGTGGACGTGTAGGAGCATGCTGAGAGTTCCTTATACCGCCCATCGAACTAACGTTTCCATACTGGATGAGGTCGGTAATTCAAAGAGACTATCCTCCATTGTGTCGACGAGAATGCTTACATTCTTCGGACATATACACTGAAGCGATAATATGGAGAAAGTTGTAGTTCAGGGTCATGCCCCGAGTGGGCGGTGCCGTGGCCGTCCCCTACACGCTGGTTGGATACGACGAAACAGTTGCTGGATATGAGTATCAAGAGCGCCACTGAACTGACGGTAAATCGCGAACGATGGCGAGCTACAGTTCTCAAAACTATTGATAATATTCGTGCGGGCAATACTCTTAGCTCCAACTTAATGCATTTTACGAGTTCACAACATGTCTGTTAAGACATTGTGACTATGATGATGAGGACGTAGGACGGAAGCTTGTCTAGGAGCTGTCAATGCCTTTAAAATATCGAGAGTAATGATGTGAGCTTCACCAAATGAATGAGTTGGACTCCAGGCAAATTCTTAGTATTTCTCAAAGTGCAAAAAGTTTGGTAAAATAAATTCAATAGTTACTTTTATTGTGGCAAATATACTTCTCCTCTGCATACGGAAAGGGAGACGACACTAGCTGTAAACAACCCTCAACATCAGTGGCGCTGGTAGGAAGTTTGTCTGGGGGGGGGGGGGGTAGTTACTTTATGGATAGTGTAGTGGGCGCCGCCAAGGAGAGAGGGGGGGGTACAATAAACATCTTGTCAAATGAAGATATAATACGGTAAGGGCCAGTTTCTCAATGTCCATCTGGAAGTCAACGGTTATCTGTCAGATAAATTGTTTAAACAATTGAAAGCTTAAACTTATGAATTCACGTAAATCTTATCTGACAGTTGTATCCATAGAAACGGTATCTGGCAGCTACCTATCTGATACTTTTAACTGGACATTGAGAAACTGGCCCTTAGAGATGAATATTTATGAAATTAAAATTTTCAGCCGCATAGATCAAATTAAACATTACACAGGTATTTTCCATTTTTTATTATAATGTAAATTAACAAAACAAAATCATATAACAAAACCAGACTTATTATAAATAATAAACAGAAAAATATATTTAAAGCAATAAACATAAACAGTTAAATTATCAATGCATCTTATTTTTAATTAACCAGTTTTGTTTCGCGTTCTGGGGGGGGGGGGGGGTAATTACCCCCTCTACCCCCCCCCCTTGGAAGCGCCCTTGCTCAACATGTCTATGGAAATTCAACTGTCATCTGTTTCCCTATGTGAATTTAGGCCGCGCCGCCCATGTTATCAGCTCGAAGCATCTCTGAATGTTGTAGGGGAGCTTGTCACCCTAACGCAGCCATTCATCCAAAGCGACGCATCTCCATAAACTGATTATTGCTCAATTTTGTGTTTTGTGTGTTAAACCATAATCACTTCCTTTTCCTCATAACTTCATCACCATCAGCCTGAAGCTCCGACCGTTTGTCCGATCTTCTATCCCTTTCGCTTTTACTGCTCTGTTTGTCACACTGAATTTTCCGCTAGGGAAGTAATTTCGTTTTCAAAGGAAAGGTCGTAACATCATCGATAAATAGTACAGCTGTAATATGTCTTTCTGTTACACACTGCACTAAACTGGAGGCTTAGGGGAGCCCTGAGTAAAACCACTTCATACTTGAAACTTGGTGTATATTGATCTGACCTCGTTACAAACTCCAGACGTATCTTATATCTAACCCACATCCTATTGACATGCTTAACACACTCACTCTGTTCATAAACAATCTTATTTAAACAAATATATGCTTATTTTCCAATATCTCACGCCCCGAACTGGTAACCTCCTTACGAATTGGAGCAATACAATATACTGGGTGTTACCAGTTCCCTTCACTTTACTAATATACATCACTGTGATATGTATATATGTACATTTATAATAGATTTAGGCCCGATTTTATCAACACGCATATTTAACAAAGACTTTGACAAAACTTTTCTATTGCATGTTATTTAGCAAAAGCTTACTATTGGGTATTGAGGGCTATGTTAATAAGTATCATCCAATCGTATTTTCTCAATATTGAAAATAAAACGTCAAAGCTGGATGACACTTTTGTCAAAAATATTTTAGAATTCATGGATCAAAATCATAGCAGGATATTAGAACAAAGCGATTAATTTGCAAATTAATGCCACATTTTTCATGTTTACATTATAATTATTCTATAATTACTAATTGCAAACTGCGATAATTTGTGACAGAATCATAAAAGTACCTAGTATCAATCACAGCAACTACCTTGTTTAATAATATTACAAATCCCACCTCCGTCAGTCAGATGGATTATACAAAAAAATATACATACTTTTATGAAGAATCAATCTTTCATTTACTGGATACATGTTTGTTATAGACCATCTTATAGAAATATTCACAGAGGATCTAAAGATGCAGCATTTATAATATACAATATCAGGTTATACGCAGCTAAATAATGACGTTCTGGATAGGCAACCAGTAATGCACGTGTACGGTTGGAAAATAGCTTGCCTAACAGTTAAATCATTTGTTTAACTTTTAAAATGTAACAAAGTGCTATTTTTACCCCTTTTTACTATAAAACAAAGATATTGCATGTATTTATAGTTAGTATCTATAGTAAATTGTTCTATCCAAATAATGCAATGAGTGAATTTCTTGTCATCATATCATATTTAATACAGCATGAAACCAGAGATCAAATGGAAATGGAATCTGGAATCTGATTGGTTGAGATTAGCAATTGCTAAACTTTTGATCAAACAAGAAAATGCAATTTTTTACCCATTTAGGGTGGAAAATCAGACTGGAAAAGATGCTAGATGATTTACAGTGCTCGATTGTATATAAAGTATGTCATTTTTGAGCTTTTTGAGGTCAACTTCAAGAGAAATCAATAATTTTCAGAGTACTTTGACAGATGCATGTTCTTGAAAGGGCTGCTCTGATTGGTCAAAGCCTTTGTTAAATTGCGCATGTTGGTAGAATCGGTCCTAAGGGTTGTGATGTAGATTAGTGAAGTGAAGGGAACGAAGGGAACTGGTAACACCCAGTATATTGTATTGCTCCAATTAGTAAGGATGTTACCAGTTCGGGGCGTCAGATATTGGAAAAAAGCGTATATTTGTTTAGCAAAGATTGTTTATAAACAGAGTGAGTGTATAAAGAGTAGGTCAATAGGATGTGGGTTAGATATAAGATACATCCGGAGTTTGTAACGAGGTCAGATCAATATACACCAAGTTTTAAGTATGAAGCGGTTTTACTCAGGGCTCTCCTAAGCCTCCAGTTTAGTGCAGTGTGTAACAGAAAGATATATTACACAGCAAAAAGACTACCTATGTGAACACAGACAGCCGGGCGGCTCTGATGGCATTGCGAAGTAACCACTATACTTCAAAAATAGTGTGGGACTGCCATAATACCATAAAGATACTGGCGAAGATCAACAAGGTAACATTATCTTGGGTACCTACTCACATACGAGTGGGTGGTAATGAGAGAGCTGACAGGTATGCCAAGGAAGGCGTAGACCTCCCTCTCATCGGGTCAGAATCGACGTGTGCATGGCCGTCTCTACTAATAGGCCGGAGCATTGAAATATGGCAACGTTGGAGATCAGGCCGTGTTTTCATTTGTTGTTATGTCATGTGTATTCTTCCATGTGCAGAAAATATGGTTGGAAGGTGATTATTAATTTGTTTCTAATTATTTACCTGCACAAACGAAACTATAAAGATAACAAGATGCCTGCAAAGCGTGTAGTACCAGGTTGCAGCCCAGTAGAGGACTACCAAACCATGGCCCAACATCACCTTATTCCAGATTATAAAAAACGTTGCAAGGTGATTTTGAATGGGTTTCTACTTATTTACCTGCACAAATGAAACTATAAAGATTAAAAGATGCCTGCAAAGCGTGTAGTACCAGGTTGCAGCCCAGTAGAGGCTTGAGTAGAGGACTACCAAACCATGGCCCAACGTAACCTTATTCCAGATTAAAAAGAACGTTGCAAGGTGATTTTGAATGGGTTTCTGCTTATTTACCTGCACAAATGAAACTATAAAGATAAAAAGATGCCTGCAAAGTGTGTAGTACCAGGTTGCACTAGCAATTGTGTGTCCGATAAGGGACATAAACAGAAGTGGGTGAAAGGTATTCCTCGGAAGGGCTGGTTATATTTATAAGGATAAAGACAATAATTGACAAACATTTCAAAGGATAAGACCTATTTTAAAGCACAATGTGGTACCTATAATGTTTTCTGGACCTCCCAAATATCACAGAAAAATACAGTTAATAGAACTCTTCTGGGCATGGCCTGGGGCATACCTACGAAAGCATTTGATAGTGAAAGGGAAATCAAGACCAGCAAGAATGGCTTCACAGTGACCTAATAGTGAAATTTTCTAGCTCAAGTGATAATTTACAAAGTAAATTGAGTGTTCATTTAGGTGGAAATGGAAGTGGCGGCAGGAAACAGGTTGCGTTTATTTTTATTTTGTAGTGTCTGACTGTGATGAAACAGACATCAGATGTAAGTGATATTAGTAGTAGTAGTTCTAAAAAGTATTTTTCTTAATTTATTAACCGAGATGAACTCTAACACATATAAAATGTAATAATTATTCTGAAACTATAGGGATACTATTTGACAGCTAAGCCATGTTGCCACATCTAAGGCTCCGGCCTAGTGCAGAGTCGGCCATGGCATGTGGTATATTATACAACATGGTACGGCCAGCTGTCACCAGATGGGTGTCAAGTGAGCACTAGAAGCGCTGGGATAGATTCGTGAGGAATATTTTAGTCCGATAAGTGTTTCTGCGATCTGAGGTTTGGTCTAAGAGGATACTGAGGGGACCCTCGTGTTTACGTACTTTATTACTGGAATTTGTGATCTTTATTTATTTATTTTTTTTTTGTTTATTTATTTGTATTCTTTGTACAAATCCAGCTACCTCGAAGGCTATGCCTTGTATGAGGTCTAAGCAAATGAAAATACATAACACAAAAATTTTGCTAACCTATGAGCTGCGCTTCGTTGATCCATTGCCGCATTATTTCGCTTCTCAGTCTCTGATTGGTCTGCCCATAGATATTCCCTTGCTCTTCTTGCATTCGTCTTCATAGACCAATACTAATACTGCTCCTTAGGTATTCATCAAAGAGTGAGAATAATTCTTAATGCTACAAATTTTGACATAATGTTTGACATTATAAATGTATACAGTTTAAACATTCAACAACATATTTATTTCGATCGTAGACTTCGTCTCGAGGTGTAAACTTCATTCATCGTCTATCGTGAAACAAACATACACTAGTTACACAAGTAACTATTTTCACGATTAGCTGGGAATATAGAAATAAATAATAATGGCAACAGAGGTATCGGAGTAGGACGTGATTGGTAAAAGCTAATATTCTGACGTCACATGCTTTGTTTTCTTCGGGAGCTGTTGACGTGTCTTCGGTACTGGCTTGGAAAGTCTATTTTTATTTTGATGTAGCTTCTGAATTATTGCGAAAAAAATAGTTTTGATCTTCCATTTATCACATTTTTTTCAAAAACCCATTGCATGCATCAATATGACACAATAAGGAGAAGTGCTTTCAGATGACAACTCTCTGGATCTAAGAGAAAAAAACTGTTGAAGTGCTTTCTTTTGGTATCCTTCAGTTGCTGTTTGAATTTCAGTGACGATAAAACATGTTTCATTGATTCTGTCTGGCAAAGCAAAGAAAACATAGTCGGTTTGATGTGAGAGTATACTTCATGACAGCAATGAAAAATCATCATCATAGTCATAATGTATTAACAGACATGTTGTGAACTTGTGAAATGCATTAAGTCGGAGCTAGAGTATTGCCGACACGAATATTATCAATGGTTTTCAGAACTGTAGCTCGCCATCGTTCGCGATTTACTGTCAGTTCAGTGGCGCTCTTGATACTCATATCCAGCAGCTGTTTCGTAGTATCCACCTAGCGTGTAGGGGAACGGCCACGGCGCCGCCCACTCGGGGCACGACCCTGAACTACATGTTTCTCCATATTATCGCTTCTGTGAATATGTTCGAAGAATTTAAGCATTCTTGTCGACACAACGGAGGATAGTCTCTTTAGATTACCGAGCTCATCCAGTATAGAAACGTTAGTTCAATGGGCGGTATAAGGAACTCTCAGCATTCTCCTCCACGTCCACGTTTCAAAAGCATCTTTGCGAGCTCGATCTGCCTTTTTAACAGTCCAAGTTTCCGCGGCATACAAAAATATGGAGAACACAAGAGACTGAACCAGCGACATTTTAGTAGCTTTAGTGATGTTATGGTCACGCCATCTTTTGTCATGGCCACACATGCCTGTTGAATGCGCCGTCGAATCCCATTTTCACAGCTGCCCGAGTTGTCGATCAAAGAACCGAGGTACACAAAACTTTGAACTACTTCATAATGGCCTACTGACTTTATTTCCCGATGATTATCGTGCTCTCCATCTACGATCATAACCTTGGTCTTGTTGTAGTTAATCCTAAGACCACATGCTGCACTGTGTTGTTCTAAGATGTTTAATAGAGCTACTAGTTCTTCCTGAGAAGCGGCAATAAGGGTTGTATCGTCAGCAAATCTTAAGTTGGATATTTTGCTTCCGCCAATAGTTATACCGCCATCCCAGTTGTCCAATGCCTGTCTCATCACAAATTCAGAGTAAATGTTAAATAACATCGGAGATAATACGCATCCCTGACGAACTCCTTTTCTGGTTGCTGTTTGACCAGACAGGTAACCATCAATTCTTACACGACCTGAGCTAGACACATACAGCTGCAAAATAAGTCAACTTAGATTGTTCCTAAATCCTTTAAGACTATCTCGAAGCCTGGTCTACTGTACTAGCATACTGTTAGCCTTCTATCACCGTCATTTTGCTGCAACACGACTGACCTGTGTTAGAAAAATTCCTTCGGAAGTGTTCAATTTCCATCCGAAGCGTATCAATTTCCATCAATTATCAGACAAGTTAGACGGTAATTTCTTGGTTGTTCTACACGTTTCAGCTCCAATTGCTTTGGGATGGTGCGTAGAGGTCTCATTACTAGGGATGGCAACATCACATCGATGTATCGAAAGTATCGACGTATGGAAAGTATCGACGTATCGAACGTGTGGATGTATCGAAATTATCGATGTATCGAAAATATCGATGCATCGAACTTTAAACATCGATGTTTTGCCGACGATGTCGGCATATAGATAAATCGGTGCACCAACATCGACGTAATGAAAAATATCGGGTTCTGGGGAAGTTCAATACGTGTGTTTAAGAGATAAGTGTGTCCATAAGTATTAGATTTGTACCTAATTAGCGCCCTCAAAGTGTATGTACATGTCACGAGTTTTCATTCTGATGGGAAGCCAGATAACGATCTAAGATTTTTAGGGTGAGCTTGAAGATCTGAGGCTCTGAAAATCTTTGATATTCGTTACCTGAGGCTCAAACTCAAAACAACGGCCGGATTTGTAATAAGCGCACTCAAAGTATACATGTCAGGAGTTTTCGCCAGATGGGAGGCCAGATAACGATTTTAGATTTTTAGGGTGAACTTGAAGATCTGAGGATCTGAAAATTTGTGATATTCGTTACCTGAGGCTGAAACTCAAAACAATGGCCGGATTTATAATTAGCGCACTAAAAGTATACATGTCAGGAATTTTCGTCCAGATGGGAGGCCAGATAACGATTTTAGATTTTTAGGGTGAACTTCAAGATCTGAGGATCCGAAAATGTTTGATATTCGTTACCTGAGGCTGAAACTCAAAACAATGGCCGGATTTATAATTAGCGCAATCAAAGCATACATGTCAGAAGTTTTCGTCCAGATGGTAGGCCTGATAACGATTTTAGATTTTTAGGGTGAACTTGAAGATCTGAAGATCCGAAAATTTTTGATATTCGTTACCTGAGGCTCAAACCCAAAACAACGACCGGATTTATAATTAGCGCACTCAAAGTATACATGTCAGGAGTTTTCGTCCAGATGGGAGGCCAGATAACGATTTTAGATTTTTAGGGTGAACTTGAAGATTGAGGATCCGAAAATTTTTGATATTCGTTACCTGACGCTCAAACTCAAAACAACGGCCGGATTTGTAATAAGCGCACTCAAAGTATACATGTCAGAAGTTTTCGTCCAGATGGGAGGCCTGATAACGATTTTAGATTTTTAGGGTGAACTTGAAGATTGAGGATCCGAAAATTTTTGATATTCGTTACCTGACGCTCAAACTCAAAACAACGACCGGATTTATAATTAGCGCACTCAAAGTATACATGTCAGGAGTTTTCGTCCAGATGGGAGGCCAGATAACGATTTTAGATTTTTAGGGTGAACTTCAAGATCTGAGGATCCGAAAATTTTTGATATTCGTTACCTGAGGCTCAAACTCAAAACAACGACCGGATTTATAATTAGCGCACTCACAGTATACATGTCAGGAGTTTTCGTCCAGATGGGAGGCCAGATAACGATTTTAGATTTTTAGGGTGAACTTCAAGATCTGAGGATCCGAAAATTTTTGATATTCGTTACCTGAGGCTCAAACTCAAAACAATGGCTGGATTTATAATTAGCGCACTCAAAGTATACATGTCAGAACTTTTCGTCCAGATGGGAGGCCTGATAACGATTTTAGATTTTTAGGGTGAAATTGAAGATCTGAGGATCCGAAAATTTTTGA
This sequence comes from Callosobruchus maculatus, assembly GCA_951848785.1. Lineage (NCBI taxonomy): Eukaryota > Metazoa > Arthropoda > Insecta > Coleoptera > Chrysomelidae > Callosobruchus > Callosobruchus maculatus. The sequence goes on along the minus strand of CATOUR010000009.1, from coordinate 108,935 downwards.
TATTCGTTACCTGAGGCTCAAACCCAAAACAACGGCCGGATTTATAATTAGCGCACTCAAAGTATACATGTCAGGAGTTTTCGTCCAGATGGGAGGCCAGATAACGATTTTAGATTTTTAGGGTGAACTTCAAGATCTGAGGATCCGAAAATTTTTGATATTCGTTACCTGAGGCTCAAACTCAAAACAATGGCCGGATTTATAATTAGCGCACTCAAAGCATACCTGTCAGAAGTTTTCGTCCAGATGGGAGGCCTGATAACGATTTTAGATTTTTAGGGTGAACTTCAAGATCTGAGGATCCGAAAATTTTTGCTATTCGTTACCTGAGGCTGAAACTCAAAACAATGGCTGGATTTATAATTAGCGCACTCAAAGTATACATGTCAGAAGTTTTCGTCCAGATGGGAGGCCTGATAACGATTTTAGATTTTTAGGGTGAACTTGAAGATTCGAGGATCCGAAAATTTTACATTCGTTACCTGAGGCTCAAACTCAAAACAACGACCGGATTTATAATTAGCGCACTCAAAGTATACATGTCGGGAGTTTTCGTCCAGATGGGAGGCCTGATAACGATTTTAGATTTTTAGGGTGAACTTGAAGATCTGAGGATCCGAAAATTTTTGATATTCGTTACCTGAGGCTCAAACTCAAAACAACGACCGGATTTATAATTAGCGCACTCAAAGTATACATGTCAGGAGTTTTCGTCCAGATGGGAGGCCTGACAACGATTTTAGATTTTTAGGGTGAACTTGAAGATCTGAGGATCTGAAAATTTGTGATATTCGTTACCTGAGGCTGAAACTCAAAACAATGGCCGGATTTATAATTAGCGCACTAAAAGTATACATGTCAGGAATTTTCGTCCAGATGGGAGGCCAGATAACGATTTTAGATTTTTAGGGTGAACTTCAAGATCTGAGGATCCGAGAATTTTTGATATTCGTTACCTGAGGCTGAAACTCAAAACAATGGCTGGAATTTTAATTAGCGCACTCAAAGCATACCTGTCAGAAGTTTTCGTCCAGATGGGAGGCCTGATAACGATTTTAGATTTTTAGGGTGAACTTGAAGATCTGAGGATCCGAAAATTTTTGATATTCGGTACCTGAGGCTCAAACTCAAAACAACGACCGGATTTATAATTAGCGCACTCGAAGTATACATGTCAGGAGTTTTCGTCCAGATGGGAGGCCAGATAACGATTTTAGATTTTTAGGGTGAACTTCAAGATCTGAGGATCCGAAAATTTTTGATATTCGTTACCTGAGGCTGAAACTCAAAACAATGGCTGGATTTATAATTAGCGCACTCAAAGTATACATGTCAGAAGTTTTCGTCCAGATGGGAGGCCTGATCACGATTTTAGATTTTTAGGGTGAACTTGAAGATCTGAGGATCCGAAAATTTTTGATATTCGTTACCTGAGGCTCAAACTCAAAACAACGACCGGATTTATAATTAACGCACTCAAAGTATACATGTCAAGAGTTTTCGTCCAGATGGGAGGCCTGATAACGATTTTAGATTTTTAGGGTGAACTTCAAGATCTGAGGATCCGAAAATTTTTGATATTCGTTACCTGAGGCTCAAACTCAAAACAATGGCTGGATTTATAATTAGCGCACTCAAAGTATACATGTCAGAACTTTTCGTCCAGATGGGAGGCCTGATAACGATTTTAGATTTTTAGGGTGAACTTGAAGATCTGAGGATCCGAAAATTTTTTATATTCGTTACCTGAGGCTCAAACCCAACACAACGACCGGATTTATAATTAGCGCACTCAAAGTATACATGTCAGGAGTTTTCGTCCAGATGGGAGGCCTGATAACGATTTTAGATTTTTAGGGTGAACTTCAAGATCTGAGGATCCGAAAATTTTTGATATTCGTTACCTGAGGCTCAAACTCAAAACAATGGCTGGATTTATAATTAGCGCACTCAAAGTATACATGTCAGAACTTTTCGTCCAGATGGGAGGCCTGATAACGATTTTAGATTTTTAGGGTGAACTTGAAGATCTGAGGATCCGAAAATTTTTTATATTCGTTACCTGAGGCTCAAACCCAACACAACGACCGGATTTATAATTAGCGCACTCAAAGTATACATGTCAGGAGCTTTCGTCCAGATGGGAGGCCTGATAACGATTTTAGGTTTTTAGGGTGAACTTGAAGATTTGAGGATCCGAAAATTTTTGATATTCGTTAGCTGAGACTCAAACTCAAAACAGTGGCCGGATTTATAATTAGCGCACTCAAGGTATACATGTCAGAGGTTTTCGTCCAGATGGGAGGCCTGATAACGATTTTAGATTTTTAGGGTGAACTTCAAGATCTGAGGATCCGAAAATTTTTGATATTCGTTACCTGAGGCTCAAACTCAAAACAATGGCTGGATTTATAATTAGCGCACTCAAAGTATACATGTCAGAACTTTTCGTCCAGATGGGAGGCCTGATAACGATTTTAGATTTTTAGGGTGAAATTGAAGATCTGAGGATCCGAAAATTTTTGATATTCGTTACCTGAGGCTCAAACCCAAAACAACGGCCGGATTTATAATTAGCGCACTCAAAGTATACATGTCAGGAGTTTTCGTCCAGATGGGAGGCCAGATAACGATTTTAGATTTTTAGGGTGAACTTCAAGATCTGAGGATCCGAAAATTTTTGATATTCGTTACCTGAGGCTCAAACTCAAAACAATGGCCGGATTTATAATTAGCGCACTCAAAGCATACCTGTCAGAAGTTTTCGTCCAGATGGGAGGCCTGATAACGATTTTAGATTTTTAGGGTGAACTTCAAGATCTGAGGATCCGAAAATTTTTGCTATTCGTTACCTGAGGCTGAAACTCAAAACAATGGCTGGATTTATAATTAGCGCACTCAAAGTATACATGTCAGAAGTTTTCGTCCAGATGGGAGGCCTGATAACGATTTTAGATTTTTAGGGTGAACTTGAAGATTCGAGGATCCGAAAATTTTACATTCGTTACCTGAGGCTCAAACTCAAAACAACGACCGGATTTATAATTAGCGCACTCAAAGTATACATGTCGGGAGTTTTCGTCCAGATGGGAGGCCTGATAACGATTTTAGATTTTTAGGGTGAACTTGAAGATCTGAGGATCCGAAAATTTTTGATATTCGTTACCTGAGGCTCAAACTCAAAACAACGACCGGATTTATAATTAGCGCACTCAAAGTATACATGTCAGGAGTTTTCGTCCAGATGGGAGGCCTGACAACGATTTTAGATTTTTAGGGTGAACTTGAAGATCTGAGGATCTGAAAATTTGTGATATTCGTTACCTGAGGCTGAAACTCAAAACAATGGCCGGATTTATAATTAGCGCACTAAAAGTATACATGTCAGGAATTTTCGTCCAGATGGGAGGCCAGATAACGATTTTAGATTTTTAGGGTGAACTTCAAGATCTGAGGATCCGAGAATTTTTGATATTCGTTACCTGAGGCTGAAACTCAAAACAATGGCTGGAATTTTAATTAGCGCACTCAAAGCATACCTGTCAGAAGTTTTCGTCCAGATGGGAGGCCTGATAACGATTTTAGATTTTTAGGGTGAACTTGAAGATCTGAGGATCCGAAAATTTTTGATATTCGGTACCTGAGGCTCAAACTCAAAACAACGACCGGATTTATAATTAGCGCACTCGAAGTATACATGTCAGGAGTTTTCGTCCAGATGGGAGGCCAGATAACGATTTTAGATTTTTAGGGTGAACTTCAAGATCTGAGGATCCGAAAATTTTTGATATTCGTTACCTGAGGCTGAAACTCAAAACAATGGCTGGATTTATAATTAGCGCACTCAAAGTATACATGTCAGAAGTTTTCGTCCAGATGGGAGGCCTGATCACGATTTTAGATTTTTAGGGTGAACTTGAAGATCTGAGGATCCGAAAATTTTTGATATTCGTTACCTGAGGCTCAAACTCAAAACAACGACCGGATTTATAATTAACGCACTCAAAGTATACATGTCAAGAGTTTTCGTCCAGATGGGAGGCCTGATAACGATTTTAGATTTTTAGGGTGAACTTCAAGATCTGAGGATCCGAAAATTTTTGATATTCGTTACCTGAGGCTCAAACTCAAAACAATGGCTGGATTTATAATTAGCGCACTCAAAGTATACATGTCAGAACTTTTCGTCCAGATGGGAGGCCTGATAACGATTTTAGATTTTTAGGGTGAACTTGAAGATCTGAGGATCCGAAAATTTTTTATATTCGTTACCTGAGGCTCAAACCCAACACAACGACCGGATTTATAATTAGCGCACTCAAAGTATACATGTCAGGAGTTTTCGTCCAGATGGGAGGCCTGATAACGATTTTAGATTTTTAGGGTGAACTTCAAGATCTGAGGATCCGAAAATTTTTGATATTCGTTACCTGAGGCTCAAACTCAAAACAATGGCTGGATTTATAATTAGCGCACTCAAAGTATACATGTCAGAACTTTTCGTCCAGATGGGAGGCCTGATAACGATTTTAGATTTTTAGGGTGAACTTGAAGATCTGAGGATCCGAAAATTTTTTATATTCGTTACCTGAGGCTCAAACCCAACACAACGACCGGATTTATAATTAGCGCACTCAAAGTATACATGTCAGGAGCTTTCGTCCAGATGGGAGGCCTGATAACGATTTTAGGTTTTTAGGGTGAACTTGAAGATTTGAGGATCCGAAAATTTTTGATATTCGTTAGCTGAGACTCAAACTCAAAACAGTGGCCGGATTTATAATTAGCGCACTCAAGGTATACATGTCAGAGGTTTTCGTCCAGATGGGAGGCCTGATAACGATTTTAGATTTTTAGGGTGAACTTGAAGATCTGAGGATCCGAAAATTTTTTATATTCGTTACCTGAGGCTCAAACTCAAAACAATGGCCGGATTTATAAGTAGCGCACTCAAAGTATACATGTCAGAAGTTTTCGTCCAGATGGGAGGCCTGATAACGATTTTAGATTTTTAGGGTGAACTTGAAGATCTGAGGATCCGAAAATTTTTGATATTCGTTACCTGAGGCTCAAACTCAAAACAATGGCCGGATTTATAATTAGCGCACTCAAAGTATACATGTCAGAAGTTTTCGTCCAGATGGGAGGCCTGATAACGATTTTAGATTTTTAGGGTGAACTTGAAGATCTGAGGATCCGAAAATTTTTGATATTCGTTACCTGAGGCTGAAACTCAAAACAATGGCTGGATTTATAATTAGCGCCCTCAAAGTATACATGTCAGAAGTTTTCGTCCAAATAAGAGGCCAGACAACAATTTTGGATTTTTAAGGTGAAGTTGAAAATTTAAAGATATCCAAATTTTGTATATAATTTGCTTACGGAAAAATCGGAAAAAACTAAACATATAAAAATAGCTCAAGCTTCATTTTTAGGCAATTTGGGGGTTTCTCATCGTTTCGTTTCATCTAGTTAAGCTCGCACAATAAAAACTGTACCGTTCTAGTTCCTACGGAGGAAGATGCAAGAAACTATTTACTAGAGTTTTTGTGTTGGATGTTTTTTGAGGGCAGGCAGGCAATGATTTGGTTGCAAGGTAATCTCAGACTATAGCTTCATGAAATGGAAAAATAATAAATTCATATCACCGTTATGCCTATGAATTGCTGATTCCATTTTTTGTGGAACTGTCGACTGGTCTATCGTCAGCAACAGTTACACAGCTTTAAGGGTATCCGATATCTATGTCATAATACGCCGTGTGCCGCGGTTTTGTGTCGTTTTATTGCCATCGTTCTTGAATATCAGCTTGTGTGGTCTCGTAGCCACAACTGTATGCTAATTTTAACGCGCCTCTTACTTGAGAGCGGTTACTTTGAATACAATTACAAAGTTGTCCGATGCACGTAATTATATAATCGCTCTGAGATGCTGCGTGTAAAAATTCTCGTTTCTATCGGAACGGACGTTTACAAGCTGTTACCCGTGTAGGTTGTCTAGCGTTTCAATAAAACGGATATCTCCATTTGACTAGTTCTTTACGCAATAGGGCAGTGGTTGGTAGAATAAGTACATACAGGGTGAGTTTTTAGTACCGGCTCGGTCGATAACTCCACTTGTGCAGAAGATAGCTAAAAAAGTTATAGCCAAGGATATGCTCCTTGTTCAGAAAATATTTTGATTTATACAGGGTGATCCATAACTACGTGGTGATGCAAACATGCATTTTTTTTTAAATGAGATACCCTATAGAATATCTCATTTAAAAAAAATATATTATTCCATGTTTACGTTCTACTGATAATTATCGTTCTTAAATTATAAGGTGTTGTAACATTATACAGGGTGTTTCAAAAGTTATGTTATGTTCTATATCCAAATCGCTATAAAATGAACGTACTGTATATTGGAAATCAACGAAAAAAAAATATTTTTTAGTTTTGTCACAGGCTGTAAAAAAGTCGCTGACGCTTGCTCATATACAGGGTGGTCCAATAAGCGCGCGGTGCTCTCTAGCGGCCATACCGTTTAAACTAGTCGAAAATGTTTCAAATAAAAAACGTTTATTTTCAAATGCTCTTCATTTAGAAAATAATTTCAAAGGTGGCGGACCTCCGGATATACCGGAAGTAGGCATCAACTTCATTATTTTAAATGGAATACCCTATATATTATTACGTTTTTGAATTCAGCATTGATTTTTAGGTCCAGTTTGTTAACCATTGTTTATATCTACGAAGACTATTTTCGGAGTTATTCAACAATTTATACAACATTTGACATTTGTAGTACTTTACAAGAAACGTTAATATCTCGGAAACTAAACGCGATAGAAAGATGCGGTTTTCGGTTTTGAAACAAGCAAAAAAGTACTTGCGTTTTAATAAGATCATTGTTTCAAAAGAACATTAAATCAATAGACTAGATATTTTTAAAATTTAAAAAGTTAAAGACGTTAAAATATAATGAGTTTCACATCGGTGGATGCGAAATTAAATTCTCTTTCACTTTCATGTAGGCACATGTGGTTCTATCTTTTCTGGTTTTTAAGATATTTTCGATTTTGTAACTATTGCATAGGAATTGGAAAAATCGTAGGCGGCGTGGCTCGGAGACGAAACAATTGACAGGAAACCTTTCATCCAAAGTGTTTCGACCTCTAATACTAAAATGTGCTTTTGCTCCATCTAACTGTAACCACATTATTCTTAAAAACCTCAGTGGTGAATTTTCCAACAGGTTTTCCAAATTTTCATTTATAAAATTAGAAAAAACATTAGTTTATTATGCGGTTTCCAATAATACCACCCCAAATACTTAGACACCATGCTGGTTGTCAACAAACCTCTCAAAATTTGGATTTACGTGGGCGTAAAATATGAGAGAAGGAAACATGTAGTAGTAATGTAGTGAGTTTGACATTCTCGCAATTGCAGTTGAAGATCCGGATAGCAGTGCTACAGCAGAAATTAGTCACTATTTGGGTATTGGTCAAACATCTGTGAACATGGTCTTAACAGAGTACATCCTTATCACGTGCAGCTAAATCAAGCAATTGAAAGACAAGACTTTGAAAACTGAATGAATTTCTGTAACTGGGGTCGCGCTCAAGTCCAAGAAGATGCACTCCTTTTCAGCAGTGTTGTTGTTTACGAATGAAGTTACATTTCTTATGAAATTTTTTCATTTTCTTTTTTATGAAATGTAGCTACAGCGTTATCATTAACGGCCATGTACACTGGCATAATTTACATTTTTATACCGACGTAAATCCCAATTTTGAGAGGTTTGTTGACAACCAGCATAGAGCCTATGCATTTGGGGTGGTATTATTGGAAACCGCATATTAAACTAACGTTTTCCAAAATTTTCTAAATGAAAATTTGGAAAACCTGTTGCAAAATTTACCACTGGAGTTTTTGAGAATAGTGTGGTTACAGGTAGATGGAGCGAAAGCATATTTTAGTATTATGATGGATGGATGAAAGGTTTCCTGCCAATTGTTTCGTCTGCGAGCCACGCCACCTACGATTTTTCCAACACCCACGCCATAATTACAAAACCGTAAATATCTTGAAAACCATCAAAGATAGAGCCACATGTGCCTAGATAAAAGTGAAATAGAATTTAATTTTGCATCCACCCATGTGAAACTTATCATACCATCCCATTTGAAACAAAAGTTTTTAACGTTTTTAACTTTTCAAATTTGAAAACTGCTATTTTGTTGATTTAATGTTCTTTTGAAATAATGATCTTATAGAAACACACGTACGTTCCTTGCTGCATCTTTCTATCGCGTTTAGTTTCCGAGATATTAACACTTCTTGTAAAGTACTACAAACGTCAAATTTTGTAAAAATTGCTGAATAACTCCGAAAATAGACTTCGTAGACATAAACAATGGTTAACAATCTGGACCTAAAAATCGATGCTGAATTTAAAAACGTAATAATATACAGGGTATTCCATTTAAAACAAGGAAGTTGATGCCTACTTCCGGTATATCCGGAAGTCCGCCATCTTTGAAATTGTTTTCTAAATGTAGAGCATTTGAAAAGAAACGTTTTTTATTTAATTTAAACGGTATGGCCGCTAGAGGGCACCGCGCGTTTATTGGAGCACCCTGTGCCGGGTGAGGTGGAACTCAAAAACTAGATTTTCTCTTTTTTTAAATCTAACCCCCCATATTTTATCATGAAAACGCGTGAGAAGTACTCTTATTCTGCATAACTTTATATGAGAACCCATAGCGAGTGACTGTTTGAGTTGTAATTGCGATATCGTGGAAGCTCTCCTACTTGGGGGAAGCTCCCTCCCGTATGCACTACCCCTTGTTTGCATAAATTGTATCTTATCCGTCAATATTGCTATTACGCTGTGCCGAGTAAATGTTTGCTTTAGCTTGGAGCTGTTCAATTGCATAGCAAATGTGATTAGTAGCTGCATTATTGTCGTATGAAAATGAAATGCACCTCCTGCATGAATATGAAGTGATTTGCTCTTTAACTTAATTGACGAGATGATGACTTTTTCTATTGTGTTATTTAAAATCAATTGAATTTACTCCCCCAAGCTGAAAGTTGGCTGACCTTCGTCAACGCATCATCGAAAAGCTGCCATGATATCCCACAACATGGTTTTGCAACTATCCGCCAGGAATTTGAACATCCAGTTCCGACCATCGTTGGAGTATTGCTCCCATGTATGGGGATGTGCTCCGAAGCACTCTCTAAAGCTTCTGGACACTATCCAGAAAAGAGCAATTACATTAATCGATACGCCTAACCTCACAAAGGACCTCCACAGCCTGAAACATCGAAGGAGGGTGGCTGACCTATCCCTGTTTTACAGATTCTATCACGGAAGATGTTCGAGTGAGCTCTCCCAGATAATAACACCAAAGGCCGTCCGGACCAGGAATACTGGAGAAGCTCTGCGAGCTCATCCTTACCAGGTCGAGGTCCTTACTCCCCGAACCAGTCTCCTCCAGCATTCCTTCTTTTGGAGAACTTCGACGCTGTGGAATCAGCTGCCGGGGAATTTGTTTCCCGACGGCTACAACCTACAGCGTTTCAAATCTAACGTGAACAGACATTTGTCCTCTCGCAGCGCTTCTACAGCGCCATAGGCTTTCAGCCTTTGCGGGAGGCCGACCATAAAAAAAAATAAGATTTTGAACATCGCCTATACCATTGTTTGGCAAATAACATTTTGAACACTTACTGCAATAAAAAGTGATATTTTCGTGTATTTTTATTAAGATTTTTTTTAATTTTATCGAAAAGAATCTACCAGTTTTAAAAAATCAAACGTCAGACTAAAATACCTCAACCATAGTTTTTGGCAGGGGCGAACCCAGAATTTGTTTTCAGGGGATGATACCACGATTTAACTGATGAATTTCATAAATTATTTTACAAATAGCTTATAATCATAACTATTTATTATTTATTTGATGTGAAAAAAATATACTAAGAGGCGTGTTTTAGTCTTTTTTGTATGTTAAAAAAAAGGTTAGGTTATAAAGTTGTTGTACAGAACTCAAATATTTCGGGGGGGGGGGGGTTGATGTATCACCCGTATCCTCCCCTGGGTTCGCCCCTGGTTTTTGGTTAAAAATTTGTCCCTCTTGATAAATCTGTTGATGTGCCTTGGCGTTTTTTCATTTCGATGTATTTAATGTATATTCATTGGACTTGGAATTGTGGTGAATGTGCTAACGTGAATTAACACTTTCACCATTCTTTTACGTTTCTTGGATTACGGTCCGATTTTATCAACATGCACATTTTAACAAAGACTTTGACCAATCAGAGCAGCCCTTTCAAGAACATGCACCTGTCAAAGTAGTTACTCTGAAAATTATTGATTTCTCTTCAAGTTTACCTCAAACAGGTGAGTATTTACAATATTACATACTTTATATACAATCGACCACTGTGAACCATCTAGTATCTTTTCCAGTCTAAACGTGCTCGCCCACTTAGACGAAGCGTCGCGAAGAAAATTGTTGATTTGACGCCAGAGAAATTTACATTAGGTTATATGGCAGCCCGCACACTAGGCGCCGCGAAGCGAAGAGACGCGTCGTTTGACGCGCGAATTCTCTTCGGACCAACTAGGCGTCGTTTCTCTTGACGCTTCTAGACGCTACGCTTCGTTTTGCCTGAATGCACGGTACCAGGCGGCGAGAAGATCCAAATATTTCTTGATGCCTCTCACATATTTTCAGTGTTTAGCAGTATTCTGTAGGAAGTTGTGCTAAATTGCTGTCTCTGGCCGTGATACAAAAACATCAATTACAAAGGTAATTTAATTGCCCAGCATTTCCTTTTGTTTTTTTTCCTTTCTTCTTCTTCTATAGTGGCAATTAAACTCAATACAAAGACTTCCTCTTCTGATGAACTGCTCATCGTACCTCACTAGATAACGGACCTCGTTCAACTGCTTAAAAACAAACATAATTCGCGTCGCGCCGTAAAAGACGCGACGCGACGCTTCGTGCCGCTTTGCCCCAGCGTGCGGACATCGGTTAAATGACGCTTCGCCTCACCCCGCTTCCGTTCGCGATGTTTCGTCTAAGTGTGCGAGCACGTTAATTTTCCATCCTTTCTTGTTTAACAAAAAGTTTAGCAATTGCTAATCTCAACCAATCAGATTCCACAGGAGCGATACATTTGATCTTTGGATTTTTCGTCTATCAAATGATAAGGATGTAAAGAAATTCAAATTACAGCCTTATTTGGATAAAACAATAATTTACTATCGATAATAATTATAAATGCATGCAATATATCTTTTTTTTATAGTAAAAAGGGGGTAAAAATAGTATTTTGTTACATTCAAAAGCTAAACACACGATTTAAGCTAAGCTATTTCCCAAGCATGCATGTGCATTATTGGTTGCCTATCCTGGACGGCAAAGCTCGCCAGCTGGCGTATAGCCTTATTTTATGTACCTACACAAAAAACCTGTCGTATAACTTGTATCTTCTTCTTATGACGCCGTCTCCTTTCGAAGGTTGGCGATCCAAATAGCTAACGTAGTCCTAGATACGGCCATGCGGAAAATGTCAAGTGATGAGCAACCAAACTATCTTCGGATGTCTTTCAACCAAGAATTTTGTCTATCGACAGACCTTTTACCTTGGACTTTTCCTTCTATAATCAGTCGCAGAAGTTCGTATTTTTCCCCTCGCATGATATGACCTATATAAGTCGTTCCTTGATGGTAAGCATGAGTTCTTTTTGTTTCTTCATGCGATTAAGGACTTCAACGTTCGTTATTCTTTGAACTAAACGGCGCGCATTTTGAGCGTCTGAGATAATTCCTTGATAATTCATTTTAAATTTTCTTATTGTAACACATCAAATAAGATGGACGTTTCAGTAAATAAAAAAGCTTTAACTTTCCCATTTTTACAGAAACAATACTAAACCTACTATGGACGTATTCGGAAAAAAATTTTTATTAGAATATGCAAAGATATACAGGGTGTCCCATTTAAATTAAAAAAGTTGACAGTACTTCCGGTTAGACCTGAAGTACATTAATAGCTAACATAATGTCTTCAGATGCATTATGCGTCACTTCATTTACCTGCAAATTTTCAGCAATATCACCCTTTCCGTTTCAAAGATATTTGCTTGGTTCCATACTTTATCCCAACCCTGTATACGTATTTGCCATGTAAAACACGGACTCACAATTTCTCGCATAACACACTCTATTTTCAAACTACATATATAATATTTCAGAAGGCGATACTTAGAACCTTAATGAATGACAAATATTTTCGATTTTTTCAAAAAAGTTTTTAAATGTGCAAAAAAACTCGCAATGCAAAATCATACATTCTATAAATGCCTGTAATTTAACAACCAAACACGATATCAAAAAAAGGCTAAATAGTTGTACAAGCGGAAGCTTTCTTATTCAATTTGCTCTTTGAGTCATTACTGTAAGTTTAAAGGTAACTTCAGGAGCTTGGAAATGCGAAATTCATTCTTATAGTGACCTTTGGACCTTACCTTTGGACCTTTTGACCTTACCTTTGGATTTTTGGACTTATCTGCCCTCATCTTAGACACACAGGCGGCCACGCCTCCTCGCTAACACAGGAATACGTCTTTTCTTGGATTCTCAGTTTCGCGCGCTATACCGTAGACCCTTAATACCTGAAAAACTAATTTGAAGACTATCACATTTCATCCAGTTTTAATTACACAACACAACGAATACATCTTCCAACCACAAACTCCTATTTGCTAGTTCTCGGCAACGTCCTTTGTTCCGCACAAACAACGAATGTGTATCTATGTCCAGTGAATGGAAGCCTTTCCTTTTTATTCCTCCAATTTCCCGCTCGCATTCAGCGGCGGTCCCTGCGGAGATATGGAAAGCCGCCTGTCTGTCTGTCTGTCCTTCGAACGCAAGGAAATTAAAGTTGCTCGTTTTATTCCGCTAATTAAAATTGTCCACTGCAGCCGTCGGGGGATGGAGTTGATTGAATTTCGCGGTTCATACCGATGTCCATACGATGCAGAGTTAGATTCCTGCATTGCTTTTATTCTTTCTGGAATGTATATGAGTTTTTGCTGTCTTCTAGTATTCTACGCTATAAAGGTGGCTACAGACTATGCGTGTGTTCGCAGTTTGGTCTAGCATCATGGTTTTGAATAGAATAGAATTTGTTAATCAGTCATTACCAAATTATAGGGTGCCCCAATATGAACAATAGGAAAAAAAATTAAATAAAACAACAACGGTTTGAGATATCAAATTGGTTTTGGCCTTATTTTGAAGTTATATTCATGACATTATATATGGAATAAAACATCATTCAAATGTCCGCCTTGGGCTCACTGGCAGTGCTTCAAGCGGTCGCCGGTCGGTTCCATTTCGGATGACATTTTCAGGCATTTGCGGCGTTATGGCGTTAATGGCTACTCGAATATTGTTTTCGAGGGCACCCAAAGTAGCTGGTTTGTTGGAGTAAACCACCGGTTTGACGTATCCCGAAAGAAAATAATCGAGAGGTATCAAATCACACGATCGTGGTGGCCAATCAATGGACGCTCATCTGGTGATGATCCAGTCGCCAAACTTCTGTCGAACAACTTCGAGCGTTGCGTCGCTTGTGTGGCTCGTGGCTCCATCCTGTTGGAACCACATGTTGGTAATATCAATGCTGTCGAACTGTGGCCACAGAAATCCTTCCAACATCGCTCGGTAGCGTGGCTCATTGGTTGTAACGGTGTCTCTTTCCTCATTCCGAAAGAAATAAGGACCGAAGATGCCGCCATGCCACAATCCGCACCACACACTCAATTTTTTCGGGTACTCGACTACTGTTTCGGTCATCTGTGGATTGTTCACATCCCAGTAACGACAATTCTGTTTGTTGACACAGCCACTGAGGTGAAAATTGGCTTCGTCTGAGATGATTTTTTGGCCAAAATGAGAATCTTCGTCCAACATTTGTAGCGCCCAATTTGCGAACTAACGGCGACGGCCTATGGTCGTTCGGCTTCAATTGTTGCATCAGCACCATCTTATACGGGTGCAGTCTCAAATCCAAACGCAAAATTCGCCGAGTTGTCTCTTAGGAGAGGCCCAATTCCACGGCTCGGTGTCGATACGACCAATTGGGGTCGTCGTGAACACTGGCCGCTACGGCGGCGATATTTTCTTCACGTCGACCAGTTCGCATTGGGGTTGGTTTCTTTAGGTCCAATAGAGTGTACTTACGCTCAAACTTTTCCTCGGTGCGACGAATTGCCTTCTCACTCAAGCCATGGTGAGTGTCGAGTTCACGACGAAATGCGCGTTGCGTATTTACAATTGAGCGGGAATTTCCGTAGTACTTATTAATAATTTCTAAACGATCGGCGAGCGTGAAACCATCCACGGTGAATTGTCAAACCTTACTGAATATTCTGACAGCTGGATGACGTTTGTACCTTTGACAGCTACCTAGATATTCCTATTAGAAGACCTATCACTTCTATTGGGGCACCCACTCACTTGTTGATTTACAGCACTCCATTCGGGCTCGTGCTGCAAACTCCACCGCGTGAGTTATTACCGTCATTACCGCATCGTTGAATAATATACTGTTATTGTGATGATTATACAATAAGACTAGCATTTAAACAAAAAACTAAAATGTGTGTAGCGATGATATAGAAAATAGACGGAAAATAAATATAAACACACAATACTCGAAAACTGATACAATTCACAACAAACAAAAAAACAAAGATACAAAACACGACATTACCAGCATTTAAAAGGTCAGTACGCATATTCAGACACAACAAAATATAAAATGAACACGAATTCATTAGCTCAGGCTGAAAAAAATTCACTTAGAGGGCACACATTCATGAGATATCTTCTTAAATGGTTTTTTATGGCGTTTTTATTGGTTGTCCTTCTAAATTCACCTGGCAGGTGATTATAGTCTTCGTACACATACAGGGTGTATGATGACACTTTTCTGCAATACGAGCACTCTGTTTATCATATTTGATTGTCCTCATATAATCACGTTGTTGCTGATGTGTGGTTAAATATCAAAGCATAGTATATGTATATTCAGAAGATGTAATAAAAAGTTTCGTGAACAGATCTTAAACTTAAGGCAGATTATTGAAAAAGCCAGAGAGCATTATTTTCCATTTTTATCTGCTTTGTGGACTATTCTAAGGCGTTTGATAGCGGCCTAAACTGTGGGAAATCCTTATCTCCATGGAAGTCCCTTACCACTTAGTATTTCTCATACAGCAACTCTATGAGTCTAGCTCAGCTCGTGTAAGGATTGATGGTAACCAGTCTGGTCAACCAGCAACCAGAAAAGGAGTTCGTCAGGGATGCGTATTATCTCCGATGTTATTTAACGTTTACTCTGAATTTGTGATGAGACAGGACAACTGGAATGGCGGTATAACTATTGGCGGAAGCAAAATATCTAACTGAAGATTTGCTGACGATACAACCCTTACTGCTGCTTCTCAGGAAGAACTAGTAGCTCTATTGAACGTTTTAGAACAACACAGTGCAGCATATGGTCTTGATATTAACTGCAACAAGACCAAGGTTATTATCGTAGATAGAGACCATGACAATCATCGAGAAATAAAGTCAATAGGTCGTTGTGAGGTAGTTCAAAGTTTTGTGTACCTCGGCTCTTTGATCGACAATTCAGGTAGCTGTGAGAATGAGATTCGATGGCGCATTCAAGAGGCATGGATGGCCATGACAAAGCTTACTAAAATATGCCGTGACCATAACATCACTAAAGCTACCAAAATGTCACTGGTTCAGTCTCTTGTGTTCTCCATATTTTTGTATGCCTCGGAAACTTGGACTGTTAAAAAGGCAGATCGAGCGCGCATAGATGCTTTTGAAATGTGGACGAGGAGGAGAATGCTGAGAATTCCTTATACCGCCCATCGAACTAATGTTTCCATACTGGATGAGCTCGGTAATATAAAGAGACAATCCTCTATTGTGTCAATGAGAATGCCTACATTCTTCGGACATATTCACAGAAGCGATAATATGGAGAAACTTGTAGTTCAGGGTCACGTCCCGAGTGGGTGGCGCCGTGGCCGTTCCCCTACACGCTGGGTGGATACGACGAAACAGTGGCTGACATTTTACGAGTTCACAACATGTCTGTTAAGACTTAGTGACTATGATGAATAAAAAGTTTAAAAATCCGAATATTTCTTCAGCAATTATGCGTGGTGTTACAGACAGTCTGTTGTCCTTTATCCATTCAACGCTAATCCATTTGTAGTTGATATGACGTATATATGTATACGTACAGAAGAGCTACTTAAAATTCCCATAAATAACTAGAGGCGCACTCTAAATTTATTACAGTGAGTTTCCGCATCGACTTGGAAACGAATTTTTGTAGCACGACAAAACGAGGTATATTTATCTTCACAGTCGGGGAAAATAATGTGAGAGTCGTATAGCAATTTAAAATTTAAATAGACTTCCAAAGTAATTTCTTTTTTATGAGTGATGAGCGCTGTTTGTAAGAGGCAAATAATTTTAGCTGCTGTTTTGCTGAGAGCCTAAGGAGCTTGTCTGCTTTAAGCGATGTTTCATGTTTGCTATGATGGTATTAATCAGGGGAGTCATTTTTGGTCTGATATAAATGTCAAATCAGAGAAGAACTCGTGATGCAGAATTGTTTGCAATATTATAATACTCCACAAATTACGGTATGTATGAACCTCAGAGTAACGACTGAACATAGAGGTAGTAAACAAACCACTTCAGCATGGCGTGCTCAAAACCATCATCTTTGCGTAAATAAACAGATTTTTGACACTTCAGCCTCCAAACATTGATCAGCTGTGACCTCGCAATGGCAGTTCAAATTGTAAACAATGCTGTGTAACGCCAACTAACCTGAAAGTTCTTCCAATGCAACCCATGCTATAAACACTATACTTTTTGAGTTCCATCTCGAAAAACTGTTAAACTACACTCGAATATAGCACAGCAAGTCCGTAAAGCTTCACTACAGTTACCAACAAATAGCGAATTCAATTTTACCGACCAAGCATAAAAGACGCACGAACAAAACAAACGTTTGACAGTCGAGCTTCTACCGTAAATAAGTCGCATGAAAATTATGTTGGCGATGCCAACTCCACAAAATTTATGCATGACTTCAGAATTTGCGTTTATGATGAAGAAATATGCAGTAACGCAGTAGAGGTCAACATATCTATTGATTTTGCTGTAATCATTCCTGAACCCTCAAGATACCGTCTTTTTTAACGTAGAATGGAATATTTCTGAATACTATACAATCAAGACGATAGTAAACAATTATGACTGCCGTATCTGGTGGTTAATATGACAACGTAAGAAAAGATGTCGGCCTATTAGATTTCTTCTTTGCACATAGGTAAATTATATTATTGTATTAATCATGTAAAATCTAGAGAACAAGAATTAATGTGTTTGCTGTCCAAGTCCATCGAGTATAGATTTTTTCTCTGTTTGTATAGTATTATAGTATGAAGACAGAACTGATATATTTAGTAGTAGTTGCATTGTTTTTGTTGCATAATTGGAAACCGTTGAATAAATAAATAAATAAAGTTCAATCTGCACTTCATGGTTTATTATTCTGACGCTGATTTTTGCATTTTCTATTGCAAGCCACAAAATCTACAGAGGTTCATATAGTTCAAAAACAATTTTTTTGAGGTCAACCTCCCGCAAAGGCTGAAAGCCTATGGCGCTGTAGAAGCGCTGCGAGAGCATAACTGTCGGTACACGTTAGACTTAGAACGCTGCAGGTTGTAGCCGTCGGGAAACAAATTTCCCGGTAGCTCATTCTACTGCGTCGACGTTCTCCAAGGGAAGGAAAGCTGGAGGAGACAGGTTCGAGGAATGGGGTCCTTGACCTGGTAAGGATGAGTTCGCAGAGCCTCTCTAGAGTTTCTTGTTCGGGCGGCCTTTGGTGTTATTATCTGGGAGAGCTCACTCCAATATCTTCCATGGTAAAATCAGTAAAGCAGGGACAGGTGGGCCACCCTTTTTCGATGTTCTGGGCTGCGGAGATCCTTGTGAGGTTAGGGGTATCGATTATTAGACTAATTGTTCTCTTCTGGATAGTGTCCAGAAGCATTAGAAAGTGCTTCGGAGCGCATCCCACACATGGGAGCAATACTACAACGATGGTCGGATCTGTGCCTTGTAGAGCAGTAGTTGCTCTGGTGTGTACAACTTCATTCAGCGGAACAAAACTCCAAGCTTCTGGGACGCCGTTTCAGCAATTCTGACGACGTGGTTGTGGTAGGACATGTTATTGTTGATGTTGATCCCCAAAAGTCCAAAAGCTTGACGGAAGGTGTCTTTGTCTGTGTTGTTGCCTGAGTTTTCTGTACGTTGAACTGTACTTTATTTACTAATCTCCACTCGACAATAGTTTTGATATCTACGTTGATCTCTGTAACGTACCAACTTTTGATGTTTTCATAACTTAGACAGCTTCAGTTTGTAGAAAAAGCCTGGATTTGTTGGAGAAGGCCGTCTGATGCCACTCAGCGTGGCATTGTCGGTATTCTTGGTACCAATCTAACCGTTAGCGATGATGAGTTGCAGTGATGGAAGCACTATATGCGGACGATATCAAGCACATTTCACTCAATCTCTGGTACACCATGCGGATTCGAATGGGCCTCCATATAGCTGCATCCCAAGCGTCAGCAACAACTCGAGTGGATCGCATTCTGTCTCGAAGCGCCAGTTCTACGTGCTCCAGAACCGCTAGCTGCATTCGCCCTTCTGCGATCCATGCGCGCCTTGCTGCTACAACTGTAGCCACGCTACGCCCTATGGTTACAGCAATAGCTTTGAAATAGGCATCACGTTCTCGTTGGCCTACAATCCGACCCCGTTCAAAGGGGCTTAACTGCGTGAAGTGGAGATGACGTCTTCTAGGGCAGCGTTGCTGAACCTTTTTTTTCTCGCGGACCAGTAGATTTGTTAAATAAAAGTTGCGGACCAGTGATATTTTCTCAACAACAAATTTTTTTCTAACGATGGGAATTACACTGGTAAGAATTTCGGGAATTTGTTTTCAGTGCCGTACTGATCATACAATTACGTAGGGCTAAATTAAGTAATTTTTTTCGTGGATAGGGGAAATGTCCGCGGATCAGTAAAATTTATCCGCTGACCACTGGTGGTCGGCCGGACCAGCTGTTGAGAATAACTATTCTAGGGGGCATCTTTCTGCCACATTTGGCAACATTGTTTTTCGACAAAAAACCATGCTTCGTCTAAAGTCCATTCCACGAACCCTGATAGTGAAAGTAAATAAACTTTGACTATTGATTCGAATTTTATTGAATAAAAAAGACTCCGCCCACAGGCAGGACCGTATCTGAATATATAAATAACGAAATTTAATTCTAATTTCTGTTCGAGATAAAGAGACTTAACACGAAAAGAAAACTCGACTTTCCGCCTTATGGCATGCTTATCAAAATCGTCTACCTTTTCGAAAACTTTCGGTCAGCGGAATCTGCTGAACTTGACATTGTTTTAAAGTAAATCACCCACTTATTAAAAATAATGACCGAGCGCGTTATAAATAATAAATAAACTAGAAAATGCGGCACCAAAACTTCAATATAAACACAAGTGACGGGAGCTGGTTCTGAAGCAAGTGATCAAGTAACCGTAATACGTAAATATAATGCGGAACTCGATACGATTGATCATTAGGCGAGAAAGGAAACCCGACGTACGTCGTAGTATTTGATAACTACTCAGCCGCAGACACACTCTGTGTCTGCAAATCTGCATCATGACATCATGTTAGAAATGCGTCGTTGCCACTTTGGAAAATTATTCACTGATTTTCCTTAGAACATATTCAGGTTATTTTACAAAATATTGGATATTAGATAGATTCACAATGTAATCACGTCATATCAGTTTGAAATAATTTATGGCAACATAAATTCATCTAAAGTGAGAAGTAATAATATACTGAAAACAAACACAAAGTGCGAGCAATTTATTAACTCATATGACAACCTGACAACAATTGTAGCGTCTTTTGCGATTTATATTTTTACATTACGGTCCTGGATTTTTGCGCTCCGCCTTTCTGTTTATTTCCACTATCTGGTTCGGTGGAATGAGGTATAGAGTTTTTATAGGTGCCATGTAGGTAAATAGCGTCTGAATGAACGCATGTGTACTATAGTGTATTCACAGCCAAGCTAGACCGAATGAAAACAAGCCCGCGTGCGTGATCGGCTCGTGTCGGTAGGGTCCCTAATAGTCCAGTGCATTATGTGTGAATAGTGTGTTATAATCTGGCAAGTCAAAACCCCCAAGCCCAAGACTGGCTGGAAAGCGGATCCAAATATGCGATGTCAAGTGTTCATTGCCTTATGATCATTTCAAACTGGCAACTGGTTACTTTTAAGTTGCAGGTTGCAGTGGGTGAATAGTGCAAGTCTTTTTAATAGTCATATAAAATTACGTAATTGCACTTGACTATAGCTGGTGCGTTCGCAGACGGTAGCGGATAGTTACCACGCGAATGCTGCATGCAACTATTTATTTGGAGTCTATCTTGGGATTGAATATAGTTATAGAGATGGTAGTGCCAAGCTGTGTACAAATTTTCAATGCAAATATCTCTTTTCTATAGGTCTTTGGATTTCACATGCGAGTAGTATATGTGGAAAAAAAACCAAAACCGCTCGCAAAAACTCCTAACGTTCTATTGGGCCTTTTATTTAGGGGTAAGGAGAAGGCGGGTCTGTCTAACGTCAGCCGTTTTCCACATAGAGGAGGAGAAGGGGCGGAGGAGGTTAAGGAGGAAGATGACGGCCGTCGTAGGTGCAGCGACCACTTGAAACTCCGTCATAAATTCCACCGATGATTCCGCCCGAGTCTTGCGCTTCAGCTTTTATTGCGGAACTTGTAGAGGGTACTTAGCACATACGCCACGTGGAAAACTACGCCGCATCGCAGTTGGAAACAGAAAACGGGAGGTCGAGCGCCATGCTCCTTTTTTATAGATACATGAATGGGTTACTGTTCTTTCTGAAGAGCACGAATGTCGCTATTGCGAGTATTTATTTGGCTTTCTATCAAGACGAAACCTCAGCTGCTGGACAAGTTCAGAGCACTGATTACAAATTCTATCATTGTTTTAAGTTACAGTTTTGTTTGACGAAAATAAAAATTTTCAGATTCTTCAAATTTTTAGGCTCTACTGAAAAAATCGAAAACCTTTATTTGGCTTTCTATGAAAACGAAACCTCAGATTCTGTATAACTTGAGGGCACTGATTACAAATTTGGCCATTGTTTTCAGCTAGGATTCCGTTTGACGAAAATAGAAATTTTCAGATCCTTCAAATTTTGAGGTTCTACCAAAAAATCGAAAATCTTTATTTGGCTTTCCAACAAGACGAAACCTCGGATTCCGGATAATTTGAAGGCACTGATTACAAATTTAGCCATTGTTTTCAGCTAGAATTTCGTTTGACGAAAGTAAAAATTTTCAGACCCTTCAAATTTTGAGGTTCTACTAAAAAATCGAAAACCTTCATTTGGCTTTCCACCAAGACGAAACCTCGGATTCCAGATAACTTGAAGGCACTGATTACAAATTTGGCCATTGTTTTCAGCTAGAATTTCGTTGGACGAAAATAGAAATTTTCAGATCCTTCAAATTTTGAGGTTCTACCAAAAAATCGAAAACCTTTATTTGGCTTTCCAACAAGACGAAACCTCGGATTCCGGATAATTTGAAGGCACTGATTACAAATTTAGCCATTGTTTTCAGCTAGAATTTCGTTTGACGAAAGTAAAAATTTTCAGACCCTTCAAATTTTGAGGTTCTACTAAAAAATCGAAAACCTTCATTTGGCTTTCCATCAAGACGAAACCTCGGATTCCAGATAACTTGAAGGCACTGATTACAAATTTGGCCATTGTTTTCAGCTAGAATTTCGTTTGACGAAAATAAAAATTTTCAGACACTTCAAATTTTGAGGTTCTACTAAAAAATCGAAAACCTTTATTTGGCTTTCTATCAAAACGAAACCTCAGATTCTGTATAACTTGAGGGCACTGATTACAAATTTGGCAATTGTTTTCAGCCAGAATTTCGTTTGACGAAAATAGAAATTTTCAGATTCTTCAAATTTTGAGGTTCTACTAAAAAAATCGAAAACCTTTATTTGGCTTTCTATCAAACCGAAACCTCAGATTCTGTATAACTTAAGGGCACTGATTACAAATTTGGCCATTGTTTTCAGCCAGAATTTCGTTTGACGAAAATAGAAATTTTCAGATAGTTCAAATTTTGAGGTTCTACCAAAAAATCGAAAACCTTTATTTGGCTTTCCAACAAGACGAAACCTCGGATTCCGGATAATTTGAAGGCACTGATTACAAATTTAGCCATTGTTTTCAGCTAGTATTTCGTTTGACGGATATCGAAATTTTCAGACCCTTCAAATTTTGAGGTTCTACTAAAAAATCGAAAACCTTTATTTGGCTTTCCATCAAGACGAAACCTTGGATTCCGGATAATCTGAAGGCACTGATTACAAATTTGGCCATTGTTTTCAGCTAGAATTTCGTTTGACGTAAATAAAAATTTTCAGATTCTTCAAATTTTGAGGTTCTACTACGAAAACCTTTATTTGGTTTTCCATCAAGACGAAACCTTGGATTCCGGATAATCTGAAGGCACTGATTACAAATTTGGCCATTGTTTTCAGCTAGAATTTCGTTTGACGAAAATAAAAATTTTCAGATCCTTCAAATTTTGAAGTTCTACTAAAAAATCGAAAACCTTTATTTGGCTTTTTATCAAGACGAAACTTTAGATTCTGAGTAACTTGAGGGCACTGATTACAAATTCGGCCATTGTTTTCAGTTAAGAGTTTCGTTCTCGGTTTCGCTTGACGAAAACAAAAATTTTCAGACCTCTCAAGCTCTTAGGCTCTACTAAACAAAATCGAAAACATATTTGGCTTTCTATCAAGACGGATCCTCAGATTCTGGATGACTTGAGGGCACTGATTATAAATTCGGCCATTGTTTTGAGTTAGTGTTTCGTTTGGCAAAAATAAAAATTCTGAGATCCAGATGGCCGTAATTTACATTTTATATACATATACATATACAAGGTGACTGCCAATTCAATACAGATATTTGGGAAGGTGATAGTAGAGATGATAAGCTAGAAAATTGACCATATAACACCATTTCCAATTCCTAATAATTTCCAAGATAAATTGAATTTTAGAGAGAGGTTTAACTGAAAAAATTCAATTTGCGACTTCTGGGGATTGTCGCTCTAGAGTGTGGGGGGGGGGGGAGAGGGATGAATTATTTCCTCTTTATAACTCATTAGAACCTTTTTTTCGGAAGCACTTACCGCTATTTTTGGAAAATTATATATATTTTTTATAAAAATGCTATAAAAAATATAGTACGCTTCAAAAAATATAGTATATACCTAATTTAGTAGGGAAGAATACAAAATCGACCTTTATATTTTTATAAATTATTTCTTATAAATATTATATTTTTTAATTTTTTACATTTTTTTATCTTAGATGAAAATAGAAAAGTGGCATACGCTTTATTACAATCAATATTCAAACTTATATAAATTAACAGCCCTTTTTTCTAATAAAGATAAAGAATCTTTGTTTCTTTCTTCCGGCCACTTTGCATTCATAACAGAAAATATGTTTTCCTTGACAGCAGAAATGAAATTATTTTGAATAAATTTGATTACAAAATCTAAACAATCATCTATTTTACGGAAATATAGTATTTTCGCGTACTCTATATTATATATTTCTTCCACAGTATATAGTACATAGTCCCGAAATATAGTACAATTTATAGTACGGTTAGAAACCCTACCCCCACCTCTCGAGCGACTTTGAAGACAGGACAGGACGCTAATTTCTAAGCGAAATTCTAGAGACCCAAGCGCTATTCTAAATATGTTGGCAAACACCAGTACAGTCATTGACAAAAAAGGATAGAATTCTATCTGGTCCAGCAATAAATTTACATATCTTCGAGATTTTATTTCAAAGATTGGAAAAAAAACACAGGCACGAGGCATAATAACTAATGGGGACCCTTTTGAAGGTAACAAACTTAATATGGAGGAATAAATAAAAATTTTTTTCTAAAACCAAAAACGTTATTTTCTGAACACACCTCGTAGCCCCAATCGAAGGTGTAGGAGTAGTCATCATCATAGTCACATGTCTTAACAGACATGTGAACTCGTAAAATGCATTCAATCGGAGCTAGAGTATTGCCGACAAGAATATTATCAATAGTTTTGAGAACTGTAGCTCGCCATGGTTCGCGATTTACTGTTAGTTTAGTGGCGCTCTTGATACTCATATCCAGCAACTGTTTCGTCGTATCCACCCAGCGTGTAGGGGAACGGCCACGGCGCCGCCCACTCGGGGCATGACCCTGAACTACAAGTTTCTCCATATTATAGCTTCTGTGTATATGTCTGAAGAATGTAAGCATTCTCGTAGACACAATGGAGGATAGTCTCTTTGGATTACCGAGCTCATCCAGCATGGAAACGTTAGTTCGATGAGCGGTATAAGGAACTCTCATCATTCTCCTCCATGTCCACATTTCAAAAGCATCTATGCCAGCTCGATCTGCCTTTTTAACAGTCCAAGGTTCCGAGGCATACAAAAATATGGAGAACACAAGAGACTGAACCAGCGACATTTTTGTAGCTTTAGTGATGCTATGGTCACGCCATATTTTAGTAAGCTTTGTCATGGCCACACGTGCCTGTTGAATGCGCCGTCGAATGTCATTTTCACAGCCACCCGAATTGTCGATCAAAGAACCGAGGTGCACAAAACTTTGAACTACTTCACAACGGCCTATTGACTTTATTTCTCGATGATTATCATGCTCTCTATCTACGATCATGACCTTGGTCTTATCGTAGTTGATACCAAGACCATACGCTCCACTATGTTGTTCTAAGATGTTTAATAGACCTACTAGTCCTTGATGAGAAGCTGCAATAAGGGTTGTATCGTCAGCAAATCAGTTGGATATTTTGCTTCCGCCAATAGTTACACCGCCATTCCAGTTGTCTAATGCTGTACTGTATTTTAAACTAAACCCCAAAAATCGGCGCAGTATCTGCAGTAAATGGAAAAATAATTCAACATAGCATACGTTAAAAAATGTTTTGGCTAATCTTCTACAACACAGGTCACACAAACAGTCAGCACATAGGTGTAAAATACAAACTAAATAACGATCTTCTAAAAAAATTTAAATCAAAAGATGTATTTTCAAACCTCTAATTTGGTAATTTTCGAGTGATTTAAATCTGTAAAGCTCGTTGTATACTTTGTATTTAACACATATGTGTTGGTTGTTTGTGTGACCTGCGTTGTGGAAGACATCGAGTTAAATTAGCCAAATACTTTTTGACGTTTTTTGTTAGTGTCTCATCACAAATTCAGAGTAAATGTTAAATGTTAAAATGTAGGAGTAGTAAGTTAATAATCTTTTTTATATCGTGATGTACCAATGCTTGCACTTTTTTTGATAAGTCATGCTATACCCCACAGCGTCATTAAAGTCGTGAATAACAAATAAACCGAAACACACCTTCTCATCTCGCAATGTAAATAAGAAATGCCTTATCAGTTTATATTCATCACGAAATAAGAGTTATTAGGTAATTACACGGTACGGTATACAAGTACACATTACCTATTTACCTATTACCGTACTTCATCCGCGACGTCAAGGGAAAAACGCAGAGGTTATTTATTTTCTATTCGCATGCTCGTTACCCGATGAAGTCGTTACAAACGGTCGCTTGTTCGTAATCGTAACTCGCTTATTTTTCTTGTCGACTGGCCACGCGCGTATGGGAATATACGTATAAACCCTGCTGAGTCAATATATATTGTAAATTCTATCATCCACAGAGGTTATCTATGAAAAGCAGCTGTGTGTCAGAGGATGATTTTTTTGACGCTAAACTGACGTGGAGATGACAAGGTGACTGTCAATTCAATACAGATATTTGGGAAGGTGATAGTAGAGATAATAAGCTAGAAAATTGACCATATAACACCATTTCCAATCCCTAATAATTTCCAAGATAAATTGAATTTTAGAGAGAGGTTTAACTCTCCTTTTCTCTCTCTCTTTTTCTTGTCGACTGGCCACGCGTATGAGAATATACGTATTGGCGATTCCAATTACCGATGAGGGCGCTGGCGTTTGTAAACAAATATGGAGGATAGCAGGTATCCTGCACGCTGTGACACGCTTTTGGAGGAAATGCGTGGCAATGAATGCTTTTATCATAGTCTTCTTTGGAGTGGCAACCATAAACACTATAGTTTGTATTAAACTTGCTAGCCTTTCTTGATTTGAAGCCTGATGTAGATGCCATATTCTTGACAATAGCGTATGAATAAGGTCGGAATAAGTATTCTAACACACTATATACCAATTAACAAAGCACAAATTCGAAAACACGACTGAACGAAGAAACATAAATGGCATATAAACGGTTAATGGCATGTTAATTGTGTTCCGTCCGAAATTCGAGTACCTGCTTTGTCAGTGTAGATTTTTGCCGCTAGAGGTCTCATCGATTTTTGGAATTGCCAATATTGTAAATTTTATCATTCACAGAGGTTCTCTATGAAAAGCAGCTGTGTGTCAGGGGATGATTTTTTTGACGCAAAACTGACGTGGAGATGGAGGTCGCATGTTGACAGACTCGTGGCACAGCTCAACAAACAATCAGCTATCTACTCAAGGTCTGGGGATACTTTGCGCCGATCCCTTTGCGCATCGACACTTTGGGTTAGAGATACGATAGATTTCAACAGCGGCGACACGACAGGGTCATGGCTATTTACATTGAATATGAGTATAGAGATAAATCACATAGATCTTAGCGCGAATCTAGTACTTTATGGGAGGTAAACATTAAGGACAACATAAACTTTATGTTGTCTTTAATTAAGGACAACATAAACTTTATGTTGTCTTTAATGTTTACCTTCCTTTTACACCACATAAGTTGAGTATTATTTCTTAATTCTGCCCTGTTTTACACTTTTTTCTATTCCACCTTTGTCAGGGTGATTGAAACTATCCCAAAATGGCGTCGCTGACGTCAGATGTTTGCAACATATTTACTACGTTCCAAAATCCCATCAAAGCCCTCGATTTGCTCTGTAGCGTTTCAGTATTCACTCAACAATGCTCAACATCAAACTGTCAACAAAAATCTATGTTCCGTTATTGCATTTCCGAGGCCATGGATGTCATCGTTTTGCTCGGAAATCAAATTGAGATTTTAGCGACCTTTGTGTCATGACTGTCAAGAGATATTTTTCACTTGACAGCTAAAAACTTAACATAACCTATTCTGCTTTATTTGTATGCATTGACATTCTAACGGGTACGACTACTGTGACACTCTGACTCTGAGAAAACAGCACAGGTTATGTGATATGTCAAAATTGTAAAAAAAAGGTGCCGTTTGCCGTTTCATAAATATTCCAACATCCCTAACATCTGAAATCACGTGACTATCCTCGAAAATTCATCTGCTCACTGGATAGATGGGATTTTGGAACGTAGTAATTATCACAAAGGATCCGACCGTGAGTAAGACCTAAGGATTGTTTGTTGAGTCGTGCTCGTGGTGTCAAGATCGACAACGACCTTCTGGCAACTGTGGCGGTCAGTTGGAGAACATGGAGGTTGCACCCCTACATCCTGCAGTGGAAATACACTGCCATGATAATAAATAGACAGTGACAGAGTTTAGCTAGACTAATATTGTTTAATAGCGTTTTTTACTGGACACATTTTAGTGCACTCCGTGCGAGTCCAGAATACTGAAAAAGTTCACCTAGGGTAACACTTTTGCACTGGGTTCTTCCAGTGGAATACACATCAAGAAACAACAACTTGTTTTAACAACAATATCTGCATATTTAGACTACCTACTCGTTTGTCTGAAAACTGTTCAACAGTTTCCATGTAATTGCTAATTCTGGGAATTTTTTCTCCCGAATTATTCCTAAACACATTATTTGTTCATCTTGAGAAGATGATGAGCTGATTTTGTCAGTTCAAACAAGGAAATTAAAATTTTGATTTTTTCGTTCACTCTACTCATTCTGACTGAAAATAGGGAAAATCAACTAGGTATTACCATATTCAAAGATTGAAAGTTTAAACAGGTGTAACATCATTCTATAATTTGAAGTTTCCTGCTCAAACCTACTGTCATTCTCTTGGTTCACTTCTACAAAACTCGCTTTGAAATCGGTGCGAAATTCTTGCACTCAGTTCGACAGCTCCGAGCGCAGAAATCCCAGTGAAATCAGTGCACTCAAAAAATTTTGCACTGGAACTGCCAGTGAAACGCAAAACAGAAATCCAGTGCAGCCCGAGTGCAACCAGTGAAAAACGCTATAAGTCTATCTGAAATTGGTCCGAACTTCGCTTTCGAGAAAATTTTGGTTACTAAACGATTCTTCCTGGATATTTCCATTTGAAAAATTTTCTTGATAATACTGTGTCTGGAAATATGTGTCATTGGGGTGATGGGATGACAGATGGTTATAATAGGAGTCTGGGTAGTCTCGGGGTATGATTATGTTTGTTCTATATTATAGAACTCTTCTGCCAGGAAAGTTCTGGGGCCTGATGGTTTAAAACGATTTGATCCAATTTTCTGTCTTGATGCAGTATACATAGGTTCAGTTTTTTGTGTGTTTTTTGGGTGGAGTACATTGATTTGAGGTTGAAGTGGTCCAAATACTTGTCTGATTGTGAAGTTATGTTTTATGGGTAGAGGTGTTGGTAAGTTTATGGGCTGTGAAGGAAATTGTTGCCTAGGTGCAATATTTTCAGAAAAAATGGTTTGGTGAGGTTGTGAAAACTGCTTGATGAGGGACTCTAGATGATTGTTGATTATTAAAATTTGAGGTGAATTGATTATGTTGTTAGGCTTATTATATGAATAAAAAGTGTGATGTCTTTGTGGGGCTTGGTGATGTGGGTGGGCTGCAGACTTAGCTCCATAGACATCACAAGGAGGTCTTGCTTGGATTGTCGATGGTGCCATCCATTAGGATGACAGCGGTCTGAAGAGCAAAAAAAGACTCAACTTTTGATATTTATACAGGGTGTTTCATAAGTTGGGACTTCTTTTCATACGGCGGATAGTACTCGCCAAAATGAGTGTTTTTTCCCAGTAACATACAAACGAAATAATTAGAGAAAACAAGATACTGACCGCTAAATAAATCCTCAAGTCTAAGTCCGTCCCTGGTCCCTGGGCAATGAGATGGCCATGTTATTGTCACATCATATACGTCGCGTTGCAGTCGCATAGTGTTCAAGGGTGCTTGACGATCGGACTTAAAAAACAACAACAATGGCGCACGCTTATAACAATAATGAAATGGTGGACATGATTTCAATGTACAATGAGTGTGGTCAAAATATCGCTGCAGCTTCGCGAGTGTATGCCGATCATTTCCCTAACCGTACTCACCCTGACCTCGTCGATTTGTCTCGCTCGTGCAAAGAGCTAGAGACACAGGATGTCTGAATCCACATCGTGGTGGACACGCTGGAAGACCTAGACAACCTCGTATGGTCCAAATTGAAGAAGACATCGTAAATCGTACTTTTACCTGTAAGACGCCTGCGACAGGACCGCACTTACAACTTCGTAGCAACCAAATAGTGAGTACTTGCTTGAAATTTTTATTTACTGTTTTGGTTCACCGCGCATTAGCTTTGCCGTTGCAAGGGCCGTTGCTTCTAAAAAGGAAAGTCCCAACTTTTAGATTTGTTGTTTCTATTATTAATCATGACTACGTTTGTCTGTTTGTTTATGTCGAAATTACTTGTCGATTTATATGTGTATTTATGTGTGTAATATTTATATCATGTATATATCCTAAAAAAAATATATTATTTCATATTTTATTACCTGTTTGACTATAATTCAACACCCTGTATAAATATAATATGGATCCGTAGTCTCTCGCCCCCCACTAAATCCGCTACTGAGTCCAGCCCTGGCTTGAACAGTGTAACTTAGCGCTTTAATTATTCGTTTTGTGTGTCTTTTGTGACGAAGCAGGACAATGCGTCCTGTAGCGCGGATTAGGTATAGCGCGTTTAAGGTGTATAATTACATAATTATGGCTTTTGTTGTAAACGCGGCGTGGCTCATTAGGAGAGGCTCTAATGTATGCCGCGGTGCGTTGGTTGGCCAGTTTGCTCTGTTACACGACGATAGGATCTACTCTCTCGGTCGGTGAAAAAGAACCCATTGTTGCTGGTACTTGTGGGAGTAGGTTATATCACAATCTACTCTGACTGAGAACAGTCAGTGGAGAAATAAAGGTAACAAAGCAACGTATGACGGTAGCAGTCAAAAGGCCAACCCGTGCTGATATCAGTCAGTTCTTCGTTTCAGAAACATTAATGCATGCGTACCGTTTAAACTAGAAGAACATGTTTTGATTAAATAACCTTTATTTTCCAATGGTCTACTTGCAGAAAATAATTTTAAAGATGACGGGCATCCGAATACACCAGAAGTAGATATCAACTTTGTTACTTTAAATAGAACACTCTGTATATTATTACGTTTTTTGAATTCAGCATCCATTTTTAGGTCCAATTTGTTAACCAGAGTTTATCTCTACAAAGCCTATTTTCGGAGTTACTTGGCAATGTTTAGAAAATTTGACGTTTGTAGTACTTTACAAGCAATTTCTATATCGGAAACTATAAGCACGGTAGAAAGATGCGGTTTTCGATTTTGAAACGAGCAAGAAACGTAAAATCTCTAATCTTTACTTGTGTTTCGGCAAGATCATTGCTTTAAAATCACATTAAATCAATAGACTAGCAATGTTCTAGTTTGAAAACGTTAACAACGTTTTTTTTTTCAAAGTGAATGGTATGATAAGTTTCACATCATTGGATGCGAAATTACATTCTCTTTAACTTTTATCAAGGCATATGCGGTTCTATCGTTGATGGTTTTCAAAATATTTAATATTTTGTAATTATTCCGTAATGACGCGTAGGAATTGAAAAAATCGTAGGTGGCGTTGCTGACGCGTGGCTCACAGACGAAGCAATTGCTATCTAACAAAATTGTTTATGTCACATTTCTTGAGACACGGTGCGTGTGGTTATAAAGGTTATAAGAAACAGTTGTCATGACTTATGGCCTTGAAGAATGTTGGAAAAATAGTTTGCTCACACCGAGAGTGTACAAAGAGACATTTCCTGATAGAAGGATCCTCCAATATCTTTAAAAAAAGTGGTGGATAGATTTAACAGGAGCGGAGCAGTCAAGTACGAAAAACATGAGAGAAAGAAACAAGTAGTTACTGACGATAACGAGTTTGACGTACTCGCAACCTGTAGTTAAAGATCCGCATAGCAGTACAGCAGAAATTAGTCGGGATTTGGGCATCGGTCAAACATCTTTGAAAATAATTTCATCGAAGAACAAATATCATCCTTATCACGTGCAGCTAAATCAAGCACTTGAAAAACAAGTCTTTGAAAACAGAATTAATATCGTCTATAATTGGGGTCGTGCTCGAGTCTAAGATGATGGAATTTTTTGACAGGGTGTTGTTTACGGATGGAGCGACATTTCATAAACCGGCATCATTTATTTATTTATTTATTTAACGACTTTATTTGGGCGAAATTTAGCCTAAGGCTATTCTTACATCTAACCCATATATAAAACTACATACTAAACTAACACCTAAACCTAAGCTAACGGGGAATGTATGTATATATATATATATATATATATATATATATATATATATATATATTATAAACAGCAGTATTAACAGTAACACTGAGCAAAAAAAAATATATCACTCGAAATTGAGCATTATGCTAGCAATAAGATGTTTTTCATTTTCTTTTTAAATCTGTCAACTGGTAAAGACTTCAAGGTATTATCTATCGCATTATACTGTTTTGCGGCATTATAGGTGAAACATCTTTGGAACATTGCAGACTGGTGGTATGGAATTGTCAACAAACTTCCATGTCTCAGGTTAAGCGAATGAGTATCCCCTCGCGGTATAAGTTTTTCCATCAGGTACGCGGGAGTAGAGGAAGATAATATTTTCTGAGTTATAGTCAGACAATGTAACTTAACCAGTTTACTTGTATTTAGCCACCCCAAGGTTTTAATACTTTCGGAGATATGATCATACTTTCTCAGCCTGAGAACAAACCTACAACACATATTTTGGATTCTTTGGATTCTTTGCTTTGTTATATAATCTAAACAGTGATGATAAACAATATCGCAGTACTGAACAATAGACATGACTAACGTTTCACAGAGTGTCTTCTTAATTGACGGGCTTAATATGTATTTGTGTGCATACAGCAGCTTTAGTCTAACAAATGACCTTTGGACAATGCTTTTTACATGTGTACGAAATCTAAGGTTTTCATCAATAATAAGACCTAAAATTTTCATATTTTCAGTGAAAGTTAAAACTTGGTTTTCTAATACTAGGTTCAGATTCATTTTCAAAGCATCTCGATTCCTGGTGGAACTGAAAAGCATTGCATTGCATTTTGATGCATTCAGGGATAGATTATGATCATGAGCATACTGGACTATACTGTTGAGATCACTGTTCAAATCGTCACTGGCTTCTTCTACTAGAGAAGGGATAAAATGGTATACTAATTGTGTATCATCGGCGTAGGTTGATATGGAGCTATTAGAAATTGCACTTTGCATGTCAGCAGTGTATATTATAAATAACAGTGGCCCCAAAATGGACCCTTGCGGAACACCAGATACAATTTCTCTACTACATGATATTTTGTTGTCTATTTGTACCTTTTGTGGCCGATTTGATAAATATGCATGGAAAAAGTTGATAGTTATGTTATTGAGCCCATAGTATTGAAACTTTGCACATAGTAAGTCATGATCGATCCTGTCAAATGCTTTCGAAAAATCCAAGGAAACCAATATGGTTGCCATTTTTTTATCGACTGCTCTGATTATATTATCAGTAAGATTAAGCAAAGATGTAGTAGTGCTGTGACCTGCACGAAATCCAGACTGATGCTGCGGTATTATAGATAGCTCATTACAATAGTTACGCAACTGCGTATATACAACTTTCTCCATGATTTTTGACAGTACTGAGAGTAGGCTGACTGGTCTCAGATCTTGCACAGAGGAAGGCATACTAGTTTTAGGCAGTGGGATTATAACTGCCTCTTTCCATATTTTTGGGAAATAACTACGTTCAAGGCAACAGTTAATTATGTTAGTCAGGTAAGGTATAACAGTAGGAGTACACAGTTTAATCATTGTTAACGAAATGCCATCACATTTTTATGCCAACGACAATTCAAATTTTGAGAGGCTCTTTGACAACCAGCATATATGGAGTCTAAACTTTTGGGGAGCTATTATTGGAAACCACCTATAATAAGCTAATGTTTTCCAAAATTTTGTAAACGAAAATTAGGAAAACCTGCTGGAAAATTTACCACTGGAGCTTTTCAGAAAAAATTGTTTTTAATTTCTTAGTCCGATATTCTCAAACGCGTGTTTTTAAACTATGTACATTTTTAATTGTTTAATTAACTGTATCATTAAAGCGTTCATTTTAGTTTTTTATTTATTACTCTGTGTAATCAACATGAACAATTGTGTTTTAATAATATTCATAGCATAATCATTACCATTACCACATAAACGGTAATTAAAACTGTCTACTTTTCTGAATAACTTTATAAAAAAACAACTCCCAAACAGTTTAATGCCACGACTTTTAAGCTCGCGTCGCTACGCCTTTATGTAGTATCAACAAACTTTAAACTTTAAGGTGTTGGTCCGACGGATGAAGCGCGTCAAAATCGTTTTCGCGGAGAGTTCAATGTTCGGTCCGACCTCTTAATCCAAAGGAGAGTTACAAGCTCACAAATAAACATACAGGTAAAGCTAATAAAAGCGTTTTAAAAATGTTAAATCTTTTGAAGTATGTATTTCATAGTATAAGATGACATTTTAATATTCCACCACACCATAAAGAAAGATTGGTGCAAAAAATTTTTTGACTAAACGTGTAAATAATATACTCCTCAAATCTGAGCTTATAGTCAAAAAATCCTCCAAGGTTCTTTTGCGCCCGGTAATACAAATTTCCCAGAAGTATTTGATCTTTCTAGCAAGTGTGTAATCTCTCAAAGTTATTAAACTCAATTTACGTTCTCAGAGCTTCGCTAGTTCTCAGTTCTTGTGCGCAACAATCTGACGCAGCGCTACAGCTCCTCTCTGGCAACGTTTTATTGGGAAAAGTTAAATTTATTTTCTACTCCAAGGAAAGATCGCAAAAACATTTAATTTCGCTCAGTTGGTACATACGGGCGATATTGATGGTATCAATATTCGATAAGAGCTGCTAAAGTGCTGAGGGCTCTATGCTTTTTCCATTCGACTAAGTGCCAGCCAATTCCGGAGATTTTCTGTTATTTCTCGAACGCGTACGAGAGCAGGATGAAAATTGAAAGGAGGAACATATAAAGGTAAGTAAAAGGTATTTATTGAATGAAGATCAGTACCTTCTATAGGAGGATATATCAGTATACAGGGCTCCTATCATATTGTTAGTCCGATTGGACAAGGAATCACTTATATCAGTGGTGTCAGAAGTGGGATAGACTGATTGATTGGGCAACGTGGTACGGACAGTTAAGGGCCGGTTGTACAAACACAGTTTAACTCGAGTTCAACTTTGAACCGAGTTCATCTCTAATTTGCTGTTGTACCAACAAAGTTCAAGCGTTGACTTCAGTTGAACCTCGGATCAAGTTGAACGGCCACCGGGGAGCGTTTAACGGCGGTTCAAGGTTTAAAATGGCGATGTTTACGACCAGCTGATCAGTTTCTAACCCTTATATCCGACGTGAGTGACATAGTCAAATGTGATATTTTCACTTGAGTTACATGATGGAGTACTTTAACGAACCTTTGACCGAGGCTGACATTATTAGGAAAAACGACCTGAAAAATGCCAAATGATATTTGTACCTAATGTATCGTGAACAAATTCTCAATTATTAATTGTAGGCACATCAGCAATAAAAGTTTCCGCATCATCGTCGAATGTAGATGTGAATCCTGTTACTTGGGGTCCGATTTTTCTTTTATTGATATGTCCAAGTCCTGTACTTTGAAATCCTGCGAAGGCCCACCGCCGGTATTATGGATGTACTCTCTCTCATCGGCAAATCTTTGTTTTGTCCTTTTTTTTTTTAAATTTTCGTAATTGCTTTTCAGTACCTTTGCTTCACGAAATGTCTCTCCACGCAAACTGTTGGACAAGTTCAACCTTTCCGTTTTGATTCTATGAATATTTTTATCCGTTTTCTGGCATTCCAAAACAGTCTCATATTTTTTCACAAATTCTATTATATACGGCCTCTTCTTTCGCCGTAAAATTAGTCGCCCTTTTTTTGGATTCCATTATAAAATTGCAAAATACTTCTTGACCGACAACAAAATTTGATGAATGTCAGAATTTGTCATTCATAGACGTGACATTAACATAACCTGCATAACATTAAACATTAAAAACGAAAAGTAACCAGTTTCGCCACTAAATACCCTATATCCATTGCTACCAATCCTCTTTTGATCCAGTTCAGCTGATCCTTCCCAGAACGGAGTTTGTACAACGCATCAACCGTTGAACCGTGTTCATCGCTGAACTTAAGCTTACGTGATCGGGAGTTCACTGAGCGTTTGTACAACCGGTCCTTAGTGAATAAACTGTGAAGATGGTGAAATTCAGTGAACTGAAGGTTGCGGATTTAAGGAGAGAGCTCGACGAACACGGTGCCGATAGCAACGGGCTGAAGACCGTTCTCCAGGATCGACTCCCACAAATAATGATTGAAGAAGGTGAGGATCCAGATACCTTCGAATTCGAGTCACCTGAATTCAAGTGGGCCAAGAGGCTCGAAAAAATCGCAGCAAGCTCCAAACAAATCGAAGCAAGCACCAAACAGTCGGCTGCACTGCATTGACTGTCACCAACGACGTCATACTGATAGACTACGCATCCAAGGCAAATTGTTTGTCGGCATTCCAAACATTGGGAATGTCAACGGAATATTTACAAGCAACGACGTCATTGTTTACAAGTTACATCGCAGCATGCCAAGTTGACAATCATTTGGAATGAATTTTCAGAAAAATGTATGGAACGTATGTTGTAAAAAAGTAAAAATATGATTGTGGCTTGCTTATCTGTAATAGAAAAAGTACTCTGAAGATACTCTTTTGTAAAACACGTTTAATTTTGCAATTCTGTCAAGAATTGACGCCATTTTTATATTTTACAAACATTGCTGCATGCACCAAGCATGCCCTAATGCACAACTGGCAACGTCGGGTGTGTCTATGTCAATACAGCTGATGTTCCCCCCTTCCGTCGCACCGCCAGAAACGCTTACAAACATTCGGTATACAAAGCGTAGTCTATCAGTATGACGTCGTTGACTGTCACTGACCCCCCCCCCGTCTCTCGTGCGACGGCGCTTTGTATTATGCGCGCCATCTCTGGAATGATTTAGGCGAACTCTCTGTGCCTCCTAGACAGTTCGCGGCTATAAAATATGGGTCGAGAAGAAAACTTTCTAGAGCACACGTAAATCGGCTCGGCCGTCCAGGACCGGACTGGCACAATATACATACATACAGGGTGTTTCATAAGTTGGGACTTTTTTCATACAGCGCACTCGCCAAAATGAGTGTTTTTTCCCAGTAACATATAAACGAAATATTTAGAGAAAACAAGATACTGACCATCAAAGAAATCCTCAATTCTAAGTCCGTCCCTGGGCAATCGCTCACCATGTCATAATATCACAACAAACAAAGCAGCACTAGCGGTGCCGATGCCGGTGAGAAAACACTAAAACAGGCAGTTCGTCATACGTCGCGTTGCTGTGGCATAGTGTACGAGAGTGCTTGACTCGCTGCATCTGACGATCGGACTTTGAAAACAACAACAATGGCGCACGCTTATAACAATTATGAACTGGTGGACATGATTTTAATGTACGGTGAGTGTGGTCAAAATACCGCTGCAGCTTCGCGAGTGTATGCCGATCGTTTCCCTAACTGTACTCACCCTGCACCTCGTCAATTTGTCTCGCTCGTACAAAGAGCTAAAGACACAGGATATCTGAATTCACATCGTGGTGGACACGCTGGAAGACCTAGACAACCTCTATGGTCCAAGTTGAAGAAGACATCGTAAAGCGTACTTTTACCTGTAAAACGCCTGCGACAGGACCGCACGTAGCAATCAAATAGTGAGTACTTGCTTGAATTTTTTTTTACTGTTTTGCTGCTGGTTCACCGTGCATTAGCTTTGCCGTTTCAAGGGCCGTTGCTTCTAAAGAGGAAAGCCCCAACTTTTAGAACACCCTGTATAACTGGATAAATTATGCAAAGAATAGACCTGAGCCCAAGACAGAGATAGATACATATTGGATACATACAAGCGTCAACTCGCGTGTACATTGGTGGATTTTAAATTTGGCGCGCTTTGTCTGTCAACGCAGGAAGTGACAGAGGTTAACAGGCCACCGGCCAGCGTTCAGGCGTCATTTCACGATTTAATATTTGTCTATCTTGGTTTTACTCTGAATTTATGATGAGATAGGTACTGGACAACTGTA
Source organism: Callosobruchus maculatus (assembly GCA_951848785.1). NCBI lineage: Eukaryota > Metazoa > Arthropoda > Insecta > Coleoptera > Chrysomelidae > Callosobruchus > Callosobruchus maculatus. The sequence continues at coordinate 71,057 of CATOUR010000009.1, read as the reverse complement.
ATGGCGGTATAACTACTGGCGGAAGCAAAATATCCAACTTAAGATTTGCTGACGATACAACCCTTATTGCTGCTTGTCAGGAAGAACTAGTAGCTCTCTTAAACATCTTAGAACAACACAGTGCAGCGTATGGTCTTGGTATTAACTACAACAAGACCAAGGTTATGATTGTAGATAGACAGCACGATAATCATCAAGCAATAAAATCAGTAGGCCGTTGTGAAGTAGTTCAACGTTTTGTGTACCTCGGTTCTTTGATCGACAATTCGGGTAGCTGTGAGAATGAGATTCGACGGCGCATTCAACAGGCACGTGTGGTCATGACAAAGCTTACTAAGATATGGCGTGACCATAACATCACTAAAGCTACCAAAATGGCGCTGGTTCAGTCTCTTGTGTTCTCCATGCCTCGGAAACTTGGACTGTTAAAAGGCAGATCGAGCTCGCATAGATGCTTTTGAAATGTGGACGTGGAGAAGAATGCTGACAGTTCCTTATCATCATCGAACTAGCGTTTCCATACTAGATGACCTCGGTAATCCAAAGAGACTATCCTCCATTGTGTCGACGAGAATGCTTACATTCTTCGGACATATACACAGAAGTGATAATATGGAGAATCTTGTAGTTCAGTGTCACGCCCCGAGTGGGCGGCGTCATGGCCGTTCCCCTACATGCTGGGTGGATACGACGAAACAGTTGCTGGATATGAGTATCAGGAGCGCCACTAAACTGACAGTAAATCGCGAACGATGGCGAGCTACAGTTCTCAAAGCTATTGATAATATTCGTCGGCAATACTATAGCTCCGACTTAATGCACTTTACGAGTTCACAACATGTCTGTTAAGACATTGTGACTATGATGATGATGCTGGTGGCTGAGTGTGTTTTGAGTAGGTAGTACTGTGCATATTGTTATTAACCTTCTGCCACACACCCTGCATAAAGAGACTGACTTTCAAAGTTAGAATTTTATGACAGACAAAATGGGACATGAAAGTCTTATCTTTGATATACTTTCGCTCAAGTCGGTTTTGTTTTAGCGTTTGATGTTGGAAATAAATTATTGAAATGTCAGTGTTTTGCGTATCCATCAAAAAAATTAAAGTGAAGCAAGGTATAATTTTGTGATCCGTGTATTTATGTAGTGAGTGCTATTGGGGTTTTTTAAACGTGAAACACAAAGTAGAACTCCAATATACGTCTACATTTACCATGTATATTTATTTATACATCTACTGTTTACCTACGTTGTTCAAATAAAATATTGTAGGTATTATGAACCTACGGTTGTCATTGCGGTAGGAAATATAGTAAGCCCATATTACAATTTTATATTTATACTCGTATTTAGGGTGTCCCCTATTCATGGTATACAGCAAAACTGCAGAATATTTGGATAAAAATATATAGATTTATCAAACTTATCTCAAAGTAACAGATGATAATAACCGAAGTACAAGGTGTCAAAGTTGTCATTTACATTTAGTTTTTGCTTAATCATTTATCAAGGAGGACATTCTTCTTCTTAGGGTGCCATGCAGATTCCTGCGTAGGCGTTCATCCTTTCTCTCATCAGATCATCCTATTTATTGCAGCCCTCTGTAATTCCTGGAAGTCGCTTATTCCTCTCCAGTCACGGATGTTTCTCAGCCATGATAGCTACTTTCTTCCAAATCCTCTTCTCCCACCTTCGATCTTACCTTGAAGAATGAGACGCAGGAGGTGATAGCGTTCCCCACGCATTATGTGGCCTAGGTAAGCTATTTTCCTCTTCCTTATATACGCAAACAGTTCTCGTTCTGCTAACCCAGCTCTCTGGAGAACGTTCTCATTTCTTACATGGTCTACCCAGGACACTCTCAGCATTCGTCGCAGTGTCCACATTTCGAACGCTTCAATCTTATTTACAATGGCTGCCTTCAGCGTCCATGCCTCCACGCCATACAACAGAGTGGACCAAACATAACACTTCATCATCCTGTATCTAAGACTGAAGTTCAAATTTTTGTTGGTAAGAAATTTTCGAAGTTTCAGGAAAATTGTCCTAGCTTGTTCAATTCTGCATCTTATCTCCTGATCTGGATCCCATCTTTCGTTTACCATGTATCCCAGATATTTAAATTTGCTGACCCGTTCGAAGTTCCCTCCATTCAAGTGGATTTGGGTGTTTGGGATATGGTTTCTGCTAACCACCATGAACTTGGTTTTGTTGATATTTATCTTCAGACCCAGCCTTCGGCTTTCCTCGTTAACGCGACTCAGTAGAGTTTGAAGGACATAACGGCACCAAATTTGGAGCTCTGGAGTTTTGGAGGCAAGAAATTCGAATCCATTCCTAGTTCGGACGGCACTTGTAGAGGACGCCACTTAATATATTATAAGCCTCTTTAAAATTATGCAACTTTTTTACTATTGACAAATTACTTCCTCCTTCTGTCAATGAAATAAATCTGCTGTTGCCGTTTGAATTAGCGTTTGATGTCCCATAGCAGCTGTTATAGCGTGTATTTGATCATAAGCATTTCAAAAGAATCAGTACTGATATCTATCTAGTAGGCGTTGTTCATAACCCACGGCTGGAGCGTGAGTTATGAAAAATAATTCACGCTGTATGTTTATAGGTAGTACTACTACCTGTTCAAAAGTAATTTGGTAATCGCTGCTTAACGCGCATAAGATTTACATCTGCTCTGACAGTCAGGCGGGTCTGAAAGCCATTTGCGAGCCCAGAACCAAGGCACCCCCCCTGCTTCAGGAGTGCACAGAGAGACTGGAAGAGCTGGCAAGGCTGAAGGAAGTTACCTTGATGTGGGTCCAGGTCATAAGGGGATTCTTGGTAATGAGGAAGCCGATATAGGCTGGCCTATAGGATTAAGTAGACAGCAGGTAACGTCCGCCCTCAAAAAGTGGGTAAACGATACCATAGCTCCCACACAGCACTCGATATCCCTAGGACATCCTAAATGACGCCGTATCGTCCAAATTTGGGATAAGACCAGAATGACATCCACAGGCTATCTGTAGGCTATGCTAAGTTGTCCTAGGTTAGCCCTAGGATAACCTGTTTGGAATATCCTATGACAGGCAGGCATGGATACATCCTTTGGATATCCCGATGGGCAGTCTATCACCGGATAACGGTTTTGAAAATCCTCAGCTTGTATACTATGAGGCGGTTCAAGGGATATTCCTTTAAGACCATACCCTTTTTTATATAAAATCTGACATTTGACAGTGTTGACGTTAGAAACACAAAAGAGGTGAAAGGTGAAGGTGGCTTGCAGCAAAATTGAGCAAAGCAAGCTAGCAGCTTGCAGTAGTTCCTGGTTCCTGGATCGTTTTTCGCCGTTTATCATACCTTTACTATCTGTACCTGTGATCTGTATGATCCGATACGCTAAGGGCCCCCGAAGTACAAACCACAAATTGCAAGTCAGTCGTTAACCTGTTTATTTTCGCAAGGTGTTTGTAGAATTGTCCAAGTCAACATTCTATAGGAACACTAAAAAGGAAAAGAAAAGTTTAATGGCAAAACTTTATACCACGATGCACTTCATGAAGAAATGGAACAGAATGAGGTTAGATTGAACTGTGTTAAAGACTCGGATGGTAGCTCTATTGGATCATCATATGTTGATGGTGCTAGTGAAAAGTGTACCTCATTAAGCTAATCTGTGCTCAGAATAACCCGACATGTAAGCCAGAGGAGTATAGGAAAACAGTTCTAGAAAAATAATGCCGTTGTTTTCGAGTAACCTGTTTCGCATAAAGTGACCCATGGCGGTCTGTACTGCTATCTTTTAGGACAACCTAAGAATTTACCTATGGGCTCACCTACGGCAGACTAAATGATAATATTTTGGGCCAACCTGAGGATTTCCCTATAGGCTTACCCATGGTCATCTAATAACGTCCCATCGGGATATTTATAGGCTGTCCCATGCCAGGTCATCCATGATATGGCTTTCCCTGGGACATTTTGTATATCCCTTTAAGGACAGCCTGGTACCATACAGTGGATATCAAATGCTATGTGGGAGATGATAGATCAGCATGGCTACGGAACAAAAGCCGATGGACAATCAGAAACCTCTTGGGTGTTCTGACAGGGCACTTGCAGGATCAGGTGGCATCTATCACTATTAGGAATTGAAGTTGATTCCCTATGTCCAGTCTGTGAAGAGGCCGATGAAACGGCCTACCATTTCCTTGCGGAATGTGAATTTTTAGGTGAGTTGAGAGACGAGATCTTTGGATCCGATAGACTCCAGCAAGAGCAATTACCCTTCCTAAGCTGGGCAGATATACGGGCCTTTGTTGCTGCACAGCTATTACTACTACTAATATTACTTACTATACAGGGTGTTTCATAAGTTGGGACTTTTTTCATACAGTGGATAGTACTCGCCAAAATGAGTGTTTTTCCCCCAGTAACATATAAACGAAATATTTAGAGAAAACAAGATATTGACCATTAAAGAAATCCTCAATTCTAAGTCCGTCCCTGGGCAGTGGCTCACCATGTCATAATATCACAACAAACAAGGCAGCGCTAGCCGGTGAGAAAACACTAAAACAGGCAGTTCGTCATACCTCGCGTTGCTGAGGCATAGTGTACGAGAGTGCTTGACTTGCTACATCTGACGATCGGACTTTAAAAACAACAACAATGGCGCCCGTTTATAACAATAATGAACTGGTGGACATGATTTTAATGTACGGTGAGTGTGGTCAAAATGCCGCTGCGGCTTCGCGAGTGTATGCCGGTCATTTTCCTAACCATACTCACCCTGCACCTCGTCGATTTGTCTCTCGTGCAAAGAGCTAGAGACACAGGATGTCTGAATCCACATCGTGGTGAACACGCTGGAAGACCTAGACAACCTCGTATGGTCCAAATTGAAGAAGACATCGTAAGTCGTACTTTTACCTATAAGACGCCTGCGACAGGACCGCACTTACAACTTCGTAGCAACCAAATAGTGAATACTTGCTTGAAATTTTTTTTACTGTTTTGCTGCTGGTTCACCGTGCATTAGCTTTGCCGTTTCAAGGGCCGTTGCTCTTAAAGAGGAAAGTCCCAACATTTAGAACACCCTCTATAGTAGATAATATGTCGTGGCCATTTTTTTTACGAATACAATTATTGATCCTTTGTCTATTCGTAAAACAGCCAGACCCCTTGTACCGTGTATTTCTGCGCATATGGCTAGGAATTCTTCCATTATTTGGAAACACAGCGGCTGTCTGGTCTCGGTTACAGCGCCCTGTTATATTAAATTTTTCCCGAACGTATGTTATTCCGTTTTCCCAGGGTAAATCTCGCCTGCAGGCAGAACCGACATACCGACATGTTCGTACTTGTCGGAATAATGCGCTTAGACGGTAACCACCGTGTAAATGGCTGAGTGGTGAAAAACATAGCTATCTCTCCAACGTTCACATTGAAACGCGATTTCGATTAAATTTAATGTATATATGTCTTTACTCTCTAAAAAAGACTATACATATTGTCCTTGAGGTTTTGCCACTGTTACATAAACACACTGGCAAAACCTCAAGGACCTCAACAAGTTACTCTTCCACCCTCCTGTCGCAGTTTTGAGTTCCAGTCTCATTTGACGAAAATAAAAATTTCAGGCCTTTCAGATTTCAGGTTTGCCTGAAAAATAGAAAACCTTTATTTGGCTTTCTACTAAGATGAAACCTTGTGTTTTGAATAATTTGAGGGTGTTGATTACAAATCCGGTCGCAGTTTTGAGTTTCGGTCTCATTATACGAAAATCAAAAATTTAAGATCTTTCAGACCCTCAGGTTTACCTAAAAGAATTGAAAATCTTTATTTGGGTTTCTGTTAATATGAAATTTCATGTTTGGGATAATTTGAGGGTCCTGATTACAAATTCGGTCGTGGTATTGAGTTTCAGTCTCGTTTGACGAAAATAAATTTGAGATCTTTCAGATCCTCAGGTTTTCCTAAAAGATCGAAAATATTTATTTGGCTTTTTATTAAGATCAACCCTCGTGCTTTAAATCATTTGAGGGTGGTAATTATAAATCCGGTCACAGCTTTGAGTTTCAGTTTCATTTGACGAAAATCAAAAATTTCAGACCTTTCAGCTCTCCAGGTTTGCCTAAAAAGTCGGAAATATTTATTTGACTTTCTATTAATATGAAGTTTCGTGTTTTGGATAATTTGAGGATCCTGATTACAAATTCGGTCGCGGTGTTGGGTTTCAGTCTCGTTTTACGAAAATCAAAAATTTAAGATCTTCAGGTTTACCTGAAAAATCAAAAATCTTTATTTGGTTTTCTATTTTATGAAACCACCCGTTTTTGATGATTTGAGATTTCTGATTACAAATTCGGTCGCGGTTTTAAGTTTATCTCTTTTGACGAAAATAAAAAATTTCAGATCTTTCAGATCCTCAGGTTTTCAAAAAAAAAAAAATCGAAAACCTTTACTTGGCTTTCTATTGAGATCAAACCTCGTATTTTGAATCATTTGAGTGTGCTAATCACAAATCCGGTCACAGCTTTAAGTATTAGCCTCGTCTGACGAAAATAAAAAATTTCAGATCTTCAGGTTTGCCTGAAAAATCGAAAATATTTATTTTGGTTTTCTATATAAAATGGAACGTCGTGTTCTGGATAATTTGAGGGTGCTGATTACAAATCCGGTCTCAGTTTTGTGTATTAGCCTCGTTTGACGAAAATCAAAAATTTCGGATCTTCAGGTTTACCTGAAAAATCGAAAATCTTTATTTCGCTTTCTATTAAGATGAAACCTCGTGTTTTGGATAATTTGAGTTCGCTGATTACAAATTCGGTCGTAACTTTGAGCTTCAGTCTCATTTGACGAACATAAAAAAATTCAGACTTTGCAGTTCTCCATCAGATTTGCTTGAATAATCGAACATCTTTATTTGGCCTTCTATTAAGGTGAAACCTCCTGTTTTGGATGATTAGAAGTTGCCGACAAAATCGGTCGCAGTTTTGGGTATCAGTCTCATTTTACGAAAATCAAGAATTTCAGATCTTTCAGATCCTCAGGTTTTCCTAAAATATCGAAAATCTTTATTTGGGTTTCTATTAATATGAAATTTCGTGTTTTGGATAACTTGAGGGTGCTGATTACAAATTCGGTCGCAGTTTTGGGTATCAGTCTCATTTGACAAAAATTAAAAATTTCACATCTTTCACATATTCAGGTTTATATACCTACCCAAATATTCGCAAATATTTATTTGGCTTTCTATTAATATGAATCCTCGTGTTTTGGATAATTTGAGAGTGAAGGATAGTGTCTCAGTTGTCTCGTAGTAGTGCTCTGAGGATGTCCCGTGTAATGGTAAACGAAACCTCAACGTTTAACGCAAATCAGACGCAGATTCCATGCGGAATTGAAGAATATTCTAGTGATTTAATTCTTGCCCATTCCATCCATTAATTAAGTAATATTCGATTCACCCTTGATACTACCCAGACTCCCCCAGAGAGTCTTGGGGAAGTTTTCCCGGCGAACGTAATTACCGGAGCTCCGTTTGTGCATCAGAAGTTGTGTACCTACCGAAGTCAAGACCGACCTTGAGGCACCTTCGCGTCGCCGTCGATTCGATGCCGATACCTTTCAATTAATCGCGAACGGCAGAAATCGAATTTCGATGGAAATTCATTCGCCCTTATCTCTTCCTCAGGTGTAATTAAATCTACCGTATAGGGTGTCTCAGGACGAATCCCGAAAACTTTAAGGGATGATTTCTGGGACCGACTCATGTTATAATATGTTGAAATTATTATGTTTATCCTTACCAGTTGAAAAGTTAAAATGTCCTTACTTACATCGCGAAATAGTAGTGTGTGACCTCTGGTAGTACCATATATTCGCACGTTACGACCATGTGTTAGTTGAGGTAAACAGTCGGCAAAAACATTAAAAAGACCTGTTAGAGTAACCATACTAAAGGACCTTCGTCCACAATTGCAAGTTCATGATGATGTTCCGGACATCCAACGAAATCGACTGCGATCGAGATACCCTCCATTGAAAACTGTACATGTGCTCCACCAAACCAACTCTGATATAAATGAGCGATGGAGAGAAAAATGGGAACGGGAAGTAGCTCCAATGTATCACGTCATGCCGTGCATCACCAACGAATCTACAGGATTCCATCTCCCTTGCAGAACTTGGACATCTCTTAACTGAATCAGAACCAACTGTGGAAGATGCGCCGACTCCTTACACAGGTGGGACAAACTTCCTTCAGCCGCGTACGATTGTGGAGCCGATAGGCAGACCATCAGCCACATAGTGCAAGACTGTCCAATAAGAGCATATGCAGGCAATTTAGGAGATTTCCTAATGGCTACGCAGAAGGCAATTGATTATATACAAATACATATATGTACTGTGATGCAAGCAATACGCTAAATAAAAAAATAAAAGGATCTTCACCCTATTTAGCTGTAAAATCGAAAGTTTTTTTAGACAAAGTGAAATCGAAATAAGATGGACCACACACGTTACAATCATATTTAAATAAAACTTCAAACATTGGTTTCTCTGTAACAAATGCGAATTTAAGTATAATTCCTTTTGATGTCGGCTTCACAGTACGAAACCTAAGTACGATTTGTTTTCTGGATTCGAACTGGGACAGCGTGTATGGGATGTCCCATAAACACAGTGGAAACAACCAAGGTACTAGATCATTATTACGTAGGATTGAACTTGCAGCAAGTATATTGAATCAGTATTTCCCACATATTATCTCTGCTATCAAAAAATTTTGAGTACCTTTATTCCTACGCCATCACCTTCGTTTTTTGTTGGCACTGCCAAGAGATCCAACAACGATGCACTGTTACCATTTCCTCCACGGTAGTAATACGGTGTCACAATTTTATCACAATCAAGTTCGTAGTTTCCAAGTTACACGTTCTATGACTATGACATGTATGTATCAGAATATTCCACAGAAATTCAAAGGCAAGATTCTGATAGGCAACAAGCTCCCGATATTACCAATTTTTCAGCGCTATGTAGAGTATTTTATGCATACAACAAATTTTTGGTTATTGGTGCGCCGCCATTAACACAATTTCTAAAAACCACACGTAGTTTCTATCAACGTCACGGTAATAATGCTGTGTCAAAACTTCATTACAATGAATTCAAGAATTTCCAGGTTACACAGTAGTCCTTTGTCCTGTAATAGGCAAGGCAATGTTCGGATGGACCAAAAAAGTACTATACCGCTAGGTCTTTTTTTCTCAGATTAATGAACAGTTTTACAACCCAAAAAAATTAGGAAACCCTAAAATGCCTAAAAACGAAGTTTGAAATTTTCTGTTTTTGCTAATTACTCAGCCGCCCATACACCGATTTTGAAAACAATAGCAGCATTGATTACAACGATCCCACAGCATACCGCTATCCAAATTTCACAATCCATGCAGCGGTTACTGAGATTACGAGGATAAAAGATCGCCAACAGACGGATAGACCAACGAAAATGAGTGACGTAGATTTTCGTCATGTAGATATCCTAAAACGCCCGAAGAGCGTATTAGGTATCTCAAATTCAATGCAATACAATGCTCCTCTCACCTATCGGTGTGGGAAGTAAAAATGTAAAATCAGTTTATTGATATTAAAAGAATTATCATAGTCACAATGTCTTCACAGACATGTTGTGAACTCGTAAACGAATTTACTCATTTTACGAGTTTCTCTTGGAATATCTTTAAGATCTTTAATGCAGTAGTTTCCCGTTTGCTTTCTGCATCCTCATGCCGTTGACCAGATGGTATCTACTGGTTCATCCGCCTTTAGGGGCAATTTCTCACCCCAAGGACAAGAAGGTGTCCTGACTCTTCTCAACTCGTCCACCCAAAGCTGTTGGTTGAGAAGAAGGATACTGCTTATACCGACAGTATTTCGGTTCCTTTTAGTCGCCTTTTACGACACGCAGGATATACGATGGGACATATTCTAACCCGCCCCCACACGGGGGGATAGTAAGAGAGGCTTGTATAATTCTGTTAATGGTCTTATTAGAGATATATAAGATAACGGTTCTTTTTTTCACCACTTAGAAAAAGAAACCTTTTGGGGAAATTGGAATGGTGCTGAAGGAACTAAAAAATTTGTCTTTGTGTCAAAAAGTGTCGTAAACGAATTCTGGAATCAAGACCTGAAAATGTTTCATATCACAGTATTTGGAAATATTCTGATATACATGCTAACAGTTTGAGCAGTATTTTGGAAGCAGCTTTAGTAATTTTATACCTTTTTTACTCCTTCTTATCATTTTTTGTAGCGAATGACTGCAGTGTTTAATCTGTTTTGGTTAACTTGTGTGGTTAATCCCTTTTATTTCTGACATATTTTACTCGTGCTTTCAAAATTTTCGTGTAGATATTTTCGTTATAACTGTTAATCAATAAAACCTAGTTATATATTTATTTATTAAACACCAAGTCAAGCCGCTTGATACCATTTTTTTTCTCTGAGACAAATGATCTTGGTGAATCTGTACAACAGCGGATATTCTTCGTAGAGTGTAATTACAAGGTGGTGCGGAATCTGGTCTGTTTACTTTTATCGTCCATTATCTTCGGCGGCAAAGTCTCGTGTACTCGCCGGTTTATTTACTGTGCACATTTAATGATGCAAAATACGGCCGTTATCTGATACATCTCGACTCAGTAGCGTACACGAAACCTTACGATGGCACAGATTTAACCAGCCGTGAAACCGGTCTGGTCTGCACAATTACTAAGAACTAAGGCATAGTATACACGATCGGCAAGACAGGATCACCGCACGATACTACGACTCTGACAGATATGATCACTTGGCGGACAGATTTCGAAGCGGTCTGCGCATGACGTCACCGCGTGACAAAATTGTGCCAGCACATGGTGCCAAAGCATTGATTTTTGAAAGTTTTATTTCGTTTCTTGTTATATCAGTCTTAGATATTTAATATTCATACAAAATGTAAACATCTCATGCACAATATAATATAAACGATACATATTGCTCTGTATCTGAATAAAAAATTGGTAAAATACTTATACAGAGAATTGATATTACTCGACGCCTGACCAGTTTGCAGTAGTCCGAGCGTACTGAATTTCAGATACAAAAATTTGAATGTATGTACTCAAAAAAATTTACATTGTGGAAAAAGAACAGAGCCAGAGCGGTCTGGACGTATTTTTCTGAAATCTCATATAAGAGGTCGATTGGCTAGTGAAACCATCTTTTTGTGGGAAAATTTCTCGGGTAGAGGGTGGAATTTTTATATACTCCATTCAGGAGCCTTTGATTCCGTTCTTATTTTTTATATATAGATTATGATGTTGCGTCACCAGCTCTTCAAGCCAATTTGCATATGTATTTACTGTATAATTCTCTTAATAAAAGGTAGACAAGAAATAAATAACATGATTTTGTCATTAGAGGTTTTTAAAAATCATGAACAAGCATAATGGCATTATGTTTATGGCGAATGAATATTGACTTTTTTCTGCTAATGGTTGGTAACGTTGGAATTTTTTAAATTATGGGATAAGAAAAATACATTATCAAATTTTATTATTTTTTACTTAAATATTCAAATATATAATTATGACAACCGCACCGCAAACACATTACAATACAACAATATAATATCTTTCTGGGCATTGTATTTAACTAGTACAGGTGAATTCTCGTATACTAAAGATTCCTAGTAATAACAGGTTTTTCCTCATTTTTTTTTCAAAATGTTTTCATACCATGTATCTGTTTAATAATATGTTTGAATTAAAAAGTTTGATGCACTTGTAGTGATGGTTTCTGATGGCCAATGTATAGGGCACATTATTTTTTGCGCTCTTGTGTTGTAGTTAGGTATTGATCCTGTAAATATGAGTCTATAGGGAAATATAGTTTGGACAGGCAATAAGAACTGAAAAAGGGGTGAATAAGAGCATATAGAACTAGCCTTTCTCTATATGAACTGAAAATGAAATATCAAAATAAGTTCTGCAAACGGTAAATCTCCAACCAGCTTTTAGCCCATTTTTATTTTATGTAGCATTTTTGTTTATTCCAAATAGGAAAGGCGCTAGGAAAGCTGGATGCACCGTCGCAGGACCCTGTATACTTATTACTTTATACTATTTTACAATCTTAGTGAATTTCCGTTTTCTAATATTCGAGGTCTCTCTAATTCCTCTATCAAGAATTCATATTCTGAAATACATTTTACGTCTAAAAAACCAGCTCATCTTTGCTTCATCAGTCACACCGTCACATCTATATTCTCTGATAATTTGTTTAAATTCGCAAGATAATGTTTTTCAATATTCAAAGCGTTTCCATTATAGTTGGAAAACATATGGCCGAGCTCATTACATTTTGCCATCTGTATGTTTTTGTAGTCCACCTTCTGTTAAATGGTTGACCCAAGTGAGAGAAATATCTGTGCAATCTGAGATATAAGTTATAACCCAGTTTATCCTTATTTTTCAACTTAAGTGCAATGAAACCTGCCAAATTTTCCAAACCATCCCAAGTAGCGGTAGTGTGACAAATAGTTTTTACTTTTTTTATTATTATTGTTAGAACAACCCACAACCGCACAATAAACCATTGCTCAAATCTGTGTTAAACTCCAGAATCGCAAATAATTAATGTTTTATCAAACTTTACTGCGGTAAACGAGTAAACTCAAGAAAATAAACTGAAAATCTTCGGCTATAACCTGTAACTAAACAAGTAAACAAACCCCGTTTGTCACACGCTGACGTCACAGGTGGAAGCGAGACGGAAGACATCATTGCGCGTGAGTATACCAAGTCGTAGTATCACCGTACATTAACAAAGACAAGTAGGGTCACTCTAAGCTCCGCCCCCAATGTTGTCTTTCCCGCTCTGCTCTCTGATACTATATGCAAGCTGGCGAATTCTGGCGCCCGGTGGTCTCGAGCAGTAGCCGAACGCTAACAGCTGTGGTTTACAGGGTCATTTCACCTCGGTCGGATCTACCGGGGTGCCTAAATAAGTAGTGTTTGTGTGTACATTGAGCGATGACTGGAGAGTGGTTTCACTCCCAATCTGATAGACAGAATGTTTATGTAATGTACGTTTAGCTGTACTACAGCATCTCTTGTTTCTAGATGAACTCATATGAGGTTAAAGAACAGTGTTGCATTTGTTTTTTTTTTGATAAATCTAATATGGAAACTAATGCAGTTGTAGGGACTATCTCTGTTTTTATGGTCCTTGCCCTCTATATGTGCATATCATATTCTCGTATTCGATAACTTTAGTTTTTGGTGGTTTTATTGTAGAATAAATAGTTTTCCGCATAACTAGATTTGTGGCTGAACTATGGCCTATGAACTCATCCAGTAGATCAAGGATCTCATCCAGCACTTTGAAATAACTACCGTTTAAATGAGCCGCTATCTGCTTTTATAGGCAATAATAATGTTTTTATGACTATATGAATGCCACCGAAAGAATAACCTACTGAGTGATATATATTTATTTACTTAGAAAATACATCCTTATAGGTCATATCCAGAATATATAGCTGATTAGACTAAGAGCCGGTTTCACAGGACCCTGATAAGTGCTAGATAGCCTATTTGATATATCTGATATACAAGCTATCTGACACTTATCAAGGACCGATGAAACTGGCCCTAACTTGCTGATCGTTTGACATATGTACATATTTACACTAAGGAACCTTGACCTACATTTAAGTCATAAATTATGCTTCCTACATCGTAAGCTGGGGAGTATTGTATCATAAAATTTTTGGATTTCGTAAAAATACATTGTCTTAAGTCTTATCATGTCTGTATCCATGTCACTTATCATCATCAGTCAGAAAATGCGCTGAAAGAGCTCAGCCAATCTTCCTGACGTCATAAAATTGACACTAAAATTCACCAAGGAATCTGAATATGCAATAATATAATAATATGGGGTGTTCCATTTAATAAAACATAACTTTGATACATTTCGTGTTTTTGGGACACCCTGTATAACATGAAAATATTTTTAAAATGTAGCCTTTATGGGTCTCTATTCATCCGAAATTATTATTTTCTTTTTTATCAAATACTTTAGCCACAATGCTCCGTGTCGAATAACGTGAATAACCCTATATATCTATTTGATGGAGTCAAACATACAACTACAACTTTTTCGCTATCTTCTACAATAGTAGAGCTATCTACCTATCCGCTACTAAAAACTCATCCTGTATATTACTGGGAAAAATCATTTTTTACTATTAAAGGTTTTATTTTAATATGGAAAAATGTGCACTGTTCTAGAGTGAATGTCGCTCTGGTTTAAAGGTAGTCTTCATAGGCGTGTCTGTTGCCCTATAGTAATTATTGCTCTCTGAATGCACTTTCTCTTCTACAATCGCACTACATCTAGAGAGGCAACACAATGGTACAGGTTCTTACACAGGTAATGCCGCTCGCCTGTCATAGGCTTAATAAATAATGCAATAAGAAAAACATACACAACAAGCCGGGTACCAACTTACCATTTACATCATATTATTTATCTTGTCTTCACCGGCCATTCAGATGTATTTTAAAAAAACAAATAAACAATTAAGATGCGGATTATTCTTTACCGTTGTTGGTGGCACGGTCATCACCGTAATTTATACAGGGTGTGTCTTTCTACCGTCTGCAATACTTTTTTTTTGCTTGTGCAGTTTTGTACAAGTAACTCATAAGCGTAGGTTGGGTCAGAAGCGATCAGAAGTTGATTTCATTCTTTTACATCTCGTGCATAAAGAGAAGCAATGAAGTATTGGGATAGAAGTGTTTCTTGATTATTTATTTATATCTTCAAATCAAATAAACGATTATACCGGTTTATTATTATTATTATTATAAACAGGTAAGTATTCTTTTCTATTTACTTGGCATTGGCATTCATTATGGCTTCATTACTTTATCCATAAAAAAGATTCCATTGTTCAAAGACAAATCTTAGGCCTATTCGGAAATTGCCTTTAAAGATAGACCTATGGACGTAGTACTTGGGAACTGTAGGTGATTGTGGTGACAACTTTGACACCGTATTATCCGAGAATAACAGAACTGACGAGAGACTCGACGGCATATTAATTTGAATACTGCATGGGCATGCGTCAGTTGCTTACAGTCTACTGGCAGCTGAGAACACTTGTTAGTCTCGCGTGTCTGTATTCATGTCATGTCAAGCTATCGTACAACATTTGTCAGCAGCAAATATGCTGTTTAAACGTCAAACGAGAATGTGAACATAAAGAATGTCAATGGAATATTTTTAACGTGATCCAAAAATTATCAAAATCTTGAAAAATAATGGTATACATATATTGTACTTTCTATCCTTAATAAAAATATTGTTACATTTTTCTCCAAATGATCACAAGCGTTTGAAATCATCATCATCGTCACAATAATGTCTCAACAGACATGTTGTGAGCTCGTAAAATCCATTGAGACGGAACTAGAGTATTGCCGTCACGAATATTATCAATAGTTTTGAGAACTGTAGCTCGCCATCGTTCGCGATTTATTGTCAGTTCAGTGGCGCTGTTGATACTCATATCCAGCAGCTGTTTCGTCGTATCCACTCAACATGTAGAGGAACGTCCACGGCGCCGCCCACTCGGGGCATGACCCTGAACTACAAGACTCCATATTATCGCTTCTGTGAATATGTCCTAAAAATGTAAGCATTCTCGTCGACACAATGCAGGATAGCCTCTTTGGATTACCGAGCTCATCCAGTATGGAAACGTTAGTTCGATGGGCGGTATAAAGAACTCTCAGCATTCTCCTCCACGTCCACATTTCAAAAGCATCTATGCGAGCTCGATCTGCCATTTTAACAGTCCAAGTTTCCGAGGCATACAAAAATATGGAGAACACAAAAGACTGAACCAGCGACATTTTTGTAGCTTTAGTGATATTATGGTCACGCCATATTTTAGTAAGCTTTGTCATGGCCACACGTGCCTGTTGAATGCGCCGTCGGATCTCATTTTCACAACTACCCGAATTGTCGATCAAAGAACCGAGCTACACAAAACTTTGAACCACTTCACAACGACCTATTGACTTTATTTCTCGATGTTTATCATGCTTTCTATCTACGATCATAACCTTGGTCTTACTGTAGTTAATACCAAGACCATACGCAGCACTATGTTGTTCTAAGATGTTTAATAGAGCTACTAGTTCAATTTAGATACTCCTACATTTTTCTCCAAATGATCAGAACTTCCAATAATAAAGAGTAACAAAGCTTCAAAATGTTTTGGACAAAATCAGCTTAACAATGATTAAAGACTCTAAACATGAACAACAAAACATGAAATATTAGTTTTTCCAGAGTTTTCTTAACGTGGCGAAAAAACAGATTGAAATATTTAAAAATTTTTAGCACACATTTTTCTGCAAATGATGACAAGCCTTCAGGATGAAAGAAAACAAAGTTTGATGGTGTATTTTCTTATGTAAGCGAACTAAATTCAAATTTTAAATAAATATAATGGAATGCATTTACCTTCAAAATTCGTTTCTGTTCTTTTCGAAAAGGTGTATTGGAAGGGCAATGCATCTTTAACACCCTGTATATACTGATCTGGCGCTTATGGTCGCATTAACACTATAATTTATTCGCAGCATCGTAGGTAGCGTTGTATTATGGTTTCATACTACAATTGAACAATGAATATTCACTCATGCAAACATTTATCAAGACGCTAGGGTGGTCCTCAATTGCACTGAAACTCGAAAGACAGACCCAAATACACGCACAAAAATGTGTGTTACCCAAAGAACATAATATGTGAAAAGACTAATGTCAAATTTGTTCGTATCAGTAGAAGGTTTTTTGTACTACTTATTCCGTTCTCAATGTTCTATACATTAAATATCTGAGTAAAAACTCTCGCCTAGCAACATATTTCGTTGATACCAAGTGCACTGGAGAAGGGAACGTGCCATTCAAAATGTTCAATATTTAAGAAAGGTATCATTCTTCAACCTGAAAGCAAATGTATAATTCAGCCGCCATTTCCGCATTCTAAATATTCAAAAGAGAGATTTATTTCATCAGGAAGCACAGCCAAAACGTAGAAGAATACAACAGCACCTGTTGATTCTATCCAATTTATCATTTCACATAAGGCAGTCAGAAGTGCGTAGAGCATAAGAAATCTGCGATTGAGGAGACTTTTTGGTTGTTACAAATGTTTGTAGTATTTTCTTTTATTTGTAATGGTATTGGTAATAATTATAATAAACAGTGCAGGCATATTTTCTGTTGTGAAGGTTACTCTGGTTTGTGTTGAATGCTGAGGTTACATCCACTATTCAATGAAACTTATTCAAGGAAGGCTTTATAAACATATAATTACACCTATAATATCTCATTAAACTCAACACCATTATAAAATAGAATGTTTATTTTACCTGTAAACCTGCAAGGTGGACGTTTAATTGACTTCAAATACTTACATGCCTAGCAGGGATTAGAATATTGTGTGCATTACCTGAAACAGAAAAAGTACTTTAATATAATAGCCATAAGAATCTACTGAACATGTGACGGTGTAAGCTAAGTACAGGTATATAACAATTTTTAAAAGGTCTCTTAACTCTCTTGGTTAAGAAAGTAGTATAGTATAGTGTAGTGAAATCTATAATTTAAAACATTTTTGATTAAACAGTGTTCTTTTTTAACAATGAAATCATTTCAATGTGAGAGAAGCACTAAAGAGCTAATAAGTTTGGTACAATTTTTAAAACGTTGGAATCAGACGCTCATACAGGGTGGCCAATTGGGTGACGATAATAATTTTTTTTTAGATAGCCCGTACCGAGACCTATCCAAACCACCCCCATGTATGTGTACCGATTATTGATAGTTTTCGAGTTATGATTTTTTTTTGAAAACTTAGAGATTTTCCAGTTTTTCCAAGAAATCGTCAAAAACAAAAACAAGAATGCTGTTTGGCTTTTATTTTTTTCTGCAGTTATACTCAGTATTAAGCCTATTTTAATATTCAATAAAGAAAACCTGTACATCTGAACAATAATTAAGTACATTTTAGGCTCAAAGTTTGAAATCTCTGTTTTTAGTCAGGAGACCAAAACCTTCAAAATAAAATTAAAAATACTTATGCCTGGTTCTGGAGCTCTAGTCTAATCTTAAAAACTCTGCAAGACATTGCACTTTTGAAATAATAATGAAAAAATAGCACTTATGGGGGCATTTTGCGCCGTACGTGACTGTTAAAGGTAAAAAGGTGATAATTCACGAATTTCCAAAATGATTTAAAAAAATATTATTTTACTTTATTATGACAAATTAAAGAAAAAAATCTCGTAACAAATAATAAACACGATAGTCATTGATGTTTTAATCACTTTTAATAAAAAAAATTAATACCTGTGCTTTTTGTTATGTACTATTGAACTTCTGCTAAATTAAGTTGTATGGAAAGTTAACAAATGGAAAAGAATAATAAAACAACAATCTGACGTTTAATTCCATGGCGGAATTACCTGGGAAGCGTTATCGTAGCATACGCCATCCCTTTTATTTCCCACACCGATAGGTGAGGGAAGGATTGTGACGTGAAAATTTTCGATATTGAGATAATAGGTTTTTTGGGCGTTTCATAATGTCTACATAACGAAAATCCGCTTCACTCATTTCCGTCGTTCTGTCTGTCGGTCTGCCTGTCGGTCTGTCTGTCGGTCTGCCTGTCGGTCTGTCTGTCTGTACGCGTTTTTCTAGCCTCGTAATCTCAGTAACCGCTGCATGGACTGTGATGAAATTTGGGCAGCAATATGCTGTGGGGTTTTAGTAGGTAATGCTGCAATAATTTTGAAAATCGGTACATGGGCGGCGGAGTAAACAAAAATCTCAAATATTCCTCAAACTTAATTTTTAAGCGTTTTAGAGGGTCTTGATCATTTTCTGCGTTTTTTTGGGTGGGGTGGAATTTGGGTGTTTGGGGGGTGGAGGGTTGAAAAACTGAAAAACTTGTTGCATTCATGATAGGCTCTCTACTGACCTGTCAAGGAAGACCTAGCGATATAAATCACCTTTGTGCGCAACTACTTGGACAGAACCTTCCTATAAACCATCTGGGGCTGTTACAAGGAAATGGTCTGCCCTCGTGACAGTAACACCGTGGAAAAGCTCATACAAAAGTTAGACGAATGTAAAACGAAAGTTAATGAAAACGCAACTGCGTTTCGCTGGCTTAAAGATAACTTCATGAGACGATGTCATTTATGCATTGAAGTGAACGGAGGTCATTTTGAAAACCTCTTGTCATAAACTGTCAACGAACTCATAGTCAGAAAGTCAGATTATTATTTTATTATTCCTTTCCTTTGTTTACTTTACATACAACTTAATTTCGCAAAAACACGTCAAAAATCACAATTTGGGTATTAGTTTTTTCTATTAAAAGTCATTAAAACATCAATGACTATCGTGTTTATTAGTTGTTATGAGATTTTTTTCTTTAATTTGTCTTAATAAAGTAAAATAATAGTTTTTTAAATCATTTTGGAAATTCGTGAATTATCACCTTTTTACCTTTGACAGTCACGTACGACGCAAAACGCCCCCATAAGTGCTATTTTTTCATTATTATTTAGAAAGCGTAATGTCTTGCAAAGTTTTTAAGGTTAGTTTGAAGCTCTAGAACCAGGCATTAGTATTTTTAATTTTATTTTGAAAGTTTTGGTGTCCTGACTAAAAACAGTGATTTCAAACTTTGGGCCCAAAATGTACTTAATTATTTTCGGATGTACAGGTTCTCTTTATTGGATATTAAAATAGGCTTAATACTGAGTATAATTGCAGAAAAAAATAAAAGCCAAAAAGCATTCTTGTTTTTGTTTTTGACGATTTCTTGGGAAAACTGGAAAATCTCTAAGTTTTCAAAAAAAAATCATAACTCGAAAACTATCAATAATCGGTACACATACATGGGGGTGTTTTGGATAGGACTCGGTACGGGGTATCTGAAAAAAAATTATTATCGTCACCCGATTGGCCACCCTGTATACAGTTGCACAAGTTGGCAATAATAATAACAAAGCTACAAATAAGTAGAATTCTGTCCCAATTTTGAGTTCTGGTATGGTTTGACGAAAATTAAAAATTACAGATCTTCCGGTTTGTATAAAAATCGAAAGTCTTTATTTAGCTTTCTATTCAGATGAAACCCTGTGTTTTGGATAATTTGAGAATGCGGATTACAAATCCTATCGCAGTTTTCAGTTTCAGTCTCATGTGACGAAAATAAAAAATTTCAGATCTTTCAGGTCTGCAGGTTTGCATAGAAAATCGAAAATCTTTATTTGGGTCTCTAATAATATTGAACCTCGTGTATTCGATAATTTGAGGGTGCATATTACAAATCCGATCGTAGTTTTTAGTTTCAGTCTCATTTGACGAAAATCAAAGATATTAGATCTTTCTGATCTTCGGGTTTACATAAAAAATCAAAAATCTTCATTTGGCTTTCTATTAAGATGAAACCTCGTATTCTGGATAATTTGAGGGTGCTGATTACAAATCCGGTCGCAGCTTTGAGTTTGTCTCGTGTGGACGAAAATCGAAAATTTCAGATCTTCAGGGATGCCTAAAAACTCCAAAATCTTTATTTGACTTTCTATTAAGATGAAACCTTGTGTTTTGGATAATTTGATGGTACTGTTTACAAATCCGGTCGCAGTTTTAAGTTTCAGTCTCGTGTGACGAAATTAAAAAATTTGAGACCCTTCAAGTCTTCAGGTTTGCATAAAAAATCGAAAATCTTTATTTAGCTTTCTATTAAGATGAAACCTCGTATTTTGGATAATTTGAGGGTGAGGTAAACAAATCAGATCGTAGTTTTTAGTTTCAGTCTCGTTTGACGAAAATCGAAAATTTCAGATCTTCAGGCGTATGCCTAAATACTGGAAAATCTTGGACTTTCTGTTAAGATGAAACCTCGTATTTTGGATAATTTGAGGGTGCTGATTACAAATGCGGTCGCAGTTTTGAGTTTTAGTCTCGTGTGACGAAAATCGAAAATTTCAGATCTTCAGGTATATGCCTGAAAACTTGAAAATCTTTGACTTTCTATTAAGATGAGACCTTGTGTTTTGGATAATTTGAGGGTGCTGATTACAAATCCGGTTGCAGTTTCAGTCTCGTGTGACAAAAATCGAAAATTTCAGATCTTCAGGTTTGCCTAAAAAAATTGAAAATTCTTATTTGGCTCTCTATTAAGATGCAACCTCATGTTTTGGATAATTTGAGGATGCTCATGCCAGCATAGTGTTTATTGTGGAAATTCACAAGAAGTATGAAGACAACAGCAAAATTAGAAGCTATTGTCCAATCTATTTTGGTAAAACTGTGAGCTTAATTGGAGTCGAAGACAAACAAAACCCAAAAGGTGACTCATTTTCGTCTGTTGTTTCATTTCTCTCATCAAGACACTTGCTATGAAGGCCAGAAAAATCATCGCTACAAACGAGGTGCTACCATGCCCATCAAAATTCCCCTGAAAATTCTAATAACGTTGTATTTTTCAACCGTTGCTGAGTGAAGCTCGCGATATAATGGCACCAAGAGAATTTGGTTCAATTTCACACGTTATTAATGCCACTCCATTGGCTGCGCCTATAAATACCCTTCCAGCTTTACGAGTTTACAAACATTTCAACGGGCCTTAAAATAAGCGCTCCTCCAATTTATTACGTCGGTCTCTCGATGTTTACGAAAATCTTAGGAACTCCGTTTTGTTATCGGTCGTCTTACGATGTCGTTTTGGGGCTTTCACTGATCTGAGTGATTTGTTTAGTATGCGTTGTATTCGGTGAGGTTTACATGGTTTTGTGCGATGGAGAAATAAAATAATGGGGAGACCAAGGTGAATAGAGTAGTAGTGATGAATGAATGAATAAGGACCAGAGGCTATCCAGCACGGAATGTGGCTAGTGCATAGGCCACACGATGGGCCCTTTTGCGCCTCTATCCACGCTAGTTCCTAAGACATGCCCTTTTGACAAAGGCAAGTACATTCTTAGGTCCTATCCGTTTTATACATATTGGTTCCAAGGTTCATGAGCCCAGCATAGTCTGCCTGCGATAACCCAGGGTTTCACAGCGAAACAAGATGTGTGCCGCGGATTCTTCCTCTTCACCACACCACGTGCACGTTGGGTCGTTGACCACCCTCATCACGAACAAGTGACGCCTGAAGGTGTTGTGACCCGTTAGTAGGCCTACTAACAATCTCAAGTTACTCCTATCTAGAGAGAGACAAAATCGTCCTATTCTCTCTGCAGGCCCTGCTAATAGTTCCCGAGCTTGACGGAGCTGACCAGAGATGTTGTTCCATCTCAGAGAGTGTTGATTCTGGATCCACTCTCCAGTTGTTTTCCTAATCAAGTTTGCAGATAGTCCTAAGGCTGGTTCCGGGCCCACAAAACTGTTGCCGGATCCCATCCTGGCCAGATGATCCGCCCTTTCGTTACCCTTTACCCCAGCGTGCCCAGGTACCCATATCAGTGATACCTTGTGTTTAGCTGAGATGTCGTCAAGAGCCCTCCTGCACTCCAGGACCAGTCCCGACGTTATTTTCCAAGCACTCAGTGCTTTGATGGTTGCCTGACTGTCAGAGCAGATAGTAATCCGCCTCCTAGACCCGTCAATTTCCCGAATACGATTTACACAAGCAAGTATCGCATAGATCTCAGCCTGGAATACTGTGGTGTGCCCCCCAAGAGGGAGTGAAAGTCTTGTATGGGGTCCGTAGACTCCCGAGCCCGAGCCCTCTCTAGCGAGTGAACCGTCTGTGTACCAGACCTGTCCTCCTCCTTCGATGAGCTGTCTTTCCCTAGACTCCCACTCTTCCCTTGTAGTAGTAGTAGTGGTAGTTATATACTATAACGGTTATAGGTTTTATGCATGCTATTCAAACAAGGGATTACGACGTGAAACCGACGATAATTTCAGAAAATGTCACCAACAGAAGGAAACAATAGACCACATAACAAGCGCATGCAAAACTCTCGCTGAAACAGAGTGCACAGCCAGACAACAAACGACTTAATCGAAAACATAGATCGATACTATAATTACACACCGACATCAGTACTCGAAAACAATCTATAGACAAAACTATCCCAGCAAGTAGGTCAGATATTATTTTTCAGCTAAAGGCAGACACAGTTACTTATTTGATATATATTACTAATCCCAATGACATAAATACCCAAA
Organism: Callosobruchus maculatus; assembly: GCA_951848785.1. Lineage (NCBI taxonomy): Eukaryota > Metazoa > Arthropoda > Insecta > Coleoptera > Chrysomelidae > Callosobruchus > Callosobruchus maculatus. The sequence goes on along the minus strand of CATOUR010000009.1, from coordinate 47,720 downwards.
CCACCCTGGGAAGATATTAAATACATTGAGCTTGCCGTAGAAATAAAATGACTCTGGAAACAAAGCAAAGTTACTATTGTTTTAGTATTATGTTGGTCTCAAGCCTTACACCAAACACATTTTCACCAGACCCACAACAGTTACGCCTGGACGAAAGATTAAACAAAATATTCCAAAAGTCTGTCCTCCTGAAGACCTGTAATATTGTACGATCCTTCCTAAATTCAGTTCAATAACAGTTCAGATGTTGACTTGGCCCAGCCCGCTAACGTTAATTTGTTACTACCACAATTATGCGAGAGAAACTTTAAATTCAAGATAATAATAATGTATTCACCAGCAAATGTATATTGTATATACAGGGTGAGTTTTTAGTACCGGCTCGGTCGATAACTCCACTATTGTAGAAGATAGCGAATAAAGTTGTATATAAAAGTTGTAGCCACGGATATGCTCCTTGCTCAGAAAATATTTAGATTTATACAGGGTGATCAATAACTACGTGGTGATGCAAACATGCATTTTTTTAAATGAGACACCCTATATATTATTCCATATTCAAATTCTGCTAATAATTTTCGTTCTTTCAATGTAGGGTATTGTTACATTATACAGGGTATTTCAAAAGTTATGACCATTTTTATATCCAAATCGCGGTCAAATGAACGTACTGTATATCAGAAAGTGATGAATCCAAAATTGTTTTTTTTAGATGAGAAGATTAAAGATATCTTCTAGTTTTAAAATCGGCTATTAAAAAAGCCCGTGATGCATATGCGTATACAGGGTGATGTAGAATGCAAAATCTAGATTTTCTCTCTTTTTTTAAATGTAACCCCCAATATTTTATTATACCAAAGAATTGCTTTTAATATGCTCTTTCATCTTTATACAGCACTTGTTATGGCTGCATTCACTAGTTTCTGAGATATTTCGAATTTTCTACAAATTCTAAATATACCTTCTATTTGTTTACTAAAATTTATTTATTTTGAGAAAATACTATCAAATTTTATTTTTTCTTAACAAACAACTAAAATATAAGGCCATAATAGTACTTGATCAAGTCAAAACACTGAATTAATGAGATAATATGGGTCAAGTGTGCTGAGAAAACGATTTTATAGATGGCATGCATAATTATCAAGCAGATGTATCAGGTAGGCTATGAAATATTAAACGATACGGTCCAAATAAAACAATTCTTCAGTCTTTCAAACGCATTAGTTTTAGAGTGCCTCCGTTCTGAATATTGCTGTTCATAGTTGATATATTCTAGAGGCAAGTATAGACAATTTCTCAAAGATTCTCCCAAATACCCTCAATGGAAAAATTAATTTTTCAAGCAGGTTTTTGACACAGTACGGAATTATTGAGCAGATTATGAGAACTGTCATTTTTTCAAAGCCTACCTGATAAATCCGCTTGATAATAATGCACCACGCCTACAAATTTGTTTCCTCGGTATACTTGACTTTATTATCTCGATGATTTAGGGTTTTGACTTCATTAAATAGTATCATGACCTTATAGTTTAGTTGTTCGTTAAATAAAAAACAAATTAGGTAGTACTTTCTCAAAATAAATGAACTTCAGTACACAAATAGGAGCTATATTTTAAATTTACCGAAAAATCGAAATATCTCGGAAACTGATGGACGTAGGTACAACAAATGGTATACAAAGATGAAAGAGCATATTAAAAGCAATTTTCTGGGATGATAAAATATTGGGGGTTACATTTAAAAAAAGAGAGAAAATCTGGATTTTGCATTCTACATCACCCTGTATACCAATATGCGTCACGGGCTTTTTTTATAGCTGATTTTAGAACTAGAGGACACTTTTAATCTTGTCATGTAAAAAAAATTACTTTTGATTCATTACTTTTTGATATACAATACGTTCATTTGACCGCGATTTGGATATAAAAATGGTCATAACTTTCTAAATACCCTGTATAATGTAACAATACCCTACATTGAAAGAACGGAAATTGTTAGTAGAATTTGAATATGGAATAATATATAGGGTATCCCATTTAAAAAAATGCATGTTTGCATCACCACGTAGTTATGGATCACCCTGTATAAATCTAAATATTTTCTGAGCAAGAAGCATATCCGTGGCTACAACTTTTATATACAACTTTTTCCGCTATCTTCTACAGTAGTGGCGTTATCGACCGAGCCGGTACTAAAAACTCACCCTGTATAGTGAAAATTGGAATAAACCGTAGTTCACCGCTGATTCAGTGTCCACCTTCAGCGATACCTTTCTTATCGCGTAAACAATTCTTGATCATTCACTACACATTATAAAAACTTTCCTATATGGAAAGACCATGATAGAGACGAGTCTAGATCTATTCCTAGGAATGTCACATGTGAATAACTTACTATTAGTCGATTTTTATGAAAAAGAACAAATTTCAGTTTTATTGCTATCAAGAAAGAGTTCGTTCAAATCGAACCATTTTTTGAATGATTTATGATGGCATCAGCCTGTTGTATCTCGTTTAGGCCTTCAGAATTCATATTGAAACTGAAATTTGTGTCGTCAAGCGTATATATTTGTTATTATAGCTGCATCTAGTGCTGGCATGTTAACAACGAGATCATTTATAATGGAATAAAAAGAAATGGCCCCGTTATTGAACCTTGAGGGACGCCTCTTTTAGAAATTGGTAGTTGGCTAATCCTGTTGTTTTGATATACCTTCTGCATCAAATTTGTTGGGAATGATTCAATAATATTATTAGTAATGCTTCTAAAACACCGTGTTTTTCAAGCTTCTTCGGCAATTTATTATGTCTGATGCAGTCGAAGGCTTTAAACAGGTCTGTACAAACAGTTACGTATGTATCATGATCTTCAAAAGCTTGCTATATACATTCTACGGTGTTCATCATATCATCGATGGTATCGTTTCTTTGCATGAAGCCGTATTGATTACGGTGTTTTTTTGTCGGTATATGTAATTAGCTGATCGAATATCATATATTCAATTACTTTGGAGATACTTGGAACAATATGGATCTGTCTGTAGCTTTGAGATTAATTTACCTCACCTACCATTACCACCAATTTCTTGTACAATATTTGGTTCAATATATTTAACAGTAGGTATAAATTGGCTAGTGACATACATAAAATTGTTTCGAAAGCGAAAATTGAAACAAAAATGGAACACAAGAAGAACTTGCCCACATACCCAAAGAAGTACTGATGGTATGTACACCTAACGAAATAGCACTTATGTGGAACAAACTGCCATTACATTTGAAGGAAGATGTGGACATACAACGATTCCAGTTCTGTTGGGAGCACTATAATATCCACCAGAACGGAGATGAAGCAGACGGGTCACCACCAAGAAAAATATTTTGTTGTTACTGTAGTTTGCAAGATATTTCTATGACAAGTAGTAGTGAGTCAAACAAGTGTTGTAATCAATAAAGTTTTGAATATATAATAGTGTTATTTTTTTGTATCACCGCAGTCATGTCTTATACATTTACCTTGACGGGTTATGACAGTGTGCTGTCTGCTAGTTTTTATGCGCCAATCGAGCTGGATACCAATGCGCAGTATGGATTGGGGCTAATAGGTTTTTACTCCTACAACTCAATATTCAATGTTCATGAGGGTAATAATCTAATTGTGTTTAAACAACCTTCAGATGATTCTCAGATGAATATTACATATATTCCACCGGGCACCTAAGAAATCGATGAACTCAACATACATGGAAATGGTACCTGACTACTGACAAACACACGACACGACCCCTATACGCAGACTGCTGAACTATTTCTTGAACAATAAATTGTGTCACTGTAGTATTTTGAATTGGTCCAAATAGTTTAAGCATCGGAAATATATTCTGGTATAATAAAACATTAAACCCAGCAGCCCCTATCAATTTTCTATTTATTTGTTATTTATTTGGAATCCAGATAAAAGTCCCCACTTGTAGGCATACCTATATTTACTATTATTTATTTAAAATAAATATATGACAATAGCTGATAAACAACGACCAGTTTGTATGCAAATGTTTTTGCCAGAGAGCTTATCGTGCTGCGCTATATTTTGTTTTATATGGTTTGTATCACTGTGTGGGATTTAGTGCACTTTTCGGGGGCAAAGTATATGCCTCGATCGCACATAGGGTGTGAGTAATTTTAGAACGATAAAACTAAAAAATAAAACTTTAATTTTACGCCTCAGGTGCCTTGAGAGATTTATGGTGGTTAATTCAGTTTTTTTAATTATGGTATGGGGGTACTGTAAGAAGACAAGAAAAATTATCAGAAACTTAACAATTGACTTCGCAAAGCACCTACTATAAAGTGTATTCAAATCTGCGGTGCAGTGGCTGTAAACAGTAACACGCGCTCGGCGGCTGGCCTGTGGATGTCGGTCGCCAGAGCCGTATTCAAAACAGCAGTCATAAAGTCCATTGTACCGGATGTGGAGTAGCATTTATGAATCATATTTTTCCATTACAGCTGTATCGATATATTTTAAATTTTATATATTATCCTTACCTTAGGAACCTTCACTCTGGGGGTAAAGTTGAGAAGGGGTCAATACTTCAGTCAATGATATCCTCCCTATCGATGAGAATACTTTTCCTTCCTCGTTTCCCAAATACGAAGTTAAGCTTCTTTAGTAGCTTATAAAACGTGGTCCGCTTAAAAGTCATTATCGTCATTCACTTTTTTCAGGACTTTGTCAATAGTCGGAAATTCATTTTGGAAAAAGAACTGATGCACCTTTATCCTAATTGCACTTTTATCGCCATGGTCCACAAGGTCAATGCAACGTTTGCGATTCCGATGAGTTAAAGATGCAGCAAAAGAGTGTCTGGTTCTGTATCCTCGCACCACTTTATAGACACTCCGTTTGCAGATACCTATTTGGAGTGCAACCTCTTCCACAATATCGTCAGCAGCAGTTGTTAATGATTTTTTCTGGGTTTCGTATTTATATACGTTTAATACTACCTCCTTAAGCCTCACGTCAAAATGGTTCTTTTTTGACCTCTTCCTTGGTGGACTCAAATCCTGACTTGTAGCCACATCCATGGGTTCATCTGCAGTGTCTGTGCTACTAAGCCTCTTCCTTGGTAGACTTAAATCATGCCTTGTAGCCATATCTATGGATTCATCTGCAGTGTCTGTACTACTAGACATCCTTCAATATCTCCTTCAAGTTATCGGGGAATAACACAAACACTACTAATAGCTATTAAAACAACAGTACAACACAGATAACACTAAAATTCGCACAACAACACGGCAGGTATGCGATGATAAAAGCACGATGTACGCTATCATTAGCACGACGCGTCGTATACAATGATAAACACACGGAGCAACTGAATAAAACACAAACCTGTGCTCTGTTCAACAAGCCAGACGGGCGGCAGAGCGGCAAGCCGGCCAAGGTGTTTAGTGCCTTTCGGCCAATCGTAATGAATGCCGCCTTACTCGGGCGGCGTGCGTGGTATCCTGTTTGTTTACAATCTTCTGTACCTTGGATTTGAATACGAATATAGATTTAAACTTTACCAGAGTGTTTTCTGTAATTCTTGTCACAACCTAAGGGGGCCTCATTCTGAATATCATCTTCACTCATCAGTATAGGTATTTATCATCAGACCACAAATTAATTTAAAAAGGTTAAACAAGAGCAAAGGATATCATCCAACATTAAAACCGGACTCACAATGCGTGCGAAAGCGGTCAAAAGCAGAATTAGAAAAGTTTCCCCAACTAATCTACCATTTTAATCAGAGATCCCGTGTAGGCTTGATTGGGATTGGAGACAAACAAAACCTCAACGGTTTCTCACTTTCGTCGAGTGAAAGAAAGTCCGGCATTGTCCTTGCGGAAGGACAAATTGGCCACTCGTGCTGCCGAGTTAACCGTCCACAAAAAGTCGATGAGCACGAACTTTCTGAACCGAAAAAGTTCTTTATTTATCGTCGACACTCTTCTGGTGACTGAGTTTCGGCCTTTTTCAATTGGAGTACGAAAAAGTTTGATTCAATGTTAGCCACACATTAATCTATATTAAAGGCTACACTGTTTCTAAGAAGATTTTGTTACATTTCTGTAACAATATAAATGGGCTACACACACAAAAAAGCTATTAACGTATGTTGAAAAAGTTTTGAGATTTTTTTTCAAAACTCGGGAGGTAGTTTCACTACAGCATAATAAACAACCAGCATACTATCTCTGAGGATTTCCTATATAAAAATGGTTCCCAAAAAATTTGACCTTGGGAGGGTTTGTGGATGATTTTACGGATGTGGAGATGCGAAAATGAAAATATCGATACCCGTACCAACTCGATATTTTCTAGCCAAATAGGCGCGTTTGGTTCGTACAGAGCATTTTGTGCAACTGATTACACCCCTCAATAATTGTATAATTATTTTCGATACCGATACAAAAGTTTCATTACCAGCTTGGAATGCCTCAAAAAGTATCGATGACAAAAATACTCGATATTAGTGCAGAAGTGTCGAAGTATCGTTAGCATCCCTATAAAAAACCCTCCAAAAGTGGGGATGCGCCTTGAAATTTCCGCCATCTTGAGTTACTGTGCTGGTTGTTTACTATGCTGTGGTTTCACCGTTGGCAACAATTCAGAAATCGTTACCATAGTAATCAGTCATACATCTAAACGTAACAATAAAACCATTTTGGTTATGATATAAGTTCTCAAAATGTCGTACAAATTAGATATTCGGAAGAGCATTATTTACAGTCTAGTTGGGCGACTTGAAAAAAAAGAAATAGTTCACCTATATCAAGATCAAAATATTTCTGTTGCCACAATTTATCGAGAGATCCGTGAATGCGAAGAAAGTATTCCTTTACCAAAAAGTGGACGTCCAAGAGCGTTGGATGCTGCTACAGTTCAAAGAATGGTCAACAGAAGTGAACATCGGGTTGGAACTTCAACACTAAGACTTGGACGCGTTTTTCACGTCAATGCTAGCACAATATGTAGAGAAATGAAGAGAAATACGTTAAAATTCCGAAAAAAGAAAGAAAATGTCCAAAATATTTCTCAAATCAGTTAGAAAGAATTCCTCATTGCTGTCGTAATTTACGTTACTCATTTTGCTGGCAACATAAAAATTATTCTTGACGATGAAAAGTAATTCAGATTTTCGAACCCAGAAATCGAAGGTAATGACGGTTTTTATATGTACAAGAGCCTTTGAAGCCTGTCCAGATAATGTAAACTTTAAACGAAAAGAAAAGTTTGAAAACAAAGTGTTAGTGTGGTGTGCTATATCAGGCAACGGTATTTCACAGCCGTTCGTTGGACGAGTTATGGCTGAAGCGGTTACCGCAGAAGTAGAAGATGTTTGCCTAAACTACTCAATTTTATTAATACCCACTATGCTAATGACTACATAATGTTTTGGCCAGATCTGGCTTCAAGTCATTATGCTTTGCGTACGATAAAATGGCTACAACAATACGGAATACTTTTTGTACCACGAAACGACAAGCCTCCCAATCTTCCTCAAACAAGACCTATCGAAACTTTTTGGGCTCAACTGAGTGCCAAAGTTTATAGCAATGGCTGGGAAGCTCAAAACGAACAGCAGTTGAGAAGAAGAATAATGCTAAAGATCGAAGAAGTCGATTTAGAATCTGACCAAAACCTAATGAGGAACATTAAGAGAAAATTGCGAGCCGTGGAAGATCATGGCCCAGTACTTTAATATCATTTTTATATTAAGAAATATTGTTATTTTTTGTAGTTCTTGTTACAGTTCAAATACATTATTGTGATATTTTTTTTAATTTTTTGAGAAACTTCTCAAAACTTATGCAACATACGTTAATTCAAGAATTCTGATAATATTGTAAAGATATACTTGCGGCAAAAGAATATCTATTTTCGCTCTAAGGAAGCTTATTTGATGAGGAAATATCAATCAATCAATGGCTAGACTTTGTTTTAGCGGAAACTAAAATGAGGGTTAAGAGTAGTGTTAATTGACTAGGTTTGATGTCCTGAGCAAAACGAGACCATTCCCAGACCGAGGAAACGCTCCGGTGAAAAACTACGGCACCCTAAAGTTTCAGTACCTAATTTAATCTGACCGGTCAAGTTGTTGAGGTCAAAATGTGGTTTACAGCAGTGTTAATCGGCTAGGTTTGACGCCTTGAGTGGGATTAGATGATTCCCACGCTGAGAAAACGGCCTGATGAAAATATACGCCTCTTTGAAATTTTAAACCTAACCTAAAAAAGTACTTGACGAGTACAGTATAACGACACCAGAAGCAACACCAAGAAGTGGTGGCACCTAGATATTTGGGTGTGGTATTATCGGGTAGCAAGGTCTCATTAACGTAAACCTTTAGCCCCCTTTTTACCATTTTTGTAAACCCTAACCCTAATTAGCGAACTTCATGATACGTCTATGTTTTTTGAAATCTATTTGTTGACCTTGAACACGCGTCACAGAAATCGGGGGCTAGGGTCGCAGTGATCTATGAATGGCTTGTCCAGTATATGGGGGTAAGACGTCGGTGGTCTGAACTATGTTTCATAGATCGGAGATAGTCACTGTTATTATGCTTTGCTTTAGGGGTTGGTTACGATGGGTATTTAGCATATATCCTTCACCCCGTGTGTAGCGTGCACCTCAATTAGGGCGACCACCGCTCACATCGCTCAGCGAACTCTGGAATCTGGATAGAGCAACGCAGTATCCAGCTGGGGAAGACTTCCGGCGCCAACCAACAAGGGGGTGAGTCAATCGATTCATGATTAACTTCGATCCTCGTGAGTCATTTGCGGTTATTTACTAATTTAGTTGGTTCTTCACAATTAATTTCTTGGCTACAATTGTTTTATTGATTGAATTGTAACCAGGGGTAGTTTTGCATCGATCATGTATGTGATGAAACTGACCATCTCTAATTCCTCTGAATACACTGCGCCCAATTATTTTCTAAACAAGAATCCCATCGCAGTAGCTTAATAGCGACAGCAATCTATCTACTTACTTGACCGTATGATATTTATTTAGGTAAATACCCCCGCCAGACGCATACAAATACGGATGCAACGCGATGCATTCGGTGCGCCATGCGAAATGACGTTCATTTAGCAGAGTTGGGATGGCGTATTCAATCCATTAACTCCCTATATACGGATACAGATTGCTCTGTTTAGTTTTTGGGATCAGCTATGTATACGTAGAGGGATGACTTTATGCGCAGATGGATTGGGTTGGATGGGTGTCACTTTAATCGTTCTGAGTGGTTTTCAGAATATTGGATGTTCAGATCGGATCAGTCAATTTTTGACAAGAAAATGGTTTGACTGGCCAACTGTAGATCTGATAACAACTATTACTCATAAAAGCATATTGCAAACCAAATACAGAAAAGATTCTTTGAAAAATTAAAAAATACGTGTAAAAGATATAGAATCAGATCATCTGACACACCAAAGTCAATCCTTTGTCACGCAGAACCAACAAATGGAAATATACTACTCGCAAATAAAATCCGAACCTAGAAAAAAACAGATATTTGTATTGAAAATTTGTTCACAGCTTGGCAGTACCATCTCTAGTACACATGTCACACTTTTTGTTCATTCAGACGCTATTTACCTACATGGCACCTCTAAAAAACTCGAGACGAGTTAAAACAAAGCATGTCTTTTTGATGATACCTGTTGCAAATGTGGCGAGAGACTAGTTGGCTCTGTGAAGATGTGCCCTGGGAAACGACAGCTCCAGTTTACGCAGTTAAGCCCCTTTGAACGCAGAAGGACGAATGTAGCGAGCTAGAGATTCTGGAGCACGTAGAAGAAGTATAGACCGGCAAGATCGTCATCTACGACTACTGCCCCTTCGAGAGAGAACGACAGAAGAATCAGCTGTGACGCTTGGTATGCAGCTATAGGGAGGCCCATTCGAATCCGCACGGTGTACCACAGATTGAGTGGAATGGGCTTAGGATCATATCGTCCGCATCTAGTGCTTCCACTCACTGCACCTCATCGTTGCCAACGGTTAGATTGGTGCTAAAAACACCGACAATGGCATGCTGAGTGGCATCAGACGGCATTCTTCGACGAGTCCAGATTTTGTTTGGGGCACATGACGGACACCAACTCATAAGACGACGACGGGGTGATCTCCAGTTTGCTGTTGAGCGCCATGTACACCATCCTATTGGTTTGATGATTTGGCGTGATATTGCATTCAACAGCAAGTCACCTTTACTTGCGATTCATGGCACAGTTACTGCGCAACGTTTTGTGAATGAGGTGTTAGAACCAATTGCCGTTCCATATGTTCAAAGCCTCGAAGAGGGTTTCTTCCAGCACGATAATGCAAGTCCTTATATTGCAAGGATATCGATGAGGCTCCTACAGGAAGCTGAGGTCAGGGTACTTTCCTGGCCTACACGATCACATGATTTATCGCCGATTGAAAAGGTATGGGATTGGATGGGTCGATACATAGGTGATTTACCCAATCCTCCGACCACGCTGGAGGACCTGGAACATGCTGTGATGGCAGATTGGGAGGCTATACCGCTAAAGTTTATCAACAACAGATTACGAGCATGCCGCGTAGGCTATAGGACTGCATTCGTCAACACGGAGGGCCCACCCATTATTGATCTGTTGTATTTTTTTATAAACTAATTATGGCAAATGAGTTCGTTTATTATTGTATTGTATTTCGTCAACCGCAACTTTTTTTCTCAGTGTTCGGATTTCCCTTGCGAGTAGTATAGTAATTAAAAAAAAATTCATATACAAAATATACTAGCCCTGTGTCTATGTCGTTCGCTCATAAGACAAACTAAATTTTGTCTTGCTTGAGATTTAATAGCCATCGTTAGTTAGGAAATTATTTTTATAACTAAGCAAACTGCAACGGTTATTTTAAAAATTATTTAAAACTTTTTAGTGTGATGTTCTTTAAAAGCGTTTTTTTTTCAGTTCTTTAAACTACATTTATTTTTAATTTAGTTAGTTAAAGTCATCGTTAAAGCATTTTTTTGTTATTTTTCAACTGTATTTATTGATACTCTGTCTAATGAACAGCTGTTTTTGATCAATACTCATAGTATAATCATTACCATTGCGGCATGAACGATAATTGAAACTGGCGACTTTCCTGAATAGATTTCACTAAAATACAAACACCCAGACGGTTGCATGTAGCCATGGCCGTCTCTACTCACTACGCCGGAGCATTGAAATATGGCAGCGTTGGAGATCAGGCCGTGTTTTCATTTGTTGTTATGTCATGTGTATTCTTCCAGGTGCAGAAAATATGGTTGGAAGGTGATTATTAATTTGTTTCTAATTATTTACCTGCACAAACCAAACTATAAAGATAACAAGATGCCTGCAAAGCGTGTAGTACCAGGTTGCAGCCCTGTAGAGGACTACCACACCATGGCCCAACATCACCTTATTCCAGATTAAAAAGAACGTTGCAAGGTAATTTTTAATGGGTTTCTACTTATTTACCTGCACAAACGAAACTATAAAGATAAAAAGATGCCTGCGAAGCGTGTAGTACCAGGTTGCAGCCCAGTAGAGGCATGAGTAGAGGACTACCAAACCATGGCCCACCATAACCTTATTCCAGATTAAAAAGAACGTTGCAAGGTGATTTTGAATGGGTTTCTACTTATTTACCTGCACAAATGAAACTATAAAGATAAAAAGATGCCTGGAAAGTGTGTAGTACCAGGTTGCACTAGCAATTGTGCGTCCGATAAGGGACATAAACAGAAGTGGGTGAAAGGTATTCCTCGGAAGAGCTGGTTATATTTATAAGGATAAAGACAATAATTGACAAACATTTCAAAGGATAAGACCTATTTTAAAGCACAATGTAGTATCTATAATGTTTTCTGGACCTCCCAAATATCACAGAAAAATACAGTTAATAGAACTCATCTGGGCATGGCCTGGGGCATACCTACGAAAGGATTTGATAGTGAAAGGGAAATCAAGACCAGCAAGAATGGCTTCACAGTGACCTATAATAGTGAATTTTTCTACCTCAAGTGACAATTTACAAAGTAAATTGAGTGTTCATTTAAGTGGAAGTGAAAGTGGCAGAGGAAACACATTGCGTTTATTTTTATTTTGTAGTTTCTGAAACAGACATCAGATGTAAGTGGTATTAGTAGTAGTAGTTCTAAAAAGTATTTTTCTTAATTTATTAACCGAGATGAACTCTAATTCATATAAAATGTGATAATTATTCTGATACTATAGGGCCACTATTTGACAGCTAAGCCACGTTGCCACATCTAAGGCTCCGGCCTAGTGTAGAAACGGCCATGATGTAGCGTTTTAAGCTCTCGCTATGCCTCTGCTGGTCCAACGAATTTGAAGCCATCACAATCGTTTTCGCGGTAAAGTTGGAGCGGTTAATGTTTGGCCCGACCTCTTAATCCAAAGGAGCAATCAGTGTTCGTTCTAACCTCTTGAAGGAGAGTTACAAGCTCACACACAAACGTACAGATGAAGCTAATAGAAGCGTGTTAAAAAACAACGTTCCTCTGAAAAGGAAGAAGTCAAAGCAAACACAGTTATTATCATTAGAAGTGAATCACAACAAACCAGCGGTATAATTTTCCCGTCACTTATCTGAATAGCATATCAAATAAACTAGGCATCACATAATTACGGCGTCGTGTTGTGTTTCTTTTTGAGTTCTTGTGTGGTATCCGCGTAATTGAAAACCGTCGCTCATTCTGGTCGACAAAACCAAGACGGTCGGCCAGCCGACTGACGCTGTTTCGCGTGACAGAGTTTGCAGAAGCACCGACGAAGAATTTTCGTGTCGATTAAGTCGTTCGGTTTCATTTAACGCGGAATTTGAGCGCTGAATTTGTTAGCTCCATACGGGGGGAGTAAGAGAACTATCCAAAAAGAAAAGAAAATTTGAGACCAAGAATATAGATAGATAGATAGATAGATAGATAGATAGATAGGTATTTATTATACCAGTGAATGTATGAAACATTATTGGCGAGTCAGGTTAAACATATGTACATACTATATAAATATGAGTCTTTGTGTACCTCTATCATGGTAAGAATCATAGTAAAATTAAATACATGCACATTGACACAGATTAAAAACAATAAAATAAACAGTTACAGATTAAATTACAGTTAAAACATAGTCGAACATTATTTATAACTACAAATAAAATTTCTAAAAATATTCTTTAAACTCACTAAAATTGTAGGGAGCAATTTCTAATAAAATGGATCTAACCTTTCTTTTGAAAGCATTTAGTGGCAGGTTTCTGACGTTCTCGGGAAGTATGTTATAATAGTCAACTCCAAAACTTCTGGCTACGTTAATTCTACTTCTTGGAGGTACCAGGTTGTTTTTGCCACGAGTATTGTACCCATGAATCTCTGATAAGGTGCAGTAATTGGTTAAGTGTTTTTTTGTATGTATTAAATGCTGGTACAAGACTACAGCGAAAACAGTCATAATTTTGAGGCTCCTAAAGAATTGACGACAATGCTCGTCATGACTAGCACTCACTATGCTGCGTACCGCTGCCTTCTGTACCAAAAAAATTCTCTGTAGTTGAGAATGTGAAGCATTACCCCAAGCAAGTACTCCATAATTTAATACAGAGTGAAACATACCGTAGTAGGCTGTTAAGGAGGCACCGGAGTCAATTATAAATGAAATTTTTCTGATAGCATACACAGCCTTGGATAGATTGGTGCACATGGTGTCTATATGTGATGACCAGGACATATGCGAATCAAACTGAACACCAAGGAATTTCGCATACTGTAATTCTGAGGTTCTTTGAGACGTGAATAAACAGTGTATAGTTTTTTTATTGTTCAGATACAGTTCATTATAGCCAAACCATTTTTCAGAACGAGTCAAAACGGTCCGAGCGGGCACGCGGAGGCAACACCCGTTATCAAAAATGCCCATGCCCAGTTTTTGCTAGCAATGCGTTTCATTTTCATTTTTCAATAATTTTAGGTCATTTTAGCAAATTACCAATTTATGTTTTTTGTGGTATAGTAACAAAAGAGTTTTTTTTCAAATAAATGGTTGATTAATGTTAGAAATTACTTAAAACATGTTGCTTTATTTGTGTATAAGTGACTAAAATAAGAAAGCATCACCAAATAATAAAAAAAAGAATTATGTATAAAAGTTCAAGTGCTCCGTTTTTCATGTGGTTGATTTAAACCTATCTAAGGCTTCACTTAAATAGTGTAATATTTCAGTTAACGCTACCTTTATAAAGTAAAGTACAAGTAGTTGTAGTTGAAGTATATCGTAAGTTCAATAACTTTCGTAAAATTTTATGCTACCTTTTTTTTGTGTGTAACATACATTATCATTCTGACTCCATGAAGCGATAATTTATCAACTATGTAGCCTCTTATTTTTAGCATAATATATTAGATTATTATTCAACCACATGTCGGTTGTGAAAGATGACATGACTAGTTGCCATTAAAGACACCTTCGGTGTTATGAAGCTGTAAACGAAGACATGTAAAAATACAAAGTGAAATAAAACAAAACGACTTTAATAAATAATACTGATTAAGAGCTCTTATCGTGGGCTAAATACCAGGAAAACTGGCAGACGGGAATAATCCAGATGATGTTAATCGCATCATCACACGCAAAACAGTAATGGATGGTTGCGATGGGAAACATTCATTAATGGTTTTGGCTGTTTTTGTTCTTTTTTGACGTCCAGGAATTTAAATATGGCTTGTTTCCTTGAAGTTCAGTCATTAGTTGTTCACAACGTTTCAGTACAATCAGTTTAAACCACGTGGAAAATATCGAAAAAACCATAACTTATGACTACAGATAGATTTCTTCACTTGGATGTGCAAATATGATCTCAGTTTTGAGTTTTAGTATCGTTTGACGAAAATAAAAAATTTAAGAATTTTCAGTTTTTCAGGTTCACCTAAAAAATCGAAAAACCTTATTTGGCTTTCTATTAAGATGAAGCCTCCTGCTTAAGATAACATAAGGGTGCTAATTACAAATCTGGTCCCAGTTTTGAGTTTCAGTCTCGTTTAACGAAAATAGAAAATTTCAGATCTTTCAGATCTTTAGGTTTACCTAAAAATTCAAAAATTTTTATTTGGCTTTTCATTGAGATAAAACCTCGTGTTTTGGATACTTTGAGAGTCCTGATTACAAATCCGGTCACTGTTTTGAGTTTTAGTATTGTTTGACGAAAGTAAAAAATTTCAGATCAGCTAGAACTTCAGGTTTACCTAACAAATCGAAAATCCTTGTTTGGCTTAAGATGGAACCTTGTTCTTTTGGATAATTTGAGGGTGCTGACTATAAATCTGGTCGCAGTTTTGAGGTTTAGTTCCGTTTAACGAAAATCGAAAATTTTGGGTCTTCCAGATCTTTAGGTTTACCTAGAAATTCAAAAGATTTTATTTGGCTTTCTGTTGAGATGAAACCTTATATTTTGGATAATTTGAAGGTGCTGATTACAAATCCGGTCTCCGTTTTGAATTTCAGTACTGTTTAACGAAAATCAAAAACTTCAGACCAATTGGAACTTCAAGTTTACCTAAAGAATCTAAAATCCTTATTTGGCTTTCTATTGAGATGGAATCTCGTGTTTTGGATAATTTGAGGATGCTAATTACAAATCTGGTCGCAGTTTTGAGTTTCAGTCTCGTTTAACGAAAAACGAAAATTTCAGATCTTCCAGATCTTTAGATTTACCTAAAAAATCGAAAATCTTTATTTGGATTTCTATTAAGATGGTACCTCGTGTTTTGGATAATTTGAGGATGCTAATTACAAATCTGGTCGCAGTTCTGAGTTTCAGTTTCGCTTAAGCAAAATCGAAAATTTCAGATCTTCCAGATCTTTAGGTTTACCTAAAAAATCGAAAATCTTTATTTGGGTTTCTAATGTTACTATTAAGATGGAACCTCGTCTTTTTGATAATTTGAGGGTTACAAATGTGGTCTCAGTTTTGACTTTCAGTATTGTTTGATCAAAAATTCAGATCCATAGAACTTCAGGTTTACCTAAAAAATCGAAAATCCTTAGTTGGCCTTCTATTAAGATGAAACCTCGTGTTTTGGATAATTTGAATGTATTAATTATAAATCTGGTCGCAGTTTTGAGTTTAATAAAAATATGAAACCTCGAGTTTTGGATGATTTGATACAACTTTTAAATCTGCAAGAACTAAGCATCAGTTTACTGGTGATAATGTTTTTTCCAGAGATAGAAAGTGCCACCGACATAGAGACAAAATATATAGAATTATACAGCTTAGGGAACCCTGCTGCAGATCAGATTTTTTTTCTTAAAAAGTCAGTAAATAACTCCATTGTCTACTATATCCTCTATTGGTTTGAATACATAATATGGAAATGCATTTGCATTTCGGTTGTTAACTCTCCACATCACTGTACTTCAATAGACAACTTTCTCTTTAATAGATGCATTGAATAAATAACCACCTGACAACACATCAAGTTATACTTCTAATTATTAAACGCATCATATAGATTTCCCTTGAGATAAGAGGAAACAGTTCTCGAATAAATTACATATCAATCAAGTTAGAGTTTGTTACAGGCATCGTTGTGAAAAAATAACATTCTCTCGAACCTCGTGTGTTCATTATGTCATGTTCAATTTACACAGCTGAAATGTCAATTAAAAACAAACGAATCCTTGTAACGGATGTGATCTAATCGTCAGATCTCTGCACTGAAATAATAACCAGATCGTTTGTGACTAGAGTTTTTCTAAGAGTGGTGTCATCTTTGATTGCTTCCAAGTAGATCAGCTTATGGTACTCATCATTGGAATTATAGAGGATAGCACAGAGGAGCAGATTCCGTTTAAATATCGGTAGAAAAGTGGGAGGCCACCAACCGCACGTCAGTAGGATAGAGGCTGGAGGTGACCCAGATTTGCTTCACAGTATCCTTTCCAGGCTATTTCATTGGGGCTTTCATAGCCGCTTTACAGCTCAACAAAGAATCAGCTGTCTTTTACTCACGGTCGGTTCCTTTTTGATCTCGTGTTGCAATAATCTGATGTCAGCGACGCCATTTTGGAATAGTTTTATTCGCCCTGACAGGGGCAGAGTAGAAAAAAGTGTACAACAGGTCAGAATTAAGAAATAGTACTCAACCTATGAGGTGTAAAAAGAAGGTAAACATTAAAGATAACATAAAGTTTTATGTTGTCCTTTATACTCATATTCTATGTAGATAGCAATGACCCTGCTGTTGAACTCTGTCGCTCTCTAACTCAAAATGTCGATGAGCAAAGGGATCGGCGCAAAGCATCCCCAGACCTTTAAGCCCGGTTGTACAGTCTCAGTTCAAGCCACAGTTCTATTAAACTACGCTAAATGATGAACTTGGTTCAAAAATTCATTTCCGTTGTACGACCTATTTATAATCCCAGCTCCACAAAACCAGGTTCAAGAAAGAAGTAGTTAGGTTGGTAACATTAACGCATACGTAGTTGGTCTGTTCTGTCAAAAGATACGTATAAAACGATTCATAGAAAGTTTCCAGTCGCATAATACCTCAATGTGACAAGAAACATTTGTTCAGCAGTTACAGCACAGTTCCTGAAAAACAATAGGATTGCAAAATACTTTTGATTCATTACATAAACAAAAAACTACTCACCATTCTGTTGGAGACTTTATTTGTGCTTTAACCTGGTTTATAACAAATCGAACACCTTGTTTAGAGAGTCGAAACCTTTGAATGAATTCATCGTCATTCCACACGAAAAAATGATCAACTCTATCCCTGTATTTCATTTGACGCCTTCTTGCGTTTGTTAATATTTCTACTGCTTCAACGAAGTCTTCATTATCTGTTAGTTCCAGGAGATTTTCTGAGCTGCTGAGCCATTACGTACTTTAATTTACAACAAATGATTTTGCAAAATTTTATCTAAATCAAATTACTAAATTAGGTTACGACACATTAGGTCCTTAGAACTCTGTTTAAGCGCCCGAATTCGAGCGCTCAGCTGAACCTTAAAAATGTAAATTAGTAAACCGAGCTTAGAGTTGAACTGACCTTGTACATCTGGACTTCCATATTTGAACTGAGTTCAACCTTGAACTGTGCTTGAACTGAGACTGTACAACCGGGCCTTAGTAAGACAGCTGATTGTTTGTTGAGCCGTGACTGTATAATAACATACCAGGGCAATCAAAGAGTTCTTTATAAGCAGCATACATTCAAATACTATTTTCTCGACGATTGTTCAAATTAATGTTAATAATTTTAATAATATTAAAACTTTTATTCAGTCCTCCTTTATCCATTCTTTGAAGTTTTCATGGTGGTAAAATAAAAAATACTTCTTCTTTAGGTGCCATCCCCATTCTTGAGATTAGCAATCACCAGGGCAATTCGAACTTTGGAAGCCACCGTTCTAAATAGCTGATTATTCTTGGAACATGTGTATCAATCCTTTAAATTTTTAAGCCACGAACGAATGTTTTCTCCTTCCTATCGTTCTTTTTCCCACTATTTTTCCTTCTGTTATCAGATAAAGTGGATGATATTTCTTCCTTCTCATAACGTGTCTCAGGTACTCTAGTTTCCTTCTCTTTATAGTTAGCACTACTTCTCTTTGTTTTTTTTCATTCTTATTAGTTCTTTATCCTTTGCATTTTTCTACATCCATGGTATTACCATAACTCGACGATGTATCCACATTTCAAACCTTTCAAGGCGTTAGGTTTTATATCAATTTTCCTCATTGTCCAAGTTTCCATTCCATAGTGTAATACAGAAAATACGTAGCACCCAGGCACGTATTTAGGGGGGTCCAGGGGGTTCGGACCCCCCTCCCGAATTCACAAATTTTTGCACCCCCCCCCCCCCCCGACGAGAGCAAATTTAAGAATTTAAGGTGGCAACTCTAATCTCGACCCCCCTGAAAGGTCAAGCAAGTGACACCCATAATCTGGACCACCCCCAAAACCAAATCTGGATACGTGCCTGGTAGCACTTCACGCATTTTGAATTCCAGGCTTAAATCTCGACTATTTTTGGTGTTTTCACTTCCCACACCGATAGGTTGGTGATATCTACATAACGAAAACCCACGTCGGTCTGTCTGTCTGCTTTTCTACCCTCGTAATTTCAGTACCCGTTGCATGGATTGTGATGAAATTTGGGTAACGATATGATGTGGGGTCTTAGTAGGTAATGTTGCTATAATCTTGAAAATCGATGCATGGGCGGCTGAGTAATTAGCAAAAAAACAAAAAATTTGAAATATTTGTCAACCTTCGCTTTAGGGTTTCCTGATCATTCTCTGATTTTTTTTGATGAGGGTTTAATTGGAGTGGCTGGTGGTGGAGGGTTGTAGAACCCAAAAGTTTGTTGTATTCATAATAGGCTGTCCATTGACCTGTGACTAAAAGCCCCCCTTTAGATAGAACGATCTAATACAGAACGGTATTCTGTAACGTGGAAACTATTGAATTGATTTTGACAAAATTTTTACAAAGTATTATTACCGTGGCGGCGTAGGAATAATTAGAAAACGAAAAATATAAAAACAGCTCAAACTTCGTTTTTAGGCGATTAGGAAGTTCCTGATCGTTTTTCACATTCTACTTCCCACACAGATAGGGGATAGGGGAGTAGTGTGCTCGCGAAAATGTTTCGATTTTGAGATGCTGCACTTTCTGTGCATTTTATGATATCTATATAACCAAAATCCACGACAGTCATTTCCGTCAATCTGTTGGCGTTCTTCTAGCCGTGTCATCTCAGTAACCGCTGCTTGGGTAGAGATATGCTGTGGGGTATTGGTAGGTTTTGAATATCGGTGTATTGGTGGTGGAGGAATTTGTAAATAACAAGAAATTACCAGAACTCCTTTAAACTTCATTGTCATTGTTAAATCTCGTTTTTCGTTGTTTCAAAGATTCCTGATCATTGTCTACTTTTTTGATGAAAGTGGTGCATGGATAGAGACACTCCAAATTTTTTGTTAGCATCGACATTCGACAATGTGTGTGAGAAGTAGTGAGTTTAGGCACTTGACGCCATTTGTTGCATTTTCATGGATGAATTTGTGAATTTCTCTATGCGTATTCTATAAAATACTAGAACTGACTAAATTTTAAGAAGTACTTCGAAACTAAGCGTTTTCCAATAGATAGATAGATATTTATTATGCCAGTGAATGTATAAAACATTATTGGCGAGTCTGGTTAAACATACATATATCATGGTAAGGATCGTAATAAAAGTAAATACTTATACATTGACACAGATTAAAAACAATAAAAAAAACAGTTACAGATTAAGATACAGTTAAAATATAGTCAAACATTATTTATAACTACAAATAAAATTTCTAAAAATATTCTTTAAACTCACTAAAACTGATCTCTAATAAAACAGATCTAACCTTCTTTTTGAAAGCATTTAGTGGCAGGTTGCTGACGTTCTCGGGAAGTATGTTATAATAGTCAACTCCAAGACTTTTGGCTATGTTGACTCTACTTCTTGGTGGTACCAGTTTGTTTTTGCCACGAGTATTGTACCCATGAATCTCTGATAGGGCGCAGTAATTACTTAAGTGTTTATTTATATATTAAGTGCTGGACAATATTACTGCGAAAACAGTCATAATTTTGAGGATCCTAAACATTGACGACAATGCTCGTCATGACTAGCCCTCATTACGCCGCGTACCCCTGCCTTCTGTATTAAAAAAATTCTCTGCACCTGAGAATGTGAAGCATTACCCCAAGCAAGTACTCCATAATTTAATACAGAGTGAGACATACCGTAGTAGGCTGTTAAGGCGGCACCAGAGTCAATTATTGGCGAAATTTTTCTAGTAGCATACACAGCCTTGGATAGATTGGTGCACATGGTGTCTATATGTGATGACCAGGGAATATGCGAATCAAACTGAATACCAAGAAATTTCGCATACTGAACTTCTGAGGTTTTTTGAGACGTGAATAAACAGTGTATAGTTTTTTCATTGTTCAGATACAGTTCATTATAGCCAAATCATTTTTCAGAATGAGTCAAAACGCTCCAAACAATATTCTCTGTCTCCTTCATAACAATTTTATCTATATAGTATCATCAGCGTACATAGTAGTAGTTACATCTGTATCTAGCAAATTCATTATTAGTCACATCATTCATATATAGAATAAATAGGAAGGGACCAAATATAGAGCCTTGTGGAACCCCTCTACCTGCTGTTAGTTCTTGACTTATTTTCCCTTTAGAATATACTCTTTGTTTTCTCTTTTCAAGATACAATGCAATGAGATTACTCGCAACGCCTCTGATACCCCTTGTAAATTCTAAAAAGTGGAAGTTCTTCAACTGCTATAAATCGTATGCAATCTGGAAGTGGAAGAGACACTGTCAGTTAAGAGTGATATTCCGATATCTAGACAGCAAGAGTTAGAAAGTTCTTCCGCGTAGTGAGAAATCAACATCAATCTTGTTCGTTAAAGCAGGCAACATCTCATTGTGGTACCAGTGCATGTCTCAGACAGTCAGACGTCGTAACTTCCCTGCATGTCAGAATATAATTGGCAACTATAATTATTCATGTTGGTGAGCATTACCCTAGGGTCGACAAAAGTAACGGCATACAGTCATGCGTTTCCCGATCGTAAAATATAAATAACAAGTGTTAATTGTTTTACAATATGGTACGCGTAGTACTTGCATATATTGCAGTTGTATATATGTCATACGTATCACTTAACCCGTTATAAGACAACACTGTCTACATGCTGGGTGAATTAGATAAGCCAATAGAAAATGTGTAATAGTAGGTTAGCGTTTTAGAATATGTAAATCTTGTTATTGCTGTATATTCTAGTTGCTCTCATTTGGAGAGACTCCGTAATCCTCTTATCAAACAAAAGTTCACATGTTAAGTGATTATAACCAAGATAAGTACGCCAGCCCTATTTTCACTGGTCTAACATGATAGATATGGTTTAAAAAACCAAAAAAACACATTTTTGAAGAATATAGGACTAACAAGCCAAAAATAATTTTTCAAATAAACATAAAACAATAAAGAACGAAGAATACTAGCGAATTTTTTTAATTTGTGACCTGGCAGTTGCTATGCTATATGGTTTTGGTGTGTATGATATGTCTATGTTACTTTTATTTATCTTATCTTATTTCATTGTTCTTTATTTAAATACTACATATATTTCATGCATTAATGTATCAGTGCACTTGTTAGGGGTTACATATTTGATTTTTATTTATATACGTATAATGGGCTCCTGCCCACTACTGGTTGAGTGGAACAGCATGTGCTAGACTCCGCCAGTAGTTTAATATGTCATTTTCGTTATTATTAATTTTTTTGATTAAATAAAGTCGTATTATTATTATTATTCTAATTTTTCAAATTTCTCTCGCATGACTGCGGTAGCTACAAGTATTGACGGGCTGAGCCAAGTCAACACCTGAACTATTACGGGTCTGAATTTAGGAAGGATCGAACAATATTACATGTCTTCAGGATTACCAACTTTTGGAATGTTTTGTGTAACTGTTCGTCCAGGCCCAACTGTTGAAGGTGTTGTGTAAATGTGTTTGGTGTAAGGCCTGAGACCGACCTAATGAGGGGGACAATAGTGACTTTGTTTCGTTTCAAGTCGTTTTATTTTCATAGCAAGGTCCGTGTATTTAGATATCTTCCCAGCGTAGGTGTTTTGGATATTCACATCATTGGGAATGGCTATATCTATCAAATAGGTAATGTTGTCGGCCTTTGACTGGAAAACTATATCTGGTCTATTGGCTGGGATAGTTTTGTCTGTATGTTTTTCGACGTCCCAGTATAGTTTGTATCGATGGTTTTCGAGCACATTATTATTATTCTGCATTTCTTATTTTTTCTCGCATGGTTGCGGTAGTAACAAGAATTGACGGGCTGTGCCAAGTCAACACCTGACCTATTATTATTCTGAATTCAGGAAGGACCGTACAATGTTGCAGGTCTTGAGGATTACAGACTTGGAAGGTTTTATGTAACTTTTCATCCAGGAGTAAGGCCTGAGACCAACATAATGAGGGGGACAATGAGAACTTTGTTTTGTTTCCATAGTCGTTTTATTTCTATGGCAAGATCGGTGTATTTAGATATCTTCCCAGCGTAGGTGTTTTAAAGGATGTTCATATCATTGGGAATCGCAATATCTATTAAGTAGGTCACTTTGTCTGTCTTTAACTGGAAAACTATATCTGGCCTATTTGCTGGGTTGCTTTTGTCTGTATGTATTTCAATATCCCAGTATAGTTTGGATTGATTGTTCTCGAGTACTGAGGTCGGTGTGAAGTTATAATATGGATCTGTGTTTGCAATTAGCTTGTTTGTTGTGGCTAGTGCTTGGTGTATGACTTTGGCTGCAGAGTTATGTCTGGCTGTATACTCAGTTCCAGCGAGGGTTTTGCATGCACTAGTTATGTGTAGTATTGTTTCCTTCTGTTGGTGGCATTTTCTGCAATTATCACCAGAGATGGATGGATCTTTAGATCTAGATCTATTAGATTATTATAATTCGATTTTACTAACCAAGCATAAAAGACGCACAAACAAAACGAACGTTTTGCAGTCGGGGTTCTACCATAAATAAGTCGCATGAAAATGATATCGGCGTTGCCAGCTCCTCAAAATTTATGTAAGACTTCAGAATTTGCGTTTATGATGAATAAATATGCAGTAACGCAGTAGAGGTCAACATATCTATTGATTTTGCTGTAATCATTCTAGAACCATCAAAATACCGTCTTTTTTAACGTAGAATGGAATATTTCTGGATACTATACAATTAAGACGATAGTAAATAATTATGATTGCCGTATCTGGTGGTCAATATGACAACGTAAGAAAAGATGTCGGCCTACTAGAATTAGTTGTTTGCTAACTCTATGTTACGTTGTCAATCTGAGGAGTATACAGATGAGGCTAATAAAAGCGTTTTAAAAACAGCTTTTTAAGTATTTTTTGTGTTTATTTTATATAACAAGCTGCATGATAGACACCGGTATTATCTAAAAAAAAATGTAGTCAAGTTGATTGACTCAGTACTTCCCACACATTCCGATGATACCAGTTTTATTATTTTCCTACGGCATGAAACTATAGTCTATAGATGCCCCTGCAACCAAATCATCGCTCGCTCGACCGCAAAAAGGTGTTTTATTCTACTAGGTGCTTCATTCACAGGTCAATAGACAATCTACCATGAATATAACAAATTTTTGAATTTACAGACCCCCACCCCCGAAACACCCCAATTTCACCCCCAACCAAAAAAAAATTTTAATTATAAGGTACCCCTAAAACGTCTAAAACGAAGTTTGAGGTGTTTTTTTATGTTTTTAGTTTTTTTATTATTGCCATGCCGCCACTGAAATTATTTCTAAAAACCGCGCTTTCCATACTCGTCGAGTATTCAGAAGTTTCCACATACAATACAGAACGATCCAAAGTAATACTCGTATGAATTTTGTATGCATCAGAAAGTTCACGTCCCTTGGTTCCTGTAATACACAAGGCAATGTTCAGATGGACCTACAAAAGTGTATTATACCGCTAGGTCTTTCTCTCTCAGGTCAGCAGACAGCCTATTATAAGTACAACAAATTTTTCAGCTTTACAACCCCCCACCCTCCAACCACCCCAATTTCACCCCCACCCAAAAAAAGTAGAAAATGATCAGGAACCCCTAAAACGCCTAAAAACGAAGTTTGAGGCATATTTGAAATTTTTCGTTTTTTGCTAATTACTCCGCCGCCCATGCACCGATTTTCAAAATTGTAGCAACATTACCTACTACAACCCTACACCATATCACTACCCAAATTTCAGCAAAATCTATGCAGCGGTTACAGAGATTAGGAGGCTAGAAAAACGCCAACAGACAGACAGACAGACAGACCGACAGACAGACAGACCGACAGACAGACAGACCGACAGACAGACAGACCGACAGACAGACAGACCGACAGACAGACAGACCGACAGACAGACAGACAGACTGACAGACAGACCGACGGAAATGAGTGACGTGGATTTTCGTTATGTAGGTATCATAAAACGCCCTAAAAGTATATTATCTCAAAACCTATCGGTGTGGGAAGTAAAACAGCGTTGTTAAGGATTTTTTCGTTTATAATTTATTTTAAATTGCTATCTCTTCACGGTTTGGCTATGTAAATCCGTCTAAACGTCCGTCACGAATACCGTACCTACCGAAAAGCGTACGAGTTTTCCATTAGGATAATGAGCGTGTGTGTGTGTGAACACCACTTTCGGTTTCGGCTCGGCCTGATTTGCAAATCAGAGACGGGCAATTTGCTCGGACAAGATTGCTCTATTAGAGAAAACCGGCGCGCACAAAAATAGCGGAAATTGATACACTCATACAAGACGGCGATTAATTTAACTGGTTAATCACATTTGCATGCTAGCTCTATAATTATCTAATTATTTCACCGTATGGTATTTATTTCAGTAAATAGCCGTAGGATACACTGATATATTTGCTGTATTAACCATCTTTACTTGTCAAGCATCTGCATGGGGAGTATTGCGATTGTGGATATTTTAGTATTCGAGTTTGCTTCGGATTATTTTATGAAAAAATTAAGTCAAGTTGATTGACTCAGTACTCCCACACCACATTACGGTGATATCAGTTTGTTATTTTCCCATAGCATGAAGCTATATTCTGAGATACCCTTGAAACCAAATCATCGCCCGCCCGACCAAAAAAAGTGTGAATTTTTGGTTCTTGGGTTTTTAGGCCGGCGTCGTTTAGCCTTAAGACGTTAAGGCGCCACCACGAGTGGATGGCATCTTCAGAAGCTATTTCACTTCGGCAACTTCCAAAGTACTGACGGCTGGAGGATCTGCACCTGGCTACCAAAGTTACCTGATTGGGCCACTTCGCCGTTGACAGGTATAAATGCAGGTGCAGATCCTCCAGCCGTCAGTATTTTGGAAGTCGCCGAAGTGAAATAGCTTCTGAAGATGCCATCCACTCGTGGTGGCGAAACGTCAAGCTTTAACGCTAAACGACGCCGGCCTAAAAACCCAAGAACCACAAATTCATTGGAGGATGGCCGCGAAAGCCTTACACAGTACAAAAAAAGTGTGTTATGTCGCTTGATCTTTCTTTTGGGTTCTACAACCCCCCACTCAACAGCCACCCCAATTTCACCCCCACCACCCAGCCAAAAAAAAGTAGAAAACGTCCATGAACCCCTACAACCCCCATAAAACGCATAAAAACGAAGATTTGCTTTTTTTATATTTTTAGATTTTTCATAATTACTGCGCCACCACTGACTGGATTTCTAAAACTACACGCGTTTTCAATCCTCGCCACGGTAATATTACTGTGTTGGTATTTCATTAAAATTAATTCAGTTTCCACGTTACATAATACAGAACGATCTAATGCAATACTCGTATGTATACATTAGAAAATGCTGTCCCTTGGTTTCTCGAATAGGCAAGGTGATGTTTGGATGGACCTCAAAAAGTGCATTATGCCACTAGTTATTTCCTCTATAGGCCAATAAACAGCCACTCCTAACCACTCCAATTTCACCTCTACCCAAAAAAAAGTAGAAAATGATCAGGAACCCGTAAAATGCCTAAAAACGAAGTTTGAGCTGTTTTTATATTTTTACTTTTTTATTATAGCTGCACCACCACTAACACGATTGCTAAAAAATATTCGCTTGTTCCGTCCTCGCCAAGGTAGTAATACTGTGTCAAAATTTCATTAAAATCAATCCGATAATTACCCCGTTATACAATTCAGAATGATCTAAACTCTAAAGCAATATCCCTTGGTTTCTATAGTAAGAAAGGCAATGTTCGGATTAACCTAAAAAAGGGTATATTATGACGCTAGAACCTCCCAAACCACTCCAGTTTCACCTCCACCCAAAGAAATGTAGAAAAAGATCAGAAACCGGTAAAACGCCTAAAAACGAAGTTAGGGGAATATTTGAAATTTGTTGTTTTTTGCTAATTGCTCCGCCGTCATTGCACCGATTTTCCAAATTATAGCAACTTTACCTACTACCAACCCACAGGCATGTTGTTACCAAATTCAACGGTTACTGAGATTACGAACCTAGAAAAACGCCGACAGACAGACAGACAGACCGACGAAAATGAGTGACGTGGATTTTCGTTATGTAGATATCATAAAACGCCTATCTCGTGGTGTGGGAAGCAAAAAAAAATTGGCATGGCGAGGAATTTGGTAAGCGATCTTGAATGTGCTGAACCAAGCCGCGTGAAGCAATTTTTCTTTTGCGACGTCGTGTAAGTGATTTACCAACAGAAAACGGCTCAAAATAATAGAAAACAAACAGAAAATAATGAAAACAAACGAATACCGCAGAAAAGAAGAGAAAACAACAGAAAACATCTAAAAATAACGAAACAGCGAGAAACGACAGATAGAAAACTACAAGAAACCATAGAAAACAACTAAAAAACAACAGAAAACAACCTAACTTAAAAAAAGAGAAACCCGCAGTACAGAAGAAAAGAAGAGAAAACAACAAAACACATGGAATGAAAGGTGCTTGTTTACTCAACGACGACAATTCAAATCATTTGGTTTACAGAAAAATCAGAACCAGCATCTCCGGCATTCTAGGCCGACGCGATACCAACTACACCACGGAGCCCCGTGGTGGAATCGATACACAGCGCCGATGACACGGTATCGACTCCATCGGTGCCTAACATTTTTTCGATCTTTCTGTGAAACAAATCATTTGAATTGTTTCCTCTTGCGGAGTGAGCAAGCATCTTTCATTCCATGAAATCCTGACGGACTGAGGAGTCGTACTTCAGTAACAAAAAGAACTGTCGTGCAAATTGCGGTGGGAGATTCACACTCACCCAACAGCCGACTAGATGTCTCTGGATGACTGAAATACATGGTTCTCAGAGGGATGCGGGAGAGTGGTGGGTGTCGATGGAGTCGATACCTTGTGATCGGCGCTGTGTATCAATTGTACCACAGGGCACCGTGGTGTAGTTGGTATCGTGTCGGCCTAGAATGCCGGAGATGCCGGTGCCCAACATTTTTCCGATTTTTCTGCGAACCAAAGGGTTTGAACAAAAAAAAATCTCTAAATAACGAAACAGCCGGAAACAAAAAGCAACAGAAAACTATAAAGAACACTAGAAAACAACCTGAAAGAACAGAAACCCTCAGTACAGAACATTGCTGACCACCATACCGAGACCAACAAATAGGGATGGGACATCGAAAAAAAACATCGATGTTGGACATCGATATCAACATCGACGGTCTGCCATCGATAACTACGATATATAGTATTCAAAACATCGATATATTCGGGTATTGGTGTTCTTCAATTTAAATGTTAGAAATAAATAATGATATGTATTTTACTACGAAGTGTTCCAAATTTCACAGCATATTAAACAGAAATAATAAAGACCAGAAACTAGCTAAACTAACAAATTTTGATAAAAAAATAAAAGTAAGTTTTGGTTGTCTACCCTCTTTTTCCAATTGCTTTGCAACTTTAGCGAATTTGAGAAGATGAAATCAACCAATGTCAAATGTCATCTCAAATCAATTTGAAATAGGGCAAACAAAAAACAATTCACATAGAAAACTCCATTGTGAGGATGTGAGCCGAGGTTTTTATCAACTTGCCAAATCTTGTAGCTTGTGATTATTTCCTCCTCCCATAAATTCGTAATGACGTCAATCAGTCACCATCGCATCGGTGTTGTTTCGGTACAGAATAGTAGTAACTAGTTCACTGAAAGGAAGTAGAATGCACACCTCTACAAAGGAACCCAAAGCGCCTTCAATTGGTATTTTAAATCATGGGGCAAAACCGAAGACCAGAAAACTGCAGACTCGCTAAGTTTACTTTTTTGTATATTTTCAATTTGTAACTGAAACTTTTAAGAAAACATCGATGCAAATTTTTAAAAACATCTGTCTTCATCGATGGTCCAAGCTAACAACATCGATGGAAAATACATCGATCATCGGACGTGAAACATCGATGTTTTCCAAACATCGATAATTATCGCCCACCCCTACCAACAAATAAATCGACATTTCGGACAGCTCGACTCTACAACGGCGCTGCGATCAATTTTATTGGCACCATTCCGACATAAATTTATTGTTTACATTTATGTAATTGGTATCGGTCAATTACAATAACGTTTGCAGAGCCCGTCTGATAATACCAACAATAATTTACATTTTAATGGTGTAGTAATCGCCAAGTTATGCTTGTATGGAAAAAGTGTTAAGCAGCTTGTGTATGTGGGCGCTGTAAAATTGTTAGCCATTACACTGCTTATTATGCTGTTACGGCCGAAGCAGAACGCTATTAAGATCTTTTCCGACAGTCCGGAGCACTCGATTCAGTTTAGTGCGCATCTTAGGTGTTATAGAATTGCAAAGAGGCGCTCTAAGACCTATAGCAAACATGCAAACAGGGATTCGTGCAGATTTATTGAAAATATTTGCATCCAAATATGCAGAAAGTACAGAACTTGCTCACCAAGCATTTCGTCGACATAAGTCAGATGTAAATGTGAAAATTAGAATAGAGGCATCTGTCGCCAGACTAACGTAGAAATGTGTTTGTTATGACAAGTAATAGGTAATTTGATGCATCAGTTCTTTTAATTTTTTTTTTCACTTCGTAATTTCTGACATTGTAACTATATACTCACAAATACGCTACAAGGCTGTTTCTAGATATATTAAAGAACAAAAGTAAACCAGGCTAAGATTTTCTGCTCGGTAGTCACTCCAATATAGTTGCCATTAATAGCTTTTGACAGCTATTAAACAATAGTTGTATAAAAGCTACTGTTTAGAGTAATGTGCTGATTAGGACACACATTTCGCATGCTAAAGCAAAATAGGATGAAGATTTGTTGTATAAATACTACAAAAGGAACTGGACAGCACGCAAAGTCATCCTTACAGAGCTTTTACGTAGCTAGTTTATGTAGGCAGGTGCTCTGTTGCATAGAAACGCTTTAATAAGCGTTTTTACAACAGTTCCAAGTTTATTGCATAGTATGTTGTATAAACCTACTACAAGAACGTCCTGAACACGTCGTTAAAGAGCAGATATATTGCAAGGAGCAAAATGGTATTTTGGACAGCATTTAAGCAGCAAATTAGTGTTTATGAAACAACAGTACAACAACTTTACAAGCGAAAAGTCCTTTTGCTTGCGGCTTACAGTGGCGGCTCGTGTCAACTTAGAGAGGTAGTGCCAGAATGACAGCCAAAATTTCAAACCAATATAAAATTGAAAAAAATACTTATAAGGCGATAAGTCGAATTTAACTGAGTAATTATTCATATGCACTTTAGATTTTTCATCGATCTTCATTTTCTCCCATATATGAATAAGATCATCCGTGTCTTTTTTCGCCAAAGTGTCATCGCCCCCAAATAGGACACACACAAAACAAAACAGTCTGTTAACTTCTTCACAGTCACTTATCCAATTGTTTTTATCATAAATAGTTTACGATAACGCGATTTCTGTCCACTACCAATACGTTTTTCAATTTTTAAATCATGTGTTTAACGTCCTAATTCCTTAATCTGCAGTTTTTCTTCCAGCGGAAGATTACTAAATGAGTTTACTAATGCGCCAATTATATTCATTTTCGCTCCAATGATATATTTTAATTAAACACAAAAGAGATACCGATCCCAAAACAGCGCACAACTCATTCAAACTAACAAGATCTAAATTTCAAACCTTTAACGAGACAAGCCGACATCAGCATCAAATATAAACAAATCGAAACTGCTGAAACAAAACAAAAATAGTGAACTATGAATGGAAATATGGGTAATGTGCCTGGCACGATCTACTTCGGATTCTCGTATTTAAAAAATATCCAAACGTCCCGCATAGCGTTATCTCTGTCACTCATAAGCGTTTGTTATAAGATTTCTCTCGCTCTGTTTGTGCACGGTAGAAACGGCACGGTAGGCTGTTGTCATCTCGCCGTCGCGCCGTGTCGTCAGCTCTTATCATGTGAGTTGCCACGATGCCACATCTTGCCTGGTGCAAGCATTTATGCGCTAACGCGCTTTTGCCATTTCATATGGAACAGAAAAAGTCGTTGGAAACTAACATAGAACAAGAAAAGTTCAAGAAATAGATAAATTGTTTTTGTCAAAAATTAAGGTAGTGCCATGGCACTGTGGCACTACCTCATCAGCCGCCACTTGCGGCTTATAGTGCATCTTTGCTAGTTGGGAGGTTCATTTCTTTTTTTTTTATGGTCGGTCTCCCGCAAAGGCTGAAAGGCTATGGCGCTGTAGAAGCGCTGCGAGAGGATAAGTATCGGTTGACGTTAGATTTGAAACGCTGCAGGTTGTAGCCGTCGGAAAACAAATTCCCCGGCAGCTGATTCCACAGCGTCGAAGTTCTCCAAAAGAAGGAATGCTGGAGGAAACTAGTTCGGGGAGTAAGGACCTCGACCCGGTAAGGATGAGCTCGCAGAGCTTCTCTAGTTTTCCTGGTTCGGACGGCCTGTGGTGTTATTATCTGAGAGAGCTCACTCGAACATCTCTCGTGATAGAATCTGTAAAACAGGGATAGTTCAGCCACCCTCCTCCGATGTTCCAGGCTGTGGAGGTCCTTGGTGAGGTTAGGCGTATCGATAAGTCTAATCGCTCTTTTCTGGATAGTGTCCAGAAGCTTTAGAGATTGCTTCGGAGCGCATCCCCACACATGGGAGCAATACTCCAGCGATGGTCGGATCTGTGCCTTGTAGAGCAGCAGCAGTTGCTCTGGTGTATACAACTTCCTACAGCGGAACAAAACTCCAAGCTTCTGGGATGCCGTTTTAGCAATACTGACGACGTGGTCGTGCCAGGACATGTTATTGTTGATGTTGATTCCCAAAAGCTTAACGGAAGGTGATTCGACTATGGGGTGACCCTCGATTTCCACGGTTGGTAAGCCATCGTGAGACTTCTTTGTAAGTGTTGTTGCCTGAGTTTTTTGTACGTTGAACTGTACTTTATTTGCTAGTCCCCACTCGACAATTGCTTTGATATCAGCGTTGATCTGTGAGGCATGCTGCTGTCGCCGACGTACCGTCTCCTGGGATGATGTGGCTTTCCTGATTCCATGTACGACACTAATGTACTGTCATCTGCGAAGCTGTAGATTGGATTGGATGTTATTTCCAGCAGCTCGTTGATGTACAGCAGAAACAGTGTAGGGGATAGGACAGATACCTGAGGAACACCGGCGTTTATTGAAAATACGTCTGATGAACAGCCCTCGACTACAACAAACAGAGATCGGTCGTTCAAAAAGCTATTCAGCCACTGGCGCAGGCCAGGTGGTAGTCCATAAGCAGCAAGCTTGGCCAGAAGTCCGTCATGCCATACTCTGTCGAAAACTGTCGATATATCAAGTGCAACAACACGGGATTCGCCATGATTGTCTATTGCTCTGTTCCACAAGTGAATGACGTAGGCAAGGAGGTCACCTGTAGACCTGTGCTTATGGAAGCCATACTGGCGATCATTTATGATGTTATTGTTGTCCAGGTATTTAAGGAGCTGTGTGTTAATAACAGTCTCCATAACCTTAGACATGATGCTGAGAAGAGCCACAGGTCTATAGTTGGTGGGATCAGTTTTTTTGCCTTTCTTAGGGATGGGTTGTACGCAGCCAATCTTCCACGAAGCGGGAAACACGCCTCGTTGATACGAAAGTTTGAAGAGCTTGCAAAGAATAGGTGCAAGCTCAGCGGCACAGCGTTTAAGGACAATGGCTGGGATTTGGTCAGGACCAGTATCTTTATTGGTGTTCAGTTTTTGGAGGATGCTTTTTACATCTCGATGTTGAAATTTGACCTCTGCCATTCTCGAGTTCACGCTTATGGTGGTGGTCGGAGTATTTCGTTCGACCCCGGTACAGACTGCCATGGACAAGTATCGAAATCGTAATGCCCACTCTCTAATAAACAGCTTAAAGGAGCGAATGAGGTGTATTCATGGTTGATTAACATATGAATAGCTTCATTTCGGACGCGTTCAGAAAATTGACTCGTACGGCCGAATGAATAGCATAATTCGCCTCCAACAAGAACCGATCCGCAAATCATACTTATAAGCAAAACGACCCAAGCTCGGTAATCGACTGTTGTTGGACGTCTTTTCAGGATTCTCTGATTGTAAACTATACGGCGGGAGGCCTACGGTATTATAGGCTCTCGAGGCAACACAAAACAACTTTGTAACTGTATGGAATTTCTAGATGAAGCGATCCATTGGATGTTGTTGTATAGAGCGATTGTTTAGTACATAGGCATAACCAGATGAAGTTATCCAAAAGTGCCAAGGGGAAGGTACAGAGTCATAAAGACTGCTCGAAGTCAGCATCGTTTTCTGAATAAAGAATTAATGCATCATCTTTATTTATTTTATTAATGGGCCTATACGGTGTGTAGTCTTTTAGCCCTTTTACTTCCCACACCGATAGGTGAGGGGAGTCTTGTGATCGCGAAAATTTTCGATTTTGAGATAATACGCTTTTTGGGCGTTTTATGATGTCTACATAACGAAAATCCACGTCACTCATTTCCGTCGGTCTGTCTGTCGGTCTGTCGGTTTGTCGGTCTGCCGGTCTGCCGGTCTGTCGGTCTGTCGGTCTGTCGGTCTGTCGGTCTGTCGGTCTGTCGGTCTGTCTGTCTGTCTGTCTGTCTGTCTGTCTGTCGCGTTTTTCTACCCTCGTAATCTCAGTAACCGCTGCATGGATTGTGATGAAATTTGGGCAGCGGTATGCTGTGGGGTCGTAGTAGGTAATGTTCCTATAATTTTGAAAATCGGTGCATAGGCGGCGGAGTAATTAGCAAAAAACAAAAAAAAATATTGCTGAAACTTCGCTTTTCTGCGTTTTAGGGGTCCCTGATCGTTTTCTGCTTTTTTTTTTTTTGGTGGGGGTGAAATTGGGGTGGTTGAGGGGTGGGGGGTTGTAAATCTCAAAAATGTGTTGTACTCATAATAGGCTATCCATTGACCTGTAAAAGAAATACCTAGCGGCATAATGCCCTTTTTTAAGGCCCATCCGAACATTGCCTTGCCTATTCCAGAACCGAGGGATAAATACATAGGAATATTGCTTCAGATCGTTCTGTATTGAGTAACGTAAGTTATGGAATGGATTTTCATGAAACTTTGTCACATTATTATTACCGCGGCGAGGATAGAAAACGCGTATGTTCTGGAAAAATCGTATCAGTGGCGGCGCAGCAATAAAAAATGTAAAAAAAATAAAAACGCCTCACTTCGTTTTTAGTCGTCTTAGGGATTCCTGATCATTTTCTACTTTTTTTGGGTAGGGGTGAATTTGGGGTGGTTGGGGGGTGGGGGGTTGGAAAACTCAAAGATTTGCTGTATTCATAATAGTTTGTCCATTGACCTATGGAAGAAATACGTACTGGCGCATTTTTTTTAAGTCCTTGTGAACATTTCCTTGCCTATTACAGAAACCAAGGGACTTAGAGTTTTGTGATGTATACATATACGAGTATTGCTTAATTTCGTTCTATGTATGTAGCAAAAATTATTAAATTGATTTTAGTGAAATTGCAACACAGAAGTCGCGGCGAGAGTGGAACACGCGCCAGTGTCTGAAAAATCGTGTCAGTGGTTGCGCAACAATAATTAAAAAACTAAAAATATAAAAACAACTCACACTTCGCTTTTAGACGGTTTAGAGGCTTCTGATCGTTTTGCATCGTTCAGTTGAAGCATGCAGAATGAAAACTGTGGCGTCCTAGTTTCTAAGGAGGGAGATGCAAGAAACTATTCACGAGAGTTTTTGTGTTGGACGTTTTTTTGCGGGAGGGTGGGCGATGATTTGGTTGAAAGGGGATTTCAGACTATAACTTCATGCAATGGGAAAACAATAAAACGAAATCATTATTATGTGTGGGAAGTACTGAGTCAATCAACTGTACTCCATTTTTTCTTCCAAGCAGCGCTTTTAGTATATTTTCTTTTTAACATCTCCGACAAAGTTATTAGAAACGGTCCGTTTTCGCAAATTTTATCGAAATCAATGTGCGAGGTGTTTCCAAGGTAAAATCACCTGCTCACTCATTTTCCTGGAAAGAAAATGCTATGTTACATTATTATTTTTCCGAATATCAACAATCACTTGGGTCGGCAATTTTCCTAGAACGAGATATATTTAATCAAGTAAGATCCTTTACTCCTTAAGGGCGCGACAAAATCGATTATGTGATTTTTTAATATGATAAATAAGACACTACCTTCTATTAATATAGAATATATATCAGGGTAACATTATACAAAATCGTTTATTAAAAAAAGTTTTTTTTTCCAAAATTTTACAGATACGTTTCTACACATTTATAACTGCATCATACAATGTTCGTTATTATGTAGACGTGATATAAATTTGTTTTTTTTCTTTTGATTTTGAGATTTTTTTAATTTTGTTGGAAAAACGCAAAACAGTGCAACCATGGCTTAATGTACAATATCACCAGATTTTGGGTTCAACATTTTACCGGTAGGTGGCTGACCAATTACTGGTAACGTTTTTGCATATTGGGTATTCCACATTGACAACTAACCTAACCTAATAATCCTAGTATTCCATTCCTTGTTAGTACCAAGCATAATGGGAAGTACCGAACCAAATCATTTGACTGACATCATTTCCTATGGGGGTTCTGACGAAGATATAGAGCAACCTTCGTACATCGGCTCACATGCAGCAGCATATAGAACCGCGCTCGTCTGGTGGCCAAGCGAATGCGCCGTGGCGTTCCACCAAGAAGTCTGCTGCTGTTTAGCAGCGATTTTCTTTGGTTTGCCGTTACCTTCGGGTGCCAGATGGCGCACAGGCAGATCTTTTCTGTCGCCTGCTCTCATCATTTTCTATGTTTCTGCAAAAAAACTTGTTATTTGAAAAGATTTTGTAGAACGTCTATGGATACACTCATACGTAAATATAAGTGCTTTAAGCCATAAAACTTCAACATAATCCAGATTTGAACAATAAATATAATCCTTTATAGGACAATCCGTTGATGATGATCATTTATGTTATCTGACATCGTATCTAAGAACATAAATGCTTGTGTTTTGTTTCTTTATCCAGTATCGAGGCCACCAAAGCTATATTATTTGACTAATTTATGCTTATACGGATTGTACTAACCTCGCAAGTTATCAGCCATGCTTTTCAAAGGCTCATATTTTATAGGTAGGTACATCTGTTGTTGTACTGTCACACAAGCTGATGTTTTGGATGCCGTCAAAGCGCTCAAGATGTCCTCTTGCTGCTACTTTTACGGGATTAATGCCAAATAGATAAGATCTGTTATAAACCTAATAGTTGAGCCTCTAACTGCTTTAAACAATCTGTGTCTTTCAGGGGCCAGTTTCCTTACCGCGCTTAAGATGAATATTGTTCTACCTGTTTTTAAAAAGGGAGACATAGACTGCATAGAAAATTTCAGACCCATAACTATAATCCCAATATTTGCTAAGATCTTCGAAATCATTCTTAAAACCAGAATAGACAAATATCTAAAAATGAACAATACTTTGCATTGCTGTCAATTTGGGTTTAGAACTAAATGTTCAACGATTATGGCGGTCCGAAAAATTGTTGATGCAATAGTGGAATCCTTTGAGAGAGGCGAGTATGTGTCTCTTACACTATGCGACCTCTCTAAGGCATTCGACTGTGTATCACATCAGCTACTACTTACAAAGTTGGAACCTTACGGATTTAGGGGCCATATAAACAACTTTTTCACTCTTATTTGTCTGACAGAAAACAGTGTGTTATGGTTAGTGGGAGCTTATCATCCATGGAAAACATCAGTCATGGTGTACCGCAAGGCTCAATATTGGGGCCTTCTCTATTCACGCTCTATCTTAATGACCTAATCCACTTCATGCTACCCAATTCTTGTGTAGCGTATGCAGATGATACTACACTCATATCTGTGGATACCGACTTAGCCACGCTTAAAATAATGGCTTCCCTTAGTTTAGAGAAAGCTAATAAATGGTTCTCAGCCAATAACCTAAAGTTGAACCAAACAAAACTAAGAATATTATATTATCTACCAATAATTCTATATCAACGAGTAAGACAGCTAAGTTACCTGGAATAATTTTAGATGACTCGTTAAGTTGGACTCAGCACATCGATTTCGTTGCTGGTAAACTTAGTAAATCCCTTTTTCTGCTACGAAAACTTAAACCTGAAGTTAGCATACAGGTATTGAAAAGTTGTTACTTCGGATTGTTTCATTCACATTTAAACTACGGTGTAACTCTATGGGGAAACTCAAACATCGGCAAGCTATCAAAGCTATTCGCTATCCAGAAGAAAGCTATCAGAGTCGTAGCTGGCCTGGGATACTACGACTCATGTAGACCACATTTTAAAAGCCTTAAAATAATGCCACTACCTTCTATGTATATCTATGCCACCTTGGTAGATGTCCACAAAAACAAAAATAATTTTGCTGGTAATTCGGATTTTCATAGTTATCCGACCAGATCATCTAAGGATTTGAGAGCTCCAAAATTTTCTCTAGTGAAATCAAAAAAGAACTTTCCACGTATAGATTTGTATAATCACTTACCGCTAAGCGTTAGAATGCTTAGCACACATTTGTTTGAAAAAACTGTGAAAAAACAGATGCTTGACAACTGCTTTTATTCTATAAGTGAATACTTTGGTACAGACTTTTTGAAAAACAGATGAAGTTGACGGATTGTCAATTTTGCTGAATGTTTTTAAATGGATTAATTTAGCTATTTATTTAATTTATACATCTTAGTATGTATACTATGTTTTGACATGTCTATCTTGTACATTGTACTTGTTTACAGACGAAATATCTATCTATCTATCTATTATTTAGCATGACCATATCTGGGATATTTAATGGCGTAGAATTTATTTCGGGAGGAAGGGGAATTTTTTGTTTCTAACCCCCTTTATCTTTGACTGTGCAGAATATCGTATAGATGTTAAAAAGTTACCACTTTTCTCACCAATTTTTATATTCAACTCGCCCTAATGGTAACAACTCACTCATTGATTACTGCTCCAAAGACACGGCGTATCTCAGGGATCTGTTCTGGGCCCGCTATACTACCTCATTTATGTACTTTGTAAGGCTTTCGCGGCTTTCGTCCAATGAATCTGTGGTTCTTGGCTTTTTAGGCCGGCGTCGTTTAGCGTTAAGGCTTGACGTTATGCCACCACCAAAACACGAGCCGAATTAGACTCGTAGAGTTGTTGTATGAGAGACACTAGGTGATAAGGAACTCCCACAGAGATGAGGATTTCCCACAGTTTAGACCACTTTAAGTTAAAAGACACAAAGACTCATAATTTCATCAAAAGCGTCTGATGATATAACAATCGATGATAGGTTAAGTTGGACGAGCCATGTCTACGTTTTGTGCAATAAACTCTGTATCCTTAAAAAATTGAAATTAGGTCTTGATATACATGTTTTAAGAATTATATATTATGTCCTTTTCCATCCTAAAATACAACATCACTTGTCTGAGCAGTTGACATTCTCTTTCCTCAGGTCTAGTGGGTTGAAGAAGGAGATTCAGAGCTTTATATAATGGCTTGCCAAGGCGGTGTCTTGAACACCTTGGTGTATCGTAGTAGGGTCATGGGTGCGGGATTCACTGGAACTACTCGTTCCCCATGCTCGAATTTGTACAACATGACATAGTCCTTCTCGACCTCCAACAGAGGACGATGTTAGATATAGCGTTTTCGGCACTTGCCTAGGTGAATATCATCTCTAAGGAGGAGGAAAAGCGGACCAAATATCAGGAGTTGCTTGGACAACTTGTGAGGGTTGAAAGCCAGTTTGGTGGCCTGTGGTGATAGTTTGTCAGGGAGTGGGTTATGTTGTGTTGTAGAGAGAGGGTTTCATAAACAACAATGATTTATTTAACTAAACAATTCAATAAGTAAGAAAAATCAACCAAAAATGGCTCAAAATACTATCACTTACCACCTATCTCCGGGGGTATGCATACCTTCGGGTTACAGATCAACTTCTAGTTATTTGAAAAGTATAAAAAGGGGGAGTAGTTCAATGGTTTATATCTACGACGGGATACGTCCTTCGATAGTCCTTCAGCAGTCCTTTGGTAGTTACGTTGAGGTACTCATCGGTCTCAGAATATCCCAAACAGGTTCAAACAGCAGAGTGTTGACGAAATCGGTAGGTACCAAAAATGGCTAAACCTTAGCTCCAAGTGAAATTTAGGTTAGGGTACATAACCCCAACCCTTAACGTAGACAAAGTTAAGGTGATATCTATTAGATGCAATTAAAGGTTACGCAAAAGGGGGTCCAAAAAAAGAAGGCCTGAAACAAAGGGACACACGATGAGCAATGGTTCCCAAGATGGCGGAGCAAGCCAACATACCTGTGTTCGAGGGCGGCCTAAAAGTGAATATACCATAGACGGTATCTGATATCTGATGCTACTGCCAAACTCAAAATCCTCAATATGAGTGAGTAGCAAACTCCTGAATTTGGTGGCTTCTTCTTTCGGTGAAAATCCGTCACAACGACGTATTCCCTTCAAGGGTAGCAACCGGAAAGAAACAAGACTAGCAGCTATCTCGGGGAAGGAACCTTGCAAGTCACCGTGTTCTAGAAAAATGACAGTCACCGGTTCATGAGGAACTGGTTCGAGAGGGGATTTGATGGCGGCGTACCTGACAAAACAGCTGATGAATACTGAGGTTAAGAAACCCAAAACAAAACAGTCAAACTCTCGATGTTGGGAGCTGTAATGATCAGGAGGGCCTAAGCAACGTTGACAAGGATTGGTAAGTCGACTATTGCATATTCTTGCCTTAGGTTAAGTAATATATTTTTCATTTCAGCCTCAAAATTTAATTACCGTGGTGCTAAGAGAGATCTCTGAACCCTAGATCTACTAGCAGGCTCAAAATAGGTACTTGAAACTCTATTTAACAGATGAACGGCTAATTCTAAGGTTTATCTAGAAGTGAATTGTAAATAGACCCGTTGTAAGTAACAAATTGGCAATAAATTGCAGTTAAAAAGGTGAGATACTTTCCTATTTTTGATTACGATTTTTAAACCTGTAACACACCCCTCTTTCCCCGGAAAAGTTTGAACGGCAAGTGAAAACTTTTAACAGAAACATCATTATTCTTGAAGGGTCGGATCATCGGGAGGGTGAGCCTTTAAATCGTGGGCAGACCAAACACCTTTAGATCTTCCGCTCTCGTCCCCCAATTCATAGGTCCAAGGAGACACGATTCTAATTATGCTATAAGGGCCATCGAAACGGGGAGCTAGCTTTGAGGTACTACCTCTTGTGGCATCAGACAAAGTGAACTGTCGCTTCCAAACCTTTTGATGTAGACGGAACGTGTCAGGTCGGTGTCGAAGATTATATCGACGACTACTACGGTCAAAGGCTTGAGACAACCGAGATTGGATATCTCGAAAGACATCTTGCAAGGCTTGGTGGCGCTTCCGTGGTTCGAAATTAGGAAGCTCGGCGGAACTATGCTCCTTTCCTGAAAGAACTACTTCCCTACCGAACATGACAAAATTGGGAGTGAACTCAGTTGCTTCGTGTTTGGCTGATCTCATTGCAGCAGCAACTTGTGGCAAAAACTTATCCCACTGGTTATGCTTATCGCGTACATAACCTGAAAGAGCAGTCTTAAGAACCCGGTGAGTTCTTTCCACCGCATTCGCTTGAGGATGATAATTAGCCGTAAAACGATGCTCCATTTCATACTTGGCACAAAGGCCAGCTACCGTTTTGTTTTTAAACTCGGTGCCATTGTCTGTAATTATTCTAGCAGGTACTCCAAAAACTAACAAAACTTGTTCCTCAAGAACCTTACAAATGCTTGGACCGGTACCATTCCGAAGAGGAAAGAACAGTACAA
Source organism: Callosobruchus maculatus (assembly GCA_951848785.1). Taxonomy (NCBI): domain Eukaryota; kingdom Metazoa; phylum Arthropoda; class Insecta; order Coleoptera; family Chrysomelidae; genus Callosobruchus; species Callosobruchus maculatus. The sequence continues at coordinate 6,552 of CATOUR010000009.1, read as the reverse complement.
ATTTAGAAAAGGGGTCTAATACTGAAAGTATGTATTTGTATCCATGGGTGGAACGGGGAAGCGGACCGGTGAGGTCTAAACTTAGTAATTGCCAGGGTCGACTGAGAGTGGGGGTGGTACTCAACATAAATCCAGCCGACCTCTTCTGCTCCGGTTTCGTTTGTAGACAAACCGTACATCTACTCACATACCTTGAGATGTCGGCTCGCATTTTTGGCCAATAATACCTTGAAGAGATTCGAGCATGGGTTTTATAAACACCTAAATGACCACACGTCGGAGGATCATGATTATTCTTGATTATGCTCTCCCTTTCGTGTTTTGGAACCACACGCAGCCAGCTGTCTTGTTTGTCCATAAGGTCCGGGTAACGCAAATTGATCCTTTTATAGAGCCTTTGATTTTCAATCCTCCATAACGGATAATTTGTGGGGTTGTTACTCACCCTGTCTAACATTTTGCCATACCAGGGATCATCAGTTTTAGTCTCCTGCTCACAGTCTATCTGATCCACTGCCTCAACAACAGGCACAGATCGAGATAGAGCATCAGGGACTAGATTATGTTTCCCTTTGCGATGAATGATGTCAAAGTCATACATCTGAAGTCGAACTGCCCATCGCGCAATTCTACCAACCGGATCTTTGATGTTGTTCAGCCATTTCAAGCTGTAATGGTCAGTAATAACTGTAAACCGGGTACCTTCTACATAAGGTCGAAACTTTTCTATCGCGTGAATCACCGATAGGGCTTCTTTCTCTGTAGTCGAGTATTTTCTTTCATTCTTATTGAGTGAACGGCTCAAGTAAGCTATGACGGTCTCTTCTCCCATATCATTCACCTGGGTGAGCACCGCACCTAAACCATAGTCACTCGCATCACACTGGATGACAAAGGGCCGACTAAAATCGGGACAGCTAAGGACTGGGGACGAAATTAGACATTCTTTTAAAGCTCGGAATGCTCTGTCGCACTCCGTGGTCCATTTGAAGGGGTGATTCTTTCTCAAAAGATTACATAGTGGCGCAGTGAGAGAAGAAAAGTTAGGCACGAAACGCCGGTACCAGGATGTAAGCCCAATAAACTGTCTAACTTCTCGCACTGTAGAAGGGACCTTTATTTGTAATATGGCCTCTACTTTGGCCGGATCTACCATAAGTCCAGATGGACCTACCATATACCCAAGGTATTTAAGTTCTGATTTGCAGAAATGACACTTCTCCTTATTAAGAGTGAGACCTGCCTCAATTAGTTTATCTAGAACTCTGGATAACACTTCAACGTGTTTCTCGAAAGTACTGGTACATATGATTACATCATCTAGGTACACGAAACAATGATGTTCTAGGTCAGCTCCGATGACATTATCAATGAAACGTTGCCAAGTGGCGGGCGCGTTATGCAAACCCATGGGCATTCTTTTAAAGTGAAATAATCCTCTACCAGGAATTACGAAAGCCGTATACTGCTTGGAATCCTCTGATAAAGGGATCTGGAAATACGCAGACTTAATGTCAAGGGTTGATAAATAGCGGGCATCTCGAAGCCTGTCCAGAATCGAGGTTACTAGAGGTAAGGGATAAGCGTCTCTAGAAGTCACCTGGTTCAGTTTTCGGAAGTCAACAACAAATCTATATTTTTGGTCTTGCTTAATCAACAGAATTGGAGAACACCATGACGAGTTAGATGGCTCTATGACGTCATCAGCGAGCATTTTATCCAGCTCCTCATTAACTTGCTTTTGCAAAGCAGGAGAAATGGGGTAATATCGTTGACGAATAGGAGGGGACTCTGTTTTAATAACATGTTGTACCTTGGTCGTACAACCTAACTTGGTGCCCATTTTGGCAAAAGCCATTTCTACTATGGAATGCAAAACAGCTTTCTGATTCTCGGGGAGAGTGTCTAAATCGGTGATCGCCGATACCACAGGAACTTCCTCCGAGGCACTGAAAGACCACACATCCGAAAACAGATCAGGAATGATCCCCATACATTTCCAAAAATCTATTCCCAAAATTAAGCGATGGGGTAGAGAAGGGATTACCAAAATTTCGAGAACCCTAACTCTGTCTTCGAGTTGTACAGGTACAAGTATGGAACCCAGAGTTTCACATGGTTGTCCATTAGCCACTGTAACAGATTTAACACTACAACTACCTAACTTACACACACCTTTCAAAATTTCCCAACCTGGGCCACCTAGAATAGTCCTAGTAGCTCCAGAATCTAGTAAACCTAAAATACTTAATCCATAAATTTTTACATTGACATAGGGACGTTGATCTCCCTTCGCATGGGACACAATAAAATCTAGTAAGACATCAGCCGCTTTCAAGGAGGAATCCAAAGCGCGGCTTACTGTTGGCTCCTCGGGAGGTTTTTTCGACAGCTTGGACAATAGGTAAATGTAACATTGGGATGACCACACTTAAAGCAGAACTTCTTTCGAGAATCGGGACAAGACCTAAATTTGTGTTGGGTCGAACCGCAGTTCCAACACTTGCACGCCGCGTCTACGGTTGCGACTATAGTGGTTTTGGGATCTTGATTATCGCATAAATTAGACGATACATCAGAATGAGAGATAGGGGTGGTAGAGATTGGACCAATGGACAGAGGACTAGCATACGGAGGAGGGCCGTCACTCCGGCGATACCTGAGTTCAGGTTCCAGAAGGCCTCGCGCCCTGGTCGGCGGGGGTTGATACTTTTGTGCTCTTTGAGCAGCTTCCTCAATGGAGCGAGCTAAGGTCATCAATTGAGACACGCTGCTTACGGGATGTAAGGCTAGTTGTGTCTGGAAGGACGGCAAGAGGTTTCGCATGATTAAGTTAAGCTTGGTTGACTCCGGAACGGGGGTGGGGAGCTTCCGAAATAAGTTTTCCATTATCACTATATAGGTTCCCACACGTTCTTGAGCTCCTTGGGTTCTTCGCCGGATTTCATCCCAAAGACTATGCTCGTAATCATAGGGTTGAAACATATGCTTCAATTGCGAACACAATTCATCCCAAGAGGACGCATGAGTCGTTCGATACCATAACAAGGCATCATGGGTGAACAATTCTGCAGCAGACTGAAACAAACGCTCCTTTGAGACACCTCGAGAAATCCTCAATTCCTCGATACGTTCCAAGAAGTCCGTAACACTACTACGTCCATTGAACTTCACGTTCCATCTCCCAATGTCTATCGGGGAGCAACGGGGAGCGAAAAAGTCAGAATGCACCGGTGCATTGGGATTCAAGGATGTCCCTTGAAAAGTACTATTGGCGGGGATAACGTCCACCATACCAACCCCAATGGAATCCTTTGCCGGAGGCTGTAGGACACGACCTTGGAGAGAAGGAGGATGAGCTGTCCGATTTCGGTCTGCCTCAGATGAAGCTGGACATTCATTAAAACGTACCTTCCCAGATGACTTGGTAACTGACAGGGCCTTGGCTTCCTGGGTGAGGACCTCTGGATACTTCGGAGAAAGCGATGCTCTTTCCAACTGATTGACCAATTCCGGGAGGTCGTCTAGCGGGGCATCTATCAAAGACATATTCATGGGTCGGTCTCCTTTGTCTAAAGTCGGCACATCTACCAACGCTACACTCTCAAGGTGGGAGTGGATCGCTTCTCTTTCAGCCTGAGTTGTCGGCTTTTGCACGCAGGCGATGTATCGACGATTCACGTCTCCCAGCAGTTGCATAGACATCTCCATAAGGACTTTTCTTTCCTCGACCTCATCTCCCTCACAATCTAACCTTGAAAGCCTACCAGATACATGTAATAATCGTGTATATATTCTTTTAAATTCGTTTTCTCGATTTTCTACATCAAAATGGGCTATCGCCTCTTTTAGCTCTTGGAGTTTGGCAGAACATTTGGGAAGCTCTTCCTGAGCTATACCACAACCATGTTGCGGAGGTGCCGATAAATTTTCTTTTTCCAACCTAAGGGCATCACGCAATAGTGCACGCTTTTCGGCTACTGTATTCCCGATTGGGAGTCCTCTTAGAAGCAGCTCATAAGTCAGTTCATCTCCAAGCAATCTATTAACCTCCATTTTCACTCGTCTAACTATCTACAACTGTGAAACTCCAGTAAAATTGAAAATATCTAAACTATCCGATCTATATTCCGAAAAAAATTCTCAACCCCCTCCCCTTCTTCGGATGAGGAAAAAAAAAGGTAACAACCTAGTCCACAATAAGCGACCTAAACCACCAACACGACCAGTACGACCACTCAACACAAGTCGTTTCTCGAATCGCTTAAGTATTGTAACACTAAACGGCCACAACCTGAAAAATTTCTCTAAAAATACGACAAGTCGTCAGTCACTATTACACCTATACATAATTATTGTCTGACAACAGCTTGTCAACCATAAACTTTCAGGTTACCAGTCCTACTATCTAAAAATCAACAGGCAATCGATCAAAAACTTTCTGATTAACCCTATAGATACTTTTTGACCAACCTTATACGCAAGGTTTAGCGGATGAGCACAAAACTCCAAAATGTCATGTGGTACCACACGATACTACAAAACATACGATAGCGGTAACATGGTACCACCAACTATTGAACCTGTGATCATACCGGTGATTATTATGTCTAAATTCGGGTTCGACCAAAATAATGTTTCAAAAGTGTCACAAATCTGATTACAGCGCTACAGTGCTGCTTCGACGTACCACCCAAAGGACGTGCCTGAATCTTATCTATAGGGGGGACCTGTATAAAAGTATAAACAATATAATATAGAGAAAGGAAATTTTACACTGCACAATTAAAATTGAGATTCTAGAACACAACATCCACTAAGTTGGGCGCCATTTTGTGAAGGTTGAAAGCCAGTTTGGTGGCCTGTGGTGACAGTTTGTCAGGGAGTGGGTTATGTTGTGTTGTAGAGAGAGGGTTTCATAAACAACAATGATTTATTTAACTAAACAATTCAATAAGTAAGAAAAATCAACCAAAAATGGCTCAAAATACTATCACTTACCACCTATCTCCGGGGGTATGCATACCTTCGGGTTACAGATCAACTTCTAGTTATTTGAAAAGTATAAAAAGGGGGAGTAGTTCAATGGTTTATATCTACGACGGGATACGTCCTTCGATAGTCCTTCAGCAGTCCTTTGGTAGTTACGTTGAGGTACTCATCGGTCTCAGAATATCCCAAACAGGTTCAAACAGCAGAGTGTTGACGAAATCGGTAGGTACCAAAAATGGCTAAACCTTAGCTCCAAGTGAAATTTAGGTTAGGGTACATAACCCCAACCCTTAACGTAGACAAAGTTAAGGTGATATCTATTAGATGCAATTAAAGGTTACGCAAAAGGGGGTCCAAAAAAAGAAGGCCTGAAACAAAGGGACACACGATGAGCAATGGTTCCCAAGATGGCGGAGCAAGCCAACATACCTGTGTTCGAGGGCGGCCTAAAAGTGAATATACCATAGACGGTATCTGATATCTGATGCTACTGCCAAACTCAAAATCCTCAATATGAGTGAGTAGCAAACTCCTGAATTTGGTGGCTTCTTCTTTCGGTGAAAATCCGTCACAACGACGTATTCCCTTCAAGGGTAGCAACCGGAAAGAAACAAGACTAGCAGCTATCTCGGGGAAGGAACCTTGCAAGTCACCGTGTTCTAGAAAAATGACAGTCACCGGTTCATGAGGAACTGGTTCGAGAGGGGATTTGATGGCGGCGTACCTGACAGAACAGCTGATGAATACTGAGGTTAAGAAACCCAAAACAAAACAATCAAACTCTCGATGTTGGGAGCTGTAATGATCAGGAGGGCCTAAGCAACGTTGACAAGGATTGGTAAGTCGACTATTGCATATTTTTGCCTTAGGTTAAGTAATATATTTTTCATTTCAGCCTCAAAATTTAATTACCGTGGTGCTAAGAGAGATCTCTGAACCCTAGATCTACTAGCAGGCTCAAAATAGGTACTTGAAACTCTATTTAACAGATGAACGGCTAATTCTAAGGTTTATCTAGAAGTGAATTGTAAATAGACCCGTTGTAAGTAACAAATTGGCAATAAATTGCAGTTAAAAAGGTGAGATACTTTCCTATTTTTGATTACGATTTTTAAACCTGTAACAAACTTCGCAGGCTCAGACCGCACTACACTTCAAGATCTGCTGGTTATGGTCATTGGATCCCTAGGTGGACACAGTGATTGCTCACCTCACGGTGTGAGAACTACTATTCGTCATTGTTAGTCAGAGCGATCCGGAGGACCTTTGCTCTTAGTTGCAGTCGTGTCGGTCGATCGGTCTCTCAGGTCTGGGTACCCAGAGACCAGACAAAGTCATGGAGAAACGGTGTGAAAAGTACTCACTGGATATTGTAACAGCAGCTCGATGTGTCGGAACCCGGTATGTCCCATTTTAGTCAACAAAATAATAATAAACGTCGTTGAAATTTAGCCATAGACTACTCATTAAGCCCTATTTGTTATTATACTTTATACAATACTAAATTAAGATTCTATATAATTCCACATTAAAATTCCATTGCTCAATCCAACTAGCTGG